>CM075880.1:18835064-20322564 GCA_038021265.1 Cyprinella venusta | reverse complement strand
CGGATTTTCATTATATAATTAGTTTCGCTTCAACCAAATTTTTGTTCTTCATAAAAGTGTATTTAATTAATTATCAGCTTTTCATCAGCTCACACTATTGGGAATACCAAATAGTTATAATTTCAATATCATGAGCAGGACTAAACGGTTCAGAAATCAAATGAAGATGATCTGTGTGTGTGTGTGTGTGTGTGTGTGTGTGTGTGTGTGTGTGTGTGTGTGTGTGTGTGTTCGTGTGTGTCTCACTCTCTCTATTAGTTGTGTGCAAGTGTTTCCTGGCTGTATTGACATCTGACCTGAAACACACACACACACACACACATACAGTCACAGGTGCTGTTGTGGGAGGCACTTGTCTTTGCACGGTTCTCCCTAATCAAGCCACAGGAAGCCGCTTCTCCTCAGGGAGTGTGTGTGTGTTTGTGTGTGTGTGCGTGCTCTCTCTCGCTGTGGTTCATGTGGAATAGATTAGTGTTTGATGGTAAAGCCAGACCCCAGTGTGTGTGTGTGTGTGTGTGTGTGTGTGTGTGTGTTGGAGCTCTTGATGTTGTTCTACATCTGTACAGCATTATGGCAGTTGCAGGTTGATGGAATAAAGTCCAAAGTGAGGGGCGGAAGTTGGAACTTCCTTCCGCAAAAAATAACAAATGTTACTTTGCTAGTTTTTTAAGTGTCTATCTCAAAAGTGTGTGTGTTTCATGCAAATGTATGATTATTGCATGTGTGTGTGTGTGTGTGTGTTGTAGGTCAGTTCAACACAGGTGCAGCAAGGGAGTCACACTGATAAGGTGTAGAGGGAGAGACTGTGTGTTGTGTGTGTGTTGTGGCTTTCATGACTGCTCTTGTTTCATTCCATCTGCTCCTGATCTGCAGCAGTAAACAGACTCACTCCTGCAGCATTTGTTCTCCAGAAGTAATGATTCCTCAAATCATATGTGTTGTTGAGCAGAGGTGTGCAGCCACTCGAAGATGCTCTGATTTCACCTGCTGGACAAAAAAATCTAACCCTGAACTCATTAAAAACTGCTTTTGAGTGTTTTGAGTGCCTAAAACCCTAACTGCATAGCAACAGCTGAAAACATTCGAAACACCCTAACTGCATAGCAACACCTTAAAACACTCAAAAAACCCTAACTGCATAGCAACATCCCTAAAACACTTGAAACACCCTAAATGCATAGCAACAGCCTAAAACACTCGAAAAACCCTAACTGCATAGCAACACCCTAAAACACTCAAAACACCCTAACTGCATAGCAACACCCATAACTGAAAAGAAACAGCCTAAAACACTTGAAACACTCTAACTGCATAGCAACAGCCCAAAACACTCGAAACACCCTAACTGCATAGCAACACCTTAAAACACTCGAAAAACCCTAACTGCATAGCAACATCCTAAAACACTTAAAACACCCTAACTGCATAGCAACATCCTTAAACACTCAAAACACCCTAACTGCATAGTAACAGCTGAAAACACTCGAAACAACCTAACTGCATAGAAACAGCCTAAAACACTTGAAAACCCCTAACTGCATAGCAACACCCTAAAACACTCGAAATACCCTAACTGCATAGCAACACCCATAACTGAAAAGAAAGACCCTAAAACACTTGAAACACCCTAACTGCATAGCAACATCCTTAAACAATCGAAACACCCTAACTGCATAGCAACATCCTTAAACACTTGAAACACCCTAACTGCATAGCAACATCCTTAAACACTTGAAACACCCTAACTGCATAGCAACATCCTTAAACAATCGAAACACCCTAACTGCATAGCAACATCCTAAAACACTCGAAAAACCCTAACTGCATAGCAACAGCTGAAAACACTCGAAACACCCTAACTGCATAGCAACATCCTAAAACACTTAAAACACTCTAACTGCATAGCAACATCCTTAAACACTCGAAACAACCTAACTGCATAGTAACAGCTGAAAACACTCGAAACAACCTAAACTGCATAGAAACAGCCTAAAACACTTGAAAACTCCTAACTGCATAGCACAACACTATCTCACGCCCAATTCATACGAATATGACGAATGAGTAAAAAATGTTTAATTCGTACTAATTCGTATGACCTCACTCGTACGAATTTGTACGATTTGTCTAAACCCACGTGACGGTTAAGTTTAGGGGCGGGGTAAGGGTTAGGTCATTCGTACGAATTCATACGAATTGGCCAATGTGTAAAATATGTACGTTTTAGCAAAATCGTACTAATTCGTACGAGTGAGGTCGTATGAGTTGTTACGAATTAGCCACTTTTTAATCATTCGTCGAATTCGTACGACTTGGTCGTGAGATCGGGTTGCATAGCAACACCCTAAAACACTCGAAATACCCTAACTGCATAGCAACACCCATAACTGAATAGAAAGACCCTAAAACACTTGAAACACCCTAAATTCATAGCAACAGCCTAAAACTCTCAAAAAACCCTAACTGCATAGCAACATCCTAAAACACTTGAAACACCCTATCTGCATAGCAACATCCTTAAACAATCGAAACACCCTAACTGCATAGCAACATCCTTAAACACTTGAAACCCCCTAACTGCATAGCAACATCCTTAAATAATCGAAACACCCTAACTGCATAGCAACATCCTAAAACACTCGAAACACCCTTACTGCATAGCAACAGCTGAAAACATTTGAAACACCCTAACTGCATAGCAACATCCCTGAAACACTTGAAACACCCTAACTGCATAGCAACAGCTGAAAACACTCGAAACACACTAACTGCATTGCAATACCCTAAAACACTCGAAACACTAACTGCATTGCAATACCCTAAAACACTTGAAACACCCTAACTGCATAGCGACATCCTTAAACACTCAAAACACCCTAACTGCATAGCAACATCCTAAAACACTTAAAACACCCTAAATGCATAGCAACATCCTTAAACACTCGAAACACCCTAACTGCATAGCAACAGCTGAAAACACTCGAAACAACCTAACTGCATAGAAATAGCCTAAATCACTTGAAAACCCCTAACTGCATAGCAACACCCTAAAACACTCGAAATACCCTAACTGCATAGCAACACCCATAACTGAATAGAAACACCCTAAAACACTTGAAACACCCTAAATGCATAGCAACAGCCTATAACTCTCGAAAAACCCTAACTGCATAGCAACACCCTAAAACACTCAAAACACCCTAACTGCATAGCAACACCCATAACTGAAAAGAAACAGCCTAAAACACTTGAAACACTCTAACTGCATAGCAATAGCCCAAAACACTCGAAACACCCTTACTGCATAGCAACACCTTAAAACACTTGAAACACCCTAACTGCATAGCAACACCTTAAAACACTTGAAACACCCTAACTGCATAGCAACACCCATAACTGAATAGAAACAGCCTAAAACACTTGAAACACTCTAACTACATAGCAACAGCACACAACACTTGAAACATCCTAACTGGATAGCAACAGCCTAAAACACTCGAAATACCCTAACTGCATAGTAACACCCATGACTGAATAGAAACAGCCTAAAATGGGCAGCAGTGGCTCAGTGGTTCATGTGGGTTGTCTACGAACCGAAAGGTTAGTGATTCAATCCTCGGTTCCACCTGACCAAGTGTCGAGGTGTCCATGAGCAAGACACCTAACCCCAGCTGCTCCCGACGAGCTGGCTGGCGCCTTGCATGGCTGACACCGCCGTCGGTGTATGAATGTGTGTGTAGCAAAGCGCGGTGTATGAATGTGTGTGTAGCAAAGCAAATGTAAAGCGCTTTGGTGGCCATTAGGTCTATGAAGGTGCTATATAAATGCAGTCAATTTACCATTTAAAATGTTTGAAACACCCTAAACACTCGAAACACCCTAACTGCAAAGCAACAACCTAAAACACTCGAAACACCCTAACTGCATAGCAACTCCCTAAAACATTCAAAACACGCTAACTGCTTAGCAACAGCCTAAAACACTTGAAACACCCTAACTGCATAGCAACACCCTAAAACACTCATAACACCCTACCTTACTGCATAGTGACTGCTTAAAACACTCAAAACACCCTAACTGCGTAGAAACAGCCTATAAAACACTTAAAGCGCATAGGAATGTGTGTGTTAACAATGGACAGGTGCTTCACTACATCAGAAAAATACACCAGAACAAAATCTCCATGTTTTTGAACCCCCCAGAGTCATAGTCTGATCACTTTCACAGACGTGTTTGTGTGTGTGTGTGTGTGTGTGTGTGTTGCTTCATGGGAAAGTCCTCCATCTGTCCTGAAGTCTCTTGGTCTCCATAAAACTCCTCAAACTTCGCCCTTGAGCTCTGGAGACATCACAAGCTCTCCGTTGAGTTTCATTTAGTTTTGTCTCAGATTTTCCCCCCACAATTCCTTAGAGAAAAAAAAATCATCAGAAACCACTTAAAGTTATCGTTTGCTCTGCATTTAGTCACAGAGCTGTCTCTGAGAAACATTTGAGACGTTATAAAGATCTAATCTGTGATGTTCTTGTTGTCATTTGAGGTAAATTTAGGGAGATGTTCTGTTTCTGTATATCTGAGGGTCGTTCTGTCCTCGTACGCCCACTGTGTGTTTATCCCAGCCCAATATTCCCATCCGGCATGTTCCCAGTGTTCCTGCTAGTCATTATAGCACAGTTTTCCAGACGGGAATGCTCTGCTGTTTGTGCGCTGATGTCATCACTGATCCGCCGCAGCTGCTTCTCTCATATTCGCAGTAAATTTTTGTTGCAACACTTTGGGAACAAGGCAAATTGTCCCTGGGAAAGTGTTTCTCTCCTGATATTACAAAGAGCAGTTTTGCTGTCTTTTTTCTAATTCTTCCTCTTGCATGCAATGGTGATCTTAACTGCATAAAAATCTAAATTGAAATGTATGTTGAGAGTGTGTGTTGTGTCTTTAGTCGTCCTGATCACTGTGTGTGATGTGTTGTGTTTTAGGTATACGCCCCGTCTGCCAGCACTGCCGATTATAACAGAGACTCACCGGGTTACCCGTCCTCTAAAGCACCGGGCAGCAGCTTTCCCAGCTCCTTCTTTATGCCAGGTAAACATAGAACAACTGCCTAACACACTCAGAATATCCTAGCAACTGCATAGCAACAGCCTAAACCACTTTTATCACCCATAAAACCACATGGCAACAGTCTTAAAACACACAGTACACCCTAACAACTGTATAGCAACATTCTAAAACACTTGCACCCTAGAAACAGCATAGCAACAACCTAAAACACTCAGAACACCCTAGCGATTGCATAGCAACTGCCTAAAACACTTGTATCACCCTAGAAACAGCATAGCAACAGCCTAAAACACTCAAAACACCCTGGTGATTGCATAACAACTGACTAAAACTCTTGTATCACCATAGAAGCAGCATAGCAACAGCCTAAAACACTCAGAACACTCTAGTGATTGCATAACAACTGACTAAAACTCTTGTATCACTATAGAAACAGCATAGCAACAGCCTAAAACACTCAGAACAACCTAGCGATTGCATAGCAACTGCCTAAAACACTTGTATCACCATAGAAACAGCATAGAACAGCCTAAAACACTCAGAAAACCCTAGCGATTGCATAGCAACTGCCTAAAATATTTGTATCACCCTAGAAACAGCATAGCAACAGCCTAACACTCAAAACACCCTGGTGATTGCATTACAACTGACTAAAACTCTTGCATCACCCTAGAGGCAGCATAGCAACAGCCTAAAACACTCAGAACACCCTAGCGATTGCATAGCAACTGCCTAAAACACTTGTATCACCCTAGAAACAGCATAGCAACAGCCTAAAACACTCAGAACAACCTAGCGATTGCATAGCAACTGCCTAAAGCACTTGTATCACCCTAGAAACAGCATAGCAACAGCCTAAAACACTCAGAACAACCTAGCGATTGCATAGCAACTGCCTAAAGCACTTGTATCACCCTAGAAACAGCATAGCAACAGCCTAAAACACTCAGAACAGCCTAGCAATTGCTTAACAACTGCCTAAAACATGTGCATCACTCTAGCAACAGCCTATAACACTCATAACACCCTAGTGATTGCTTAACAACTGCCTCAAATACGTCCATCACCCTAGCAACAGCATAGCAACAGCCTAAAACACTAAGAACACCCTAGCGATTGCATAGCAACTGCCTAAAACACATGCATCACCTTAAAAACTGCACAGCAACAGCCTAAAACACTCAAAACTCTTGCGATTGTATAGCAACTGCCTAAAACACTTGTATCACCCTAGAAACTGAATAGCAACCGCTTAAAACACTCAGAGCACCCAAGCAATTGTATAACAACTGCCTAAAACACTTGCATTACCCTAGAAACCACACAGCAACAGCCTAAAACACTCAGAACACTTGTTGACTATGGATGGGTGCTTCACTACAGGAGAAACAAACCAGCCAGAACAAATCTCCATGTTACTGGACCTCTCAGGTCCAGAAGTCAAAGCCTGATTCAACTCTGATCTACTCTGTGTGTGTTTGTGTTTTATGAATGATTTCAGATGGTCATCACAGTACAGACCCATGGAGCTCGTCCGGCAGTATGAACCAGCCCGGATACAACAGCATGCTGGGAAACTCCACACACAGCGCTCAGAGCAGCAGCTACTGCGGCCTTCACCCACACGAGAGACTCGTGAGCGCATTTACTTGTATATCTTCACCTGGTTAAAGGTGCACTGTGTAATCTTTAGCGATATCTAGTGGTGAGGTTGCTAATTGCACCCAACAGAAGTTACGGTGGCTGACAGGAAGTGATGTCGTCGTCGTCTGAGACTGCAGGGAGTAGCCAATTAAGTTTCTTTACAAAGATAAAGAAATTATGTTTACTTAATTATTCAGTAAAACAATGTTTTTATGAATATTGTTTTTACTTGTTCATCATTTTGTCAGTGTTTATTTGCTGATTTTAGCTGCTTCTTTGCACAAAGAATAACATGTAGCTTTAATATAGATAGAAATGGCTCATTCTAATGCAATAAAAGCATAACGGTTCATTATGTAAGGTCTTTATACACCACTGAAAATATAGTTATGTATATGATATTGCATCTCTGTCAACAGATCCTCCTATATATTACATAATGCACCTTTAAGATTAGTTCAACAGACTTATGAGTTTTTAAACAGTGTCCAAACTGCAAAATATGATTTTCTTACTTTATTTTGTCTCGTTTCCAGTCAATTTATCAAAAAAACTCTTGAATAAAGATGCATTTACTTAGGTAGTAAAATACCAAAAGATATTATGTCTTGTTTTCTGGGGAAATAAATAAAAATTAAATGAGTTTTTGCTTAAAACAAGCTAAATTATCTACCAATGGGGTAAGAAAAATAATGTTGTTTCGTTTTGAATTAAGATTATTTTTTTTACCGCAGATAATTTAGCTAGTTTTAAGCAAAAACTCACTTAATGTTGCTCACTTATGGTATTTTACTCATCTTGAGTGAAGAGTTTTTAGATATTTGGACTGGAAACAAGACAAAAAATACTAAGTAAGAAATGAATGTTTGCAGCGAGCGAGTGCTTCCACGATGGAGTTTAAAATAAAGGTGCTGTAAGGTTCAACAATGATAAACGGTTCAAGTGTTCATTTATGACTCGGTCTCATCTGTTCGATAACTCTGTTTCCCTCTGTGTTTTGCAGAGTTACCCGTCACACTCGTCGGCTGAGATTAACCCCAGTCTTCCTCCCATGTCCAGCTTCCATCGGAGCGGCGGGTCGAATCACTACAGTACGGCGTCTTGCTCCGCAACCACAAACGGGACAGAAAGCGTCATGGGTGAGTATTTATACAAAAAATTCTGTTTGTTGAGGTCAATTTGTACAGATAGACTACACAACTGTGTGGGTCCTCCCCCAGAAAAATGTTATTGGAGTAAATGCCATTACATGTGTTCTAGTGCCACATTTTCAATAGAGGGACAGAAAGCTCTCAGACTAAATGTAAAATATCTTAAACTGTTTCCAACATGAACGGAGGTCTTAAGGGCTTGGGACAACATGCGAGAGAGTCATTAATTACATCATTTTCATTTTTGGGTGAACTAACCCTTTAACATCCTTGAAGGCGGATACTCTGTTACGAGTTTAAAACTATTGGGTCACTCTGGATCTCCCGTAACCAATCGCTTGGTCATGACGTATGACGACTCAAACTAGCGCTCATCAACGTCATCGTTCTCAGCCACTCCCTCTGTTCGCTGATTGGACCGGTAAAAAATTGATCGGAGAAAACCCAAGAATATACTGCAAACCCAGACTTAGTACTGAAGGAAAATTAATATTTAGCGGAAGTACATTGGAGGGCGGAGCCAAGCTAATACAAATGTTGAAGTGTTGCGGATTGAATAATATTAGGATAGTAGTTTTGAGAGAAGGAGCCAAGGGAGCTACAGGAGATCAGGTTTAGCTGCTCAGTAACATTAGTTATTAATCAACTGATTGGTCATTTTCAGATGATCAGCGGATCAACATATTGATCATTTGGAAACTGTCAATTCCAAAATCAGCCTTGATATTGACAAATGTTTTCTGTTTTCAAAATTTTTTTGTGAATACGAAGTAAATTTTAATAGTCTAAAACAGTGGTTCTCAACTTATATATATATATATATATATATATATTAACTAATTTTGACTCAAAGGTTGCGGAAGATAATTATGATACTTCTGCTATAATGACAAAGATTCTTGTTTTTTAAAAAAAAGTATTTATGGAAACTTGGGGTGTCAATTTATTAAATTAAATTAAACTAAATTAAATAAAAAATACATTTTTAAATAATTGTGTTAAAATAAATCCATAAAATGAAACCATTTAGATTCTGTTATTTAAATTTTCATTTTAAAAAAACTAAATAAATTTAAAAAGAATGAAATAATTATATTAACTTTTAAATATCAAAATCAAAACATCCATAGTCTATACATTTTAAAAGTTTCAAGAACTGAATGTTCTTCAGGGTTCAGTTATGACTTTATTATATAAAAAAATATATTTTTAACTCACAAATTAGGATTTCTCAGCAATTTCTACTCAATACAATATTTCAGAGCTTGACGTATCTAGAACCATCTGTATACATTATATAAATTTCCAACATTTTTGTTTAATTGTATTAATTTCCATGTCTTTTTTTAAGATCTTGTTTAAAAGCTTGTTTTGTCTTATTATTATATGATCTTATATTTGGCTCCTGGTTGAGAATCGCTGCTCCGAAGTGTTCATTTAAAGTCAGTACTTTAGTCTTCATCTTATTTAAATGAGTAGTTTTAAAGCTCTATAACCTGTCTCTCTCTCTCTGTGTTTCAGCGAATCGATCGTCGAGCGGAGCAGGGACGAGTTCGCAGACGGGAGACGCGTTAGGAAAGGCTTTGGCTTCAGTGAGTCAACAGGTCTCATAGTCCCGGACGAATACAACAACACAAAAGACAACATGAAACGACATTCACAACATTGTTTTATGCTTCGACCAATAGCAAACCAGTCAATCCTGCATGGACTAAATCAAGCCCCGCCCACATTTGTTCTTGTTTGGATAACGTCACAATATTGGAGAAAAGACTATCAAAACTTCAAACAAACACTCCTGTAGGGAGTTTGCACATGATGTGTGTTTGTGGCGTTCTCGTTTGTCATTGCTTTGTGTTTGTTGTCGTTGTAGATCTATTCCCCCGACCACACCAATAACAGCTTCTCATCCAACCCGTCCACTCCTGTGGGATCACCTCCGTCGCTCACAGGTAACAGAGTGTGTGTGTGTGTGTGTGTACACAAACACTGTTTGCTCTGATGTCAGTCACCTGATTACACACTGTTTACTATACATTATGAGTATGATTATAAAAAAAAGACTATCTGAAACACTGTGCATGCAACATTTTCAACGTTTAGTAGGTTTGCTAATAAGGTTATGATAGATAATTAAAGCACAATTCAAAGCTTTTCCTTTGTTGCATTTTTCATATCCTGTAGGATGTTCCCACCTACACTGTAAAAAAACACTGGGTTAAAAAAACAACCCAATTTGGGTTGTTTTCAACCCAAGGGCTGGATAAATACAGGGTAGAACACATGTTGGGGTAATTTTACCCAGCAAATTGGGTTGTTTATTTAACCCAGCATACTGGGATAATTCATTTATAAAACTAGCCTCTTCTTTTATTTTTTTTAATGATGTTTACGGATTAACTTAAATTCTATAAACTCCACACAACCACTGGTTTTCATATTTCCGATGATATTTTACAGTTTGCATATTTTATATAGTTATGAATACATATTGCATACATTTAAGTCAACCCCTGGGTTGTTATATCTGACCCAGGATCTGGGTTACACAAAAGCTACCCAAATACTGAAAAAAATAACGCAAAAAAATTAACCCAAAAGGCTCAACCCAGGATTTGGGTAGAAAAAATAACCCAAGATTTTTCCTTGTAAACGCACTTCATCTCAGTGCCTGATTATCACGTCATTATTCGAGTCGGCATGAAAACGACCGCCGCCTAATTGTAATGTCTCAGAGTGCCAAAGTTATTAGACCGACAACCATTAAATGCGCAAGTGCAAATTAATATTTAAACTTAAACATGCGAGGGAAGTTTAAGTAACTAATTTAATAATTTTCTCATTGGCGGTGGCGCGGATACATGCAAAATTTATTTGCACATGAATGTGGCTGTAATTATGTGCTAATTAGCATTTAGAAATGAGGTTTAATAATACAGAAGCGTCTGAAATGCATGTTTCTATAAAGAAGAACAATTTGGGAAAAAAAACATAACACAATTAGCCGTGATGTACGTGATGTGTGGATGCACAAACGCAAACAGGTGAAGGTCAGAGAGAAGGAATAAATGAGCGGCGCTGCTCTCTAATTACCGGCGTGAACCGGCCGCGTTTGCATCTTAACACGAGCGTGTGAAAGAGAGAAGAAGAAGGGAAGAATAACGAGGTGTTATTAGCATTGGGGTCGTCACCCATCAAAGGCAGAGTCGCGCCACCGGCCGATGAGCTTCACATCTACACTCTCGCTGAGAGAACAAACCAAACAAAAGAGGAACAGAATTATTTATTCCGCTGGAGTGAACGACAGTTAATTGGTCGGGTGTGAGTGTCGGATCAACAGGGAAAACTGAGTGAGAGGATACTGTATATGAGGAAAGATTTACTTGGAAAAATGTAATCAATTTCCCCATCGGGATCAATTATCTATCTATCTATCTATCTATCTATCTATCTATCTATCTATCTATCTATCTATCTATCTATCTATCTATCTATCTATCTATCTATCTATCTATCTATCTATCTATCTATCTATCTATCTATCTATCTATCCATCCATCCATCCATCCATCCATCCATCCATCCATCCATCCATCCATCCATCCATCCATCCATCCATCCATCCATCCATCTCTCTCTGTCCATCCATCCATCCATCCATCTGTCTCTCTGTCCATCCATCCATCTGTCTTTCCGTCTATCCATCCATCTATCCATCCATCTCGCCATCTATCTCTCCATCCATCCATCCATCCATCCATCCATCAATCTATCTATCCATATATCTATCTATCCGTCTATGCATCTATCCATCCATCCACCCGTCTAACTATCCATCCATCCATCCATCCATCCATCCATCCATCCATCTTCTATCCATCCGTCCATCTGTACATCTATCCATCTATATATCCATCAATCTGTCTATCTATCATCTAAAAAAGAAGAGGACAACAAAATAAAACCGGCTACAAGGAATTAAATATTTAAATGTAGAGTCGAGACATATCTGCTTTTGAGTATTAATATCAGTATTTATTGATATTGTTGTCTTGACTTGTATGTAATATATTGTTATTTATTTTGGCGGAATGGATTATTGTGGGGGAAAAACTTTAACTTTGATTGTATCTGCTATGTTAATGCTTTCTGTTAATGCTTTATAAAAGTTGATAAATAAATGTATAAAATCACATTATCACCGTTCAGATTTTTCTGTTTGTATTGTACTATGAGCTGCATTTCATGTGTAAAAAGTGCTTTAAGAATAGATGGATGTGTTTGAGGAATGGAGATGTTGGTCGATGTGCTTGTTGACCGTGAGGATGATGATGATGATGATGATGATGATGATGATGATGGTCTTGTTCCTCCAGCTGCCAGTACGGCCGTCTGGTCCAGAAACGGTCAAGGATCTTCATCTCCCAGTTACGAGCCACCACTGCACTCACTGGTAAGAGATTCAACTCTGTTCCTGTCAATTCTGTTCAGCCTTTAGGAAATAATACAGGCTTTGCCATGATGTGTTTGCTGAAATACTATAGTTATTGCATTAGTTTAGGATACTGATTAAACATTATAAAACAATTGCACAAAAAGAAGGTATTTTGTGTATCAAATATGGGGAACAGTTTGAGATGGTTCTCACTGCAGATTATTAAATCCACGGGGAGGAGTCGGATCCAGATCCCAACCCCTAAACCTACCCAACTCCACCCCCTGTACCCTAAACCCAACCCCTAAACCTGCTCAGCCCCCCCCCCCCCCCCCCCCGATCCCTAAACACACCCTAAACCTACCCAGCTCCACCCCCTGATCCCTAAACCCAACCCCACCCCCTGATCCCTAAACCCACCCCCTGATACCTAAACCCACCCCTAAACCTACCCAACTCCACCCCCTGATCCCTAAACCCAACCCCTAAACCTACCCAGCTCCACCCCTGATCCCTAAACCCAACCCCTAAACCTACCCAGCTCCACCCCCTGATCCCTTAACCCACCCCTAAACCTACCCAACTCCACCCCCTGATCCCTAAACCCACCCCTAAACCTACCCAACTCCACCCCCTGATCCCTAAACCCACCCCTAAACCTGCCCAGCTCCACCCCCTGATCCCTAAACCCACCCCTAAACCTACCCAACTCCACCCCCTGATCCCTAAACCCACCCCTAAACCTGCCCAGCTCCACCCCCTGATCCCTAAACCCACCCCTAAACCTTCCCAACTCCACCCCCTGATAGCTAAACCTACCCCTAAACCTACCCAACTCTACCCCTGGTCCCTAAACCCAACCCCTAAACCTACCCAGCTCCACCCCTGATCTCTAAACCCACCCTAAACCTGCCCAGCTCCACCGCCTGATCCCTATACCCAACCCCTAAACCTACCCAGCTCCACCCCTGATTCCTAAACCCACCCTAAACCTACCCAGCTCCACCCCTGATCTCTAAACCCACCCTAAACCTGCCCAGCTCCACCGCCTGATCCCTATACCCAACCCCTAAACCTACCCAACTCTACCCCTGGTCCCTAAACCCAACCCCTAAACCTACCCAGCTCCACCCCTGATCTCTAAACCCACCCTAAACCTGCCCAGCTCCACCGCCTGATCCCTATACCCAACCCCTAAACCTACCCAGCTCCACCCCTGATCTCTAAACCCACCCTAAACCTGCCCAGCTCCACCGCCTGATCCCTATACCCAACCCCTAAACCTACCCAGCTCCACCCCCTGATTTCTAAACCCACCCCTAAACCTGTCCAGCTCCACCCCCTGATCCCTAAACCCACCCCTAGACCTTCCCAACTCCACCCCTTGATCCCTAAACCCACCCCTAAACCTGTCCAGCTCCACCCCCTGATCCCTAAACCCACCCCTAAACCTGCCCAACTGCACCCCTCAGATCTGGATCCGACTCCGCCCCCTGGATCTCTTGAACTGCAACGAGGTGCTACTGAACAATTTACAATAAGTTTCATTAGTTAACATTCGTTAATGTATTAACTAACACGAGCAATACATGTGTTACTGTGTTTGTTCATCTTTGTTTATGTTATTTTCATTAAAAATACACCTGTTCATGTTAGTTCACAGTGCATTAACTATTGATTTTAACAAGTTTTTAACTAGATTAATTTCACATGCATGCCTAAGAAAGTAGTGCAAGAAAATGAATCAATGTTAAAAATGAATGCTATCTGTGCATTTATTCTGTTTCTCAGCAAAGTCGTATCGAGGACAGATTGGAGCGCCTGGACGATGCGATCCACGTGTTGCGGAGTCACGCGGTCGGTCCGTCCACAGCGATGCCCGGTGCTCACGCGGACATGCATGCATTGATCCCTCCATCACACTCGCACAACGGGGCCATGAGCGGATACAGCGCTGGACTGCTGCCGTCCAACAGACACTCGCTCATGGTAAGAACCACTGCTCTTTGCTTATTGGCTGCTGCTGAACCTGCATAGGTTTGTAGCTAATTTGCATAATGTTAGTCTATGGTTTTGATTGGCTGAACAGCATATCTTAGCTCCGCCCTCAAACACTAGTGTATCTGAGACTGGAGGAGTTTGGTTCGTGTTGTTCGTGTCGAGAAGACGCTGTTTTCTGCTGATAAAGAGAAAGCTGATTCACTTTGATGAGATTGATACGGTAAAGCTGAGAGTCAGATATGGTAATGAGTGTTTAGTTTCTGACCAATCACAGCACACTGGGCCGTCTGACCAATCAGAGCAGAGCGGCTCTCAGAGAGGCGGGTTTTTGAGAGACTGAATCTTCAAACGAAGCGTTTCAGACACTGTGAGAAAAGAGCAGTGGATATTATGAGGAAATTCAAGTGTTTTTGGATCTTTGATGTACGTAAAGCTGTTGTAGAGACTCCAGAACTAAACTAGAAGCTTTTAAAATAGCATTATAAGGCACTTTAAGACTTTTGTTATGCCGTTTAAGATACTTATAATTAAATTTATGGCTTGTAAAAGCTTCGGATCTACTTTTTCGTACACATACTTCTAAAGTTCGCATCAATTTTTAGTCGTAAATGCGAGTGAAATGCTTGAGCCACTTCCGGTTGAACGATGATCTCAATGCAAAAGTTTAAGACTAATCTACTCTATATCTTTGCTACAATTGCAGTATAAGTCCAGCTTAATGCAGTGCTTGACGTCACTGTTGAGCTCCTGTAATGTGTGTATCAGGTCAGGTTAGCAGTGTCGACTCTCTTCTGACTGTAAGTTATGATCGGCGCAGGAATAAATACAGGAAATATCTGAGCGAAAGACAGAACGAGGGGGAGGAATGGACTTCAAAGCATCAGGGAAGATGCTGGTAATATTTTCCATATTTAAGGCTTTTTTTAAGACTTGAAACAATCCATAAAGCTTCAGACAGCTGGAGAGAATAAAGCACAGAAAGAAAATACATAAAGGGAAGAAGATAATGCCTGTAATACACACACATACACAGTAAAGGGTTTGGTTCTCTAATTACATACATTTATACACAAACGAAACGCACTCGTATGTTTTTAAGTAGTCATCAGAATGTGAATCGCATAAAAATTGTCCCACTGAATTATTGAAAATGAATGTTTTGCTCAGGAACGCATCTTGCACGTTTTCTTCAGAAAATGTAAAAATTAAGTTGCAAAATTGTTATCAAGGAGGATTCTTGTAGTCTAAAAGGTGTCGCTAAAGTAAGTGAAATGTAAAGAAATGTTCTGCTAGTTGTTTTCATGTGTTTCTCATGAAGAACTGCTCTTTTAAAATTGTTTTTGGTTGAGGCGTGTGTGTGTGTGTGTGTGTGTGTGTGTGTGTGTGTGTGTGTGTGTGTGTGTGTGCATATTTCCAGTGTTAACGAGCTGTTTTTAACTACATAAATGAATAAATGCAGGCGTGGGTTTCTCAGGCATTTTATTGGACAAGCTCTGCTGTTGACAAGGTCCTGAATCTCTGCTCAATGTCTCAGTGACGCACGCTGATGTTTATTTGTTCACTGTCACGCGTATGTGTGTGTGAGTTTGATTAGTTTCCTTAAAGGTATAGTCCAAAAAATTACATTTTTGTGACATTTTATTACCTTTAGTATATCAATGAACTAAAATACTAATTTCACAAAATGATTTTTAGGTGAAATATCTCTTTATTTATATATATATATATATAGAGAGAGAGAGAGAGAGAGAGAGAGAGAGAGAGAGAGAGAGAGAGAGAGAGAGAGTTGTTAATATTTTGGATTCTATTTTTATATTCTATGTTAAACTTTCTATTTTAAAGCTTTAAACGAAAAATATTTTCAATATTTTTCAATACTTGCCATATTTTCAAGATTTGTTATCACAACATTTTTTCTTTTGTCAAATCAACTTAAATAATTTATTTAGTTCAGATAACATATTATTTTGAGTTTTTGATGATTAAATCAATCTCCTTCATTGTATTAACTCATTTTTTCCATTTGAATCAACTTAAAATTTTAAGGCAACCAGGTTCCTTATTTTTTAAGTTAAACCAACAATATTTTTTACAGCGTGTGTGTATATATATATATATATATTAATAGCAGGTATCTTTAACCTTTGTGTTTTTCTGAATTTTATTAGTTTGTTAGTGTCTGTATAGCTTTAGTTTTAATTTTAGTTCTTTTAGTCCTTCAACTTTAAAACAAAAATTGGAAATTGGCAACGAGCTGGGATAAAAGAAGTACAAGTTTTATTTTATTGTTTATTTATTTATCTTACATTATTTAAGTAATGGACCCCTGTTCTGTCATCACTCCCCCCATTATTCTTCCAAACCTTCACGCTGCTCTTTTTAATGAAAACGAAAGTGACTCCAGATCTAGTGTGTGTAAATGCTGTAGTGAATGTTACTGGATCTAGTGTGTGTGTTTGTGTAAATGCTGTAGTGAATGTGACTCTGGATCAAGTGTGTGTAAATGCTATAGTGAATGTGACTCTGGATCAAGTGTGTGTAAATGCTGTAATGAATGTGACTCTGGATCAAGTGTGTGTAAATGCTCCAGTGAATGTGACTCTGGATCAAGTGTGTGTAAATGCTGCAGTGAATGTCACTCTGGATCAAGTGTGTGTAAATGCTGCAGTGAATGTCACTCTGGATCTAGTGTGTGTGTGTGTGTGTGTGTGTGTGTGTGTGTGTTAATGCTGCAGTGAATGTGTGGACTGTGGCTTTAAGAAGAGTCGTTTCGCTGGGGGAACAGCTGGATCAGATTTGCTGCTCTGTTGTTCTGTGAGGCTGAAGTGAGCGGTCAGAGAGCTGAGGTCATGCTGAAAACAGGTGCTCACATGATGAGAGGAGAACACTAACACACACACACATACACACACACACACTGAGAATGTTACACAAAATGGCTGTTCACAGTTACATGATACGTGTACTGCAGTGTGTGGATTTTCAGGATGCATAGATGCCCAGATGAGCAGTTTTCACAAATTCGTAATAAGTAACTAGAGCAATTTAAACCTTCTATTGCCAATATGACATATAAAATAAAGCATTATTTTTGGGTTATGATTCACGCATTGGTTTGAGTTCATACTTATTTTTTTTTTCTTCTATATTATCATGGGTGGCATATTTATTCCTAATATTAATGTTTTATTATTAGGACTGTTTTAATGCCAAAAAATGTTTTTCCTTTATTGTTTTTGTCTTGTTTTCCAGTACATATACATTCATAAATAAACATACATTTATCTGAGAAGCAAAATGACTTCAGATGTTAGGTCTTGTTTTCTGCAGAAAAAAACAAAGCGTCTGCCAAATGGAGTCAGAAAAAAATCTTGTTTTTCCTTTGTTCTTCTGAGGCCATTAACCAATATTTGTTATTTTTTTTGCATAAACTCACTTTATTTTGATACTTTTCCAAAAAACAAGACTTCATATCTTCAGTTATTTTGCTTCTCCAGTAAATGTGTCTTGATTTAAGATATTTGTTGTAGAAAACAAGACAGAAATACAGAGGAAGAACATTATTTTTGCCCTTTTAAAGCAGTCCTTTTTAAAGTCGTTTTCCCATTAAAATTAGGACTGTGCAAAGATTAATTGCGATTAATCGCATCCAAAATAAAAGTTTGTGTTTACATAATATATGTCTGTGTGCTGTGTATAATTATTTTGTATATTTAAATACATAAGCATGCATGTATATATATTTAAGAATTTTTTCCACGTAAATACTGTATATATATATATATATATATATATATATATATATATATATATATATATATATATATATATATATATGAATAACATATTTTCTTAAATATATACATGCATTGTGTATTTAAATATACAAAATAATTATACACAGCACACACACATATATTATGTAAACACAAACTTTTTTTATTTTGGATATAATTAATCACAATTAATCTTTGCACAGCCCTAATAAAATTTGAAATATTCCTTAAATTAAGATCATTGTACTTGAGAAGCAACACTGTATAAGATACAAAAATTTTAATACGAGTGTATTTCACCACAAACACGTTAAAAACAAATAAAATTGCGGTGAAACAAAATACACTTATATCTAGTGATTGAAAACAAAGTTTGAATACTTTCTTTGTTTCAATGTTTTGTTTCAAAGACAAAAATACTGTTTTTGTGGTGAAAATCCATATTTCTGATATAATGGATGATTGAATTAGACGTGCTCCATAACGAGGGGAGGTCATGTGACTGCTGTGTATATCATGCAGGAAACACTTTGTTAAAGATGCTCTGAGTCTCAGTTTAATCCAGGCTTCAGACACACACACACAGTCAGTAGTGGAGTTGTGCCGCAGTAATCTGAACACACTTCTGACGCTCCTCTAAGCGGGTCACGGGCCGATCTTCAGCAGGAGATGCAGAGATTGAGGCATTAGAGCTTTAAACACACAGTAATGGCGTTTAAAAGCGCTCGTTTCAGGATAAAGAGAGTCTGAGCTGCAGTAAATCTGCAGCCGAGGGTTGATTGTGTTCAAAGCCGTCCCATCCACGGGCCTCCAAACGCCTGATACGCCTACTGTGTGTTTGTGTGTGTGTGAAAGAGAGAGTTCAGCACTCAGACACTCTCAAAAGATGTGACAGCAATAAAACACACAAGGTCAGATCTAAAAGTTTTATTTGCATATTTGCTGTCATGTTTACAGGTTTGGTGGATTTCCATATAGAAGTCTATGGTTCAAACTGAGGGAACGTTGAAATGATTTTCTGGGTAATATTTCAAGGCTTCGTTGGTTCATGTGTGCCAATGCATTTACTAACAATGACAAATACTTCCGTTAGGATTTATTTATCTTCGTTAATGGAGTTATTAATTCAGTTACAATTTATTTCGATGGTCAACTCTATAGGTGTAACTCGAAAAATTTGAATATCGCGCAAAAGTTCATTAATTTCAGTGATTCAACTTAAAAGGTGAATCTAATATATTATATAGACTCATTACATGCAAAGTGACATTTTTCAAGCCTTTATTTGTTATAGTTGTGATGATTATGGCTCACAGCTTATGAAAATTATAATTCTATCAAAATTAGTTTTCATAAGCTGTAAGCCATAATCATCAAAATTATAACAAATAAAGGCTTGAAATATCTCACTTTGCATGTAATGAGTCTATATAATATATTAGTTCAACTTATAAGGTGAATTACTGAAATAAATGAACTTAAGTAACTTTGCAACTACACTACTAACCCGAACCCTTAGCTAGTGGTCCACTAATACTCTCTGCTACATCTCAGATGTTCCTCCTCTGATTCCTGTGCAGAAATACACTCTGAAATGAAATGTGTGTGTGTTTGCTGGTGTGTGTGTTTGTTCCCTAAACCAATTGAAGGATGGTTCTCTTCCTTCAGGAGACTCAGGTGAGGTTTATAAGAGTAAATCTGCAGTGGCCCAGTGTGTTTTTCTGTGAGACACGGTGTTTAGGGCCACATAGACGCACAAACAGCCAGCCATGATTACAACACAGGAAGCAGCACGTAATTACGCCATGTGTGTGTGTGTGTGTGTCTGGGACGCACAAAGACGCACTATTCGCTGCTCAGACTCGCCTCTCCCATCGCCGTGGAAACGCAGCCCGTACAGAGCCCGCTTTGTCATCACACTTTTCCACAACACACACACACACACACAAACACTCATACGGCGTGTTTAGCGGCTCTCCGGCGCCCCCTGGTGCTGCAGATCCACATGAAAGCTTCAGTGTGTGTTTCCGCTGAGCCTCGTATCCTTCACAAACACACACAAATGATTCTTAAAATGTTCACGTGATGTGATGACAGTGTAGAGCGCAGAAGCAACTTCAGGCCGACTCGTTTTATATAGAAACTAACTAAAGAAATGAATCATAACGGAGGCCAATTTATGCAGAAACGCTTCGGTCTCGTTTACTGCACTAGCTGGACTATTTTTACATCCAGTATATAAATATAAATTATAGTACTATATAAATTCTATTATATAATAGAATTATAATATTTAATATTTTATATCAATGTCTTATGAATTGCTTTAGATTTGTATTTCTTTTTTTTATATTCGAATTGTAAACATTAATGGCTTAAAAGATCTTATGGAAAATGTGGCCAATTTGATTTGAAGTTCTAAATTGAAAATCATCATCTGTGCATTTGAAGCATGTTCATGTAATAATATTGTTTTTGGTTTTATGAAAATATGCAAACCTGTGAAAAGACATGCGAACCAGTGTTGTGTCTTTATGCCTGACAACAGTGTGTGTGTGTGTGTGTGTGTGTGAGTGTGTGTGTGTGTGTGTGTGCTGTAGATTTATGAAGTCATGGGAAAGAAATGCTGAGAGTTTGTCTGGGAAAAACAGTCATACTGACAGAAAGCAGAGATCACTGTCAATGACACACACACACATACTGTAATAACAGTCAAACATTTAACAGGCATATTTTGACTCATTTACAAATTATTTGTAGCCTTACTGGTGTAGGAATGACAAAGATAGACGTGTAGTCTTCCAACAAACAATAGATTTTTTTATATTAATGTTTTAATTGTTATTATTTATTATATTATTTGTGTCTTAAATATTTATTATTTATTGTTTAGTTATTTTATTTTTTCTGTAATGCTTTGTGTTGTTTATTTTTTATTTCATTTTTTAAAAATATTTTAATGCATTAATATAATGTTTTAAATATTTGTATTATTTATTGCGCTTATTTGATCTTATCTTTATTTTTATTTGTAATATTTGTTTTATTTATGTTTTATTTTATTTAATATTTATTTATTTAATCTTCTCTTTAATAGCTTTTTTTGTCTTTTATATTTTTTATGTTTTTTGTTTATTGTAATATTTTTCTCTATTTTTTTACTTGTATAATATACTGTTTATTTATTAGACTTTTTTTTCATAACATATTTCTTGCTGTAGATTTGCTGATGTCAGTGTGTCTGGTTTGATCCGAGTTGGGCCGTGACCCCTGTGACCTTTTTTTTTCCGGGTCGCGCCGCGGCCACTAAATACAGTATTGTGTTTGAAACCCGCCTCATCAGTCCTCCGTCTCACAGGAAGTTGGTTTGTTGCCGTGATGGTGAACTGTGATGCGTTTCCTGCGCTTTTTCTCACTGGCGTTTCTCTTCTTGTTCCAGCTTTTGTTTGGTTGATTTTTAAGACTATAACCCTGTCGCTCTATTGTTCGGCCGTTTGATGGATGGATGTTGTATTTGGCCTGTAACTTTAAAAACACACACGCACACACACACAAACAAAAAAACACATACACACACACATACAGAATCCACAAATCACACCATTAAACATGCATCTATATTGTTTAACAAATTTGAATTATAAATATAAGAGAGCTTTCATTCTTACTCTATTTAGTTTTCTAGTACAAATATCTATATTCTTAAATCTGGAGAAGCAAGTCTTAAAACTTGAACTTGATAAATACATAAATAAATAAAGAATATGGAAAAACAAACTTAATCTAAAGGGAAAACGAGGAAACTTTTTTCAAAACATTTTTCAAAGCATAATATCTCCAGTAAAAGTATCTTAATTTAAGAACGTTCGGAATAGCAAAATTCTGAAGAACCTATTTTTTTCATAATTGTTTCATCACTACACTAATGTTCAGAATCATCCAGATTCTAGTCTGTGTAGAAATAAAGCATCTTAATTCAATAGAGTCACCGGGAAGCAATTTTCTCTCTAGCTTTGAAGGCGCTCCGTGAATCCTGTTTTTTTTGTTGTTCGGAGGAATTTGGTAAAAGCAGGTCTGGCGTTCTCGTCTGTAGAGCCTCAGATGTCACGAGACCACCGTCCAAGAACCGTTCAACGTCCAGAGAAACTCACTCAAATTAAAGCGGGCCATATTTTTCGTTTAAATCCACATTCTTGAGCGAGATTCATATTTTCCGCCCATGAAATGGACTGATTTCGCGGCTGTACCTTTAAAGACTTCCATATGAAAATGAGCTCTGCTATGATTGGCCAGTTCAAACTGGGTGTTGATGTGTAAATGTGGGCGGGCATGATTTTAGCAGTTTAATTTCCATAAATATTATATTTTGTTCTACTTTCGGGTTCTATGAATCTTAACCGGTTCCGTCGTACAGAAACTTTTATGGGTTACATCATTTTATGGATTTATATTCAATTAATTCATCCGGCTCATTTTTTTAGTGTTTTTATTCTTTATCAGATATTTTAGTAATCATCATAAATTAGGTATCGTTCGAAAGCGTAAACAACTCAAAATATGTGTCACAATAGAAATGACATTTTAAACCCTTTTAGCAAACTCGATTTTTGTGATATCAGCTTCAAATTTGGAACATGCCTCTTTGATTTTCTGGCAATTTTGGAGTTTCAATTATTTTGTAATAATTCGTAATATAATTGAATGCAATTCATTTTATTTCAAGCAATCTATTGGCATATAACAAAGGCAATAAGATGCATTTGATTTTTGACAACATAAATCGGTCAATTATTAGATGTTATGAATTAAATTAAACATCTTATAAACCTAACCCTAGAAATAATGTAAATAACCCATTCTACATGTATTTCTCATTATGTACAATCTTTTTGGAATAAAGATTTCTTTAAAATTGAGCCAAGAACCCTAGAGTTCTAAATAGAACCGTAACATCATGGAGAAGATCAGACTCTGTTATTTCAAAATAAAAGCGCTTTAAAAAAAATTTGGTTGAATAGGCTTTATGCACAACTTACTTCCGCATTCTCTGTAAAACGGGTCTCATCGCTTCCGGTCCAGATCTTTTGTATGTGCTTCGTGAAATTTTTTGCGGTTTTAATCAAGATAAGTTAAAAGGAGCGATCAAAGATTAGCATAACCAATATCCCTCACATGTGCAGATTGATATTTAAACATTTTATATTTTTTATTCTTCACAGTAACGTTTAGATATTTAAATGGAATAAAACGCCAATAACAAAGTGAAATAGGTAGGTTAGCTGATTACCTTACAAATCCATAGATATCGTTGTCAGTTCTTACGCCCGTTAACACTTTCTCTGACAAGCGGATGCGATGAGACCCGTTTTCCGGTTTGGTCACGTGACGCGCGGCATAAAGCCTATAAAGTCTGATGTGATCATTTAAAGACTTTTAAACTTCATTCATTAAAATCCAAGTGTGTTACAACAGATAAACTCTCTCTCTCTCTCTCTCTCTCTCTCTCTCTCTCTCTCTCTCTCTCTCTCTCTCTGTGTGTGTGTGTGTAAAGCTGCTGTCAGTAGGACGTCTGGTCCTCATCTCTCTCCTCTCTCTCACACACACACACACACAAATAAACACCATCAGTCTTCTAAGGTCTCGGTTAACGACTAACCCCCTAATTAACTACAAGACTGAGAAACTGCAGGAACTCCGGGAGAATTAGTTTCCCACAATCAGTTTTACGGGATCGTTCGGCCACAAATGAACATCCTGTCGTCATTTATTCCTAAACATGATTGTGTTTCAGAACACTAAAGAAGACGGAAAACATGATAATGACCTATTAAATGATCAAATAGTGCATAAGGATATATGAACCATCATTTTGAGGAAGTGAAATACAACAAAATATAAATATTAGATTAAAATAGAGTTTCAGTGAATGTTGGCGGAATAAAAAACTGAACAAAAGTCTTTTTTCATTCCTTTAATCCTTCATTTTCACAATGTTTTCTAGCACTTTCTCCTCTATTTGACACATTTTACCCTTTTAAAACTATACATGATCCAAATCTCGTCCGTGGTGCAATTTCAAAACAGTTTCCATGGGAATTTTGACTGTTTACATTTTCCAATGATGCTAATTTATGTTGATTGAACAATAAAATAAGTGCACAAATCGAAAAATTTAAAATAATAACAATTAATATTAGTTGAAACACCTAAATGATTTTTTTAAATGTTGCCTTTCCAATAAAAAGCACTAAAATTATTAACTGCAAATAAATGCTGAATCTAAAATAAAAAATAAACATAAATACCAATATTTTTATAAAAAAAAATAAAAAACAAATAAAATAAAAAAGTGACAAATGAAAACTTAAGTTTAAAAAGGAAATCTAATTGGTAATATTCCTCGCACTGGCTCCGCTGCCACCTTTCCATCTTCTTTCGGCGACATTTCGTGATATTTGCATGAAGCCGGCGGGAGACAAAAGCGTCCCAGCGCCACACTGTCACCGGATTAACCGGAATTACAGCGCGCACGAGAGAGAGAGAGGCTGCGCAGGTTCTCAGATTGTGTCCTTAAAACAAAAACAGAGCGACTCGGAGAGAAGCAAACTTGTGCCAAATCACAATTCCTGCTGGATGTGTGTATTATCCAGGGAATTAGGGAGCCCACAATTAAGCATATGGGCATTAAGATAATTGTCAGTTGTGTTGGCGAACGTGATGGCAGACAGATGGATCAGACTCAGCCCGCTCCACGCTCGGCACCATGGGACATTACTTTGGATTTTACCTGCCTGAATAAATTCACAGTGTTTTCACCAACAGAGAAAGAAGGAAGATTAGGAGAGAGAGAGAGAGAGAGAGAGAGAGAGAGAGAGAGAGAGAGAGAGAGAGTGTTCACACACTATCTCTACAGTGTCTGTGTATGCTAAAATGTGCCGTATATACTGTACTAAAATCATGCTGTGCGAAACACTCAATCCCACAATGCAACTTGAACCTCAATCCAGTGTGACGAACAAAACAGAAGTGACATCAACTGGCGTTCGTGAAATCTATTTTGAAAATTATGTTTCAATATTTTTATTTTATTGTTTTGTTTGTGTTTGTCTTTTTCTTGACACTTATTCATTTTTTTTCAATTTTTTTCAATATATATATATATATATATATATATATATATAAAAATTCAAATAATACATTTTGTATTTATGATAATGGTAATTATAAATTATTGTTAATAAAGAATAATGGTAAGTCATATGTAACTGATACATAATTATTTAATGTTTCGTTTTATTAGGATATTATTTTAATTATTTTGTTAGTTTTTGTCTCTTTCTTGGCGCTTATCAATTTTTTTATTGCTTTTTATTACTATTTTGAATATTTATTAAAAATAATAAAATAATACATTTAGTATTTATGATAATATTATTTATCAATGTATAAATAATAATGGTCATCTCATGCGTAACTAATAAATTATTATTTAACATTTTGCATAATTAAACACATTTTGATCTCCGTCTTGACTATATACTGTACATAATAAGAATGTATATAAATTAGGGCTGTGCAAAAATTAATTGCGATTAATCGCATCCAAAATAAAAGTCTGTGTTTACATAATATATGTGTGTGTGCTGTATATAATTATTTTGTATATATAAATACACACACATGCATGTATAAATTTAAGAAAATGTGTTATTCATATGTAAAATATTTATATTTATATAATATAGATTTTGTGTATATATATATATATATATATATATATATACAGAATTTAAGCGCAAATAATTCTTAAATATATACATGCATGCATATGTATTTATATATACAAAATAATTATACACAGCAAACACAAATATATTATGTAAACACAAACTTTTATTTTGGATGCAATTAATCGCAATCAATTTTTGCACAGCCCTAATATATATATATATATATATATATATATATATATATATATATAATATACTATATATATATATATATATTTAAATACATTTTTGGTCTCTTTCTTCACGTTTATTTACCACAAATCAACTTTAATTCAACTAAAACCTTCATTCACATTGGAAATGTCACACTGAGTGCATTGCATTATGGGATGTATTATTCTGCACACACACTGCTTGTTTTTGTTCAAAATCAGCATACTGAGCAGAATATAAAATATATATATTTATCATGCATTCTACAGGAACAGTGCGAGTAAACAAAGCCGAATGTAAAATGGAGGTGTGTGTGTGAGAGGGTGTGTGTTGTGAAGGTGTACGGCGCCCTCTGTTGGCCGTTCACGAGCGCACTGAACTTTAAGGCCTGTGTGTGTGCCACTGTTCCAGATGATTTGATATGCTTTTGAACGAATGCATTTGCATTTTAGATGTTTCGTAACGTCTCTCTCTCTCTGTGTGTGTCTAGGTGGGACATCGTGAGGACGGTGTGGGTTTGAGGACCGGTCATCCCATCGTGACCAATCAGGGGTCGGTTCCTGTGCCGTCGGCCACTTCCCCCGACCTCAGCCAGCCCGACCCGTACAGGGGTGAGACACACACTCGCACACACTCAACACACACTCAGGCTGGCACAGTGTGGGCACAGAACGGGCTCAATGCCAACCCCCTCACTCTCTCTTTCTCTCTCTCTCTCTCTCTCTCTTTTTCTCTCCCTCCATCTGCCGCCATTTTAGAGCATCTTCACAAACACAGATGCACGTATAACATATTCTCACGGTCACGGAAAATAGGGAGAAATCAGGGATTTCTTCTATTCAATGCCTGAAAATGCATACAATTTCATTCATACAACACAGACACACACACACACATATATATATATATATATATATATATATATATATATATATATATATATATACAGGCAAAATTAATTGTATTATTCAGAGTATCGTCAACATTTCTCACATTATCAGTTTATTCACTATCGTTTAGAAAATGGTAATAAAACATGATATTTGACTGGTTTTGTCCGTCCTTCTGTTAGACTCTCACACACGTGAATGTTGTTGAATATCAGCTGTTAAATTTATCTACACAATTAGATAATAGCAGTTTAGCTCAACCTGTGTGACCAAGCAATGCTTCATGTTGTTCAGTCTGTGTATACAAAGAGCATTAGCGATTACAGAACACACACTTCAGCAAAACATGATCAGGTTTGGAAGAAGTTTAACCGGTAGTCACTGTATGAAGAATTATATGATATTATACAGGTGAAACTGATATATTATATAGACTCGTTACATGCAAAGTGAGATATTTCAAGCCTTTATTTGTTATAATTGTGATGATTATGGATTTCAGATATTACCATTGCACAATATGCTAATTTTGAATTTGGGTTTTTCATAAGCTGTGAGCCATAGTCATCACAATTATATTAAATAAAGGCTTGAAATATCTCACTTTGCATGTAATGAGTCAATATAATATATTAGTTTCACCTTTTAAGTTGAATTCCTGAAATAAATGAACTTTTGCACGATATTCAAATTTCTCGAGTTCAAACTGTATGTCAGTTTACTTTATTTTGCTCTTCTTACATAAGATAGTGTCCTGCACACATTCGTAAAAAAAATACACAATTATATCTGGTGTCTGAATAATTTCTGGTTTGAATAAATATAGGTTTAAGGTTACATTAAAATTCTTAATTTAATTAGAGCAATCAGATCGCGTGATTTGTGAAGGATCATGTGACACTGAAGACTGGAGTAATGATGATGAAAATCACTGGAATAAATGACACTTTACTATATATTCACGTAGAAAACAGCTGATTTGCGTTCTAATAATATTTCACATTTGTTTTTCGATTTTTCTGTATTTTTGATCAAATGAAGGAAGCTTTGTTGAGCAGAAGAGGCTTTATTAAACGAATCCGCTGTTTGTGGAGAAGCGTGGTGGTTTTAAAGCTCAAAGCGCCGGTTTCCCTGCGTCCGCTGGCCGGCCTCCAGCCTAATGTGTGAACGATTAGGAGTGCGTTAAACCATGCGCTATATTTCAAATATGAATATGTAAAAGGAAATTGTATATGACCTGGGAAGTGAGGCGTAAAAACTCCAGGCTGGTTTAAAAGCGGATCTTGGCAAACGCTCTGCTCTCTGGAAAACACAGCCAAACAGTTAATGAGGTGCTGAGTGCTGGAAATATGAAGAACAGCATTATAAATAATAGGACTGTGGATCAGAGATGATTATTTGTGAATGACATCCAGAAGGAATGAATCATGATGTGGTTTTCATCCCGCCGGAGGCAACACTTTTAGCAACTCTGTTATGGTATTACAGACATGTACCACGGTAATAATCGGTGTTTTCACTACATTAGCATTTGTGTTCATTTACAATGATTTTACAGTTTACAGTACCAGTATTATTAAAATGTATTAAAAGTATATGCCAAAATAAAATAAAATAATAATTCATTAAAAGTTTACTGTATGTAAAAAAAAATGTTTTTAATTACATTCATTTGTTTGTTGGCATGTACCAAGATAATAGACCAAACTAATAAGACAGTATTCTCTTAAATGCCTTTTATTATTTTTAATTCTAATTTGGTATAATGAACATTTTAATTTATTTTGGCATATATTTGTAATCAAAATGTCCAAACTCACACTGCCGTATTCTCTGAGGCACCCTAGAGTAAATATCTGAATATAACAGTTATGAATATGGTAATCATGCTTTACCATATTACGTGTACCATGAAGTACCATGTTTTTTAATGCAAGTCTGCGCTGGCTAAACTTCACCAGATCAAACCACAACAAACCAGATCAAACCAGAGCAAACCAAAACAAACCAGATCAAACCAGAATAAACCAGCTCAAACCAAAACAAACCAGATCAAACCAGAATAAACCAGATCAAACAAAACAAACCAGAACAAACCAGATCAAACCAGAACAAACCAGAATAAACCAGAACAAACCAGAATAAACCAGATGATCAAACCAGAGTAAACCATAACAAACCAGATCAAACTAGAACAAAGAAAGAACAAACCAGAATAAACCAGATCAAACCAGAATAAACCAGATGATCAAACCAGAACAAACCAGATCAAACCAGAACAAACCAGAATAAACCAGAACAAACCAGAATAAACCAGATGATCAAACCAGAGTAAACCATAACAAACCAGATCAAACTAGAACAAAGAAAGAACAAACCAGAATAAACCAGATCAAACCAGAATAAACCAGATGATCAAACCAGAACAAACCAGATCAAACCAGAATAAACCAGATCAAACTAGAACAAAGCAGAATAAACCAAATCAAACCAGAATAAACCAAATCAAACCAGAATAAACCAGATGATCAAACCAGAACAAACCAGATCAAACTAGAATAAACCAGAATAAACCAGATGATCAGACCAGAACAAACCAGATCAAACCAAAACAAACAAGAACAAACCAGAATAAACCTGTTCAAACCAGATCAAACCAGAATAAACCAGATGATCAAACCAGATCAAACCAAAATAAACCCGATCAAACCAGAACAAAGCAGAATAAACCAGATCAAACCAGAATAAACCAGATGATCAAACCAGAACAAACCTGATCAAACCAGAATAAACCAGATGATCAAACCAGAACAAATCAGATCAAACCATAACAAACCAGATCAAACCAGAATAAACCAGATCAAACCAGAACAAACCAGATCAAACCAGAATAATCCATAACAAAGCAGATCAAACCAGAATAAATCAGATCAAACCAGAATAAACCAGTTCAAACCAGAACAAACCAGAATAAACCAGATGATCAAACCATAACAAACCAGCTCAAACCAGATCAAACCATAACAAACCAGAATAAACCATATCAAACCAGAACAAACCAGATTGAACCATAACAAACCAGAACAAACCACCCATGAAGGAGAATACATGTCTGTCCCGAATCAAGCTTTTATTTCGTCTTCCTTCTCTTCATATCCAGTCTGACCAGCTGTCTGGAACCAGCTCTAGAACTCCATTCATCCTCCCAACCCTTCACACACACACACACACACACACACACACACACACACACACACACACACACATATTTATATATTCTGTTGTTCTTTCATGTTCTCTCTTCTGAAACTGCTGTCAGATTAACACATGCAGACGTTTAGTAGTGTTCGGGTGTTCTGAGTGATGATGTTTGAGGAGGAGATGATGGAGATCTCTCTGTGTGTGTGTGTGTGTGTTTGTGTCCAGCTCTCTCGAGTGGTCTCCAGGGTCAGAGCACCTCGTCTGTGAGCTCTGAGATCAAGTCTGAGGATGAAGGAGATGAGAATCTTCAGGACAGTAAATCTCTGGGTGCCAAGAGCAAGGAGGAGCTGGACAAGGACCTGAACGCTTTAGAGAGGTCAAGATCTAGGTAAACTGTACCAGAGCTTCGCTTCATTCAAACGCCTGCTGGACTTTGATGAAGTGACGCGTGTTCTGAGAGGCAGCTAAACGCACAGATGACAAACCCAATTCAGCAATTCAGTTCACTTCACATCTATGTGTAGAGTGCTTTTCACAATACACATCCATTCAAAATCCAGAAAATCCTTATAAACACATAAAATTTATGTTCATTTTTTAATAGGTTTGTTTCATATACTGTAACACTTTAAAATAAGGTCTCATTGGTTGACCAGGGTTAATATAGTTAACTGAAACTTAAACTAAAACTAAAACTATATATATATATATATATTGCTGTTTTAAATAAAATAAAGGTTAACTGGAATTAGTAAAATAATAGTTAAATTAAATAAAAGTTTAAAAGTAAAATTTTAGAAGTAAAATAAAATAGAAATTTAAAAGTGTGATGTAATATATAATTTAAAGTTACAATAACACTTTAAAGTAACATCAAATTTAAAAAGTAAAATAATATAAAAGTTATATTAAAAATAATATAATAATATAAAAGTAATATAAAAATGAAATAAAATAAATTGAAAAGTAAAATATTTTTTAAAATACAATAAAATGTACAAAGTTAAATAAAATAGAATAAAATGTGTAAAGTAAAATAAAATCATTAAAAAATTAAATTTAAAAAGTAAAATGAAAGTTTAAAAATACAATAAAATTGATTGACTGAAATAAAAAAATGAATAAATACAAAACAGATCAAATTTAGACTTGAATAATAGCAAAATAACAAAAACTTTAAAATTAAAATATAAAAATAGAAATGCACTGAAAACTAACTCAAAATATTAATTAATACTAAACTATAGCATACCACTGACAATAACTAACATTAACAATGAGTAAATATATTTGACATATTATACAATATATTACGACCTTATATTATGCATTTATTAACGTTTCTGTTTTTAATAAAACATTAAATAAAACATTAGTTCTAGTGAACTCTATTCCGGACTCATTTGGGTGTTCGCATCTCCTCCGGTCTTGAGCCGGGCTTTAGTTGTTTCTCATCTCACATGAGAGTAGGGAACGTCCTGGATCCCAAATTCATCCCAACACTCCCAGACATTTCCAGGATAAACGCCGGACAGGGTTTATAGATTTCCACCTGGAATTACCAATTCGATTCAACTCATTCGATTCAAATTTCAAGAGACAATATGTGTGACTTGATGTGTGATTTATCATGCCATTTTTATTTATATTATGTTTTGTTGTTTTTTGTGTAGAAATTTGTAGCATCTGATCTTCTAGCATTTAATCTAGATATTTTTGTCTAGTATATTTTCTCTTATTTTTCATTTACTATATATCTATAATTTTAATATTTTTATGTCTTTTATATATTTTTAAGTACTTTTTATATACTATATATATATTAGGGCTGTCAAAACGATTAATCGCGATTAATCGCATCCATAATAAAAGTTTGTGTTTACATAATATATGTGGGTGCACTGTGTATAATTATTATATATATATAAATACACACACATGCTTGTATATATTTAAGAAATATTTTCATGTATATTCTGTGTATAGATTTATATATAATTTATATTATATATAAATATAAATATTTTATACATAAATAATATTTTTCTTAAATATACATGCATGTGTGTTTTTATATATATACAAAATAATTATACACAGTGCACCCACATATATTATGTAAACACAAACTTTTATTTTGGATGCGATTAATCGCGATTAATCGTTTTGACAGCCCTAATATATATATATATATATATATATATATATATATATATATATATATATATATATATATATATATATATATACACTTTTTCAATCTATTATACATTTTTTATTCTTGATATACAGTATTTTAAATACTTTTTAAGTCTATTATATATCTAAAAAAATACTATTTTCTTTTTTATGTACTTTTTATATTCCATTTATCCAGGATTTTATGAATCTATTATACAGTCTCTTTTTATATACTTTTATATGATTATATATATTTTTTTGTATATCTTTTTATATACTTAAAATTTAGTATTAATTTAGTAAAATATAAATGTAGTATTTTACATTTTTTTTTTTTAATATGTGTACTTTTTATACACTTTTATGCTCTTTACATGTGTGTATTTGTAGTTTGCATGTGTTATGAGCCTGAGGTCAGTGTAAGTGTGCAGTCCCACAGAGAGAGATGTAATACAGTACGAGTCCAGTAGTGAGAGAGCTCAATGATCGTGTTAAACCCACAGCAACAACGACGACGAGGACCTGACGCCGGAGCAGAAGCTGGAGCGCGAGAAGGAGCGGCGGATGGCGAATAACGCCCGCGAGCGGCTGCGCGTGCGCGACATCAACGAGGCCTTTAAAGAGCTGGGCCGGATGGTGCAACTCCACCTGAAGAGTGACAAGCCCCAGACCAAACTCCTGATCCTGCACCAGGCCGTCGCCGTCATCCTCAGCCTCGAGCAGCAGGTCCGAGGTCAGTGCTTACTAAAGCAATGAGCATGTAGAGCCCAGTGGTGGAAAGTAACTAATTACAAATACTTTCGTTACAGTACTTGAGTAGATTTTTTCATTTTTTCTACTTTCTTGAGTATAATTAAATTGTGGTACTTTTACTCTTACTTGAGTGAAATAAAAATAAAGTATTCAACTTCGCTACATTTATATTTCATAAAAAGTACAAAGTACTTTTACAAAGGTGCCGAATGCCGACGGAGCGACAGCTGAGATTTGACAGGCACATTTCATAACCACTGCGGTGGAGCCCTGCGCTTCAGCCAATAACAGACATATCTGAAGCACTTCAGCCAATAACAGACAGGTCTGACTCGGGTGCAAAACCAATCAAAACCTCCAGTTTGGCTGGGGGGCGGGGCGTTCACACCGCGCTTTGACGTTTCAATCACTGGCGCTCGTGTTTTAATCTAGCGCTAACGTTTCAATATGTCAGTGAATGTGAGTATTCTGCTCATATTTAATTATGGCAACTACTGAAATGGGTCACACCATTGATAATACCAGAGCACTGAGCAGTTGAAGTAAATAAAAAGCTCGGCTCATAACATGGACGCGGTTTGCAATGGACAGAGCAAGAATGTAAGTGTCTAAAATACATGCACACAGTTCAGTTAATGGTAAAGCTCTCCCTGTTTAACAATACACTTTTTACAAAGCTGAAAAAACAGTGAAATGTGATCGCATGATTGATCTGTCTATCAGATGCATGTAAAAGCGTAGTTCGTTCCTATAGCAACAGTGGGCTCGCAGTCACAGCACATTTTCGGTTGGCTACGATAAAAAAAAAGATCATTTAATTTAACATGATAATCATACCCCAGATTTTTTTTTTGTTTTTTTTACTATTTTTAATCATACTGTTTATTGTTTTTCATACTTTTTTATCGGACCTCTCAATTAACCTTCTTTGCTTTCAATTATGAATGATTCGAATCAAAACATTCAAATGATCTTACCCACACTTACTTTTCAAAATTAGTAATAAAAATTGCTCTTGACAACAGAGAAAGCTAGTAGTCTATATGTGGAGCACTTTTATCATTGATGGATGCACTTTTTTTGGGCTTCAAATTTTCTCCAGTCATTCACTGCCATTATAAAGTTTGGAAGAGCCAGGCCAAATTTTAATTTAACTGTGATTGTATTCGACGGAACGCAGAATGTCATATCTTCTAAGATGACTTGAGGGAGAGTAAATCGTGGGCTAATTTTAATTTTTGGGTGAACTATTCTTTTGAAAATACCTGACAGTTTGATAAACTCAGATATATTATAGCTATGTGTTTGTTTTCTTGTTTCATCAGTCAAAACATCACTATTTGCAAGTTATTATGTCCATATAAGACATTTCCTGAAATGTGTAAATTTAATACTTCTATGCATCAGTACTGGGCCTTCAGTATGAATGAAACAGATGACATGAGAGTTTTTTGCGCTCCAATTTCGCTACCATCTCCCCATTTTGGGTAAAAATAGAAAAATACTAAAGTACTTTGTAACGCAGTTACTTGAGTAGTTTTTAAGCAAACTACTTATTTACTCTTACTTGAGTCATATTATATTTCAGTACTTCTACTTGTACTCAAGTAAATTTTTACTTAAGTAGGTAGCAATACTTTTACTTAAGTACAATTTGTCAGTACTCTTTCCACCACTGGTAGAGCCGCCGGGGGGCGCCGTTAGCTACATCTGGAGCCGAGCGCCTAAAACCCCCTAAACTCACTGTAAATCACGGCTTAAAGCCACAAATTGCTTTTATAAAACAGTTACTCCATAAAAATATTAATTTTAATATTTATTTTGTGCATGAAATAAACACCAGCAACCAAAAATATAACGTTATAACACATGTATTCTTCCGCCAAGGAATACGCACAACCGGCACATCCGGGAACTTAACTGTCAATTCTGTCCCCGCCCCCTTTTGGGGGAAAACAAACTAGACTCCCCATAGACTTCAATACAAAATAACAGCAAAAACTAACGTCCGTACAAAGCTTACAGGCATAAATAAGTTAAGAAATCATTTATATAAAACATGTCAAGTAATTATATGTCCACTCTGCCTGCCATAGTGCGTGGAAAAATACATACACAAACTTAATTTGGCCAATTTAAAAACATGTCCCTTTATCAGCGTCAAATTGGGGTAACAACCCCACCCAGTGGCCAGAGGTGTCTTACCCGGACATTTACTTTTACCTCGTCGAGTCACTCACGAGGTAAGAGAGTGAATGATTTTATTTCGCTTTTTAAAGTAAAAAAAACGTAATGTATATCTCATGAATTAATGATTATGATGGCAGGTAGCCTGGGCTAGTTGATAACGGGCATAAAAAAAATGTATTTTTTACGCTCTGTGGCAGGCAGGCTGGACATCTGGTGTATATAAGTGATTTCTTAAGTTATTTACGCCTGTCGACTGTCTACGGACGTTGGTTTTTGCCGTTATTTTGTATTGAAGTCTAGTTTGTTTTCCCCCAAAAGGGGGCGGGGACATTGTATGATGACGCAGCGCCGGTTGTGCGTATGTAGTTCCAGAGAGGTTGCCAAGCAACACATGCAGCAACAAAGTAATGCAGCGCAGTAATACTAATGTAATGCGCTCACAGGTGTGTGTGTGTGTGTGTGTGTGTGTGTGTGTGGGTGTGTGTGTGCGTGTGTGTGTGTGTGTGTGTGTGTGTGTGTGTGTGTGTGTTACACTAATATAATGCGCTCACAGGTGTGTGTGTGTGTGTGTGTGTTTGTGGAGTCATTTACAACGGCTTCGAAAGCGGCCGTAAAACTAATATTACTATGACTTTAAATATTTCTTTATTTTTTGTCACTGTTTGCTCAGACTACAATGTTTTTGGACTGTTTTTTTCCTTTTCCTAAAAATTGGATTATTGCAAATATAATTAATAAAGTAAATAAAGATTAATATGTCAAAATAATATTTATATTGGATATTATTTCATTTACAATAATAAGAAAAACCATTACATTATTTATATTTTATAAAATAACTGTTTTTATTATACATATCTGCAATTTCATATTATTAATATTTATATTTCATGATTAATAATTATAAATATTATATTATTTATTATATTATTTAATAATTATAAATATTATTTTAAAACTACTTTATAAATATTAATAAGTGTATAAGATTTAAAAATGTTTTATAATGAATAAAGTACGTACATGTAATCGTCTATAATTAATAGTTAAAGTAATATAAAGTAATATATATATATATATATATATATATATATATATATATAGAATATAGAATATATAGAATATTATTATAATAATCTTAGCATATATATATATATATATATATATATATAAGATTATTATAATATTTGTGTGTGTGTGTGTGTGTGTGTGTGATTTCTTCTACACTATAAAAAATATTATCTATATTAAAATTAAACAATTTAATATTGCTTATATTTAATTATATATATATATATATATATATATATAAATTATTAAGATTATATCTTATAAGATTAATGATTGTAAATAATAGTATTTTTCAATGATATTAGAAATATTAAAGTTTTTTACACCATAAAAAAAGTTGCAAATTAAAGAAATTATTGGAATATATTTACAAGAAAATGTCTAAATTTCACATGAAATTGCTTGTGTTACTTGTTGTTTCTCTGTAATTTTTTATGAAATGTTCTCATATATTCTCATAGTGAATCCGGCACCACATGTTGCTTCTGTTTGGCCGTAATGACACATTTGTCCCTCTTGATGGCGGCGTATCAGTGACACAAGCACATTGTTCAGTGTTTCTCCAGCGCAGTGGATCATCAGTAAACCAGAGTGTGTGTGTGTGTGTTCTCGTTCCAGAGCGTAATCTCAATCCAAAAGCGGCGTGTCTGAAGAGACGAGAAGAGGAGAAGGGGTCGTCGGACGGTGCTGCGCTCTCATTGGCCGGTTCTCACCACAGCATGGGCGAGGCGTCCAATCCCATGGGACAAATGTAAAGAGCCACACCCCCCCATAAATGGTCAGAATATTTCACTCTACACTAATCTGCTGTTGTACATGTCCCATGATGTGCCTTTAACCCAAACCAAAACCTCCAATTCGGTTTGAACAAACAAGCCTTTTCACTGCAATCACGTGTTTAGTCTCAAACTTTGGCACGATTGAACAGAATTATTGTAAAAGTGATGCAGAGCGTTTGGACTTCCCCTCATTGGTCTCATGCCACTTCAACTCAACGGACTGGTTTTCCGTTGGCGGCAACAAAAGCGAATCCTAATAATAACCTCTAAAAGTGTAACAATGGGCGCATTTTAACAACAGATTGGCCGTATGTGTGGGTTATAATATGTGTACATATAGACTTTGATTTCAAACTATAGACTCAATTTTATTCATTCACAATATATTCAATTAATAAAGCTAAAGCATGATATTTGTACACAATGCACATTTGAACATTAAAAGGTACATGTACACAATATCACTGACCATTTCATTCAGATGTTTATGATGTGTTTTATTGCTTGTTTGTTTTGTTTTGTACTGTGAGTGTGTGCAACATCAGGTTAAAGCTGAACAGTGCAATGTTCACATGGCATTATGGGTGTGAACAGATTCCAAAGGTTCATGTTCCCCATGTAAATGTGCCGGTAATGAGTTTACAACTTATAATTAAGTTAGAATTGAAGGTGTGGATTACTTTCATCTGAAATAATTAGCATATTTTATGATGGAAGCACATATTCTCTGTGGATATTTTTAAAGATCACATTTTTAGAGGCAATGTGGAAGACAGATCTGTTTTTTTTTTTTGAAAGTCAAGTCAAATCAGTGCTATTAGTATCAGTATCTTATCTTAAAGCTCTTCTATGATAACTGATATGAAATATGCACTGAAAAATCTTTTTCACTCAGATATTGCTAGTGCATTTTACATTTAATTACAAAGGCATGGCAAGTAACTCTGAGTTAAATGTGAATTGTTGAAGTAGAAAGACTGAAATAGTGTTTTTATAAGCATATTGTGTAGTTGTGCTTGGAGTCGATTGTTTTATTCGTGATAATAACGCAGTGAAACATGACGAATCGTGTAATCAAGACAATTATACAAAAACTTGCCAAAACAAGACAGAACCAACTAGATATTAATACCTGATTATGTTCAGCTTTTTCTTTTTCTGTGCACTGATTTTTTGCATAGTTATTAAAACGTGTAGATGTAGGGTTTTTTTTTGCCAAATCATTTTGTCAGATTAGTGATGATCTGCTCTTCATATTTAAAATATGAAAAACAAACAAACAAAAAAAATATATATATATATATATATATATATATATAATAAATTGTGTAGAATCTGTAGTTTGGTTTGATTTGCATCATTGGTAAGAGTTTTTTTTTTTAAATAACAGTATATTTAATGTGACATTTTCTTATATTGCATTTAATTTTGGCTGAATTTAAAGGAGTAGTTCACTTTTAAAAAAAAACTTTTGCTGATAATTTACTCACCCCCATGTCATCCAAGATGTCCACGTCTTTCTTTCCTCAGTCGAAAAGAAATTAAGGTTTTTGATGAAAACATTCCAGCATTTTTCTCCATATAATGAACTTCAATGGGAACCAAACAGTTCAAGGTCTAAAAGACAGTTTCAGTGCAAATTGCAAACTGTTCAATTCATCAATTCCAGATGCTCATTTAAAAACGACAAAAAAAGTTTAAGTTTTATAAGCTCAAATGGTCGCCTTGCTCTGTTCTGTGATGCTTGTTCGTTACTCTGTGGTTTGAACTCGTTCATCAAAATGAACGAATCTTTTCGCGAGTCAGTTCGTTCATTTCGTTTGTTGAATGAACCAAATGACACGAAAAACTTAATCTTTGTAGTTTTTTTTTAATGAGTGATCGTTTCGCTTGATAAGACCCTTATTCATCGTCTGGAATCGTTTAAAGCCCTTTGAATAGTTTGCACTGAAACTGTCTTATGGATCTTGAACCGTTTGGTTCCCAGTAAAGTGCATTCTATGGAGAAAAATCCTGGAATGTTTTCATCAAAACCCTTAATTTCTTTTCGACTGAAGAGAGAAAGACATGGACATCTTGGATGACATGGGGGTGAGTAAATTATCAGCAAAAGTTTTTTTAAAAGTGAACTTTAATAGAGTGCCGAAGTGATGACGTCACTTTGTAGGACAACTCGGAAGCTAGCGGCGCATGGGTTCCCTCGGTCGAAAAGCAATGCATTTTCCCCATAGACTTTTGGAAATCCGCAAAAAAATTAGATCTGTGTTTAACAAAGAGTTGTGACCCTTACACGTTTTGTCTATCAAGATAATCTTTACAAGTTAATCCAAAATTGATACATTTTGAAGCCTATATAAAGATTTTAAAAAGCACAATCAGACACAATAAAGTTTAAAAAACCACAAGCAGGTTATAACTGTGTGCTCTATGTCATAGATCAAAACGTGAAAATATTTAGAGGCTTTGTTCACCACAGACCTTATTTCAGGCGATTTAGCAAAAACCCATTCAAAAATCCCATAGGCTTTAGAGCGAGGGAACCGGGAATGCTAAAATGCTAACTCACTTCCGCGTTTTGGCCTACAGAGTGACGTCGTATCTTCGTCACTCTATATAACAAAATCATCTTGTCTATAAAGTATCATTTTCATTACTGATTGAAAATCCATTATGTTTTTTGCATGACTGTAACGTGTTTGTGTTTTTTTCTCATAACAATCTCTGATTAAATGGGAAAATCTACGGTTATGGAAAAAAAGATGAGTTTGTTCTCTCGCAAATGTTTTGCACTGAAATGTCTGCGAAAGAACGTGAAAACATTGAATTATCTCCCATTTCATATATTTTTCCATCACCACTTTACAAGCGTGTTCGCGATACTTTATGAATATGTTCCATATGTTAACTTCCCTCTCTCTCTATCAGGTCCAAGCTGCCAGAATTCATCAAAATGATGAGCGATCACTTCCTTTGACAGTGTTATTTCCGCCCCTGAACGCCACTCAAACAATCAACCAATCAATCAAACTTCCACCTGACCGACCAACTTCTATGTGTTCCTGCTCCTCACGCCATCTGTGCGGATAGATATATATATATACTGTAAATTACGGAAACATGGCAGTGTCACATGGGATGGCTGTCCACATCTTCCTCCGAGCATTCCCAGTTCAAAAAGAAGACGTTTTTATGCACACACACACAAAAGATTTGAAGGTGCAGACGGACGGAGGATTCTTCAAACATATCATGAAGTTGTACAGACGTTTGGAGGTCGGCTCGAGACCAGCCCTCTGATTTCAATGGCAATCCTGTCCACACTGTGGAACTTTTGTAGCTGTGCCTCACGGAACTCCCGGCGGAAGAAGAATAGAACTCTGAAAGTTCCCAATCGGAACCTTGGGACGAGAGGGGCTGTCAATCAAACGCACGACGGAATTAGGCTGTAGAATTTCACAAAACCGTTCGCAATAATGTTATTTTACTTCTTTCCCCCTCACCACAAAATGGGACGTCCAGCTGAAGGTCTAGAGGCCGGAACGTTCCTTCACCGGACCGTCTGCGAACGCAGCTTTGCTGTCGAAGACCTCGCGCTCACTTTAGAGATTCATTAGGTCATTTCTCTCTTCGTTCATTTGTTCCTTCTTCTCTCCTCAAGCCCTTCCGGACCCCGAAGATGCAATTTTAACATGACTAAACTTCAACCAACGTGCCTTTTAGAGCTCATATCATCACAACTGGAGGAGAACATTATCAGAACTTTCTAGGATGCAAGCTTAGGAAAACGTTAGTCATTAGGTCTATGCAGTCAGGTTTTTTGCGGCCTGGGATTTAAAAAAAAAACACAAGTAAAAAGGTCAAAAAAGTATTTTTTTGGGATAAACTGTATTTAATGTACTGTATGGCTATATGTAATTAGAAGGTGTGTCCACCCCCTCGTGGCTCCACCCACAGCCCCGCCCACCTGTCACCACGTCGTTATTGAGCATTGTATTATAGATATCAGCTTTTATGAAAACTGGCTTGTTGTTGAGCCGCTGTAGTCCTCAGTACAAATGTGTGGTCGTACGTGTAAAATGGCTTTTCTCTTTTTTTATCTCTCTATTCTTTGTCTGTACTGGTTTCTCTGTCAAAAAAAGGTAAAAAAAAAATATGATTACGAACCCGCAGGCGATCTTTGAGGATCGGCGGTGGTTTTATCAACGGGAGGCACTGAAAGTGGACATAAAGTCTATTAGAAAAATCGCTATATATAAATGTAGAAATATATACAGTATATAAACAAAGGAGAGTCCGACGGAAAGGAGAGTTCACGGGATTGATGTTTCTTGCTTTCTGGAGACGTCCGAGAGAGACGTGTGACTCTGTTGTGATATTTTTTTCATAAAGTCGTCGCGATCGTAACGGGACCGAAGTGCCGCTCTCGCCAAAGCTGCGGCCGGCAAAGGGAAACACGGACATTTGTAAATTGTACGCAACAAATGCAAACTTACCATTATTTTGAAATTGTGTATGTAAAAGTTATATTTTTACATGTAGGCTGTTGTTATTTTGTGTTTAGAAATGCGTTGTATCAGTTTTTTTTCCTTTCTTTTTTTTTTGGGAGGGGGGGGGGGGAATCATTGTGTGTTGAAACGTGTCACATTGAAAATGTAGTGAGAACAAAAGCAAAAAAAAAAAATTTGTTTATATTTCTGGGAACATTTTTCTTTTCTAAAGGTGGGTGGTGGGGGTCGGGAAGCAAAGCTATATGATAATTCTCTCATCCTCATTGTCATTTTTTTTAATTGAGTATTTTCTGTGTAAATAGAAGTCACGAGCAGGGCTGACGACGTTTGTTTACTGCGTTCCTGCCGTTGATCATGTGGCCTGGTCAAGACGTGATTGGTTAGCGTTTAACGTGTGTCAACAATCAGACCTTAATTTACGTTATCACTTTTTGTAAAGAGACTCGTGACACATCGCTGAAAGAATCGACTCGTATCGACTTTGAAATGACGACGCCCTCGCACTAAAAAAAACCCAAAACAAATACTCGGGTCTGAATTTAAGATCGACGTCTATGAATTGCATCTAAATATTCCATGCATTTGGATGCCGTTTTAACACGCAAACTATGCATATTTGTCTATCATTCATAAATGAAACAAGTCAGATTTCTGTATTAATACCAATAAACTGAATGTGTTTATATTTTGATGTTTATATTTTTATCCTCAATAAATCAAATTTGTTTCGATTTCATACATTTTAACTAACTCATATCACTTGTTCCACAGCTAGACAAATTTTATATAGAATTCAGAAACCCTTGTTATTAGCGCCATTGCGCAAACGTGACGTACAAGAGACTGAACGTGATTCATTGAGTGCTTCTCAATTGACCGTTCGCAAAGACCCGCCTCCTTTAGTTACTGTTGCTATGTACGACAAGCCACTCCACAACACACACCATGTTCTCAGACAGTGAAATATACATCCCGCTGACAGACAGGACACACCAGGTTAATTTTGAAATTAAACAAAGCTTCGACTTAAAGAAAGAAATTTAAAGAAATTTAAACAAAAAATACCGTTTTATGGCTCTTTAATGTGTCGGACAGATCGACGTAGAGCCTCGGTTAAAGCCACTCGTGAACCGATCATCTCTTCCTGCTAGTCTATTTTAGAGCCCGACCGATAAAGGATTTTGAAGGCCGATACCGATACAAATATTTTTTGCTTTTAAAATCCTATATTCCGATATATCGGCCGATATTTTGTTTTTGTTTTTTAGAAACGCGCAACAAAACATTGGTTATTTTTGCAGTTATTTAGGAGTTTTAACTGAAATGATATGATAATTCATTTTAAAAAGAAACTTGTTTCTTTTATTGTCACAACAGAACAGACTGATGATAGTGGCATTAGCTAGCTTTATGGTTAGCTTGTCTATGATGAGCCATAATTTTGCAATGGATAACGTCATACTGCAAAGTGTAAAACATTTTCAATATAACAGGCCAAGGAGACATGATACGTCTAATTGCTATAACTGTCACGCGCTATTAAAGAAATACTTAAGTCACATTGTCAAAATTTAAAGGACAGTCAGTCAACTACACTGTAACAACGTAACGTAACTATTACTAGCTAATTCCGCTTCACTCTCGGCTTATTTAACAGCAGCAAAACTGGACATGATAGTCACTTTTGTCATGCTTATATGAGTTAATTGTTATTCAAGCAATGTATGTAACGAGTGTTGCCAACAGGGATGGTGTAGAGTGCCCTCTGGTGGACAAACTATACAACTCCAACGCTCATGACATGGTTCAAGCGTGTTTCGTCCGTTTTTATTTTATTTTTGTAATATTAATTTATCGGCCATTATAACTGCCGATACCGATAGTTTGGAAAATGCCGAATATCGGCCGATAATATCGGCCTGCCGATATATCGGTCTGGCTCTAGTCCATTTATAGCATCAAATAAACATGAATAAACATCAGTTAATGAGAAAATCGAGCCCGATGTCATGAAAGTTCATATCTATAGCACGAATGTCATTTCTCGTGCCATTTATACGTCAAAAATAGTTTTTGCGTGTATATGGTGCGCGGTTTTTGCGTGCATACGCACTTTATGGTGTATAATACGCACAATATTAGAGTATATTAGCACAATATCAGGAGCGCACACACTCTTTAGATTTTCCCAGCAAAAACGTCCTGAGTAATACAAAAATCAGTGTACAGGTTTTCAGAGACGACCTAGGAATTCGAGGAAGATCTCGTTTTTTTTACACAGTGGCAATAAAAAGCAATTAATAGGCCCTACATGACATAGTCCCTTTAACTGGATACATACTATTTTCACTGATTCTAAGCAATTTAAATTCGATTATTCAAATCAGATTAAACTGATGGAAATAGTTAATAAAAATGTAAGTAATTCCACTAGTGTATTGTTAAAACGGTGTAATCCAAATGCATGGACAATTTACATTCAATCCAAATCCATAAGTATTAAATCTTATGCCTAAACATTTTCCGCAAACATGCACAATGTCAGTTTTTCCACTTTATTTGCAGGTTCAGAAAGACACTCCAGCAAAAGCCTAGTATTGAAACGTGTGGTACATCTGTACTTTTGCATTGCTTCAGACATGCTAGTGTTCTCGTCCTTCAGTAAACTTTGAACATCTGAAGTTGTGTTTTGCCAGTGCTAAAGATGTTTGACTAATTCTCTCCTTGTGCCACATCATGTTGTTGTAGCCAATTGAATTACTATGATTGCAGTGGAAAAGATGATGTTTTCCTCTTGGTTGTTCATAATGTACATACTTGTTCTTGCTTTTATGAACTGATTTCTTTTCTTTCTTTTTTTTTTTTTTTAGTCAAATGCAGAACTGAACTGTAAGCGATCTTTTCCATTCTCAGAAAGCAACCCTTGGCAGTGTCATCTCTGTTTATTTAAGTGCTCCTCACATGGAGGATTGTGAGATAAAGATTATTTGACGCAAACAGCGACGTACAACTGGTCTTTGCTGATTTCTCAACGTGTTTGCCGTGTGCAGCAGGTCGACACATCTGCGCTTTGTGATTATTCGTGTCATTGATTTCAATAAAGAGAGTCGCTCAAATCGTCCTCGATATCCACTGCCAGATGAAGCTCGCTGACCTTTCACATCAGTAAAGTGGATCAAAGTGCAGATGTCAATCACACACAGACCAACAATGAAGGGTTACACAGCATAGAGCCATATTTTCAGGTAAAATTATCTTTACAATTGAAGTTTGTGATGCCAAACATAACAATTATGAGTTTGGGGTGAGACAACTTTCAACTTTTTTTTTTTTTAGTGCTGAGCAATTAACGATTATTCATGATTAATCACATCCAAAATAAAAGCACTGTATATATAAATACACACTCATGCATGTATATATTTAAGAAAATGTGTTATATAATGTAAATTATGTATAAATACAGTATATATATATGCATTTGTGTATAGAAAATAATTATACACAGTACACTCATGTATTATGACAAACTTATTTTGGATGTGATTAATCGTTGCACAGCATTACTTTTTTATAAGTTATACAAGATTCAACCCAGTCAGTCTAATGTAATTTAAGTTGAAATGACTAAAACATCCAAGTTGATTGTACTTAAAAAAAAATATTTTTACTGTGTGTCCAATGGAAAAGGCGGAAACTTGTTGGAAAACAGTCATTGTGAAATGCTTCACCTTTAAAACAAGATGCATTTACTACAGAAGTAAAAATTGCGTAACATTTTAAGACTTGTTTCAAGATAACATATCTTGAATGTTTTCTTTTTATTATATTGGCAAAGGGTTTTTTTATGCATGCAAAATGCAATGCAAAAAATAACTTAATTCAAGGGATATTCTTTGAAAACAGGTCTACTGATTATGCAAACCCTAGTCTTCCAGTTTGTGTGGTTAACCTTTCACATCATAAAAGGTGAGAAAAAAAATTACAGATGTAATCCTTAGATTAACCGCCTCATAATTGTGAGCAAGTCCAAGCACAACACACACTGAACACAGCCAGACATGAAACATCGACTAATCACCTCACCGAATAAGTGGAGCCGGTTTCTGTTTCTTTGCCGTCAAGCTTGTACAGTGGTTTAAACATGTTTATAGACGTAATGGTGAGCATTTATCAACCGTGGCCTTTTTATTCTTGTTACTTGTGATGCAACTAAGTGAAGAATCGTGACCATCAGAGAATCACCGTGTACCAGTGCCTGGATTTTTGTTATAAAGCTGCTTTTGTCTAGTGCATTTTTGCTATGAAATAGACGAGCGCAGTCTGTTCTAAAGAAAAATGTCATGTACATTTCAAATCTGACTATATTTGGCGTATATTTGACCGTTTCTGCGATCCTTTTATACCAGTGATGATGACAAAATGAGAAAACTACACAAACAGCGCACACGTCTGAATCGAGACTGTTCCACTTTATAGATTTTTTTTGAAATCGTTCAGACTTTTACTTTATTTTACTATTTAAAGTGTTGATATGGAGACGAAGGATTAGTTGATGTGTTTGACGAGAGAAACGTGATTCAAAACTCACACTAAAGGCCCGTTCACACGGAACGATAACTATATCGATATCGCTGTTTATTAGGCTATAAGTGTCGTCTGTCACTTTAAATGCTCGAGCTCGTTAAAGACGGATGGATTCTGATTGGCTGTCAATGTTTTTAAACTTCACCTGGGGTGGTGGAATAGTAAAAACAGTATTTTGAGTCGTCAGCATTTTAGTGTTTTGGACCAATAGTTATTGCTCTTGGTGTGAACGGGCATATACACGTCCTGTCTAATGTGTGTGGCAGTGTGTTTGTTTATTCATTCTGTTTCGATTTGGTAATTTCTGACAGTGTCTGAGCAGGTTGTGCAAGTGTGTCGTTTTTTCTACAGTTCATCCTCCATCTTCACCTGTTTGTTCTCATCCTGTAATGACTTCATGTACACGACCGTAGCAATAAATGTGCCATTTTTATGACTTATCGCTTCCAGAACTCCCGGTGTGTTTGCTTGTTCGAAGTAGATTTATAGCCAAGTATAACAAATGCAGCCAAAACTTTTGATTAATTAACAAAAGAACTATTATAATATCATTTAGATATAAGAATATGAATTGTAAGTATCTTTAAAAGACTCATCATTCATGGTTTTCCTCTTTAAAGACATTTAAATCCTGACTGAACTAGAATACAAACAATTTCAGTCTGTTGCATGTTTTACTGAAATCATTTTTAGTATAAAAGCAGCATTGTTTTTATTTATTTATATCTGATATTAATGCTGGGTTGTTTTAACCCAATTTTGGGTAAAATATGGACAAACCCAGCCATTGGGTTAAAAATTTGAATTTAAAAATGTAACCCAATGGCTGGGTTTGTCCATATTTTACCCAAAATCGGGTTTTTTCCATATTTTTGTCCATATTTTACCCAAAAAACAACCCAGCATTTTTTTAGAGTGTAGTTTTAGTCAATATTTTTTTTTAATAAAGAAATATTTCAGACGGCAAATAAACGTATTAAAACAAGACTGAGAAGGAAAGTTGCTTAAAGTCCGTCTGTGGTGAAATCCAGCTTTTAATGTTGTTTGTGGTGTTTTTAATATGAAAGCATGTGTAAATTCATAAGTCGGCAGCATTGCTGATTATTTTCTGCTTAAAACTGCATTGAGACCGTCTCAAAAACACTTTTTGAAATCGCTGGTGTTTCTGACGTCACAAACGACCTTGTAACCAATCAGATCAACGTGTGATCGTCAACCAGTGGATGAGGCGGGGCTCATTTGCATATTCATAGAACCACAAATACTAAATGAGACAAGGGTGTCGAGTTACATTCAACATATTTTATGGCATGAAGAAATTTTAAATATGTAATTTTGGTGATCAAAGATGAGTTTTAATGGTTAAAATGATTGACCACAGGGGGACATTAAGATTATACTGGAATCATAGAAGAATGTATTCAGAAAATCTTTCTTCATAGATTTAAGCACATAAAATAATAAATCAATTGGCCTAATTAAAATGGTTTCTTCTTTAAAACACCTAAATATTTCGAACCAGATAAACACGTTTAGTTCCTTTCACTGCTGTTGTACAGGTACGAAATGTATCAGTAATGTTTTTTACCGACTGTGTATTCACATAAAGAATTTCATGCATCTAAACCTCTAATTAATCACAAATGTTTTGAATTGCAAGCATTTTTTCAGAGTTAACCTTGGTAAAGAATGTAAATGAAACACCCAAACGCATGTGACGTCACAGACGTGTTTGAGCGCTGATGTGCGAGTAAGGTGCAACCATACCTCTAGGCTGGAATATGTGTGATGACATCATCATTCCCATCGATGATGGGATCCACCATGGAACTCTGCGAACGAACATGGTACACACACATACACACACACACACTCACTCACTTTCACACACACACATACAGACACTTACACACAAAAACATTCAAACACACTCACACACCTGATCAACATGTTTGTGATTACATGGTCAATTAATTTATATAAGAAGCAAATTCATGCTTTATGACTAAAGCTGTTTTGATTTTCGTGTCTTGTTTTCTGACTCAATATAAACAGAACTAATAACTCATAAGCTCTTCTGTTACAGTTTTTCTGAATTGCTAACACTAAACCCCATTCTCTGAACCAAATTCTCAATAGCCTAAACCAATTTGTCGAAAAAATCTCTCTTTCTGTAAAACATTAACCAAGTTCAGGTGGTTAAAACACTGTTTGCAAATCTCTTACACTCTTTTTTTCAAAACTAAACGCATTCTCAAACACATTTCGCACTGTGATGCAATTATGTTTTAAAATCCTAAACACTGGTAGGCGAAAGGTATACACAACTACAACACAGTTGTCACCGTTTGCACACAACGACTCAAAATTGTTCACACTTATTTCTAATGATGACCAAACCAACTGTACATAATATAAGTCAGTTCAGAATCCCACAATTGACTCAAAATGTTGCACTGGATGTTGACACCAACAATGGATGGAAACAATATAAGAGGGAGAGAAGGAAGAGTGTGTGGTGAACGAGGAGGAATGAAGTTGAGGAAGAGCAAGGTGAGGAGAATGTTGTCAATGCTGTCTCTGCTTTAGGGTTTTCCCCTTTCCCTCAGAGATGACAAGTGTGTGATGTGAAGAAACTCTTCCGGCCGGATCAACATGAAGACATGATGCTGAAGCAGAATCAATCTCTCAGTGACTGTGATTCTGCAGTTGCACAACTCTTCGGAGTGTATTTTACTGTAACATTGAGAGTTTTTTACTGTAACCTTTTTGGCTGTTGTAGTCTGGTCGCTGTATTTTCACAGTATGCAAGTGGTGAATATTGTAAAATTCGGTACACATGTAGATCTCATTGTTTCATATATACTTCATACTATTACTTTTTACCCCAGCCCAACAGGAAGTCGGCTGTTTAGGGTTGTTTGTAAAACACATGCAATGGAATTTGAAATACTCCCCCTAGAGAATTCAAACACATGGCATGGAACTCGGTCAGCATGAAGTCAAGACATTGAGGATGGAAGTTTGCGAGGGGATTTTTGATATCTCGATCGGTTTGGCCGTGGCGAGGAAACAAAATTATGGCGAGAAACGTTAAACAGGAAGTGTGTTATAACTTCAGCATTCATTTACTGATCTTGATGAAACTTCATCAGTGTGTTCGCTATAAGAGGACGATCATATGGATGTGACTATTGTGAGTAAAATTTATAGCACCACCAACTGGCAGCAAGAAGTGTGTCACTTTCAAAATGCTTTGAAATCACCCTCTTATTTTTACCCGATTTGCTTCAAACTTCATCTGTATAATGTAAACATACGGCAGATGAAGACCTGTGAATGGATTCTTGATATCTTTCATACTGTTGCCGTGGCAACACATCAAACTTTAAAATTCTTTTAGGATGCTTTTGAGACTCTTAGCATGCTTGAAATTGTATGAAACTCAACAGACACATCACATTTATTGGCTAGTAGACATGTGCAAAGTTTCAGAAACGGGCGTGGTGCAGGGACTAAATAGCGGCACCTTTTGACAAAAGTGGGGATGTTAGTTTTATCTTCAGTTACAAAAATCGGTATATACATTGTACTCCTCAAGTCGGACAACTTTCTAATTCATAGTCATTAACTCGGACCAAGAGGAAGTCAGATGTTTTGGTTTGAAAATGGTGAGCCTCTCTCTGAGCCTACGTCCCTGTATGGCAAGCCCTTTTAACATTTAAAAGCTAAATTTGCCTATCCGGAATTAACATTGTAGATATCAACAATGTCTTTCTGACATTTTACAATTGTCATTACATTTTACATTTAATTAAATTTTGGATAGTTTGTACATTTTGGATAGTAATTACATTTTGGATAGTTTGTATCATCATTTAAGATATCTGTAACGTAATTGTGACTAGTCGAAACGACAGGTAGAGTATGGCAAGCCGTTTTAACATTTAATCATTTAATCATGAAAGGGCCAAAGCCTGCGGCACCGGCACCCCGACACCGGCTTGGGCCCGCCATCGCTGCTCGCAGCTATATTTCACCTTATTACTGTAATGTCATACTTTTTTACAGAATTACAAAATTTGTTTACTTAGTTGTTCACTTTTTTCTGATAGTGCATGCTTTGTAGTCTGTGTTCTCCATTTTTTGATGTAGTGTTTAATGAATGATCTGTAGTGTTTATGATTTTGACTCGCCATGTGTATGATCTGAGAGCTTTGTTTGCTTTTGAGCACAGGTAAAATGGTTTTGAGGCAATTGTTTGATTTTGCCAGAAGAGTCAGAGGTTCTGTGAATGGTTCTGTGAATGGTTTTGAGAAAGTGAGTGATCGAGAAAAGTGTTTTAGCAATTCAGAGAAACTGTAACACAAGTCAATACATCAACTGATACAATGATCAATACAGTTGTCATGGCATTTATTAAATGTTGATGATGTTGTACATGATGTACAACTATGTTACATAACTTTTAATAATGCACTGGTACACGTTTGGATTACTGTAACATAATTACTGCAGTAATTATTGTGTGTTGTTAGATCATGTATACTAAAGCAGCTAACTGATGTAAACATGAAACCTTACAGTGTTTCCAACAAAATGGTTGTCGATTGTAGAAACTACCAGGAAAATACATTACAATTACAGAAATATTCTGATTCTGATTATATTATATATACGTATATATATACATACATAAGCTTTACATGTGCTCTTGCCGGTATATTATATGGGTAAAAAAATATTTTTTGTATATATTAACATTATTTCAGTTAAAGATAAAGTTACGGTAAAGTTCTGCCGTTTTTTTCCATAAATTTCGGAGATTTTTGCTGTTTTTTGTGAGCTCATAATCTCCTAATATAAACAAGGACATCCTTCAAGTGAAAGAGAGGCAATACAGATACTCGAAAAGCACAATAGGTTTCATTCACTCTTCATTTCCCTCCTGGATTAGCATGTTGGCCAGAGCAAGGCATGCTGAGATTGCACTCCTCCCCGCTGTGGCACGTCTGAGACACACACCTGTGTGTGTGTGTGTGAGTAATGCAGAAGTGTTGTAACGGGCTCAGGGAATGTCTGGAGCTGTGGATTTGTGGGTGTGGTGGAAACACTGGAGGTTTGTCAGGGTCAGGGGTCAGGGGTCATGGGATGACACAATAAGTAATTGTAGCCTAACTGATTTGTCGGATGTGTTTGAGTGGCAGAATGTGTCAAAGACGATCATTCTGCTGGACTGAAACACATATTTATCATTCATCACATGTTTACTTGTCAGATGGTTATCATTTCTTCAACATAACAGTTGAACTAGACTAAACAGAGCAAACAGTAACTTGAGGAGCATGAGGGAATATATATGGGCTCTGTGATGAGCACAGAAAATCATTTACAACAAAAATGTGTGTGTGTAGAGGTATAGAAACATTTTCAATTAAAGTACAAATCATTCAGTGCATTTTTGTTACAGTAAAATGTATTATTATTATTATGTGTAAAAATCAGTTTAAACAATGCATAGACTAGGCTATTTATTTATTTATGACAGTTTAGGTGTTTTAATATTTTAAGGACAGTGGCTAATCAGGATCAAGTTCTTTTCCTTTCAGGTTCCTTTATAATTCCATTATTATTATTATTATTATTATTATTATTATTTTATGTTTAATTCTGGTTTTGTTTTCCTGACACTTAATGAATGTGTATTTATTTTTGTATGACAGTTTATTAGATATTTTTTAAATAAATTCTGGTCTTGCGTAGGACTACGTTTATTTATTCTCTCTCTTTGTTTCTAACATTTCCTCATTATATTCATAATATTTTGGGGTCAGCATCTGGAGCCTGAAGGACTGGACATGAACGAAAATAAATAGATCTGGCTCTAGAGCTCATTCAGAATTCCTTAAATTCTTCAGGATCATATGAGCCCGTGAAGATTCCCAAATATGGCGAGGAATCACATCCGTTGCTGAGTGATTTACCACGGTAAAACCCTCCTTATTCTGTGGACGATGGGCTTCATTTCTTGACGCAGCCGAAGGGGGCGTGGCTCTCACTCGCGTGCGCGCACGGGTGTGTCTCTGGCCACGCCCACACGCATAGGTGACCCGCCCAGGTGTGAAAGTCACCCTGCACTTCCAGCAGGAGCAAACACACCTGAGCAGAGCGACACGAGAGACGACAGTCCACACTGAGAGGTAAGTCACTTCACGCTACATGTAAAGGCTTTAACATGTCGATTATTTATCATCTCTGACAGAACAATGTGTGTTTTGTTTGACCCAGAGGTCAAAGTGTGTGTGTGAGGTAAAGTCCTTATCATTCTTGATGGTTTAACAGTGCGAGCTGTTGTTGCTTCAGATATGTTAATAACTTTTAAAACGGGTTTAAGTCTGTTTGCTTAAATCGTCATTAGTCAAAATCTGCTGAGAATTGCTCTGCTTATGTAATAGATCCTAAGCTACAGTATCATCATCATCATAATGTTGTACCGTGGTAATATACCATGTTTTATATACAAGATGTGTCATGGTAATTTCTTGGTAAAGTTTTGAAGTAGCCTACCTTGCAGTATTATATAAATACCATGGCATATAGCCAATGTCAATCATAAAAAAAACATGACAATATGTGTTTTTACATTGCTTTATTACGCAATATATAAAGCAAAACTAAAGCAAAAATTATATAACTTATTATGAACTTTTTATGTTATACAAGATGCAACTCATTTTTTAGTCTGTTTAATGAACTTTAAGTTGCAATGACTTTGTTGATTGTACTTCAAATTTTAAGTTACTTACAGTGATTATCATCATTTTACCACGGTATACAGTGTATCATTATTTTACCACGGTATAGCGTATACTTTCTATTGACGGTTTAAGCTCATGCATAATAATAGGACTGCAGTTCTCAGTAACTGTCTGTGTGAAGTATCAACACGAGTACATTGCTTTAACTCATCAAAATAATCAGTTTTCAACTTTTTATACTAGATATTTTTATATAGAATTCTTTAATGCATTATTTTATCGTAGTAGGCCTACTTTCTATCAGCTCATGCATTTGTACTTGATAATAATAATGAAAATGGACTGCAGTTTTAATGGACAGAGTTTGTGTGTAGTCCTCATGACACACACACACACACACACAGCTCTGGCTGTAGGGTATGGGACTGTCGGCTCGTTTGGAGATTGTTTGGAGATTGTGACGCTGCATTAATCGCTTTCTCAGTGAGAGGAATGTGATCCGCCCGAGAGGTGAAAGTACTTCTCGCTCTGGTATTTCACATGACGGATTCCTTCTCTTGATCGAGAGTGGTCTGAAACCAGCCAGACGGGAAGGCAGTATTGATGTGTATTGGGTGTTCTCAGGCCGGCTCAACAATAGTGTCAGGAGCGGCTCTATTGTGGACTATCGCGACAGAAAGCATGAGAAATGTTGTCGGCTTTAGCGGGGTGTTTTTGCTCGGCTGACTCACGGTCGGCTCTGGCAAGGATCGATCGGGTCTTATGAAACACACACTGATCTGTGGACTGGAGAACGTGTGGGTGTTTTAGGAGAAATGCAGAGTTTGACTCATTGATGATGATCTCATCGTGACATATCAGAAATATATCAATGTGTGTGATTTGGATATTATGCAATTTATGTTTCTGAGGATTGTGAAATTCTATCTATCTATCTATCTATCTATCTATCTATCTATCTATCTATCTATCTATCTATCTATCTATCTATCTATCTATCTATCTATCTATCTATCTATCAATCTATCTATCTATCGTTCCATCCATCCATCCATCCATCCATCCATCCATCCATCCATCCATCCATCCATCCATCCATCCATCCATCCATCCATCCATTCTCCCCATACAATCTATCTATCTATCTATCTATCTATCTATCTATCTATCTATCTATCTATCTATCTATCTATCTATCTATCTATCTATCTATCTATCTATCTATCTATCTATCTGTCTGTCTGTCTGTCTGTCTGTCTGTCTGTCTGTCTGTCTGTCTGTCTGTCTGTCTGTCTGTCTGTCTGTCTGTCTGTCTGTCTGTCTGTCTGTCTGTCTGTCTGTCTATCGTTCTATCGTTCGTTCTATCTATCTATCGTTCTATCTATCCATTGTTCTTTCCATCCATCCATCCATCCATCCATCCATCCATCCATCCATCCATCCATCCATCCATCCATCCATCCATCCATCCATCCATCCATCCATTCTCCCCATCCAATCTACCCATCCATCTATCGTTCTATCTATCCATCGTTCTTTCCATCCATTCATCATCCATCCATCGTTCTATCTATCCATCGTTATTTCCATCCATCCATCCATCCATCCATCCATCCATCCATCCATCCATCCATCCATCCAATCATCCATCCAATCTACCCATCCATTCTTCTATCTATCGTTCTGTCTATCGTTCTTTCCATCCATCCATCCATCCATCCATCCATCCATCCATCCATCCATCCATCCATCCATCCATCCATCCATCCATCCATCCATCCATCCAATCTACCCATCCATTCTTCTATCTATCGTTCTATCTATCCATCGTTCTTTCCATCCATCCATCCTACCCATCCAATCTACCCATCCATTCTTCTATCTATCGTTCTTTCCATCCATCCATCCATCCATCCATCCATCCATCCATCCATCCATCCATCCATCCATCCATCCATCCATCCATCCATCCATCCATCCATCCATCCATCCATCCATCCATCCATAATTCTTATGGCATTATTATTGTGTAAAGTGTCTTTCATATGTCAGTAGTGATGTGATGTGAGCTTTAGATGCGCTGATTCCTCCGGTCTCCGTGATGTTAGTTTGTCTGTCGTAACGCAGATCGTGTAGAAATTCAAACATCAGTTTCTAGTTTCCTCAGTGTTTGGGCCTGGCTTGTTCTAAACAGAATCCTGTCAGAATGTGTAGAGGAAGAGCAAAGAGCTGATGTTTGATGTGAGGAATGTTTCCTGTCGCTTTATTCGTTTATCTTTTGTGTGTGATGTCAGGAAGACAATCACTCGAGTATGTGCACCACCTTCACACGCATTCCTGTGCCATAACTTTCATTGTGCATCAGTCGTCGGTTTATTAAACCATCTATGATGTTGCCATGGTGAACATCAAAAACCCCTGTGACTCATAGTGATGTGAAAGTGTCATTGTTACAATTTAACATTCCACTTTCACAATAGAGGATCAAACCTGCTATTATAAGCTAATATCCACCTCCCATTACTCAAGCGCTGTCAGATGACATCATGGAAGGTATTAATAAACCGCCAGAAGCATAGATGGATGGTTTTATCGAGAACATTGATAAGGATTTTTCTCAACTTTGGGAAAATGTTTTGTTTGGAGTTGTTAATTGGAAATTTTGTTAATAATTGGACTATTTCTAACTCGTGTAAAAAGTAGGCTTTAAAAACAATTGAAATATGTAAGTCTTTTAATCTTTCTCTTTGATATGTAATCTTTCATGATGAGTTATATATGAATTTTTATATAAATTTTTCCTTCGTTATTTATATAATGTTCTCAATAAAATAAATAAAATCGTTGTACAGAAGTGAAGTGAAGTGAATCTGTACCAGTGGCGTATCTGACCACAGAGAATCCCGTCGTGTTTTAGTCTAAATGTGTGAAATGTGTTTACCAGGCCTGAGAACAGTCAGCTGAAGTATGTTCAGAATGAAGGTGTCACTCACTCGCCGCTTTATCAGAAGCAAACAAATGCCAGGATCAATCCATGAAAACCTCTCAGGACTTGGACATTCTGTGCGGTTTTTCAATATGTGATGTGATAAGGACAATATTGAAACGCCATAAATGCATAAAAGTTTCTTCATGAGAATGCTTACATGATGTATACCATGGTTTTGTGCACATGCATGTTGTTGTTTTTTGTGTGTGTGTGTGGAAATGTACCATGGAAATATCTTTTTATATGCAATAATTTTTGTTGTTATGATAATTATGTCAATACCATAGTATATGATATGGTTAGTATAATTTAGTTGATGATTATTTCAAAGTACCATGAAAGGCAATAGCAGGGTGTATTTGTCTATAGGCTATGTGATGATTGAACACGCTATGCACAAAGTGTTTGTTTAGTGTGTTTTCTCACGTTACACTCCTGTCTTTACCAGTCCTGATCTCTCCTGAGGGCTCGACACTGTTTTAGATCATTTTCTCGTCGTAAACTTGCCATTTGTGTTGCTACAAACCAATTAGTACCAAAAATTTGATCCAAGAGTCAGGTTGCAGAAGTGGAAACTCCAGTGAGGATGTTAATCAATGGTATTTGCTTCTGTTGAAGCCGTCGGCTAACATTATTTCAAAATGTTTGAAAAGAATAGTTTAACAGCAAAATTTGTGGTCAAGAACTACATTACCCATGATGCTGTGCAGAAAATTCCACCAATCAGTGAGTTGAAACGCGTAAAATGCCCACTCTCACATAATCGAGTTCCTACGCTCTCTAAACACTTAAAGAGTACCTATTATGTCATTTAAAATGTTCCTAATATTGTTCTGGGAGTCCCCATCAACAGTTTTACAAGCATGCAATGACAAAAAACACTTTTGTTGTCTTATAATATGCATTTATTTTTACCTGAATTGCCCATCGGCTCCCATATAAATCGTTTTAGCGAGTCCTTTTCCAAAACCCGCCTTTGCGTGACGCTAATCTGCGGTGATTGGTCAGATGACCTAGTCAGTTGTGATTGGTATTCTCTGTGCAGAAAAACAGAACTCTATTACCTTAAATGGGTTCTCAACTCCAGTCCTCGCGACCCACTGCTCTGCATATTGTGTATGTCTCCCTAATTTAACACACCTCAGATCCTCAGCTGGTTAGGATAGAACAGGCTCGCGAATCCATACTTTATAGCGTTTAGGTTTGTGAAGCAATCATCTTCAAAATGACGCGAACACAGAACAAGGTTTGGGCTATACTTGTGTGGTATAGCAGTACTTGTATGAACTGCAGCCACTTAGTCTTCAAATACTCCTCACTTGGCAGATGAAAAAAGTTCGCTTTTGCATCGCACTTCACAACACAGCGTCTCGTCGACATGATTGTTTTCCGAAGCCCAGATCTCGAAAAACGACAGAGTCCAAAAAAGGTGCGGTGGGTCCAAACCTCCATGCTCTCAGACTTCCCTGGTCAGCCCAGGCAGGGTGGCCCGTCCTGGGCCAGTTTCAGATTTGCCCGCCACCCCTGGAGCTCCGGTTTTCCCTAGCGTCTCCGAGCGCAATAAGTGGGCGTTTCTTATTCAAATAACTTGTCAAGTTGACGTCAACCAGACAAAGGAAAAGCATCGTTCTTCCAACGATTCATATCAGCGACTCAGAGTCGACTCTTGTTTTTGAGAGACAATAACTTTGTATACGATGAAGTGAACTTTCATGTTTAAAACTTTGCAGGATGTTTTCGTTCACTTAGATCTATGTTAAACACTACATGAAGGGCAATTTTCAAAAATCCAAAATAGGTACCCTTTAAAAATTTGTGCATATTTTGCAATAACTAATCATTTTGAAATGCGTAGTTTTATATTCCATCATGTTTAATTAGAATATGCTGTTCGCAATGCATCATGGGACTCAGTTCTTTCCCTCACTATAGATGTTCAGTTCACAGTCTTTTTTGCTTCAAATCAAAGTTTGTAATGTTGTGATTCTCCTCGTAGCTATTGGTTTGGTTCATAGCTCTTTAAAGCTTAAAATTGCATAAAATAAGCTTAAAATGATTGTTAGTTTCTGTTCCTCTCTATTCCGATTTCGTTTTAACTCCTACGGTGGCCAATGTAGTCCAAGATTAACATGGTTTCCAGTTTGACCTCGTCCATGAGTGTTAACTCAAACGTAACGGGTATGTCCCTCTTTGGCTAATGGACTTTCAAGATGAAGGGGCAACATGGCGACCGACATTAGAACCCCTTACCCGTATGTATTTTCAATGGCATTTTATACACTCTCGAGAATACTTTATTACTTGAACGAAGTAAATATACGTTAATGAGCACATATATTTTGTGTAAGTGTTTTTAGCTAAGTGTTTTTAGCTAAGAATAAACTAAAAGACTTACACAGTGTAGTTTTAAACTAGAAATAATACTAAAATAACACTGGCGTACAAGTGCATAAAATTGCATTAGTATTACCATATTATCTTGACATGGTGCCATTAAAATAGCATGTTTTTGCACATTTCACATTACCACACATTACTGCATTTTCATGCACATTTATCATGTGATTTGGACACAAAGTATCATTTAAATTCCATTGTATATGAGTATGATAATTAGATCTTTGGTATTACCATCTAATCCCATTATTAAAAGACTGTATCTTTAACAACCGAGCTGCATGTAACATCTCATTTAGAGTGCTTTTGTGAATCAGTATGATGTTTTTAAGGTGCAGTGGAGAACACGTTTAGTTCAGTTCTACTGTGCTGTCTCTTGCCTTTGGCTGTTTTTCCAGTAATGGTTTTAGATGTTGTCTGTGCTGCAGTGACAGCCACACCTCGACGCCATTAACTCCTTCAATAGTTTGTGCATTCAGGAGGACTGACAGCAGGAATCGCCCGTGTATGTGTGTGTGTGTGTGTTTGTTTTGAATTGTCAGTCATCTGTCAGGGCCTCGTTGTTTCTCTCTCTCTCGTATTTCATTACGGTCTTATTTGCATGGAAGTCGGTTGCTGGTATTTTTCCACCTCCCTGAAGGATCGCCGCTCGTTTCACAAACCCACGACTTGGCAACCGCCCAATATTTGGTCACCAATTATTTTTTCTTGATTGGGCTTCTGTCTCCATCACAATTAAGCTCCACATCAGGGCTAATTGGGATGGAGTTTGTTGGTTTGTTTTTTTAATTTAAAGCAAGTAAACTTTCAGTGAGGAGTGTGCGCATAGCGCCCCCTGTCTGCGGCTCTGCAACATGTCCTCGATACGATAGATGTGTCTCTATACATAGTTCCCACAGGCCAATTAATGTCACGTGACCTCCCCGGGGACGCCATCTTTGATGGCATAAGCTGCTGTGTTTACAAAGTTTTACCAGAGAATGTAATTTTGCATGCTAATATTGAATTCTGTTTATAATGTTATGCAAATCATGAAGAAACAAAGTGAAAGATATTATAAAGAGACTATTAAAACTAGACTAGAAAACTAGAAAACTAGAGAGAGGTAATGAAGGAAGTACTGATTATGCAATTATAATTATACTGATTAAAGCCACAATCTGTACTTTTTCGGCTTTAAAAATAGCAAAAATAACTGTATCTATGTTATATATTTCTATTAGATGTGTACTTACATTATCCCGACAGTTTCCACCAACTTTCAAATACGGAGAAATTTATAGTTTAATTCGAAGAAACGGGACGTTTCTTTATTTCCGTTTCGTCGTCCGTCTATGGCGTCATATAACCTTTGACTCCTCTATTTTCTCTAACTTCCTTGCGGAACCCGGCGAAACCACCAAACACAAAGGGGAACACCGGACTACCTCCAATAAAGCAAAGAAAATGACGAAGAAAAAAAAGTAAGACGTATTTTTATGCGTGTAAATCACGTGCCCGCTCACGAGCGCTCACTCAGACGAGACGCACTGTACACCGGTGCTGCTCGCGCATATAGACGAATCCGGCGAAACTACCGGAAGTAAGCGGGCGCCATTACTGAGCTGTTGCTGGGTAGCGTTGCTCCATTGCCTTCTATTGTATTAGTTGCAACTTGCGTCCACAGGAATAAATAGCCCGCGATTTACGACTGTCATTAACGTTACAACGTTACCCCTTGTATAATGTCGAGTGGGTAAACAGTTTCCGTTATAAATTGTTTCAATGGTGGCAGTAAAATTTCAATTTTGAAGAGAAAACATTGTGAATACCCCGGGTCGACTGCCCCTGTCAGGTGCCGTCATGGTTTACACAGATTTCCTGGGCGAGTACAAGACGCGGACATTCGCGTATAATAACAATTATTTAATGACATAAGTAAAAAAATATAATAAATGTGTGATATAGTGATCAGCAAAATCTCCTCTCTTGCTATTTTTTCTATTTAATTAACATGCTGTGGTCATTAAATGGCTTTCCTGAGCTAAATGTAACGTTATGTGACATAATTGTTCTCCTGCTGTTATATTGACCTCTTTCCATGGTTTAAAAATACTAGTTGGTCGATATTGTGTATACTTTCTAGCTGTAACGTTACCTTACCCATGCCCGTTGCAATGTAAAAATGAGATAAATAATGGACACAAATGAAAAACATGAATTTGTTTATTTGATTTCATTTATTTATTTATTTATTGTTGCCAAATGGACAGATCTTTTTTTAGTTTCCTCGGTAGCAAACGTTAGCCTAGCTAGCTTGCCAAGCTATTTTCATAAATAATCTGTAAGATCGTTTGTACCTTCATCTGTGACTGGAGGCTAATGTCCAACATCATCAACCCAACAAGTCTGCCTGGCTGTAGCTGTCATCGAGGGTGTGTTATCACCTTATCTCCGAGGTTTGTTTACATACCGGTGCATATGTCTATGCCGGTGTGACAGCTCAGTAATGGCGTCGCCACAAGATGGCAGCCTACACAAGAACGCTCGTCGGATTCGTCTATAGCGCTCCCCGTTCACAGTAACCGTCGTCTCATTCAAATCAGCCAACTGTTGCTGTTAGCGAGCCGCGCACATTGAATACTCATATGAGTCAGGTTGCGAATGTACGTGCCCGCTTTAGCTCGCTCATGCTTACTAAATAAACGCCTCACCTGCGGCGCCGGGCATTCACTGCATTCTCTTTAGCCTTTAGCACATAGTGGATGCATAACGCAAACCCAGTCAAACGTTTGACTGCAGTATCTTACGTGCTTATAAAATCCGGTGTGCCCGAAAAATGTTCTAAAATAGGTCATTCATTGAAGGAGCGTAATATAAATATTTATATTCTTCTGGGTATAAACCACGATTACGCTTTGCCCGCACCTTCTGCTGCTACAGCTCAGGAAAGCTCAAACGTACGGGTGAAAGATATGACCCGAGAAGGGTTTGGGGACACGAGAAGCATGACACAGGTAAACATTGGGGTTGCATTTAAAGCTTCTTGACAAGCTAAATCTACAGAGAGATGCCGTATCCTTATATTTTGTGAAACAATGATGTCATGTCATGAGCTGAGCTGGTTGTCGATTGACAGCGACAACAACTCCCATGAGCCCACGCTCTTTCCTGACGTCATCAAAGTACGTCTTTTGTTATTATGTGAAATGAGTGACTCCTGGTGGCCAAAAAAAATGACATATTGTACGTTTAAGCTTTGCTTCAGATACAGTATTTTCATGTGTACCTTTATCTGGTATTGGCTAGGAGTTTTTAGCAATTCTGAGCCTGGAAATCACTGGAGGCGTACAATCAGATTGCCGAGGGTTGGGTTGGTGACGTTTGCTCAAGTGCAATCAATGGAAAAGTAACTAAGTCATCATAGCGAAGGTATAGCATGATGCTAGACTCTATGTCTATTAAAAAGCCATAGCCTGCACAACTTAATTCCTATGTTCCCCTTAATACAGTCACCATTGCTTTCTGTAATATGGATGTACTTATGTGTACACTGAAGAATAGGGGTGGAACGGTACATGTATTCGTATTGAAACAAACCGGTGCGGGCGTCATGGTTCGGTGCATGCATATAAAACTTGCGTGCAAATGTGGAACTACTTTATATGCGGATTCTTTTGGGACATAATCTGAGATTGCAATGCTGGAATGTGTGTGTGTGTGAGAGAGAGGTGCGGGCGTGATCGAACTGTGGAAACAATGTTGTTTTGTATTTTTTAATACCTCGTCATTTTGTTCATACGGGACATTATTCAAACTGCAAAGTGTTAATTTATATTTGTGTTCACTCAATACAAAACAATAAAATACAACATTGTGCTTTTGTCAAATTGTCAAACAAATTCTTGCGTGTTTTGAGGGAGTTTCTTTCCTGTTTGTCCTCGTAAGCCATTACCTCCGCCGTTGTTCTGACGAAAGCTTAATCATGGAGTCTAATGACGGGTATACTGTAAAATCCTAATTTAACTGAACCTCCGGCACGATTTGAACATCCATTGACCCAGCAGGAGATGACCAATTTCACTTTTTAGCACGAAACTCATTTGACTTCGTTTAGCTCGTATTGCTTGCTTCTTCTAATGTTTTGCCTACAGCAATCGCGCCAGGTTTGCAAATGCCCGTATGTTGTGACGTCATGTAGGACCTATGTATAACACGCATTGTGTTTATCGTGCAGTATATACGCGAAAAATAGTTTTTTATGTGCATGTGATAGGCTACCAGTGTGTATTGGTGCGTTCATGTACGCCTGGGAAGTTTTTACGAGGTGAGAAGTCGTGTTTAGTTTACGATAGCAGTCACTTTCGTTGGAGTAAGATGGCAGATTACTTTCTCTTTATTAATTGCATATAAATATAGCAAGGTTCTTAAACTCGACTTCTATAAAATGAAGAAAGAAGAAATGTGCATCAGGTGTGCTTTGCTTTTTTATGGCTTTAGTTCATTTGTGAAGCAACTGCAAACTTTATCAATATGTATAAAACAGTTAGTGCTTTATTCATGATAAAACACGTCTATGACCGCTTCACCCAATGGTTCTATTTATCACTGCGCAACACTGCGGTTCCTATTTTGTGTTTATTTGAACTTTCATGCATATTACACATTGGGACGTTGTTGCTGTTCACGGTCAGGGACTATTTTTTTCTAGCGGAAGGAAGGCTTTTAGTGATTTTAATTCATGAAAGTTGCACTAATATTTATTTAATATTTTTATTGGTGGTAACCGTTTTATAAAATCAATAAGGTACTGGAGGTAAGTGCTGTATCGTGATTCGTGAATAAGTAATGGCTGAAGGTGTTACTCCGCTTTGCGTTGAGCCAAACAACGCCCTTCAGCCGTTACTTATTCACGATACAGCACAGCCTCTCGTACCTTATTGTTTACATATATTAGCTACTACATTATTATATTATAATGTCATTCTGTGTAGGCAGCGCGCTTCGCTGTAAATAGAAAAGGCTGACAAAATTACTGCTAAATACCAGGGGCGTGTCCCTACCAATATCCAGTGTCACTGATATATCCCTAGCAATAATTTCGATCAAAACTTAAAATATATTTATAAATTGATTAGGGCTGGGCAAAAAACTAGATTTTTCGATTAATCGTTTTTTTTAAAAATATGGTCGATTCAAAATCGATTCTTAATGGCCACGAATCAATTTTTTTCCCATATTAAGGGCGGGCGGTGCTGCGTCTTCTCTCTCTGCACTAGTCAAGCGCCTTGTAACCTATGATCGTAACTAACGTTTATCACGTTCACGTCTTTTTAAGTTTTACCAGTTTAAACATTCAAGCAATGTTTAACCATCCCGTGCTCGCGCACTCTCAGAGATGTCTTTCACTGCGTGCACATCCAGTATATCCTAAATCCGCCTCACAAACAGCTCGCCAGAAACAAAAATTTTATCCCTGGATTATATCGCTTTAACAGTTAAAAACACTCAAAATTATGTCAAAACTCTGGTCTTGGCAAGTAACCTCGTAAAGACAGTCGGTTATGTCTTTAATTAGCATTAAACGCGTGTGAAAGACACTAAATACCTTTAAGTATTGTGGATTTCTGCCATGTTTCTCACTGACACACACACAACTCATAAAGATCGTGGCTTTAAAGAAAACCCCAAGCTTCCCACTCGTATGAACGACATTGTGGTGGCGTTCATGTGCGTTTAATTCATATATGATCTTTACCGGATGACTTGAATTGTGTTTTTCATGCAGTTTATACAATAAAATACAGTATATGATATGCACTTAGTGCATATTACACACAATAAAGTGTGTATCATATGCACGTAAAAACTTATTTTAGTTTATAAATAGCACGGAAAACATAAAAAATGCGATAAAGCCACATTTCATGAGATCCGCGTGGTTTGGGCTCGATTAGGATCACTATTGACCCATTTTAAAATGCTTCAGTCCTCCAAAATTTCCACCCTGGCCCCCTAAAAGTGCGATCTGCTCTATCAAAACATGTGAAAAGAACTATAAAAGTGAGTGGAAATGGCAAAGGAGTTTATGAATAGTGCTGATTTCATGTCATTTACATGTTAAAAGTGTTTGTTTTCCAGCAGATGACAGAAATCCTCCAGTAAAGCATGGAGATGATATATGTAGATCTTCTTTACAGTTAATTTCACCGCATAAATGTAGTTAAAAATAATAGTATTTAAAACATTACATGTGTTGAGAAATATGTTACCCACATATCGCCAAAATATATATTTTAAATGAATATTAGCTTGTTATTTAAACAGTTAGAAATGAATTAAATATTCAGGAATTGACTTGATTTTAATAATATTATTATTGATTTTGATATTAATTTTTTTTTCATTGACACCACTGCAAATAACCTTTATCTAACAGTGATGCATTACTGCATTTGCAATGACTATTATTCCTTTTCAGAAATCTTGAATCTACATTATTAACATCTTTAGGTTATTATCAGAAGTCTAGACGTCTGAATGTGTTCCTTTTTTTTGTGAGTCTCTCTCTTTGTGTGTGTTATGCTTGAGTTGCGACTTGCAGTCAGTCATATTAATCCGTTGTTTCTTTATAGTCTGTCTTATTCATAAAAGTATTCTGAATGCGAAGCCTGTCAACAGACCATTCGTCATCGTTAGAAACCCATGCTTTCTGATCTGAGACCAGCGCTTCATCAGTCGTGTGGACGGAAGCTTCCGCTGCATTGACTGACAGGAACACATCAGCATGCATTTGTCTATTTCTAGTTGGATTATGGGTGATTTAATACGCTTAAGTGCCAGTTCAGATCGGCTGAGGAAATGAATGTAACTGAACACATCTGCAGTCGGTCTGAAGCCTGAACTCTTCTCTGTAATCATTGGCCTATTGTTGGGCCAGTTCCACGAGGGCTTGATGGAAGATAAGTGTCCAGAGACACAGTTATGAAGCTCTTCAAATTAATAACACAAGGCCTGAATGCATCACTTCCAGCTGTGCTGCTGATATTCCCATTGTAACACCTGGCCTTGTGTTGTGGAGTCGCACCGGCTGACACCGAGCCAATCCTGCAGAGTTTCCCCGGCTCGCCTGCCAACTTCATCTGGGAAATAAGTGATGTGACTGTCGAAACAGGCTGGGAATCAGATAACACTGCTTTCACATTACACACGCTTTTACTTGCTTTACTGCCGAGGTCTGGCCACAGATCAAAAGAATTGATTTTTATATTAATATTAGGGCTGTCAAACGATTAATCACAATTAATCACATCCAAAATAAAAGTTTGTGTTTACATAATATATGTGGGTGCACTGTGTATAATTATATATATATACTGTATATCAATATTTTATATATAAATAATATTTTTTTCTTAAAATACATGCATGTGTGTGTATTTATATATATATATACAAAAATTATACACAGTGCACCCACATATGTTATGTAAACACAAATTTTTATTTTGGATGAGATTAATCGTTTGACAGCCCTAATTAATAATTAATTTAAATGAATACAATGATAATATTTTAGTTATAATTATTGTAATTCAATTATTATTATTAATTATTTATATTATTTTTATTTGTTAATTGTAGAATTATTTTTTAATGTTATCGTTATCGGCTGATAAGAAAATTTAGCCGATATATTAAAGCCAATAAAATACGATCAATTTCATATCGGTGCATTCCTATTATTAGGCTAATTGTAGTTATCAATTATTGTAATTATTATTAATATTTTTATTTTAGTCATTTATATATTTATTTTGATCAAATCTTTAACTGAAATGAATCAATGATACAATTATTTACAATATTACATTTACAATATTCCAAAAAATTTGTTTATTTTACTGTTATATTATTATTTGATATTCTCATGATATTCTCATTTATTTTGATCAAATCTTTAAAAATATATCTGTTATTATTAGTTATAATATTATTTGAATTGAATTAATTTATATCAAATATTAAACAAATAAATATTATTATTATTAATATTATTTAATGTTATCATAAATATAATAGTCATAATATGTTTTAATTTTATTCATTTATATATTTATTTGATCAAACCTGAAAATACTTTTATAAATGTTTATTTAATTATTGTTTGCATTTTGATGTTTTTTGGGCCTTGCATCACATTGCTGTTGTTTGAAAGTTGCTGATTGTTTCTCTGTGTGGATTCCCAGTGCTTGGGTTGATCTTGCTGTCGCTGGTGTAACTGGTCAGGTCACTGCACAGCGTCCTCTGTCTCCTAGCAACAAGAATCAGGGAGTGAGTGTTTGGAATTTGTCCAGGAGTGATTTAACTAGGATTCCAATGGAATGAGTCATGTTGTCATGGCAACAATCACAGCCGGAGCAGCGGCCAGCGAGCGATTGCACATCAGCCAATCAGATCCGAGATAGCGAGAATGTGTTTCCAGTGTCGACAAGTTCAATATTTCAGGTTTTAGGTTTGATTTACACATAAAGGTGTTGAAGTTATTGTGTCAGACTGAGTGTGTGTGATGTGAAATATGTTTTAGAGTTTGTGACAATGGGTGTGTTGACAGCATCATTAATAACTCCCATCATCACATGCTAGAAATATGCAGTCTTGATCCTTGCTCTCTTGCTTCATGTAATCGTGCTGCTTTAACAGTGTTTCCGACACACTGAGACTTTCCCCTGAAGCCAGTTCACTAGTGAAACACTCACGGCTGAAGGTCAAAGGCCATCACACCACCTGTGTCCGCAACACATACCTGAACAATCTCAGATACGCTGTATTATTTTATTCTTTTTTTATTTTCATACATTATTATTACAACTACTACTATTATTATATATTTTATTATAACCACTTAATGAAAACAGATAGTTTTTTTTTAATTTCATTTTTCAAATTATTAATATTATTATTATACATTTTATATTTTATTAACAGCTGACTGATCAATCTCAGATAAGGTTTGTTTTATTTATTTTTCTATATGGTTTAATTTTCTATTTTTTCATGTTATTATTATTATTATCATCATTATTATTAATAATTATAATTACTTTAAATGTGTATTTGTGTGGCTCTTTTTCTGTGATATACTCTCTCTCTCTCTCTCTCTCTCTCTCTCTCTCTCTCTCTCTATATATATATATATATATATATATATATATATATATATATATATATGTGTGTGTGTGTGTGTATATATATATATATATATATATATATATATATATATATATATTAGGGCTGTCAAAACGATTAATCGCGATTAATCGCATCCAAAATAAAAGTTTGTGTTTACATAATATATGTGGGGGCACTGTAACTATTTTGTATATAAAAACACACATGCATGTATATTTAAGAAAAAAATATTATTTATATATAAAATATTTATATTTATATATATATTATAAATTATATATAAATCTATAAACAGAATATACATGAAAATATTTCTTAAATATATACAAGCATGTGTGTGTGTTTATATATCTAAAATAATTACACAGTGCCCCCACATATATTATGTAAACACAAACTTTTATTTTGGATGTGATTAATCACGATTAATCGTTTTGACAGCCCTAATATATATATATATATATATATATATATATATATATATATATATATATATATATATATATATATATATCACAGATAAGTTATACATATAGTTAATAATATTATAAATAAAAATATATTATTATTATTGTTTATTGATCGTCCTGTCACAGTGAGATCATGATTACAAAAGGCCTCTAGATATAAATCACATGACCATACAGAAGGACAGTTGGTTATTAATCAGTGATAATATTTTCTTTATGGTTTAATAATATTTTTTTCCTCATAATCCAGTTTGACCTGATGCTGGGATTGCATTATCGTTCGCCTCCAGCTCTTCCAGGAACTGTGTGTGTGTGTGTGTGTGTGGATTTGACAGAAGCGGCGTGTGTTTTGTAACCATGAGTCCTTCACCTCTTAACTTTACTGAGCGATATTTAAAACAACCCCACCCAGACACACACACACACACACACTGCTGCAGGAGAGGGTTTACCGCCCCACCCGCACACACCCTGTTCCCAGCATGCCTTTCACCCACATGCCACAAAACACCGTCAGACAGAACTTTGTACACATGTTTTCATTAGTTGCAACACACGCTTCAGGACACACAGTGTGTGTGTGTGTGTGTGTAACCTTATAGTTTCTCAGATTTCAGCTTGAATGTCATTCCTCGCAAAATACAGTAAAGAATATGAAACCTATTTTTAGGGCTCAAATCTGAATGGTGCAGGATGGTATGCGTGTGTATATGCCGATGCATAGCTATAACAATTTAACACACACAAACACATAGAGAGTTTTATGTGGTTGTAAATGAACAATGACAGTGTCTGAGAGCATCCGTCGGTCAGTGTGTGTGTGTGTGTGTGTTAATGGTCCGTGATCGTTCAGGAATGTGACCTTGATCCTCATTTCTGTTTGAGTGAAACATCTCCGTCCTGTAAAGCGCTAAAAATAAACGCTCTTTTTAAATCGTAAAAAAGATTAGTAAAGTCTTTTACAGGTTTTTTTTACTTCAAAATTCCAACCATTTATTTGTAACTGTGAAATTTGCTATCAGCGTCTGAGTGAATATTCTTTCCACACCAAATTAATCCGTGTTCTGGTTCACACACACATACAGTGAACTCTGCTTTATGATTGTATTATGTATTCTGGTTATACTTTATAAAAAGGTATATTTTGTTTATATTTAATGCATTAACACACACACACACACTGAAAGCGCTACAGTTCTCTGATTCTCATTATTCTTCTGGATGTTCTGTATTAACTGACGGGTTTGTGTTCACACTCGCCCATGGATCTCCTGCAGTGTGTGTTGCTCGCTGTGAGTTATGTCGGATTATTGTGGATTTCATTTCTGTTCAAGAATGTTTTTCGTTACTCTTATTTCCCAGAGTCAGGCTGATGATGTCAGCGTTTCCCACAGTGCACTGGGATCGGCCGCGGCGTGAGACTCTTGCTAAATACATGTGGTCGATTCGCTCTTTTAATCCAGATTAATTCTAGAGTAAAAATGAGTCAAGAAAGAGGTAAAGCATCACTGATGATGTCACGCCGGGTTCAGGAATCAAGATGTTTTTTTTAAACGCTCATGAACAAGCCTCGTCCTCTCACTAAGGTTTCATCAAAAATACATAAAACTGTGAAATATTATAAAACAGCTGTTTTCTATGTGAATATATATAGTGAAGTGTAATTTATTCCTGTAATCAAAACTGTAGTTTCAGCATCATCACTCCAGTCTTCAGTGTCACATGATCCTTCACAAATCATTAAGTTTGAAAACATTCATATTTTTGTGGAAAATATGATGCATTTCCTTTTTCAGGATACTTTGATGAATAGAAAGTTCGAAAGAACAGCATTTATTTAAAATATAATCTTTTGTAGCATTACGAATGTCTTCAGTCACTTTTGATCAATTTAGTCACAGTTTCCACAAAAATATGTTTCTTCATCACTGATAATAATCATAAATGTTAAAGTCCCAGTAAAGTCAAAGTTCTGAGTTTGTCACACCACAGAAAAATGTGTAATTAGCCACCCAGCCAAATTTGAATGATAAAAATGCCGGGAAGTACATAAAATAAGCTATCAAAATCATGAAAAAATGAGCTGTTATCTCTGCTCTCAAACGCTGGGGGCGTGTCCGCTGGCTGCGCTGAAACCACGCCCACTCACGGGAAAGCTGTTGACGGTGATATTAGCTGATTAGCTTTTGGAGACGGGAGGATGAACACTGAGGCGGGAGATCGTCGTTACGGCCCCGTTCACCAGTAACAGCCGATTATCAGTGAATTATAAGTGAATCCAAGTTGTCTCTGAGGAAAGTTTATAAAACGATCCAGTGTAAAACGATCACTACAGAGGCGGGTGTTGGCGGTGATCCTCAGCTCTTCATCAAGTAGGCTCTCTAAAAACCTCTTCTTGATGTGATCGTTTTTAAGGGAATTTAAATGAAGAGACCGATCTGTTTTGTACATGATCGCATCCAGTCCGTGTCGAAGGCATAGCTAGCTAGAAAACTGTAGGCTCAGCTGTAGTAACTAATAGTACTGACAGTCACTCGCGATTGAGCGGTGAATGCGAATGTGCTCGGGGAGTGTTATTGACTGCGTGTTAGGGGAGAGATCAGACTCCGTGCGTCATCAAATAGGGGGGTGTCCAGCAGCTCATGGGTTCCAATGCGTCACGGAGCCCTGTTTTAGCCCCGCCCAATTAATCCGTAAAATTGCAATGGTGAAAAACTGTTTAACGTTCTAGCTCCACATTTCAGTACTTCACAATTCACAGACTTTGTAATATGTTTTAGCAATACATATGTAACATTTATAATGTGTTTAGAACTTTTTTGTAGAATTGACTTTACAGGGACTTTAAAGGTCCTATAAGCGATCCTGGGGGTGTTGACGTTCGCAATATTTTCAAACAAATCGGAGGCTAGCTAGACCCTACCTCCTCCGCATCTCATCTCCTCCCCCTCCCTTCCGTGCTTCCTGAAATAATTGTAACCGTCGGACTGGAAGCCCTTCTGCCGCCGGAGTTCTCGCCATCGTTCAAAAGCTTTGCTACCGATGTAAATTCGGAACTTCGCACGTTCTTTATCCGACTCCTTCTTCTTTTTAATTTGTTCTTCAGAACGACGTCTCTTTGGTCGTGCATGTGCCGGGCATTTTTCAAACTTCCCTCTGACGCTTGTCTCTCCTTCACACACACACACCCCCTTCATGTGCACACGCACTAACCCCCCAGACCCACCCTCAAATACTTCTTGCCAGTGATTGGCTGGAACACTGTTTGTTAGGTTTCGTGGTCCGGGTAAGACATGATTGTTTTTGTTGCCGTTTGTGGAGCCTGTGGTGTTTACAGAGACCGCGTTTTTTTACAGTGTGTTTAGGGGACAGGCAGCTAGCCGATAGTGAGGAGACGTTTGCTGTACGTGACAAAAAATGTTTTGCCCCGACATCGCTTATAGAACCTTTAATGAGCATCAAATCATCATATTAGAGTGATTTGTGAAGGATCATGTGACACTGAAGACTGGAGTAATGATGCTGAACGTTCTGTATATCGGTACCAGTTTATATTTATCAGATGTTGAATATCATGCGCTGTTGCTGCATGCAGAAATGTCTCACACACACGCTACAGAAATAGTAGTAAGGTATGTTAAAAAGTGATATATTAATATTCCAGTCTGAGTTTCCACACTTATTCAGTTTTTCCTGATGATGAATTTGAGGTGTTTGTTGCAAATGTCAAACTCATTTACACACTGAAATGATTAACGTGCAGCAAGACTTTAACGGTGTGTGTTAATGATTAGCGCTGGTCTCTGCTCTCACAAACACATCTGTGTATCAATCAGACGTGCTTTTTCACGTTCATGTTTCTTCAGTGTGTGTAATGTTGCAGTTCTCCTCTATATCAGTGTCAGTGTTTCTGAACTCCTGAAACGCCTCCATTGTAGTCTTGAGTTTCTTCCTCAATATAATAATTCATACGCAGAATAAAGGGGCGGGGCCTGGTTGAGTTAGTTAGTAGTGTGTTAAACTGGTTGTTATGGTAAGGGGCAGGACATTTCCCAAACACACTCGAAGCGCTCGACCAATCACAGCACACTGATCCAGCTGACCAATCAGAGCACAGTGTGCTTTCAGAAGGAGGGGCTTCATAGAGACAGGAAGTAAACAAGTCAAGTCAAGTCAAGTCACATTTATTTATATAGCGCTTTTCACAATACAGATTGTATCAAAGCAGCTTCACAGTGATAACATGAAAGTAGTACAACACAGATCGATAATATTGTTAAATATTAAATATTAAATAATCCTAAATAATCCCGAGAGTTAAACAGAGAGTTACTGACAGACTGGGAAGAGAGGAGCCGCAACAATGGAGAATATGAGGAAAATAATCAACATTCAAGCGGGAAAACCTGTTCTAGTGGAGACTAAAACACAATCAAGACTTTGTAAAAGAGCATAATTTGAGCTTTAAAATGGAGGCAGGACACACACACACACACACACACACACACACACACACGTGTGAGATGTGTTGTGATTGTAGCAGCAGATCAGACAGATTGAAGTCTTCTGTCTGTGTTTTCTCCCATCTGGGGCTGAAAATCTCCCAGCAGTGCTGTGTGTGTATGTGTGTATGCATTATAGTGACACGTAATCAGTTTAAAATCATCTTTTATATGATTGTGTGTGTGTTTGTGTCAACAGTGTTTTGCTGAAGACAGAGAGACTTTGAGAAACTGAAGAGTAACAGCAGAAAAACACCATGTGAGTCTTTCATTAATACTGTACGCCTTATTCTAACATGCATGACAGGGCACTTGTTTATCTAATTTACATTAAATATGAATATGTATTCAAATATGTACATCAGTTTCGTGACTATTGGAATGTGCAGGAAGTAATTTCTTGTTTAGAGTTATGTAATGCTAAAATCTTCACTCACTCACTTACTCACACACACACACACACACACACACACACACACACGCAGACTCACACAGGACCTACCTTAAACAACATATTAGATCTAATTAGGATAATTTGCAGAGACGGATATTAAATATTACATCATGAGTCTGTCCAGAAGTTTAAGTGACAAATCAGACAGATCCCAGCATGCTTTGCTGCAGTGCAACTAGACATCATTTGTATGTCTGTGTGTGTGTGTGTGCGTGTGTGTGTGTGTGTTCTGATCTCGATGTAAATGCACATCGTGTGCTACTTCTTTCTTTCCTATGCTTTTGCTTTATTACATTTTTACATTTATTTATATTTATTTCTAATATTTTTTATCGTTCTTTTATTCTTTTTAAATGTATTTTTTATTTATTTGTTTATTTTATATTTGCCTATTTATTTATTTTTTGTATTTTTTAAATTTAGTTTCTTTTGTTCTATTTACTTATTTGTTTGTTTTTTCTTTATTTTTCGGTCTTTGTTTTTTTTCTTTTTTTTCTATTTTTTGGTTATTTTTTCTTTGTCTATCTTTCATTTGTTTTATTTTCGTGTATATATATATATATATACACACACACACACACACACACACACACACACACACACACACACACACACACACAATATATATATATATTTATTAGGGCTGTCAAAACGATTAATCACGATTAATCGCATCCAAAATAAAAGTTTCTGTTTACATAATATATGTGGGGGCACTGTGTATAATTATTTTGTATATATATAAAAAACACACATGCATGTATATTTAAGAAAAAAATATTATTTATATATAAAATATTTATATTTATATAATAATATTAAATATTATTATATAATAATATTATTAATAATATTAAATAATAATAATAAATATATTATTATAGATTTGACCAAACTAAATGAGAATATCATGAGAATATCAAATAATAATATAACAGTAAAAATAAACCAATTTTTGGAATATTGTAAATGTAATATTTTAAATATTTGTATTATTGATTAATTTCAGTTAAAGATTTAATAAAAATAAATATATAGATGACTAAAATAAAAATAATAATAATAATAGTTATAATAATTGATAACTACAATTAGCCTAATAATAGGAATGCATCAATATGAAAATGATCATATTTTATTGGCTTTAATATATCGGCTAAATTTTCTTTTCAGGCTGATAACGATAACATTAAAAAATAAATATACAATTAACAAATAAAAATAATACAAATAATAATAATAATAATAATAGAATCACAATAATTATAACTAAAATATTATCATTGTGTTCATTTAAATTAATTTTTAATATTAATTAGGGCTGTCAAACGATTAATCACGTTTACAGTTTTTCTCAGTCGCTTTGGTGCATTTCTCACATCCCTATTTACATTTGCACAACAGTTAATGCAGTTCTCAAAACAATTAGTACAAACTGCAAAACCTACTTGATAACCTGCAAAAGTGTGTCACTTGCTCAAAATGGATAACTCATTCCTCAAAAGCAAGTATTCATGTCATTGAAAGTGTCAGTGTCGTCAAGATGAAAAGTCCTAACACCAGTGTTTATGAACAAGATAGTCAAATGGCTTTGTCATGTTTTCATTATGACAGTTTACTCTGTAAGTGTGTGCCAATGCAAAAAAGTCAGATCTTGGTGACACTATACCTGAAAATGCTCAAGACAGTCCTATAAACTATTTGCACAGCCATTTGAAAACTACAGTAAAGTTTCACATTACTGTATTTAGTGAGGTCTTGCAGGTGATGGAGATTTGTGGGATGCACATCCAGGGCACGAATCTCCCGTTCCACCACATCCCAAAGATGCTCTATTGGGTTGAGATCTGGTGACTGTGGGGGCCATTTTAGTACAGTCAACTCATTGTCATGTTCAAGAAACCAATTTGAAATGATTCAAGCCTTGTGACATGGCGCATTATCCTGCTGGAAGTAGCCATCAGAGGATGGGTACATGGTGGCCATAAAGGGATGGACATGGTCAGAAACAATGCTCAGGTAGGCTGTGGCATTTACTGTAAATGATTCCCAATTGGCACTAAGGGGTCTAAAGTGTGCCAAGAAAACATCCCCACACCATTACACCACCACCACCAGCCTGCACAGTGGTAACAAGTCATGATGGATCCATGTTCTCATTCTGTTTACGCCAAATTCTGACTCTACCATCTGAATGTCTCAACAGAAATCGAGACTCATCAGACCAGGAAACCATTCACCTCTGACCTCTAGCATCAACAATGCATTTTCGCCCACAGGACTGCCACATACTGGATGTTTTTCCCTTTTCACACCATTGTTTGTAAACCCTGGAAATGGTTCTGCGTGAAAATCCCAGTAACTGAGCAGATACTGGGGAAATACTCAGACCGGCCAATATCACTGTACATATTGGAACTGAATATACAGCATACATAGTACTGTAAATCATTCATGCACATCTCTTCTCATCAGTGAAAGCCTGAAATAAATTGTTCAGTTTAGGGGGAAAAAAGGATAAAAAACAGATTTTAAAAAATTGTCAAAACAGATTTTGACAACTAGTTTAACATTTTTGTATGTGAAGACTCAAGCAATAAAATGAGGACTATTAGTTTTATATGGAATGACTATTCAGCATTCACAAGTATAGTTAATTTTGACTGACATGACATAAGCAAATGATAATGTTATAAAACAGCAGAGAGTTGTATGAAAGAAATTGATGCATGTCCAAAAGCATTTGCAATTTGCTTGAAGGAATGAGAAACTGCTACTATGATATGCACAAATGACTAAATGTCGTGAAGGTTGAACTAACTGTTGTGCAAATGTAAATAGGGATGTGAGAAATGCACCAAAGCGACTGAGAAAAACTGTAATCGCATCCAAAATAAAAGTTTCTGTTTACATAATATATGTGGGTGCACTGTGTATAATTATTTTGTATATATATATAAAACACACATGCATGTATATTTAAGAAAAAAATATTATTTATATATAAAATATTTATATTTATATATAATATAAATTATATATAAATCTATATACAGAATATACATGAAAATATTTCTTAAATATATACAAGCATGTGTGTGTATTTATATATATATAATAATTATACACAGTGCACCCACATAAATTATGTAAACACAAACTTTTATTTTGGATGCGATTAATCGCGATTAATCGTTTTGACAGCCCTAATATATATATATATATGTATATTTGTGTATATATTTCTGCGTTCCTGTCTTTCAGAATGTCTCTCGCTCCTCTGTAATCCCTCACTCCAGCAGCTGTTCGGCTGAATTAACTCTTCATCTGGAGCTGATTTGCATATTAACCCTGTTATGGCTGCTCTGTCTTTGTTCTGTGTGTGACATCAGAGCGTGTGTCGGTAAATCCCGTCCTCACCTCACCTTTCTCATCAGGGATCATCGGGATCGAGTCGCAGCACGTCTCGACGTTCCCTCCCCCTGCCAGGAAACCTCTCCTTTGCAACGTCGGGTTCTTTTGTTCACACGTAATGATTTAATTGCATCAACTTGCATTCGAAAGCAAAATGAATGTGGTCCGTCGTTCAGACCCGACTCAAGTTGTCACTTGTCTTGGGAAATTCATATCAGAATCGCTCCATTTCCTCGGAAGAATAACAACCAGAGTCCATGTAATCCCACATGATGACATTATCTGATGACAAAGAGCTTTAATCTGAACTGAAACATGTCTTTGTATCTTCAATCCTTTCATTCAATTAGAAACTAAACCATTAAAGCAAACTCAATGCATTTGACACATTTCAGCGGTTCAACTGTCTGTGTTTTCCGTGATGCTTCTGTCAGTTGCTCTTATTAATAAATCATTCATGTTTTCATAATTAATAGAATGGAGTTGGACTGGTTTTGCAGGCCTTTATTCGTGCCGTTTTTAACTTCTTCATCAGCGTTTGTTCGTCTGTGTTCCTGAAGTTTTCTGGGGGTTTTTTTGTTGTTTTTTTGCGTCCTGGAAAGAAACGATGGGCAGATCTCAGCTCATAAATTAACAGGGATGTGTTTGGAAAGGGCCGATTCGTTCGCACCTGTTCCTCATTATCCAGCCTCATCTGTCGCTCACGCAGACTCGGATTGGTCGAGAGGAACTCGGCGTTTGGTTTGATTTCACAGTGGTAGTGCAGTCAGTGAGTCAGTCATCACTAGTGCTAGTGCTTATTATAGTGGTGTGATGGGAACCGCTGGAGTGTTAACCCCAACAGCCTAAAACACTCAAAACACCCTAATAACTGCATAACAACAGCCTAGAACACTCAGAACACATTAGCAACTGCACAACAACATCCTAAAACACTCAGAACACCATAGCAACTGCACAGCAACAGCCTAAAACACTCAGAACACTCTAGCAACTGCATAACAACAGCCTAAAACACTTAAAACACCATAGCAACTACACAGCAACAGCCTAAACACTCAGAACACTCTAGCAACTGCACAGCAACAGCCTAAAACACTCAGAACACCCTAATAACTGCATAACAACAGCCTAGAACACTCAGAACACCATAGCAACTGCACAGCAACAGCCTAAACACTCACAACACTCTAGTAACAGCACAGTAACAGCATAAACACTCAGAACACCATAGCAACTGTACAGCAACAGCCTAAACACTCAGAACACTCTAGCAACTGCACAGCAACAGCCTAAAACACTCAGAACACATTAGCAACTGCATTACAACAGCCTAAAACACTCAAAACACCATAGCAACTGCACAGCAACAGCCTAAACACTCAGAACACTCTAGCAACTGCACAGCAACAGCCTAAAACACTCACAACACCCTAGCAACTGTACAGCAACAGCCTAAAACACTCACAACACCCTAGCAACTGTACAGCAACAGCCTAAACACTCAAAACACTCTAGCAACTGCACAGCAACAGCCTAAAACACTCACAACACCCTACCAACTGTACAGCAACAGCCTAAACACTCAGAACACTCTAGCAACTGCACAGCAACAGCCTAAAACACTCACAACACCCTAGCAACTGTACAGCAACAGCCTAAAACACTCACAACACCCTAGCAACTGTACAGCAACAGCCTAAACACTCAGAACACTCTAGCAACTGCACAGCAACAGCCTAAAACACTCAGAACACCCTATTAACTGCATAACAACCACCTAAAACACTCAAAACAGCATAGCAACTGCATAGCAACAGCCTAAACACTCGGAACAAACACTCTAGCAACTGCACAGCAACAGCCTAAAATACTCAGAACACCCTAGTTACTGCATAACAACAGCCTAAAACACTTATAACACCTTAGCAACTGTATAGCAACAGACTAAAACCATATAGAAACAGCACAGCAACAGCCTAAGGCCTCGTCCACACTACTGCGTTTTCGTTTAAAAACAGAGACCTTTTGCTACGTTTGCACCTCCCGTCCACACTATGGGAAAAACGAAGACCTAAAACGGAGAAGTTTAGAAACGCTGCAGCTGTGTTTTGCGTTTTGAATCTCCGGAGGGCGTTTTAGTGTGGACGAGACAAAACGGAGAACTTCAGAAACGCTGGCGCAGAGGCTGACGCTTGGCTCTATGATTGGGTGTTATCAGTCATGACGTAACCTTCCCTGATTCGTCATTCACTGTTTACAACGGCACGCACATGCCCAGTGTTGGTGAATGGTCACGTGATCCGCGTTTTCAGTCGTTTTAATGTGGACGGAGATCGTTTCTAATACGCAGATAAAACGCTGGTGTGGACGGAGATCGTATTCGTTTTAATTCTCCGTTTTTAAACGAAAATGCAGTAGAGTGGACGGGGCCTTAAAACACATTTAGAACACTCTAGCAACTGCATAGCAACAGTCTAAAACACTCAAAACACCCTACCAAATGCAAAGCATAAGCCTAAACATTTAGAACACACTAGCAACTGCATAGCAACAGCTTAAAACACTCTAGCAACTGCATAGCAACAGACTAAAACACTCAGAACACCCTAGCAACTGCATAGCAACAGCCTAAAACACTCAGAACACCCTAGCAACTGTATAGCAACAGCCTAAAACACTCAGAACACCCTTGCAACTGCAAAGCAACAGCCTAAAACCTTCGAAAAACACCCTTACAACTCCATACAATACAATACAATAAAAGACAATTTTATTTGTATAGCACATTTAAAACAACTGACGTTGACCAAAGTGCTTAACAAGGCCGAGAAGACAAACGAAACAAATAACAATATAGACATAAAACAGACATATCAAGATATATTAAAAGCTATAGAGAAAAAATACGTTTTCAAAGTAGATTTAAAAATTGACAAAGTTGGAGCAGATCTAATGTAAGCCGGTAGGCTATTCCATAGCTTAGGTCCAACTCCATAGCAACAACCTCAAACACTCAGTATACCTTAATGACTGCATAGCAACAGCCTAAAACTTTCGAAAACACCCTAGCAATTCCATAGCAACAACCTAAAATACTCAGAACACCTTGGTAAGGGAAATTGAATTGTTCCCAGTTTCCTTATGAGGGCAAAACAAAGTTGTGATGTGCATGTGTGTGCGTGACCTTCTGCTGCTCCCTGTGGGCGTCTCTTGGCCCTGGATGAGTCTTGGCTCTCTGAGAGGTTTATTTGCTGAGGTCTGACCTCTCGTCTCGTGTCTCTGGGCGCCGGGTTTCCTTCAGATGACTTTCCCTGGATTCATCAACACGGCTACATCACATTCAGATTCATCAAATATGGGATTGAGATAGATTATACAATATTGACCTTATTAATATATTTAAAAAAATAGTAAGGTCATGCTATAAGACCTGATCTGTTCGGCTTGTGCATAAAAGCACCAGTTGTTTGTGGTAAAATCACTAGGTTTATTCTTTAATTGAACTTTTCCCAGGTGTCTGAATTCTGTTTTTCCATGCGGTCGTTGCATCTATAGCGTGTCCGTCTGAGCGCTGGCGGCTGATGGTGTGTGTGTATGGTGTGTGTGTTTGCGAGCCGACAGCTGGCGGTGAGGGCCGCGGGTTCCCGGCGGGGTCGTCCGGACCTCATTTCCAAACGCACTGTAAACAAAAGGTTAAAGAGGGTTCAGATGCGCTGCATTAACAGATGCTCGTCGGCTCAGGCCTCCATTACATCGCCGCTATGTGACAGAACGTCAAACATTAGTCAAATTTTGTAAGCATGTTGCGTCGTTGTGCATGGAGTCGACTGTTTTATTTGTGATTAAAAAGACAATGAAACATGACAATTTTTGTCCATGTCCTGAAATACAATGGAATTATGAACATATGCAAAAACAAAAGAGAACCAATGAAATATTAATAACTGATTAGTGATTATGTTCTATCTTTTGTAGCTGTAGTCAACATAATTTTTGTTAGATAACATACCTTACCCAAGTTTACAGTTTTGCTCTTTCCCTATTAAAAAAATATAAATACAGTGTATATATATATATATATATATATATATATATATATTAGAGCTGTCAAAACGATTAATCGCATCCAAAATAAAAGTTTGTGTTTACATAATATATGTGGGTGCACTGTGTATAATTATTTTGTATATATATATAAAAACACACATGCATGTATATTTAAGAAAAAAAATGTATATATAAAATATTTATATTTATATATAATATAAATTATATATAAATCTATATACAGAATATACATGCAAATATTTCTTAAATATATACAAGCATGTGTATGTGTTTATGTATCTAAAATAATTATACACAGTGCCCCCACATATATTATGTAAACACAAATTTTTATTTTGGATGCGATTAATCGCGATTAATCGTTTTGACAGCCCTAATATATATATATATATATATATATACAGTACCAGACAGCACTCAAAGCTCAGTTTGAATGCAAAACTGTCTTACTCTGTACATTTTAACTGATCATTATTATTAGTATTCATAATTTAATTTAAAATGCATTATTTTATATACCTTAATAACGCAATAAAACATGCCATAATTTTGTCCATGCATTTTTTCAAAGAAATTATGAACACATGCGATAAACTGTAGCTGTAGTTTGCCTTTTTTGCCAAATAATTCTGTCAGATAAATATGCTTTGATTTTGAAGATGCATAATTTCTTATTATCTTTGATTCTTCAACATTAAAAATCAATGATAATGTGAAATAACAATGTATCTTATTGATCACTGATCTATATTAATTGATAATTTGATCATGGTTTTGTTTATTTCGATCATTTGGTGTGTTTTTAGAGTTTCAGAAGTGATATTTCCCTCTTGTACACTAAATAGAATATCGTGCAAAAGTTCATTTATTTCAGGAATTCAACTTAAAAGGTGAAACTAAAATATTATATAGACTCATTACATGCAAAGTGAGATATTCCAAGCCTTTATTTGTTATAATTGTGATGATTATGGCTCACAGCTTATGAAAACGCCAAATTCCAAATTAGATATTTCATGAAATCAATCAAAAAAAAAAAAAAAGGATTTTAAATACAGAAATGTTGGCCCTCTGAAAAGAATGATCATGCATATGTACTCAGTCCTTGGTTTGGGCCTTTTGCATGAACTACAGCCTCAATCCGACGCTACCAGAAATATATTCAAATCTTTCGAATTTCATCTGTACAGTATACTTTGAATATGATCCGTTGGTAACACTTTACAATAAGGTTCATTTATTAAACATTAGTTCATGCATTAACTAACATGAACTAACCATTTGTTACTGCATTTGTTATTCTTTGTTAACATTAGTTAATACAAATCTAGCTATTCATTGTTTGTTCATGTTAGTTCACAGTGCATTAACTAATGTTAACAAGATTTTAATAAAGTATTAGTAAAGGTTGAAATTAACATTATCGAAGATTAACAAATGCTGAAGAAGTATTGTTCATTCTTTGTTAATGTTAACTAATGTAGTAACTAATGAACCTTATTGTAAAGTGTTACCGATCCGTTCTTGTGTTTTACTCCACTGGAGTGTGTGCATGTCTCCCTCTAGTGGAGAACACACACTGCATCTTTTCAGTAATGGATCTGCAGACATGATTATTATTTTTAAGTTGTAGGATGGGTGTTCTGTGTATAAAGTGTCTGAGCTTTCAGTGAATTGTCATGCTAGTAATGTTTTAATTGTTGGTTTCAGACGTGGCGTCCTGAGGTTCATACGTTTATTTTCTTCTCTTTTCTTGTGTTTTAGCTGTGTATCTCCAGATCTGCTGCAGTGCATCGTGGGAAACAACCAGCTTGTAAGGACTGTTTTTACGGGAGCTGGACGTCTGGAGAAACTGAACCAACTGAGTGACAAACTGACCAACGGGATGCCAGGAATGAGTGCACAGGAATCCAGCACGGTAAACACACACACACACACACAAACACACCCTGAATATCGACAGATCACAACTGCATTCGCGATCTGATGTGAATAAGAGTTGAATTCAAACATCATCTTTTAAGAATGTTTATTGACTAAGCAAACTGGAAACAGAAGGTCTACAGGAAGTGACATCATCATCATTCAGTAACTATAAAAGTTTCCTAATTACAAATATTTTGTCAGTTTTAGCTAAATACTGCTTAAAATAAGATACATTTACATAACAAGAAATGCATTTGAATATTGAACATTAAAAAGACGGGTAACACTTTTCAATAAGTTTTTATTTGTTTATTTGAGAGAGAGAGAGAGAGAGAGAGAGAGAGAGAGAGAGAGAGAGAGAGAGAGTGTGTATGAAAGAGGCTGTATGTGTGAGTGTATGAGAGAGACTGTTTGTGTGTGTGTGTGTGTGTGTGTGTGTGTGTGTGTGTGTGTGTGTGTGTGTGTGTGTGTGTGGTTTTTGTGTGTAAGAGAGAGACTGTCTGTGCATGTGTGTGTATGAGAGAGACTGTGTGTGTGTCTTTTGATATGTATTTGTTTAAACGGCTCCAGATGTTGCTGATGTTGAGCGCTGGATCTGACGGAGCATCTGTCCGCTCACCTGGAGCTTCACACACACTCCTCTCCTCCGTCACGTCTCGTTCACCATGTGTTGTCAGTCAGGGCTTTTGCTCACATTCTGTTGTTTCGCTCTCTTCTCCAGAGTTTTTGACGTTGCCTTTTGATGTTGGACGAAGTCAGTGGGTTTCACTGCAGATGAATTAGATTTGATAAACCGTGTGCTTTTCTGTCCGGACCACCATCGTCAAAGACCAATGACAACTAGTATATAGTGTGGATGGTGGTCCCGTTCTGGGGAGCCATTCATGAATAAGAGCAGCAATAACCGGCTTAGGGTAACAGAACAGAAACAACATGAATATATTGCAAATATCATATGGTATAATGCCGTTTTCACATGATGTAATAAATCTCTGATGTCCCCAGGGTGTGTTTTAGCTGAAAATACCCCACAGATATTTTTATATAGCAAGTTAAACTTTTTGAGGGAGAGCAAAAACACTCAATTTTTGTGTCTGTCCCTTTAAATGCAAATGAGCTGCTGCCCCGGCTCCCAGTGGGCGGTGCTTCAACAGCTTGTGTCCTTCCTTTGATTGCCTCACACATAGATATGTATATAAAGACTAGATATCTCGTCCACACTGCTGGCCACTGGAGGTCGACGTCTGCACCTGGCGGCCATCTTGTCACAGGTAGCTCGCTCACTCGTAACATTGTGTTCATGGTACATGTACTATTTAAATAACCATAACTTGCTCAATTTTCTACTGATTTTCAAACAGTTTGGTTTGTTATAAACATCAGAGATGAAGTTATGACACAGCACACTTATGAATAATACATGTATAAATAAATAATCATCCACTCATCTTACATCAGCTTGCCTGTGACAAGATGGCCACCGGTGATGACGATAGACACTCCGCCTTAAGACATCTAGCCTTTATATAGATATCTATGGCCTCACACACACACACACACACACTGAAGAGAAAAACTTTTAGCCTTTTATGTTCAAACCAGAGTCAGAAAGATGGAGAGACTCAAGAAGAAGTGACAATCTTCTAGTCACTGATTAGCATATTCTTTCGTGATAATCTATAAATCACGTTCCCGGGGGCGAGGTTTATGTAAATTCTTGGGTTAGTGATGTCACTAACCTGGGAGGAAGCTTGTGTAGTTCTACCAGCCGTTTGTTGTATTCCTTAAAAAAACGATTTCTTTAAAAGCAAATATCTCCCTTTGTTTTAAACTTTGAGTGTCGTAGCTTTGCAGATGTTGTTTATGCTCAAACAGCCACATTACACACACAAGTTAGACATGTGAAATCAGCTCCTGAGGAACGCGATAGCTGCTGATAATACTGAAGGGATATTTACATATATAGTCTTATATATGCTTATATATACATACTGTGATGTGAGCTAGACTAATTATATTGTTTTCCCTTTGAATGAAGTTTATTTTTCTGACCTCATTTGCAGATATTTGTTCTTGTTTTAAGCGTAAACTCACTTAATTTTCATACTTTTACTTTTTTCTCAAGTAAATGTATCTTGATTTAAAAAAATTGTGCTGGAAAAATAAAATACTCTTATGGTGTGTTCACACCGAACGCGAATAGAGCGTCAATTACAGGTCTATCGCGTCTAGTTAGACGCTTGAACATTCGCTCGAGTTCAAATTTTTCAACTTGCGTGGAAGACATCCGCGGCAAACGCGTCGCCCAATTCGCGTCATTTGCAACGCCCGGCGCGAATGATGCGTCTAAACACACCATTATACATATATAACATATATACAGTGTTATAAAAGGATAATTAGTGGTTTGTGCAAGTCCATCATCACTAGTGCTGTAACCGTTAGTTCGTGTTAGAAACTAAACACACTTTACTTACAGCCTGCATGTGTAATGCATTATTTTTAATACAGTGTATGATGTCATGAATAATTGTAACCGCTACTATACTTATCTATTCATTGTTACGCCCGTAAAACACAAGCATTAAAACACACGAGAAACAATTTCAGATGTAACGAGGAATCTGCAAATATTATAATGCATTTTAACTAGAGCTGTCAAACGATTAATCGTGATTAATAGCATCCAAAATAAAAGTCTTTGTTTACACAATACATATGGGTGCACTGTGTATAATTATTTTGTATACATATAAATACACACACCTGCATGTATATTTAAGAAAAAATATTATTTATATATAAAATATTTATATTTATATATAATATAAATTATATATAAATCTATATACAGTATATACATGAAAATATTTCTTAAATATATACATGCATGTGGGTGTATTTATATATATATATATATATATATATATATATATATATATATAATAATTTTACACAGTGCACCCACATATATTATGTTTGGATCGTGATTAATCGTTTGACAGCCCTAATTTTAACTTCGGTTGCAATTATTTATAATGCATTATAATATACAATATGAATACTTTTATAATGCATTAAACACAAAGGCTTTAAGTGTGACCCAAACTCTTTAGAAACCGCATGGCAACCGCCCACAACACCCTAGCAACGTCAAATAGATCCTGACACTACTAGCGACCACATTCTGGCGATCATCCATGATTTTCTCAGGCATTCCCCTCTCATATTTTCATATTAATGTAGAAATGTAGTTTTATCATGTGAATTGAAGAGCACAGACGCAGTGAGTGTGAATTTGAGCGCAGGATCACCGTAAACTGGGTCAGAGCGCATCCTCAATCCAGCACCATATGTTACTCCACCAGACCCTGAGGGAAAAACACACACACACTCACACACTCACACACACACACATACACACATACATACACACACACATACCTGTTTTTTTCTCTTTTGAAATAACTAACCACACATGTTAATTTAGATTTAAAACATAAAATGATAACAGTAGGTATGTTTGTAAAATAGGATTAATCTGATTTTTTTATTCTGAAAAATAGTGTGTGTGTGTGTATGAGAATGAGGCTGATGTGAAGGACGACAAACAGCCGGTCAATCTCACGCCTCTGTCACCTGAGCTCATTTGCATACTAAACCCCGCCTCCATCACAGCAACAGGATCAGCGGATTTTGAGGGAGTTTATTTCAGCAACGTGTCGCTGTCGCATCTTCATAACGTTAATCATCTCTGTCATATTCATAAATGCCAGGCTGTCACAGGCTTATATGATGTCATTTATTTCAATTTACTGCTCTGAAACACAGACGCAGCCTCATCTCGGGGGACGTCCTGGTGAATGAAATCGTATTTGGTGGAAATTAATCACATTAAATCGTAGATTAAGCGATAATCCTCCGCGAGCTCTTAAACACTGAGTGATTGGCGTCGTCGCTGACCCGGGATCCGCTCGTCCCGTTACCCAGAGATCAGTGCAGCGTCCCTGGGGGAGAGCGTTAGGCGAGTCCCTGGATTAGGCCTTAAAATCGCCCACAGGACCCTCATTTACATAATTAAACTTTAATTACGTGAAATATTGCGTGATGGTGGTAATTCCAGTATTCTGAGCACATGTTTATCTGAGATTGTGTGTCGTGTGTTTACAGATGACCGGCTGTTTGGGATTTTATTATTTTAACCCTTTAAAACCTGATATATGAGATAATACTCAGGGGGAAAATATTTAATTAAAAAGTGTTTTTTGTTGTGCATCATATTTTATACACAAACTCAATAAACAGCTCGATTTTATTCAGAGGCCCACTGAGCCAAAAATATGCTTTTTTTTTCAGATCCTAATTTTTATATGACAAAAAAGCAAGATGATATTTTTAATGCTTATAATGTAAAGCAATAAGATCTTTATAACAGCATAGCAGATACTTGTCATGTAAATATCAATATCTGCCAATAGTATGTGTTAGTAAGATGATATTTAATGCTTAGTTTTATGACCAAAGCTCTGTAGTTTTAAAACATATATTGCAGTGATTTTGCAGTAAAGTGACGATTGAGAGCTGGTAATAGCCAGGTGTGGATCATTAGAGGCCTGTCTCTGTAACGTTGATGCCGTGGGATTTACAGCGTTAAGAAAGGGATTGTAAAAGAGCCGCTATGAGAATCAGAGCTTATATAATCTGATTTATCGCCTCTCGTTTTCCCTGATCCTCTAAAGCTCAGAGTAACATGTCAAAGCGCAATTACATTTGTCCGGACCAGTGGCACATGAACTCACTGTTCACATGAGCGTATCTGATCCAACCACCTCTGAATCTTTACAGAACCACACACACACACACACATACACACAAGTAATGCAATGCTTGGCTCATAAGTGCTATTTTATAATTTAAATAAAAAATATATTCTAAAAATTATATACCATATATACATATATATATATATATATATATATATATATATATATATTACATACATACAGCACACACACACACACACATATATATTTATGTATACTGGTAATTTTAAAATGTTTATAATTATATATTTTTAAGTATCTATATTTACTGTATGTAAAATTATAAGTTATATGTATTAAATTTAAAAACAAATTATGTAATTTTAATGTAATATTTATGTAAAATGATAAATTATATATAAAATAAATAGTAATTTATTGTAATATTTATGTAAAATGATAAATTATATATAAAATAAATAGTTAATATATATATTAGGGCTGTCAAACGATTAATCGTGATTAATCGCATTCAAAATAAAAGTTTGTGTTTACGTAATATATGTGGGCATAGTGTGTATAATTGTTTTGTATATATAAATACACACACATGCATGTATATATTTAAGAAAAATCTGAAAGTATATACTTCATATATATTTGTACATAATTAATATTATGTATAAATATAAATATTTTATATATTAAGAACATATTTTTCTTAAATATATACATGCATGTTTGTCTATTTATATATACAAAATAATTATACACACTACGCCCACATATGTTACGTAAACACAAACTTTTATTTTGGATGCGATTAATCGCGATTAATCGTTTGACAGCCCTAATATATATATATATATATATATATATATATATATATATATATAAAATTTTATATATAATTTATAGTTTTTACATAAATATTACATTAAAATTACATAATTTGTTTTTAAATTCAATACATATAACTTATAATTTTACATACAGTAAATATTTCAATTTACTTTGCTCCGAAACACAGACGCAGCCTTGTTTCGGGGGACGTCCTGGCGAATGAAATCGTATTTGGTGGAAATTAATCACATTAAATCGTAGATTAAGCGATAATCCTCCGCGAGCTCCTAACCACTGAATTATTGGCGTCGAATATATATATATATATATATATATATATTAAACATTATTTGAAAAAAGAGATAATTTTCCATAAGAGATGACTTCACTTCAATTACTTTGCATTAAGTAAAATAATACTTGCTCACTGTTTTTTTTGTGGATTTTCAAACAAAGGGTTCATGCATGATTTGTGGTGTAATATTTTCCACAACCCCTTGAACAACAAAAGACCCAAACTCCCAAAGTGTGAATGTAGAATGTGAAATGTTGAATAAATTAGGGATCTATGCTCATATTTACATGCGAACACAAACGGTACACTGCTAATCATGTATAATAACAATGTATCAAGGAAATTGAATCTCAAAAATTGTGGTATTTACATACTCAGAATTGTGGGCAAAATGAAATGATTCATTTGAGGGATGCATTTTTGTTAAGTTTTCCGTCTGGGTGAAAGTGTGTGTTTCGTAACTCAAACACAGTTCTGTTCTGTCGTAATACGGACACGATTGCCATTAGATGGGCGATTCACGCGTTTTCCTTCGGGAATATAACGGGTTGCAAAACTCGGGTGGGAATGTTTCATCAGAACAGCAGATGCAATCGAGTGTGTGTGTGTTTCTCAGGGAACAGAGAGGAACGATGTCTCTAAACACAACACAAACGCTTCGAATCGAGCGTGTAAAGGGAAGAGTGTCACGCTGGAGGACGAGGACTGGAACTGGGCGGCCAATAAGAAGACAGCGTTTCACTCTGGATCCAATCTGACTCGATCCGGGAGCGTTAAGGATCTCATTTACAGGTTCGATGGGTCACACACACCGCCCAAACGCGCTCTCGGGTCGCTGAAGGTCAAAGGTCAAGATGTGAGCGGAAGGGATAGCGGGAAAATGAGATGTGAAAGCAAAGAAAGAGGGAAGAACCAGAATCCGGTCTCATCTGGAGAAATGCCAGATCCCAAATTACAAGAATCCTCAGAGCAGAAACGTCCCGTCACAGAGAAGAGGAAGGAGGAAGATCGGACAAAACATGCTAAAGATGACAAACGTAACGCTAAAGATGACCAACACAATGCTAAAGATGACCAACACAACGCTAAAGATGATAAACACAACACTAAAGAGCAAAAGCACAGGACAGAGAGTCCGGATGCTCCTGTTCCCGGTCCGGTAAGTCCGGGATCGGATCCGATCGCTCGCAGTCGTCAGTCGCTCTGCTTCACTGCGAATCTCCACTCGCCTTACATCAACCTGTCAATCATCCTCGCTCGCCTCACATCAATCTGTCAATCATCCGTTTGATTTCCAGCTGCACGCTTCATCAATCAACTCTGAAACTAATCAATGCAACACACTCGTCTTGATGTTTCAGGGCGTTTTGTCTGCGCATGAGCAGTGCTGTTCGAGTGGAATTGAAAAATCATTATTTTTACTATTTTTTTAGGTTTTACTAATCATTTTTATTTTTATATTACCTTTTTTATTTAGATTATTTTAGATTTTATAAAAATATTATTATTGATTTTTTTAAATTATTTAAATATTTTTTAAAATATTTTTTATTCTATTTATTTTTTACTTTATTTTTTTATTTAATTTAAAAAAATATTGAATAAAATTTTGTATTTTATTTTTGTATTTATTTTATTTTTCATTTATTTAATTGATAATATTTTAGATTTTATAATTTTTTAGAATTTCTATCTTTTTTTATTTGATTTTTTAAATAAAAGTTTTATCCCTGCGCATGAGCGCTTTAGATGTGCATGTGTGTGTGTGTTGTGTCTCTGAGTGTTTGGAACTACACACCATGCGTCTGATCTTGGCTTGACTAAACGTCCTGGAACCCCAGCACTCTGTCACTCACTCCCTCTCTCTCTCTCTCACGCAGATTTGCAACGGTGAGAAAAAGCACAGCAGTCCTCAGTCCGATGACGACCCCTCCACTTCTAAAGCCCGGCCCAACCCCAGGTACCAGCTGTTCCTGGGGGCCAACGGCTCCGTGAGCTCAAGCGGCTCCAGCGGGACCAACGGGAATCTCAGGAGGATCAGCTCAGCCATGCGTGGGTCCATGGAGTCGCTGTCATCTCGAGACTGGGACAGCATGTCCGACAGGGTGAGTGTCTGCCTAAAAATATAGAAATAAAATGTAAAAATTTAAATAAAATTATGTACATAAAACAAAAATTCTAGATATGAATTAATTAAAATAACTATAATCTCAATGAATCTCATTTCTTCCAGAAATGTTAAAATAATAATGATAATATTAATAATGATTTAATACTTTGCAATGAATATAAATAATAAATAATGATTTAAATTATATATATATATATATATAATTTAAAAATTATTTAGAAAAATATAAAATAACTGTTATAAAAATATATATTACATATCTTTTTTTTGTTTGTTTTTGCCCTGCCAGCATTGTTTTAATATAACATGTTAATTTTAAAATGAGCATTTTTGTTTCATTTTAACCTATTTTTCTTCTATTATAGGAAATAATTCCTTTTTATGATGCGAATTATGTCATCCATTTAAAAAGCGACATGATGCTTTACCTGATACTGAATGTGTTGCAACAATAATGCCATTTACAGTAGGCATTTACAGTAACCAAATTTACAGTAGCTGTGTTTACAGTTTACAGTAGCTGCATTTACAGTAGGCATTTACTGTAGGCGCGTTCACAGTAGCCGAGTTCAGTAACTGTTTACAGTAGGCGTTTACAGTAGGTGACCTACAGTAGGAGTTTGCAGTAGACGTTTACAGTAGGCGGCCTACGGTAGGCTTTTGCAGTAGGCGCGTTCACTGTAGCCGAGTTTACAGTAGGCGTTTACAGTAGGCATTTGCAGTTTGCGCGTTCACTGTAGCCGAGTTCACAGTAGGCGTTTACAGTAGGAGGACTACAGTAGGAGTTTAGAGTAGACGTTTACAGTAGGCGGCCTACAGTAGGCTTTTGCAGTAGGCGCGTTCACTGTAGCCGAGTTCACAGTAGGCGTTTACAGTAGGCGGACTACAGTAGGAGTTTACAGTAGACGTTTACAGTAGGCATTTACAGTAGGAGTTTACAGTAGGCGTTTGCAGTTTGCACGTTCACAGTAGCCGAGTTCACAGTAGGCGTTTACAGTTGGCATTTACAGTAGCCGTTTACAGTTGGCGCGTTCACAGTAGCCGAGTTCACAGTAAGCTTTTACAGTTGGCATTTACAGTAGATGTTTACAGTAGGCTTTTACAGTAGACGGCCTACAGTAGGCGAGTTCACTGTAGCCGAGTTCACAGTAGCCGAGTTTACAGTAGGTGTTTACAGTAGGCATTTGCAGTTGGCACATTCACAGTGGCCGAGTTTACAGTAGGCGTTTACAGTAGACTTTTGCAGTAGGCATGTTCACTGTAGCCGAGTTCACAGTAGCCAAGTTTACAGTAGGCGTTTACAGTAGGCGTTTGCAGTTGGCACGTTAACAGTAGCTGAGTTCACAGTAACTGTTTACAGTAGGCGTTTACAGTAGGCGTTTGCAGTTGGCACGTTCACAGTAGCCGAGTTCACAGTAGCTGTTTACAGTATTGCTTCTGTGTTCTTCCAGGTGGGCAGCTTTGACAGTCCTTCCAGAGTTTTCAACAGTCCATATGCAACGCTGTCGTTGGACTATCCCAACAGAATGACAGATTTTAAGGTAAATAAGTCACATCCTGTGTTTATGTATGAGTGTGTGTCCCTCTAGTGGACAGAACATGTACTTCAGCTCTTTTCCATGTGTGTATGAACACCTAAAGTGTCCAATAAATACTGTCTTCAACAATGATTATCCACTTCTTTTATAATTATATAGCCTTTGTAACTTCATATTAATCCAGACTACACGAGATAAAACTTAATTTGCCACCCTGCAGGACTAATGATTGTTGTATTTGAATCAGACACAGGAAGTGATGTCACCTGGCGTCTCTGAGGTGAACCTCTTTGGTTTGAACCGAAGTCCTGTTGCGAGTCCAGCGCTCAGTCAGCGCTCGCGCATCGGCTACGACAGTCTGACGCGCAGACGAGACGTGAGTTTATTCCTCATCAAACCATTAAGCTTCCTTTTACTGTCAAATTAGCAATATTAATAAAAACACCCTAAAACATGTAAATATATTTTAAAGGAAATTGCTGGGGAAAAAATATATAAAAATATAGATAGATATACAGTGTAAATATTATTTAAAATATATAATTATATAATTATTTAATTTAGAATTATTTATATATATATATATATATATATATATATATATATATATATATATATATATATATATATAGAGAGAGAGAGAGAGAGAGAGAGAGAGAGAGAGAGAGAGATTTTAAATAAAACAAATAAATACATCTATATTTTGTAATTTTACAATCATGTATATATACTGTATTAAGTTAAATTTAAAATTAAATAACTTGCATTTTATATATATATATATATATATATATATATATATATATATATATATTCAATATAGTCATTATTTGGTGTTTTACAGACACTCTGTGTCTCAGCAGTTGCTTTTAATTATAACTAAGTAAATAATATAAATTATTTGACCTGTTGTCCTCCAGAAGGCCACGCCGGGTCAACTCATGCTGCAGAACAGCCAGCCGAACAAGCGCGACTTCGTGCAGGAGTTGACCAATCAGCTGGACGACTGCCGCAGGGTCAGTCTTACACACACACACACACACACACACACACACACACACACACACACACACACTCTCCATAGCCAAATATGTACACATACACACACACTCTCCATAGCCAAACACACACACACACACAGACACTCTTCATATCCAAACACACACTCTCCATAGCTAAATACACACACACTATCTATAGCCAAACACACACACTCTCACAAAATCCTCAAGTTTTTCTACATAATTCATGCAAAAAATGTAAGTAGCATTGACATATGTGGATGCATGTGATCCAGAGGAACCAGTTTCTGGAAGCGGAGAGCATCGAGCTGGAGAAGGAGAGGACACAGATCCGCTTCGAGATGCGAGGACTTCTGGTGAACAATGAAGATCTTCTGCGGACCAACACACAGATGCAGGGAGAGACCAACCGGCTGAGAGAGAGGATCGTGGAGTTGGAGAGCAACAACAACGTGATGCAGGAGCACCTCAAAAAGATGGAGGTACAGAAGAAAAAACATTTTCTTTCTAACTTGTAAACCTTTAAAGACAATTTGTTAATCAGTGGTATTTGCTTCTGTTGAAGCTTTTAGCGTGCATTATTTCAACTTACTCTTAAAATAATCAGCGGAATTCCTGGTCAAGAACTACATTACCCATAATGCTGTACTGAAGATTCCACCAATCAGAGAGTTGAATCAAGAGCTTGTTAGCTCCACCCACTCCTATGAATGCAAATGATGTAATGGAGTTGTTATAAGTAGTTTTATATTCCTCCATCATTTTTAATTTGATCATGTCATTCACAATGCATCATGGGATTGTAGTTCTTTCCCTCACTAAAGATGTTCTTGTATTTTCAAATAATTTCAAATCAAAGTTTGTAATGTTGTGATTCTCCTCGTAGCTGATTGGTTCATTGGGATGAGATGATTGACTTCTGTGTGTGTGTGTGTGTGTGTGTGTGTGTGTGTGTGTGTGTGTAGAACGAGCTGAAGGAGGCACGTGAGGTGATGGTGGAAGCGAACACTCAAGAATATGCCTTCAACTTTCTGCAACAGACGCTCAAGAACAAAATAAAAGACACAGAGGTGTGTATGAGTCAACACAAACACATGCAAACTCTCTTAATATCGGCATTATTATTTATGTTTGAATGCTAGTGAGTATATAATGATATGTTATGGCAGCGTTATTTTTGTTAACTAAAAGTAAAATCATCATGAAATTAATTACTTCAAATAAAATAATCATGGACCGAATTAAAATAAAATGTTTTTTTTTTTATTATTTTAGCTAGTTGCTAAGGCAACGTTTCTCATTTTCTCAAAAATATCAATTTGTTTTATTATTATTTTTATCAGTAGTAGTATATTATATTATAATTCATTATTTCTTCCTGTTGTTTTATTGCTTTTGTCATGCCAATAAACTTCACAAAATAATTTTCAAAAACCCCTCTGAAACATAATTTAATTTGCAAAATGTAAATTAGGGGAAATGATAAATATAATGATGAAACAGGAAAAGTGTTATTGAACGATGTCTATCTATTATTTGTGAATTTTGTGAAGGTTATATAAAATCATTGAAAATACATTTATGATGTTTATTGTATTTTATTGTGTGTGTTTGTCCTGACTCTGATTTTCCGTATGTGTGTGTGTGTGTGTAGGAAGCTCTGGAGAAACAAACGCAGCACGCTCAGTGTGTGTCTGAGAAGCTGTGGCTCACTGAACGCACTCTGGAGGAGCTGGAGCTCGAGAAGGAGAACAAGTCCAAGAAAGCTCTAGAACTCAGCAATAGTGTCTTCAGACTGGAGACAGAGGTACACACACACACACACACACACTTACACACATATATATATATACACACACACACAAACACACACTCTCTTTCTGTCTCTCTCTCACACACACACACACACACACACAAAACAGATCATTGACTTTCTGCATTCATCTTCATATTCTTTATTCTGAAGAAGAAAAGATGTCTCCAACTCTGAAACAACAATTTTGTCATCAAGGCTGTGTGAGCATAGAAAAAAATAATACTGTGACCAAATATTCATGATCAAAAAATGTGTGTGTCAGCTGGCAGACTCTCTTCAGGAGGCTCTCCAGGCGCGAACAGAGCTGAGTTTGCAGCAGAAGCTCCGGGCCGACGCTGAGCTGAGAGTGGAGGAACTGGAGGAGAGTGTGTTGGAGAAAGACCAGGAGCTGCTGAGACTCACACAGATTGTCTGCAGACTGCAGGGAGAGGTGAGACACACACACACACACACACACACACACAATACTGAACTACTGTAGGGAGAGCTGAGACACACACGCACACACACTACTGAAGTACTGCAGGGAGAGGTGAGACTCTCACAAACACACATGCATCACAGTATCCTGAAAAATATTATATATATATATATATATATATATATATATATATATATATATATATATATATATATCAGTTTCCATACAAATATGAAGCAGCACAACTGTTTTCAACATTGATAATAATCAGAAATTTGTTTTGATCATCAAATCAACATATTAGAGTGATTTCTGAAGGATCATGTGACACTGATGACTGAGTGAATGAGAGAGTGAGTGATATATGTGAGTAAGTGACTGACTGAGTGATATACAAGAGTGAGTGAGAGAGTGTTTGTGTGAGTGAGTCTATATCAGAGATTTAGGTTTGTCTTATCAGTCCTAATGTTGAAGTTCTCTCTGCACTCGACTCCATCATGACTCTCTGTGTGTGTGTGTGTAGGTGACAGATAAGCTGAGCTATAAGGAGCAGACTCTAGAGGAGGAGATTCAGCTGCGTGAGCGAGCGCAGCTTCAGTGCAAACAGGCCGAGCGAGCGCTGGAAGATCTGCGGATGGAGATGCAGACGCTCAGCCAGAGCAGAGACGACCTCTCCAAACAGCTCAAACTAGCACAGGTGTGTGTGTGTGTGTTTGTGTGTGGGTGTGTGTCAGGTCAAGGCAATACAGCTTTACAGTGTTGAACAGGAAAATCAATGACGAAACTTCAAATATAAATATCAAATATAAAGAAAGGAGTCATTGTTCAGATCAGCGTTGTGTTTTCATTTGATAGTGTCAGTGCAGTCAAATAATATTGCTTAATATTAATAAACCATGTTTGTGAAAACCTGTGAAAGATCACCAAACTGCCTATTTGCATATTATTGGCATTAGTGATGCATCAAAATACATTTTTAACGAAACACTGATACCGAAACTACTACCCATTTACTGACAGCTGAAAACGTCTCGGTTACAGATGTAACCCTCGTTCCCTGAGTAGGGAACGGAGACGTTACGTCAAGGAGTGACGGAGAATGGGGGTTTCGCACAGAAAGCCAATCCTCTTCGAGTATTTAACAACGAGCCAATGGCGTGAAAATGCCATGGGTCTGCGGAATTTGCATAGCGTACTCCGCCCACCATGTGGGTATAAAAGGAGGAAGCAGACGCAACCGCAGTATGTCTTCGCTGAGGAGCCAAGACTGATCTCAGGCGTCACCCAGCGGTACAGCAGAAGTGGCAAGGAGACGTAACGTCTCCGTTCCCTACTCAGGGAACGAGGGTTACATCTGTAACCGAGACGTTCCCTTTCGTAGTCACTCCGAGTTACGTCAAGGAGTGACGGAGAATGGGGGTCTATGCCATCACGCCATCTTCCAGCTGTCTTCCAGTGCTCTGCGAAAGTCTAGACCTCTAACACAATATTACAAAAAGGTCCCACTTTGACACAGAATTACCAAGGTACACTGGGAAACATATCCCGGGAGGGACATGCTACCAGATGCCTACCGAAGGGAGGACTTACAAAACACATATGGCCACTGGGGCTGCATATGGAGAATACTGGAGCGCCAACCGCAGGTGGCAACTAGCTCCAGGGGTGGCAGATGGCTTGCCAAGGGGAGACACATGCTCAGAGAGGCTTACAGTGGATAATACACGTGAGGCAGTTACCAAAGGGGAACCGTGCACACGGAGGCACCTAGCCGGCACCAGAGCAAGCGCAGTGGTGCCCGCATCATAAGTGCTGGAGGACTCAGGGCTTCAAAGAAGGACAACTGAGGAAATATCGCACTTATCCAATCTGAGGAGTGGAGTGGCGAGCAAGCGAAGACACTTAAGCGGTTCCAGCACTAGCGGAGGCGAGTACGTGAGAGGAAACCGGCTCAATTCGCAAATTATAAATCTTGCGAAGGTGTTAGGTGTCGCCCAGCCTGCAGCTCTGCAGATGTCTGTTAGCAAGGCGCCATGCGCTAAAGCCCAAGAGGAAGCCACACTCCGAGTGGAGTGGGCTGTCACACCAAGGGGGCACGGTCGACCTTGCTGCTGGTAAGACAAAACAATGGCGTCCACTAACCAGTGAGACAGCCGCTGTTTTGAGAGAGCCCTTCCCTTCTGGCTCCCCCCATAACAAACAAAGAGCTGATCTGAGGTCCTGAAACACCGCGTTCTGTCAACGTAGGTGCGGAGTGCACGCACCGGACAGAGCAGTGCCAAGGCTGGGTCTGCCTCCTCCAGGGGCAGCGCTTGCAAGGTCACCACCTGATCCCGGAAGGGAGTTGTGGGAACCTTGGGCACGTAACCGGGCCGGGGTCTCAGAACAACGTGAGAGTAAGCCGGCCCGAACTCTAGGCACGCTTCGTCAACGGAGAATGCGTGCAGGTCCCCTACCCTCTTGATGGAGGCCAATGCAACCAGGAGAGCTGTCTTCAAAGACAGGAACTTAAACTCAACCGATTGCAAAAGCTCAAAGGGAGGCCTCTGCAGAGCATTTAACACTACCGAGAGGTCCCAAGAGGGCACGAGGGGAGGACGAGACGGATTTAGCCTCCTCGCTCCCCTCAGGAACCTGATGACCAGGTCGTGCTTCCCAACGGACTTACCTTCAACTGCATCATGAGAGGCGGAAATAGCCGCAACGTAAACTTTGAGGGTGGAGGGCGACAGCCTACGCTCCAACCCGTCCTGCAGGAAGGAAAGCACAACACCGATCGAGCATCTCCTGGGGTCTTCTCGACGAGAAGAGCACCAGTTGACGAAGAGGTTCCACTTCAACGCATACAGGTGTCTAGTAGACGACGCTCTGGCGGAAGTGATGGTTGCTGCCACCGCAGGTGGTAGCGAACTCAAACCTGCCTCGTGCCGTCCAGGAGCCACACATGTAGCCTCCATAGATCGGGACGAGGGTGCCACAGAGTGCCCCGTCTCTGAGTGAGCAGATCTTGTCTCAGAGGAATAGTCCAAGGAGGTGCTGTCGCGAGGAGCATGAGTTCGGAGAACCACGTCTTGGTGGGCCAATAAGGGGCTACCAGCAGGACCTGCTCCTCGTCCTCCTTGATCTTGCACAACACCCGTGCAAGGAGGCTCACTGGGGGAAACGCATACTTGCGTGGGCCCCGCGGCCAGCTGTGCGCCAGCGCATCTGTACCGAGCGTGCCCTCGGACAGGGAATAAAACTGGACGCAGTGGGAAGAGTCCCGGGAGGCAAACAGATCTATCTGAGCTTCCCCGAACCGGTCCCAGATCAGCTGGACCGTCTGGGGATGGAGTCGCCATTCGCCGGAGACAGGGCGGATCCGTGACAGCTCGTCGGCTGCCAGGTTCCGGGCTCCAGGAATGTACACAGCACGAAGGGACCTCAGGTGCTTCTGACTCCATAATAGGAGGTGGCGAGCGAGCTGCGACATCCGACGTGAGCGTAGACCCCCCTGGTGGTTGATGTACGCTACTGTAGCGGTATTGTCTGAGCAGACAAGTACGTGTTGACCCCTGAGCAGTGCTCGAAAGCGGTGCAGGGCCAGGCGTACTGCCAGCAGCTCGAGGCAATTGATGTGCATGAGGCGCTGGGGTCCTGTCCAGGAACCCGCGGCTGCATGCCCATTGCACATGGCACCCCAACCCGTGGTAGATGCATCCGTGGAGACAACGAGATGCCTGGAAACTCGCTGGAGAGGGACACCTGCCCGAAGAAGCTGAGGTTCAACCACGGAAGAAGGTTCGGCGGCACGCTGGAGTTACTGGAACCCGGAGCGAGCCACGATGCCATGCCCACCTCGGGACTCGATCGCGAAGCCAGAGCTGAAGCGGTCTCATATGAAGCAATCCGAGTGGCGTAGCCGCGGCTGCGGATGCCATATGCCCCAGGAGCCTCTGAAAGAGTTTCAGTGGAACCGCACTCTTGCCGTCGAACTGTTGAAGACAAGTCAGCAGTGAGTGTGCGCGCTCGCTCGTAGGCTGCGCGGACATGGCGACCGAGTCTATCTCCATGCCGAGAAAAGAGATCCTCTGCACGGGGCAAAGTTTGCTCTTCTCCCGGTTGACCCGAAGGCCCAGACGGGCTAAGTGCTGAAGCACTAGATCTCTGTGTACGCAAACCTGTTCTCGAGAGTGAGCCAAAATTAGCCAATCGTCGAGATAGTACAGGATGCGAACCCCGTGTTCGCGAAGGGGAACAAGGGCTGCCTCGGCGATCTTCGTGAAGACGCGAGGGGACAGAGCTAACCCGAATGGGAGAACCGTGTACTGATATGCCTGGCCTTCGAAAGCGAACCGAAGAAACGGTCTGTGTCGAGGCAAAATGGAGACATGAAAGTACGCATCCTTCAGGTCGATCGCTGCAAACCAATCCTGATGCCGAACACATTCGAAAATGCGTTTGGCCGTGAGCACAAAACGTGCAGGTCCAGGATCGGTCGTAACCCACCGGTCTTCTTGGGGACAATGAAGTAGGGGCCGTAAAAGCCGGACTTCACCACGGCTGGAGGGACCGTCTCGATTGCACCCTTCGCCACCAGGGTCGCAATCTCCGCTCTCAAAACCGGGGCATTGCCATCGATTATAGTGGAGCGAACTCCCCTGAAACGGGGAGGAGATCGTGCGAACTGAATCGCGTAGCCGAATCTGATCGTTCTGATGACCCAGCGGGACAGACCGGGGAGCTCGAGCCAAGCTCCGACGAACCGAACCAGCGGGGTCATACGAGCCACAGACGTCCCCCCGGAGGGGCAGCGGGGCGGAGTGACTGGCATGCGCACGGGAGATACCACATGCGGGTGCGTAGTCGAGCTCCGCTCCCCGACAGAAGAGACCAGGGAAGGACCAGCGTTCCACGGGGGTCTGTTCTGCCGGGGGTCTGGCGACAGAGGGGGAGAGGAGCGGTGCGGTCCGGGGACGACGCACGCTCCCCTCCGCGCCCTCAGAGACAGAGGGGAATGAGCGGGGCGACACTGTGGAGCGTCGTGCGCGCTCATTCCGGTCTGTGTGCTCAGTGATAGTATAAAGTCTTTCTTAACGCACTCAACCCGTCTTATTATTATATTTTTTTTTTTTTTTTTAAGCAGCGGGGAGCGGAGAACAAAAGATTCTCCCCCGGCCCTCTACGGGGGGAAGGAGGGGCCCTGCTACCTCCTCCTGGGAAAGACTCGATGCCATCACTGAGCAGCCCATAGGGGGCTGTGACGCTCCTCTGCAACCGCCTCTACGGCGCGACCTGGGTGAAGGCTGCTGCTGGGGTCGCTCCGGAGGGAAGGGCGCAGAGGCTCGTCCTCGGCGGCGAACAGACTGAGGCGGCTACACCGGCGGCTGGGTGAAGGCAGCAGCTGGCCGTCGGGGCAGCCTCAGCCTGTTTCTGGGCGGTAGAGAACTGCTGGGCAAAGTCCTCAACCGCACCGCCGAAAAGCTTTTTTTTTTTTTTTTAGCAATGTTTTTTCTTTTAGATGACGCTCCTGGACCACACTAGTGGCCATCACCTGATCCAAGGGAATCAGTCCCGCCCTCGTGCATACCTCTGAGCAGTCTGGCTTGGCAGACCTAAAAAACGCCCATCATATGCATAGCGGCGGCCGCCCGCCGCGCTATAGGATCGCGCCGTCATAGACGACGAAAACCTACAGGCTCTGGGGGGATGCTCGGGGGGCCCCCGAGAGGAGGCGCTCCGCGGACACAGTTGCATCGCGACAGAGCGCTCCACCAGAGGCACCCCAGCATACCCACGGGCAGCTGCGCCGTCGAGGGGAGGAAAGGCGGGGGAAGCTGACGAGCGCGTCCTCGTCAGTTCCGCATGCAGCTCGGGGACGAATGGCATTGGGGACGGCCGCGGCCTCGCGGCGGCGGCTTTGCCCAAAAACAACTCATCCATCCGTGAGTGATCGGGGTGGGCCGGAAGATTCCAGTGCAACCCGATACTCACGGCGACCCGAGAGAGCATAGCCGTCATCTCGGGATCCGACACGGGCAACAGGCGCTCCCGAAGGAGGTCGTGCATCCGCATCTTCACTTCCCGAGGAATCAAGCCCGCCTTTATGTGATGCCGCGATCGATAACGCGTCTTCCTCTGGAGCGCCAAACGATCCAGACGGTACCCGCGAACAGGCAGACGTCTGAACCGTTTCGGCGCTCGCTGGCTACAACACTGTTGCGGTGGGTGGGACCCGAGGAGCTAGCGTCGGGGGTTTGTTCCACACCGTCACCGACAGATCACCCTGGCCGCGAGCCGAAGAGCTTCCCCGGGTAGAGGAAGCTGAACGGGTAGCGGAGGCGGGGACTCTCACAGTAAGATCATTGAGTCTCGATCTAAGTGTTGAGATGGTCATATTACCACAAAAGGCACATGACTCAACCACGAAAGCTGCTTTAGCATGACGAAGCCCAGACATACAAAGCAGCGATCGTGCCCATCAGAGAAAGACGGATATCGACCGCACCCAGAAGAACACGGGCGAACCGTCTTTAAAAAGACGTGCCGCGTGTAGCTCTTTCAGAGGAGAGGAGGAAATTCACTCTTTCAGCGCCGAGGCGACCAGGGAGAAGCGCAAAGTCTGGCAGACCACTGCACAGATCGCAGGCAATGCAGAATCTCGCTGGGTACCGCCGTCACACCAACACTGAAGAGGACGCTCGTCTCGAAGAGGCTTTTAGTGATATGGCTTGTGGAGAGAAGAATACTCTTGGCTCCGAAGCGAAAACATACTGCGGTTGCGTCTGCTTCCTCCTTTTATACCCACATGGTGGGCGGAGTACGCTATGCAAATTCCGCAGACCCATGGCATTTTCACGCCATTGGCTCGTTGTTAAATACTCGAAGAGGATTGGCTTTCTGTGCGAAACCCCCATTCTCCGTCACTCCTTGACGTAACTCGGAGTGACTACGAAAGGGAACCAAAAATCAATTCATTGATCAAATTTATTTAATAATCAGCACTCAAATAAAAACTCATAAATAAAATATTTTTTCATGATATATTGATAAGTTGTTTATAGAAACATTTGAACATTGGCTGAACTTTTCATGATTTATTCAAATATGCAATTAATAATGAAGACAACAGCTTTAGACATAAATATATAAAAATAACAATAAAGAAAAAAAATATTTATCAATATTAAATTATATGTTACATAAACATATGAATAAATTTATAATTATTATTTAATTATTTAAAATATATTATATTGCATTATAATTATATATTTTCAAAATGTATTATTACATTTATTTATTATTTTTATTGAATTAATTTAAAATAAATATATTATATCGCATTATTTTTATTTAATATAATAAATAATATATTTATTTTAATGCATTAATACGCTTATTTTAAAATTCATTTGTTTAAAATAATTACATTTATTCATTTAAAAATTGTAATGAAAATGTAATATAATAGAAACATCGTTAGCATTTTGAGCAGAGATAAAAAAAATTCAAAAAAACAATATTTTGAAATAATCTATATTGTTAAAAGCGCTATATAAATGGGGACTTGTCTAGTTATTTTTTCTAGCTAACTATAAAATTTATGGCCAGTGAATCTGTTTTTTCTGAGGTAAATGTGAGATATTGTTTACAAGCTGTCACATTGACGTGGTTCTGCGGTTGAAACACTGATTGAGAGATACATGAGATCTGTTCATGTATCGTGTGTTCACACTGTTGACGAGAGTGTGTGTTTCAGGAGAAGATCATCGATCTGGAAGCCGATCTGGAGGAGCTTCACGAGAACGACCAGCGATGGGCTTCCAAACACAAGAGAGCTCTGGATCAGGTGACCGACACACTGATGAACAACTCGTTTTCCAGTACAAATATCTAAACCACCTGACAGCAAGTTGCATTAAATTCACTTTACTCTCTGGTGCTCTTTGCATGTCAGTCAAAAATGACAGATTCAGATATTTTTGAATTTCTGACTTTTTCCTAGTATTTAATGCTTATATCTAGCAATTTTTACTTTATAACACGCAATTGTGTATTATAAAGTCATAATTGCTAGATATAAGCATGAAATTCTGAGAAAAGATTGCTGAAATATTAACTCGCAATTTTATAAAGTCAGAATTGCCAGAAAGTCAGAATTGTTTGTCTTTCTTCTGCTTTTGTGACTTTATTTCAGGCCATTCTGACTTTATAACTAGCAATTCTGAGAAATAAAGTCCGAATTGTGAGATGTAAACTCGTAATTGCGAGTTTAAAGAAATCACTATTATCTGTTTAAATGTTTTTTCCTGTGGCGTAAACAATCTTCCATAATTTAGAGCACAGACTCATGTTTGATCTCTTTCTAAAGACTACACTTGGCAGATTATTGCTGACGTGAAAAAAGTTTTCAAAAGTGAACTTAAAAAAAAAACTTAAAGAATTTTATGTCTATTGTTATCAAAACATTTTCCAAAACACGTTTTACTCTAAAACTATTATAAAGTGAAATCCATAAATCTAAACAAGCTGACAAAAATGACCAAAGCGCATCAGAGGGTTAAAGCAAGTAACTTCAGTTTGAGATGCTGGAACACAAGACAGAAGTTTAGAGGAAGAACATCAGATTCTGCAGCGCAAACAGTGTGGAAAGCAGATGAACAGAGCGGTGTGTAAACGTGTGTGTGTGTGTGTCTCACAGACTGAGCAACTGCAGATGAAGCTCATCCAGGAGAAAGATCTCAACGAGCAGCTGGAGTGTGATAAGGCCATCCTGGAGAGACAGGTGTGTAGGTGTGTGTGTGTGTGTGTGATATCCATATCTGTAGTAATGAAAGATGCTGACGCTGCTGATGTGTGCAGCTGCGAGATCTGCGCAGTGAGATGGAGGAACTGCAGAACAACAGAGTCGAGGTCGATTCCGTCACTAGAGCCGAAATCAAAGCCAAAGAGCTGGAGAACACACTGCGTGCGGAGGAGAGGTCAGACACACACACACACACACACACACACACACACACACTCATTGTTAGTTCATGTTCATGGGAGATTAATTTAAGTTTAAAAGGGTCATGAACTGGATTTTTCCATCCCCCCCCCCCCCATTTAGAAATAAAGTGTGTTTGAGATCCTGTCATTTTCTGGCCTTGATATATATTTTTATTGCCATGTTCATATATGGGCACTGAAGTTTCCTAATCATTTGGCTTTTGGAGAAAATTTGAAGAAAAGATTCTATTTGGAATTTTAAAGGGTTCTGTCCAGCACTTCATATTTAGAACCTGAAAGTCAGAAAGTAGAGCCAGACCGATATATCTGCAGGCCGATATTATCGGCCGATATTAGGCATTTTCTTGACTATCGATATCGGCAGTTATAATGGCTATATACATAAATGAATATTTCAAAAATGAAATAAAAACGGACGAAACACGCTTGAACCATGTCATGAGTGTTGGAGTTGTATAGTTTGTCCACCAGAGGGCACTCAACTCTACACCGTCCCTGTTGGCAACACTCGTTGAGTTGGTCACGATACATACATTGCTGGAATAACAATTAAAAGTACATCCCCATCAGTTCTCTTAACTCAAATAAGCATGACAAAATTTGTGACTATCATGTCCAGTTTTGCTGCTGTTAAATAAGCCGAGAGTGAAGCGGAATGAGCTAGTAATAGTTACGTTATGTATTGTTGTTACAGTGTAGTTGACTGACTGTCCTTTTAACTTTTGACAATGTGACTGAAATTTTCTTTAAAAGCGCGTGACAGTTATAGCAAAGAGACGTATCATCTCTCCTTGGTCTGTTATATTGAAAATACTGCTAATCCATTGCTAAATTATGGCTCATCATAGACTAGCTAACCACAAAGCTAGCTAATGCCACTATCATCATCATTCTGTTCTGTTGTGACAATAAAAGAAACACGGTTCTTTTTAAAATGCATTATCATATTATTTCAGTTAAAACTCATTAATAACTACAAATAACTAATGTTAGGGAAATCTGTTAATGTTTTGTTGTGCGTTTCTGAAATAAAAAAATAATAAAATATCGTCCGATATATCGGAATATCGGATTTTAAAACAAAAAAATATTTGTATCGGTATCGGCCTTTAAAATCCTTTATCGGTCGGGCTCTATCAGAAAGTCATAGGAACTGCTCATAAACATACTATTTGTATCATCCAATCATTTAAGATTTCTCCATGTACCCGTTTGGCATGACGGGTTCTGTAAGATTGAGTTTTGAATAGAACCACATTGTGTGTGAGAATGATCCTCTAAAGACTCGTTGTGCTCCTCAGGAATAAAGTGGTCATGAGCAACACCATCAGCAAACTGGAGAGGAAGATCCACGAGCTGACGGAGCAGGTGGAGGAGGAGAACAAGATCTCCACAGAGCAGAGGGAACTGGTACGACACACACACACACACACTGACAGACCACAGGGGGAGACAAAGCACTGAACAACAGCACAAAACACACCCGTCAACTGACAGACAGACAGCAGAGGGAGCTGGTATGACACACACACACACACACACACACACACACACACACTAAAAGACAGCAGAGGGAGCTGGTATGACACACACGCGGACAGCAGAGGGAGACACAACATTGAACAACAGCACAAAACACACACACACACTGACAGACAGACAGTAGAGGGAGCTGGTACGACACACAGACACACTAAAAGACAGCAGAGGGAGCTGGTACGACACACACACACACACACTCTGACAAACAGCAGAGGGAGACATAACACTGAACAACTGCACAAAACACACACACACACACTGTCAGACAAACAGCAGAGGGAGCTTGTACTACACACAAACACACACTCTGACAGACAGCAGAGGGAGACACACCACTGAACAACAGCACAAAACACACACACAATTACACAATAATATTTCTTTAATAAAAGGTCTCTTTTATACTTGCATTTATTTTTCCATATATTTTTTTTTTGTATTTGCGCCGATGCAAGTTTTATTCTTGTAGTTATCGTTAGTGATTGAACGAGTGAGACGACTTCCAATTTTCTCCCGGAGGAGGATCGAATGTGAAAGGGAGTGTGTTGGTCCTCTGGTCTGAAAGGTTGTGTGTGTTTGTAGATGACTCAGCGGATGCGTGTGTTGAAGAGGCAGCTGAACGAGGCCGAGGAAGAGGCGAGTCGACGGGACGTTCAACACCGACACACACAGAGAGAACTGATGGAGGAGAGAGAGGCCAACAGCCGACTGCAGAGACAACTGCTGGACCAACAGCTGGCAAACAAGTGCGTACACACACACACACACACACGACAACTGCTGAACCAACAGATGACCAACAAGTTCGTGCACACACACACACACACACACACGACAACTGCTGAACCAACAGCTGACCAACAAGTTCGTGAACACACACACACACACACACACACACACACGACAACTGCTGAACCAACAGCTGGCCAACAAGTTCGTGCACACACACACACACACACACACACGACAACTGCTGGACCAATAGCTGGCCAACAAGTGCACACACACACACACACACACACACACAACAACTGCTGGACCAACAGCTGACCAACAAGTGCGTACACACACACACACACACACACAGAAACACATGACAACTGCTGAACCAACAGCTGACCAACAAGTGTGTACCGTACACACACACACACACACACACACACACTGACACAACAACTAGGGTGAACTCACTAGGTGAACTATCGCTTTAATGCATATTAATATTAAATACATTTTTTCAATTATAAATGCATATTTATTTATTTGTTTATAAATTAACATTAATATGGTGTCTGAAAGAAATATTTATAAAAAATATATATATAGTCATAAATACATATACATATTTTCATAGGTGCCATATATTATTAAAACTCCATATTATTTTATAATAATCTAAAATTACATTCATTAATAAATATGTTTTTTTTTAACTAAAATTATACATAATACATATTTTTTAATAAATACGCCATAATAATGTATTAATTACAATAAAAATAATAATTATAAATTAAACTTATTTTGGATCAATGTAAATTTCATTTATGAAATAATTAGTAATCATTTACGAATATGTATTTTGCTCAATACACCATATTAATAAAACAATATAAATGACATTTATTTAAAATAAATATGTATTATAATGATACATTTTTGTGTTAAACGTACAATATGTAATTTTTTTGGCCACCAGGGGTCACTCATTTAACATAATAACAAAAGACGTACTTTGATGACGTCAGGAAAGAGCGTGGGCTCATTGGAGTTGTTGTCAATCGACAACCAGCTCAGCTCATGACATGACATCATTGTTTCACAAAATATACGGATACGGCATCTCTCTGTAGATTTAGCTTGTCAAGAAGCTTTAAATGCAACCCCAATGTTTACCTGTGTCATGCTTCTCCTGTCCCCAAACCCTTCTCGGGTCATATCTTTCACCCATACGTTTGAGCTTTACTGAGCTGGCTGTAGCAGCAGAAGGTGCAGGCAAAGCGTAATCGTGGTTCATACTGTAACTATAATACAGACGAATATAAATATTTATATTACGCTCCTTCAATGAATGACCTATTTTAGAACATTTTTCATATATAGGGCACACCGGATTTTATAAGCACGTAAGATACTGCAGTCAAACGTTTGACTGGGTTTGCGTTATGCATCCACTATGTGCTTAAGGCTAAAGGGAATGTAGTGAGAGCTTGCGCCGCAGGTGAGGCGTTTATTTAGTAAGCATGAGCGCGCTAAAGCGGGCACGTACATTCGCAACCTGACTCATATGAGTATTCAATGTGCGCAGCTCGCTAACAGCAACAGTTGGCTGATTTGAATGAGACGACCGGTTACTGTGAACGGGGAGCGCTATAGACGAATCCGACGAGCGTTCTTGTGTAGGCTGCCATCTTGTGGCGACGCCATTACTGAGCTGTCACACCGGCATAGACATATGCACCGGTATGTAAACAAACCTCGGAGATAAGGTGATAACGCACCCTCGATGACAGCTACAGCCAGGCAGACTTGTTGGGTTGATGATTTTGGACATTAGCCTCCAGTCACAGATGAAGGTACAAACGATCTTACAGATTATTTATGAAAATAGCTTGGCAAGCTAGCTAGGCTAACGTTTGCTACCGAATAAACTAAAAAAAATCTGTCCATTTGGCAACAATAAATAAATAAAAAAATAAATAAATAAAATCAAATAAACAAATTCATGTTTTTCATTTGTGTCCATTATTTATCTCATTTTTACATTGCAACGGGCATGGGTAAGGTAACGTTACAGCTAGAAAGTATACACAATATCGACCAACTAGTATTTTTAAACCATGGAAAGAGGTCAATATAACAGCAGGAGAACAATTATGTCACATAACGTTACATTTAGCTCAGGAAAGCCATTTAATGACCATAGCATGTTAATTAAATAGAAAAAATAGCAAGAGAGGAGATTTTGCTGATCACTATATCACACATTTATTATATTTTTTTACTTATGTCATTAAATAATTGTTATTATACGCGAATGTCCGCGTCTTGTACTCGCCCAGGAAATCTGTGTAAACCGTATGGCACCTGACAGGGGCAGTCGACCCGGGGTATTCACAATGTTTTCTCTTCAAAATTGAAATTTTACTGCCACCATTGAAACAATTTATAACGGAAACTGTTTACCCACTCGACATTATACAAGGGGTAACGTTGTAACGTTAGTGACAGTCGTAAATCGCGGGCTGTTTATTCCTGTGGACGCAAGTTGCAAATAAAACAATAGAAGGCAATGGAGCAACGCTACCCAGCAACAGCTCAGTAATGGCGCCCGCTTACTTCCGGTAGTTTCGCCGGATTCGTCTATATGCGCGAGCAGCACCGGTGGACAGTGCGTCTCGTCTGAGTGAGCGCTCGTGAGCGGGCACGTGATTTACACGCATAAAAATACGTCTTACTTTTTTTTCTTCGTCATTCTTTGCTTTATTGGAGGTAGTCCGGTGTTCCCCTTTGTGTTTGGTGGTTTCGCCGGGTTCCGCAAGAAAGTTAGAGAAAATAGAGGAGTCAAAGGTTATATGACGCCATAGACGGACGACGAAACGGAAATAAAGAAACGTCCCGTTTCTTCGAATTAAACTATAAATTTCTCCGTATTTGAAAGTGTGGAAACTGTCGGGATAATGTAAGTACACATCTAATAGAATTATATTATAAATATATTATACACATCTATACAATAATATACACATCTAATAGAAATATAACATAGATACAGTTATTTTTGCTATTTTTAAAGCCGAAAAAGTACATATTGTGGCTTTAATATACACACAATAAAAATTTATTAAAATAAATTACATGTATTAAATAATAAATATTTGTTTATATTTGATGCATTTTTGTTAAATCTAACAAAAATATACTTTTTTGAGACTATATTTTGCATGAAGGCTTTGCTGGAAACTCTTTAATATCAAACATTTATTCTACTTTTTTTTGTTTGTTTGTTTACATCATATATTAGCATAAACAAGGAAGAAATTAATATTCATAATGAAGTGTGTGGTTATTCATGACACCATGTTCCGATTTATTTGGGGACTTCTAGGTTAACGTTCTCGTAATATTGTGTCCCGCAGGAGGAAAGAGTCGAGGCAAACTCTAGAAAGCCTGAAACTGAACTTCGATGAAGACGAAGATGAGGAAGAGCAACAGGCCGAGTCCAAACCCACAGAGAAGCAAATCTCACAGGTCTGACCTCACAAACACAAACTGTATCCAAACCTGCCAAAACCAAATCACTCTGGATCTGCTATCGGACTCGACTGCCGACACCCCGCAACACTCAGATCCAGAGAATCTCCATATGAACTGAACAACAGTAATGTTGTGGAAAAGCTCTTTCCTGTGGATTGACTCTCGTGAATATAATCATAATCATATCTCCAGAGAACTGCTTTATGGCAGCAGATGTCCCTGGTGTGTTCATTTACACTTACAGTAAGCTATTGCTCTATTCTATGTTCAGTGGTTAATGTTCTCTGTCAAACTATCCGTTCGGTTGTTTCTGTCGTTATTTTTATCAGCTTGTTTACATCATGCATGTATTAGCATAAACAAGGTAGGAATTAATATTGATAATGAAGTGTGTGGTTATTCATGACACCGTGTTTAGATTTATTTGGGGACTTTTAAGTGAGCTTGCATGCATTCAGCGATCATGGGTGTGTTTCCCAAGAGCATCGTTAGCCAGATACTCGTTATCGGCAGTTCAACGAGTGTTTCCCGAACCTATAGTTGTAACGAACATTCGCAAACGGTATCGCAGAGTTGTGTGAGAGCGACGGCTCTCGATCTGCGGTTAGATCTGACATGTGACTCAATAAATTCATATCTTGAGCAAAATAAGCAATCTGACATTCAGTGCAACCCGTGTATTTTACTTAGAACACACACATTTACATCTTTTAGTTTCTCAAAGAGAATGTATAGTTTAGTTTTTGAAGAGTGCGCATATGTGAACAAGCTCTAATTGTGTGTGAACTAGCTCCAGTGTGCGTGAACGTGCTCTAGTGTGCGTGAACGTGCTCTAGTGTGTGTGAACGAGCTCTAGTGTGTGTGAACGAGCTCTAGTGTGTATGAACAAGGCGATGATTGAATCTAGAAATGAAGCAAAGTAACTGAGATAAATGAGAAATATTCCTCAGATGCATGTCTGTAATTTATAACAAAATATCTTGCGTTAATTTCATTACAAAAAGATTCTTTAAAAGTAGTCATTGCTCCAACACCTGCGTGACATCATTAAACAGCGTGGTTGAACGACCACTTTGAGACGAAACCAGCAGTTGATGTCTTCAGCGATGCGCGGGTGGGAAACACACTCCTGATCAGCTGAATGTGTGAATGTGTGTTACTTCTGCTGGCAGTTATTAACCAGTTAAGGGAATCTTAAGTGTTTAAGACAATATAACATGTTGAACGGGATCATCTGTGTGTGTCTGGATTCTTCACACGCTCAGTTTAGTGCCACTTATTAAAGCACAGCGGCAGTTTTACTCCATGGGGTTTTATTTGTTGCACAAAATGGTAATAAAATATGCTAAATCATGATTGTTGCCCTTTTCATTTTTTTTACTCTGTTTAGAACGGTAATAAACTAGCATTAACTAAAATGCCACAAAAGGCAGAGAGTAATTAAATGAAACTTTAATATAAATTTAATGGCTCCCAGAATATTGTGTTGTATGAATATCTGAACATGTGATGCCAAAGAAAGAACAGACATTATATTCTGTCTTCATATATATATATATATATTTTATCAGGGGCGTCAGTTTGTGTTGAAAAGTGGTGGGGACAAAAGATCAGATGAAAAAAACAACAACATTACAGCAGGGTGGGAAAATTTTGAATATGGCGCATCAAAAATGGGCTTAGCGAAAGACAGTCTACTACAACACGAAAATACTCAGCACAAAACCCTCAAAAATGTCGACTGCACAAGTAACAGTCCTTGCAACACTCAACCAAAAAGTGCCAAAGCACCATAACGTTATACAGGGCTCGACATACAGAGCTTGTCCGGGTCAAGTGGATTTTTTGAAGGGACAGATAAAGAGAATTTTACCTGCCCAACCAGACAAGTAGCCTGATTGGAACACCAATAACACAAATAAACAAATAACTAGGAATCACTAAACCAAGAGAATGATTTTATTCAATTTATTGTAAGTTGTAATCGATGCTACTGACGGTAGGTTGCACTGTTGGCGCTCACGCTGCCTCTCGAGGAGAAATCTAAACACGCAGAACACACACACTCAGTTAGCAAGATACTGCCTATAAACAAATGAAGAGTTCAGATGCAAAAGCCTCTAAATGCCATTTGAAATTTTCTTCTAAAATGACCATTTTTATCAAGCTTGTATATTTAATTTCAGTAATTTCACTTAAATGACAATTAATAGGTAATCTTCATTGCCATTTAAGTGAAATTACTGAACTTAAATATACAAGTTTGATAAAAATGGTCATTTTAGAAGAAAATTTCAAATGGCACTTAGAGGCTTTTGCATCTGAACTCTTCAAATCTAAATGTGTTTTTATATTTTTAACATATGTTAAGCAACCTCAATTTTTTCCTGAATGCCATCACGATTTAAAATGTGACATTGATTTCTTATGACAGTTCAAATTAAGTCACTTACATTTTAAATGCATTATTGGCTGTTTTTGTTCTGTTTCTGAGTCGCATGGGTATGACGCAATCGTTAAACTGCTATCTACGGGGCCATAACATAAGCTACAAGGTAAAGGAGAATTTTATACATTGTCGTGTTTCTTTAGAAATAAATAAAGGACAAATGGGGTCTTCAAACGCCTCATAAAAATAAAGTTATTCCATATAAAGTTATTCACTGTCAAAGTGACGCCAAAATGAATGGGAGTCAATGGGAATGCTAACGCAAGTGAAGTTCTGCTACAAGATGGCAGCTCCCGCGAGGCTTCAACTTCCTAGTGTAGAGTAACAGCCCTATAGTGTCTTATTATTCTAAATAATTGAATTTATTGATTAAATTTAAGAATTCATAATGAAAGATGAAGCATACATTTAATAAGATTGGGGCAGAAGATGCCCTTTAAAGGTGCAGTTACAATATGGCGAATATCAAAGCAGATTGAACTTTAATGAGAATATTGCTCATTGCACAAGCACATGAAAAGGCTTAAAGTCGAGCCCTGCTGTAGAAAACAGCAGCGTGTTAAGTCAATGATTACAATGAAATTCATTAGGCTACATATGTAAAAGAAAACACACACCATAAGCATACAATGTAACACAGAATAGAATAGATAGAATTAAAACAATGTGGGATTTGCAACCCACATAGAATGCAGTACATGTTTGTCATGTTCACAGACAGAATAACTTGGACAAGAAGAATCTGTCGCATTGTTGATCAGCGTATGCCTTTTTTGGGGTAATTTTAGAATCAGTAACAGTTTATTTTGTTCAAGTTACTTTTTTGGACAATGTACATTGTTAAAATGTATTACATGTTTTATTTTGTGCAAATAAACCTTTAACATTTCTTGGTTTGCTTGATTTTTCAGAGCATTTTAACCAAATGTTTTCAAAAAGTGGTGTCGTCACAGCGTCCCCAGTGTAAATGACACCTATGACAGCATTACATGCGTTGCAATCTCAGGGGTGACGTACAAAGGAAAGCTTGCAGTGGGGACCAGAGCTGCTGAGGATTCTCTGCACTCGTTTGTGGATCTCCTTTGACTGTGAGGAACTGGATGCACTCTGGAACCTGTAGAAAATGGAAAACATCATGGCTGAAAATACACCTCAGAGGCACCAAAGTCTTTACACAATTATAATGAAGCCTTGGAACTTTACCAGAAAATCAATTGCAAATAAATGGGTATATAATGAATTATTAAACCTTATTAAACCTGAAAAAAGTTAAAATATAATACAAATATAACATTTTGGGTAAGATGGACTGAGCAAACCACTCCCACTGATTCTTTTTTTTAAATGAATTTAGGGAGGCCCCCTGAGTCTGTGGCACCAAGGGCCGTCCCGAAATTCCACTGTCCGCGATAATATAATGCTACATGGGATCTAAATATCTCAACTCTGGAAGGGTCTAGAGCCTCCATTTTTGCACTCAGGTCTAATTCTCATTGCCCTCTATCAGAATCCAGAGTTGTGAGAAGATTGGGGATACTTAATTTCTCCCCCCCCCCCCAAAAAAAAAAAACACGTAAGGGGTAACACTGTGTTTTTTTTTTTTTTTTCAGGCCGAAATTTTGAGTTTTGATATCTCAGCTCTGGAAGGGTCTAGAGCCTCCATTTTTGCACTCAGGTCTAAGTCTCATGGCCCTCTATCAGAATCTAGAGTTTCAAGAAGATCGGTGTGGGTCAAAATGTCGGCCCCCCAAAAAAAACGATAGTGTTACCCCTTATGTTTTTTTTTTCGGGTTGAAATTTTAACTTTCGATATCTCGGCTCTGGAAGGGTCTAGAGCCTCCATTTTTGCGCGCTGGTCGAAGTCTCGTGGCCCTCTGTCAGAATTTAGAGTTTCAAGAACATCGGAGTGGGTCAAAATGTCGGCCAAAAAAAAAATAAAAACGACAGTGTTACCCCTTATGTTTTTTTTTTCGGGTTGAAATTTTGACTTTCGATATCTCGGCTCTGGAAGGGTCTAGAACCTCCATTTTTGCGCGCTGGTCGAAGTCTCGTGGCCCTCTGTCAGAATCCAGAGTTTTGAAAAGATTGGAGATACTTAATTTTTCGCCCCCCCCCAAAAAAAACCTAAGGGGTAACACTGTCGTTTTTTTTTTTTCTGGTCGAAATTTTGAGTTTTGATATCTCAGCTCTGGAAGGGTCTAGAGCCTCCATTTTTGCGTGCTGGTCGAAGTCTCATTGCCCTCTATCAGAATGCAGAGTTGTGAGAAGATTGGGGATACTTAATTTCTCCCCCCCCCCCCAAAAAAAAAAAAACACGTAAGGGGTAACACTGTGTTTTTTTTTTTTTTTCTGGCCGAAATTTTGAGTTTTGATATCTCAGCTCTGGAACGGTCTAGAGCCTCCATTTTTGCACTCAGGTCTAAGTCTCATGGCCCTCTATCAGAATCTAGAGTTTCAAGAAGATCGGTGTGGGTCAAAATGTCGGCCAAAAAAAAAAAAAACGATAGTGTTACCCCTTATGTTTTTTTTTTCGGGTTGAAATTTTAACTTTCGATATCTCGGCTCTGGAAGGGTCTAGAGCCTCCATTTTTGCGCGCTGGTCGAAGTCTCGTGGCCCTCTGTCAGAATCTAGAGTTTCAAGAAGATCGGAGTGGGTCAAAATGTCGGCCAAAAAAAAAAAAAAAAAACGACAGTGTTACCCCTTATGTTTTTTTTTTCGGGTTGAAATTTTGACTTTCGATATCTCGGCTCTGGAAGGGTCTAGAGCCTCCATTTTTGCGCGCTGGTCGAAGTCTCGTGGCCCTCTATCAGAATCCAGAGTTTTGAAAAGATTGGGGATACTTCATTTTTTGCCCAAAAAAAAAAAAAAACCTAAGGGGTAACACTGTCGTTTTTTTTTTCTGGTCGAAATTTTGAGTTTTGATATCTCAGCTCTGGAAGTGTCTAGAGCCTCCATTTTTGCGCGCTGGTCGAAGTCTCGTGGCCCTCTGTCAGAATCTAGAGTTTCAAGAAGATCGGAGGGGGTCAAAATTTCAGCCAAAAAAAAAAAAAAAACGACAGTGTTATCCCTTACGTTTATTTTTTGGGTCGAAATTTTGACTTTAGATATCTCGGCTCTAGAAGGGTCTAGAGCCTCCATTTTTGCGCGCTGGTCGAAGTCTCGTGGCCCTCTGTCAGAATCCAGAGTTTCAAGAAGATCGGAGGGGGTCAAAATTTCAGCCAAAAAAAAACAAAACAACAGTGTTACCCCTTATGTTTTTTTTCGGGTTGAAATTTTGACCTTCGATATCTCGGCTCTGGAAGGGTCTAGAGCCTCCATTTTTGCGCGCTGGTCGAAGTCTCGTGGCCCTCTGTCAGAATCCAGAGTTTCAAGAAGATCGGAGGGGGTCAAAATTTCGGCCAAAAAAAAAAAAAAAACGACAGTGTTACCCCTTATGTTTTTTTTTTCGGGTTGAAATTTTGACCTTCGATATCTCGGCTCTGGAGGGGTCTAAAGAGCCTCCGTTTTTGCGCGCTGGTCGAAGTCTCGTGGCCCTCTGTCAGAATCCAGAGTTTCAAGAAGATCGGAGGGGGTCAAAATTTCAGCCAAAAAAAAAAAAAAAACGACAGTGTTACCCCTTGTGTTTTTTTTTTCTAGTTGAAATTTTGACTTTTGATAACTCGGCTCTGGAAGGGTCTAGAGCAGGGGTGGGCAAACTTTTTGGCTCAAGGGCCACACTGGGTTTTGAAATTTGACAGAGGGCCGGCCATTTATTTGGATCATGTAATTTACATAGTATATTAATTTATATGCTATAGATATCCCCATTTAGCATTGTTATATTTTGGGGTTATTTTTTTATTTAATTTTATATTTATTTTAATTTTATATATATTTATATTCTTTTTAAATATTGTTTATCCTTAGTATTATTTAATGAGCCTAACAGTAAATTAGAAACAAAACACCAGCAAGTGTACACTTAGTAGAGTAAAAATTAGAGAAATGGTAAATGGACTGCATTTATATAGTGCTTTCATAGACCCAATGGCCACCAAAGCGCTTTACAATTTGCCTCACATTCACCCATTCAACACACACATTCTTTCACCGACTGCGACGGCAGCCATGCAAGGCAAGCCATCCAGCTCGTCGGGAGCAGCTGGGGTTAGGTGTCTTGCTCATGGACACCTCGACACTTGGTCAGGTGGAACCGAGAATTGATCCACCAACCTTTCGGTTTGTAGACAACCCACATGAACCACTGAGCCACTGCCGGAAGGTTACATTTATTCAACTTTATTAAAACTCCATATGGTAATCAAATTGCACTTAATACACAAACGTCATACATTTGTGAAAAAAATAAAATAAAAATAAAAAAAATTACCAATTTATTTTAAGTATGATAAAATGTAAAAATCAAAAGCAGATAAGAACATTTATTGAACAAACGGCAGAGACGGGAGTGTAGCGAGGCGGGCGATAAAGGTAACCAGAAGCAGTCCAAGAGACAAATACAGAGGAGAAAAGAAACTAAATATCAAAAGAAAAACTAAAAATCAAATGAAAACTAATCAGGTGTACAAGTGGTTACTAACATTTTTTTTCTGTGAGTTTCCAAAAAAGGAAAAAACATTAACGTGCAACAAGGAGCCTTGTTGTGCTTAAGTCGCTGTCAGACGCTAGAGGCTGCAGTCTTTAGCCTCCTTGTTAGCGCGCCTGACTCTCATGCCGGAGACCCGGGTTCGAGGCCCGCTCGGAGGGGGTCGAGTTGGACCCGGGTGTGTGAGGGGTTACATTAGTGCCGTGACCCGGATGAGAGTGAGGTTAAGGGGGGGTGAGTGTAACGGAGGCCAGCTAGTAGTTGCTGTGCGAGTACACCTCACTCCCCGATCTCAATAGGCGCTCTAGCAACAGCCGCTAGAGGCTGTAGTCTTTAGCCTCCTTGTTAGCGCGCCTGACTCTCATGCCGGAGACCCGGGTTCGAGGCCCGCTCGGAGCGGGTTGAGTTGGACCCGGGTGTGTGAGGGGTTTCGTGAGCTTTGCAATGCAACCGTTATTTATTCACTGTATGGTTTCCATGGTGACGCGTCATTGCTTGTCAAGTGACACACCGCAGCACAGCCACAACAGCTCTGAATGAATGAGCTGCTTTATTCAAGTATTACAGGAAAAAGGCAAAATGAATGTGTGACAGGGATGTTGGTTCGGTGAATGGGTGATGGAAGGAGACACAGGGTCGGTGAATACTGGGGCTCATGCACTTTATTGAGTTACTTTCTCTCCCCACAGCGCTTGCTCGCGCTTACACAATTAATTCAGAATATTTCAAAAACAAATCACATATAAAACAGCACTCTTCCCGCTGGATTCAGCTTCTCAGGTCACAAATGCAGCAACACTCTTTCCACTGAAACAGCTTGCAGGCCAGCGTTTTCTCTCTCTCGACAGCGCGTGCACGAGCTCCCAGTCTCTCTCTCTCCCCACTCTGTCAGCACGGCCCGCTTACCGCTCGGCTTCCCCCTCGCTCTCCCGCTACAGACCGCGCTGCACAACGCTCCCCATGCAAATGCAATCTCTATGACAATATTTTAAATACTCGACGGGCCGGATTAAATAGCCAAACGGGCCGCATGTGGCCCGCGGGCCGTAGTTTGCCAACCCCTGGTCTAGAGCCTCCATTTTTGAAGATCGGAGGGGGTCAAAACTTCGGCCAAAAAAAAAAAAAAAACGACAGTGTTACCCCTTATGTTTTTTTTTTCGGGTTGAAATTTTGACTTTCGATATCTCGGCTCTGGAAGGGTCTAGAGCCTCCATTTTTGCGCGCTGGTCGAAGTTTCGTGGCCCTCTGTCAGAATCCAGAGTTTCAAGAAGATCGGAGGGGGTCAAAATTTCGGCCAAAAAAAAAAAAAAAACGACTGTGTTACCCCTTATGTTTTTTTTTCGGGTCAAAATTTTGACCTTCGATATCTCGGCTCTGGAAGGGTCTAGAGCCTCCATTTTTGTGCGCTGGTCGAAGTCTCGTGGCCCTCTGTCAGAATCCAGAGTTTCAAGAAGATCGGAGGGGGTCAAAATTTCGGCCAAAAAAAAAAAATGACAGTGTTACCCCTTATGTTTTTTTTTTTTTTTCGGGTCAAAATTTTGACCTTCGATATCTCGGCTCTGGAAGGGTCTAGAGCCTCCATTTTTGCGTGCTGGTCGAAGTCTCGTGGCCCTCTGTCAGAATCCAGAGTTTCAAGAAGATCGGAGGGGGTCAAAATTTCGACCAAAAAAAAAAAAACGACAGTGTTTCCCCTTATGTTTTTTTTTGGGGTCAAAATTTTGACCTTCGATATCTCGGCTCTGGAAGGGTCTAGAGCCTCCATTTTTGCGCGCTGGTTGAAGTCTCGTGGCCCTCTGTCAGAATCCAGAGTTTCAAGAAGATCGTAGGGGGTCAAAATTTCGGCCAAAAAAAAAAAATGACAGTGTTACCCCTTATGTTTTCTTTCGCGTCAAAATTTTGACCTTCGATATCTCGGCTCTGGAAGGGTCTAGAGCCTCCATTTTTGCGCGCTGGTCGAAGTCTCGTAGCCCTCTGTCAGAATCCAGAGTTTCAAGAAGATCGGAGGGGGTCAAAATTTCGGCCAAAAAAAAAATGACAGTGTTACCCCTTATGTTTTTTTTCGGGTCAAAATTTTGACCTTCGATATCTTGGCTCTGGAAGGGTCTAGAGCCTCCATTTTTGCGCGCTGGTCGAAGTCTCGTGGCCCTCTGTCAGAATCCAGAGTTTCAAGAAGATCGGAGGGGGTCAAAATTTCGGCCAAAAAAAAAAAAAACCAAAGTGTTACCCCTTATGTTTTTTTTTGGGTCAAAATTTTGACCTTCGATATCTCGGCTCTTCAAGGGTCTAGAGCCTCCATTTTTGCGCGCTGGTCGAAGTCTCGTGGCCCTCTGTCAGAATACAGAGTTTCAAGAAGATCGGAGGGGGTCAAAATTTCGGCCAAAACAAAAAAAAATGACAGTGTTACCCCTTATGTTTTTTTTTTGGGTCAAAATTTTGACCTTCGATATCTCGGCTCTGGAAGGGTCTAGAGCCTCCATTTTTGCGCGCTGGTCGAAGTCTCGTGGCCCTCTGTCAGAATCTAGAGTTTCAAGAAGATCGGAGTGGGTCAAAATGTCGGCCAAAAAAAAAAAAAACGACAGTGTTACCCCTTATGTTTTTTTTTTTCGGGTTGAAATTTTGACTTTCGATATCTCGGCTCTGGAAGGGTCTAGAGCCTCCATTTTTGCGCGCTGGTCGAAGTCTCGTGGCCCTCTATCAGAATCCAGAGTTTTGAAAAGATTGGGGATACTTCATTTTTCGCCCCAAAAAAAAAAAAAAAACCTAAGGGGTAACACTGTCGTTTTTTTTTTTCTGGTCGAAATTTTGAGTTTTGATATCTCAGCTCTGGAAGGGTCTAGAGCCTCCATTTTTGCGCGCTGGTCGAAGTCTCGTGGCCCTCTGTCAGAATCTAGAGTTTCAAGAAGATCGGAGGGGTTCAAAATTTCAGCCAAAAAAAAAAAAAACGACAGTGTTATCCCTTACGTTTATTTTTTGGGTCGAAATTTTGACTTTAGATATCTCGGCTCTAGAAGGGTCTAGAGCCTCCATTTTTGCGCGCTGGTCGAAGTCTCGTGGCCCTCTGTCAGAATCCAGAGTTTCAAGAAGATCGGAGGGGGTCAAAATTTCGGCCAAAAAAAAAAAAACAACAGTGTTACCCCTTATGTTTTTTTTCGGGTTGAAATTTTGACCTTCGATATCTCGGCTCTGGAAGGGTCTAGAGCCTCCATTTTTGCGCGCTGGTCGAAGTCTCGTGGCCCTCTGTCAGAATCCAGAGTTTCAAGAAGATCGGAGGGGGTCAAAATTTCAGCCAAAAAAAAAAAAAAACGACAGTGTTACCCCTTGTGTTTTTTTTCTAGTTGAAATTTTGACTTTTGATAACTCGGCTCTGGAAGGGTCTAGAGCAGGGGTGGGCAAACTTTTTGGCTCAAGGGCCACACTGGGTTTTGAAATTTGACAGAGGGCCGGCCATTTACGTGGATCATGTAATTTACATAGTATATTAATTTATATGCTATAGATATCCCCATTTAGCATTGTTATATTTTGGGGTTATTTTTTTATTTAATTTTATATTTATTTTAATTTTATATATATTTATATTCTTTTTAAATATTGTTTATCCTTAGTATTATTTAATGAGCCTAACAGTAAATTAGAAACAAAACACCAGCAAGTGTACACTTAGTAGAGTAAAAATTAGAGAAATGGTAAATGGACTGCATTTATATAGCGCTTTCATAGACCCAATGGCCACCAAAGCGCTTTACAATTTGCCTCACATTCACCCATTCAACACACACATTCTTTCACCGACTGCGACGGCAGCCATGCAAGGCAAGCCATCCAGCTCGTCGGGAGCAGCTGGGGTTAGGTGTCTTGCTCATGGACACCTCGACACTTGGTCAGGTGGAACCGAGAATTGAACCACCAACCTTTCGGTTTGTAGACAACCCACATGAACCACTGAGCCACTGCCGGAAGGTTACATTTATTCAACTTTATTAAAACTCCATATGGTAATCAAATTGCACTTAATACACAAACGTCATACATTTGTGAAAAAAATAAAATAAAAATAAAAAAAATTACCAATTTATTTTAAGTATGATAAAATGTAAAAATCAAAAGCAGATAAGAACATTTATTGAACAAACGGCAGAGACGGGAGCGTAGCGAGGCGGGCGATAAAGGTAACCAGAAGCAGTCCAAGAGACAAATACAGAGGAGAAAAGAAACTAAATATCAAAAGAAAAACTAAAAATCAAATGAAAACTAATCAGGTGTACAAGTGGTTACTAACATTTTTTTTCTGTGAGTTTCCAAAAAAGGAAAAAACATTAACGTGCAACAAGGAGCCTTGTTGTGCTTAAGTCGCTGTCAGACGCTAGAGGCTGCAGTCTTTAGCCTCCTTGTTAGCGCGCCTGACTCTCATGCCGGAGACCAGGGTTCGAGGCCCGCTCGGAGCGGGTCGAGTTGGACCCGGGTGTGTGAGGGGTTACATTAGTGCCGTGACCCGGATGAGAGTGAGGTTTAGGGGGGGTGAGTGTAACGGAGGCCAGCTAGTAGTTGCTGTGCGAGTACACCTCACTCCCCGCTCTCAATAGGCGCTCTAGCGACAGACGCTAGAGGCTGTAGTCTTTAGCCTCCTTGTTAGCGCGCCTGACTCTCATGCCGGAGACCCGGGTTCGAGGCCCGCTCGGAGCGGGTTGAGTTGGACCCGGGTGTGTGAGGGGTTACATGAGCTTTGCAATGCAACCGTTATTTATTCACTGTATGGTTTCCATGGTGACGCGTCATTGCTTGTCACGTGACACACCGCAGCACAGCCACAACAGCTCTGAATGAATGAGCTGCTTTATTCAAGTATTACAGGAAAAAGGCAAAATGAATGTGTGACAGGGATGTTGGTTCGGTGAATGGGTGATGGAAGGAGACACAGGGTCGGTGAATACTGGGGCTCATGCACTTTATTGAGTTACTTTCTCTCCCCACAGCGCTTGCTCGCGCTTACACAATTAATTCAGAATATTTCAAAAACAAATAACATATAAAACAGTACTCTTCCCGCTGGATTCAGCTTCTCAGGTCACAAATGCAGCAACACTCTTTCCACTGAAACAGCTTGCAGGCCAGCGTTTTCTCTCTCTCGACAGCGCGTGCACGAGCTCCCAGTCTCTCTCTCTCCCCACTCTGTCAGCACGGCCCGCTTACCGCTCGGCTTCCCCCTCGCTCTCCCGCTACAGACCGCGCTGCACAACGCTCCCCATGCAAATGCAATCTCTATGACAATATTTAAAATACTCGACGGGCCGGATTAAATAGCCAAACGGGCCGCATGTGGCCCGCGGGCCGTAGTTTGCCAACCCCTGGTCTAGAGCCTCCATTTTTGAAGATCGGAGGGGGTCAACACTTCGGCCAAAAAAAAAAAAAACGACAGTGTTACCCCTTATGTTTTTTTTTTTCGGGTTGAAATTTTGACTTTCGATATCTCTGCTCTGGAAGGGTCTAGAGCCTCCATTTTTGCGCGCTGGTCGAAGTTTCGTGGCCCTCTGTCAGAATCCAGAGTTTCAAGAATATCGGAGAGGGTCAAAATTTCGGCCAAAAAAAAAAAAAACGACAGTATTACCCTTTATGTTTTTTCGGGTTGAAATTTTGACTTTCGATATCTCGGTTCTGGAAGGGTCTAGAGCCTCCATTTTTGCGCTCTGGTCGAAGTCTCGTGGCCCTCTGTCAGAATCCAGAGTTTCAAGAAGATCGGAGGGGGTCAAAATTTCGGCCAAAAAAAAAAAAAAAACGACAGTGTTACCCCTTATGTTTTTTTTTCGGGTCAAAATTTTGACCTTCGATATCTCGGCTCTGGAAGGGTCTAGAGCCTCCATTTTTGTGCGCTGGTCGAAGTCTCGTGGCCCTCTGTCAGAATCCAGAGTTTCAAGAAGATCGGAGGGGGTCAAAATTTCGGCCAAAAAAAAAAATGACAGTGTTACCCCTTATGTTTTTTTTTTTCGGGTCAAAATTTTGACCTTCGATATCTCGGCTCTGGAAGGGTCTAGAGCCTCCATTTTTGCGTGCTGGTCGAAGTCTCGTGGCCCTCTGTCAGAATCCAGAGTTTGAAGAAGATCGGAGGGGGTCAAAATTTCGACCAAAAAAAAAAAACGACAGTGTTTCCCCTTATGTTTTTTTTTTGGGTCAAAATTTTGACCTTCGATATCTCGGCTCTGGAAGGGTCTAGAGCCTCCATTTTTGCGCGCTGGTCGAAGTCTCGTGGCCCTCTATCAGAATCCAGAGTTTTGAAAAGATTGGAGATACTTAATTTTTCACCCCCCCCCCCCCCCAAAAAAAACCTAAGGGATAACACTGTCGTTTTTTTTTTTCTGGTCGAAATTTTGAGTTTTGATATCTCAGCTCTGGAAGGGTCTAGAGCCTCCATTTTTGCGCGCTGGTCGAAGTCTCATTGCCCTCTATCAGAATCCAGAGTTGTGAGAAGATTGGGGATACTTAATTTCTCCCCCCCCCCAAAAAAAAAAAAAAACACGTAAGGGGTAACACTGTGTTTTTTTTATTTCTGGCCGAAATTTTGAGTTTTGATATCTCAGCTTTGGAAGGGTCTAGAGCCTCCATTTTTGCACTCAGGTCTAAGTCTCATGGCCCTCTATCAGAATCTAGAGTTTCAAGAAGATCGGTGTGGGTCAAAATGTCGGCCAAAAAAAAACAAAAAACGATAGTGTTACCCCTTATGTTTTTTTTTTCGGGTTGAAATTTTAACTTTCGATATCTCGGCTCTGGAAGGGTCTAGAGCCTCCATTTTTGCGCGCTGGTCGAAGTCTCGTGGCCCTCTGTCAGAATCTAGAGTTTCAAGAAGATCGGAGTCGGTCAAAATGTCGGCCAAAAAAAAAAAAAAAAAAACGACAGTGTTACCCCTTATGTTTTTTTTTTTTCGGGTTGAAATTTTGACTTTCGATATCTCTGCTCTGGAAGGGTCTAGAGCCTCCATTTTTGCGCGCTGGTCGAAGTCTCGTGGCCCTCTATCAGAATCCAGAGTTTTGAAAAGATTGGGGATACTTAATTTTTCGCCCCAAAAAAAAAAAAAACCTAAGTGGTAACACTGTCGTTTTTTTTATCTGGTCAAAATTTTGACCTTCGATATCTCGGCCCTGGAAGGGTCTAGAGCCTCCATTTTTGCGCGCTGGTCGAAGTCTTGTGGCCCTCTGTCAGAATCCAGAGTTTCAAGAAGATCAGAGGGGGTCAAAATTTCGGCCAAAAAAAAAAATGACAGTGTTACCCCTTATGTTTTTTTTTTTCTGGTCAAAATTTTGACTTTCGATATCTCGGCTCTGGAAGGGTCTAGAGCCTCCATTTTTGCGCGCTGGTCGAAGTTTCGTGGCCCTCTGTCAGAATCCAGAGTTTCAAGAAGATCGGAGAGGGTCAAAATTTCGGCCAAAAAAAAAAAACGACAGTATTACCCCTTATGTTTTTTTTCGGGTTGAAATTTTGACTTTCGATATCTTGGTTCTGGAAGGGTCTAGAGCCTCCATTTTTGCGCTCTGGTCGAAGTCTCGTGGCCCTCTGTCAGAATCCAGAGTTTCAAGAAGATCGGAGGGGGTCAAAATTTCGGCCAAAAAAAAAAAAACGACAGTGTTACCCCTTATGTTTTTTTTTCGGGTCAAAATTTTGACCTTCGATATCTCGGCTCTGGAAGGGTCTAGAGCCTCCATTTTTGTGCGCTGGTCGAAGTCTCGTGGCCCTCTGTCAGAATCCAGAGTTTCAAGAAGATCGGAGGGGGTCAAAATTTCGGCCAAAAAAAAAAAAATGACAGTGTTACCCCTTATGTTTTTTTTTTCAGGTCAAAATTTTGACCTTCGATATCTCGGCTCTGGAAGGGTCTAGAGCCTCCATTTTTGCGTGCTGGTCGAAGTCTCGTGGCCCTCTGTCAGAATCCAGAGTTTGAAGAAGATCGGAGGGGGTCAAAATTTCGTCCAAAAAAAAAAAAAAAACGACAGTGTTTCCCCTTATGTTTTTTTTTTGGGTCAAAATTTTGACCTTCGATATCTCGGCTCTGGAAGGGTCTAGAGCCTCCATTTTTGCGCGCTGGTCGAAGTCTCGTGGCCCTCTGTCAGAATCCAGAGTTTCAAGAAGATCGGAGGGGGTCAAAATTTCGGCCAAAAAAAAATGACAGTGTTACCCCTTATGTTTTTTTTTTCTGGTCAAAATTTTGACCTTCGATATCTCGGCTCTGGAAGGGTCTAGAGCCTCCATTTTTGCGCGCTGGTCGAAGTCTTGTGGCCCTCTGTCAGAATCCAGAGTTTCAAGAAGATCGGAGGGGGTCAAAATTTCGGCCAAAAAAAAAAAATGACAGTGTTACCCCTTAGGTTTTTTTTTCTGGTCAAAATTTTGACCTTCGATATCTCGGCTCTGGAAGGGTCTAGAGCCTCCATTTTTGCGCGCTGGTCGAAGTCTCGTGGCCCTCTGTCAGAATCCAGAGTTTGAAGAAGAACGGAGGGGGTCAAAATGTCGGCCAAAAAAAAAAAAATGACAGTGTTACCCCTTATGTTTTTTTTTCTGGTCAAAATTTTGACCTTCGATATCTCGGCTCTGGAAGGGTCTAGAGCCTCCATTATTGCGCGCTGGTCAAAGTCTCGTGGCCCTCTGTCAGAATCCAGAGTTTCAAGAAGATCGGAGGGGGTCAAAATTTCGGCCAAAAAAAATGACAGTGTTACCCCTTATGTTTTTTTTTCTGGTCAAAATTTTGACCTTCGATATCTCGGCTCTGGAAGGGTCTAGAGCCTCCATTTTTGCGCGCTGGTCGAAGTCTCGTGGCCCTCTGTCAGAATCCAGAGTTTGAAGAAGATCGGAGGGGGTCAAAATTTCGGCCAAAAAAAAAAAACGACAGTGTTACCCCTTATGTTTTTTTTCTGGTCAAAATTTTGACCTTCGATATCTCGGCTCTGGAAGGGTCTAGAGCCTCCATTTTTGCGCGCTGGTCGAAGTCTCGTGGCCCTCTGTCAGAATCCAGAGTTTGAAGAAGATCGGAGGGGGTCAAAATTTCGGCCAAAAAAAAAATGACAGTGTTACCCCTTATGTTTTTTTTTTCTGGTCAAAATTTTGACCTTTGATATCTCGGCTCTGGAAGGGTCTAGAGCCTCCATTTTTGCGCGCTGGTCGAAGTCTCGTGGCCCTCTGTCAGAATTCAGAGTTTGAAGAAGATCGGAGGGGGTCAAAATTTCGGCCAAAAAAAATGACAGTGTTACCCCTTATGTTTTTTTTTCTGGTCAAAATTTTGACCTTCGATATCTCGGCTCTGGAAGGGTCTAGAGCCTCCATTTTTGCGCGCTGGTCGAAGTCTCGTGGCCCTCTGTCAGAATCCAGAGTTTGAAGAAGATCGGAGGGGGTCAAAATTTCGGCCAAAAAAAAAAAAAAATGACAGTGTTACCCCTTATGTTTGTTTTTCTGGTCAAAATTTGACCTTCGATATCTCGGCTCTTCAAGGGTCTAGAGCCTCCATTTTTGCGCGCTGGTCGAAGTCTCGTGGCCCAGAATCCAGAGTTTGAAGAAGATCGGAGGGGGTCAAAATTTCGGCAAAAAAAAAAAAAAATGACAGTGTTACCCCTTATGTTTTTCTTTCTGGTCAAAATTTTGACCTTCGATATCTCGGCTCTGGGAGGGTCTTGAGCCTCCATTTTTGCGCGCTGGTCGAAGTCTCGTGGCCCTCTGTCAGAATCCAGAGTTTCAAGAAGATCAGAGGGGGTCAAAATTTCGGCCAAAAAAAAAATGATAGTGTTACCCCTTATGTTTTTTTTTCTGGTCAAAATTTTGACCTTCGATATCTCGGCTCTGGAAGGGTCTAGAGCCTCCATTTTTGCGCGCTGGTCGAAGTCTCGTGGCCCTCTGTCAGAATCCAGAGTTTGAAGAAGATCAGAGGGGGTCAAAATTTCGGCCAAAAAAAAAAAAATGACAGTGTTACCCCTTATGTTTTTTTTTCTGGTCAAAATTTTGACCTTCGATATCTCGGCTCTGGAAGGGTCTAGAGCCTCCATTTTTGCGCGCTGGTCGAAGTCTCGTGGCCCTCTGTCAGAATCCAGAGTTTGAAGAAGATCGGAGGGGGTCAAAATTTCGGCCAAAAAAAAAATGACAGTGTTACCCCTTATGTTTTTTTTTTTCCCGTCAAAATTTTGACCTTCGATATCTCTGCTCTGGAAGGGTCTAGAGCCTCCATTTTTGCGCGCTGGTCGAAGTCTCTTGGCCCTCTGTCAGAATCCAGAGTTTGAAGAAGATCGGAGGGGGTCAAAATTTCGGCAAAAAAAAAAATGACAGTGTTACCCCTTATGCTTTTTTTTCTGGTCAAAATTTTGACCTTCGATATCTCGGCTCTGGACGGGTCTTGAGCCTCCATTTTTGCGCGCTGGTCGAAGTCTCGTGGCCCTCTGTCAGAATCCAGAGTTTCAAGAAGATCGGAGGGGGTCAAAATTTCGGCCAAAAAAAAAAATGACAGTGTTACCCCTTATGTTTTTCTTTCTGGTCAAAATTTTGACCTTCGATATCTCGGCTCTGGAAGGGTCTAGAGCCTCCATTTTTGCGCGCTGGTCGAAGTCTCGTGGCCCTCTGTCAGAATCCAGAGTTTGAAGAAGATCGGAGGGGGTCAAAATTTCGGCCAAAAAAAAAAATGACAGTGTTACCCCTTATGTTTTTTTTTTTCTGGTCAAAATTTTGACCTTCGATATCTCGGCTCTGGAAGGGTCTAGAGCCTCCATTTTTGCGCGCTGGTCGAAGTCTTGTGGCCCTCTGTCAGAATCCAGAGTTTGAAGAAGATCGGAGGGGGTCAAAATTTCGGCCAAAAAAAAATGACAGTGTTACCCCTTATGTTTTTTTTTCTGGTCAAAATTTTGACCTTCGATATTTCGGCTCTGGAAGGGTCTAGAGCCTCCATTTTTGCGCGCTGGTCGAAGTCTCGTAGCCCTCTGTCAGAATCCAGAGTTTGAAGAAGATCGGAGGGGGTCAAAATTTCGGCCAAAAAAAAAATGACAGTGTTACCCCTTATGTTTTTTTTTCTGGTCAAAATTTGACCTTCGATATCTCGGCTCTTCAAGGGTCTAGAGCCTCCATTTTTGCGCGCTGGTCGAAGTCTCGTGGCCCTCTGTCAGAATCCAGAGTTTCAAGAAGATCGGAGGGGGTCAAAATTTCGGCCAAAAAAAAAAAAATGACAGTGTTACCCCTTATGTTTTTCTTTCTGGTCAAAATTTTGACCTTCGATATCTCGGCTCTGGAAGGGTCTAGAGCCTCCATTTTTGCGCGCTGGTCGAAGTCTCGTGGCCCTCTGTCAGAATCCAGAGTTTCAAGAAGATCGGAGGGGGTCAAAATTTCGGCCAAAAAAAAATGACAGTGTTACCCCTTATGTTTTTTTTTCTGGTCAAAATTTTGACCTTCGATATCTCGGTTCTGGAAGGGTCTAGAGCCTCCATTTTTGCGCACTGGTCGAAGTCTCGTGGCCCTCTGTCAGAATCCAGAGTTTGAAGAAGATCGGAGGGGGTCAAAATTTCGGCCAAAAAAAAAAAATGACAGCGTTACCCCTTATGTTTTTTTTTCTGGTCAAAATTTGACCTTCGATATCTCGGCTCTTCAAGGGTCTAGAGCCTCCATTTTTGCGCGCTGGTCGAAGTCTCGTGGCCCTCTGTCAGAATCCAGAGTTTCAAGAAGATCGGAGGGGGTCAAAATTTCGGCCAAAAAAAAAAATGACAGTGTTACACCTTATGTTTTTCTTTCTGGTCAAAATTTTGACCTTCGATATCTCGGCTCTGGAAGGGTCTAGAGCCTCCATTTTTGCTCGCTGGTCGAAGTCTCGTGGCCCTCTGTCAGAATCCAGAGTTTCAAGCAGATCGGAGGGGGTCAAAATTTCGGCCAAAAAAAAATGACAGTGTTACCCCTTATGTTTTTTTTTCTGGTCAAAATTTTGACCTTCGATATCTCGGTTCTGGAAGGGTCTAGAGCCTCCATTTTTGCGCGCTGGTCGAAGTCTCGTGGCCCTCTGTCAGAATCCAGAGTTTGAAGAAGATCGGAGGGGGTCAAAATTTCGGCCAAAAAAAAAAAATGACAGTGTTACCCCTTATGTTTTTTTTTTTCTGGTCAAAATTTTGACCTTCGATATCTCGGCTCTGGAAGGGTCTAGAGCCTCCATTTTTGCGCGCTGGTCGAAGTCTTGTGGCCCTCTGTCAGAATCCAGAGTTTGAAGAAGATCGGAGGGGGTCAAACTTTCGGCCAAAAAAAAAAAAAAATGACAGTGTTACCCCTTATGTTTTTTTTTTCTGGTCAAAATTTTGACCTTCGATATCTCGGCTCTGGAAGGGTCTAGAGCCTCCATTTTTGCGCACTGGTCGAATTCTCGTGGCCCTCTGTCAGAATCCAGAGTTTCAAGAAGATCGGAGGGGGTCAAAATTTCGGCCAAAAAAAAAAAATGACAGTGTTACCCCTTATGTTTTTTTTTCTGGTCAAAATTTTGACCTTCGATATCTCGGCTCTGGAAGGGTCTAGAGCCTCCATTTTTGCGCGCTGGTCGAAGTCTCGTGGCCCTCTGTCAGAATCCAGAGTTTGAAGAACATCGGAGGGGGTCAAAATTTCGGCCAAAAAAAAAATGACAGTGTTACCCCTTATGTTTTTTTTTTCTGGTCAAAATTTTGACCTTCGATATCTCGGCTCTGGAAGGGTCTAGAGCCTCCATTTTGCGCGCTGGTCGAAGTCTCGTGGCCCTCTGTCAGAATCCAGAGTTTGAAGAAAGTCGGAGGGGGTCAAAATTTCCGCCAAAAAAAAATGACAGTGTTACCCTTTATGTTTTTTTTTTCTGGTCAAAATTTTGACCTTCGATATCTCGGCTCTGGAAGGGTTTAGAGCCTTCATTTTTGCGCGCTGGTCGAAGTCTCGTGGCCCTCTGTCAGAATCCAGAGTTTCAAGAAGATCGGAGGGGGTCAAAATAGCGGCCAAAAAAAAAAATGACAGTGTTACCCCTTATGTTTTTTTTTCTGGTCAAAATTTTGACCTTCGATATCTCGGCTCTGGAAGGGTCTAGAGCCTCCATTTTTGCGCGCTGGTCGAAGTCTCGTGGCCCTCTGTCAGAATCCAGAGTTTGAAGAAGATCGGAGGGGGTCAAAATTTCGGCCAAAAAAAAAATGACAGTGTTACCCCTTATGTTTTTTTTTTTCGGGTCAAAATTTTGACCTTCGATATCTCGGCTCTGGAAGGGTCTAGAGCCTCCATTTTTGCGCGCTGGTCGAAGTCTCGTGGCCCTCTGTCAGAATCCAGAGTTTGAAGAAGATCGGAGGGGGTCAAAATTTCGGCCAAAAAAAAATGACAGTGTTACCCCTTATGTTTTTTTTTCTGGTCAAAATTTTGACCTTCGATATCTCGGCTCTGGAAGGGTCTAGAGCCTCCATTTTTGCGCGCTGGTCGAAGTCTCGTGGCCCTCTGTCAGAATCCAGAGTTTGAAGAAGATCGGAGGGGGTCAAAATTTCGGCCAAAAAAAAAAAAAATGACAGTGTTACCCCTTATGTTTGTTTTTCTGGTCAAAATTTGACCTTCGATATCTCGGCTCTTCAAGGGTCTAGAGCCTCCATTTTTGCGCGCTGGTCGAAGTCTCGTGGCCCAGAATCCAGAGTTTGAAGAAGATCGGAGGGGGTCAAAATTTCGGCAAAAAAAAAAAAAATGACAGTGTTACCCCTTATGTTTTTCTTTCTGGTCAAAATTTTGACCTTCGATATCTCGGCTCTGGAAGGGTCTTGAGCCTCCATTTTTGCGCGCTGGTCGAAGTCTCGTGGCCCTCTGTCAGAATCCAGAGTTTCAAGAAGATCAGAGGGGGTCAAAATTTCGGCCAAAAAAAAAATGATAGTGTTACCCCTTATGTTTTTTTTTCTGGTCAAAATTTTGACCTTCGATATCTCGGCTCTGGAAGGGTCTAGAGCCTCCATTTTTGCGCGCTGGTCGAAGTCTCGTGGCCCTCTGTCAGAATCCAGAGTTTGAAGAAGATCAGAGGGGGTCAAAATTTCGGCCAAAAAAAAAAAATGACAGTGTTACCCCTTATGTTTTTTTTTCTGGTCAAAATTTTGACCTTCGATATCTCGGCTCTGGAAGGGTCTATAGCCTCCATTTTTGCGCGCTGGTCGAAGTCTCGTGGCCCTCTGTCAGAATCCAGAGTTTGAAGAAGATCGGAGGGGGTCAAAATTTCGGCCAAAAAAAAAAAATGACAGTGTTACCCCTTATGTTTTTTTTTTCCCGTCAAAATTTTGACCTTCGATATCTCTGCTCTGGAAGGGTCTAGAGCCTCCATTTTTGCGCGCTGGTCGAAGTCTCGTGGCCCTCTGTCAGAATCCAGAGTTTCAAGAAGATCGGAGGGGGTCAAAATAGCGGCCAAAAAAAATGACAGTGTTACCCCTTATGTTTTTTTTCTGGTAAAAATTTTGACCTTCGATATCTCGGCTCTGGAAGGGTCTTGAGCCTCCATTTTTGCGCGCTGGTCGAAGTCTCGAGGCCCTCTGTCAGAATCCAGAGTTTCAAGAAGATCAGAGGGGGTCAAAATTTCGGCCAAAAAAAAAAATGATAGTGTTACCCCTTATGTTTTTTTTCTGGTCAAAATTTTGACCTTCGATATCTCGGCTCTGGAAGGGTCTAGAGCCTCCATTTTTGCGCGCTGGTCGAAGTCTCGTGGCCCTCTGTCAGAATCCAGAGTTTGAAGAAGATCGGAGGGGGTCAAAATTTCGGCCAAAAAAAAATGACAGTGTTACCCCTTATGTTTTTTTTTCTGGTCAAAATTTTGACCTTCGATATCTCGGCTCTGGAAGGGTCTAGAGCCTCCATTTTTGCGCGCTGGTCGAAGTCTCGTGGCCCTCTGTCAGAATCCAGAGTTTGAAGAAGATCGGAGGGGGTCAAAATTTCGGCCAAAAAAAAAATGACAGTGTTACCCCTTATGTTTTTTTTCTGGTCAAAATTTTGACCTTCGATATCTCGGCTCTGAAAGGGGCTAGAGCCTCCATTTTTGCGCGCTGGTCGAAGTCTCGTGGCCCTCTGTCAGAATCCAGAGTTTGAAGAAGAACGGAGGAGGTCAAAATTTCGGCCAAAAAAAAAAATGACAGTGTTACCCCTTATGTTTTTTTTCTGGTCAAAATTTTGACCTTCGATATCTCGGCTCTGGAAGGGTCTAGAGCCTCCATTTTTGCACGCTGGTCGAAGTCTCGTGGCCCTCTGTCAGAATCCAGAGTTTCAAGAAGATCGGAGGGGGTCAAAATTTCGGCCAAAAAAAAAAATGACAGTGTTACCCCTTATGTTTTTTTTTCTGGTCAAAATTTTGACCTTCGATATCTCGGCTCTGGAAGGGTCTAGAGCCTCCATTTTTGCGCGCTGGTCGAAGTCTCGTGGCCCTCTGTCAGAATCCAGAGTTTCAAGAAGATCGGAGGGGGTCAAAATTTCGGCCAAAAAAAAAATGACAGTGTTACCCCTTATGTTTTTTTTTCTGGTCAAAATTTTGACCTTCGATATCTCGGCTCTGGAAGGGTTTAGAGCCTCCATTTTTGCGCGCTGGTCGAAGTCTCGTGGCCCTCTGTCAGAATCCAGAGTTTGAAGAAGATCGGAGGGGGTCAAAATTTCGGCCAAAAAAAAAAGTGACAGTGTTACGCCTTATGTTTTTTTTTTCTGGTCAAAATTTTGACCTTCGATATCTCGGCTCTGGAAGGGTCTAGAGCCTCCATTTTTGCGCGCTGGTCGAAGTCTCGTGGCCCTCTGTCAGAATCCAGAGTTTGAAGAAGATCGGAGGGGGTCAAAATTTCGGCCAAAAAAAAAAAATGACAGTGTTACCCCTTATGTTTTTTTTTTCCCGTCAAAATTTTGACCTTCGATATCTCTGCTCTGGAAGGGTCTAGAGCCTCCATTTTTGCACGCTGGTCGAAGTCTCGTGGCCCTCTGTCAGAATCCAGAGTTTCAAGAAGATCGGAGGGGGTCAAAATAGCGGCCAAAAAAAAAAAGTGACAGTGTTACCCCTTATGTTTTTTTTTTCTGGTCAAAATTTTTACCTTCGATATCTCGGCTCTGGAAGGGTCTAGAGCCTCCATTTTTGCACGCTGGTCGAAGTCTCGTGGCCCTCTGTCAGAATCCAGAGTTTCAAGAAGATCGGAGGGGGTCAAAATTTCGGCCAAAAAAAAAAAATGACAGTGTTACCCCTTATGTTTTTTTTTCTGGTCAAAATTTTGACCTTCGATATCTCAGCTCTGGAAGGGTCTAGAGCCTCCATTTTTGCGCACTGGTCGAAGTCTCGTGGCCCTCTGTCAGAATCCAGAGTTTGAAGAAGATCGGAGGGGGTCAAAAGTTCGGCCAAAAAAAAAATGACAGTGTTACCCCTTATGTTTTTTTTCCCGTCAAAATTTTGACCTTCGATATCTTGGCTCTGGAAGGGTCTAGAGCCTCCATTTTTGCGCGCTGGTCGAAGTCTCGTGGCCCTCTGTCAGAATCCAGAGTTTCAAGAAGATCGGAGGGGGTCAAAATTTCGGCCAAAAAAAAAAAATGACAGTGTTACCCCTTATGTTTTTTTTTTCTGGTCAAAATTTTGACCTTCGATATCTCGGCTCTGGAAGGGTCTAGAGCCTCCATTTTTGCACGCTGGTCGAAGTGTCGTGGCCCTCTGTCAGAATCCAGAGTTTGAAGAAGATCGGAGGGGGTCAAAATTTCGGCCAAAAAAACAATGACAGTGTTACCCCTTATGTTTTTTTTCTGGTCAAAATTTTGACCTTCGATATCGCGGCTCTGGAAGGGTCTAGAGCCTCCATTTTTGCGCGCTGGTCGAAGTCTCGTGGCCCTCTGTCAGAATCCAGAGTTTGTAGAAGATCGGAGGGGGTCAAAATTTCGGCCAAAAAAAAAAATGATAGTGTTACCCCTTATGTTTTTTTTCTGGTCAAAATTTTGACCTTCGATGTCTCGGCTCTGGAAGGGTCTAGAGCCTCCATTTTTGCGTGCTGGTCGAAGTCTCGTGGCCCTCTGTCAGAATCCAGAGTTTGAAGAAGATCGGAGGGGGTCAAAATTTCGGCCAAAAAAAAATGACAGTGTTACCCCTTATGTTTTTTTTTCTGGACAAAATTTTGACCTTCGATATCTCGGCTCTGAAAGGGTCTAGAGCCTCCATTTTTGCGCGCTGGTCGAAGTCTCGTGGCCCTCTGTCAGAATCCAGAGTTTGAAGAAGATCGGAGGGGGTCAAAATTTCGGCCAAAAAAAAATGACAGTGTTACCCCTCATGTTTTTTTTTTCTGGTCAAAATTTTGACCTTCGATATCTCGGCTCTGGAAGGGTCTAGAGCCTCCATTATTGCGCGCTGGTCAAAGTCTCGTGGCCCTCTGTCAGAATCCAGAGTTTCAAGAAGATCGGAGGGGGTCAAAATTTCGGCCAAAAAAAATGACAGTGTTACCCCTTATGTTTTTTTTTCTGGTCAAAATTTTGACCTTCGATATCTCGGCTCTGGAAGGGTCTAGAGCCTCCATTTTTGCGCGCTGGTCGAAGTCTCGTGGCCCTCTGTCAGAATCCAGAGTTTGAAGAAGATCGGAGGGGGTCAAAATTTCGGCCAAAAAAAAAAAAATGACAGTGTTACCCAGTATGTTTTTTTTTCTGGTCAAAATTTTGACCTTCGATATTTCGGTTCTGGAAGGGTCTAGAGCCTCCATTTTTGCGCGCTGGTCGAAGTCTCGTGGCCCTCTGTCAGAATCCAGAGTTTGAAGAAGATCGGAGGGGGTAAAAATTTCGGCCAAAAAAAAAAAAATGACAGTGTTACCCCTTATGTTTTTTTTCTGGTCAAAATTTTGACCTTCGATATCTTGGCTCTGGAAGGGTCTAGAGCCTCCATTTTTGCGCGCTGGTCGAAGTCTCGTGGCCCTCTGTCAGAATCCAGAGTTTCAAGAAGATCGGAGGGGGTCAAAATTTCGGCCAAAAAAAAAAATGACAGTGTTACCCCTTATGTTTTTTTTTTCTGGTCAAAATTTTGACCTTCGATATCTCGGCTCTGGAAGGGTCTAGAGCCTCCATTTTTGCGCGCTGGTCGAAGTCTTGTGGCCCTCTGTCAGAATCCAGAGTTTGAAGAAGATCGGAGGGGGTCAAAATTTCGGCCAAAAAAAAAAATGACAGTGTTACCCCTTATGTTTTTTTTCTGGTCAAAATTTTGACCTTCGATATCTCGGCTCTGGAAGGGTCTAGAGCCTCCATTTTTGCGCGCTGGTCGAAGTCTCGTGGCCCTCTGTCAGAATCCAGAGTTTGAAGAAGATCGGAGGGGGTCAAAATTTCGGCCAAAAAAAAAATGACAGTGTTACCCCTTATGTTTTTTTTTTCTGGTCAAAATTTTGACCTTCGATATCTCGGCTCTGGAAGGGTCTAGAGCCTCCATTTTTGCGCGCTGGTCGAAGTCTCGTGGCCCTCTGTCAGAATCCAGAGTTTGAAGAAGATCGGAGGGGGTCAAAATTTCGGCCAAAAAAAAAAAATGACAGTGTTACCCCTTATGTTTTTTTTTTCTGGTCAAAATTTTGACCTTCGATATCTCGGTTCTGGAAGGGTCTAGAGCCTCCATTTTTGCGCGCTGGTCGAAGTCTCGTGGCCCTCTGTCAGAATCCAGAGTTTGCAGAAGATCGGAGGGGGTCAAAATTTCGGCCAAAAAAAAAAAAAAAAATGACAGTGTTACCCCTTATGTTTTTTTTCTGGTCAAAATTTTGACCTTCGATATCTTGGCTCTGGAAGGGTCTAGAGCCTCCATTTTTGCGCGCTGGTCGAAGTCTCGTGGCCCTCTGTCAGAATCCAGAGTTTGAAGAAGATCGGAGGGGGTCGAAATTTCGGCCAAAAAAAAAATGACAGTGTTACCCCTTATGTTTTTTTTTTGGTCTAAATTTTGACCTTCGATATCTCGGCTCTGGAAGGGTCTTGAGCCTCCATTTTTGCGCGCTGGTCGAAGTCTCGTGGCCCTCTGTCAGAATCCAGAGTTTCAAGAAGATCAGAGGGGGTCAAAATTTCGGCCAAAAAAAAAATGATAGTGTTACCCCTTATGTTTTTTTTTCTGGTCAAAATTTTGACCTTCGATATCTCGGCTCTGGAAGGGTCTAGAGCCTCCATTTTTGCGCGCTGGTCGAAGTCTTGTGGCCCTCTGTCAGAATCCAGAGTTTGAAGAAGATCAGAGGGGGTCAAAATTTCGGCCAAAAAAAAAATGACAGTGTTACCCCTTATGTTTTTTTTCTGGTCAAAATTTTTACCTTCGATATCTCGGCTCTGGAAGGGTCTAGAGCCTCCATTTTTGCGCGATGGTCGAAGTCTCGTGGCCCTCTGTCAGAATCCAGAGTTTGAAGAAGATCGGAGGGGGTCAAAATTTCGGCCAAAAAAAAAAAATGACAGTGTTACCCCTTATGTTTTTTTTTTCTGGTCAAAATTTTGACCTTCGATATCTCGGCTCTGGAAGGGTCTAGAGCCTCCATTTTTGCGCGCTGGTCGAAGTCTCGTGGCCCTCTGTCAGAATCCAGAGTTTGAAGAAGATCGGAGGGGGTCAAAATTTCGGCCAAAAAAAAAAAAATGACAGTGTTACCCCTTATGTTTTTTTTTTCCCGTCAAAATTTTGACCTTCGATATCTCTGCTCTGGAAGGGTCTAGAGCCTCCATTTTTGCGCGCTGGTCGAAGTCTTGTGGCCCTCTGTCAGAATCCAGAGTTTCAAGAAGATCAGAGGGGGTCAAAATTTCGGCCAAAAAAAAAAATGACAGTGTTACCCCTTATGTTTTTTTTTTCTGGTCAAAATTTTGACTTTCGATATCTCGGCTCTGGAAGGGTCTAGAGCCTCCATTTTTGCGCGCTGGTCGAAGTTTCGTGGCCCTCTGTCAGAATCCAGAGTTTCAAGAAGATCGGAGAGGGTCAAAATTTCGGCCAAAAAAAAAAAACGACAGTATTACCCCTTATGTTTTTTTTCGGGTTGAAATTTTGACTTTCGATATCTTGGTTCTGGAAGGGTCTAGAGCCTCCATTTTTGCGCTCTGGTCGAAGTCTCGTGGCCCTCTGTCAGAATCCAGAGTTTCAAGAAGATCGGAGGGGGTCAAAATTTCGGCCAAAAAAAAAAAAAACGACAGTGTTACCCCTTATGTTTTTTTTTCGGGTCAAAATTTTGACCTTCGATATCTCGGCTCTGGAAGGGTCTAGAGCCTCCATTTTTGCGTGCTGGTCGAAGTCTCGTGGCCCTCTGTCAGAATCCAGAGTTTGAAGAAGATCGGAGGGGGTCAAAATTTCGTCCAAAAAAAAAAAAAAAACGACAGTGTTTCCCCTTATGTTTTTTTTTTGGGTCAAAATTTTGACCTTCGATATCTCGGCTCTGGAAGGGTCTAGAGCCTCCATTTTTGCGCGCTGGTCGAAGTCTTGTGGCCCTCTGTCAGAATCCAGAGTTTCAAGAAGATCGGAGGGGGTCAAAATTTCGGCCAAAAAAAAATGACAGTGTTACCCCTTATGTTTTTTTTTTCTGGTCAAAATTTTGACCTTCGATATCTCGGCTCTGGAAGGGTCTAGAGCCTCCATTTTTGCGCGCTGGTCGAAGTCTTGTGGCCCTCTGTCAGAATCCAGAGTTTCAAGAAGATCGGAGGGGGTCAAAATTTCGGCCAAAAAAAAAAAATGACAGTGTTACCCCTTAGGTTTTTTTTTCTGGTCAAAATTTTGACCTTCGATATCTCGGCTCTGGAAGGGTCTAGAGCCTCCATTTTTGCGCGCTGGTCGAAGTCTCGTGGCCCTCTGTCAGAATCCAGAGTTTGAAGAAGAACGGAGGGGGTCAAAATGTCGGCCAAAAAAAAAAAAATGACAGTGTTACCCCTTATGTTTTTTTTTCTGGTCAAAATTTTGACCTTCGATATCTCGGCTCTGGAAGGGTCTAGAGCCTCCATTATTGCGCGCTGGTCAAAGTCTCGTGGCCCTCTGTCAGAATCCAGAGTTTCAAGAAGATCGGAGGGGGTCAAAATTTCGGCCAAAAAAAATGACAGTGTTACCCCTTATGTTTTTTTTTCTGGTCAAAATTTTGACCTTCGATATCTCGGCTCTGGAAGGGTCTAGAGCCTCCATTTTTGCGCGCTGGTCGAAGTCTCGTGGCCCTCTGTCAGAATCCAGAGTTTGAAGAAGATCGGAGGGGGTCAAAATTTCGGCCAAAAAAAAAAAACGACAGTGTTACCCCTTATGTTTTTTTTCTGGTCAAAATTTTGACCTTCGATATCTCGGCTCTGGAAGGGTCTAGAGCCTCCATTTTTGCGCGCTGGTCGAAGTCTCGTGGCCCTCTGTCAGAATCCAGAGTTTGAAGAAGATCGGAGGGGGTCAAAATTTCGGCCAAAAAAAAAATGACAGTGTTACCCCTTATGTTTTTTTTTTCTGGTCAAAATTTTGACCTTTGATATCTCGGCTCTGGAAGGGTCTAGAGCCTCCATTTTTGCGCGCTGGTCGAAGTCTCGTGGCCCTCTGTCAGAATTCAGAGTTTGAAGAAGATCGGAGGGGGTCAAAATTTCGGCCAAAAAAATGACAGTGTTACCCCTTATGTTTTTTTTTCTGGTCAAAATTTTGACCTTCGATATCTCGGCTCTGGAAGGGTCTAGAGCCTCCATTTTTGCGCGCTGGTCGAAGTCTCGTGGCCCTCTGTCAGAATCCAGAGTTTGAAGAAGATCGGAGGGGGTCAAAATTTCGGCCAAAAAAAAAAAAAAAATGACAGTGTTACCCCTTATGTTTGTTTTTCTGGTCAAAATTTGACCTTCGATATCTCGGCTCTTCAAGGGTCTAGAGCCTCCATTTTTGCGCGCTGGTCGAAGTCTCGTGGCCCAGAATCCAGAGTTTGAAGAAGATCGGAGGGGGTCAAAATTTCGGCAAAAAAAAAAAAAAAATGACAGTGTTACCCCTTATGTTTTTCTTTCTGGTCAAAATTTTGACCTTCGATATCTCGGCTCTGGGAGGGTCTTGAGCCTCCATTTTTGCGCGCTGGTCGAAGTCTCGTGGCCCTCTGTCAGAATCCAGAGTTTCAAGAAGATCAGAGGGGGTCAAAATTTCGGCCAAAAAAAAAATGATAGTGTTACCCCTTATGTTTTTTTTTCTGGTCAAAATTTTGACCTTCGATATCTCGGCTCTGGAAGGGTCTAGAGCCTCCATTTTTGCGCGCTGGTCGAAGTCTCGTGGCCCTCTGTCAGAATCCAGAGTTTGAAGAAGATCAGAGGGGGTCAAAATTTCGGCCAAAAAAAAAAAAATGACAGTGTTACCCCTTATGTTTTTTTTTCTGGTCAAAATTTTGACCTTCGATATCTCGGCTCTGGAAGGGTCTAGAGCCTCCATTTTTGCGCGCTGGTCGAAGTCTCGTGGCCCTCTGTCAGAATCCAGAGTTTGAAGAAGATCGGAGGGGGTCAAAATTTCGGCCAAAAAAAAAAATGACAGTGTTACCCCTTATGTTTTTTTTTTCCCGTCAAAATTTTGACCTTCGATATCTCTGCTCTGGAAGGGTCTAGAGCCTCCATTTTTGCGCGCTGGTCGAAGTCTCTTGGCCCTCTGTCAGAATCCAGAGTTTGAAGAAGATCGGAGGGGGTCAAAATTTCGGCAAAAAAAAAAATGACAGTGTTACCCCTTATGCTTTTTTTTCTGGTCAAAATTTTGACCTTCGATATCTCGGCTCTGGACGGGTCTTGAGCCTCCATTTTTGCGCGCTGGTCGAAGTCTCGTGGCCCTCTGTCAGAATCCAGAGTTTCAAGAAGATCGGAGGGGGTCAAAATTTCGGCCAAAAAAAAAAATGACAGTGTTACCCCTTATGTTTTTCTTTCTGGTCAAAATTTTGACCTTCGATATCTCGGCTCTGGAAGGGTCTAGAGCCTCCATTTTTGCGCGCTGGTCGAAGTCTCGTGGCCCTCTGTCAGAATCCAGAGTTTGAAGAAGATCGGAGGGGGTCAAAATTTCGGCCAAAAAAAAAAATGACAGTGTTACCCCTTATGTTTTTTTTTTTCTGGTCAAAATTTTGACCTTCGATATCTCGGCTCTGGAAGGGTCTAGAGCCTCCATTTTTGCGCGCTGGTCGAAGTCTTGTGGCCCTCTGTCAGAATCCAGAGTTTGAAGAAGATCGGAGGGGGTCAAAATTTCGGCCAAAAAAAAAATGACAGTGTTACCCCTTATGTTTTTTTTTCTGGTCAAAATTTTGACCTTCGATATTTCGGCTCTGGAAGGGTCTAGAGCCTCCATTTTTGCGCGCTGGTCGAAGTCTCGTAGCCCTCTGTCAGAATCCAGAGTTTGAAGAAGATCGGAGGGGGTCAAAATTTCGGCCAAAAAAAAAATGACAGTGTTACCCCTTATGTTTTTTTTTCTGGTCAAAATTTGACCTTCGATATCTCGGCTCTTCAAGGGTCTAGAGCCTCCATTTTTGCGCGCTGGTCGAAGTCTCGTGGCCCTCTGTCAGAATCCAGAGTTTCAAGAAGATCGGAGGGGGTCAAAATTTCGGCCAAAAAAAAAAAAATGACAGTGTTACCCCTTATGTTTTTCTTTCTGGTCAAAATTTTGACCTTCGATATCTCGGCTCTGGAAGGGTCTAGAGCCTCCATTTTTGCGCGCTGGTCGAAGTCTCGTGGCCCTCTGTCAGAATCCAGAGTTTCAAGAAGATCGGAGGGGGTCAAAATTTCGGCCAAAAAAAAATGACAGTGTTACCCCTTATGTTTTTTTTTCTGGTCAAAATTTTGACCTTCGATATCTCGGTTCTGGAAGGGTCTAGAGCCTCCATTTTTGCGCACTGGTCGAAGTCTCGTGGCCCTCTGTCAGAATCCAGAGTTTGAAGAAGATCGGAGGGGGTCAAAATTTCGGCCAAAAAAAAAAAATGACAGCGTTACCCCTTATGTTTTTTTTTCTGGTCAAAATTTGACCTTCGATATCTCGGCTCTTCAAGGGTCTAGAGCCTCCATTTTTGCGCGCTGGTCGAAGTCTCGTGGCCCTCTGTCAGAATCCAGAGTTTCAAGAAGATCGGAGGGGGTCAAAATTTCGGCCAAAAAAAAAAATGACAGTGTTACACCTTATGTTTTTCTTTCTGGTCAAAATTTTGACCTTCGATATCTCGGCTCTGGAAGGGTCTAGAGCCTCCATTTTTGCTCGCTGGTCGAAGTCTCGTGGCCCTCTGTCAGAATCCAGAGTTTCAAGCAGATCGGAGGGGGTCAAAATTTCGGCCAAAAAAAAATGACAGTGTTACCCCTTATGTTTTTTTTTCTGGTCAAAATTTTGACCTTCGATATCTCGGTTCTGGAAGGGTCTAGAGCCTCCATTTTTGCGCGCTGGTCGAAGTCTCGTGGCCCTCTGTCAGAATCCAGAGTTTGAAGAAGATCGGAGGGGGTCAAAATTTCGGCCAAAAAAAAAAAATGACAGTGTTACCCCTTATGTTTTTTTTTTTCTGGTCAAAATTTTGACCTTCGATATCTCGGCTCTGGAAGGGTCTAGAGCCTCCATTTTTGCGCGCTGGTCGAAGTCTTGTGGCCCTCTGTCAGAATCCAGAGTTTGAAGAAGATCGGAGGGGGTCAAACTTTCGGCCAAAAAAAAAAAAAAATGACAGTGTTACCCCTTATGTTTTTTTTTTCTGGTCAAAATTTTGACCTTCGATATCTCGGCTCTGGAAGGGTCTAGAGCCTCCATTTTTGCGCACTGGTCGAATTCTCGTGGCCCTCTGTCAGAATCCAGAGTTTCAAGAAGATCGGAGGGGGTCAAAATTTCGGCCAAAAAAAAAAAATGACAGTGTTACCCCTTATGTTTTTTTTTCTGGTCAAAATTTTGACCTTCGATATCTCGGCTCTGGAAGGGTCTAGAGCCTCCATTTTTGCGCGCTGGTCGAAGTCTCGTGGCCCTCTGTCAGAATCCAGAGTTTGAAGAAAGTCGGAGGGGGTCAAAATTTCCGCCAAAAAAAAATGACAGTGTTACCCTTTATGTTTTTTTTTTCTGGTCAAAATTTTGACCTTCGATATCTCGGCTCTGGAAGGGTTTAGAGCCTTCATTTTTGCGCGCTGGTCGAAGTCTCGTGGCCCTCTGTCAGAATCCAGAGTTTCAAGAAGATCGGAGGGGGTCAAAATAGCGGCCAAAAAAAAAAATGACAGTGTTACCCCTTATGTTTTTTTTTCTGGTCAAAATTTTGACCTTCGATATCTCGGCTCTGGAAGGGTCTAGAGCCTCCATTTTTGCGCGCTGGTCGAAGTCTCGTGGCCCTCTGTCAGAATCCAGAGTTTGAAGAAGATCGGAGGGGGTCAAAATTTCGGCCAAAAAAAAAATGACAGTGTTACCCCTTATGTTTTTTTTTTTCGGGTCAAAATTTTGACCTTCGATATCTCGGCTCTGGAAGGGTCTAGAGCCTCCATTTTTGCGCGCTGGTCGAAGTCTCGTGGCCCTCTGTCAGAATCCAGAGTTTGAAGAAGATCGGAGGGGGTCAAAATTTCGGCCAAAAAAAAATGACAGTGTTACCCCTTATGTTTTTTTTTCTGGTCAAAATTTTGACCTTCGATATCTCGGCTCTGGAAGGGTCTAGAGCCTCCATTTTTGCGCGCTGGTCGAAGTCTCGTGGCCCTCTGTCAGAATCCAGAGTTTGAAGAAGATCGGAGGGGGTCAAAATTTCGGCCAAAAAAAAAAAAAATGACAGTGTTACCCCTTATGTTTGTTTTTCTGGTCAAAATTTGACCTTCGATATCTCGGCTCTTCAAGGGTCTAGAGCCTCCATTTTTGCGCGCTGGTCGAAGTCTCGTGGCCCAGAATCCAGAGTTTGAAGAAGATCGGAGGGGGTCAAAATTTCGGCAAAAAAAAAAAAAATGACAGTGTTACCCCTTATGTTTTTCTTTCTGGTCAAAATTTTGACCTTCGATATCTCGGCTCTGGAAGGGTCTTGAGCCTCCATTTTTGCGCGCTGGTCGAAGTCTCGTGGCCCTCTGTCAGAATCCAGAGTTTCAAGAAGATCAGAGGGGGTCAAAATTTCGGCCAAAAAAAAAATGATAGTGTTACCCCTTATGTTTTTTTTTCTGGTCAAAATTTTGACCTTCGATATCTCGGCTCTGGAAGGGTCTAGAGCCTCCATTTTTGCGCGCTGGTCGAAGTCTCGTGGCCCTCTGTCAGAATCCAGAGTTTGAAGAAGATCAGAGGGGGTCAAAATTTCGGCCAAAAAAAAATGACAGTGTTACCCCTTATGTTTTTTTTCTGGTCAAAATTTTTACCTTCGATATCTCGGCTCTGGAAGGGTCTAGAGCCTCCATTTTTGCGCGATGGTCGAAGTCTCGTGGCCCTCTGTCAGAATCCAGAGTTTGAAGAAGATCGGAGGGGGTCAAAATTTCGGCCAAAAAAAAAAAATGACAGTGTTACCCCTTATGTTTTTTTTTCTGGTCAAAATTTTGACCTTCGATATCTCGGCTCTGGAAGGGTCTATAGCCTCCATTTTTGCGCGCTGGTCGAAGTCTCGTGGCCCTCTGTCAGAATCCAGAGTTTGAAGAAGATCGGAGGGGGTCAAAATTTCGGCCAAAAAAAAAAAATGACAGTGTTACCCCTTATGTTTTTTTTTTCCCGTCAAAATTTTGACCTTCGATATCTCTGCTCTGGAAGGGTCTAGAGCCTCCATTTTTGCGCGCTGGTCGAAGTCTCGTGGCCCTCTGTCAGAATCCAGAGTTTCAAGAAGATCGGAGGGGGTCAAAATAGCGGCCAAAAAAAATGACAGTGTTACCCCTTATGTTTTTTTTCTGGTAAAAATTTTGACCTTCGATATCTCGGCTCTGGAAGGGTCTTGAGCCTCCATTTTTGCGCGCTGGTCGAAGTCTCGAGGCCCTCTGTCAGAATCCAGAGTTTCAAGAAGATCAGAGGGGGTCAAAATTTCGGCCAAAAAAAAAAATGATAGTGTTACCCCTTATGTTTTTTTTCTGGTCAAAATTTTGACCTTCGATATCTCGGCTCTGGAAGGGTCTAGAGCCTCCATTTTTGCGCGCTGGTCGAAGTCTCGTGGCCCTCTGTCAGAATCCAGAGTTTGAAGAAGATCGGAGGGGGTCAAAATTTCGGCCAAAAAAAAATGACAGTGTTACCCCTTATGTTTTTTTTTCTGGTCAAAATTTTGACCTTCGATATCTCGGCTCTGGAAGGGTCTAGAGCCTCCATTTTTGCGCGCTGGTCGAAGTCTCGTGGCCCTCTGTCAGAATCCAGAGTTTGAAGAAGATCGGAGGGGGTCAAAATTTCGGCCAAAAAAAAAATGACAGTGTTACCCCTTATGTTTTTTTTCTGGTCAAAATTTTGACCTTCGATATCTCGGCTCTGAAAGGGGCTAGAGCCTCCATTTTTGCGCGCTGGTCGAAGTCTCGTGGCCCTCTGTCAGAATCCAGAGTTTGAAGAAGAACGGAGGGGGTCAAAATTTCGGCCAAAAAAAAAAATGACAGTGTTACCCCTTATGTTTTTTTTCTGGTCAAAATTTTGACCTTCGATATCTCGGCTCTGGAAGGGTCTAGAGCCTCCATTTTTGCACGCTGGTCGAAGTCTCGTGGCCCTCTGTCAGAATCCAGAGTTTCAAGAAGATCGGAGGGGGTCAAAATTTCGGCCAAAAAAAAAAATGACAGTGTTACCCCTTATGTTTTTTTTTCTGGTCAAAATTTTGACCTTCGATATCTCGGCTCTGGAAGGGTCTAGAGCCTCCATTTTTGCGCGCTGGTCGAAGTCTCGTGGCCCTCTGTCAGAATCCAGAGTTTCAAGAAGATCGGAGGGGGTCAAAATTTCGGCCAAAAAAAAAATGACAGTGTTACCCCTTATGTTTTTTTTTCTGGTCAAAATTTTGACCTTCGATATCTCGGCTCTGGAAGGGTTTAGAGCCTCCATTTTTGCGCGCTGGTCGAAGTCTCGTGGCCCTCTGTCAGAATCCAGAGTTTGAAGAAGATCGGAGGGGGTCAAAATTTCGGCCAAAAAAAAAAAGTGACAGTGTTACGCCTTATGTTTTTTTTTTCTGGTCAAAATTTTGACCTTCGATATCTCGGCTCTGGAAGGGTCTAGAGCCTCCATTTTTGCGCGCTGGTCGAAGTCTCGTGGCCCTCTGTCAGAATCCAGAGTTTGAAGAAGATCGGAGGGGGTCAAAATTTCGGCCAAAAAAAAAAAATGACAGTGTTACCCCTTATGTTTTTTTTTTTCCCGTCAAAATTTTGACCTTCGATATCTCTGCTCTGGAAGGGTCTAGAGCCTCCATTTTTGCACGCTGGTCGAAGTCTCGTGGCCCTCTGTCAGAATCCAGAGTTTCAAGAAGATCGGAGGGGGTCAAAATTTCGGCCAAAAAAAAAAAAATGACAGTGTTACCCCTTATGTTTTTTTTTTCAGGTCAAAATTTTGACCTTCGATATCTCGGCTCTGGAAGGGTCTAGAGCCTCCATTTTTGCGTGCTGGTCGAAGTCTCGTGGCCCTCTGTCAGAATCCAGAGTTTGAAGAAGATCGGAGGGGGTCAAAATTTCGTCCAAAAAAAAAAAAAAAACGACAGTGTTTCCCCTTATGTTTTTTTTTTGGGTCAAAATTTTGACCTTCGATATCTCGGCTCTGGAAGGGTCTAGAGCCTCCATTTTTGCGCGCTGGTCGAAGTCTTGTGGCCCTCTGTCAGAATCCAGAGTTTCAAGAAGATCGGAGGGGGTCAAAATTTCGGCCAAAAAAAAATGACAGTGTTACCCCTTATGTTTTTTTTTTCTGGTCAAAATTTTGACCTTCGATATCTCGGCTCTGGAAGGGTCTAGAGCCTCCATTTTTGCGCGCTGGTCGAAGTCTTGTGGCCCTCTGTCAGAATCCAGAGTTTCAAGAAGATCGGAGGGGGTCAAAATTTCGGCCAAAAAAAAAAAATGACAGTGTTACCCCTTAGGTTTTTTTTTCTGGTCAAAATTTTGACCTTCGATATCTCGGCTCTGGAAGGGTCTAGAGCCTCCATTTTTGCGCGCTGGTCGAAGTCTCGTGGCCCTCTGTCAGAATCCAGAGTTTGAAGAAGAACGGAGGGGGTCAAAATGTCGGCCAAAAAAAAAAAAATGACAGTGTTACCCCTTATGTTTTTTTTTCTGGTCAAAATTTTGACCTTCGATATCTCGGCTCTGGAAGGGTCTAGAGCCTCCATTATTGCGCGCTGGTCAAAGTCTCGTGGCCCTCTGTCAGAATCCAGAGTTTCAAGAAGATCGGAGGGGGTCAAAATTTCGGCCAAAAAAAATGACAGTGTTACCCCTTATGTTTTTTTTTCTGGTCAAAATTTTGACCTTCGATATCTCGGCTCTGGAAGGGTCTAGAGCCTCCATTTTTGCGCGCTGGTCGAAGTCTCGTGGCCCTCTGTCAGAATCCAGAGTTTGAAGAAGATCGGAGGGGGTCAAAATTTCGGCCAAAAAAAAAAAACGACAGTGTTACCCCTTATGTTTTTTTTCTGGTCAAAATTTTGACCTTCGATATCTCGGCTCTGGAAGGGTCTAGAGCCTCCATTTTTGCGCGCTGGTCGAAGTCTCGTGGCCCTCTGTCAGAATCCAGAGTTTGAAGAAGATCGGAGGGGGTCAAAATTTCGGCCAAAAAAAAAATGACAGTGTTACCCCTTATGTTTTTTTTTTCTGGTCAAAATTTTGACCTTTGATATCTCGGCTCTGGAAGGGTCTAGAGCCTCCATTTTTGCGCGCTGGTCGAAGTCTCGTGGCCCTCTGTCAGAATTCAGAGTTTGAAGAAGATCGGAGGGGGTCAAAATTTCGGCCAAAAAAATGACAGTGTTACCCCTTATGTTTTTTTTTCTGGTCAAAATTTTGACCTTCGATATCTCGGCTCTGGAAGGGTCTAGAGCCTCCATTTTTGCGCGCTGGTCGAAGTCTCGTGGCCCTCTGTCAGAATCCAGAGTTTGAAGAAGATCAGAGGGGGTCAAAATTTCGGCCAAAAAAAAAAAAATGACAGTGTTACCCCTTATGTTTTTTTTTCTGGTCAAAATTTTGACCTTCGATATCTCGGCTCTGGAAGGGTCTAGAGCCTCCATTTTTGCGCGCTGGTCGAAGTCTCGTGGCCCTCTGTCAGAATCCAGAGTTTGAAGAAGATCGGAGGGGGTCAAAATTTCGGCCAAAAAAAAAAATGACAGTGTTACCCCTTATGTTTTTTTTTTCCCGTCAAAATTTTGACCTTCGATATCTCTGCTCTGGAAGGGTCTAGAGCCTCCATTTTTGCGCGCTGGTCGAAGTCTCTTGGCCCTCTGTCAGAATCCAGAGTTTGAAGAAGATCGGAGGGGGTCAAAATTTCGGCAAAAAAAAAAATGACAGTGTTACCCCTTATGCTTTTTTTTCTGGTCAAAATTTTGACCTTCGATATCTCGGCTCTGGACGGGTCTTGAGCCTCCATTTTTGCGCGCTGGTCGAAGTCTCGTGGCCCTCTGTCAGAATCCAGAGTTTCAAGAAGATCGGAGGGGGTCAAAATTTCGGCCAAAAAAAAAAATGACAGTGTTACCCCTTATGTTTTTCTTTCTGGTCAAAATTTTGACCTTCGATATCTCGGCTCTGGAAGGGTCTAGAGCCTCCATTTTTGCGCGCTGGTCGAAGTCTCGTGGCCCTCTGTCAGAATCCAGAGTTTGAAGAAGATCGGAGGGGGTCAAAATTTCGGCCAAAAAAAAAAATGACAGTGTTACCCCTTATGTTTTTTTTTTTCTGGTCAAAATTTTGACCTTCGATATCTCGGCTCTGGAAGGGTCTAGAGCCTCCATTTTTGCGCGCTGGTCGAAGTCTTGTGGCCCTCTGTCAGAATCCAGAGTTTGAAGAAGATCGGAGGGGGTCAAAATTTCGGCCAAAAAAAAAATGACAGTGTTACCCCTTATGTTTTTTTTTCTGGTCAAAATTTTGACCTTCGATATTTCGGCTCTGGAAGGGTCTAGAGCCTCCATTTTTGCGCGCTGGTCGAAGTCTCGTAGCCCTCTGTCAGAATCCAGAGTTTGAAGAAGATCGGAGGGGGTCAAAATTTCGGCCAAAAAAAAAATGACAGTGTTACCCCTTATGTTTTTTTTTCTGGTCAAAATTTGACCTTCGATATCTCGGCTCTTCAAGGGTCTAGAGCCTCCATTTTTGCGCGCTGGTCGAAGTCTCGTGGCCCTCTGTCAGAATCCAGAGTTTCAAGAAGATCGGAGGGGGTCAAAATTTCGGCCAAAAAAAAAAAAATGACAGTGTTACCCCTTATGTTTTTCTTTCTGGTCAAAATTTTGACCTTCGATATCTCGGCTCTGGAAGGGTCTAGAGCCTCCATTTTTGCGCGCTGGTCGAAGTCTCGTGGCCCTCTGTCAGAATCCAGAGTTTCAAGAAGATCGGAGGGGGTCAAAATTTCGGCCAAAAAAAAATGACAGTGTTACCCCTTATGTTTTTTTTTCTGGTCAAAATTTTGACCTTCGATATCTCGGTTCTGGAAGGGTCTAGAGCCTCCATTTTTGCGCACTGGTCGAAGTCTCGTGGCCCTCTGTCAGAATCCAGAGTTTGAAGAAGATCGGAGGGGGTCAAAATTTCGGCCAAAAAAAAAAAATGACAGCGTTACCCCTTATGTTTTTTTTTCTGGTCAAAATTTGACCTTCGATATCTCGGCTCTTCAAGGGTCTAGAGCCTCCATTTTTGCGCGCTGGTCGAAGTCTCGTGGCCCTCTGTCAGAATCCAGAGTTTCAAGAAGATCGGAGGGGGTCAAAATTTCGGCCAAAAAAAAAAATGACAGTGTTACACCTTATGTTTTTCTTTCTGGTCAAAATTTTGACCTTCGATATCTCGGCTCTGGAAGGGTCTAGAGCCTCCATTTTTGCTCGCTGGTCGAAGTCTCGTGGCCCTCTGTCAGAATCCAGAGTTTCAAGCAGATCGGAGGGGGTCAAAATTTCGGCCAAAAAAAAATGACAGTGTTACCCCTTATGTTTTTTTTTCTGGTCAAAATTTTGACCTTCGATATCTCGGTTCTGGAAGGGTCTAGAGCCTCCATTTTTGCGCGCTGGTCGAAGTCTCGTGGCCCTCTGTCAGAATCCAGAGTTTGAAGAAGATCGGAGGGGGTCAAAATTTCGGCCAAAAAAAAAAAATGACAGTGTTACCCCTTATGTTTTTTTTTTTCTGGTCAAAATTTTGACCTTCGATATCTCGGCTCTGGAAGGGTCTAGAGCCTCCATTTTTGCGCGCTGGTCGAAGTCTTGTGGCCCTCTGTCAGAATCCAGAGTTTGAAGAAGATCGGAGGGGGTCAAACTTTCGGCCAAAAAAAAAAAAAAATGACAGTGTTACCCCTTATGTTTTTTTTTTCTGGTCAAAATTTTGACCTTCGATATCTCGGCTCTGGAAGGGTCTAGAGCCTCCATTTTTGCGCACTGGTCGAATTCTCGTGGCCCTCTGTCAGAATCCAGAGTTTCAAGAAGATCGGAGGGGGTCAAAATTTCGGCCAAAAAAAAAAAATGACAGTGTTACCCCTTATGTTTTTTTTTCTGGTCAAAATTTTGACCTTCGATATCTCGGCTCTGGAAGGGTCTAGAGCCTCCATTTTTGCGCGCTGGTCGAAGTCTCGTGGCCCTCTGTCAGAATCCAGAGTTTGAAGAAAGTCGGAGGGGGTCAAAATTTCCGCCAAAAAAAAATGACAGTGTTACCCTTTATGTTTTTTTTTTCTGGTCAAAATTTTGACCTTCGATATCTCGGCTCTGGAAGGGTTTAGAGCCTTCATTTTTGCGCGCTGGTCGAAGTCTCGTGGCCCTCTGTCAGAATCCAGAGTTTCAAGAAGATCGGAGGGGGTCAAAATAGCGGCCAAAAAAAAAAATGACAGTGTTACCCCTTATGTTTTTTTTTCTGGTCAAAATTTTGACCTTCGATATCTCGGCTCTGGAAGGGTCTAGAGCCTCCATTTTTGCGCGCTGGTCGAAGTCTCGTGGCCCTCTGTCAGAATCCAGAGTTTGAAGAAGATCGGAGGGGGTCAAAATTTCGGCCAAAAAAAAAATGACAGTGTTACCCCTTATGTTTTTTTTTTTCGGGTCAAAATTTTGACCTTCGATATCTCGGCTCTGGAAGGGTCTAGAGCCTCCATTTTTGCGCGCTGGTCGAAGTCTCGTGGCCCTCTGTCAGAATCCAGAGTTTGAAGAAGATCGGAGGGGGTCAAAATTTCGGCCAAAAAAAAATGACAGTGTTACCCCTTATGTTTTTTTTTCTGGTCAAAATTTTGACCTTCGATATCTCGGCTCTGGAAGGGTCTAGAGCCTCCATTTTTGCGCGCTGGTCGAAGTCTCGTGGCCCTCTGTCAGAATCCAGAGTTTGAAGAAGATCGGAGGGGGTCAAAATTTCGGCCAAAAAAAAAAAAAATGACAGTGTTACCCCTTATGTTTGTTTTTCTGGTCAAAATTTGACCTTCGATATCTCGGCTCTTCAAGGGTCTAGAGCCTCCATTTTTGCGCGCTGGTCGAAGTCTCGTGGCCCAGAATCCAGAGTTTGAAGAAGATCGGAGGGGGTCAAAATTTCGGCAAAAAAAAAAAAAATGACAGTGTTACCCCTTATGTTTTTCTTTCTGGTCAAAATTTTGACCTTCGATATCTCGGCTCTGGAAGGGTCTTGAGCCTCCATTTTTGCGCGCTGGTCGAAGTCTCGTGGCCCTCTGTCAGAATCCAGAGTTTCAAGAAGATCAGAGGGGGTCAAAATTTCGGCCAAAAAAAAAATGATAGTGTTACCCCTTATGTTTTTTTTTCTGGTCAAAATTTTGACCTTCGATATCTCGGCTCTGGAAGGGTCTAGAGCCTCCATTTTTGCGCGCTGGTCGAAGTCTCGTGGCCCTCTGTCAGAATCCAGAGTTTGAAGAAGATCAGAGGGGGTCAAAATTTCGGCCAAAAAAAAATGACAGTGTTACCCCTTATGTTTTTTTTCTGGTCAAAATTTTTACCTTCGATATCTCGGCTCTGGAAGGGTCTAGAGCCTCCATTTTTGCGCGATGGTCGAAGTCTCGTGGCCCTCTGTCAGAATCCAGAGTTTGAAGAAGATCGGAGGGGGTCAAAATTTCGGCCAAAAAAAAAAAATGACAGTGTTACCCCTTATGTTTTTTTTTCTGGTCAAAATTTTGACCTTCGATATCTCGGCTCTGGAAGGGTCTATAGCCTCCATTTTTGCGCGCTGGTCGAAGTCTCGTGGCCCTCTGTCAGAATCCAGAGTTTGAAGAAGATCGGAGGGGGTCAAAATTTCGGCCAAAAAAAAAAAATGACAGTGTTACCCCTTATGTTTTTTTTTTCCCGTCAAAATTTTGACCTTCGATATCTCTGCTCTGGAAGGGTCTAGAGCCTCCATTTTTGCGCGCTGGTCGAAGTCTCGTGGCCCTCTGTCAGAATCCAGAGTTTCAAGAAGATCGGAGGGGGTCAAAATAGCGGCCAAAAAAAATGACAGTGTTACCCCTTATGTTTTTTTTCTGGTAAAAATTTTGACCTTCGATATCTCGGCTCTGGAAGGGTCTTGAGCCTCCATTTTTGCGCGCTGGTCGAAGTCTCGAGGCCCTCTGTCAGAATCCAGAGTTTCAAGAAGATCAGAGGGGGTCAAAATTTCGGCCAAAAAAAAAAATGATAGTGTTACCCCTTATGTTTTTTTTCTGGTCAAAATTTTGACCTTCGATATCTCGGCTCTGGAAGGGTCTAGAGCCTCCATTTTTGCGCGCTGGTCGAAGTCTCGTGGCCCTCTGTCAGAATCCAGAGTTTGAAGAAGATCGGAGGGGGTCAAAATTTCGGCCAAAAAAAAATGACAGTGTTACCCCTTATGTTTTTTTTTCTGGTCAAAATTTTGACCTTCGATATCTCGGCTCTGGAAGGGTCTAGAGCCTCCATTTTTGCGCGCTGGTCGAAGTCTCGTGGCCCTCTGTCAGAATCCAGAGTTTGAAGAAGATCGGAGGGGGTCAAAATTTCGGCCAAAAAAAAAATGACAGTGTTACCCCTTATGTTTTTTTTCTGGTCAAAATTTTGACCTTCGATATCTCGGCTCTGAAAGGGGCTAGAGCCTCCATTTTTGCGCGCTGGTCGAAGTCTCGTGGCCCTCTGTCAGAATCCAGAGTTTGAAGAAGAACGGAGGGGGTCAAAATTTCGGCCAAAAAAAAAAATGACAGTGTTACCCCTTATGTTTTTTTTCTGGTCAAAATTTTGACCTTCGATATCTCGGCTCTGGAAGGGTCTAGAGCCTCCATTTTTGCACGCTGGTCGAAGTCTCGTGGCCCTCTGTCAGAATCCAGAGTTTCAAGAAGATCGGAGGGGGTCAAAATTTCGGCCAAAAAAAAAAATGACAGTGTTACCCCTTATGTTTTTTTTTCTGGTCAAAATTTTGACCTTCGATATCTCGGCTCTGGAAGGGTCTAGAGCCTCCATTTTTGCGCGCTGGTCGAAGTCTCGTGGCCCTCTGTCAGAATCCAGAGTTTCAAGAAGATCGGAGGGGGTCAAAATTTCGGCCAAAAAAAAAATGACAGTGTTACCCCTTATGTTTTTTTTTCTGGTCAAAATTTTGACCTTCGATATCTCGGCTCTGGAAGGGTTTAGAGCCTCCATTTTTGCGCGCTGGTCGAAGTCTCGTGGCCCTCTGTCAGAATCCAGAGTTTGAAGAAGATCGGAGGGGGTCAAAATTTCGGCCAAAAAAAAAAAGTGACAGTGTTACGCCTTATGTTTTTTTTTTCTGGTCAAAATTTTGACCTTCGATATCTCGGCTCTGGAAGGGTCTAGAGCCTCCATTTTTGCGCGCTGGTCGAAGTCTCGTGGCCCTCTGTCAGAATCCAGAGTTTGAAGAAGATCGGAGGGGGTCAAAATTTCGGCCAAAAAAAAAAAATGACAGTGTTACCCCTTATGTTTTTTTTTTTCCCGTCAAAATTTTGACCTTCGATATCTCTGCTCTGGAAGGGTCTAGAGCCTCCATTTTTGCACGCTGGTCGAAGTCTCGTGGCCCTCTGTCAGAATCCAGAGTTTCAAGAAGATCGGAGGGGGTCAAAATAGCGGCCAAAAAAAAAAAGTGACAGTGTTACCCCTTATGTTTTTTTTTTCTGGTCAAAATTTTTACCTTCGATATCTCGGCTCTGGAAGGGTCTAGAGCCTCCATTTTTGCACGCTGGTCGAAGTCTCGTGGCCCTCTGTCAGAATCCAGAGTTTCAAGAAGATCGGAGGGGGTCAAAATTTCGGCCAAAAAAAAAAAATGACAGTGTTACCCCTTATGTTTTTTTTTCTGGTCAAAATTTTGACCTTCGATATCTCAGCTCTGGAAGGGTCTAGAGCCTCCATTTTTGCGCGCTGGTCGAAGTCTCGTGGCCCTCTGTCAGAATCCAGAGTTTGAAGAAGATCGGAGGGGGTCAAAAGTTCGGCCAAAAAAAAAATGACAGTGTTACCCCTTATGTTTTTTTTCCCGTCAAAATTTTGACCTTCGATATCTTGGCTCTGGAAGGGTCTAGAGCCTCCATTTTTGCGCGCTGGTCGAAGTCTCGTGGCCCTCTGTCAGAATCCAGAGTTTCAAGAAGATCGGAGGGGGTCAAAATTTCGGCCAAAAAAAAAAAATGACAGTGTTACCCCTTATGTTTTTTTTTTCTGGTCAAAATTTTGACCTTCGATATCTCGGCTCTGGAAGGGTCTAGAGCCTCCATTTTTGCACGCTGGTCGAAGTGTCGTGGCCCTCTGTCAGAATCCAGAGTTTGAAGAAGATCGGAGGGGGTCAAAATTTCGGCCAAAAAAACAAATGACAGTGTTACCCCTTATGTTTTTTTTCTGGTCAAAATTTTGACCTTCGATATCGCGGCTCTGGAAGGGTCTAGAGCCTCCATTTTTGCGCGCTGGTCGAAGTCTCGTGGCCCTCTGTCAGAATCCAGAGTTTGTAGAAGATCGGAGGGGGTCAAAATTTCGGCCAAAAAAAAAAATGATAGTGTTACCCCTTATGTTTTTTTTCTGGTCAAAATTTTGACCTTCGATGTCTCGGCTCTGGAAGGGTCTAGAGCCTCCATTTTTGCGTGCTGGTCGAAGTCTCGTGGCCCTCTGTCAGAATCCAGAGTTTGAAGAAGATCGGAGGGGGTCAAAATTTCGGCCAAAAAAAAAAATGACAGTGTTACCCCTTATGTTTTTTTTTCTGGACAAAATTTTGACCTTCGATATCTCGGCTCTGAAAGGGTCTAGAGCCTCCATTTTTGCGCGCTGGTCGAAGTCTCGTGGCCCTCTGTCAGAATCCAGAGTTTGAAGAAGATCGGAGGGGGTCAAAATTTCGGCCAAAAAAAAATGACAGTGTTACCCCTCATGTTTTTTTTTTCTGGTCAAAATTTTGACCTTCGATATCTCGGCTCTGGAAGGGTCTAGAGCCTCCATTATTGCGCGCTGGTCAAAGTCTCGTGGCCCTCTGTCAGAATCCAGAGTTTCAAGAAGATCGGAGGGGGTCAAAATTTCGGCCAAAAAAAATGACAGTGTTACCCCTTATGTTTTTTTTTCTGGTCAAAATTTTGACCTTCGATATCTCGGCTCTGGAAGGGTCTAGAGCCTCCATTTTTGCGCGCTGGTCGAAGTCTCGTGGCCCTCTGTCAGAATCCAGAGTTTGAAGAAGATCGGAGGGGGTCAAAATTTCGGCCAAAAAAAAAAAAATGACAGTGTTACCCAGTATGTTTTTTTTTCTGGTCAAAATTTTGACCTTCGATATTTCGGTTCTGGAAGGGTCTAGAGCCTCCATTTTTGCGCGCTGGTCGAAGTCTCGTGGCCCTCTGTCAGAATCCAGAGTTTGAAGAAGATCGGAGGGGGTAAAAATTTCGGCCAAAAAAAAAAAAATGACAGTGTTACCCCTTATGTTTTTTTTCTGGTCAAAATTTTGACCTTCGATATCTTGGCTCTGGAAGGGTCTAGAGCCTCCATTTTTGCGCGCTGGTCGAAGTCTCGTGGCCCTCTGTCAGAATCCAGAGTTTCAAGAAGATCGGAGGGGGTCAAAATTTCGGCCAAAAAAAAAAAATGACAGTGTTACCCCTTATGTTTTTTTTTTCTGGTCAAAATTTTGACCTTCGATATCTCGGCTCTGGAAGGGTCTAGAGCCTCCATTTTTGCGCGCTGGTCGAAGTCTTGTGGCCCTCTGTCAGAATCCAGAGTTTGAAGAAGATCGGAGGGGGTCAAAATTTCGGCCAAAAAAAAAAATGACAGTGTTACCCCTTATGTTTTTTTTCTGGTCAAAATTTTGACCTTCGATATCTCGGCTCTGGAAGGGTCTAGAGCCTCCATTTTTGCGCGCTGGTCGAAGTCTCGTGGCCCTCTGTCAGAATCCAGAGTTTGAAGAAGATCGGAGGGGGTCAAAATTTCGGCCAAAAAAAAAATGACAGTGTTACCCCTTATGTTTTTTTTTTCTGGTCAAAATTTTGACCTTCGATATCTCGGCTCTGGAAGGGTCTAGAGCCTCCATTTTTGCGCGCTGGTCGAAGTCTCGTGGCCCTCTGTCAGAATCCAGAGTTTGAAGAAGATCGGAGGGGGTCAAAATTTCGGCCAAAAAAAAAAAATGACAGTGTTACCCCTTATGTTTTTTTTTTCTGGTCAAAATTTTGACCTTCGATATCTCGGTTCTGGAAGGGTCTAGAGCCTCCATTTTTGCGCGCTGGTCGAAGTCTCGTGGCCCTCTGTCAGAATCCAGAGTTTGCAGAAGATCGGAGGGGGTCAAAATTTCGGCCAAAAAAAAAAAAAAAAATGACAGTGTTACCCCTTATGTTTTTTTTCTGGTCAAAATTTTGACCTTCGATATCTTGGCTCTGGAAGGGTCTAGAGCCTCCATTTTTGCGCGCTGGTCGAAGTCTCGTGGCCCTCTGTCAGAATCCAGAGTTTGAAGAAGATCGGAGGGGGTCAAAATTTCGGCCAAAAAAAAAATGACAGTGTTACCCCTTATGTTTTTTTTTTGGTCTAAATTTTGACCTTCGATATCTCGGCTCTGGAAGGGTCTTGAGCCTCCATTTTTGCGCGCTGGTCGAAGTCTCGTGGCCCTCTGTCAGAATCCAGAGTTTCAAGAAGATCAGAGGGGGTCAAAATTTCGGCCAAAAAAAAAATGATAGTGTTACCCCTTATGTTTTTTTTTCTGGTCAAAATTTTGACCTTCGATATCTCGGCTCTGGAAGGGTCTAGAGCCTCCATTTTTGCGCGCTGGTCGAAGTCTCGTGGCCCTCTGTCAGAATCCAGAGTTTGAAGAAGATCAGAGGGGGTCAAAATTTCGGCCAAAAAAAAAATGACAGTGTTACCCCTTATGTTTTTTTTCTGGTCAAAATTTTTACCTTCGATATCTCGGCTCTGGAAGGGTCTAGAGCCTCCATTTTTGCGCGATGGTCGAAGTCTCGTGGCCCTCTGTCAGAATCCAGAGTTTGAAGAAGATCGGAGGGGGTCAAAATTTCGGCCAAAAAAAAAAAATGACAGTGTTACCCCTTATGTTTTTTTTTTCTGGTCAAAATTTTGACCTTCGATATCTCGGCTCTGGAAGGGTCTAGAGCCTCCATTTTTGCGCGCTGGTCGAAGTCTCGTGGCCCTCTGTCAGAATCCAGAGTTTGAAGAAGATCGGAGGGGGTCAAAATTTCGGCCAAAAAAAAAAAAATGACAGTGTTACCCCTTATGTTTTTTTTTTCCCGTCAAAATTTTGACCTTCGATATCTCTGCTCTGGAAGGGTCTAGAGCCTCCATTTTTGTGCGCTGGTCGAAGTCTCGTGGCCCTCTGTCAGAATCCAGAGTTTCAAGAAGATCGGAGGGGGTCAAAATAGCGGCCAAAAAAAAATGACAGTGTTACCCCTTATGTTTTTTTTCTGGTAAAAATTTTGACCTTCGATATCTCGGCTCTGGAAGGGTCTTGAGCCTCCATTTTTGCGCGCTGGTCGAAGTCTCGAGGCCCTCTGTCAGAATCCAGAGTTTCAAGAAGATCAGAGGGGGTCAAAATTTCGGCCAAAAAAAATAATGATAGTGTTACCCCTTATGTTTTTTTTCTGGTCAAAATTTTGACCTTCGATATCTCGGCTCTGGAAGGGTCTAGAGCCTCCATTTTTGCACGCTGGTCGAAGTCTCGTGGCCCTCTGTCAGAATCCAGAGTTTGAAGAAGAACGGAGGGGGTCAAAATTTCGGCCAAAAAAAAAAATGACAGTGTTACCCCTTATGTTTTTTTTCTGGTCAAAATTTTGACCTTCGATATCTCGGCTCTGGAAGGGTCTAGAGCCTCCATTTTTGCACGCTGGTCGAAGTCTCGTGGCCCTCTGTCAGAATCCAGAGTTTCAAGAAGATCGGAGGGGGTCAAAATTTCGGCCAAAAAAAAAAAAAATGACAGTGTTACCCCTTATGTTTTTTTTTTCTGGTCAAAATTTTGACCTTCGATATCTCGGCTCTGGAAGGGTCTAGAGCCTCCATTTTTGCGCGCTGGTCGAAGTTTCGTGGCCCTCTGTCAGAATCCAGAGTTTCAAGAAGATCGGAGGGGGTCAAAATTTCGGCCAAAAAAAAAAATGACAGTGTTACCCCTTATGTTTTTTTTCTGGTCAAAATTTTGACCTTCGATATCTCGGCTCTGGAAGGGTTTAGAGCCTCCATTTTTGCGCGCTGGTCGAAGTCTCGTGGCCCTCTGTCAGAATCCAGAGTTTGAAGAAGATCGGAGGGGGTCAAAATTTCGGCCAAAAAAAAAAGTGACAGTGTTACCCCTTATGTTTTTTTTTTCTGGTCAAAATTTTGACCTTCGATATCTCGGCTCTGGAAGGGTCTAGAGCCTCCATTTTTGCACGCTGGTCGAAGTCTCGTGGCCCTCTGTCAGAATCCAGAGTTTCAAGAAGATCGGAGGGGGTTAAAATTTCGGCCAAAAAAAAAAATGACAGTGTTACCCCTTATGTTTTTTTTCCCGTCAAAATTTTGACCTTCGATATCTTGGCTCTGGAAGGGTCTAGAGCCTCCATTTTTGCGCGCTGGTCGAAGTCTCGTGGCCCTCTGTCAGAATCCAGAGTTTCAAGAAGATCGGAGGGGGTCAAAATTTCGGCCAAAAAAAAAATGACAGTGTTACCCCTTATGTTTTTTTTTCTGGTCAAAATTTTGACCTTCGATATCTCGGCTCTGGAAGGGTCTAGAGCCTCCATTTTTGCGCGCTGGTCGAAGTGTCGTGGCCCTCTGTCAGAATCCAGAGTTTGAAGAAGATCGGAGGGGGTCAAAATTTCGGCCAAAAAAACAATGACAGTGTTACCCCTTATGTTTTTTTTCTGGTCAAAATTTTGACCTTCGATATCGCGGCTCTGGAAGGGTCTAGAGCCTCCATTTTTGCGCGCTGGTCGAAGTCTCGTGGCCCTCTGTCAGAATCCAGAGTTTGAAGAAGATCGGAGGGGGTCAAAATTTCGGCCAAAAAAAAAAATGATAGTGTTACCCCTTATGTTTTTTTTCTGGTCAAAATTTTGACCTTCGATATCTCGGCTCTGGAAGGGTCTAGAGCCTCCATTTTTGCGTGCTGGTCGAAGTCTCGTGGCCCTCTGTCAGAATCCAGAGTTTGAAGAAGATCGGAGGGGGTCAAAATTTCGGCCAAAAAAAAAATGACAGTGTTACCCCTTATGTTTTTTTTTCTGGACAAAATTTTGACCTTCGATATCTCGGCTCTGAAAGGGGCTAGAGCCTCCATTTTTGCGCGCTGGTCGAAGTCTCGTGGCCCTCTGTCAGAATCCAGAGTTTGAAGAAGATCGGAGGGGGTCAAAATTTCGGCCAAAAAAAAAATGACAGTGTTACCCCTTATGTTTTTTTTTTCTGGTCAAAATTTTGACCTTCGATATCTCGGCTCTGGAAGGGTCTAGAGCCTCCATTATTGCGCGCTGGTCAAAGTCTCGTGGCCCTCTGTCAGAATCCAGAGTTTCAAGAAGATCGGAGGGGGTCAAAATTTCGGCCAAAAAAAATGACAGTGTTACCCCTTATGTTTTTTTTTCTGGTCAAAATTTTGACCTTCGATATCTCGGCTCTGGAAGGGTCTAGAGCCTCCATTTTTGCGCGCTGGTCGAAGTCTCGTGGCCCTCTGTCAGAATCCAGAGTTTCAAGAAGATCGGAGGGGGTCAAAATTTCGGCCAAAAAAAAAAAAATGACAGTGTTACCCCTTATGTTTTTTTTTTCTGGTCAAAATTTTGACCTTCGATATCTCGGCTCTGGAAGGGTCTATAGCCTCCATTTTTGCGCGCTGGTCGAAGTCTTGTGGCCCTCTGTCAGAATCCAGAGTTTGAAGAAGATCGGAGGGGGTCAAAATTTCGGCCAAAAAAAAAAAATGACAGTGTTACCCCTTATGTTTTTTTTTCTGGTCAAAATTTTGACCTTCGATATCTAGGCTCTGGAAGGGTCTAGAGCCTCCATTTTTGCGCGCTGGTCGAAGTCTCGTGGCCCTCTGTCAGAATCCAGAGTTTGAAGAAGATCGGAGGGGGTCAAAATTTCGGCCAAAAAAAAAATGACAGTGTTACCCCTTATGTTTTTTTTTTCTGGTCAAAATTTTGACCTTCGATATCTCGGCTCTGGAAGGGTCTAGAGCCTCCATTTTTGCGCGCTGGTCGAAGTCTCGTGGCCCTCTGTCAGAATCCAGAGTTTGAAGAAGATCGGAGGGGGTCAAAATTTCGGCCAAAAAAAAAAAATGACAGTGTTACCCCTTATGTTTTTTTTTTCTGGTCAAAATTTTGACCTTCGATATCTCGGTTCTGGAAGGGTCTAGAGCCTCCATTTTTGCGCGCTGGTCGAAGTCTCGTGGCCCTCTGTCAGAATCCAGAGTTTGCAGAAGATCGGAGGGGGTCAAAATTTCGGCCAAAAAAAAAAAAAAAATGACAGTGTTACCCCTTATGTTTTTTTTCTGGTCAAAATTTTGACCTTCGATATCTTGGCTCTGGAAGGGTCTAGAGCCTCCATTTTTGCGCGCTGGTCGAAGTCTCGTGGCCCTCTGTCAGAATCCAGAGTTTCAAGAAGATCGGAGGGGGTCAAAATTTCGGCCAAAAAAAATTACAATGTTACCCCTTATGTTTTTTTTTCTGGTCAAAATTTTGACCTTCGATATCTCGGCTCTGGAAGGGTCTAGAGCCTCCATTTTTGCGCGCTGGTCGAAGTCTCGTGGCCCTCTGTCAGAATCCAGAGTTTGAAGAAGATCGGAGGGGGTCAAAATATCGGCCAAAAAAAAAAAATGACAGTGTTACCCCTTATGTTTTTTTTCTGGTCAAAATTTTGACCTTCGATATCTCGGCTCTGGAAGGGTCTAGAGCCTCCATTTTTGCGCGCTGGTCGAAGTCTCTTGGCCCTCTGTCAGAATCCAGAGTTTGAAGAAGATCGGAGGGGGTCAAAATTTCGGCAAAAAAAAAAATGACAGTGTTACCCCTTATGCTTTTTTTTTCTGGTCAAAATTTTGACCTTCGATATCTCGGCTCTGGAAGGGTCTTGAGCCTCCATCTTTGCGCGCTGGTCGAAGTCTCGTGGCCCTCTGTCAGAATGCAGAGTTTGAAGAAGATCGGAGGGGGTCAAAATTTCGGCCAAAAAAAAAAAATGACAGTGTTACCCCTTATGTTTTTTTTTTCTGGTCAAAATTTTGACCTTCGATATCTCGGTTCTGGAAGGGTCTAGAGCCTCCATTTTTGCGCGCTGGTCGAAGTCTCGTGGCCCTCTGTCAGAATCCAGAGTTTGCAGAAGATCGGAGGGGGTCAAAATTTCGGCCAAAAAAAAAAAAAAAATGACAGTGTTACCCCTTATGTTTTTTTTCTGGTCAAAATTTTGACCTTCGATATCTTGGCTCTGGAAGGGTCTAGAGCCTCCATTTTTGCGCGCTGGTCGAAGTCTCGTGGCCCTCTGTCAGAATCCAGAGTTTCAAGAAGATCGGAGGGGGTCAAAATTTCGGCCAAAAAAAAAAAATGACAGTGTTACCCCTTATGTTTTTTTTTTCTGGTCAAAATTTTGACCTTCGATATCTCGGCTCTGGAAGGGTCTAGAGCCTCCATTTTTGCGCGCTGGTCGAAGTCTTGTGGCCCTCTGTCAGAATCCAGAGTTTGAAGAAGATCGGAGGGGGTCAAAATTTCGGCCAAAAAAAAAAAAATGACAGTGTTACCCCTTATGTTTTTTTTTCTGGTCAAAATTTTGACCTTCGATATCTCGGCTCTGGAAGGGTCTAGAGCCTCCATTTTTGCGCGCTGGTCGAAGTCTCGTGGCCCTCTGTCAGAATCCAGAGTTTGAAGAAGATCGGAGGGGGTCAAAATTTCGGCCAAAAAAAAAATGACAGTGTTACCCCTTATGTTTTTTTTTTTCTGGTCAAAATTTTGACCTTCGATATCTCGGCTCTGAAAGGGTCTAGAGCCTCCATTTTTGCGCGCTGGTCGAAGTCTCGTGGCCCTCTGTCAGAATCCAGAGTTTGAAGAAGATCGGAGGGGGTCAAAATTTCGGCCAAAAAAAATTACAATGTTACCCCTTATGTTTTTTTTTTCTGGTCAAAATTTTGACCTTCGATATCTCGGCTCTGGAAGGGTCTAGAGCCTCCATTTTTGCGCGCTGGTCGAAGTCTCGTGGCCCTCTGTCAGAATCCAGAGTTTGAAGAAGATCGGAGGGGGTCAAAATATCGGCCAAAAAAGAAAAATGACAGTGTTACCCCTTATGTTTTTTTTCTGGTCAAAATTTTGACCTTCGATATCTCGGCTCTGGAAGGGTCTAGAGCCTCCATTTTTGCGCGCTGGTCGAAGTCTCTTGGCCCTCTGTCAGAATCCAGAGTTTGAAGAAGATCGGAGGGGGTCAAAATTTCGGCAAAAAAAAAAATGACAGTGTTACCCCTTATGCTTTTTTTTCTGGTCAAAATTTTGACCTTCGATATCTCGGCTCTGGAAGGGTCTTGAGCCTCCATCTTTGCGCGCTGGTCGAAGTCTCGTGGCCCTCTGTCAGAATGCAGAGTTTCAAGAAGATCGGAGGGGGTCAAAATTTCGGCCAAAAAAAAAAAATGACAGTGTTACCCCTTATGTTTTTCTTTCTGGTCAAAATTTTGACCTTCGATATCTCGGCTCTGGAAGGGTCTAGAGCCTCCATTTTTGCGCGCTGGTCGAAGTCTCGTGGCCCTCTGTCAGAATCCAGAGTTTGAAGAAGATCGAAGGGGGTCAAAATTTCGGCCAAAAAAAAAATGACAGTGTTACCCCTTATGTTTTTTTTCTGGTCAAAATTTTGACCTTCGATATCTCGGCTCTGGAAGGGTCTAGAGCCTCCATTTTTGCGCGCTGGTCGAAGTCTCGTGGCCCTCTGTCAGAATCCAGAGTTTCAAGAAGATCGGAGGGGGTCAAAATTTCGGCCAAAAAAAAATGACAGTGTTACCCCTTATGTTTTTTTTTTTCTGGTCAAAATTTTGACCTTCGATATCTCGGTTCTGGAAGGGTCTAGAGCCTCCATTTTTGCGCGCTGGTCGAAGTCTCGTGGCCCTCTGTCAGAATCCAGAGTTTGAAGAAGATCGGAGGGGGTCAAAATTTCGGCCAAAAAAAAAAAATGACAGTGTTACCCCTTATGTTTTTTTTTCTGGTCAAAATTTGACCTTCGATATCTCGGCTCTGGAAGGGTCTAGAGCCTCCATTTTTGCGCGCTGGTCGAAGTCTCGTGGCCCTCTGTCAGAATCCAGAGTTTGAAGAAGATCGGAGGGGGTCAAAATTTCGGCCAAAAAAAAAAATGACAGTGTTACCCCTTATGTTTTTCTTTCTGGTCAAAATTTTGACCTTCGATATCTCGGCTCTGGAAGGGTCTAGAGCCTCCATTTTTGCGCGCTGGTCGAAGTCTCGTGGCCCTCTGTCAGAATCCAGAGTTTCAAGAAGATCGGAGGGGGTCAAAATTTCGGCCAAAAAAAAATGACAGTGTTACCCCTTATGTTTTTTTTTCTGGTCAAAATTTTGACCTTCGATATCTCGGCTCTGGAAGGGTCTAGAGCCTCCATTTTTGCGCGCTGGTCGAAGTGTCGTGGCCCTCTGTCAGAATCCAGAGTTTGAAGAAGATCGGAGGGGGTCAAAATTTCGGCCAAAAAAACAATGACAGTGTTACCCCTTATGTTTTTTTTCTGGTCAAAATTTTGACCTTCGATATCGCGGCTCTGGAAGGGTCTAGAGCCTCCATTTTTGCGCGCTGGTCGAAGTCTCGTGGCCCTCTGTCAGAATCCAGAGTTTGAAGAAGATCGGAGGGGGTCAAAATTTCGGCCAAAAAAAAAAATGATAGTGTTACCCCTTATGTTTTTTTTCTGGTCAAAATTTTGACCTTCGATATCTCGGCTCTGGAAGGGTCTAGAGCCTCCATTTTTGCGTGCTGGTCGAAGTCTCGTGGCCCTCTGTCAGAATCCAGAGTTTGAAGAAGATCGGAGGGGGTCAAAATTTCGGCCAAAAAAAAAATGACAGTGTTACCCCTTATGTTTTTTTTTCTGGACAAAATTTTGACCTTCGATATCTCGGCTCTGAAAGGGGCTAGAGCCTCCATTTTTGCGCGCTGGTCGAAGTCTCGTGGCCCTCTGTCAGAATCCAGAGTTTGAAGAAGATCGGAGGGGGTCAAAATTTCGGCCAAAAAAAAAATGACAGTGTTACCCCTTATGTTTTTTTTTTCTGGTCAAAATTTTGACCTTCGATATCTCGGCTCTGGAAGGGTCTAGAGCCTCCATTATTGCGCGCTGGTCAAAGTCTCGTGGCCCTCTGTCAGAATCCAGAGTTTCAAGAAGATCGGAGGGGGTCAAAATTTCGGCCAAAAAAAATGACAGTGTTACCCCTTATGTTTTTTTTTCTGGTCAAAATTTTGACCTTCGATATCTCGGCTCTGGAAGGGTCTAGAGCCTCCATTTTTGCGCGCTGGTCGAAGTCTCGTGGCCCTCTGTCAGAATCCAGAGTTTCAAGAAGATCGGAGGGGGTCAAAATTTCGGCCAAAAAAAAAAAAATGACAGTGTTACCCCTTATGTTTTTTTTTTCTGGTCAAAATTTTGACCTTCGATATCTCGGCTCTGGAAGGGTCTATAGCCTCCATTTTTGCGCGCTGGTCGAAGTCTTGTGGCCCTCTGTCAGAATCCAGAGTTTGAAGAAGATCGGAGGGGGTCAAAATTTCGGCCAAAAAAAAAAAATGACAGTGTTACCCCTTATGTTTTTTTTTCTGGTCAAAATTTTGACCTTCGATATCTCGGCTCTGGAAGGGTCTAGAGCCTCCATTTTTGCGCGCTGGTCGAAGTCTCGTGGCCCTCTGTCAGAATCCAGAGTTTGAAGAAGATCGGAGGGGGTCAAAATTTCGGCCAAAAAAAAAATGACAGTGTTACCCCTTATGTTTTTTTTTTCTGGTCAAAATTTTGACCTTCGATATCTCGGCTCTGGAAGGGTCTAGAGCCTCCATTTTTGCGCGCTGGTCGAAGTCTCGTGGCCCTCTGTCAGAATCCAGAGTTTGAAGAAGATCGGAGGGGGTCAAAATTTCGGCCAAAAAAAAAAAATGACAGTGTTACCCCTTATGTTTTTTTTTCTGGTCAAAATTTTGACCTTCGATATCTCGGTTCTGGAAGGGTCTAGAGCCTCCATTTTTGCGCGCTGGTCGAAGTCTCGTGGCCCTCTGTCAGAATCCAGAGTTTGCAGAAGATCGGAGGGGGTCAAAATTTCGGCCAAAAAAAAAAAAAAAATGACAGTGTTACCCCTTATGTTTTTTTTCTGGTCAAAATTTTGACCTTCGATATCTTGGCTCTGGAAGGGTCTAGAGCCTCCATTTTTGCGCGCTGGTCGAAGTCTCGTGGCCCTCTGTCAGAATCCAGAGTTTCAAGAAGATCGGAGGGGGTCAAAATTTCGGCCAAAAAAAATTACAATGTTACCCCTTATGTTTTTTTTTCTGGTCAAAATTTTGACCTTCGATATCTCGGCTCTGGAAGGGTCTAGAGCCTCCATTTTTGCGCGCTGGTCGAAGTCTCGTGGCCCTCTGTCAGAATCCAGAGTTTGAAGAAGATCGGAGGGGGTCAAAATATCGGCCAAAAAAAAAAATGACAGTGTTACCCCTTATGTTTTTTTTCTGGTCAAAATTTTGACCTTCGATATCTCGGCTCTGGAAGGGTCTAGAGCCTCCATTTTTGCGCGCTGGTCGAAGTCTCTTGGCCCTCTGTCAGAATCCAGAGTTTGAAGAAGATCGGAGGGGGTCAAAATTTCGGCAAAAAAAAAAATGACAGTGTTACCCCTTATGCTTTTTTTTTCTGGTCAAAATTTTGACCTTCGATATCTCGGCTCTGGAAGGGTCTTGAGCCTCCATCTTTGCGCGCTGGTCGAAGTCTCGTGGCCCTCTGTCAGAATGCAGAGTTTGAAGAAGATCGGAGGGGGTCAAAATTTCGGCCAAAAAAAAAAAATGACAGTGTTACCCCTTATGTTTTTTTTTTTCTGGTCAAAATTTTGACCTTCGATATCTCGGTTCTGGAAGGGTCTAGAGCCTCCATTTTTGCGCGCTGGTCGAAGTCTCGTGGCCCTCTGTCAGAATCCAGAGTTTGCAGAAGATCGGAGGGGGTCAAAATTTCGGCCAAAAAAAAAAAAAAAATGACAGTGTTACCCCTTATGTTTTTTTTCTGGTCAAAATTTTGACCTTCGATATCTTGGCTCTGGAAGGGTCTAGAGCCTCCATTTTTGCGCGCTGGTCGAAGTCTCGTGGCCCTCTGTCAGAATCCAGAGTTTCAAGAAGATCGGAGGGGGTCAAAATTTCGGCCAAAAAAAAAAATGACAGTGTTACCCCTTATGTTTTTTTTTTCTGGTCAAAATTTTGACCTTCGATATCTCGGCTCTGGAAGGGTCTAGAGCCTCCATTTTTGCGCGCTGGTCGAAGTCTTGTGGCCCTCTGTCAGAATCCAGAGTTTGAAGAAGATCGGAGGGGGTCAAAATTTCGGCCAAAAAAAAAAAAATGACAGTGTTACCCCTTATGTTTTTTTTTCTGGTCAAAATTTTGACCTTCGATATCTCGGCTCTGGAAGGGTCTAGAGCCTCCATTTTTGCGCGCTGGTCGAAGTCTCGTGGCCCTCTGTCAGAATCCAGAGTTTGAAGAAGATCGGAGGGGGTCAAAATTTCGGCCAAAAAAAAAATGACAGTGTTACCCCTTATGTTTTTTTTTTTCTGGTCAAAATTTTGACCTTCGATATCTCGGCTCTGAAAGGGTCTAGAGCCTCCATTTTTGCGCGCTGGTCGAAGTCTCGTGGCCCTCTGTCAGAATCCAGAGTTTGAAGAAGATCGGAGGGGGTCAAAATTTCGGCCAAAAAAAATTACAATGTTACCCCTTATGTTTTTTTTTTCTGGTCAAAATTTTGACCTTCGATATCTCGGCTCTGGAAGGGTCTAGAGCCTCCATTTTTGCGCGCTGGTCGAAGTCTCGTGGCCCTCTGTCAGAATCCAGAGTTTGAAGAAGATCGGAGGGGGTCAAAATATCGGCCAAAAAAGAAAAATGACAGTGTTACCCCTTATGTTTTTTTTCTGGTCAAAATTTTGACCTTCGATATCTCGGCTCTGGAAGGGTCTAGAGCCTCCATTTTTGCGCGCTGGTCGAAGTCTCTTGGCCCTCTGTCAGAATCCAGAGTTTGAAGAAGATCGGAGGGGGTCAAAATTTCGGCAAAAAAAAAAATGACAGTGTTACCCCTTATGCTTTTTTTTCTGGTCAAAATTTTGACCTTCGATATCTCGGCTCTGGAAGGGTCTTGAGCCTCCATCTTTGCGCGCTGGTCGAAGTCTCGTGGCCCTCTGTCAGAATGCAGAGTTTCAAGAAGATCGGAGGGGGTCAAAATTTCGGCCAAAAAAAAAAAATGACAGTGTTACCCCTTATGTTTTTCTTTCTGGTCAAAATTTTGACCTTCGATATCTCGGCTCTGGAAGGGTCTAGAGCCTCCATTTTTGCGCGCTGGTCGAAGTCTCGTGGCCCTCTGTCAGAATCCAGAGTTTGAAGAAGATCGAAGGGGGTCAAAATTTCGGCCAAAAAAAAAATGACAGTGTTACCCCTTATGTTTTTTTTCTGGTCAAAATTTTGACCTTCGATATCTCGGCTCTGGAAGGGTCTAGAGCCTCCATTTTTGCGCGCTGGTCGAAGTCTCGTGGCCCTCTGTCAGAATCCAGAGTTTCAAGAAGATCGGAGGGGGTCAAAATTTCGGCCAAAAAAAATGACAGTGTTACCCCTTATGTTTTTTTTTTTCTGGTCAAAATTTTGACCTTCGATATCTCGGTTCTGGAAGGGTCTAGAGCCTCCATTTTTGCGCGCTGGTCGAAGTCTCGTGGCCCTCTGTCAGAATCCAGAGTTTGAAGAAGATCGGAGGGGGTCAAAATTTCGGCCAAAAAAAAAATGACAATGTTATCCCTTATGTTTTTTTTTCTGGTCAAAATTTTGACCTTCGATATCTCGGCTCTGGAAGGGTCTAGAGCCTCCATTTTTGCGCGCTGGTCGAAGTCTCGTAGCCCTCTGTCAGAATCCAGAGTTTGAAGAAGATCGGAGGGGGTCAAAATTTCGGCCAAAAAAAAAAAATGACAGTGTTACCCCTTATGTTTTTTTTTCTGGTCAAAATTTGACCTTCGATATCTCGGCTCTGGAAGGGTCTAGAGCCTCCATTTTTGCGCGCTGGTCGAAGTCTCGTGGCCCTCTGTCAGAATCCAGAGTTTGAAGAAGATCGGAGGGGGTCAAAATTTCGGCCAAAAAAAAAAAATGACAGTGTTACCCCTTATGTTTTTCTTTCTGGTCAAAATTTTGACCTTCGATATCTCGGCTCTGGAAGGGTCTAGAGCCTCCATTTTTGCGCGCTGGTCGAAGTCTCGTGGCCCTCTGTCAGAATCCAGAGTTTCAAGAAGATCGGAGGGGGTCAAAATTTCGGCCAAAAAAAAATGACAGTGTTACCCCTTATGTTTTTTTTTCTGGTCAAAATTTTGACCTTCGATATCTCGGTTCTGGAAGGGTCTAGAGCCTCCATTTTTGCGCGCTGGTCGAAGTCTCGTGGCCCTCTGTCAGAATCCAGAGTTTGAAGAAGATCGGAGGGGGTCAAAATTTCGGCCAAAAAAAAAAAATGACAGTGTTACCCCTTATGTTTTTTTTTTCTGGTCAAAATTTTGACCTTCGATATCTCGGCTCTGGAAGGGTCTAGAGCCTCCATTTTTGCGCGCTGGTCGAAGTCTCGTGGCCCTCTGTCAGAATCCAGAGTTTGAAGAAGATCGGAGGGGGTCAAAATTTCGGCCAAAAAAAAAAAATGACAGTGTTACCCCTTATGTTTTTTTTCTGGTCAAATTTTGACCTTCGATATCTCGGCTCTGGAAGGGTCTAGAGCCTCCCTTTTTGCGCGCTGGTCGAAGTCTCATGGCCCTCTGTCAGAATCCAGAGTTTCAAGAAGATCAGAGGGGGTCAAAATTTCGGCCCCCCAAAAAAATGACAGTGTTACCCCTTATGTTTTTTTTTCTGGTCAAAATTTTGACCTTCGATATCTCGGCTCTGGAAGGGTCTAGAGCCTCCATTTTTGCGCGCTGGTCGAAGTCTCGTGGCCCTCTGTCAGAATCCAGAGTTTGAAGAAGATCGGAGGGGGTCAAAATTTTGGCCAAAAAAAAAAATGACAGTGTTACCCCTTATGTTTTTTTTTCTGGTCAAAATTTTGACCTTCGATATCTCGGCTCTGGAAGGGTCTAGAGCCTCCATTTTTGCGCGCTGGTCGAAGTCTCGTGGCCCTCTGTCAGAATCCAGAGTTTGAAGAAGATCGGAGGGGGTCAAAATTTCGGCCAAAAAAAAAAAATGACAGTGTTACCCCTTATGTTTTTTTTCTGGTCAAAATTTTGACCTTCGATATCTCGGCTCTGGAAGGGTCTAGAGCCTCCATTTTTGCGCGCTGGTTGAAGTCTCGTGGCCCTCTGTCAGAATCCAGAGTTTGAAGAAGATCGGAGGGGGTCAAAATTTCGCCAAAAAAAAAAATGACAGTGTTACCCCTTATGCTTTTTTTTCTGGTCAAAATTTTGACCTTCGATATCTCGGCTCTGGAAGGGTCTTGAGCCTCCATCTTTGCGCGCTGGTCGAAGTCTCGTGGCCCTCTGTCAGAATCCAGAGTTTCAAGAAGATCGGAGGGGGTCAAAATTTCGGCCAAAAAAAAAAATGACAGTGTTACCCCTAATGTTTTTTTTTTCCCGTCAAAAATTTTGACCTTCGATATCTCGGCTCTGGAAGGGTCTAGAGCCTCCATTTTTGCGCGCTGGTCGAAGTCTCGTGGCCCTCTGTCAGAATCCAGAGTTTCAAGAAGATCGGAGGGGGTCAAAATTTCGGCCAAAAAAAAAATGACAGTGTTACCCCTTATGTTTTTTTTCTGGTCAAAATTTTGACCTTCGATATCTCGGCTCTGGAAGGGTCTAGAGCCTCCATTTTTGCGCGCTGGTCGAAGTCTCATGGCCCTCTGTCAGAATCCAGAGTTTGAAGAAGATCGGAGGGGGTCAAAATTTCGGCCAAAAAAAAAAAATGACAGTGTTACCCCTTTTGTTTTTTTTCTGGTCAAAATTTTGACCTTCGATATCTCGGCTCTGGAAGGGTCTAGAGCCTCCATTTTTGCGCGCTGGTCGAAGTCTCGTGGCCCTCTGTCAGAATCCAGAGTTTGAAGAAGATCGGAGGGGGTCAAAATTTCGGCCAAAAAAAAAAATGACAGTGTTACCCTTTATGTTTTTTTTTTCTGGTCAAAATTTTGACCTTCGATATCTCGGCTCTGGAAGGGTCTAGAGCCTCCATTTTTGCGCGCTGGTCGAAGTCTCGTGGCCCTCTGTCAGAATCCAGAGTTTGAAGAAGATCGGAGGGGGTCAAAATTTCGGCCAAAAAAAAATTGACAGTGTTACCCCTTATGTTTTTTTCTGGTCAAAATTTTGACCTTCGACATCTCGGCTCTGGAAGGGTCTAGAGCCTCCATTTTTGCGCGCTGGTCGAAGTCTCGTGGCCCTCTGTCAGAATCCAGAGTTTCAAGAAGATCAGAGGGGGTCAAAATTTCGGCCAAAAAAAATGACAGTGTTACCCCTTATGTTTTTTTTCTGGTCAAAATTTTGACCTTCGATATCTCGGCTCTGGAAGGGTCTAGAGCCTCCATTTTTGGGCGCTGGTTGAAGTCTCGTGGCCCTCTGTCAGAATCCAGAGTTTCAAGAAGATCGGAGGGGGTCAAAATTTCGGCCAAAAAAAAAATGACAGTGTTACCCCTTATGTTTTTTTTTCTGGTCAAAATTTTGACCTTCGATATCTCGGCTCTGGAAGGGTCTAGAGCCTCCATTTTTGCGCGCTGGTCGAAGTCTCGTGGCCCTCTGTCAGAATCCAGAGTTTGAAGAAGATCGGAGGGGGTCAAAATTTCGGCCAAAAAAAAAATGACAGTGTTACCCCTTATGTTTTTTTTTCTGGTCAAAATTTTGACCTTCGATATCTCGGCTCTGGAAGGGTCTAGAGCCTCCATTTTTGCGCGCTGGTCGAAGTCTCGTGGCCCTCTGTCAGAATCCAGAGTTTGAAGAAGATCGGAGGGGGTCAAAATTTCGGCCAAAAAAAAAAATGACAGTGTTACCCCTTATGTTTTTTTTTCTGGTCAAATTTTGACCATCGATATCTCGGCTCTGGAAGGGTCTAGAGCCTCCCTTTTTGCGCGCTGGTCGAAGTCTCATGGCCCTCTGTCAGAATCCAGAGTTTCAAGAAGATCAGAGGGGGTCAAAATTTCGGCCCCCAAAAAAAATGACAGTGTTACCCCTTATGTTTTTTTTTTCTGGTCAAAATTTTGACCTTCGATATCTCGGCTCTGGAAGCGTCTAGAGCCTCCATTTTTGCGCGCTGGTCAAAGTCTCGTGGCCCTCTGTCAGAATCCAGAGTTTGAAGAAGATCGGAGGGGATCAAAATTTCGGCCAAAAAAAAAAATGACAGTGTTACCCCTTATGTTTTTTTTTTCTGGTCAAAATTTTGACCTTCGATATCTCGGCTCTGGAAGGTTCTAGAGCCTCCATTTTTGCACGCTGGTCGAAGTCTCGTGGCCCTCTGTCAGAATCCAGAGTTTGAAGAAGATCGGAGGGGGTCAAAATTTCGGCAAAAAAAAAATGACAGTGTTACCCCTTATGTTTTTTTTTTCCGGTCAAAATTTTGACCTTCGATATCTCGGCTCTGGAAGGGTCTAGAGCCTCCATTTTTGCGCGCTGGTCAAAGTCTCGTGGCCCTCTGTCAGAATCCAGAGATTCAAGAAGATCGGAGGGGGTCAAAATTTCGGCCAAAAAAAAAAAGACAGTGTTACCCCTTATGTTTTTTTTTCTGGTCAAAATTTTGACCTTCGATATCTCGGCTCTGGAAGGGTCTAGAGCCTCCATTTTTGTGCGCTGGTTGAAGTCTCGTGGCCCTCTGTCAGAATCCAGAGTTTGAAGAAGATCGGAGGGGGTCAAAATTTCGGCTATAAAAAAAAATGACAGTGTTACCCCTTATGTTTTTTTTTCTGGTCAAAATTTTGACCTTCGATATCTCGGCTCTGGAAGGGTCTAGAGCCTCCATTTTTGCGCGCTGGACGAAGTCTCGTGGCCCTCTGTAAGAATCCAGAGTTTGAAGAAGATCGGAGGGGGTCAAAATTTCGGCCAAAAAAAAAAATGACAGTGTTACCCCTTATGTTTTTTTTTTCTGGTCAAAATTTTGACCTTCGATATCTCGGCTCTGGAAGGGTCTAGAGCCTCCATTTTTGCGCGCTGGTCGAAGTCTCGTGGCCCTCAGTCAGAATCCAGAGTTTCAAGAAGATCGGAGGGGGTCAAAATTTCGGCAAAAAAAAAAAATGACAGTGTTACCCCTTATGTTTTTTTTTCTGGTCAAAATTTTGACCTTCGATATCTCGGCTCTGGAAGGGTCTAGAGCCTCCATTTTTGCGCGCTGGTCGAAGTCTCGTGGCCCTCTGTCAGAATCCAGAGATTCAAGAAGATCGGAGGGGGTCAAAATTTCGGCCAAAAAAAAAAAGACAGTGTTACCCCTTATGTTTTTTTTTCTGGTCAAAATTTTGACCTTCGATATCTCGGCTCTGGAAGGGTCTAGAGCCTCCATTTTTGTGCGCTGGTTGAAGTCTCGTGGCCCTCTGTCAGAATCCAGAGTTTGAAGAAGATCGGAGGGGGTCAAAATTTCGGCTATAAAAAAAAAATGACAGTGTTACCCCTTATGTTTTTTTTTCTGGTCAAAATTTTGACCTTCGATATCTCGGCTCTGGAAGGGTCTAGAGCCTCCATTTTTGCGCGCTGGACGAAGTCTCGTGGCCCTCTGTAAGAATCCAGAGTTTGAAGAAGATCGGAGGGGGTCAAAATTTCGGCCAAAAAAAAAAATGACAGTGTTACCCCTTATGTTTTTTTTTCTGGTCAAAATTTTGACCTTCGATATCTCGGCTCTGGAAGGGTCTAGAGCCTCCATTTTTGCGCGCTGGTCGAAGTCTCGTGGCCCTCAGTCAGAATCCAGAGTTTCAAGAAGATCGGAGGGGGTCAAAATTTCGGCAAAAAAAAAAAAATGACAGTGTTACCCCTTATGTTTTTTTTTCTGGTCAAAATTTTGACCTTCGATATCTCGGCTCTGGAAGGGTCTAGAGCCTCCATTTTTGCGCGCTGGTCGAAGTCTCGTGGCCCTCTGTCAGAATCCAGAGTTTGAAGAAGATCGGAGGGGGTCAAACTTTCGGCCAAAAAAAAAAAAATGACAATGTTACCCCTTATGTTTTTTTTTCTGGTCAAAATTTTGACCTTCGATATCTCGGCTCTGGAAGGGTCTAGAGCCTCCATTTTTGCGCGCTGGTCGAAGTCTCGTGGCCCTCTGTCAGAATCCAGAGTTTGAAGAAGAACGGACGGGGTCAAAATTTCGGCCAAAAAAAAATGACAGTGTTACCCCTTATGTTTTTTTTTCTGGTCAAAATTTTGACCTTCGATATCTCGGCTCTGGAAGGGTCTAGAGCCTCCATTTTTGCGCGCTGGTCGAATTCTCGTGGCCCTCTGTCAGAATCCAGAGTTTGAAGAAGATCGGAGGGGGTCAAAATTTCGGCCAAAAAAAATGACAGTGTTACCCCTTATGTTTTTTTTTTTCTGGTCAAAATTTTGACCTTCGATATCTCGGCTCTGGAAGGGTCTAGAGCCTCCATTTTTGCGCGCTGGTCGAAGTCTCGTGGCCCTCTGTCAGAATCCAGAGTTTGAAGAAGATCGGAGGGGGTCAAAATTTCGGCCAAAAAAAAAAAATGACAGTGTTACCCCTCATGTTTTTTTTTCTGGTCAAAATTTTGACCTTCGATATCTCGGCTCTGGAAGGGTCTAGAGCCTCCATTTTTGCGCGCTGGTCGAAGTCTCGTGGCCCTCTGCCAGAATCCATAGTTTGAAGAAGATCGGAGGGGGTCAAACTTTCGGCCAAAAAAAAAAAATGACAGTGTTACCCCTTATGTTTTTTTTTCTGGTCAAAATTTTGACCTTCGATATCTCGGCTCTGGAAGGGTCTTGAGCCTCCATTTTTGCGCGCTGGTCGAAGTCTCGTGGCCCTCTGTCAGAATCCAGAGTTTGAAGAAGATCGGAGGGGGTCAAAATTTCGGCCAAAAAAAAAATGACAGTGTTACCCCTTATGTTTTTTTTTTCGGGTCAAAATTTTGACCTTCGATATCTCGGCTCTGGAAGGGTCTAGAGCCTCCATTTTTGCGCGCTGGTCGAAGTCTCGTGGCCCTCTGTCAGAATCCAGAGTTTGAAGAAGATCGGAGGGGGTCAAAATTTCGGCCAAAAAAAAAATGACAGTGTTACCCCTTATGTTTTTTTTTTCTGGTCAAAAGTTTGACCTTCGATACCTCGGCTCTGGAAGGGTCTAGAGCCTCCATTTTTGCGCGCTGGTCGAAGTCTCGTGGCCCTCTGTCAGAATCCAGAGTTTCAAGAAGATCAGAGGGGGTCAAAATTTCGGCCCCCCAAAAAAATGACAGTGTTACCCCTTATGTTTTTTTTTCCCGTCAAAATTTTGACCTTCGATATCTCGGCTCTGGAAGCGTCTAGAGCCTCCATTTTTGCGCGCTGGTCAAAGTCTCGTGGCCCTCTGTCAGAATCCAGAGTTTGAAGAAGATCGGAGGGGGTCAAAATTTCGGCCAAAAAAAAAAAAATGACAGTGTTACCCCTTATGTTTTTTTTTTCTGGTCAAAATTTTGACCTTCGATATCTCGGCTCTGGAAGGTTCTAGAGCCTCCATTTTTGCACGCAGGTCGAAGTCTCGTGGCCCTCTGTCAGAATCCAGAGTTTGAAGAAGATCGGAGGGGGTCAAAATTTCGGCAAAAAAAAAAATGACAGTGTTACCCCTTATGTTTTTTTTTTCTGGTCAAAATTTTGACCTTCGATATCTCGGCTCTGGAAGGGTCTAGAGCCTCCATTTTTGCGCGCTGGTCAAAGTCTCGTGGCCCTCTGTCAGAATCCAGAGTTTGAAGAAGATCGGAGGGGGTCAAAATTTCGGCCAAAAAAAAAAATGACAGTGTTACCCCTTATGTTTTTTTTTTCTGGTCAAAATTTTGACCTTCGATATCTCGGCTCTGGAAGGGTCTAGAGCCTCCATTTTTGCGCGCTGGTCGAAGTCTCGTGGCCCTCTGTCAGAATCCAGAGTTTGAAGAAGATCGGAGGGGGTCAAAATTTCGGCCAAAAAAAAAAATGACAGTGTTACCCCTTATGTTTTTTTTCTGGTCAAATTTTGACCTTCGATATCTCGGCTCTGGAAGGGTCTAGAGCCTCCCTTTTTGCGCGCTGGTCGAAGTCTCATGGCCCTCTGTCAGAATCCAGAGTTTCAAGAAGATCAGAGGGGGTCAAAATTTCGGCCCCCCAAAAAAATGACAGTGTTACCCCTTATGTTTTTTTTTCTGGTCAAAATTTTGACCTTCGATATCTCGGCTCTGGAAGGGTCTAGAGCCTCCATTTTTGCGCGCTGGTCGAAGTCTCGTGGCCCTCTGTCAGAATCCAGAGTTTGAAGAAGATCGGAGGGGGTCAAAATTTTGGCCAAAAAAAAAAATGACAGTGTTACCCCTTATGTTTTTTTTTCTGGTCAAAATTTTGACCTTCGATATCTCGGCTCTGGAAGGGTCTAGAGCCTCCATTTTTGCGCGCTGGTCGAAGTCTCGTGGCCCTCTGTCAGAATCCAGAGTTTGAAGAAGATCGGAGGGGGTCAAAATTTCGGCCAAAAAAAAAAATGACAGTGTTACCCCTTATGTTTTTTTTTCTGGTCAAAATTTTGACCTTCGATATCTCGGCTCTGGAAGGGTCTAGAGCCTCCATTTTTGCGCGCTGGTTGAAGTCTCGTGGCCCTCTGTCAGAATCCAGAGTTTGAAGAAGATCGGAGGGGGTCAAAATTTCGCCAAAAAAAAAAATGACAGTGTTACCCCTTATGCTTTTTTTTCTGGTCAAAATTTTGACCTTCGATATCTCGGCTCTGGAAGGGTCTTGAGCCTCCATCTTTGCGCGCTGGTCGAAGTCTCGTGGCCCTCTGTCAGAATCCAGAGTTTCAAGAAGATCGGAGGGGGTCAAAATTTCGGCCAAAAAAAAAAATGACAGTGTTACCCCTAATGTTTTTTTTTTCCCGTCAAAAATTTTGACCTTCGATATCTCGGCTCTGGAAGGGTCTAGAGCCTCCATTTTTGCGCGCTGGTCGAAGTCTCGTGGCCCTCTGTCAGAATCCAGAGTTTCAAGAAGATCGGAGGGGGTCAAAATTTCGGCCAAAAAAAAAATGACAGTGTTACCCCTTATGTTTTTTTTCTGGTCAAAATTTTGACCTTCGATATCTCGGCTCTGGAAGGGTCTAGAGCCTCCATTTTTGCGCGCTGGTCGAAGTCTCATGGCCCTCTGTCAGAATCCAGAGTTTGAAGAAGATCGGAGGGGGTCAAAATTTCGGCCAAAAAAAAAAAATGACAGTGTTACCCCTTTTGTTTTTTTTCTGGTCAAAATTTTGACCTTCGATATCTCGGCTCTGGAAGGGTCTAGAGCCTCCATTTTTGCGCGCTGGTCGAAGTCTCGTGGCCCTCTGTCAGAATCCAGAGTTTGAAGAAGATCGGAGGGGGTCAAAATTTCGGCCAAAAAAAAAAATGACAGTGTTACCCTTTATGTTTTTTTTTTCTGGTCAAAATTTTGACCTCCGATATCTCGGCTCTGGAAGGGTCTAGAGCCTCCATTTTTGCGCGCTGGTCGAAGTCTCGTGGCCCTCTGTCAGAATCCAGAGTTTGAAGAAGATCGGAGGGGGTCAAAATTTCGGCCAAAAAAAAATTGACAGTGTTACCCCTTATGTTTTTTTCTGGTCAAAATTTTGACCTTCGACATCTCGGCTCTGGAAGGGTCTAGAGCCTCCATTTTTGCGCGCTGGTCGAAGTCTCGTGGCCCTCTGTCAGAATCCAGAGTTTCAAGAAGATCAGAGGGGGTCAAAATTTCGGCCAAAAAAAATGACAGTGTTACCCCTTATGTTTTTTTTCTGGTCAAAATTTTGACCTTCGATATCTCGGCTCTGGAAGGGTCTAGAGCCTCCATTTTTGGGCGCTGGTTGAAGTCTCGTGGCCCTCTGTCAGAATCCAGAGTTTCAAGAAGATCGGAGGGGGTCAAAATTTCGGCCAAAAAAAAAAAATGACAGTGTTACCCCTTATGTTTTTTTTTCTGGTCAAAATTTTGACCTTCGATATCTTGGCTCTGGAAGGGTCTAGAGCCTCCATTTTTGCGCGCTGGTCGAAGTCTCGTGGCCCTCTGTCAGAATCCAGAGTTTGAAGAAGATCGGAGGGGGTCAAAATTTCGGCCAAAAAAAAAATGACAGTGTTACCCCTTATGTTTTTTTTTCTGGTCAAAATTTTGACCTTCGATATCTCGGCTCTGGAAGGGTCTAGAGCCTCCATTTTTGCGCGCTGGTCGAAGTCTCGTGGCCCTCTGTCAGAATCCAGAGTTTGAAGAAGATCGGAGGGGGTCAAAATTTCGGCCAAAAAAAAAATGACAGTGTTACCCCTTATGTTTTTTTTTTCTGGTCAAATTTTGACCATCGATATCTCGGCTCTGGAAGGGTCTAGAGCCTCCCTTTTTGCGCGCTGGTCGAAGTCTCATGGCCCTCTGTCAGAATCCAGAGTTTCAAGAAGATCAGAGGGGGTCAAAATTTCGGCCCCCAAAAAAAATGACAGTGTTACCCCTTATGTTTTTTTTTTCTGGTCAAAATTTTGACCTTCGATATCTCGGCTCTGGAAGCGTCTAGAGCCTCCATTTTTGCGCGCTGGTCAAAGTCTCGTGGCCCTCTGTCAGAATCCAGAGTTTGAAGAAGATCGGAGGGGATCAAAATTTCGGCCAAAAAAAAAAATGACAGTGTTACCCCTTATGTTTTTTTTTTCTGGTCAAAATTTTGACCTTCGATATCTCGGCTCTGGAAGGTTCTAGAGCCTCCATTTTTGCACGCTGGTCGAAGTCTCGTGGCCCTCTGTCAGAATCCAGAGTTTGAAGAAGATCGGAGGGGGTCAAAATTTCGGCAAAAAAAAAATGACAGTGTTACCCCTTATGTTTTTTTTTCTGGTCAAAATTTTGACCTTCGATATCTCGGCTCTGGAAGGGTCTAGAGCCTCCATTTTTGCGCGCTGGTCAAAGTCTCGTGGCCCTCTGTCAGAATCCAGAGATTCAAGAAGATCGGAGGGGGTCAAAATTTCGGCCAAAAAAAAAAAGACAGTGTTACCCCTTATGTTTTTTTTTCTGGTCAAAATTTTGACCTTCGATATCTCGGCTCTGGAAGGGTCTAGAGCCTCCATTTTTGTGCGCTGGTTGAAGTCTCGTGGCCCTCTGTCAGAATCCAGAGTTTGAAGAAGATCGGAGGGGGTCAAAATTTCGGCTAAAAAAAAAAATGACAGTGTTACCCCTTATGTTTTTTTTTCTGGTCAAAATTTTGACCTTCGATATCTCGGCTCTGGAAGGGTCTAGAGCCTCCATTTTTGCGCGCTGGACGAAGTCTCGTGGCCCTCTGTCAGAATCCAGAGTTTGAAGAAGATCGGAGGGGGTCAAAATTTCGGCCAAAAAAAAAAATGACAGTGTTACCCCTTATGTTTTTTTTTCTGGTCAAAATTTTGACCTTCGATATCTCGGCTCTGGAAGGGTCTAGAGCCTCCATTTTTGCGCGCTGGTCGAAGTCTCGTGGCCCTCAGTCAGAATCCAGAGTTTCAAGAAGATCGGAGGGGGTCAAAATTTCGGCAAAAAAAAAAAATGACAGTGTTACCCCTTATGTTTTTTTTTCTGGTCAAAATTTTGACCTTCGATATCTCGGCTCTGGAAGGGTCTAGAGCCTCCATTTTTGCGCGCTGGTCGAAGTCTCGTGGCCCTCTGTCAGAATCCAGAGTTTGAAGAAGATCGGAGGGGGTCAAACTTTCGGCCAAAAAAAAAAAAATGACAATGTTACCCCTTATGTTTTTTTTTCTGGTCAAAATTTTGACCTTCGATATCTCGGCTCTGGAAGGGTCTAGAGCCTCCATTTTTGCGCGCTGGTCGAAGTCTCGTGGCCCTCTGTCAGAATCCAGAGTTTGAAGAAGAACGGACGGGGTCAAAATTTCGGCCAAAAAAAAATGACAGTGTTACCCCTTATGTTTTTTTTTCTGGTCAAAATTTTGACCTTCGATATCTCGGCTCTGGAAGGGTCTAGAGCCTCCATTTTTGCGCGCTGGTCGAATTCTCGTGGCCCTCTGTCAGAATCCAGAGTTTGAAGAAGATCGGAGGGGGTCAAAATTTCGGCCAAAAAAAAATGACAGTGTTACCCCTTATGTTTTTTTTTTTCTGGTCAAAATTTTGACCTTCGATATCTCGGCTCTGGAAGGGTCTAGAGCCTCCATTTTTGCGCGCTGGTCGAAGTCTCGTGGCCCTCTGTCAGAATCCAGAGTTTGAAGAAGATCGGAGGGGGTCAAAATTTCGGCCAAAAAAAAAAAATGACAGTGTTACCCCTTATGTTTTTTTTTCTGGTCAAAATTTTGACCTTCGATATCTCGGCTCTGGAAGGGTCTAGAGCCTCCATTTTTGCGCGCTGGTCGAAGTCTCGTGGCCCTCTGCCAGAATCCAGAGTTTGAAGAAGATCGGAGGGGGTCAAACTTTCGGCCAAAAAAAAAAAATGACAGTGTTACCCCTTATGTTTTTTTTTCTGGTCAAAATTTTGACCTTCGATATCTCGGCTCTGGAAGGGTCTTGAGCCTCCATTTTTGCGCGCTGGTCGAAGTCTCGTGGCCCTCTGTCAGAATCCAGAGTTTGAAGAAGATCGGAGGGGGTCAAAATTTCGGCCAAAAAAAAAATGACAGTGTTACCCCTTATGTTTTTTTTTTCGGGTCAAAATTTTGACCTTCGATATCTCGGCTCTGGAAGGGTCTAGAGCCTCCATTTTTGCGCGCTGGTCGAAGTCTCGTGGCCCTCTGTCAGAATCCAGAGTTTGAAGAAGATCGGAGGGGGTCAAAATTTCGGCCAAAAAAAAAATGACAGTGTTACCCCTTATGTTTTTTTTTTCTGGTCAAAAGTTTGACCTTCGATACCTCGGCTCTGGAAGGGTCTAGAGCCTCCATTTTTGCGCGCTGGTCGAAGTCTCGTGGCCCTCTGTCAGAATCCAGAGTTTCAAGAAGATCAGAGGGGGTCAAAATTTCGGCCCCCCAAAAAAATGACAGTGTTACCCCTTATGTTTTTTTTTCCCGTCAAAATTTTGACCTTCGATATCTCGGCTCTGGAAGCGTCTAGAGCCTCCATTTTTGCGCGCTGGTCAAAGTCTCGTGGCCCTCTGTCAGAATCCAGAGTTTGAAGAAGATCGGAGGGGGTCAAAATTTCGGCCAAAAAAAAAAATGACAGTGTTACCCCTTATGTTTTTTTTTTCTGGTCAAAATTTTGACCTTCGATATCTCGGCTCTGGAAGGGTCTAGAGCCTCCATTTTTGCGCGCTGGTCGAAGTCTCGTGGCCCTCTGTCAGAATCCAGAGTTTGAAGAAGATCGGAGGGGGTCAAAATTTCGGCCAAAAAAAAAAATGACAGTGTTACCCCTTATGTTTTTTTTCTGGTCAAAATTTTGACCTTCGATATCTCGGCTCTGGAAGGGTCTAGAGCCTCCATTTTTGCGCGCTGGTCGAAGTCTCGTGGCCCTCAGTCAGAATCCAGAGTTTCAAGAAGATCGGAGGGGGTCAAAATTTCGGCCAAAAAAAAAATGACAGTGTTACCACTTATGTTTTTTTTTTCTGGTCAAAATTTTGACCTTCGATATCTCGGCTCTGGAAGGGTCTAGAGCCTCCATTTTTGCGCGCTGGTCGAAGTCTCGTGGCCCTCTGTCAGAATCCAGAGTTTGAAGAAGATCGGAGGGGGTCAAACTTTCGGCCAAAAAAAAAAAATGACAATGTTACCCCTTATGTTTTTTTTTCTGGTCAAAATTTTGACCTTCGATATCTCGGCTCTGGAAGGGTCTAGAGCCTCCATTTTTGCGCGCTGGTCGAAGTCTCGTGGCCCTCTGTCAGAATCCAGAGTTTGAAGAAGAACGGACGGGGTCAAAATTTCGGCCAAAAAAAAATGACAGTGTTACCCCTTATGGTTTTTTTTCTGGTCAAAATTTTGACCTTCGATATCTCGGCTCTGGAAGGGTCTAGAGCCTCCATTTTTGCGCGCTGGTCGAATTCTCGCTGCCCTCTGTCAGAATCCAGATATTGAAGAAGATCGGAGGGGGTCAAAATTTCGGCAAAAAAAAAAAAATGACAGTGTTACCCCTTATGTTTTTTTTTCTGGTCAAAATTTTGACCTTCGATATCTCGGCTCTGGAAGGGTCTAGAGCCTCCATTTTTGCGCGGTGGTCGAAGTCTCGTGGCCCTCTGTCAGAATCCAGAGTTTGAAGAAGATCGGAGGGGGTCAAAATTTCGGCCAAAAAAAAAAATGACTGTGTTACCCCTTATGTTTTTTTTTCTGGTCAAAATTTTGACCTTCGATATCTCGGCTCTGGAAGGGTCTAGAGCCTCCCTTTTTGCGCGCTGGTCGAAGTCTCGTGGCCCTCTGTCAGAATCCAGAGTTTGAAGAAGATCGGAGGGGGTCAAAATTTCGGCCAAAAAAAAAAATGACAGTGTTACCCCTTATGTTTTTTTTTTCTGGTCAAAATTTTGACCTTCGATATCTCGGCTCTGGAACCGTCTAGAGCCTCCATTTTTGCGCGCTGGTCAAAGTCTCGTGGCCCTCTGTCAGAATCCAGAGTTTGAAGGAGATCGGAGGGGGTCAAAATTTCGGCCAAAAAAAAATGACAGTGTTACCCCTTATGTTTTTTTTTTCTGGTCAAAATTTTGACCTTCGATATCTCGGCTCTGGAAGGGTCTAGAGCCTCCATTTTTGCGCGCTGGTCGAAGTCTCGTGGCCCTCTGTCAGAATCCAGAGTTTGAAGAAGATCGGAGGGGGTCAAAATTTCGGCCAAAAAAAAAAATGACAGTGTTACCCCTTATGTTTTTTTTTCTGGTCAAAATTTTGACCTTCGATATCTCGGCTCTGGAAGGGTCTAGAGCCTCCAATTTTGCGCGCTGGTCGAAGTCTCGTGGCCCTCTGCCAGAATCCAGAGTTTGAAGAAGATCGGAGGGGGTCAAACTTTCGGCCAAAAAAAAAAAAAATGACAGTGTTACCCCTTATGTTTTTTTTTCTGGTCAAAATTTTGACCTTCGATATCTCGGCTTTGGAAGGGTCTAGAGCCTCCATTTTTGCGCGCTGGTCGAAGTCTCGTGGCCCTCTGTCAGAATCCAGAGTTTGAAGAAGATCGGAGGGGGTCAAAATTTCGGCCAAAAAAAAAAAAAAATGACAGTGTTACCCCTTATGTTTTTTTTTCTGGTCAAAATTTTGACCTTCGATATCTCGGCTCTGGAAGGGTCTAGAGCCTCCATTTTTGCGCGCTGGTCGAAGTCTCGTGGCCCTCTGTCAGAATCCAGAGTTTGAAGAAGATCGGAGGGGGTCAAAATTTCGGCCAAAAAAAAAATTACAGTGTTACCCCTTATGTTTTTTTTTCTGGTCAAAATTTTGACCTTCGATATCTCGGCTCTGGAAGGGTCTAGAGCCTCCATTTTTGCGCGCTGGTCGAATTCTCGTGGCCCTCTGTCAGAATCCAGAGTTTGAAGAAGATCGGAGGGGGTCAAAATTTCAGGCAAAAAAAAAATGACAGTGTTACCCCTTATGTTTTTTTTTCTGGTCAAAATTTTGACCTTCGATATCTCGGCTCTGGAAGGGTCTAGAGCCTCCATTTTTGCGCGCTGGTCGAATTCTCGTGGCCCTCTGTCAGAATCCAGAGTTTGAAGAAGATCGGAGGGGGTCAAAATTTCGGCCAAAAAAAAAATGACAGTGTTACCCCTTATGTTTTTTTTTCTGGTCAAGATTTTGACCTTCGATATCTCGGCTCTGAAAGGGTCTAGAGCCTCCATTTTTGCGCGCTGGTCGAAGTCTCGTGGCCCTCTGTCAGAATCCAGAGTTTCAAGAAGATCGGAGGTGGTCAAAATTTCGGCCAAAAAAAAAAATGACAGTGTTACCCCTTATGTTTTTTTTTCTGGTCAAAATTTTGACCTTCGATATCTCGGCTCTGGAAGGGTCTAGAGCCTCCATTTTTGCGCGCTGGTCGAAGTCTCATGGCCCTCTGTCAGAATCCAGAGTTTCAAGAAGATCGGAGTGGGTCAAAATTTCGGCCAAAAAAAAAAATGACAGTGTTACCCCTTATGTTTTTTTTTCTGGTCAAAATTTTGACCTTCGATATCTCGGCTCTGGAAGGGTCTAGAGCCTCCATTTTTGCGCGCTGGTCGAAGTCTTGTGGCCCTCTGTCAGAATCCAGAGTTTGAAGAAGATCGGAGGGGGTCAAAATTTCGGCCAAAAAAAATGACAGTGTTACCCCTTATGTTTTTTTTTTTCTGGTCAAAATTTTGACCTTCGATATCTCGGCTCTGGAAGGGTCTAGAGCCTCCATTTTTGCGCGCTGGTCGAAGTCTCGTGGCCCTCTGTCAGAATACAGAGTTTGAAGAAGATCGGAGGGGGTCAAAATTTCGGCCAAAAAAAAAAAATGACAGTGTTACCCCTTATGTTTTTTTTTCTGGTCAAAATTTTGACCTTCGATATCTCGGCTCTGGAAGGGTCTAGAGCCTCCATTTTGCGCGCTGGTCGAAGTCTCGTGGCCCTCTGTCAGAATCCAGAGTTTCAAGAAGATTGGAGGGGGTCAAAATTTCGGCCAAAAAAAAAATGATAGTGTTACCCCTTATGTTTTTTTTTTCTGGTCAAAATTTTGACCTTCGATATCTCGGCTCTGGAAGGGTCTAGAGCCTCCATTTTTGCGCGCTGGTCGAAGTCTCGTGGCCCTCTGTCAGAATCCAGAGTTTGAAGAAGATCGGAGGGGGTCAAAATTTCGGCCAAAAAAAAAATGACAGTGTTACCCCTTATGTTTTTTTTTCTGGTCAAAATTTTGACCTTCGATATCTCGGCTCTGGAAGGGTCTAGAGCCTCCATTTTTGCGCGCTGGTCGAAGTCTCGTGGCCCTCTGTCAGAATCCAGAGTTTGAAGAAGATCGGAGGGGGTCAAAATTTCGGCCAAAAAAAAAAATGACAGTGTTACCCCTTATGTTTTTTTTTCTGGTCAAAATTTTGACCTTCGATATCTCGGCTCTGGAAGGGTCTAGAGCCTCCATTTTTGCGCGCTGGTCGAAGTCTCGTGGCCCTCTGTCAGAATCCAGAGTTTGAAGAAGATCGGAGGGGGTCAAAATTTCGGCCAAAAAAAAAAAAATGACAGTGTTACCCCTTATGTTTTTTTTTTCTGGTCAAAATTTTGACCTTCGATATCTCGGCTCTGGAAGGGTCTAGAGCCTCCATTTTTGCGCGCTGGTCGAAGTCTCGTGGCCCTCTGTCAGAATCCAGAGTTTGAAGAAGATCGGAGGGGGTCAAAATTTCGGCCAAAAAAAAAATGACAGTGTTACCCCTTATGTTTTTTTTTCTGGTCAAAATTTTGACCTTCGATATCTCGGCTCTGGAAGGGTCTAGAGCCTCCATTTTTGCGCGCTGGTCGAAGTCTCGTGGCCCTCTGTCAGAATCCAGAGTTTGAAGAAGATCGGAGGGGTCAAAATTTCGGCCAAAAAAAAAATGACAGTGTTACCCCTTATGTTTTTTTTTCTGGTCAAAATTTTGACCTTCGATATCTCGGCTCTGGAAGGGTCTAGAGCCTCCATTTTTGCGCGCTGGTCGAAGTTTCGTGGCCCTCTGTCAGAATCCAGAGTTTGAAGAAGATCGGAGGGGGTCAAAATTTCGGCCAAAAAAATAAAAATGACAGTGTTACCCCTTATGTTTTTTTTCTGGTCAAAATTTTGACCTTCGATATCTCGGCTCTGGAAGGGTCTAGAGCCTCCATTTTTGCGCGCTGGTCGAAGTCTCGTGGCCCTCTGTCAGAATCCAGAGTTTGAAGAAGATCGGAGGGGGTCAAAATTTCGGCCAAAAAAAAAAAATGACAGTGTTACCCCTTATGTTTTTTTTTCTGGTCAAAATTTTGACCTTCGATATCTCGGCTCTGGAAGGGTCTAGAGCCTCCATTTTTGCGCGCTGGTTGAAGTCTCGTGGCCCTCTGTCAGAATCCAGAGTTTCAAGAAGATCAGAGGGGGGCAAAATTTCGGCCGAAAAAAAAATGACAGTGTTACCCCTTATGTTTTTTTTTTCTGGTCAAAATTTTGACCTTCGATATCTCGGCTCTGGAAGGGTCTAGAGCCTCCATTTTTGCGCGCTGGTCGAAGTCTCGTGGCCCTCTGTCAGAATCCAGAGTTTGAAGAAGATCGGAGGGGGTCAAAATTTCGGCCAAAAAAAAAAAATGACAGTGTTACCCCTTATGTTTTTTTTCTGGTCAAAATTTTGACCTTCGATATCTCGGCTCTGGAAGGGTCTAGAGCCTCCATTTTTGCGCGCTGGTCGAAGTCTCGTGGCCCTCTGTCAGAATCCAGAGTTTGAAGAAGATCGGAGGGGGTCAAAATTTCGGGCAAAAAAAAAATGACAGTGTTACCCCTTATGTTTTTTTTTCTGGTCAAAATTTTGACCTTCGATATCTCGGCTCTGGAAGGGTCTAGAGCATCCATTTTTGCGCGCTGGTCGAATTCTCGTGGCCCTCTGTCAGAATCCAGAGTTTGAAGAAGATCGGAGGGGGTCAAAATTTCGGCCAAAAAAAATGACAGTGTTACCCCTTATGTTTTTTTTTTCTGGTCAAGATTTTGACCTTCGATATCTCGGCTCTGGAAGGGTCTAGAGCCTCCATTTTTGCGCGCTGGTCGAAGTCTCGTGGCCCTCTGTCAGAATCCAGAGTTTCAAGAAGATCGGAGGGGGTCAAAATTTCGGCCAAAAAAAATGACAGTGTTACCCCTTATGTTTTTTTTTCTGGTCAAAATTTTGACCTTCGATATCTCGGCTCTGGAAGGATCTAGAGCCTCCATTTTTGCGCGCTAGTCGAAGTCTCGTGGCCCTCTGTCAGAATCCAGAGTTTGAAGAAGATCGGAGGGGGTCAAAATTTCGGCCCAAAAAAAAAATGACAGTGTTACCCCTTATGTTTTTTTTTCTGGTCAAAATTTTGAGCTTCGATATCTCGGCTCTGGAAGGGTCTAGAGCCTCCATTTTTGCGCGCTGGTCGAAGTCTCGTGGCCCTCTGTCAGAATCCAGAGTTTGAAGAAGATCGGAGGGGGTCAAAATTTCGGCCAAAAAAAAAAAAAATGACAGTGTTACCCCTTATGTTTTTTTTTTTTCTGGTCAAAATTTTGACCTTCGATATCTCGGCTCTGGAAGGGTCTAGAGCCTCCATTTTTGCGCGCTGGTCGAAGTCTCGTGGCCCTCTGTCAGAATCCAGAGTTTGAAGAAGATCGGAGGGGGTCAAAATTTCGGCCAAAAAAAAAATGACAGTGTTACCCCTTATGTTTTTTTTTTTCTGGTCAAAATTTTGACCTTCGATATCTCGGCTCTGGAAAGGTCTAGAGCCTCCATTTTTGCGCGCTGGTCGAAGTCTCGTGGCCCTCTGTCAGAATCTAGAGTTTGAAGAAGATCGGAGGGGGTCAAAATTTCGGCCAAAAAAAAAATGACAGTGTTACCCCTTATGTTTTTTTTTCTGGTCAAAATTTTGACCTTCGATATCTCGGCTCTGGAAGGGTCTAGAGCCTCCATTTTTGCGCGCTGGTCGAAGTCTCGTGGCCCTCTGTCAGAATCCAGAGTTTCAAGAAGATCGGAGGGGGTCAAAATTTCGGCCAAAAAAAAAATGACAGTGTTACCCCTTATGTTTTTTTTTTCTGGTCAAAATTTTGACCTTCGATATCTCGGCTCTGGAAGGGTCTAGAGCCTCCATTTTTGCGCGCTGGTCGAAGTCTCGTGGCCCTCTGTCAGAATCCAGAGCTTGAAGAAGATCGGAGGGGGTCAAAATTTCGGCCAAAAAATAAAATGACAGTGTTACCCCTTATGTTTTTTTTTCTGGTCAAAATTTTGACCTTCGATATCTTGGCTCTGGAAGGGTCTAGAGCCTCCATTTTTGCGCGCTGGTCGAAGTCTCGTGGCCCTCTGTCAGAATCCAGAGTTTGAAGAAGATCGGAGGGGGTCAAAATTTCGGCCAAAAAAAATGACAGTGTTACCCCTTATGTTTTTTTTTCTGGTCAAAATTTTGACCTTCGATATCTCGGCTCTGGAAGGGTCTAGAGCCTCCATTTTTGCGCGCTGGTCGAAGTCTCGTGGCCCTCTGTCAGAATCCAGAGTTTGAAGAAGATCAGAGGGGGTCAAAATTTCGGCCAAAAAATAAAATGACAGTGTTACCCCTTATGTTTTTTTTTCTGGTCAAAATTTTGACCTTCGATATCTCGGCTCTGGAAGGGTCTAGAGCCTCCATTTTTGCGCGCTGGTCGAAGTCTTGTGGCCCTCTGTCAGAATCCAGAGTTTGAAGAAGATCGGAGGGGGTCAAAATTTCGGCCAAAAAAAAAAAATGACAGTGTTACCCCTTATGTTTTTTTTCTGGTCAAAATTTTGACCTTCGATATCTCGGCTCTGGAAGGGTCTAAAGCCTCCATTTTTGCGCGCTGGTCGAAGTCTCGTGGCCCTCTGTCAGAATCCAGAGTTTGAAGAAGATCGGAGGGGGTCAAAATTTCGGCCAAAAAAAATGACAGTGTTACCCCTTATGTTTTTTTTTCTGGTCAAAATTTTGACCTTCGATATCTCGGCTCTGGAAGGGTCTAGAGCCTCCATTTTTGCGCGCTGGTCGAAGTCTCATGGCCCTCTGTCAGAATCCAGAGTTTGAAGAAGATCGGAGGGGGTCAAAATTTCGGCCAAAAAAAAAAAATGACAGTGTTACCCCTTATGTTTTTTTTTCTGGTCAAAATTTTGACCTTCGATATCTCGGCTCTGGAAGGGTCTAGAGCCTCCATTGTTGCGCGCTGGTCGAAGTCTCGTGGCCCTCTGTCAGAATCCAGAGTTTGAAGAAGATCGGAGGGGGTCAAAATTTCGGCCAAAAAAAAAAAAATGACAGTGTTACCCCTTATGTTTTTTTTTCTGGTCAAAATTTTGACCTTCGATATCTCGGCTCTGGAAGGGTCTAGAGCCTCCATTTTTGCGTGCTGGTCGAAGTCTCGTGGCCCTCTGTCAGAATCCAGAGTTTGAAGAAGATCGGAGGGGGTCAAAATTTCGGCCAAAAAAAAAATGACAGTGTTACCCCTTATGTTTTTTTTTCTGGTCAAAATTTTGACCTTCGATATCTCGGCTCTGGAAGGGTCTAGAGCCTCCATTTTTGCGCGCTGGTCGAATTCTCGTGGCCCTCTGTTAGAATCCAGAGTTTGAAGAAGATCGGAGCGGGTCAAAATTTCGGCCAAAAAAAAAATTACAGTGTTACCCCTTATGTTTTTTTTTCTGGTCAAAATTTTGACCTTCGATATCTCGGCTCTGGAAAGGTCTAGAGCCTCCATTTTTGCGCGCTGGTCGAAGTCTCGTGGCCCTCTGTCAGAATCCAGAGTTTGAAGAAGATTGGAGGGGGTCAAAATTTCGGCCAAAAAAAAAAATGACAGTGTTGCCCCTTATGTTTTTTTTTCTGGTCAAAATTTTGACCTTCGATATCTCGGCTCTGGAAGGGTCTTGAGCCTCCATTTTTGCGCGCTGGTCGAAGTCTCGTGGCCCTCTGTCAGAATCCAGAGTTTGAAGAAGATCGGAGGGGGTCAAAATTTCGGCCAAAAAAAAAAAATGACAGTGTTACCCCTTATGTTTTTTTTTTCTGGTCAAAATTTTGACCTTCGATATCTCGGCTCTGGAAGGGTCTAGAGCCTCCATTTTTGCGCGCTGGTCGAAGTCTCGTGGCCCTCTGTCAGAATCCAGAGTTTCAAGAAGATCGGAGGGGGTCAAAATTTCGGCCAAAAAAAATGACAGTGTTACCCCTTATGTTTTTTTTTCTGGTCAAAATTTTGACCTTCGATATCTCGGCTCTGGAAGGGTCTAGAGCCTCCATTTTTGCGCTAGTCGAAGTCTCGTGGCCCTCTGTCAGAATCCAGAGTTTGAAGAAGATCGGAGGGGGTCAAAATTTCGGCCAAAAAAAAAATGACAGTGTTACCCCTTATGTTTTTTTTTCTGGTCAAAATTTTGAGCTTCGATATCTCGGCTCTGGAAGGGTCTAGAGCCTCCATTTTTGCGCGCTGGTCGAAGTCTCGTGGCCCTCTGTCAGAATCCAGAGTTTGAAGAAGATCGGAGGGGGTCAAAATTTCGGCCAAAAAAAAAAAAAATGACAGTGTTACCCCTTATGTTTTTTTTTTCTGGTCAAAATTTTGACCTTCGATATCTCGGCTCTGGAAGGGTCTAGAGCCTCCATTTTTGCGCGCTGGTCGAAGTCTCGTGGCCCTCTGTCAGAATCCAGAGTTTGAAGAAGATCGGAGGGGGTCAAAATTTCGGCCAAAAAAAAAATGACAGTGTTACCCCTTATGTTTTTTTTTCTGGGCAAAATTTTGACCTTCGATATCTCGGCTCTGGAAGGGTCTAGAGCCTCCATTTTTGCGCGCTGGTCGAAGTCTCGTGGCCCTCTGTCAGAATCCAGAGTTTCAAGAAGATCGGAGGGGGTCAAAATTTCGGCCAAAAAAAAAATGACAGTGTTACCCCTTATGTTTTTTTTTCTGGTCAAAATGTTGACCTTCGATATCTCGGCTCTGGAAGGGTCTAGAGCCTCCATTTTTGCGCGCTGGTCGAAGTCTCGTGGCCCTCTGTCAGAATCCAGAGCTTGAAGAAGATCGGAGGGGGTCAAAATTTCGGCCAAAAAATAAAATGACAGTGTTACCCCTTATGTTTTTTTTTCTGGTCAAAATTTTGACCTTCGATATCTTGGCTCTGGAAGGGTCTAGAGCCTCCATTTTTGCGCGCTGGTCGAAGTCTCGTGGCCCTCTGTCAGAATCCAGAGTTTGAAGAAGATCGGAGGGGGTCAAAATTTCGGCCAAAAAAAATGACAGTGTTACCCCTTATGTTTTTTTTTCTGGTCAAAATTTTGACCTTCGATATCTCGGCTCTGGAAGGGTCTAGAGCCTCCATTTTTGCGCGCTGGTCGAAGTCTCGTGGCCCTCTGTCAGAATCCAGAGTTTGAAGAAGATCAGAGGGGGTCAAAATTTCGGCCAAAAAATAAAATGACAGTGTTACCCCTTATGTTTTTTTTTCTGGTCAAAATTTTGACCTTCGATATCTCGGCTCTGGAAGGGTCTAGAGCCTCCATTTTTGCGCGCTGGTCGAAGTCTCGTGGCCCTCTGTCAGAATCCAGAGTTTGAAGAAGATCGGAGGGGGTCAAAATTTCGGCCAAAAAAAAAATGACAGTGTTACCCCTCATGTTTTTTTTCTGGTCAAAATTTTCACCTTCGATATCTCGGCTCTGGAAGGGTCTAAAGCCTCCATTTTTGCGCGCTGGTCGAAGTCTCGTGGCCCTCTGTCAGAATCCAGAGTTTGAAGAAGATCGGAGGGGGTCAAAATTTCGGCCAAAAAAAAAATGACAGTGTTACCCCTTATGTTTTTTTTTCTGGTCAAAATTTTGACCTTCGATATCTCGGCTCTGGAAGGGTCTAGAGCCTCCATTTTTGCGCGCTGGTCGAAGTCTCGTGGCCCTCTGTCAGAATCCAGAGTTTGAAGAAGATCGGAGGGGGTCAAAATTTCGGCCAAAAAAAAAAAAAATGACAGTGTTACCCCTTATGTTTTTTTTTCTGGTCAAAATTTTGACCTTCGATATCTCGGCTCTGGAAGGGTCTAGAGCCTCCATTTTTGCGTGCTGGTCGAAGTCTCGTGGCCCTCTGTCAGAATCCAGAGTTTGAAGAAGATCGGAGGGGGTCAAAATTTCGGCCAAAAAAAAAATTACAGTGTTACCCCTTATGTTTTTTTTTCTGGTCAAAATTTTGACCTTCGATATCTCGGCTCTGGAAGGGTCTAGAGCCTCCATTTTTGCGCGCTGGTCGAATTCTCGTGGCCCTCTGTCAGAATCCAGAGTTTGAAGAAGATCGGAGCGGGTCAAAATTTCGGCCAAAAAAAAATTGACAGTGTTACCCCTTATGTTTTTTTTTTTCTGGTCAAAATTTTGACCTTCGATATCTCGGCTCTGGAAAGGTCTAGAGCCTCCATTTTTGCGCGCTGGTCGAAGTCTCGTGGCCCTCTGTCAGAATCCAGAGTTTGAAGAAGATTGGAGGGGGTCAAAATTTCGGCCAAAAAAAAAAATGACAGTGTTGCCCCTTATGTTTTTTTTTCTGGTCAAAATTTTGACCTTCGATATCTCGGCTCTGGAAGGGTCTTGAGCCTCCATTTTTGCGCGCTGGTCGAAGTCTCGTGGCCCTCTGTCAGAATCCAGAGTTTCAAGAAGATCGGAGGGGGTCAAACTTTCGGCAAAAAAAAAAATGACAGTGTTACCCCTTATGTTTTTTTTTTCTGATCAAAATTTTGACCTTCGATATCTCGGCTCTGGAAGGGTCTAGAGCCTCCATTTTTGCGCGCTGGTCGAAGTCTCGTGGCTCTCTGTCAGAATCCAGAGTTTGAAGAAGATCGGAGGGGGTCAAAATTTCGGCCAAAAAAAAAAAATGACAGTGTTACCCCTTATGTTTTTTTTCTGGTCAAAATTTTGACCTTCGATATCTCGGCTCTGGAAGGGTCTAGAGCCTCCATTTTTGCGCGCTGGTCGAAGTCTCGTGGCCCTCTGTCAGAATCCAGAGTTTGAAGAAGATCGGAGGGGGTCAAAATTTCGGCCAAAAAAAAAAAATGACAGTGTTACCCCTTATGTTTTTTTTTCTGGTTAAAATTTTGACCTTCGATATCTCGGCTCTGGAAGGGTCTAGAGCCTCCATTTTTGCGCGCTGGTCGAAGTCTCGTGGCCCTCTGTCAGAATCCAGAGTTTCAAGAAGATCGGAGGGGGTCAAACTTTCGGCCAAAAAAAAAATGACAGTGTTACCCCTTATGTTTTTTTTTCTGTTCAAAATTTTTACCTTCGATATCTCGGCTCTGGAAGGGTCTAGAGCCTCCAATTTTGCGCGCTGGTCGAAGTCTCGTGGCCCTCTGTCAGAATCCAGAGTTTGAAGAAGATCGGAGGGGGTCAAAATTTCGGCCAAAAAAAAATGACAGTGTTACCCCTTATGTTTTTTTTTCTGGTCAAAATTTTGACCTTCGATATCTCGGCTCTGGAAGGGTCTAGAGCCTCCATTTTTGCGCGCTGGTCGAAGTCTCGTGGTCCTCTGTCAGAATCCAGAGTTTGAAGAAGATCGGAGGGGGTCAAAATTTCGGCCAAAAAAAAATGACAGTGTTACCCCTTATGTTTTTTTTTTCTGGTCAAAATTTTGACCTTCGATATCTCGGCTCTGGAAGGGTCTAGAGCCTCCATTTTTGCGCGCTGGTCGAAGTCTCGTGGCCCTCTGTCAGAATCCAGAGTTTGAAGAAGATCAGAGGGGGTCAAAATTTCGGCCAAAAAAAAAAAAACATAAGGGGTAACACTGTAATTTTTTTTTTGGTCGAAATTTTGACCTCCTCCGATCTTCTTCAAACTCTGGATTCTGACAGAGGGCCACGAGACTTCGACCAGCGCGCAAAAATGGAGTCTCTAGACCCTTCCAGAGCCGAGATATCGAAGGTCAAAATTTTGACCAGAAAAAAAAACATAAGGGGTAACACTGTCATTTTTTTTTTTGGCCGAAATTTTGACCCCCTCCGATCTTCTTCAAACTCTGGATTCTGACAGAGGGCCACGAGACTTCAACCAGCGCCCAAAAATGGAGGCTCTAGACCCTTCCAGAGCCGAGATATCGAAGGTCAAAATTTTGACCAGAAAAAAAAAACATAAGGGGTAACACTGTCATTTTTTTTTGGCCGAAATTTAGACCCCCTCCGATCTTCTTCAAACTCTGGATTCTGACAGAGGGCCACGAGACTTCGACCAGCGCACAAAAATGGAGGCTCTAGACCCTTCCAGAGCCGAGATATCGAAGCTCAAATTTTTGACCAGAAAAAAAAACATAAGGGGTAACACTGTCATTTTTTTTTTTGGCCGAAATTTTGACCCCCTCCGATCTTCTTCAAACTCTGGATTCTGACAGAGGGCCACGAGACTTCGACCAGCGCGCAAAAATGGAGGCTCTAGACCTTTCCAGAGCCGTGATATCGAAGGTCAAAATTTTGACCCGAAAAAAAAACATAAGGGGTAACACTGTCATTTTTTTTTTTGGCCGAAATTTTGACCCCCTCCGATCTTCTTGAAACTCTGGATTCTGACAGAGGGCCACGAGACTTCGACCAGCGCGCAAAAATGGAGGCTCTAGACCCTTCCAGAGCCGAGATATCGAAGGTCAAAATTTTGACCAAAAAAAAAACATAAGGGGTAACACTGTCATTTTTTTTTTTTGGCCGGAATTTTGACCCCCTCCGATCTTCTTCAAACTCTGGATTCTGACAGAGGGCCACGAGACTTCGACCAGCGCGCAAAAATGGAGGCTCTAGACCCTTCCAGAGCCGAGATATCGAAGGTCAAAATTTTGACCAGAAAAAAAAAACATAAGGGGTAACACTGTCATTTTTTTTTTGGACGAAATTTTGACCCCCTCCGATCTTCTTCAAACTCTGGATTCTGACAGAGGGCCACGAGACTTCGACCAGCGCGCAAAAATGGAGGCTCTAGACCCTTCCAGAGCCGAGATATCGAAGGTCAAAATTTTGACCAGAAAAAAAAAACATAAGGGGTAACACTGTCATTTTTTTATGGCCGAAATTTTGACCCCCTCCGATCTTCTTCAAACACTGGATTCTGACAGAGGGCCACGAGACTTCGACCAGCGCGCAAAAATGGAGGCTCTAGACCCTTCCAAAGCCGAGATATCGAAGGTCAAAATTTTGACCAGAAAAAAAAACATAAGGGGTAACACTGTCATTTTTTTTTGGCCGAAATTTTGACCCCCTCCGATCTTCTTGAAACTCTGGATTCTGACAGAGGGCCACGAGACATCGACCAGCGCGCAAAAATGGAGGCTCTAGACCCTTCCAGAGCCGAGATATCGAAGGTCAAAATTTTGACCAGAAAAAAAAACATAAGGGGTAACACTGTCATTTTTTTTTTGGCCGAAATTTTGACCCCCTCCGATCTTCTTCAAACTCTGGATTCTGACAGAGGGCCACGAGACTTCGACCAGCGCACAAAAATGGAGGCTCTAGACGCTTCCAGAGCCGAGATATCGAAGGTCAAAATTTTGACCAGAAAAAAAAACATAAGGGGTAACACTGTCATTTTTTTTTTGGCCGAAATTTTGACCCCCTCCGATCTTCTTCAAACTCTGGATTCTGACAGAGGGCCACGAGACTTCGACCAGCGCGCAAAAATGAAGGCTCTAGACCCTTCCAGAGCCGAGATATCGAAGGTCAAAATTTTGACCAGAAAAAAAAACAAAAGGGGTAACACTGTCATTTTTTTTTTGGCCGAAAGTTTGACCCCCTCCGATCTTCTTGAAACTCTGGATTATGACAGAGGGCCACGAGACTTCGACCAGCGCGCAAAAATTGAGGCTCAAGACCCTTCCAGAGCCAAGATATCGAAGGTCAAAATTTTGACCAGAAAAAAAAACATAAGGGGTAACACTGTCATTTTTTTTTTTTTTGGCCGAAATTTTGACCCCCTCCGATCTTCTTCAAACTCTGGATTCTGACAGAGGGCCACGAGACTTCGACCAGCGCGCAAAAATGGAGGCTCTAGACCCTTCCAGAGCCGAGATATCGAAGGTCAAAATTTTCACTAGAAAAAAAAAACATAAGGGGTAACACTGTCATTTTTTTTTTGGCCGAAATTTTGACCCCCTCCGATCTTCTTGAAACTCTGGATTCTGACAGAGGGCCACAAGACTTCGACCAGCGCGCAAAAATGGAGGCTCTAGACCCTTCCAGAGCCGAGATATCGAAGGTCAAAATTTTGACCAGAAAAAAAAAACATAAGGGGTAACACTGTCATTTTTTTTTTTGACCGAAATTTTGACCCCCTCCGATCTTCTTCAAACTCTGGATTCGGACAGAGGGCCACGAGACTTCGACCAGCGCGCAAAAATGGAGGCTCTAGACCCTTCCAGAGCCGAGATATCGAAGGTCAAAATTTTGACCAGAAAAAAAAACATAAGGGGTAACACTGTCATTTTTTTTGGCCGAAATTTTGACCCCCTCCGATCTTCTTCAAACTCTGGATTCTGACAGAGGGCCACGAGACTTCGACCAGCGCGCAAAAATGGAGGCTCTAGACCCTTCCAGAGCCGAGATATCGAAGGTCAAAATTTTGACCATAAAAAAAAAACATAAGGGGTAACACTGTCATTTTTTTTTTTGGCCGAAATTTTGACCCCCTCCGATCTTCTTGAAACTCTGGATTCTGACAGAGGGCCACGAGACTTCGACCAGCGCGCAAAAATGGAGGCTCTAGACCCTTCCAGAGCCGAGATATCGAAGGTCAAAATTTTGACCAGAAAAAAAAACATAAGGGGTAACACTGTCATTTTTTTTTTTGGCCGAAATTTTGACCCCCTCCGATCTTCTTCAAACTCTGGATTCTGACAGAGGGCCACGAGACTTCGACCAGCGCGCAAAAATGGAGGCTCTAGACCCTTCCAGAGCCGAGATATCGAAGGTCAAAATTTTGACCAGAAAAAAAAAACATAAGGGGTAACACTGTCATTTTTTTTTTGGCCGAAATTTTGACCCCCTCCGATCTTCTTGAAACTCTGGATTCTGACAGAGGGCCACGAGACTTCAACCAGCGCCCAAAAATGGAGGCTCTAGACCCTTCCAGAGCCGAGATATCGAAGGTCAAAATTTTGACCAGAAAAAAAAAAACATAAGGGGTAACACTGTCATTTTTTTTTTGGCCGAAATTTTGACCCCCTCCGATCTTCTTGAAACTCTGGATTCTGACAGAGGGCCACGAGACTTCGACCAGCGCGCAAAAATTGATGCTCTAGACCCTTCCAGAGCCGAGATATCGAAGGTCAAACTTTTGACCAGAAAAAAAAACATAAGGGGTAACACTGTCATTTTTTTTTTGGCCGAAATTTTGACCCCCTCCGATCTTCTTCAAACTCTGGATTCTGACAGAAGGCCACGAGACTTCGACCAGCGCGCAAAAATGGAGGCTCTAGACCCTTCCAGAGCAGAGATATCGAAGGTCAAAATTTTGACCAGAAAAAAAAACATAAGGGGTAACACTGTCATTTTTTTTTGGCCGAAATTTTGACCCCCTCCGATCTTCTTGAAACTCTGGATTCTGACAGAGGGCCACGAGACTTCGACCAGCGCGCAAAAATGGAGGCTCTAGACCCCTCCAGAGCCGAGATATCGAAGGTCAAAATTTTGATCAGAAAAAAAAAAAAACATAAGGGGTAACACTGTCATTTTTTTTTGGCCGAAATTTTGACCCCCTCCGATCTTCTTGAAACTCTGGATTCTGACAGAGGGCCACGAGACTTCGACCAGCGCGCAAAAATGGAGGCTCTAGACGTTTCCTGAGCCGAGATATCGAAGGTCAAAATTTTGACCAGAAAAAAAAACATAAGGGGTAACACTGTCATTTTTTTTTTTTTGGCCGAAATTTTGACCCCCTCCGATCTTCTTCAAACTCTGGATTCTGACAGAGGGCCACGAGACTTCGACCAGCGCGCAAAAATGGAAGCTCTAGACCCTTCCAGAGCCGAGATATCGAAGGTCAAAATTTTGACCAGAAAAAAAAACATAAGGGGTAACACTGTCATTTTTTTTTTGCCCGAAATTTTGACCCCCTCCGATCTTCTTGAAACTCTGGATTCTGACAGAGGGCCACGAGACTTCGACCAGCGCGCAAAAATGGAGGCTCTAGACCCTTCCAGAGCCGAGATATCGAAGGTCAAACTTTTGACCAGAAAAAAAAACATAAGGGGTAACACTGTCATTTTTTTTGGGCCGAAATTTTGACCCCCTCCGATCTTCTTCAAACTCTGGATTCTGACAGAGGGCCACGAGACTTCGACCAGCGCGCAAAAATGGAGGCTCTAGACCCTTCCAGAGCCGAGATATCGAAGGTCAAAATTTTGACCAGAAAAAAAAACATAAGGGGTAACACTGTCATTTTTTTTGGCCGAAATTTTGACCCCCTCCGATCTTCTTGAAACTCTGGATTCTGACAGAGGGCCACGAGACTTCGACCAGCGCGCAAAAATGGAGGCTCTAGACTTTTCCTGAGCCGAGATATCGAAGGTCAAAATTTTGACCAGAAAAAAAAAACATAAGGGGTAACACTGTCATTTTTTTTTTTTTGGCCGAAATTTTGACCCCCTCCGATCTTCTTCAAACTCTGGATTCTGACAGAGGGCCACGAGACTTCGACCAGCGCGCAAAAATGGAGGCTCTAGACCCTTCCAGAGCCGAGATATCGAAGGTCAAAATTTTGACCAGAAAAAAAAACATAAGGGGTAACACTGTCATTTTTTTTGGCCGAAATTTTGACCCCCTCCGATCTTCTTGAAACTCTGGATTCTGACAGAGGGCCACGAGACTTCGACCAGCGCGCAAAAATGGAGGCTCTAGACTTTTCCTGAGCCGAGATATCGAAGGTCAAAATTTTGACCAGAAAAAAAAACATAAGGGGTAACACTGTCATTTTTTTTTTGGCCGAAATTTTGACCCCCTCCGATCTTCTTCAAACTCTGGATTCTGACAGAGGGCCACGAGACTTCGACCAGCGCGCAAAAATGGAGGCTCTAGACCCTTCCAGAGCCGAGATATCGAAGGTCAAAATTTTGACCAGAAAAAAAAAACATAAGGGGTAACACTGTCATTTTTTTTTGGCCGAAATTTTGACCCCCTCCGATCTTCTTGAAACTCTGGATTCTGACAGAGGGCCACGAGACTTCGACCAGCGCGCAAAAATGGAGGCTCTAGACCCTTCCAGAGCCGAGATATCGAAGGTCAAAATTTTGACCAGAAAAAAACATAAGGGGTAACACTGTCATTTTTTTTTTTTTTGGCCGAAATTTTGACCCCCTCCGATGTTCTTCAAACTCTGGATTCTGACAGAGGGCCACGAGACTTCGACCAGCGTGCAAAAATGGAGGCTCTAGACCCTTCCAGAGCCGAGATATCGAAGGTCAAAATTTTGACCAGAAAAAAAAAACATAAGGGGTAACACTGTCATTTTTTTTTGGCCGAAATTTTGACCCCCTCCGATCTTCTTGAAACTCTGGATTCTGACAGAGGGCCACGAGACTTCAACCAGCGCCCAAAAATGGAGGCTCTAGACCCTTCCAGAGCCGAGATATCGAAGGTCAAACTTTTGACCAGAAAAAAAAACATAAGGGGTAACACTGTCATTTTTTTTTTGGCCGAAATTTTGACCCCCTCCGATCTTCTTCAAACTCTGGAATCTGACAGAGGGCCACGAGACTTCGACCAGCGCGCAAAAATGGAGGCTCTAGACCCTTCCAGAGCCGAGATATCGAAGGTCAAAATTTTGACCAGAAAAAAAAAACATAAGGGGTAACACTGTCATTTTTTTTTGGCCGAAATTTTGACCCCCTCCGATCTTCTTGAAACTCTGGATTCTGACAGAGGGCCACGAGACTTTGACCAGCGCGCAAAAATGGAGGCTCTAGACTTTTCCTGAGCCGAGATATCGAAGGTCAAAATTTTGACCAGAAAAAAAAACATAAGGGGTAACACTGTCATTTTTTTTTTTGGCCGAAATGTTGACCCCCTCCGATCTTCTTTAAACTCTGGATTCTGACAGAGGGCCACGAGACTTCGACCAGCGCGCAAAAATGGAGGCTCTAGACCCTTCCAGAGCCGAGATATCGAAGGTCAAAATTTTGACCAGAAAAAAAAACATAAGGGGTAACACTGTCATTTTTTTTTTGGCCGAAATTTTGACCCCCTCCGATCTTCTTCAAACTCTGGATTCTGACAGAGGGCCACGAGACTTCGACCAGCGCGCAAAAATGGAGGCTCTAGACCCTTCCAGAGCCGAGATATCGAAGGTCAAAATTTTGACCAGAAAAAAAAACATAAGGGGTAACACTGTCATTTTTTTTTTGGCCGAAATTTTGACCCCCTCCGATCTTCTTGAAACTCTGGATTCTGACAGAGGGCCACGAGACTTCACCCAGCGCCCAAAAATGGAGGCTCTAGACCCTTCCAGAGCCGAGATATTGAAGGTCAAAATTTTGACCAGAAAAAAAACATAAGGGGTAACACTGTCATTTTTTTTTTTTGGCCGAAATTTTGACCCCCTCCGATCTTCTTGAAACTCTGGATTCTGACAGAGGGCCACGAGACTTCGACCAGCGCGCAAAAATGGAGGCTCTAGACCCTTCCAGAGCCGAGATATCGAAGGTCAAAATTTTGACCAGAAAAAAAAACATAAGGGGTAACACTGTCATTTTTTTTGGCCGAAATTTTGACCCCCTCCGATCTTCTTGAAACTCTGGATTCTGACAGAGGGCCACGAGACTTCGACCAGCGCGCAAAAATGGAGGCTCTAGACCCTTCCAGAGCCGAGATATCGAAGGTCAAAATTTTGATCAGAAAAAAAAAACATAAGGGGTAACACTGTCATTTTTTTTTTTTGGCCGAAATTTTGACCCCCTCCGATCTTCTTCAAACTCTGGATTCTGACAGAGGGCCACGAGACTTCTACCAGCGCGCAAAAATGGAGGCTCTAGACCCTTCCAGAGCTGAGATATCGAAGGTCAAAATTTTGACCAGAAAAAAAAACATAAGGGGTAACACTGTCATTTTTTTTTTTTGGCCGAAATTTTGACCCCCTCCGATCTTCTTGAAACTCTGGATTCTGACAGAGGGCCACGAGACTTCGACCAGCGCGCAAAAATGGAGGCTCTAGACCCTTCCAGAGCCGAGATATCGAAGGTCAAACTTTTGACCAGAAAAAAAAAATATAAGGGGTAACACTGTCATTTTTTTTTTGGCCGAAATTTTGACCCCCTCCGATCTTCTTCAAACTCTGGATTCTGACAGAGGGCCACGAGTCTTCGACCAGCGCGCAAAAATGGAGGCTCTAGACCCTTCCAGAGCCGAGATATCGAAGGTCAAAATTTTGACCAGAAAAAAAAAACATAAGGGGTAACACTGTCATTTTTTTTTTGGCCGAAATTTTGACCCCCTCCGATCTTCTTCAAACTCTGGATTCTGACAGAGGGCCACGAGACTTCGACCAGCGCGCAAAAATGGAGGCTCTAGACCCTTCCAGAGCCGAGATATCGAAGGTCAAAATTTTGACCAGAAAAAAAAACATAAGGGGTAACACTGTCATTTTTTTTTTGGCCGAAATTTTGACCCGCTCCGATCTTCTTCAAACTCTGGATTCTGACAGAGGGCCATGAGACTTCGACCAGCGCGCAAAAATGGAGGCTCTAGACCCTTCCAGAGCCGAGATATCGAAGGTCAAAATTTTGATCAGAAAAAAAAAACATAAGGGGTAACACTGTGATTTTTTTTTTTGGCCGAAATTTTGACCCCCTCCGATCTTCTTCAAACTCTGGATTCTGACAGAGGGCCACGAGACTTCGACCAGCACGCAAAAATGGAGGCTCTAGACCCTTCCAGAGCCGAGATATCGAAGGTCAAACTTTTGACCAGAAAAAAAAAAAACATAAGGGGTAACACTGTCATTTTTTTTTGGCCGAAATTTTGACCCCCTCCGATCTTCTTCAAACTCTGGATTCTGACAGAGGGCCACGAGACTTCGACCAGCGCGCAAAAATGGAGGCTCTAGACCCTTCCAGAGCCGAGATATCGAAGGTCAAAATTTTGACCAGAAAAAAAAACATAAGGGGTAATACTGTCATTTTTTTTTTGGCCGAAATTTTGACCCCCTCCGATCTTCTTCAAACTCTGGATTCTGACAGAGGGCCACGAGACTTCGACCAGCGCGCAAAAATGGAGGCTCTAGACCCTTCCAGAGCCGAGATATCGAAGGTCAAAATTTTGACAAGAAAAAAAAAACATAAGGGGTAACACTGTCATTTTCTTTTTGGCCGAAATTTTGACCCCCTCCGATCTTCTTGAAACTCTGGATTCTGACAGAGGGCCACGAGACTTCGACCAGCGCGCAAAAATGGAGGCTCTAGACCCTTCCAGAGCCGAGATATCGAAGGTCAAAATTTTGACCAGAAAAAAAAACATAAGGGGTACCACTGTCATTTTTTTTTTGGCCGAAATTTTGACCCCCTCCGATCTTCTTCAAACTCTGGATTCTGACAGAGGGCCACGAGACTTCGACCAGCGCGCAAAAATGGGGGCTCTAGACCCTTCCAGAGCCGAGATATCGAAGGTCAAAATTTTGACCAGAAAAAAAACATAAGGGGTAACACTGTCATTTTTTTTTTGGCCGAAATTTTGACCCCCTCCGATCTTCTTGAAACTCTGGATTCTGACAGAGGGCCACGAGACTTCAACCAGCGCCCAAAAATGGAGGCTCTAGACCCTTCCAGAGCCGAGATATCGAAGGTCAAAATTTTGACCAGAAAAAAAAACATAAGGAGTAACACTGTCATTTTTTTTTTTTTTGGCCGAAATTTTGACCCCCTCCGATCTTCTTGAAACTCTGGATTCTGAGAGAGGGCCACGAGACTTCGACCAGCGCGCAAAAATGGAGGCTCTAGACCCTTCCAGAGCCGAGATATCGAAGGTCAAACTTATGACCAGAAAAAAAAAACATAAGGGGTAACACTGTCATTTTTTTTTTGGCCGAAATTTTGACCCCCTCCGATCTTCTTCAAACTCTGGATTCTGACAGAGGGCCACGAGACTTCGACCAGCGCGCAAAAATGGAGGCTCTAGACCCTTCCAGAGCCGAGATATCGAAGGTCAAAATTTTGACCCGAAAAAAAAACATAAGGGGTAACACTGTCCTTTTTTTTTTTTGGCCGAAATTTTGACCCCCTCCGATCTTCTTCAAACTCTGGATTCTGACAGAGGGCCACGAGACTTCGACCAGCGCGCAAAAATGGAGGCTCTAGACCCTTCCAGAGCCGAGATATCGAAGGTCAAAATTTTGACCAGAAAAAAAAACATAAGGGGTAACACTGTCATTTTTTTTTTTTTGGCCGAAATTTTGACCCCCTCCGATCTTCTTCAAACTCTGGATTCTGACAGAGGGCCACGAGACTTCGACCAGCGCGCAAAAATGGAGGCTCTAGACCCTTCCAGAGCCGAGATATCGAAGGTCAAAATTTTGACCAGAAAAAAAAACATAAGGGGTAACACTGTCATTTTTTTTTTGGCCGAAATTTTGACCCACTCCGATCTTCTTGAAACTCTGGATTCTGACAGAGGGCCACGAGACTTCGACCAGTGCGCAAAAATGGAGGCTCTAGTCGTTTCCAGAGCCGAGATATCGAAGGTCAAAATTTTGACCAGAAAAAAAAAACATAAGGGGTAACACTGTCATTTTTTTTTTTGGCCGAAATTTTGACCCCGTCCGATCTTCTTGAAACTCTGGATTCTGACAGAGGGCCACGAGACTTCGACCAGTGCGCAAAAATGGAGGCTCTAGACGTTTCCTGAGCCGAGATATCGAAGGTCAATATTTTGACCAGAAAAAAAAACATAAGGGGTAACACTGTCATTTTTTTTTTTTTGGCCGAAATTTTGACCCCCTCCGATCTTCTTCAAACTCTGGATTCTGACAGAGGGCCACGAGACTTCGACCAGCGCGCAAAAATGGAGGCTCTAGACCCTTCCAGAGCCGAGATATCGAAGGTCAAAATTTTGACCAGAAAAAAAAAACATAAGGGGTAACACTGTCATTTTTTTTTTGGCCGAAATTTTGACCCGCTCCGATCTTCTTGTAACTCTGGATTCTGACAGAGGGCCACGAGACTTCGACCAGCGCGCAAAAATGGAGGCTCTAGACCCTTCCAGAGCCGAGATATCGAAGGTCAAAATTTTGATCAGAAAAAAAAACATAAGGGGTAACACTGTATTTTTTTTTTTTGGCCGAAATTTTGACCCCCTCCGATCTTCTTCAAACTCTGGATTCTGACAGAGGGCCACGAGACTTCGACCAGCGCGCAAAAATGGAGGCTCTAGACCCTTCCAGAGCCGAGATATCGAAGGTCAAACTTTTGACCAGAAAAAAAAAAAACATAAGGGGTAACACTGTCATTTTTTTTTTTTGGCCGAAATTTTGACCCCCTCCGATCTTCTTCAAACTCTGGATTCTGACAGAGGGCCACGAGACTTCGACCAGCGCGCAAAAATGGAGGCTCTAGACCCTTTCAGAGCCGAGATATCGAAGGTCAAAATTTTGACCAGAAAAAAAACATAAGGGGTAATACTGTCATTTTTTTTTTGGCCGAAATTTTGACCCCCTCCGATCTTCTTCAAACACTGGATTCTGACAGAGGGCCACGAGACTTCGACCAGCGCGCAAAAATGGAGGCTCTAGACCCTTCCAGAGCCAAGATATCGAAGGTCAAAATTTTGACCAGAAAAAAAAACATAAGGGGTAACACTGTCATTTTTTTTGGCCGAAATTTTGACCCCCTCCGATCTTCTTGAAACTCTGGATTCTGACAGAGGGCCACGAGACTTCGACCAGCGCGCAAAAATGGAGGCTCTAGACCCTTCCAGAGCCGAGATATCGAAGGTCAAACTTTTGACCAGAAAAAAAAACATAAGGGGTAACACTGTCATTTTTTTTTGGCCGAAATTTTGACCCCCTCCGATCTTCTTGAAACTCTGGATTCTGACAGAGGGCCACGAGACTTCGACCAGCGCGCAAAAATGGAGGCTCTAGACCCCTCCAGAGCCGAGATATCGAAGGTCAAAATTTTGATCAGAAAAAAAAAAACATAAGGGGTAACACTGTCATTTTTTTTGGCCGAAATTTTGACCCCCTCCGATCTTCTTGAAACTCTGGATTCTGACAGAGGGCCACGAGACTTCAACCAGAGCCCAAAAATGGAGGCTCTAGACCCTTCCAGAGCCGAGATATCGAAGGTCAAAATTTTGACCAGAAAAAAAAACATAAGTGGTAACACTGTCATTTTTTTTTTTGGCCGAAATTTTGACCCCCTCCGATCTTCTTGAAACTCTGGATTCTGACAGAGGGCCACGAGACTTCGACCAGCGCGCAAAAATGGAGGCTCTAGACCCTTCCAGAGCCGAGATATCGAAGGTCAAACTTTTGACCAGAAAAAAAAACATAAGGGGTAACACTGTCATTTTTTTTTTGGCCGAAATTTTGACCCCCTCCGATCTTCTTCAAACTCTGGATTCTGACAGAGGGCCACGAGACTTCGACCTGCGCGCAAAAATGGAGGCTCTAGACCCTTCCAGAGCCGAGATATCGAAGGTCAAAATTTTGACCAGAAAAAAAAACATAAGGGGTAACACTGTCATTTTTTTTTTGGCCGAAATTTTGACCCGCTCCGATCTTCTTCAAACTCTGGATTCTGACAGAGGGCCATGAAACTTCGACCAGCGCGCAAAAATGGAGGCTCTAGACCCTTCCAGAGCCGAGATATCGAAGGTCAAAATTTTGATCAGAAAAAAAAAAACATAAGGGGTAACACTGTGATTTTTTTTTTTGGCCGAAATTTTGACCCCCTCCGATCTTCTTCAAACTCTGGATTCTGACAGAGGGCCACGAGACTTCGACCAGCACGCAAAAATGGAGGCTCTAGACCCTTCCAGAGCCGAGATATCGAAGGTCAAACTTTTGACCAGAAAAAAAAAAAACATAAGGGGTAACACTGTCATTTTTTTTTGGCCGAAATTTTGACCCCCTCCGATCTTCTTCAAACTCTGGATTCTGACAGAGGGCCACGAGACTTCGACCAGCGCACAAAAATGGAGGCTCTAGACCCTTCCAGAGCCGAGATATCGAAGGTCAAAATTTTGACCAGAAAAAAAAACATAAGGGGTAATACTGTCATTTTTTTTTTGGCCGAAATTTTGACCCCCTCCGATCTTCTTCAAACTCTGGATTCTGACAGAGGGCCACGAGACTTCGACCAGCGCGCAAAAATGGAGGCTCTAGACCCTTCCAGAGCCGAGATATCGAAGGTCAAAATTTTGACAAGAAAAAAAAAACATAAGGGGTACCACTGTCATTTTTTTTTTGGCCGAAATTTTGACCCCCTCCGATCTTCTTCAAACTCTGGATTCTGACAGAGGGCCACGAGACTTCGACCAGCGCGCAAAAATGGGGGCTCTAGACCCTTCCAGAGCCGAGATATCGAAGGTCAAAATTTTGACCAGAAAAAAAACATAAGGGGTAACACTGTCATTTTTTTTTTGGCCGAAATTTTGACCCCCTCCGATCTTCTTGAAACTCTGGATTCTGACAGAGGGCCACGAGACTTCAACCAGCGCCCAAAAATGGAGGCTCTAGACCCTTCCAGAGCCGAGATATCGAAGGTCAAAATTTTGACCAGAAAAAAAACATAAGGAGTAACACTGTCATTTTTTTTTTTTTGGCCGAAATTTTGACCCCCTCCGATCTTCTTGAAACTCTGGATTCTGAGAGAGGGCCACGAGACTTCGACCAGCGCGCAAAAATGGAGGCTCTAGACCCTTCCAGAGCCGAGATATCGAAGGTCAAACTTATGACCAGAAAAAAAAAACATAAGGGGTAACACTGTCATTTTTTTTTTGGCCGAAATTTTGACCCCCTCCGATCTTCTTCAAACTCTGGATTCTGACAGAGGGCCACGAGACTTCGACCAGCGCGCAAAAATGGAGGCTCTAGACCCTTCCAGAGCCGAGATATCGAAGGTCAAAATTTTGACCCGAAAAAAAAACATAAGGGGTAACACTGTCATTTTTTTTTTTTTGGCCGAAATTTTGACCCCCTCCGATCTTCTTCAAACTCTGGATTCTGACAGAGGGCCACGAGACTTCGACCAGCGCGCAAAAATGGAGGCTCTAGACTCTTCCAGAGCCGAGATATCGAAGGTCAAAATTTTGACCAGAAAAAAAAAACATAAGGGGTAACACTGTCATTTTTTTTTTGGCCGAAATTTTGACCCACTCCGATCTTCTTGAAACTCTGGATTCTGACAGAGGGCCACGAGACTTCGACCAGTGCGCAAAAATGGAGGCTCTAGTCGTTTCCAGAGCCGAGATATCGAAGGTCAAAATTTTGACCAGAAAAAAAAAACATAAGGGGTAACACTGTCATTTTTTTTTTTGGCCGAAATTTTGACCCCCTCCGATCTTCTTGAAACTCTGGATTCTGACAGAGGGCCACGAGACTTCGACCAGTGCGCAAAAATGGAGGCTCTAGACGTTTCCTGAGCCGAGATATCGAAGGTCAATATTTTGACCAGAAAAAAAAACATAAGGGGTAACACTGTCATTTTTTTTTTTTTGGCCGAAATTTTGACCCCCTCCGATCTTCTTCAAACTCTGGATTCTGACAGAGGGCCACGAGACTTCGACCAGCGCGCAAAAATGGAGGCTCTAGACCCTTCCAGAGCCGAGATATCGAAGGTCAAAATTTTGACCAGAAAAAAAAAACATAAGGGGTAACACTGTCATTTTTTTTTTGGCCGAAATTTTGACCCGCTCCGATCTTCTTGTAACTCTGGATTCTGACAGAGGGCCACGAGACTTCGACCAGCGCGCAAAAATGGAGGCTCTAGACCCTTCCAGAGCCGAGATATCGAAGGTCAAAATTTTGATCAGAAAAAAAAACATAAGGGGTAACACTGTATTTTTTTTTTTTTGGCCGAAATTTTGACCCCCTCCGATCTTCTTCAAACTCTGGATTCTGACAGAGGGCCACGAGACTTCGACCAGCGCGCAAAAATGGAGGCTCTAGACCCTTCCAGAGCCGAGATATCGAAGGTCAAACTTTTGACCAGAAAAAAAAAACATAAGGGGTAACACTGTCATTTTTTTTTTTTGGCCGAAATTTTGACCCCCTCCGATCTTCTTCAAACTCTGGATTCTGACAGAGGGCCACGAGACTTCGACCAGCGCGCAAAAATGGAGGCTCTAGACCCTTTCAGAGCCGAGATATCGAAGGTCAAAATTTTGACCAGAAAAAAAACATAAGGGGTAATACTGTCATTTTTTTTTTGGCCGAAATTTTGACCCCCTCCGATCTTCTTCAAACACTGGATTCTGACAGAGGGCCACGAGACTTCGACCAGCGCGCAAAAATGGAGGCTCTAGACCCTTCCAGAGCCAAGATATCGAAGGTCAAAATTTTGACCAGAAAAAAAAACATAAGGGGTAACACTGTCATTTTTTTTGGCCGAAATTTTGACCCCCTCCGATCTTCTTGAAACTCTGGATTCTGACAGAGGGCCACGAGACTTCGACCAGCGCGCAAAAATGGAGGCTCTAGACCCTTCCAGAGCCGAGATATCGAAGGTCAAACTTTTGACCAGAAAAAAAAACATAAGGGGTAACACTGTCATTTTTTTTTGGCCGAAATTTTGACCCCCTCCGATCTTCTTGAAACTCTGGATTCTGACAGAGGGCCACGAGACTTCGACCAGCGCGCAAAAATGGAGGCTCTAGACCCCTCCAGAGCCGAGATATCGAAGGTCAAAATTTTGATCAGAAAAAAAAAAAACATAAGGGGTAACACTGTCATTTTTTTTTGGCCGAAATTTTGACCCCCTCCGATCTTCTTGAAACTCTGGATTCTGACAGAGGGCCACGAGACTTCAACCAGAGCCCAAAAATGGAGGCTCTAGACCCTTCCAGAGCCGAGATATCGAAGGTCAAAATTTTGACCAGAAAAAAAAACATAAGTGGTAACACTGTCATTTTTTTTTTTGGCCGAAATTTTGACCCCCTCCGATCTTCTTGAAACTCTGGATTCTGACAGAGGGCCACGAGACTTCGACCAGCGCGCAAAAATGGAGGCTCTAGACCCTTCCAGAGCCGAGATATCGAAGGTCAAACTTTTGACCAGAAAAAAAAACATAAGGGGTAACACTGTCATTTTTTTTTTGGCCGAAATTTTGACCCCCTCCGATCTTCTTCAAACTCTGGATTCTGACAGAGGGCCACGAGACTTCGACCTGCGCGCAAAAATGGAGGCTCTAGACCCTTCCAGAGCCGAGATATCGAAGGTCAAAATTTTGACCAGAAAAAAAAACATAAGGGGTAACACTGTCATTTTTTTTTTGGCCGAAATGTTGACCCCCTCCAATCTTCTTCAAACTCTGGATTCTGACAGACGGCCACGAGACTTCGACCAGCGCGCAAAAATGGAGGCTCTAGACCCTTCCAGAGCCGAGATATCGAAGGTCAAAATTTTGACCAGAAAAAAAAACATAAGGGGTAACACTGTCATTTTTTTTTTGGCCGAAATTTTGACCCCCTCCGATCTTCTTCAAACTCTGGATTCTGACAGAGGGCCACGAGACTTCGACCAGCGCGCAAAAATGGAGGCTCTAGACCCTTCCAGAGCCGAGATATCGAAGGTCAAAATTTTGACCAGAAAAAAAAACATAAGGGGTAACACTGTCATTTTTTTTTTTGGCCGAAATTTTGACCCCCTCCGATCTTCTTGAAACTCTGGATTCTGACAGAGGGCCACGAGACTTCGACCAGCGCGCAAAAATGGAGGCTCTAGACCCTTCCAGAGCCGAGATATCGAAGGTCAAAATTTTGACCAGAAAAAAAAACATAAGGGGTAACACTGTCATTTTTTTTTTTTTTGGCCGAAATTTTGACCCCCTCCGATCTTCTTCAAACTCTGGATTCTGACAGAGGGCCACGAGACTTCGACCAGCGTGCAAAAATGGAGGCTCTAGACCCTTCCAGAGCCGAGATATCGAAGGTCAAAATTTTGACCAGAAAAAAAAAACATAAGGGGTAACACTGTCATTTTTTTTTTGGCCGAAATTTTGACCCCCTCCGATCTTCTTGAAACTCTGGATTCTGACAGAGGGCCACGAGACTTCAACCAGCGCCCAAAAATGGAGGCTCTAGACCCTTCCAGAGCCGAGATATCGAAGGTCAAAATTTTGACCAGAAAAAAAAACATAAGGGGTAACACTGTCATTTTTTTTTTTTTGGCCGAAATTTTGACCCCCTCCGATCTTCTTCAAACTCTGGATTCTGACAGAGGGCCACGAGACTTCGACCAGCGCGCAAAAATGGAGGCTCTAGACCCTTCCAGAGCCGAGATATCGAAGGTCAAAATTTTGACCAGAAAAAAAAAAACATAAGGGGTAACACTGTCATTTTTTTTTTTTGGCCGAAATTTTGACCCCCTCCGATCTTCTTGAAACTCTGGATTCTGACAGAGGGCCACGAGACTTCAACCAGCGCCCAAAAATGGAGGCTCTAGACCCTTCCAGAGCCGAGATATCGAAGGTCAAAATTTTGACCAGAAAAAAAAACATAAGGGGTAACACTGTCATTTTTTTTTTTTTTGGCCGAAATTTTGACCCCCTCCGATCTTCTTGAAACTCTGGATTCTGACAGAGGGCCACGAGACTTCGACCAGCGCGCAAAAATGGAGGCTCTAGAACCTTCCAGAGCCGAGATATCGAAGGTCAAACTTTTGACCAGAAAAAAAAACATAAGGGGTAACACTGTCATTTTTTTTTTGGCCGAAATTTTGACCCCCTCCGATCTTCTTCAAACTCTGGATTATGACAGAGGGCCACGAGACTTCGACCAGCGCGCAAAAATGGAGGCTCTAGACCCTTCCAGAGCCGAGATATCGAAGGTCAAAATTTTGACCAGAAAAAACAACATAAGGGGTAACACTGTAATTTTTTTTGGCCGAAATTTTGACCCCCTCCGATCTTCTTGAAACTCTGGATTCTGACAGAGGGCCACGAGACTTCGACCAGCGCGCAAAAATGGAGGCTCTAGACTTTTCCTGAGCCGAGATATCGAAGGTCAAAATTTTGACCAGAAAAAAAAACATAAGGGGTAACACTGTCATTTTTTTTTTTGGCCGAAATGTTGACCCCCTCCGATCTTCTTGAAACTCTGGATTCTGACAGAGGGCCACGAGACTTCGACCAGCGCGCAAAAATGGAGGCTCTAGACCCTTCCAGAGCCGAGATATCGAAGGTCAAAATTTTGACCAGAAAAAAAAACATAAGGGGTAACACTGTCATTTTTTTTGGCCGAAATTTTGACCCCCTCCGATCTTCTTCAAACTCTGGATTCTGACAGAGGGCCACGAGACTTCGACCAGCGCGCAAAAATGGAGGCTCTAGACCCTTCCAGAGCCGAGATATCGAAGGTCAAAATTTTGACCAGAAAAAAAAACATAAGGGGTAACACTGTCATTTTTTTTTTTGGCCGAAATTTTGACCCCCTCCGATCTTCTTGAAACTCTGGATTCTGACAGAGGGCCACGAGACTTCGACCAGCGCGCAAAAATGGAGGCTCTAGACCCTTCCAGAGCCGAGATATCGAAGGTCAAAATTTTGACCAGAAAAAAAACATAAGGGGTAACACTGTCATTTTTTTTTTTTTGGCCGAAATTTTGACCCCCTCCGATCTTCTTCAAACTCTGGATTCTGACAGAGGGCCACGAGACTTCGACCAGCGTGCAAAAATGGAGGCTCTAGACCCTTCCAGAGCCGAGATATCGAAGGTCAAAATTTTGACCAGAAAAAAAAACATAAGGGGTAACACTGTCATTTTTTTTTGGCCGAAATTTTGACCCCCTCCGATCTTCTTCAAACTCAGGATTCTGACAGAGGGCCACGAGACTTCAACCAGCGCCCAAAAATGGAGGCTCTAGACCCTTCCAGAGCCGAGATATCGAAGGTCAAAATTTTGACCAGAAAAAAAAACATAAGGGGTAACACTGTCATTTTTTTTTTTTGGCCGAAATTTTGACCCCCTCCGATCTTCTTGAAACTCTGGATTCTGACAGAGGGCCACGAGACTTCGACCAGCGCGCAAAAATGGAGGCTCTAGACCCTTCCAGAGCCGAGATATCGAAGGTCAAACTTTTGACCAGAAAAAAAAACATAAGGGGTAACACTGTCATTTTTTTTTTTGGCCGAAATTTTGACCCCCTCCGATCTTCTTCAAACTCTGGATTCTGACAGAGGGCCACGAGACTTCGACCAGCGCGCAAAAATGGAGGCTCTAGACCCTTCCAGAGCCGAGATATCGAAGGTCAAAATTTTGACCAGAAAAAAAAACATAAGGGGTAACACTGTCATTTTTTTTGGCCGAAATTTTGACCCCCTCCGATCTTCTTGAAACTCTGGATTCTGACAGAGGGCCACGAGACTTCGACCAGCGCGCAAAAATGGAGGCTCTAGACCCTTCCAGAGCCGAGATATCGAAGGTCAAAATTTTGATCAGAAAAAAAAAACATAAGGGGTAACACTGTCATTTTTTTTTTTGGCCGAAATTTTGACCCCCTCCGATCTTCTTCAAACTCTGGATTCTGACAGAGGGCCACGAGACTTCGACCAGCGCGCAAAAATGGAGGCTCTAGACCCTTCCAGAGCCGAGATATCGAAGGTCAAAATTTTGACCAGAAAAAAAAACATAAGGGGTAACACTGTCATTTTTTTTTTGGCCGAAATTTTGACCCCCTCCGATCTTCTTCAAACTCTGGATTCTGACAGAGGGCCACGAGTCTTCGACCAGCGCGCAAAAATGGAGGCTCTAGACCCTTCCAGAGCCGAGATATCGAAGGTCAAAATTTTGACCAGAAAAAAAAACATAAGGGGTAACACTGTCATTTTTTTTTTTGGCCGAAATTTTGACCCCCTCCGATCTTCTTCAAACTCTGGATTCTGACAGAGGGCCACGAGACTTCGACCAGCGCGCAAAAATGGAGGCTCTAGACCCTTCCAGAGCCGAGATATCGAAGGTCAAAATTTTGACCAGAAAAAAAAACATAAGGGGTAACACTGTCATTTTTTTTTTTTGGCCGAAATTTTGACCCGCTCCGATCTTCTTGAAACTCTGGATTCTGACAGAGGGCCACGAGACTTCGACCAGCGCGCAAAAATGGAGGCTCTAGACCCTTCCAGAGCCGAGATATCGAAGGTCAAAATTTTGATCAGAAAAAAAAACATAAGGGGTAACACTGTCATTTTTTTTTTTTGGCCGAAATTTTGACCCCCTCCGATCTTCTTCAAACTCTGGATTCTGACAGAGGGCCACGAGACTTCGACCAGCACGCAAAAATGGAGGCTCTAGACCCTTCCAGAGCCGAGATATCGAAGGTCAAACTTTTGACCAGAAAAAAAAAAACATAAGGGGTAACACTGTCATTTTTTTTTTGGCCGAAATTTTGACCCCCTCCGATCTTCTTCAAACTCTGGATTCTGACAGAGGGCCATGAGACTTCGATCAGCGCGCAAAAATGGAGGCTCTAGACCCTTCCAGAGCCGAGATATCGAAGGCCAAAATTTTGACCAGAAAAAAAACATAAGGGGTAATACTGTCATTTTTTTTTTGGCCGAAATTTTGACCCCCTCCGATATTCTTCAAACTCTGGATTCTGACAGAGGGCCACGAGACTTCAACCAGCGCCCAAAAATGGAGGCTCTAGACCCTTCCAGAGCCGAGATATCGAAGGTCAAAATTTTGACCAGAAAAAAAAAACATAAGGGGTAACACTGTCATTTTTTTTTTTTTTTGGCCGAAATTTTGACCCCCTCCGATCTTCTTGAAACTCTGGATTCTGACAGAGGGCCACGAGACTTCGACCAGCGCGCAAAAATGGAGGCTCTAGACCCTTCCAGAGCCGAGATATCGAAGGTCAAACTTTTGACCAGAAAAAAAAACATAAGGGGTAACACTGTCATTTTTTTTTTTGGCCGAAATTTTGACCCCCTCCGATCTTCTTCAAACTCTGGAATCTGACAGAGGGCCACGAGACTTCGACCAGCGCGCAAAAATGGAGGCTCTAGACCCTTCCAGAGCCGAGATATCGAAGGTCAAAATTTTGACCAGAAAAAACAACATAAGGGGTAACACTGTCATTTTTTTTGGCCGAAATTTTGACCCCCTCCGATCTTCTTGAAACTCTGTATTCTGACAGAGGGCCACGAGACTTCGACCAGCGCGCAAAAATGGAGGCTCTAGACTTTTCCTGAGCCGAGACATCGAAGGTCAAAATTTTGACCAGAAAAAAAAACATAAGGGGTAACACTGTCATTTTTTTTTTTGGCCGAAATGTTGACCCCCTCCGATCTTCTTGAAACTCTGGATTCTGACAGAGGGCCACGAGACTTCGACCAGCGCGCAAAAATGGAGGCTCTAGACCCTTCCAGAGCCGAGATATCGAAGGTCAAAATTTTGACCAGAAAAAAAAACATAAGGGGTAACACTGTCATTTTTTTTTGGCCGAAATTTTGACCCCCTCCGATCTTCTTCAAACTCTGGATTCTGACAGAGGGCCACGAGACTTCGACCAGCGCGCAAAAATGGAGGCTCTAGACCCTTCCAGAGCCGAGATATCGAAGGTCAAAATTTTGACCAGAAAAAAAAACATAAGGGGTAACACTGTCATTTTTTTTTTTGGCCGAAATTTTGACCCCCTCCGATCTTCTTGAAACTCTGGATTCTGACAGAGGGCCACGAGACTTCGACCAGCGCGCAAAAATGGAGGCTCTAGACCCTTCCAGAGCCGAGATATCGAAGGTCAAAATTTTGACCAGAAAAAAAAACATAAGGGGTAACACTGTCATTTTTTTTTTTGGCCGAAATTTTGACCCCCTCCGATCTTCTTCAAACTCTGGATTCTGACAGAGGGCCACGAGACTTCGACCAGCGTGCAAAAATGGAGGCTCTAGACCCTTCCAGAGCTGAGATATCGAAGGTCAAAATTTTGACCAGAAAAAAAAACATAAGGGGTAACACTGTCATTTTTTTTTTGGCCGAAATTTTGACCCCCTCCGATCTTCTTCAAACTCTGGATTCTGACAGAGGGCCACGAGACTTCAACCAGCGCCCAAAAATGGAGGCTCTAGACCCTTCCAGAGCCGAGATATCGAAGGTCAAAATTTTGACCAGAAAAAAAAACATAAGGGGTAACACTGTCATTTTTTTTTTTTGGCCGAAATTTTGACCCCCTCCGATCTTCTTGAAACTCTGGATTCTGACAGAGGGCCACGAGACTTCGACCAGCGCGCAAAAATGGAGGCTCTAGACCCTTCCAGAGCCGAGATATCGAAGGTCAAACTTTTGACCAGAAAAAAAAACATAAGGGGTAACACTGTCATTTTTTTTTTGGCCGAAATTTTGACCCCCTCCGATCTTCTTCAAACTCTGGATTCTGACAGAGGGCCACGAGACTTCGACCAGCGCGCAAAAATGGAGGCTCTAGACCCTTCCAGAGCCGAGATATCGAAGGTCAAAATTTTGACCAGAAAAAAAAACATAAGGGGTAACACTGTCATTTTTTTTGGCCGAAATTTTGACCCCCTCCGATCTTCTTGAAACTCTGGATTCTGACAGAGGGCCACGAGACTTCGACCAGCGCGCAAAAATGGAGGCTCTAGACCCTTCCAGAGCCGAGATATCGAAGGTCAAAATTTTGATCAGAAAAAAAAAAACATAAGGGGTAACACTGTCATTTTTTTTTTGGCCGAAATTTTGACCCCCTCCGATCTTCTTCAAACTCTGGATTCTGACAGAGGGCCACGAGACTTCGACCAGCGCGCAAAAATGGAGGCTCTAGACCCTTCCAGAGCCGAGATATCGAAGGTCAAAATTTTGACCAGAAAAAAAAACATAAGGGGTAACACTGTCATTTTTTTTTTGGCCGAAATTTTGACCCCCTCCGATCTTCTTCAAACTCTGGATTCTGACAGAGGGCCACGAGTCTTCGACCAGCGCGCAAAAATGGAGGCTCTAGACCCTTCCAGAGCCGAGATATCGAAGGTCAAAATTTTGACCAGAAAAAAAAACATAAGGGGTAACACTGTAATTTTTTTTTTGGCCGAAATTTTGACCCCCTCCGATCTTCTTCAAACTCTGGATTCTGACAGAGGGCCACGAGACTTCGACCAGCGCGCAAAAATGGAGGCTCTAGACCCTTCCAGAGCCGAGATATCGAAGGTCAAACTTTTGACCAGAAAAAAAAACATAAGGGGTAACACTGTCATTTTTTTTTTTGGCCGAAATTTTGACCCGCTCCAATCTTCTTCAAACTCTGGATTCTGACAGAGGGCCATGAGACTTCGATCAGCGCGCAAAAATGGAGGCTCTAGACCCTTCCAGAGCCGAGATATCGAAGGTCAAAATTTTGACCAGAAAAAAAAACATAAGGGGTAATACTGTCATTTTTTTTTGGCCGAAATTTTGACCCCCTCCGATCTTCTTGAAACTCTGGATTCTGACAGAGGGCCACGAGACTTCGACCAGCGCGCAAAAATGGAGGCTCTAGACCTTTCCAGAGCCGAGATATCGAAGGTCAAAATTTTGACCAGAAAAAAAAAACATAAGGGGTAACACTGTCATTTTTTTTTTTGGCCGAAATTTTGACCCCCTCCGATCTTCTTGAAACTCTGGATTCTGACAGAGGGCCACGAGACTTCAACCAGCGCCCAAAAATGGAGGCTCTAGACCCTTCCAGAGCCGAGATATCGAAGGTCAAAATTTTGACCAGAAAAAAAAACATAAGGGGTAACACTGTCATTTTTTTTTTTTGGCCGAAATTTTGACCCCCTCCGATCTTCTTGAAACTCTGGATTCTGACAGAGGGCCACGAGACTTCGACCAGCGCGCAAAAATGGAGGCTCTAGACCCTTCCAGAGCCGAGATATCGAAGGTCAAACTTTTGACCAGAAAAAAAAACATAAGGGGTAACACTGTCATTTTTTTTTTTGGCCGAAATTTTGACCCCCTCCGATCTTCTTCAAACTCTGGAATCTGACAGAGGGCCACGAGACTTCGACCAGCGCGCAAAAATGGAGGCTCTAGACCCTTCCAGAGCCGAGATATCGAAGGTCAAAATTTTGACCAGAAAAAAAAACATAAGGGGTAACACTGTCATTTTTTTTTTGGCCGAAATTTTGACCCCCTCCGATCTTCTTGAAACTCTGGATTCTGACAGAGGGCCACGAGACTTTGACCAGCGCGCAAAAATGGAGGCTCTAGACTTTTCCTGAGCCGAGATATCGAAGGTCAAAATTTTGACCAGAAAAAAAAACATAAGGGGTAACACTGTCATTTTTTTTTTGGCCGAAATTTTGACCCCCTCCGATCTTCTTCAAACTCTGGATTCTGACAGAGGGCCACGAGACTTCGACCAGCGCGCAAAAATGGAGGCTCTAGACCCTTCCAGAGCCGAGATATCGAAGGTCAAAATTTTGATCAGAAAAAAAAAAACATAAGGGGTAACACTGTCATTTTTTTTTTGGCCGAAATTTTGACCCCCTCCGATCTTCTTCAAACTCTGGATTCTGACAGAGGGCCACGAGACTTCGACCAGCGCGCAAAAATGGAGGCTCTAGACCCTTCCAGAGCCGAGATATCGAAGGTCAAAATTTTGACCAGAAAAAAAAACATAAGGGGTAACACTGTCATTTTTTTTTTGGCCGAAATTTTGACCCCCTCCGATCTTCTTCAAACTCTGGATTCTGACAGAGGGCCACGAGTCTTCGACCAGCGCGCAAAAATGGAGGCTCTAGACCCTTCCAGAGCCGAGATATCGAAGGTCAAAATTTTGACCAGAAAAAAAAACATAAGGGGTAACACTGTCATTTTTTTTTTTGGCCGAAATTTTGACCCCCTCCGATCTTCTTCAAACTCTGGATTCTGACAGAGGGCCACGAGACTTCGACCAGCGCGCAAAAATGGAGGCTCTAGACCCTTCCAGAGCCGAGATATCGAAGGTCAAACTTTTGACCAGAAAAAAAAACATAAGGGGTAACACTGTCATTTTTTTTTTTGGCCGAAATTTTGACCCGCTCCAATCTTCTTCAAACTCTGGATTCTGACAGAGGGCCATGAGACTTCGATCAGCGCGCAAAAATGGAGGCTCTAGACCCTTCCAGAGCCGAGATATCGAAGGTCAAAATTTTGACCAGAAAAAAAAACATAAGGGGTAATACTGTCATTTTTTTTGGCCGAAATTTTGACCCCCTCCGATCTTCTTCAAACTCTGGATTCTGACAGAGGGCCACGAGACTTCGACCAGCGCGCAAAAATGGAGGCTCTAGACCTTTCCAGAGCCGAGATATCGAAGGTCAAAATTTTGACCAGAAAAAAAAAACATAAGGGGTAACACTGTCATTTTTTTTTTTGGCCGAAATTTTGACCCCCTCCGATCTTCTTGAAACTCTGGATTCTGACAGAGGGCCACGAGACTTCAACCAGCGCCCAAAAATGGAGGCTCTAGACCCTTCCAGAGCCGAGATATCGAAGGTCAAAATTTTGACCAGAAAAAAAAACATAAGGGGTAACACTGTCATTTTTTTTTTTTGGCCGAAATTTTGACCCCCTCCGATCTTCTTGAAACTCTGGATTCTGACAGAGGGCCACGAGACTTCGACCAGCGCGCAAAAATGGAGGCTCTAGACCCTTCCAGAGCCGAGATATCGAAGGTCAAACTTTTGACCAGAAAAAAAAACATAAGGGGTAACACTGTCATTTTTTTTTTTGGCCGAAATTTTGACCCCCTCCGATCTTCTTCAAACTCTGGAATCTGACAGAGGGCCACGAGACTTCGACCAGCGCGCAAAAATGGAGGCTCTAGACCCTTCCAGAGCCGAGATATCGAAGGTCAAAATTTTGACCAGAAAAAAAAACATAAGGGGTAACACTGTCATTTTTTTTTGGCCGAAATTTTGACCCCCTCCGATCTTCTTGAAACTCTGGATTCTGACAGAGGGCCACGAGACTTTGACCAGCGCGCAAAAATGGAGGCTCTAGACTTTTCCTGAGCCGAGATATCGAAGGTCAAAATTTTGACCAGAAAAAAAAACATAAGGGGTAACACTGTCATTTTTTTTTTGGCCGAAATTTTGACCCCCTCCGATCTTCTTCAAACTCTGGATTCTGACAGAGGGCCACGAGACTTCGACCAGCGCGCAAAAATGGAGGCTCTAGACCCTTCCAGAGCCGAGATATCGAAGGTCAAAATTTTGACCAGAAAAAAAAACATAAGGGGTAACACTGTCATTTTTTTTTTTTGCCGAAATTTTGACCCCCTCCGATCTTCTTGAAACTCTGGATTCTGACAGAGGGCCACGAGACTTCAACCAGCGCCCAAAAATGGAGGCTCTAGACCCTTCCAGAGCCGAGATATTGAAGGTCAAAATTTTGACCAGAAAAAAAACATAAGGGGTAACACTGTCATTTTTTTTTTTGGCCGAAATTTTGACCCCCTCCGATCTTCTTGAAACTCTGGATTCTGACAGAGGGCCACGAGACTTCGACCAGCGCGCAAAAATGGAGGCTCTAGACCCTTCCAGAACCGAGATATCGAAGGTCAAACTTTTGACCAGAAAAAAAAACATAAGGGGTAACTGTCATTTTTTTTTTGGCTGAAATTTTGACCCCCTCCGATCTTCTTCAAACTCTGGATTCTGACAGAGGGCCACGAGACTTCGACCAGCGCGCAAAAACGGAGGCTCTAGACCCCTCCAGAGCCGAGATATCGAAGGTCAAAATTTTGACCAGAAAAAAAAACATAAGGGGTAACACTGTCATTTTTTTTGGCCGAAATTTTGACCCCCTCCGATCTTCTTGAAACTCTGGATTCTGACAGAGGGCCACGAGACTTCGACCAGCGCGCAAAAATGGAGGCTCTAGACCCTTCCAGAGCCGAGATATCGAAGGTCAAAATTTTGATCAGAAAAAAAAAAACATAAGGGGTAACACTGTCATTTTTTTTTTGGCCGAAATTTTGACCCCCTCCGATCTTCTTCAAACTCTGGATTCTGACAGAGGGCCACGAGACTTCGACCAGCGCGCAAAAATGGAGGCTCTAGACCCTTCCAGAGCTGAGATATCGAAGGTCAAAATTTTGACCAGAAAAAAAAACATAAGGGGTAACACTGTCATTTTTTTTTTGGCCGAAATTTTGACCCCCTCCGATCTTCTTCAAACTCTGGATTCTGACAGAGGGCCACGAGTCTTCGACCAGCGCGCAAAAATGGAGGCTCTAGACCCTTCCAGAGCCGAGATATCGAAGGTCAAAATTTTGACCAGAAAAAAAAACATAAGGGGTAACACTGTCATTTTTTTTTTTGGCCGAAATTTTGACCCCCTCCGATCTTCTTCAAACTCTGGATTCTGACAGAGGGCCACGAGACTTCGACCAGCGCGCAAAAATGGAGGCTCTAGACCCTTCCAGAGCCGAGATATCGAAGGTCAAAATTTTGATCAGAAAAAAAAAACATAAGGGGTAACACTGTGATTTTTTTTTTTGGCCGAAATTTTGACCCCCTCCGATCTTCTTCAAACTCTGGATTCTGACAGAGGGCCACGAAACTTCGACCAGCACGCAAAAATGGAGGCTCTAGACCCTTCCAGAGCCGAGATATCGAAGGTCAAACTTTTGACCAGAAAAAAAAAAACATAAGGGGTAACACTGTCATTTTTTTTTTGGCCGAAATTTTGACCCCCTCCGATCTTCTTCAAACTCTGGATTCTGACAGAGGGCCACGAGACTTCGACCAGCGCGCAAAAATGGAGGCTCTAGACCCTTCCAGAGCCGAGATATCGAAGGTCAAAATTTTGACCAGAAAAAAAAACATAAGGGGTAATACTGTCATTTTTTTTTTGGCCGAAATTTTGACCCCCTCCGATCTTCCTCAAACTCTGGATTCTGACAGAGGGCCACGAGACTTCGACCAGCGCACAAAAATGGAGGCTCTAGACCCTTCCAGAGCCGAGATATCGAAGGTCAAAATTTTGACCAGAAAAAAAAAACATAAGGGGTAACACTGTCATTTTCTTTTTGGCCGAAATTTTGACCCCCTCCGATCTTCTTGAAACTCTGGATTCTGACAGAGGGCCACGAGACTTCGACCAGCGCGCAAAAATGGAGGCTCTAGACCCTTCCAGAGCCGAGATATCGAAGGTCAAAATTTTGACCAGAAAAAAAAACATAAGGGGTACCACTGTCATTTTTTTTTGGCCGAAATTTTGACCCCCTCCGATCTTCTTCAAACTCTGGATTCTGACAGAGGGCCACGAGACTTCGACCAGCGCGCAAAAATGGGGGCTCTAGACCCTTCCAGAGCCGAGATATCGAAGGTCAAAATTTTGACCAGAAAAAAAACATAAGGGGTAACACTGTCATTTTTTTTTTTTGGCCGAAATTTTGACCCCCTCCGATCTTCTTGAAACTCTGGATTCTGACAGAGGGCCAAGAGACTTCAACCAGCGCCCAAAAATGGAGGCTCTAGACCCTTCCAGAGCCGAGATATCGAAGGTCAAAATTTTGACCAGAAAAAAAACATAAGGAGTAACACTGTCATTTTTTTTTTTTTGGCCGAAATTTTGACCCCCTCCGATCTTCTTGAAACTCTGGATTCTGAGAGAGGGCCACGAGACTTCGACCAGCGCGCAAAAATGGAGGCTCTAGACCCTTCCAGAGCCGAGATATCGAAGGTCAAACTTATGACCAGAAAAAAAAAACATAAGGGGTAACACTGTCATTTTTTTTTTTTGGCCGAAATTTTGACCCCCTCCGATCTTCTTCAAACTCTGGATTCTGACAGAGGGCCACGAGACTTCGACCAGCGCGCAAAAATGGAGGCTCTAGACCCTTCCAGAGCCGAGATATCGAAGGTCAAAATTTTGACCCGAAAAAAAAACATAAGGGGTAACACTGTCCTTTTTTTTTTTTTGGCCGAAATTTTGACCCCCTCCGATCTTCTTCAAACTCTGGATTCTGACAGAGGGCCACGAGACTTCGACCAGCGCGCAAAAATGGAGGCTCTAGACCCTTCCAGAGCCGAGATATCGAAGGTCAAAATTTTGACCAGAAAAAAAAACATAAGGGGTAACACTGTCATTTTTTTTTTTTTTGGCCGAAATTTTGACCCCCTCCGATCTTCTTCAAACTCTGGATTCTGACAGAGGACCACGAGCCTTCGACCAGCGCGCAAAAATGGAGGCTCTAGACCCTTCCAGAGCCGAGATATCGAAGGTCAAAATTTTGACCAGAAAAAAAAAACATAAGGGGTAACACTGTCATTTTTTTTTGGCCGAAATTTTGACCCCCTCCGATCTTCTTGAAACTCTGGATTCTGACAGAGGGCCACAAGACTTCGACCAGTGCGCAAAAATGGAGGCTCTAGTCGTTTCCAGAGCCGAGATATCGAAGGTCAAAATTTTGACCAGAAAAAAAAAAACATAAGGGGTAACACTGTCATTTTTTTTTTGGCCGAAATTTTGACCCCCTCCGATCTTCTTGAAACTCTGGATTCTGACAGAGGGCCACGAGACTTCGACCAGTGCGCAAAAATGGAGGCTCTAGACGTTTCCTGAGCCGAGATATCGAAGGTCAATATTTTGACCAGAAAAAAAAACATAAGGGGTAACACTGTCATTTTTTTTTTTTTTGGCCGAAATTTTGACCCCCTCCGATCTTCTTCAAACTCTGGATTCTGACAGAGGGCCACGAGACTTCAACCAGCGCGCAAAAATGGAGGCTCTAGACCCTTCCAGAGCCGAGATATCGAAGGTCAAAATTTTGACCAGAAAAAAAAAACATAAGGGGTAACACTGTCATTTTTTTTTTGGCCGAAATTTTGACCCACTCGGATCTTCTTGTAACTCTGGATTCTGACAGAGGGCCACGAGACTTCGACCAGCGCGCAAAAATGGAGGCTCTAGACCCTTCCAGAGCCGAGATATCGAAGGTCAAAATTTTGATCAGAAAAAAAAAACATAAGGGTAACACTGTCATTTTTTTTTTTGGCCGAAATTTTGACCCCCTCCGATCTTCTTCAAACTCTGGATTCTGACAGAGGGCCACGAGACTTCGACCAGCGCGCAAAAATGGAGGCTCTAGACCCTTCCAGAGCCGAGATATCGAAGGTCAAACTTTTGACCAGAAAAAAAACATAAGGGGTAATACTGTCATTTTTTTTTGGCCGAAATTTTGACCCCCTCCGATCTTCTTCAAACTCTGGATTCTGACAGAGGGCCACGAGACTTCGACCAGCGCGCAAAAATGGAGGCTCTAGACCCTTCCAGAGCCAAGATATCGAAGGTCAAAATTTTGACCAGAAAAAAAAACATAAGGGGTAACACTGTCATTTTTTTTTGGCCGAAATTTTGACCCCCTCCGATCTTCTTGAAACTCTGGATTCTGACAGAGGGCCACGAGACTTCGACCAGCGCGCAAAAATGGAGGCTCTAGACCCTTCCAGAGCCGAGATATCGAAGGTCAAACTTTTGACCAGAAAAAAAAACATAAGGGGTAACACTGTCATTTTTTTTTTGGCCGAAATTTTGACCCCCTCCGATCTTCTTCAAACTCTGGATTCTGACAGAAGGCCACGAGACTTCGACCAGCGCGCAAAAATGGAGGCTCTAGACCCTTCCAGAGCCGAGATATCGAAGGTCAAAATTTTGACCAGAAAAAAAAAACATAAGGGGTAACACTGTCATTTTTTTTTTGGCCGAAATTTTGACCCCCTCCGATCTTCTTGAAACTCTGGATTCTGACAGAGGGCCACGAGACTTCGACCAGCGCGCAAAAATGGAGGCTCTAGACCCCTCCAGAGCCGAGATATCGAAGGTCAAAATTTTAATCAGAAAAAAAAAAAAACATAAGGGGTAACACTGTCATTTTTTTTTTTTGGCCGAAATTTTGACCCCCTCCGATCTTCTTGAAACTCTGGATTCTGACAGAGGGCCACGAGACTTCAACCAACGCCCAAAAATGGAGGCTCTAGACCCTTCCAGAGCCGAGATATCGAAGGTCAAAATTTTGACCAGAAAAAAAAACATAAGTGGTAACACTGTCATTTTTTTTTTTTTGGCCGAAATTTTGACCCCCTCCGATCTTCTTCAAACTCTGGATTCTGACAGAGGGCCACGAGACTTCGACCAGCGTGCAAAAATGGAGGCTCTAGACCCTTCCAGAGCCGAGATATCGAAGGTCAAAATTTTGACCAGAAAAAAAAACATAAGGGGTAACACTGTAATTTTTTTTGGCCGAAATTTTGACCCCCTCCGATCTTCTTCAAACTCTGGATTCTGACAGAGGGCCACGAAACTTCGACCAGCGCGCAAAAATGGAGGCTCTAGACTTTTCCTGAGCCGAGATATCGAAGGTCAAAATTTTGACCAGAAAAAAAAACATAAGGGGTAACACTGTCATTTTTTTTTTTGGCCGAAATGTTGACCCCCTCCAATCTTCTTCAAACTCTGGATTCTGACAGAGGGCCACGAGACTTCGACCAGCGCGCAAAAATGGAGGCTCTAGACCCTTCCAGAGCCGAGATATCGAAGGTCAAAATTTTGACCAGAAAAAAAAAACATAAGGGGTAACACTGTCATTTTTTTTTTGGCCGAAATTTTGACCCCCTCCGATCTTCTTCAAACTCTGGATTCTGACAGAGGGCCACGAGACTTCGACCAGCGCGCAAAAATGGAGGCTCTAGACCCTTCCAGAGCCGAGATATCGAAGGTCAAAATTTTGACCAGAAAAAAAAAACATAAGGGGTAACACTGTCATTTTTTTTTTTGGCCGAAATTTTGACCCCCTCCGATCTTCTTGAAACTCTGGATTCTGACAGAGGGCCACGAGACTTCGACCAGCGAGCAAAAATGGAGGCTCTAGACCCTTCCAGAGCCGAGATATCGAAGGTCAAAATTTTGACCAGAAAAAAAACATAAGGGGTAACACTGTCATTTTTTTTTTTTGGCCGAAATTTTGACCCCCTCCGATCTTCTTCAAACTCTGGATTCTGACAGAGGGCCACGAGACTTCGACCAGCGTGCAAAAATGGAGGCTCTAGACCCTTCCAGAGCCGAGATATCGAAGGTCAAAATTTTGACCAGAAAAAAAAAACATAAGGGGTAACACTGTCATTTTTTTTTTGGCCGAAATTTTGACCCCCTCCGATCTTCTTGAAACTCTGGATTCTGACAGAGGGCCACGAGACTTCAACCAGCGCCCAAAAATGGAGGCTCTAGACCCTTCCAGAGCCGAGATATCGAAGGTCAAAATTTTGACCAGAAAAAAAAACATAAGGGGTAACACTGTCATTTTTTTTTTTTTTTTGGCCGAAATTTTGACCCCCTCCGATCTTCTTCAAACTCTGGATTCTGACAGAGGGCCACGAGACTTCGACCAGCGCGCAAAAATGGAGGCTCTAGACCCTTCCAGAGCCGAGATATCGAAGGTCAAAATTTTGACCAGAAAAAAAAACATAAGGGGTAACACTGTCATTTTTTTTTTTGGCCGAAATTTTGACCCCCTCCGATCTTCTTGAAACTCTGGATTCTGACAGAGGGCCACGAGACTTCAACCAGCGCCCAAAAATGGAGGCTCTAGACCCTTCCAGAGCCGAGATATCGAAGGTCAAAATTTTGACCAGAAAAAAAAACATAAGGGGTAACACTGTCATTTTTTCTTTTTTTGGCCGAAATTTTGACCCCCTCCGATCTTCTTGAAACTCTGGATTCTGACAGAGGGCCACGAGACTTCGACCAGCGCGCAAAAATGGAGGCTCTAGACCCTTCCAGAGCCGAGATATCGAAGGTCAAACTTTTGACCAGAAAAAAAAACATAAGGGGTAACACTATCATTTTTTTTTTGGCCGAAATTTTGACCCCCTCCGATCTTCTTCAAACTCTGGAATCTGACAGAGGGCCACGAGACTTCGACCAGCGCGCAAAAATGGAGGCTCTAGACCCTTCCAGAGCCGAGATATCGAAGGTCAAAATTTTGACCAGAAAAAAACAACATAAGGGGTAACACTGTCATTTTTTTGGGCCGAAATTTTGACCCCCTCCGATCTTCTTGAAACTCTGGATTCTGACAGAGGGCCACGAGACTTCGACCAGCGCGCAAAAATGGAGGCTCTAGACTTTTCCTGAGCCGAGATATCGAAGGTCAAAATTTTGACCAGAAAAAAAAACATAAGGGGTAACACTGTCATTTTTTTTTTTGGCCGAAATTTTGACCCCCTCCGATCTTCTTGAAACTCTGGATTCTGACAGAGGGCCACGAGACTTCGACCAGCGCGCAAAAATGGAGGCTCTAGACCCTTCCAGAGCCGAGATATCGAAGGTCAAAATTTTGACCAGAAAAAAAAACATAAGGGGTAACACTGTCATTTTTTTTTGGCCGAAACTTTGACCCCCTCCGATCTTCTTCAAACTCTGGATTCTGACAGAGGGCCACGAGACTTCGACCAGCGCGCAAAAATGGAGGCTCTAGACCCTTCCAGAGCCGAGATATCGAAGGTCAAAATTTTGACCAGAAAAAAAAACATAAGGGGTAACACTGTCATTTTTTTTTTTGGCCGAAATTTTGACCCCCTCCGATCTTCTTGAAACTCTGGATTCTGACAGAGGGCCACGAGACTTCGACCAGCGCGCAAAAATGGAGGCTCTAGACCCTTCCAGAGCCGAGATATCGAAGGTCAAAATTTTGACCAGAAAAAAAACATAAGGGGTAACACTGTCATTTTTTTTTTTTTTTGGCCGAAATTTTGACCCCCTCCGATCTTCTTCAAACTCTGGATTCTGACAGAGGGCCACGAGACTTCGACCAGCGTGCAAAAATGGAGGCTCTAGACCCTTCCAGAGCCGAGATATCGAAGGTCAAAATTTTGACCAGAAAAAAAAACATAAGGGGTAACACTGTCATTTTTTTTTTGGCCGAAATTTTGACCCCCTCCGATCTTCTTCAAACTCTGGATTCTGACAGAGGGCCACGAGACTTCAACCAGCGCCCAAAAATGGAGGCTCTAGACCCTTCCAGAGCCGAGATATCGAAGGTCAAAATTTTGACCAGAAAAAAAACATAAGGGGTAACACTGTCATTTTTTTTTTTTGGCCGAAATTTTGACCCCCTCCGATCTTCTTGAAACTCTGGATTCTGACAGAGGGCCACGAGACTTCGACCAGCGCGCAAAAATGGAGGCTCTAGACCCTTCCAGAGCCGAGATATCGAAGGTCAAACTTTTGACCAGAAAAAAAAAACATAAGGGGTAACACTGTCATTTTTTTTTTGGCCGAAATTTTGACCCCCTCCGATCTTCTTCAAACTCTGGATTCTGACAGAGGGCCACGAGACTTCGACCAGCGCGCAAAAATGGAGGCTCTAGACCCTTCCAGAGCCGAGATATCGAAGGTCAAAATTTTGATCAGAAAAAAAAAAACATAAGGGGTAACACTGTCATTTTTTTTTTGGCCGAAATTTTGACCCCCTCCGATCTTCTTCAAACTCTGGATTCTGACAGAGGGCCACGAGACTTCGACCAGCGCGCAAAAATGGAGGCTCTAGACCCTTCCAGAGCCGAGATATCGAAGGTCAAAATTTTGACCAGAAAAAAAAACATAAGGGGTAACACTGTCATTTTTTTTTGGCCGAAATTTTGACCCCCTCCGATCTTCTTCAAACTCTGGATTCTGACAGAGGGCCACGAGTCTTCGACCAGCGCGCAAAAATGGAGGCTCTAGACCCTTCCAGAGCCGAGATATCGAAGGTCAAAATTTTGACCAGAAAAAAAAACATAAGGGGTAAAGGGGTAACACTGTCATTTTTTTTTGGCCGAAATTTTGACCCCCTCCGATCTTCTTCAAACTCTGGATTCTGACAGAGGGCCACGAGACTTCGACCAGTGCGCAAAAATGGAGGCTCTAGACCCTTCCAGAGCCGAGATATCGAAGATCAAAATCTTGACCCGAAAAAAAACATAAGGGGTAACACTGTCATTTTTTTTTTTTGGCCGAAATTTTGACCCCCTCCGATCTTCTTCAAACTCTGGATTCTGACAGAGGGCCACAAGACTTCGACCAGCGCGCAAAAATGGAGGCTCTAGACCCTTCCAGAGCCGAGATATCGAAGGTCAAAATTTTGACCAGAAAAAAAAAACATAAGGGGTAACACTGTCATTTTTTTTTTGGCCGAAATTTTGACCCCCTCCGATCTTCTTGAAACTCTGGATTCTGACAGAGGGCCACGAGACTTCGACCAGTGCGCAAAAATGGAGGCTCTAGACGTTTCCTGAGCCGAGATATCGAAGGTCAAAATTTTGACCAGAAAAAAAAACATAAGGGGTAACACTGTCATTTTTTTTTTTTGGCCGAAATTTTGACCCCCTCCGATCTTCTTCAAACTCTGGATTCTGACAGAGGGCCACGAGACTTCGACCAGCGCGCAAAAATGGAGGCTCTAGACCCTTCCAGAGCCGAGATATCGAAGGTCAAAATTTTGACCAGAAAAAAAAACATAAGGGGTAACACTGTCATTTTTTTTTTTGGCCGAAATTTTGACCCCCTCCGATCTTCTTGAAACTCTGGATTCTGACAGAGGGCCACGAGACTTCGACCAGCGCGCAAAAATGGAGGCTCTAGACCCTTCCAGAGCCGAGATATCGAAGGTCAAAATTTTGATCAGAAAAAAAAACATAAGGGGTAACACTGTCATTTTTTTTTTTGGCCGAAATTTTGACCTCCTCCGATCTTCTTCAAACTCTGGATTCTGACAGAGGGCCACGAGACTTCGACCAGCGCGCAAAAATGGAGGCTCTAGACCCTTCCAGAGCCGAGATATCGAAGGTCAAACTTTTGACCAGAAAAAAAAAAACATAAGGGGTAACACTGTCATTTTTTTTTTGGCCGAAATTTTGACCCCCTCCGATCTTCTTGAAACTCTGGATTCTGAGAGAGGGCCACGAGACTTCGACCAGCGCGCAAAAATGGAGGCTCTAGACCCTTCCAGAGCCGAGATATCGAAGGTCAAACTTATGACCAGAAAAAAAAAACATAAGGGGTAACACTGTCATTTTTTTTTTTTGGCCGAAATTTTGACCCCCTCCGATCTTCTTCAAACTCTGGATTCTGACAGAGGGCCACGAGACTTCGACCAGCGCGCAAAAATGGAGGCTCTAGACCCTTCCAGAGCCGAGATATCGAAGGTCAAAATTTTGACCCGAAAAAAAAACATAAGGGGTAACACTGTCCTTTTTTTTTTTTGGCCGAAATTTTGACCCCCTCCGATCTTCTTCAAACTCTGGATTCTGACAGAGGGCCACGAGACTTCGACCAGCGCGCAAAAATGGAGGCTCTAGACCCTTCCAGAGCCGAGATATCGAAGGTCAAAATTTTGACCAGAAAAAAAAACATAAGGGGTAACACTGTCATTTTTTTTTTTTTTGGCCGAAATTTTGACCCCCTCCGATCTTCTTCAAACTCTGGATTCTGACAGAGGACCACGAGCCTTCGACCAGCGCGCAAAAATGGAGGCTCTAGACCCTTCCAGAGCCGAGATATCGAAGGTCAAAATTTTGACCAGAAAAAAAAAACATAAGGGGTAACACTGTCATTTTTTTTTTGGCCGAAATTTTGACCCCCTCCGATCTTCTTGAAACTCTGGATTCTGACAGAGGGCCACAAGACTTCGACCAGTGCGCAAAAATGGAGGCTCTAGTCGTTTCCAGAGCCGAGATATCGAAGGTCAAAATTTTGACCAGAAAAAAAAAAACATAAGGGGTAACACTGTCATTTTTTTTTTGGCCGAAATTTTGACCCCCTCCGATCTTCTTGAAACTCTGGATTCTGACAGAGGGCCACGAGACTTCGACCAGTGCGCAAAAATGGAGGCTCTAGACGTTTCCTGAGCCGAGATATCGAAGGTCAATATTTTGACCAGAAAAAAAAACATAAGGGGTAACACTGTCATTTTTTTTTTTTTGGCCGAAATTTTGACCCCCTCCGATCTTCTTCAAACTCTGGATTCTGACAGAGGGCCACGAGACTTCAACCAGCGCGCAAAAATGGAGGCTCTAGACCCTTCCAGAGCCGAGATATCGAAGGTCAAAATTTTGACCAGAAAAAAAAACATAAGGGGTAACACTGTCATTTTTTTTTTGGCCGAAATTTTGACCCACTCCGATCTTCTTGTAACTCTGGATTCTGACAGAGGGCCACGAGACTTCGACCAGCGCGCAAAAATGGAGGCTCTAGACCCTTCCAGAGCCGAGATATCGAAGGTCAAAATTTTGATCAGAAAAAAAAAACATAAGGGTAACACTGTCATTTTTTTTTTTTGGCCGAAATTTTGACCCCCTCCGATCTTCTTCAAACTCTGGATTCTGACAGAGGGCCACGAGACTTCGACCAGCGCGCAAAAATGGAGGCTCTAGACCCTTCCAGAGCCGAGATATCGAAGGTCAAACTTTTGACCAGAAAAAAAACATAAGGGGTAATACTGTCATTTTTTTTTTGGCCGAAATTTTGACCCCCTCCGATCTTCTTCAAACTCTGGATTCTGACAGAGGGCCACGAGACTTCGACCAGCGCGCAAAAATGGAGGCTCTAGACCCTTCCAGAGCCAAGATATCGAAGGTCAAAATTTTGACCAGAAAAAAAAACATAAGGGGTAACACTGTCATTTTTTTTTGGCCGAAATTTTGACCCCCTCCGATCTTCTTGAAACTCTGGATTCTGACAGAGGGCCACGAGACTTCGACCAGCGCGCAAAAATGGAGGCTCTAGACCCTTCCAGAGCCGAGATATCGAAGGTCAAACTTTTGACCAGAAAAAAAAACATAAGGGGTAACACTGTCATTTTTTTTTTGGCCGAAATTTTGACCCCCTCCGATCTTCTTCAAACTCTGGATTCTGACAGAAGGCCACGAGACTTCGACCAGCGCGCAAAAATGGAGGCTCTAGACCCTTCCAGAGCCGAGATATCGAAGGTCAAAATTTTGACCAGAAAAAAAAACATAAGGGGTAACACTGTCATTTTTTTTTTGGCCGAAATTTTGACCCCCTCCGATCTTCTTGAAACTCTGGATTCTGACAGAGGGCCACGAGACTTCGACCAGCGCGCAAAAATGGAGGCTCTAGACCCCTCCAGAGCCGAGATATCGAAGGTCAAAATTTTAATCAGAAAAAAAAAAAAAACATAAGGGGTAACACTGTCATTTTTTTTTTGGCCGAAATTTTGACCCCCTCCGATCTTCTTGAAACTCTGGATTCTGACAGAGGGCCACGAGACTTCAACCAACGCCCAAAAATGGAGGCTCTAGACCCTTCCAGAGCCGAGATATCGAAGGTCAAAATTTTGACCAGAAAAAAAAACATAAGTGGTAACACTGTCATTTTTTTTTTTGGCCGAAATTTTGACCCCCTCCGATCTTCTTCAAACTCTGGATTCTGACAGAGGGCCACGAGACTTCGACCAGCGTGCAAAAATGGAGGCTCTAGACCCTTCCAGAGCCGAGATATCGAAGGTCAAAATTTTGACCAGAAAAAAAAACATAAGGGGTAACACTGTAATTTTTTTTGGCCGAAATTTTGACCCCCTCCGATCTTCTTCAAACTCTGGATTCTGACAGAGGGCCACGAAACTTCGACCAGCGCGCAAAAATGGAGGCTCTAGACTTTTCCTGAGCCGAGATATCGAAGGTCAAAATTTTGACCAGAAAAAAAAACATAAGGGGTAACACTGTCATTTTTTTTTTGGCCGAAATGTTGACCCCCTCCAATCTTCTTCAAACTCTGGATTCTGACAGAGGGCCACGAGACTTCGACCAGCGCGCAAAAATGGAGGCTCTAGACCCTTCCAGAGCCGAGATATCGAAGGTCAAAATTTTGACCAGAAAAAAAAACATAAGGGGTAACACTGTCATTTTTTTTTGGCCGAAATTTTGACCCCCTCCGATCTTCTTCAAACTCTGGATTCTGACAGAGGGCCACGAGACTTCGACCAGCGCGCAAAAATGGAGGCTCTAGACCCTTCCAGAGCCGAGATATCGAAGGTCAAAATTTTGACCAGAAAAAAAAAACATAAGGGGTAACACTGTCATTTTTTTTTTTGGCCGAAATTTTGACCCCCTCCGATCTTCTTGAAACTCTGGATTCTGACAGAGGGCCACGAGACTTCGACCAGCGCGCAAAAATGGAGGCTCTAGACCCTTCCAGAGCCGAGATATCGAAGGTCAAAATTTTGACCAGAAAAAAAACATAAGGGGTAACACTGTCATTTTTTTTTTTTGGCCGAAATTTTGACCCCCTCCGATCTTCTTCAAACTCTGGATTCTGACAGAGGGCCACGAGACTTCGACCAGCGTGCAAAAATGGAGGCTCTAGACCCTTCCAGAGCCGAGATATCGAAGGTCAAAATTTTGACCAGAAAAAAAAACATAAGGGGTAACACTGTCATTTTTTTTTTGGCCGAAATTTTGACCCCCTCCGATCTTCTTGAAACTCTGGATTCTGACAGAGGGCCACGAGACTTCAACCAGCGCCCAAAAATGGAGGCTCTAGACCCTTCCAGAGCCGAGATATCGAAGGTCAAAATTTTGACCAGAAAAAAAAACGTAAGGGGTAACACTGTCATTTTTTTTTTTTTTTGGCCGAAATTTTGACCCCCTCCGATCTTCTTCAAACTCTGGATTCTGACAGAGGGCCACGAGACTTCGACCAGCGCGCAAAAATGGAGGCTCTAGACCCTTCCAGAGCCGAGATATCGAAGGTCAAAATTTTGACCAGAAAAAAAAAACATAAGGGGTAACACTGTCATTTTTTTTTTTGGCCGAAATTTTGACCCCCTCCGATCTTCTTGAAACTCTGGATTCTGACAGAGGGCCACGAGACTTCAACCAGCGCCCAAAAATGGAGGCTCTAGACCCTTCCAGAGCCGAGATATCGAAGGTCAAAATTTTGACCAGAAAAAAAAACATAAGGGGTAACACTGTCATTTTTTCTTTTTTTGGCCGAAATTTTGACCCCCTCCGATCTTCTTGAAACTCTGGATTCTGACAGAGGGCCACGAGACTTCGACCAGCGCGCAAAAATGGAGGCTCTAGACCCTTCCAGAGCCGAGATATCGAAGGTCAAACTTTTGACCAGAAAAAAAAACATAAGGGGTAACACTATCATTTTTTTTTTGGCCGAAATTTTGACCCCCTCCGATCTTCTTCAAACTCTGGAATCTGACAGAGGGCCACGAGACTTCGACCAGCGCGCAAAAATGGAGGCTCTAGACCCTTCCAGAGCCGAGATATCGAAGGTCAAAATTTTGACCAGAAAAAACAACATAAGGGGTAACACTGTCATTTTTTTTGGCCGAAATTTTGACCCCCTCCGATCTTCTTGAAACTCTGGATTCTGACAGAGGGCCACGAGACTTCGACCAGCGCGCAAAAATGGAGGCTCTAGACTTTTCCTGAGCCGAGATATCGAAGGTCAAAATTTTGACCAGAAAAAAAAACATAAGGGGTAACACTGTCATTTTTTTTTTTGGCCGAAATTTTGACCCCCTCCGATCTTCTTGAAACTCTGGATTCTGACAGAGGGCCACGAGACTTCGACCAGCGCGCAAAAATGGAGGCTCTAGACCCTTCCAGAGCCGAGATATCGAAGGTCAAAATTTTGACCAGAAAAAAAAAACATAAGGGGTAACACTGTCATTTTTTTTTGGCCGAAACTTTGACCCCCTCCGATCTTCTTCAAACTCTGGATTCTGACAGAGGGCCACGAGACTTCGACCAGCGCGCAAAAATGGAGGCTCTAGACCCTTCCAGAGCCGAGATATCGAAGGTCAAAATTTTGACCAGAAAAAAAAACATAAGGGGTAACACTGTCATTTTTTTTTTTGGCCGAAATTTTGACCCCCTCCGATCTTCTTGAAACTCTGGATTCTGACAGAGGGCCACGAGACTTCGACCAGCGCGCAAAAATGGAGGCTCTAGACCCTTCCAGAGCCGAGATATCGAAGGTCAAAATTTTGACCAGAAAAAAAACATAAGGGGTAACACTGTCATTTTTTTTTTTTGGCCGAAATTTTGACCCCCTCCGATCTTCTTCAAACTCTGGATTCTGACAGAGGGCCACGAGACTTCGACCAGCGTGCAAAAATGGAGGCTCTAGACCCTTCCAGAGCCGAGATATCGAAGGTCAAAATTTTGACCAGAAAAAAAAACATAAGGGGTAACACTGTCATTTTTTTTTTGGCCGAAATTTTGACCCCCTCCGATCTTCTTCAAACTCTGGATTCTGACAGAGGGCCACGAGACTTCAACCAGCGCCCAAAAATGGAGGCTCTAGACCCTTCCAGAGCCGAGATATCGAAGGTCAAAATTTTGACCAGAAAAAAAACATAAGGGGTAACACTGTCATTTTTTTTTTTTGGCCGAAATTTTGACCCCCTCCGATCTTCTTGAAACTCTGGATTCTGACAGAGGGCCACGAGACTTCGACCAGCGCGCAAAAATGGAGGCTCTAGACCCTTCCAGAGCCGAGATATCGAAGGTCAAACTTTTGACCAGAAAAAAAAAACATAAGGGGTAACACTGTCATTTTTTTTTTGGCCGAAATTTTGACCCCCTCCGATCTTCTTCAAACTCTGGATTCTGACAGAGGGCCACGAGACTTCGACCAGCGCGCAAAAATGGAGGCTCTAGACCCTTCCAGAGCCGAGATATCGAAGGTCAAAATTTTGACCAGAAAAAAAAACATAAGGGGTAACACTGTCATTTTTTTTGGCCGAAATTTTGACCCCCTCCGATCTTCTTGAAACTCTGGATTCTGACAGAGGGCCACGAGACTTCGACCAGCGCGCAAAAATGGAGGCTCTAGACCCTTCCAGAGCCGAGATATCGAAGGTCAAAATTTTGATCAGAAAAAAAAAAACATAAGGGGTAACACTGTCATTTTTTTTTTGGCCGAAATTTTGACCCCCTCCGATCTTCTTCAAACTCTGGATTCTGACAGAGGGCCACGAGACTTCGACCAGCGCGCAAAAATGGAGGCTCTAGACCCTTCCAGAGCCGAGATATCGAAGGTCAAAATTTTGACCAGAAAAAAAAACATAAGGGGTAACACTGTCATTTTTTTTTGGCCGAAATTTTGACCCCCTCCGATCTTCTTCAAACTCTGGATTCTGACAGAGGGCCACGAGTCTTCGACCAGCGCGCAAAAATGGAGGCTCTAGACCCTTCCAGAGCCGAGATATCGAAGGTCAAAATTTTGACCAGAAAAAAAAACATAAGGGGTAACACTGTCATTTTTTTTTTTGGCCGAAATTTTGACCCCCTCCGATCTTCTTCAAACTCTGGATTCTGACAGAGGGCCACGAGACTTCGACCAGCGCGCAAAAATGGAGGCTCTAGACCCTTCCAGAGCCGAGATATCGAAGGTCAAAATTTTGACCAGAAAAAAAAACATAAGGGGTAACACTGTCATTTTTTTTTTTTGGCCGAAATTTTGACCCGCTCCGATCTTCTTGAAACTCTGGATTCTGACAGAGGGCCACGAGACTTCGACCAGCGCGCAAAAATGGAGGCTCTAGACCCTTCCAGAGCCGAGATATCGAAGGTCAAAATTTTGATCAGAAAAAAAAACATAAGGGGTAACACTGTCATTTTTTTTTTGGCCGAAATTTTGACCCCCTCCGATCTTCTTCAAACTCTGGATTCTGACAGAGGGCCACGAGACTTCGACCAGCACGCAAAAATGGAGGCTCTAGACCCTTCCAGAGCCGAGATATCGAAGGTCAAAATTTTGACCAGAAAAAAAAAAACATAAGGAGTAACACTGTCATTTTTTTTTTTTTTTGGCCGAAATTTTGACCCCCTCCGATCTTCTTGAAACTCTGGATTCTGACAGAGGGCCACGAGACTTCGACCAGCGCGCAAAAATGGAGGCTCTAGACCCTTCCAGAGCCGAGATATCGAAGGTCAAACTTATGACCAGAAAAAAAAAACATAAGGGGTAAAGGGGTAACACTGTCATTTTTTTTTGGCCGAAATTTTGACCCCCTCCGATCTTCTTCAAACTCTGGATTCTGACAGAGGGCCACGAGACTTCGACCAGTGCGCAAAAATGGAGGCTCTAGACCCTTCCAGAGCCGAGATATCGAAGATCAAAATCTTGACCACGAAAAAAAACATAAGGGGTAACACTGTCATTTTTTTTTTTGGCCGAAATTTTGACCCCCTCCGATCTTCTTCAAACTCTGGATTCTGACAGAGGGCCACAAGACTTCGACCAGCGCGCAAAAATGGAGGCTCTAGACCCTTCCAGAGCCGAGATATCGAAGGTCAAAATTTTGACCAGAAAAAAAAAACATAAGGGGTAACACTGTCATTTTTTTTTTGGCCGAAATTTTGACCCCCTCCGATCTTCTTGAAACTCTGGATTCTGACAGAGGGCCACGAGACTTCGACCAGTGCGCAAAAATGGAGGCTCTAGACGTTTCCTGAGCCGAGATATCGAAGGTCAAAATTTTGACCAGAAAAAAAAACATAAGGGGTAACACTGTCATTTTTTTTTTTTGGCCGAAATTTTGACCCCCTCCGATCTTCTTCAAACTCTGGATTCTGACAGAGGGCCACGAGACTTCGACCAGCGCGCAAAAATGGAGGCTCTAGACCCTTCCAGAGCCGAGATATCGAAGGTCAAAATTTTGACCAGAAAAAAAAACATAAGGGGTAACACTGTCATTTTTTTTTTTGGCCGAAATTTTGACCCCCTCCGATCTTCTTGAAACTCTGGATTCTGACAGAGGGCCACGAGACTTCGACCAGCGCGCAAAAATGGAGGCTCTAGACCCTTCCAGAGCAGAGATATCGAAGGTCAAAATTTTGATCAGAAAAAAAAACATAAGGGGTAACACTGTCATTTTTTTTTTTGGCCGAAATTTTGACCTCCTCCGATCTTCTTCAAACTCTGGATTCTGACAGAGGGCCACGAGACTTCGACCAGCGCGCAAAAATGGAGGCTCTAGACCCTTCCAGAGCCGAGATATCGAAGGTCAAACTTTTGACCAGAAAAAAAAAAACATAAGGGGTAACACTGTCATTTTTTTTTTGGCCGAAATTTTGACCCCCTCCGATCTTCTTCAAACTCTGGATTCTGACAGAGGGCCACGAGACTTCGACCAGCGCGCAAAAATGGAGGCTCTAGACCCTTCCAGAGCCGAGATATCGAAGGTCAAAATTTTGACCAGAAAAAAAAAAACATAAGGGGTAACACTGTCATTTTTTTTTTTGGCCGAAATTTTGACCCCCTCCGATCTTCTTCAAACTCTGGATTCTGACAGAGGGCCACGAGACTTCGACCAGCGCGCAAAAATGGAGGCTCTAGACCCTTCCAGAGCCGAGATATCGAAGGTCAAAATTTTGACCAGAAAAAAAAACATAAGGGGTAACACTGTCATTTTTTTTTTGGCCGAAATTTTGACCCCCTCCGATCTTCTTCAAACTCTGGATTCTGACAGAGGGCCACGAGACTTCGACCAGCGCGCAAAAATGGAGGCTCTAGACCCTTCCAGAGCCGAGATATCGAAGGTCAAAATTTTGACCAGAAAAAAAAACATAAGGGGTAACACTGTCAATTTTTTTTTGGCCGAAATTTTGACACCCTCCGATCTTCTTGAAACTCTGGATTCTGACAGAGGGCCACGAGACTTCGACCAGCGCGCAAAAATGGAGGCTCTAGACCCTTCCAGAGCCGAGATATCGAAGGTCAAAATTTTGACCAGAAAAAAAAACATAAGGGGTAACACTGTCATTTTTTTTTTGGCCGAAATTTTGACCCCCTCCGATCTTCTTCAAACTCTGGATTCTGACAGAGGGCCACGAGACTTCGACCAGCGCGCAAAAATGGAGGCTCTAGACCCTTCCAGAGCCGAGATATCGAAGGTCAAAATTTTGACCAGAAAAAAAAACATAAGGGGTAACACTGTCATTTTTTTTTTTTTTTGGCCGAAATTTTGACCCCCTCCGATCTTCTTCAAACTCTGGATTCTGACAGAGGACCACGAGCCTTCGACCAGCGCGCAAAAATGGAGGCTCTAGACCCTTCCAGAGCCGAGATATCGAAGGTCAAAATTTTGACCAGAAAAAAAAAACATAAGGGGTAACACTGTCATTTTTTTTTTGGCCGAAATTTTGACCCCCTCCGATCTTCTTGAAACTCTGGATTCTGACAGAGGGCCACAAGACTTCGACCAGTGCGCAAAAATGGAGGCTCTAGTCGTTTCCAGAGCCGAGATATCGAAGGTCAAAATTTTGACCAGAAAAAAAAAAACATAAGGGGTAACACTGTCATTTTTTTTTTGGCCGAAATTTTGACCCCCTCCGATCTTCTTGAAACTCTGGATTCTGACAGAGGGCCACGAGACTTCGACCAGTGCGCAAAAATGGAGGCTCTAGACGTTTCCTGAGCCGAGATATCGAAGGTCAATATTTTGACCAGAAAAAAAAACATAAGGGGTAACACTGTCATTTTTTTTTTTTTGGCCGAAATTTTGACCCCCTCCGATCTTCTTCAAACTCTGGATTCTGACAGAGGGCCACGAGACTTCAACCAGCGCGCAAAAATGGAGGCTCTAGACCCTTCCAGAGCCGAGATATCGAAGGTCAAAATTTTGACCAGAAAAAAAAACATAAGGGGTAACACTGTCATTTTTTTTTTGGCCGAAATTTTGACCCACTCCGATCTTCTTGTAACTCTGGATTCTGACAGAGGGCCACGAGACTTCGACCAGCGCGCAAAAATGGAGGCTCTAGACCCTTCCAGAGCCGAGATATCGAAGGTCAAAATTTTGATCAGAAAAAAAAACATAAGGGTAACACTGTCATTTTTTTTTTTTGGCCGAAATTTTGACCCCCTCCGATCTTCTTCAAACTCTGGATTCTGACAGAGGGCCACGAGACTTCGACCAGCGCGCAAAAATGGAGGCTCTAGACCCTTCCAGAGCCGAGATATCGAAGGTCAAACTTTTGACCAGAAAAAAAACATAAGGGGTAATACTGTCATTTTTTTTTTGGCCGAAATTTTGACCCCCTCCGATCTTCTTCAAACTCTGGATTCTGACAGAGGGCCACGAGACTTCGACCAGCGCGCAAAAATGGAGGCTCTAGACCCTTCCAGAGCCAAGATATCGAAGGTCAAAATTTTGACCAGAAAAAAAAACATAAGGGGTAACACTGTCATTTTTTTTTGGCCGAAATTTTGACCCCCTCCGATCTTCTTGAAACTCTGGATTCTGACAGAGGGCCACGAGACTTCGACCAGCGCGCAAAAATGGAGGCTCTAGACCCTTCCAGAGCCGAGATATCGAAGGTCAAACTTTTGACCAGAAAAAAAAACATAAGGGGTAACACTGTCATTTTTTTTTTGGCCGAAATTTTGACCCCCTCCGATCTTCTTCAAACTCTGGATTCTGACAGAAGGCCACGAGACTTCGACCAGCGCGCAAAAATGGAGGCTCTAGACCCTTCCAGAGCCGAGATATCGAAGGTCAAAATTTTGACCAGAAAAAAAAACATAAGGGGTAACACTGTCATTTTTTTTTTGGCCGAAATTTTGACCCCCTCCGATCTTCTTGAAACTCTGGATTCTGACAGAGGGCCACGAGACTTCGACCAGCGCGCAAAAATGGAGGCTCTAGACCCCTCCAGAGCCGAGATATCGAAGGTCAAAATTTTAATCAGAAAAAAAAAAAAAACATAAGGGGTAACACTGTCATTTTTTTTTTGGCCGAAATTTTGACCCCCTCCGATCTTCTTGAAACTCTGGATTCTGACAGAGGGCCACGAGACTTCAACCAACGCCCAAAAATGGAGGCTCTAGACCCTTCCAGAGCCGAGATATCGAAGGTCAAAATTTTGACCAGAAAAAAAAACATAAGTGGTAACACTGTCATTTTTTTTTTTGGCCGAAATTTTGACCCCCTCCGATCTTCTTCAAACTCTGGATTCTGACAGAGGGCCACGAGACTTCGACCAGCGTGCAAAAATGGAGGCTCTAGACCCTTCCAGAGCCGAGATATCGAAGGTCAAAATTTTGATCAGAAAAAAAAACATAAGGGGTAACACTGTCATTTTTTTTTTGGCCGAAATTTTGACCCCCTCCGATCTTCTTCAAACTCTGGATTCTGACAGAGGGCCACGAGACTTCGACCAGCACGCAAAAATGGAGGCTCTAGACCCTTCCAGAGCCGAGATATCGAAGGTCAAAATTTTGACCAGAAAAAAAAAAACATAAGGAGTAACACTGTCATTTTTTTTTTTTTTGGCCGAAATTTTGACCCCCTCCGATCTTCTTGAAACTCTGGATTCTGACAGAGGGCCACGAGACTTCGACCAGCGCGCAAAAATGGAGGCTCTAGACCCTTCCAGAGCCGAGATATCGAAGGTCAAACTTATGACCAGAAAAAAAAAACATAAGGGGTAAAGGGGTAACACTGTCATTTTTTTTTGGCCGAAATTTTGACCCCCTCCGATCTTCTTCAAACTCTGGATTCTGACAGAGGGCCACGAGACTTCGACCAGTGCGCAAAAATGGAGGCTCTAGACCCTTCCAGAGCCGAGATATCGAAGATCAAAATCTTGACCACGAAAAAAAACATAAGGGGTAACACTGTCATTTTTTTTTTTGGCCGAAATTTTGACCCCCTCCGATCTTCTTCAAACTCTGGATTCTGACAGAGGGCCACAAGACTTCGACCAGCGCGCAAAAATGGAGGCTCTAGACCCTTCCAGAGCCGAGATATCGAAGGTCAAAATTTTGACCAGAAAAAAAAAACATAAGGGGTAACACTGTCATTTTTTTTTTGGCCGAAATTTTGACCCCCTCCGATCTTCTTGAAACTCTGGATTCTGACAGAGGGCCACGAGACTTCGACCAGTGCGCAAAAATGGAGGCTCTAGACGTTTCCTGAGCCGAGATATCGAAGGTCAAAATTTTGACCAGAAAAAAAAACATAAGGGGTAACACTGTCATTTTTTTTTTTTGGCCGAAATTTTGACCCCCTCCGATCTTCTTCAAACTCTGGATTCTGACAGAGGGCCACGAGACTTCGACCAGCGCGCAAAAATGGAGGCTCTAGACCCTTCCAGAGCCGAGATATCGAAGGTCAAAATTTTGACCAGAAAAAAAAACATAAGGGGTAACACTGTCATTTTTTTTTTTGGCCGAAATTTTGACCCCCTCCGATCTTCTTGAAACTCTGGATTCTGACAGAGGGCCACGAGACTTCGACCAGCGCGCAAAAATGGAGGCTCTAGACCCTTCCAGAGCAGAGATATCGAAGGTCAAAATTTTGATCAGAAAAAAAAACATAAGGGGTAACACTGTCATTTTTTTTTTTGGCCGAAATTTTGACCTCCTCCGATCTTCTTCAAACTCTGGATTCTGACAGAGGGCCACGAGACTTCGACCAGCGCGCAAAAATGGAGGCTCTAGACCCTTCCAGAGCCGAGATATCGAAGGTCAAACTTTTGACCAGAAAAAAAAAAACATAAGGGGTAACACTGTCATTTTTTTTTTGGCCGAAATTTTGACCCCCTCCGATCTTCTTCAAACTCTGGATTCTGACAGAGGGCCACGAGACTTCGACCAGCGCGCAAAAATGGAGGCTCTAGACCCTTCCAGAGCCGAGATATCGAAGGTCAAAATTTTGACCAGAAAAAAAAAAACATAAGGGGTAACACTGTCATTTTTTTTTTTGGCCGAAATTTTGACCCCCTCCGATCTTCTTCAAACTCTGGATTCTGACAGAGGGCCACGAGACTTCGACCAGCGCGCAAAAATGGAGGCTCTAGACCCTTCCAGAGCCGAGATATCGAAGGTCAAAATTTTGACCAGAAAAAAAAACATAAGGGGTAACACTGTCATTTTTTTTTTGGCCGAAATTTTGACCCCCTCCGATCTTCTTCAAACTCTGGATTCTGACAGAGGGCCACGAGACTTCGACCAGCGCGCAAAAATGGAGGCTCTAGACCCTTCCAGAGCCGAGATATCGAAGGTCAAAATTTTGACCAGAAAAAAAAACATAAGGGGTAACACTGTCAATTTTTTTTTGGCCGAAATTTTGACACCCTCCGATCTTCTTGAAACTCTGGATTCTGACAGAGGGCCACGAGACTTCGACCAGCGCGCAAAAATGGAGGCTCTAGACCCTTCCAGAGCCGAGATATCGAAGGTCAAAATTTTGACCAGAAAAAAAAACATAAGGGGTAACACTGTCATTTTTTTTTTGGCCGAAATTTTGACCCCCTCCGATCTTCTTCAAACTCTGGATTCTGACAGAGGGCCACGAGACTTCGACCAGCGCGCAAAAATGGAGGCTCTAGACCCTTCCAGAGCCGAGATATCGAAGGTCAAAATTTTGACCAGAAAAAAAAACATAAGGGGTAACACTGTCATTTTTTTTTTTTTTTGGCCGAAATTTTGACCCCCTCCGATCTTCTTCAAACTCTGGATTCTGACAGAGGACCACGAGCCTTCGACCAGCGCGCAAAAATGGAGGCTCTAGACCCTTCCAGAGCCGAGATATCGAAGGTCAAAATTTTGACCAGAAAAAAAAAACATAAGGGGTAACACTGTCATTTTTTTTTTGGCCGAAATTTTGACCCCCTCCGATCTTCTTGAAACTCTGGATTCTGACAGAGGGCCACAAGACTTCGACCAGTGCGCAAAAATGGAGGCTCTAGTCGTTTCCAGAGCCGAGATATCGAAGGTCAAAATTTTGACCAGAAAAAAAAAAACATAAGGGGTAACACTGTCATTTTTTTTTTGGCCGAAATTTTGACCCCCTCCGATCTTCTTGAAACTCTGGATTCTGACAGAGGGCCACGAGACTTCGACCAGTGCGCAAAAATGGAGGCTCTAGACGTTTCCTGAGCCGAGATATCGAAGGTCAATATTTTGACCAGAAAAAAAAACATAAGGGGTAACACTGTCATTTTTTTTTTTTTGGCCGAAATTTTGACCCCCTCCGATCTTCTTCAAACTCTGGATTCTGACAGAGGGCCACGAGACTTCAACCAGCGCGCAAAAATGGAGGCTCTAGACCCTTCCAGAGCCGAGATATCGAAGGTCAAAATTTTGACCAGAAAAAAAAACATAAGGGGTAACACTGTCATTTTTTTTTTGGCCGAAATTTTGACCCACTCCGATCTTCTTGTAACTCTGGATTCTGACAGAGGGCCACGAGACTTCGACCAGCGCGCAAAAATGGAGGCTCTAGACCCTTCCAGAGCCGAGATATCGAAGGTCAAAATTTTGATCAGAAAAAAAAACATAAGGGTAACACTGTCATTTTTTTTTTTTGGCCGAAATTTTGACCCCCTCCGATCTTCTTCAAACTCTGGATTCTGACAGAGGGCCACGAGACTTCGACCAGCGCGCAAAAATGGAGGCTCTAGACCCTTCCAGAGCCGAGATATCGAAGGTCAAACTTTTGACCAGAAAAAAAACATAAGGGGTAATACTGTCATTTTTTTTTTGGCCGAAATTTTGACCCCCTCCGATCTTCTTCAAACTCTGGATTCTGACAGAGGGCCACGAGACTTCGACCAGCGCGCAAAAATGGAGGCTCTAGACCCTTCCAGAGCCAAGATATCGAAGGTCAAAATTTTGACCAGAAAAAAAAACATAAGGGGTAACACTGTCATTTTTTTTTGGCCGAAATTTTGACCCCCTCCGATCTTCTTGAAACTCTGGATTCTGACAGAGGGCCACGAGACTTCGACCAGCGCGCAAAAATGGAGGCTCTAGACCCTTCCAGAGCCGAGATATCGAAGGTCAAACTTTTGACCAGAAAAAAAAACATAAGGGGTAACACTGTCATTTTTTTTTTGGCCGAAATTTTGACCCCCTCCGATCTTCTTCAAACTCTGGATTCTGACAGAAGGCCACGAGACTTCGACCAGCGCGCAAAAATGGAGGCTCTAGACCCTTCCAGAGCCGAGATATCGAAGGTCAAAATTTTGACCAGAAAAAAAAACATAAGGGGTAACACTGTCATTTTTTTTTTGGCCGAAATTTTGACCCCCTCCGATCTTCTTGAAACTCTGGATTCTGACAGAGGGCCACGAGACTTCGACCAGCGCGCAAAAATGGAGGCTCTAGACCCCTCCAGAGCCGAGATATCGAAGGTCAAAATTTTAATCAGAAAAAAAAAAAAAACATAAGGGGTAACACTGTCATTTTTTTTTTGGCCGAAATTTTGACCCCCTCCGATCTTCTTGAAACTCTGGATTCTGACAGAGGGCCACGAGACTTCAACCAACGCCCAAAAATGGAGGCTCTAGACCCTTCCAGAGCCGAGATATCGAAGGTCAAAATTTTGACCAGAAAAAAAAACATAAGTGGTAACACTGTCATTTTTTTTTTTGGCCGAAATTTTGACCCCCTCCGATCTTCTTCAAACTCTGGATTCTGACAGAGGGCCACGAGACTTCGACCAGCGTGCAAAAATGGAGGCTCTAGACCCTTCCAGAGCCGAGATATCGAAGGTCAAAATTTTGACCAGAAAAAAAAACATAAGGGGTAACACTGTAATTTTTTTTGGCCGAAATTTTGACCCCCTCCGATCTTCTTCAAACTCTGGATTCTGACAGAGGGCCACGAAACTTCGACCAGCGCGCAAAAATGGAGGCTCTAGACTTTTCCTGAGCCGAGATATCGAAGGTCAAAATTTTGACCAGAAAAAAAAACATAAGGGGTAACACTGTCATTTTTTTTTTGGCCGAAATGTTGACCCCCTCCAATCTTCTTCAAACTCTGGATTCTGACAGAGGGCCACGAGACTTCGACCAGCGCGCAAAAATGGAGGCTCTAGACCCTTCCAGAGCCGAGATATCGAAGGTCAAAATTTTGACCAGAAAAAAAAACATAAGGGGTAACACTGTCATTTTTTTTTGGCCGAAATTTTGACCCCCTCCGATCTTCTTCAAACTCTGGATTCTGACAGAGGGCCACGAGACTTCGACCAGCGCGCAAAAATGGAGGCTCTAGACCCTTCCAGAGCCGAGATATCGAAGGTCAAAATTTTGACCAGAAAAAAAAAACATAAGGGGTAACACTGTCATTTTTTTTTTTGGCCGAAATTTTGACCCCCTCCGATCTTCTTGAAACTCTGGATTCTGACAGAGGGCCACGAGACTTCGACCAGCGCGCAAAAATGGAGGCTCTAGACCCTTCCAGAGCCGAGATATCGAAGGTCAAAATTTTGACCAGAAAAAAAACATAAGGGGTAACACTGTCATTTTTTTTTTTTGGCCGAAATTTTGACCCCCTCCGATCTTCTTCAAACTCTGGATTCTGACAGAGGGCCACGAGACTTCGACCAGCGTGCAAAAATTGAGGCTCTAGACCCTTCCAGAGCCGAGATATCGAAGGTCAAAATTTTGACCAGAAAAAAAAACATAAGGGGTAACACTGTCATTTTTTTTTTGGCCGAAATTTTGACCCCCTCCGATCTTCTTGAAACTCTGGATTCTGACAGAGGGCCACGAGACTTCAACCAGCGCCCAAAAATGGAGGCTCTAGACCCTTCCAGAGCCGAGATATCGAAGGTCAAAATTTTGACCAGAAAAAAAAACGTAAGGGGTAACACTGTCATTTTTTTTTTTTTTGGCCGAAATTTTGACCCCCTCCGATCTTCTTCAAACTCTGGATTCTGACAGAGGGCCACGAGACTTCGACCAGCGCGCAAAAATGGAGGCTCTAGACCCTTCCAGAGCCGAGATATCGAAGGTCAAAATTTTGACCAGAAAAAAAAAACATAAGGGGTAACACTGTCATTTTTTTTTTTGGCCGAAATTTTGACCCCCTCCGATCTTCTTGAAACTCTGGATTCTGACAGAGGGCCACGAGACTTCAACCAGCGCCCAAAAATGGAGGCTCTAGACCCTTCCAGAACCGAGATATCGAAGGTCAAAATTTTGACCAGAAAAAAAAACATAAGGGGTAACACTGTCATTTTTTCTTTTTTTGGCCGAAATTTTGACCCCCTCCGATCTTCTTGAAACTCTGGATTCTGACAGAGGGCCACGAGACTTCGACCAGCGCGCAAAAATGGAGGCTCTAGACCCTTCCAGAGCCGAGATATCGAAGGTCAAACTTTTGACCAGAAAAAAAAACATAAGGGGTAACACTATCATTTTTTTTTTGGCCGAAATTTTGACCCCCTCCGATCTTCTTCAAACTCTGGAATCTGACAGAGGGCCACGAGACTTCGACCAGCGCGCAAAAATGGAGGCTCTAGACCCTTCCAGAGCCGAGATATCGAAGGTCAAAATTTTGACCAGAAAAAACAACATAAGGGGTAACACTGTCATTTTTTTTGGCCGAAATTTTGACCCCCTCCGATCTTCTTGAAACTCTGGATTCTGACAGAGGGCCACGAGACTTCGACCAGCGCGCAAAAATGGAGGCTCTAGACTTTTCCTGAGCCGAGATATCGAAGGTCAAAATTTTGACCAGAAAAAAAAACATAAGGGGTAACACTGTCATTTTTTTTTTTGGCCGAAATTTTGACCCCCTCCGATCTTCTTGAAACTCTGGATTCTGACAGAGGGCCACGAGACTTCGACCAGCGCGCAAAAATGGAGGCTCTAGACCCTTCCAGAGCCGAGATATCGAAGGTCAAAATTTTGACCAGAAAAAAAAACATAAGGGGTAACACTGTCATTTTTTTTTTGGCCGAAACTTTGACCCCCTCCGATCTTCTTCAAACTCTGGATTCTGACAGAGGGCCACGAGACTTCGACCAGCGCGCAAAAATGGAGGCTCTAGACCCTTCCAGAGCCGAGATATCGAAGGTCAAAATTTTGACCAGAAAAAAAAACATAAGGGGTAACACTGTCATTTTTTTTTTTGGCCGAAATTTTGACCCCCTCCGATCTTCTTGAAACTCTGGATTCTGACAGAGGGCCACGAGACTTCGACCAGCGCGCAAAAATGGAGGCTCTAGACCCTTCCAGAGCCGAGATATCGAAGGTCAAAATTTTGACCAGAAAAAAAACATAAGGGGTAACACTGTCATTTTTTTTTTTTTGGCCGAAATTTTGACCCCCTCCGATCTTCTTCAAACTCTGGATTCTGACAGAGGGCCACGAGACTTCGACCAGCGTGCAAAAATGGAGGCTCTAGACCCTTCCAGAGCCGAGATATCGAAGGTCAAAATTTTGACCAGAAAAAAAAACATAAGGGGTAACACTGTCATTTTTTTTTTGGCCGAAATTTTGACCCCCTCCGATCTTCTTCAAACTCTGGATTCTGACAGAGGGCCACGAGACTTCAACCAGCGCCCAAAAATGGAGGCTCTAGACCCTTCCAGAGCCGAGATATCGAAGGTCAAAATTTTGACCAGAAAAAAAACATAAGGGGTAACACTGTCATTTTTTTTTTTTGGCCGAAATTTTGACCCCCTCCGATCTTCTTGAAACTCTGGATTCTGACAGAGGGCCACGAGACTTCGACCAGCGCGCAAAAATGGAGGCTCTAGACCCTTCCAGAGCCGAGATATCGAAGGTCAAACTTTTGACCAGAAAAAAAAAACATAAGGGGTAACACTGTCATTTTTTTTTTGGCCGAAATTTTGACCCCCTCCGATCTTCTTCAAACTCTGGATTCTGACAGAGGGCCACGAGACTTCGACCAGCGCGCAAAAATGGAGGCTCTAGACCCTTCCAGAGCCGAGATATCGAAGGTCAAAATTTTGACCAGAAAAAAAAACATAAGGGGTAACACTGTCATTTTTTTTGGCCGAAATTTTGACCCCCTCCGATCTTCTTGAAACTCTGGATTCTGACAGAGGGCCACGAGACTTCGACCAGCGCGCAAAAATGGAGGCTCTAGACCCTTCCAGAGCCGAGATATCGAAGGTCAAAATTTTGATCAGAAAAAAAAAAACATAAGGGGTAACACTGTCATTTTTTTTTTGGCCGAAATTTTGACCCCCTCCGATCTTCTTCAAACTCTGGATTCTGACAGAGGGCCACGAGACTTCGACCAGCGCGCAAAAATGGAGGCTCTAGACCCTTCCAGAGCCGAGATATCGAAGGTCAAAATTTTGACCAGAAAAAAAAACATAAGGGGTAACACTGTCATTTTTTTTTGGCCGAAATTTTGACCCCCTCCGATCTTCTTCAAACTCTGGATTCTGACAGAGGGCCACGAGTCTTCGACCAGCGCGCAAAAATGGAGGCTCTAGACCCTTCCAGAGCCGAGATATCGAAGGTCAAAATTTTGACCAGAAAAAAAAACATAAGGGGTAACACTGTCATTTTTTTTTTTGGCCGAAATTTTGACCCCCTCCGATCTTCTTCAAACTCTGGATTCTGACAGAGGGCCACGAGACTTCGACCAGCGCGCAAAAATGGAGGCTCTAGACCCTTCCAGAGCCGAGATATCGAAGGTCAAAATTTTGACCAGAAAAAAAAACATAAGGGGTAACACTGTCATTTTTTTTTTTTGGCCGAAATTTTGACCCGCTCCGATCTTCTTGAAACTCTGGATTCTGACAGAGGGCCACGAGACTTCGACCAGCGCGCAAAAATGGAGGCTCTAGACCCTTCCAGAGCCGAGATATCGAAGGTCAAAATTTTGATCAGAAAAAAAAACATAAGGGGTAACACTGTCATTTTTTTTTTGGCCGAAATTTTGACCCCCTCCGATCTTCTTCAAACTCTGGATTCTGACAGAGGGCCACGAGACTTCGACCAGCACGCAAAAATGGAGGCTCTAGACCCTTCCAGAGCCGAGATATCGAAGGTCAAAATTTTGACCAGAAAAAAAAAAACATAAGGAGTAACACTGTCATTTTTTTTTTTTTTTGGCCGAAATTTTGACCCCCTCCGATCTTCTTGAAACTCTGGATTCTGACAGAGGGCCACGAGACTTCGACCAGCGCGCAAAAATGGAGGCTCTAGACCCTTCCAGAGCCGAGATATCGAAGGTCAAACTTATGACCAGAAAAAAAAAACATAAGGGGTAAAGGGGTAACACTGTCATTTTTTTTTGGCCGAAATTTTGACCCCCTCCGATCTTCTTCAAACTCTGGATTCTGACAGAGGGCCACGAGACTTCGACTAGTGCGCAAAAATGGAGGCTCTAGACCCTTCCAGAGCCGAGATATCGAAGATCAAAATCTTGACCACGAAAAAAAACATAAGGGGTAACACTGTCATTTTTTTTTTTTGGCCGAAATTTTGACCCCCTCCGATCTTCTTCAAACTCTGGATTCTGACAGAGGGCCACAAGACTTCGACCAGCGCGCAAAAATGGAGGCTCTAGACCCTTCCAGAGCCGAGATATCGAAGGTCAAAATTTTGACCAGAAAAAAAAAACATAAGGGGTAACACTGTCATTTTTTTTTTGGCCGAAATTTTGACCCCCTCCGATCTTCTTGAAACTCTGGATTCTGACAGAGGGCCACGAGACTTCGACCAGTGCGCAAAAATGGAGGCTCTAGACGTTTCCTGAGCCGAGATATCGAAGGTCAAAATTTTGACCAGAAAAAAAAACATAAGGGGTAACACTGTCATTTTTTTTTTTTGGCCGAAATTTTGACCCCCTCCGATCTTCTTCAAACTCTGGATTCTGACAGAGGGCCACGAGACTTCGACCAGCGCGCAAAAATGGAGGCTCTAGACCCTTCCAGAGCCGAGATATCGAAGGTCAAAATTTTGACCAGAAAAAAAAACATAAGGGGTAACACTGTCATTTTTTTTTTTGGCCGAAATTTTGACCCCCTCCGATCTTCTTGAAACTCTGGATTCTGACAGAGGGCCACGAGACTTCGACCAGCGCGCAAAAATGGAGGCTCTAGACCCTTCCAGAGCCGAGATATCGAAGGTCAAAATTTTGATCAGAAAAAAAAACATAAGGGGTAACACTGTCATTTTTTTTTTTGGCCGAAATTTTGACCTCCTCCGATCTTCTTCAAACTCTGGATTCTGACAGAGGGCCACGAGACTTCGACCAGCGCGCAAAAATGGAGGCTCTAGACCCTTCCAGAGCCGAGATATCGAAGGTCAAACTTTTGACCAGAAAAAAAAAAACATAAGGGGTAACACTGTCATTTTTTTTTTGGCCGAAATTTTGACCCCCTCCGATCTTCTTCAAACTCTGGATTCTGACAGAGGGCCACGAGACTTCGACCAGCGCGCAAAAATGGAGGCTCTAGACCCTTCCAGAGCCGAGATATCGAAGGTCAAAATTTTGACCAGAAAAAAAAAAACATAAGGGGTAACACTGTCATTTTTTTTTTTGGCCGAAATTTTGACCCCCTCCGATCTTCTTCAAACTCTGGATTCTGACAGAGGGCCACGAGACTTCGACCAGCGCGCAAAAATGGAGGCTCTAGACCCTTCCAGAGCCGAGATATCGAAGGTCAAAATTTTGACCAGAAAAAAAAACATAAGGGGTAACACTGTCATTTTTTTTTTGGCCGAAATTTTGACCCCCTCCGATCTTCTTCAAACTCTGGATTCTGACAGAGGGCCACGAGACTTCGACCAGCGCGCAAAAATGGAGGCTCTAGACCCTTCCAGAGCCGAGATATCGAAGGTCAAAATTTTGACCAGAAAAAAAAACATAAGGGGTAACACTGTCAATTTTTTTTGGCCGAAATTTTGACACCCTCCGATCTTCTTGAAACTCTGGATTCTGACAGAGGGCCACGAGACTTCGACCAGCGCGCAAAAATGGAGGCTCTAGACCCTTCCAGAGCCGAGATATCGAAGGTCAAAATTTTGACCAGAAAAAAAACATAAGGGGTAACACTGTCATTTTTTTTTTGGCCGAAATTTTGACCCCCTCCGATCTTCTTCAAACTCTGGATTCTGACAGAGGGCCACGAGACTTCGACCAGCGCGCAAAAATGGAGGCTCTAGACCCTTCCAGAGCCGAGATATCGAAGGTCAAAATTTTGACCAGAAAAAAAAAAACATAAGGGGTAACACTGTCATTTTTTTTTGGCCGAAATTTTGACCCCCTCCGATCTTCTTCAAACTCTGGATTCTGACAGAGGGCCACGAGACTTCGACCAGCGTGCAAAAATGGGGGCTCTAGACCCTTCCAGAGCCGAGATATCGAAGGTCAAAATTTTGACCAGAAAAAAAACATAAGGGGTAACACTGTCAATTTTTTTTTGGCCGAAATTTTGACCCCCTCCGATCTTCTTGAAACTCTGGATTCTGACAGAGGGCCACGAGACTTCAAACAGCGCGCAAAAATGGAGGCTCTAGACCCTTCCAGAGCCGAGATATCGAAAGTCAAAATTTCAACCCGAAAAAAAAAACATAAGGGGTAACACTGTCGTTTATTTTTTTGGCCGAAATTTTGACCCCCTCCGATCTTCTTGAAACTCTGGATTCTGAGAGAGGGCCACGAGACTTCGACCAGCGCGCAAAAATGGAGGCTCTAGACCCTTCCGGAGCCGAGATATCGAAGGTCAAACTTATGACCAGAAAAAAAAAACATAAGGGGTAAAGGGGTAACACTGTCATTTTTTTTTTGGCCGAAATTTTGACCCCCTCCGATCTTCTTCAAACTCTGGATTCTGACAGAGGGCCACGAGACTTCGACCAGTGCGCAAAAATGGAGGCTCTAGACCCTTCCAGAGCCGAGATATCGAAGGTCAAAATTTTGACCCGAAAAAAAAACATAAGGGGTAACACTGTCCTTTTTTTTTTTTTGGCCGAAATTTTGACCCCCTCCGATCTTCTTCAAACTCTGGATTCTGACAGAGGGCCACGAGACTTCGACCAGCGCGCAAAAATGGAGGCTCTAGACCCTTCCAGAGCCGAGATATCGAAGGTCAAAATTTTGACCAGAAAAAAAACATAAGGGGTAACACTGTCATTTTTTTTTTTGGCCGAAATTTTGACCCCCTCCGATCTTCTTCAAACTCTGGATTCTGACAGAGGGCCACAAGACTTCGACCAGCGCGCAAAAATGGAGGCTCTAGACCCTTCCAGAGCCGAGATATCGAAGGTCAAAATTTTGACCAGAAAAAAAAACATAAGGGGTAACACTGTCATTTTTTTTTTGGCCGAAATTTTGACCCCCTCCGATCTTCTTGAAACTCTGGATTCTGACAGAGGGCCACGAGACTTCGACCAGTGCGCAAAAATGGAGGCTCTAGACGTTTCCAGAGCCGAGATATCGAAGGTCAAAATTTTGACCAGAAAAAAAAACATAAGGGGTAACACTGTCCTTTTTTTTTTGGCCGAAATTTTGACCCCCTCCGATCTTCTTGAAACTCTGGATTCTGACAGAGGGCCACGAGACTTCGACCAGTGCGCAAAAATGGAGGCTCTAGACGTTTCCTGAGCCGAGATATCGAAGGTCAAAATTTTGACCAGAAAAAAAAACATAAGGGGTAACACTGACATTTTTTTTTTGGCCGAAATTTTGACCCCCTCCGATCTTCTTCAAACTCTGGATTCTGACAGAGGGCCACGAGACTTCGACCAGCGCGCAAAAATGGAGGCTCTAGACCCTTCCAGAGCCGAGATATCGAAGGTCAAAATTTTGACCAGAAAAAAAACATAAGGGGTAATACTGTCATTTTTTTTTTGGCCGAAATTTTGACCCCCTCCGATCTTCTTCAAACTCTGGATTCTGACAGAGGGCCACGAGACTTCGACCAGCGCGCAAAAATGGAGGCTCTAGACCCTTCCAGAGCCAAGATATCGAAGGTCAAAATTTTGACCAGAAAAAAAAACATAAGGGGTAACACTGTCATTTTTTTTTTGGCCGAAATTTTGACCCCCTCCGATCTTCTTGAAACTCTGGATTCTGACAGAGGGCCACGAGACTTCGACCAGCGCGCAAAAATGGAGGCTCTAGACCCTTCCAGAGCCGAGATATCGAAGGTCAAAATTTTGATCAGAAAAAAAAAACATAAGGGGTAACACTGTCATTTTTTTTTGGCCGAAATTTTGACCCCCTCCGATCTTCTTCAAACTCTGGATTCTGACAGAGGGCCACGAGACTTCGACCAGCGCGCAAAAATGGAGGCTCTAGACCCTTCCAGAGCCGAGATATCGAAGGTCAAAATTTTGACCAGAAAAAAAACATAAGGGGTAACACTGTCATTTTTTTTTGGCCGAAATTTTGACCCCCTCTGATCTTCTTGAAACTCTGGATTCTGACAGAGGGCCACGAGACTTCGACCAGCGCGCAAAAATGGAGGCTCTAGACCTTTCCAGAGCCGAGATATCGAAGGTCAAAATTTTGACCAGAAAAAAAAACATAAGGGGTAACACTGTCATTTTTTTTTTTGGCCGAAATTTTGACCCCCTCCGATCTTCTTCAAACTCTGGATTCTGACAGAGGGCCACGAGACTTCGACCAGCGCGCAAAAATGGGGGCTCTAGACCCTTCCAGAGCCGAGATATCGAAGGTCAAAATTTTGACCAGAAAAAAAACATAAGGGGTAACACTCTCATTTTTTTTTTGGCCGAAATTTTGACCCCCTCCGATCTTCTTGAAACTCTGGATTCTGACAGAGGGCCAAGAGACTTCAACCAGCGCCCAAAAATGGAGGCTCTAGACCCTTCCAGAGCCGAGATATCGAAGGTCAAAATTTTGACCAGAAAAAAAAACATAAGGGGTAACACTGTCATTTTTTTTTTTTGGCCGAAATTTTGACCCCCTCCAATCTTCTTGAAACTCTGGATTCTGAGAGAGGGCCACGAGACTTCGACCAGCGCGCAAAAATGGAGGCTCTAGACCCTTCCAGAGCCGAGATATCGAAGGTCAAACTTATGACCAGAAAAAAAAAACATAAGGGGTAAAGGGGTAACACTGTCATTTTTTTTTTGGCCGAAATTTTGACCCCCTCCGATCTTCTTCAAACTCTGGATTCTGACAGAGGGCCACGAGACTTCGACCAGCGCGCAAAAATGGAGGCTCTAGACCCTTCCAGAGCCGAGATATCGAAGGTCAAAATTTTGACCCGAAAAAAAAACATAAGGGGTAACACTGTCCTTTTTTTTTTTTTGGCCGAAATTTTGACCCCCTCCGATCTTCTTCAAACTCTGGATTCTGACAGAGGGCCACGAGACTTCGACCAGCGCGCAAAAATGGAGGCTCTAGACCCTTCCAGAGCCGAGATATCGAAGGTCAAAATTTTGACCAGAAAAAAAAACATAAGGGGTAACACTGTCATTTTTTTTTTTTGGCCGAAATTTTGACCCCCTCCGATCTTCTTCAAACTCTGGATTCTGACAGAGGGCCACAAGACTTCGACCAGCGCGCAAAAATGGAGGCTCTAGACCCTTCCAGAGCCGAGATATCGAAGGTCAAAATTTTGACCAGAAAAAAAAAACATAAGGGGTAACACTGTCATTTTTTTTTTGGCCGAAATTTTGACCCCCTCCGATCTTCTTGAAACTCTGGATTCTGACAGAGGGCCACGAGACTTCGACCAGTGCGCAAAAATGGAGGCTCTAGACGTTTCCAGAGCCGAGATATCGAAGGTCAAAATTTTGACCAGAAAAAAAAAACATAAGGGGTAACACTGTCCTTTTTTTTTGGCCGAAATTTTGACCCCCTCCGATCTTCTTGAAACTCTGGATTCTGACACAGGGCCACGAGACTTCGACCAGTGCGCAAAAATGGAGGCTCTAGACGTTTCCTGAGCCGAGATATCGAAGGTCAAAATTTTGACCAGAAATAAAAACATAAGGGGTAACACTGTAATTTTTTTTTTTTGGCCGAAATTTTGACCCCCTCCGATCTTCTTCAAACTCTGGATTCTGACAGAGGGCCACGAGACTTCGACCAGCGCGCAAAAATGGAGGCTCTAGACGTTTCCTGAGCCGAGATATCGAAGGTCAAAATTTTGACCAGAAAAAAAAACATAAGGGGTAACACTGTCAATTTTTTTTTTTTGGCCGAAATTTTGACCCCCTCCGATCTTCTTCAAACTCTGGATTCTGACAGAGGGCCACGAGACTTCGACCAGCGCGCAAAAATGGAGGCTCTAGACCCTTCCAGAGCCGAGATATCGAAGGTCAAAATTTTGACCAGAAAAAAAAAACATAAGGGGTAATACTGTCATTTTTTTTTTTGGCCGAAATTTTGACCCCCTCCGATCTTCTTCAAACTCTGGATTCTGACAGAGGGCCACGAGACTTCGACCAGCGCGCAAAAATGGAGGCTCTAGACCCTTCCAGAGCCAAGATATCGAAGGTCAAAATTTTGACCAGAAAAAAAAACATAAGGGGTAACACTGTCATTTTTTTTTTGGCCGAAATTTTGACCCCCTCCGATCTTCTTGAAACTCTGGATTCTGACAGAGGGCCACGAGACTTCGACCAGCGCGCAAAAATGGAGGCTCTAGACCCTTCCAGAGCCGAGATATCGAAGGTCAAAATTTTGATCAGAAAAAAAAAACATAAGGGGTAACACTGTCATTTTTTTTTGGCCGAAATTTTGACCCCCTCCGATCTTCTTCAAACTCTGGATTCTGACAGAGGGCCACGAGACTTCGACCAGCGCGCAAAAATGGAGGCTCTAGACCCTTCCAGAGCCGAGATATCGAAGGTCAAAATTTTGACCAGAAAAAAAACATAAGGGGTAACACTGTCATTTTTTTTTTGGCCGAAATTTTGACCCCCTCTGATCTTCTTGAAACTCTGGATTCTGACAGAGGGCCACGAGACTTCGACCAGCGCGCAAAAATGGAGGCTCTAGACCCTTCCAGAGCCGAGATATCGAAGGTCAAAATTTTGACCAGAAAAAAAAACATAAGGGGTAACACTGTCATTTTTTTTTTTTGGCCGAAATTTTGACCCCCTCCGATCTTCTTCAAACTCTGGATTCTGACAGAGGGCCACGAGACTTCGACCAGCGCGCAAAAATGGGGGCTCTAGACCCTTCCAGAGCCGAGATATCGAAGGTCAAAATTTTGACCAGAAAAAAAACATAAGGGGTAACACTCTCATTTTTTTTTGGCCGAAATTTTGACCCCCTCCGATCTTCTTGAAACTCTGGATTCTGACAGAGGGCCAAGAGACTTCAACCAGCGCCCAAAAATGGAGGCTCTAGACCCTTCCAGAGCCGAGATATCGAAGGTCAAAATTTTGACCAGAAAAAAAAACATAAGGGGTAACACTGTCATTTTTTTTTTTTTGGCCGAAATTTTGACCCCCTCCGATCTTCTTGAAACTCTGGATTCTGACAGAGGGCCACGAGACTTCGACCAGCGCGCAAAAATGGAGGCTCTAGACCCTTCCAGAGTCGAGATATCGAAGGTCAAAATTTTGACCAGAAAAAAAAAACATAAGGGGTAACACTGTCATTTTTTTTTTTTTGGGCGAAATTTTGACCCCCTCCGATCTTCTTGAAACTCTGGATTCTGACAGAGGGCCACGAGACTTCGACCAGCGCGCAAAAATGGAGGCTCTAGACCCTTCCAGAGCCGAGATATCGAAGGTCAAAATTTTGACCAGAAAAAAAAAACATAAGGGGTAACACTGTCATTTTTTTTTTTGGCCGAAATTTTGACCCCCTCCGATCTTCTTCAAACTCTGGATTCTGACAGAGGGCCACGAGACTTCGACCAGCGCGCAAAAATGGAGGCTCTAGACCCTTCCAGAGCCGAGATATCGAAGGTCAAAATTTTGACCAGAAAAAAAACATAAGGGGTAACACTGTCATTTTTTTTTTGGCCGAAATTTTGACCCCCTCCGATCTTCTTGAAACTCTGGATTCTGACAGAGGGCCTCGAGACTTCAACCAGCGCCCAAAAATGGAGGCTCTAGACCCTTCTAGAGCCGAGATATCGAAGGTCAAAATTTTGACCAGAAAAAAAACATAAGGGGTAACACTGTCATTTTTTTTTTGGGCCGAAATTTTGACCCCCTCCGATCTTCTTGAAACTCTGGATTCTGACAGAGGGCCACGAGACTTCGACCAGCGCGCAAAAATGGAGGCTCTAGACCCTTCCAGAGCCGAGATATCGAAGGTAAAACTTTTGACCAGAAAAAAAAAACATAAGGGGTAACACTGTCATTTTTTTTTTTGGCCGAAATTTTGACCCCCTCCGATCTTCTTCAAACTCTGGATTCTGACAGAGGGCCACGAGACTTCGACCAGCGCGCAAAAATGGAGGCTCTAGACCCTTCCAGAGCCGAGATATCGAAGGTCAAAATTTTGACCCGAAATAAAAAACATAAGGGGTAATACTGTCATTTTTTTTTTTTGGCCGAAATTTTGACCCCCTCCGATCTTCTTCAAACTCTGGATTCTGACAGAGGGCCACGAGACTTCGACCAGCGCGCAAAAATGGAGGCTCTAGACCCTTCCAGAGCCGAGATATCGAAGGTCAAAATTTTGACCAGAAAAAAAACATAAGGGGTAACACTGTCATTTTTTTTTTGGCCGAAATTTTGACCCGCTCCGATCTTCTTGAAACTCTGGATTCTGACAGAGGGCCACGAGACTTCGACCAGCGCGCAAAAATGGAGGCTCTAGACCCTTCCAGAGCCGAGATATCGAAGGTCAAAATTTTGATCAGAAAAAAAAACATAAGGGGTAACACTGTCATTTTTTTTTTTTGGCCGAAATTTTGACCCCCTCCGATCTTCTTCAAACTCTGGATTCTGACAGAGGGCCACGAGACTTCGACCAGCGCGCAAAAATGGAGGCTCTAGACCCTTCCAGAGCCGAGATATCGAAGGTCAAACTTTTGACCAGAAAAAAAAAAACATAAGGGGTAACACTGTCATTTTTTTTTTGGCCGAAATTTTGACCCCCTCCGATCTTCTTCAAACTCTGGATTCTGACAGAGGGCCACGAGACTTCGACCAGCGCGCAAAAATGGAGGCTCTAGACCCTTCCAGAGCCGAGATATCGAAGGTCAAAATTTTGACCAGAAAAAAAAACATAAGGGGTAATACTGTCATTTTTTTTTTGGCCGAAATTTTGACCCCCTCCGATTTTCTTCAAACTCTGGATTCTGACAGAGGGCCACGAGACTTCGACCAGCGCGCAAAAATGGAGGCTCTAGACCCTTCCAGAGCCAAGATATCGAAGGTCAAAATTTTGACCAGAAAAAAAAACATAAGGGGTAACACTGTCATTTTTTTTTGGCCGAAATTTTGACCCCCTCCGATCTTCTTGAAACTCTGGATTCTGACAGAGGGCCACGAGACTTCGACCAGCGCGCAAAAATGGAGGCTCTAGACCCTTCCAGAGCCGAGATATCGAAGGTCAAAATTTTGATCAGAAAAAAAAACATAAGGGGTAACACTGTCATTTTTTTTTTGGCCGAAATTTTGACCCCCTCCGATCTTCTTCAAACTCTGGATTCTGACAGAGGGCCACGAGACTTCGACCAGCGCGCAAAAATGGAGGCTCTAGACCCTTCCAGAGCCGAGATATCGAAGGTCAAAATTTTGACCAGAAAAAAAAAACATAAGGGGTAACACTGTCATTCTTTTTTTGGCCGAAATTTTGACCCCCTCCGATCTTCTTCAAACTCTGGATTCTGACAGAGGGCCACGAGACTTCGACCAGCGCGCAAAAATGGAGGCTCTAGACCCTTCCAGAGCCGAGATATCGAAGGTCAAAATTTTGACCAGAAAAAAAAACATAAGGGGTAACACTGTCATTTTTTTTTTTTTGGCCGAAATTTTGACCCCCTCCGATCTTCTTCAAACTCTGGATTCTGACAGAAGGCCACGAGACTTCGACCAGCGCGCAAAAATGGAGGCTCTAGACCCTTCCAGAGCCGAGATATCGAAGGTCAAAATTTTGACCAGAAAAAAAAACATAAGGGGTAACACTGTCATTTTTTTTTTTGGCCGAAATTTTGACCCCCTCTGATCTTCTTGAAACTCTGGATTCTGACAGAGGGCCACGAGACTTCGACCAGCGCGCAAAAATGGAGGCTCTAGACCCTTCCAGAGCCGAGATATCGAAGGTCAAAATTTTGACCAGAAAAAAAAACATAAGGGGTAACACTGTCATTTTTTTTTTTTGGCCGAAATTTTGACCCCCTCCGATCTTCTTCAAACTCTGGATTCTGACAGAGGGCCACGAGACTTCGACCAGCGCGCAAAAATGGGGGCTCTAGACCCTTCCAGAGCCGAGATATCGAAGGTCAAAATTTTGACCAGAAAAAAAACATAAGGGGTAACACTCTCATTTTTTTTTGGCCGAAATTTTGACCCCCTCCGATCTTCTTGAAACTCTGGATTCTGACAGAGGGCCAAGAGACTTCAACCAGCGCCCAAAAATGGAGGCTCTAGACCCTTCCAGAGCCGAGATATCGAAGGTCAAAATTTTGACCAGAAAAAAAACATAAGGGGTAACACTGTCATTTTTTTTTTTGGCCGAAATTTTGACCCCCTCCAATCTTCTTGAAACTCTGGATTCTGACAGAGGGCCACGAGACTTCGACCAGCGCGCAAAAATGTAGGCTCTAAACCCTTCCAGAGCCGAGATATCGAAGGTCAAAATTTTGATCAGAAAAAAAAAACATAAGGGGTAACACTGTCATTTTTTTTTTGGCCGAAATTTTGACCCCCTCCGATCTTCTTCAAACTCTGGATTCTGACAGAGGGCCACGAGACTTCGACCAGCGCGCAAAAATGGAGGCTCTAGACCCTTCCAGAGCCGAGATATCGAAGGTCAAAATTTTGACCAAAAAAAAAAACATAAGGGGTAACACTGTCATTTTTTTTTTTTGGCCGAAATTTTGACCCCCTCCGATCTTCTTGAAACTCTGGATTCTGACAGAGGGCCACGAGACTTCAACCAGCGCGCAAAAATGGAGGCTCTAGACCCTTCCAGAGCCGAGATATCGAAGGTCAAACTTTTGACCAGAAAAAAAACATAAGGGGTAACACTGTCATTTTTTTTTGGCCGAAATTTTGACCCCCTCCGATCTTCTTGAAACTCTGGATTCTGACAGAGGGCCACGAAACTTCGACCAGCGCGCAAAAATGGAGGCTCTAGACGTTTCCTGAGCCGAGATATCGAAGGTCAAAATTTTGACCAGAAAAAAAAACATAAGGGGTAACACTGTCATTTTTTTTTGGCCGAAATTTTGACCCCCTCCGATCTTCTTGAAACTCTGGATTCTGACAGAGGGCCACGAGACTTCGACCAGCGCGCAAAAATGGAGGCTCTAGACCCTTCCAGAGCCGAGATATCGAAGGTCAAAATTTTGATCAGAAAAAAAAACATAAGGGGTAACACTGTCAATTTTTTTTTTCGCCGAAATTTTGACCCCCTCCGATCTTCTTCAAACTCTGGATTCTGAAAGAGGGCCACGAGACTTCGACCAGCGCGCAAAAATGGAGGCTCTAGACCCTTCCAGAGCCGAGATATCGAAGGTCAAAATTTTGACCAGAAAAAAAAACATAAGGGGTAACACTGTCATTTTTTTTTTTTTTTGGCCGAAATTTTGACCCCCTCCGATCTTCTTGAAACTCTGGATTCTGACAGAGGGCCACAAGACTTCGACCAGCGCGCAAAAATGGAGGCTCTAGACCCTTCCAGAGCCGAGATATCGAAGGTCAAAATTTTGACCAGAAAAAAAACATAAGGGGTAACACTGTCATTTTTTTTTGGCCGAAATTTTGACCCCCTCCGATCTTCTTCAAACTCTGGATTCTGACAGAGGGCCACGAGACTTCGACCAGCGTGCAAAAATGGAGGCTCTAGACCCTTCCAGAGCCGAGATATCGAAGGTCAAAATTTTGACCAGAAAAAAAAACATAAGGGGTAACACTGTCATTTTTTTTTTTGGCCGAAATTTTGACCCCCTCCGATCTTCTTCAAACTCTGGATTCTGACAGAGGGCCACGAGACTTCAACCAGCGCCCAAAAATGGAGGCTCTAGACCCTTCCAGAGCCGAGATATCGAAGGTCAAAATTTTGACCAGAAAAAAAAACATAAGGGGTAACACTGTCATTTTTTTTTTTTGGCCGAAATTTTGACCCCCTCCGATCTTCTTGAAACTCTGGATTCTGACAGAGGGCCACGAGACTTCAACCAGCGCGCAAAAATGGAGGCTCTAGACCCTTCCAGAGCCGAGATATCGAAGGTCAAACTTTTGACCAGAAAAAAAACATAAGGGGTAACACTGTCATTTTTTTTTGGCCGAAATTTTGACCCCCTCCGATCTTCTTGAAACTCTGGATTCTGACAGAGGGCCACGAAACTTCGACCAGCGCGCAAAAATGGAGGCTCTAGACGTTTCCTGAGCCGAGATATCGAAGGTCAAAATTTTGACCAGAAAAAAAAACATAAGGGGTAACACTGTCATTTTTTTTTGGCCGAAATTTTGACCCCCTCCGATCTTCTTGAAACTCTGGATTCTGACAGAGGGCCACGAGACTTCGACCAGCGCGCAAAAATGGAGGCTCTAGACCCTTCCAGAGCCGAGATATCGAAGGTCAAAATTTTGATCAGAAAAAAAAACATAAGGGGTAACACTGTCAATTTTTTTTTTCGCCGAAATTTTGACCCCCTCCGATCTTCTTCAAACTCTGGATTCTGAAAGAGGGCCACGAGACTTCGACCAGCGCGCAAAAATGGAGGCTCTAGACCCTTCCAGAGCCGAGATATCGAAGGTCAAAATTTTGACCAGAAAAAAAAACATAAGGGGTAACACTGTCATTTTTTTTTTTTTTTGGCCGAAATTTTGACCCCCTCCGATCTTCTTGAAACTCTGGATTCTGACAGAGGGCCACAAGACTTCGACCAGCGCGCAAAAATGGAGGCTCTAGACCCTTCCAGAGCCGAGATATCGAAGGTCAAAATTTTGACCAGAAAAAAAACATAAGGGGTAACACTGTCATTTTTTTTTGGCCGAAATTTTGACCCCCTCCGATCTTCTTCAAACTCTGGATTCTGACAGAGGGCCACGAGACTTCGACCAGCGTGCAAAAATGGAGGCTCTAGACCCTTCCAGAGCCGAGATATCGAAGGTCAAAATTTTGACCAGAAAAAAAAACATAAGGGGTAACACTGTCATTTTTTTTTTGGCCGAAATTTTGACCCCCTCCGATCTTCTTCAAACTCTGGATTCTGACAGAGGGCCACGAGACTTCAACCAGCGCCCAAAAATGGAGGCTCTAGACCCTTCCAGAGCCGAGATATCGAAGGTCAAAATTTTGACCAGAAAAAAAAACATAAGGGGTAACACTGTCATTTTTTTTTTTTGGCCGAAATTTTGACCCCCTCCGATCTTCTTGAAACTCTGGATTCTGACAGAGGGCCACGAGACTTCGACCAGCGCGCAAAAATGGAGGCTCTAGACCCTTCCAGAGCCGAGATATCGAAGGTCAAAATATTGATCAGAAAAAAAAAAACATAAGGGGTAACACTGTCATTTTTTTTTTTGGCCGAAATTTTGACCCCCTCCGATCTTCTTCAAACTCTGGATTCTGACAGAGGGCCACGAGACTTCGACCAGCGCGCAAAAATGGAGGCTCTAGACCCTTCCAGAGCCGAGATATCGAAGGTCAAAATTTTGACCCGAAAAAAAAAAAACATAAGGGGTAACACTGTCATTTTTTTTTTTGGCCGAAATTTTGACCCCCTCCGATCTTCTTCAAACTCTGGATTCTGACAGAGGGCCACGAGACTTCGACCAGCGCGCAAAAATGGAGGCTCTAGACCCTTCCAGAGCCGAGATATCGAAGGTCAAAATTTTGACCAGAAAAAAAAACATAAGGGGTAACACTGTAATTTTTTTTTTGGCCGAAATTTTGACCCCCTCCGATCTTCTTCAAACTCTGGATTCTGACAGAGGGCCACGAGACTTCGACCAGCGCGCAAAAATGGAGGCTCTAGACCCTTCCAGAGCCGAGATATCGAAGGTCAAAATTTTGACCAGAAAAAAAAACATAAGGGGTAACACTGTCAATTTTTTTTTGGCCGAAATTTTGACACCCTCCGATCTTCTTGAAACTCTGGATTCTGACAGAGGGCCACGAGACTTCGACCAGCGCGCAAAAATGGAGGCTCTAGACCCTTCCAGAGCCGAGATATCGAAGGTCAAAATTTTGACCAGAAAAAAAACATAAGGGGTAACACTGTCATTTTTTTTTTGGCCGAAATTTTGACCCCCTCCGATCTTCTTCAAACTCTGGATTCTGACAGAGGGCCACGAGACTTCGACCAGCGCGCAAAAATGGAGGCTCTAGACCCTTCCAGAGCCGAGATATCGAAGGTCAAAATTTTGACCAGAAAAAAAAACATAAGGGGTAACACTGTCATTTTTTTTTGGCCGAAATTTTGACCCCCTCCGATCTTCTTCAAACTCTGGATTCTGACAGAGGGCCACGAGACTTCGACCAGCGCGCAAAAATGGGGGCTCTAGACCCTTCCAGAGCCGAGATATCGAAGGTCAAAATTTTGACCAGAAAAAAAACATAAGGGGTAACACTGTCAATTTTTTTTGGCCGAAATTTTGACCCCCTCCGATCTTCTTGAAACTCTGGATTCTGACAGAGGGCCACGAGACTTCAAACAGCGCGCAAAAATGGAGGCTCTAGACCCTTCCAGAGCCGAGATATCGAAAGTCAAAATTTCAACCCGAAAAAAAAAACATAAGGGGTATCACTGTCGTTTATTTTTTTGGACGAAATTTTGACCCTCTCCGATCTTCTTGAAACTCTGGATTCTGACAGAGGGCCACGAGACTTCGACCAGCACGCAAAAATGGAGGCTCTAGACCCTTCCAGAGCCGAGATATCGAAAGTCAAAATTTCAACCCGAAAAAAAATTATAAGGGGTAACACTGTCGGGTTTTTTTTGGCCGAAATTTTGACCCCCTCCGATCTTCTTGAAATTCTGGATTCTGACAGAGGGCCACAAGACTTCGACCAGCGTGCAAAAATGGAGGCTCTAGACCCTTCCAGAGCCGAGATATCAAAAGTCAAAATTTCAACCCGAAAAAAAAACATAAGGGGTAACACTGTCGTTTTTTTTGGCCGAAATTTTGACCCCCTCCGATCTTCTTGAAACTCTGGATTCTGACAGAGGGCCACGAGACTTCGACCAGCGCGCAAAAATGGAGGCTCTAGACCCTTCCAAAGCCGAGATATCGAAAGTCAAAATTTCAACCCGAAAAAAAAAAACATAAGGGGTAACACTGTCGTTTTTTTTTTTTGGCCGAAATTTTGACCCCCTCCAATCTTCTTGAAACTCTGGATTCTAACAGAGGGCCACGAGACTTCGACCAGCGCGTAAAAATGGAGGCTCTAGACCCTTCCAGAGCTGAGATATCGAAAGTCAAAATTTCAATCTGAAAAAAAAACACAAGGGGTAACACTGTTTTTTTTTTTTTTTTGGCCGAAATTTTGACCCCCTCCGATCTTCTTGAAACTCTGGATTCTGACAGAGGGCCACAAGACTTCGACCAGCGCGCAAAAATGGAGGCTCTAGACCCTTCCAGAGCCGAGATATCGAAAGTCAGAATTTCAACCCGAAAAAAAAAACATAAGTGGTAACACTGTCGTTTTTTTTTTGGCCGAAATTTTTACCCCCTCCGATGTTCTTGAAACTCTGGATTCTGACAGAGGGCCACGAGACTTCGACCAGCTCGCAAAAATGGAGGCTCTAGACCAGGGTTGGGCAAACTACGGCCTTCGGGCCACATGCGGCCCATTAGGCTGTTTAATCCGGCCCGTCGAGTATTTAAAATATTGTCATAGAGATTGCATTTGCATGGGGAGCGTTGTGCAGCGCGGTCTGTAGCGGGAGAGCGAGGGGGGAGCCGAGCGGTAAGCGGGCCGTGCTGACAGAGTGGGGAGAGAGAGAGACTGTGAGCTCGTGCACGCGCTGTCGAGAGAGAGAAAACGCTGGGCTGCAAGCTGTTTCAGTGGAAAGAGTGTTGCTGCATTTGTGACCTGAGAAGCTGAATCCAGCGGGAAGAGTACTGTTTTATATGTGATTTGTTTTTCCTACTCGCCCCGCTCCGAGCGGGCCTCGAACCCGGGTCTCCGGCAAGAGAGTCAGGCGCGCTAACAAGGAGGCTAAAGACTGCAGCCTCTAGCGTCTGTTAATGTTTTTTCCTTTTTTGGAAACTCACAGAGAAAAAAAAATGTTAGTAACCACTTGTACACCTGATTAGTTTTCATTTGATTTTTAGTTTTTCTTTTGATATTTAGTTTCTTTTCTCCTCTGTATTTGTCTCTTGGACTGCTTCCGGTTACCTTTATCGTCCGCCTCGCTACGCTCCCGTCTCTGCCGTTTGTTCAATGTTCTTATCTGCTTTTGATTTTTACATTTTATCATACTTAAAATAAATTGGTATTTTTTTTTATTTTTATTTTATTTTTTCACAAATGTATGACGTTTGTGTATTAAGTGCAATTTGATTACCATATGGAGTTTTAACCAATTTGAATTAACCTTCCTTCACTGGGGCGGCAGTGGCTAAGTGGTTCATGTGGGTGGTCTACAAACCGAAAGGTTGGTGGTTCAATCCTCGGTTCCACCTGACCAAGGTTGCGACCGAAACCACATAGGCCCTGTCCCAAATCGCGCACTTCACGCGGACTTGCGGTCTCGTGGACTTCGATTGCGCGTGCTCGCCGAGTCCACGAGTCCGTAGGGTGTCCCATTTGGCATTTTAACGCTTTGAAGTGTGCTCAGCAGCGCCCCCTTTGTACCCTTGAAGCGGTCTTCCGCGAAGCCCGCATAGATGCAGGCTCCACGCACTTCAACTACCCAGGAATCCTTGCGAAAGGCCAATCAGACAACAGATGGGAGGAGATTTCACTCACGGACTGTAAACATGACTGAGAAGAGAATATTTAAGAGTTTAATTATGTTTTTTATGACATAGGCGTACATTTTACCAGTTGTACAGTTTATACAAACATATTATCAACCAGTGGTTGTATCTCAAACGTAATAATAGCTGTTGAATATACGATTGCATTATGATTCATTACATAAATAGAACCGTCATATAAACGTAGTATAAATTTTGAAACCTATACATTTTTCTTAAACTCGTCTTCATTTTGTGTTAAAATTGAATATCATGTAGGCTATTATTATGTACAACTGTATTTATTACATAACCATGACATCTACTGCCCAGGTGGCATATACAATTATAGAACTGTAAAAGCAGGCTGTTTAGTTCACATGGATAAGATTTTGGAAAATAAAATAAGTCCTGTTTTCGATGCTAAAGACTGGAATTTTTTTTTAATGATATTTGTTTATGTCATTAAAAAATAAATATTATATATTTATAATAAAGGGACTGATGAGATGATCTTGTAGTTTATTCAGCTCCGTATGGAGAGGGATAACTGTTAAGGCTTTCACAGGCGTGAGGAACGAGTTCCTGTTTCCGGCGTGACGATCGAGTCTGTCCCAAAAATACCTCTCAATGCACCCTCGCGGACTCGCGCTAAGGGCCCTATAGGTCTGTACTGCATGACGTCGTCACCGAAGTGTGGACTCTGAGGAAGTCCACAAGTCCGGAGTGTGCCATTTGGGACAGGGCCATAGGCTACTCAATGAGTACTTCATTTTCAATAAGTACTTACTCAACGAGCGCTAAAAGAGTATGTACTTAACAGCCAAATCTCGTTGAGTATGAATGAGAACCGGACATCTGCCATGTTGACGTTATCATGTGACCTACTACGACGCTCGTTATCATCATATCACAAGCGCAACAACTTAAAATAAATGAACAACGACACGTTTAATTCTTCTATCTCTTGACATTGATTAAACGTGCTCATTTTGTTGTGGTATTGTTGATTTAATGTTATATTTTAAACCCTAATGTGACCCACAGTTATTCTTATAACGATATTTTTTTTTATTAAGAAACCCCAAAATCGTCACCTCTTGAATATATGTTGTTGATTTCTTTATTTTATACCCAAAAAGTTTCTCCTTTAAGTTTTCCTCCTTTTCTTGATGAATTTAGCCTACCTCGTTTCATCCCTCAGACTTATAACAACAACAGCAATATTTTTATGTATTATGAAGAACTATTTAAAGATATTAAGCCTTGTTATTGTTCCTTTTTCCTGTGTATAAATATTATATTATGATGTCATATTATGATGTACACAAACCAATGACCTTTATGTTTTCTGTTTTGTCATTATACTGTTACGGTATCTTTCCATGATCTTGTAATTTTATGAGTGACGGGTGCACTGACACTAACATCAACAGCACAACCTAGAACAGTTTTCCTCTGCGTTTGTAACGTCTGCACAAAGGAGACGGGCAGCTGCTCGAAGATCTCTTTTGGAGAAAACTGTTGATTTTATACTCGAAAAATGTAAGTATCACTCCTTAAAAATGAATATTACCTCAGAATGAATTGCATTGTTAGCCCACCCCCAAACTTAAACAAAATAATAATATTAAATGCTGACCAATACTTGATTATATAACTTTTTTATATACTAAAAATATAATTTAATATAACAAGCAAAATGTAATTTGTTTTGTCATTTGACAGTTATGCATGAATACATTTATATTGATAAATGCAGTTAAACATCTCAATTGTCAGTCAATCGATAAATTAATGCATACATTACTTAAATAATTATATTTTATATACTGACAACAATTAGAAAAATGAATAAATGAGTAAAAGAACAAATAAAAGTAACCATCACAATAAACAAATGCATATACAAGTCAACAACACATGAAACAAAGCTTTATTCAAACCACAAGTATGTATTTACAGGCGCTGAACACCACATCCTACTGCCGACTCAACACAGCGGTTCCCATTCTGCTGAATTCACCAGAGGTGACTGTGCCTTCGTCCCAGAGCTTGTTGCTGCGCTGCGCTTCCCAATCTGAGGCAACGAGGGCAGATGGAGAGATGGAGGGTCTCGTAAGGGCAGGTGGAGCGATAGAGTGACTCATCCATGGCACCACTCCTCTTCCAGGATTCAGCTCTGGGCTCTTCATCCTCAGTGCTCACACCAGTCAGCAGACATTTCAGATTCTACAAAAATGCACAAACATTATACAAAAGCAGTAATTTTAACACACAATGTCATTTGATCTATGCATTAAAAATAACCTTACTTTATATTTCAGTAAAATCCCTAAAACAACTGTTGCATCATCTTTACTTGCAGGTCCTGCTCCACCACAAAAGCTCTGCAGCAAATGTACAGAAATCAAGAATCAGAAAAGTGTTGTAATTTCTCTGCTTGAATTTACAATAATTCAAATAAACTACAATTTAAGATTGAATAGATTTTGTTATCCATTTCTGTAATATACTCACTCAAAGCCTTTGAGGACAGCATTCAGCATCATGAGCCTCTCTCCACCTGATAAACACACGCATGTTCTTCTGTCCCTGTAACATACGATTCACATTACGAGCTCAGCACTGCATTTACATGCTGAGGTTGATGTGTTAACTCACTTTTAATCCAACTTAAATGGTCCTCAATATATCAACACTAATAAGGGACAAATTAAATATAACATATTTTTATGAATGTGGGTAACCCAGGTGAAAAAAAGTAGGCAACACTAAAATACATTTTATTTAAGTGCACTTAGTACATGTTCATAATGTACTTAAAGTGCTCTATTTTCACACACTTATTTTATACTTAATACTAAAAGCTAAACTTTAGTACTTCTTAAGATAAACTTAAGATCAACTAAGTGTACTCAACTGTGCTATTTTGACACACACTGAAGATGAACTTAAATATATTTTTAACACTATTTCAACCTTTAAAAAATGTATTTTGTTACCACTTTTAGTATATCTAAAACCCACTTTAAATGCATTTTAATTATACTAATAAATTGTTTAAAACATAATAATAATATATTCTAAATATATTTATATTATACTTAAGGTGTATTCCTTTGTCAAAAAAGTACACTAATAACATTTTATTAAAGTGCACTTAGTACACTTCCATAATGTACTTAAAGTGCTCTATTTTCGCGCACTTATTTTGTACTTAATATACTAAAAGCTAAACTTCTTAAGATAAACTTAAAGGTATAGCGGAGGATTTTCTTTTTCCGGGTGGGTAGTCTATACTATTGATCCACCTAAGTGTCAATCATTCTGGTGATATGTTTACGTAAGGCCGTCGTACGTGCTCATCTCTATGTAGTTTTCAATATCTGGTGTTTTATGTCGGAGTTACGGTTTCAGCCATTCCTTTGAAAATGACTGAGGGTCGAAAGAGAAAAAATGTAAACGAAGTGTATGATGATAAGAGAAAGGCCGCAGAATATAGAAACAAGACCAGAGTGATTTTGGGTGAATATCACACGCTGGCGTGCACTAAAAGCACAGGTCGGGCTTCTCACTGATGCCGCAGTCGCGAAGATTCTACTAGACAGGTAAAGTTTGTCATGCTGTTTGGAGAAATCCATTTAAAATCACTAGTAAAAGTTAATGCAAGCGACTTAGCAATGCTAGCCCTGGCACAAGTCATGCACCGCATAGACACGGTAAACATCTCAATTTGTCTAAAGTAGCCTTTTGACCAAATGGTAAATGGTATCGCGCTAAAATATTCTAAAACCGTGTGTGTTCATGTGTTCATATTCTAAAACCGTGTGTGTTTATTATTACACAAACGCAACAAGCTACTTCTCTATATGCAACTATGTATAAAAATAACGTATTAATACCTACGCATTAACAATGAGACATATTATGTCAAGGACGTAATAGCCCTGCTCATATGTTGCCATGTAACATAATTGCGATTTGCAAAATAAGTTTCCTCAGAAAGTATTTCGTGTGATACAGGGTTGCACATATCATGTCTTGAGTCCTCGGTCACTCAATCGATCAGTATAATAAGTAAATAAAACACGGAAGGGCATTTGACATGTTGTCTTTTTTATGAATGTTTTTGAGTTAGTTTATAATTTGCAACATAATTGTGCAAGGCGTCTCGGGAGCAAGAGTGTTGTGTTGGTGCATTTGCATTTTTTAAAAAAAAATTGGAGAGGGCGGGTCTTCTCTAAATTTCGGAAAGATCCTCCGCTATACCTTTAAGATCAACTAAGTGTACTCAACTGTGCTATTTTGACACACACTGAAGATGAACTTAAATATATTTTTAACACTATTTCAACCTTTAAAAAATGTATTTTGTTACCACTTTTAGTATATCTAAAACCCATTTTAAATGCATTTTAATTATACTAATAAATTGTTTAAAACATAATAATAATATATTCATATTATACTTAAGGTGTATTCCTTTGTCAAAAAAGTACACTAATAACATTTTATTAAAGTGCACTTAGTACACTTCCATAATGTACTTAAAGTGCTCTATTTTCGCGCACTTATTTTGTACTTAATATACTAAAAGCTAAACTTCTTAAGATAAACTTAAGATCAACTAAGTGTACTCAACTGTGCTATTTTGACACACTGAAGGTGAACTTAAATATATTTTTAATATACTATTTCAACCTTTAAAAAATATATTTTGTTACCACCTTTAGTATGTCTAAAATCCATTTTGAATGCATTTTAATTATACTAATAAATTATTTAAAATATAATAATAATATATTCTAAATATATTTATATTATACTTAAGGTGTATTCCTTTGTAAAAAAAAGTACACTAAAAACATTTTATTAAAGTGCACTTAGTACACTTCCATAATGTACTTAAAGAGCTCTATTTTCGTGCAATTATTTTGTACTTAATATACTAAAAGCTAAACTTCTTAAGATAAACTTAAGATCAACTAAGTGTACTCAACTGTGCTATTTTGACACACTGAAGATGAACTTAAATATATATTTTAATATACTATTTCAACCTTTAAAAAAATATTTTGTTAACACCTTTAGTATGTCTAAAATCCAATTTAAATTAATTTAATTTTATTAATAACTTACTTTCAATATAATAACATATTCTATATATAAAAATTATACTTAAGGTTTATTCCTGTCAAAAAAGTACACTAAAATACATCCATGTATAAAATACATCCAATGTACTTAAAGTGCTACATTTGCAGACACTAATTAAAAGTTTTTCTTTAGTAATTCTTAAGATAAACTTCAGGGCCCATATGTATAAAGCTGCTCAGAGTAATTTTTTTGTCTTAAGTGTGTCAAAATTCTAAGAATGACGTAATTTTACTCTTATTCTCATACTTAAGAATAAGTGTGATTCATAAAAGTTCCTAAGTGTTAAGACTAGGTCTCAGCTCCTAATTTATTTAAGAGAGCTAGAGAGGTCTCCTAACCAGTTAGGAGTAACAAGATGGCAGCAGAGAGGAGGAGGCTGTGCAGTTTCCAACAACGTAAGAATGTGTTGGAATTATATGATGACAGAGTTGATCAAATGAGACAGGCTTGATCGTCAGGGTATTGCTAGTCAGAAATTCAACTTCTCCCACTGTAAGAGACAATGCCTTAACTGCAGAAATGAAAGTTATGATGACTGCATTTCCTTGGACCACTTTGGTTTTGTCATCCATTTTTTACCAATTTTCAACTTTTGTCTTTCCTTTATATACAGTACAGCGGAGTGCAATTTTTAATTATGTGATTCATCAGCTTAATTACTTAAATATCATCACATTTGTCCATTTAATTAGTGTGTTGAAACTCTGTTAAAATTATGTGAAATAAATGCTTGTACTTATTTGTAATCTTTTTTTGTACAACGCAAAAAAAAAAAAGATTATTCTAAATAAATTGAAACATTGAAATAATTCATGTCTTAATAATTAATGTCTTAATTAAATAACGAATTAATTGTGTCATGCTGCTGTGACCTCATCCTTGCATCATTATTGGCTGATTCAAAGGTTCAGGGCGGACATTTTGTGTTCACATCTTTGTAGTCCTTAGTTCACAGCACTTAAGTCCCACTTCAGTCAGCACTTAGGAATCAGTCTTATACTTTACTGAAAGTTGCTTTTAGCTTCTTTATAAAAGTCTCCTACTCTTAGAAAAGTCCTAGTCTTTACTAAGTATTTTCTGACTCTAAAGTCAAAGCTTAAGACTATTCTTATGAGCATTTCTTAGAAGTTTTATACATACGGGCCCAGATCAACTTAGATCAACTATGCTATTTTTAGAAACACTGAAAGTGAACTAAAATATGCTTTTAACACACTATTTCAGCTTCAATTTTTTATTGTAAGAAACTGTTTAGTAGTTTAAAAGGATTACACATACAGCACATGTATGTAATGTACAAACAAACAGCATTCCTTTATTGAAAAAATACTTACATTTTTTTAAACATTATTCAAAGGATACTTTGTGGGAATTACAAGCAAAAGTGAACAACTTTCATTTTAACCCTTAGGTGCTCTTCAGTCATTTCTGACCGAAAAAATTTCTGTTTTGAAAATTTAAAATGATTCATTATTCTACGCTTTTTCTCTACCAGATGTTGCTAATTTTCTTCAAAAAAAATAAAATAAAGTTCTGATGACCTAGACTCTATATTAAACTAAAATACTGCATTAATATTTTTTTTTGGAAAAATATAATATATATATATATATTTTTTCCCATGGCAAAAATAAACCATAAATATTGCATAAATATTAATAAATTCAATTAAATTTTCTCAAAATACTAAATTAAAAAGAAAAAATATTATAGAACAAAAATAAATTGCATTGGTTTTACTGGGATGGAGAAAGTTTCATTTTTAGGTGTCCGGTCACTTCTGACGGGAAGATAACAAGTGTGACTCCAAAACGAAGAGCACCTGAGGGTTAAGTAGGCTTATTGCAATGCAAATGACAAATGTTAACATGTAGCAGAACCCTCCCGAATGATGGACAAAACTTTACTGATGTTAATGAAGTTTGTTGAGTCCTTTTCACTCCAATAATTATCTCAATCACCTCTCAAAAAGCTCGTATTAACGACTCCTACAAACTCACTCTCCGTTATATTATCAATAACATATAGTAAAATAAAGATATTAATAACAACAAAACAAACGAATCTATATACAGACCGTGTGCTTTTTCCGGAGGGTGCTTATCACTGTTAAACTTTAATAGCCTTCAAAACTGTTTGCCAGTTTGCTTTATGGCTTTCCTGCCATCAACAACATGCTCTCCCCATTACTTCCTTTTTTGCCCCCGTCAAAATAAAAGTCCCTCCTTAAAAAGATAAATACGTTTCTTAAACCTAATTTAAACTAACAGGACTATCAAAAATGTATACAAAAACGAATGATTATTTTTTCGTCATCTCCACTACAAATAGCAAAAAGAGGCTACAATTTGCAAGAGCTTACCAAAATTGGACAGTTGAAGACTGGGAAAATGTTACCTGGTTCGATGAGTCTCGATTTCTGTTAAAACATTCAGATGGTAGAGTCAGTTAGTGTAAACAGAATGAGAACACGGATCCATCATGATTTTTTGGTGAAGTAAATACTAGTTAGCCTGGATGCCAGCCCGAACTCCGCCCACAACATTTTTTGGACGGGAAGTTCGGTCTGGACTCAATCCATTGAGGAGTAATTATGAACGGTTCAGAGATCATCGGGCCAATCAAATTGCCAGGGCGGGCTTTATACTATGATTGACAGGTCGTCGCCTTGGAATTAAGGTTCTATCTGTGTTCTGAGCAGTTTTGAGATATTGAGCTTCAAAGTTTTTGCATTACATATAGGAAAATTTATATGGGGAACAAGTTTCATTCAAACATGAAAATAACAGGGACCCTAAATGTATTCTAAACATACAATATCAAAATCCTCTCAAATTTGTGAATGGGGATTTTTGGAATGGGTCAAATGCAGATAGAACCTTCTAATTCTAAAAAAAAAAAAAACACTTTTCAATTAGAATTATAGGGTTCTATCCGACAAAACATTATTTGAACATTTAAATAAAAAAATAATGTTGTAACAATGTCTCAACATGTGTTAGAAAGTAAAATTTTATCCTCATTTATTTAATATTTTTTAGCACTTCCATGTATTTGGACATTTCAAATTAAGCTAGGTAGGTTTAAATATTTTCCCCAGGTCATAATCTTCATTTTTGATATCAATTTGGTGGGTAATAAAACACATTGCAGAAATTATCATTTTAATCTTTCTTTTGCTTAGACAGAAAGCAGCCACTGTAATACATCCGAGCAGGACTTTATTCCAGCTAAAGTGGGCCAGGTAAAATGGCTTTCTCTCTAGACCTCAATATGGCTGAAATAACATGCAAACGTTTATTGTTGTAATTAAGACCCCATTAAATAAATTGTTAAATATTTGACCTATAAGCCTTAATATAGTAAAAATTAAGACATTTTAAGACTTTAAAAACTGCAAGAAAATCAACATGCTTCAGCAAATTAATTCATAAAGTTTAATAATCATTGAAATATTATTCACTGACTATATAATTGTCACAGTCTTTGTCTGCACCATTCTGTCTTCGTCATCTTCACTACACTTCCCAGCATCCTCTTGTCTCCACACCTGAACTCACTCCCTCAATCATCCACCTGTTCATCGTCCTGATCATCGGTGTCACCTGTCGTCACCTTGTTAGTGTTCATTTGTATCTGTATTTAGTTCTCTCTGTTTCAGTCTGAGTTTGTTGGTTCTTGATTGTGTTTCATGGATAGTGTGAGTAATCTTCTGCCAGTCTTCCTTGTACCTGTTTGGAGTTTTTGAGTAAATGTTTTCTATTGAAGCCTCAGCCTGTCTTCATTCCACACTACACCGTGACAGAAGAACCGACCAAACATGGATTTCCCTGCAGTAAGACTAATGTGCCTTGAGCAGGGAAACAGCTCTCTTGAGGAACACCTGGAGGTTTTCCTGGATTTGGTACCTCAAACCAGTTTCCCAGATGACTGCCTCTGCACGTTTCTACGTGTGGGACTGAACAACACCAATCTAACGCAGTTGTCTGGGAAACCACCTCAAGGAAGCTTTGCCCAATTTGTGGAGTGGCTGCTTGGGTCCTGCGGATCATCCTTCACTGTTGATGATGTCACCAGCCCCACTCCAACGCCCAAGACCGTCCAGCCCGAGACCGTTCGCCTGAGGGGTCTTCACCTCCTGAAGGGTCTTCACCGCCTGAAGGGTCTTCACCGCCTGAGGGGTCTTCACCGCCTGAGGGGTCTTCACCGCCTGAAGGGTCTTCACCGCCGTGGCTGCCTGAGTGTTACAGTGTTACCCCTTATGTTTTTTTGGGGGGTGAAAAATTAAGTATCCCCAATCTTCTAAAACTCTGGATTCTGATAGAGGGCCATGAGACTTAGACCTGAGTGCAAAAATGGAGGCTCTAGACCCTTCCAGAGCTGAGATATCGAAACTCAAAATTTCGACCTGAAAAAAAAACGACAGTGTAACCAATTAAGTTTTTTTTGGGGGGGCGAAAAATTAAGTATCCCCAATCTTCTCAAAACTCTGGATTCTGATAGAGGGCCATGAGACTTAGACCTGAGTGCAAAAATGGAGGCTCTAAACCCCTCCAGAGCTGAGATATAGAAAATCAAAATTTCGACCAGAAAAAAAAAAAACGACAGTGTTACCCCTTATGCTTTTTTTTTTTTTGGGCAAAAAATTAAGTATCCCCAATCTTCTCAAAACTCTGGATTCTGATAGAGGGCCATGAGACTTAGACCTGAGTGCAAAAATGGAGGCTCTAGACCCTTCCAGAGTTGAGATATGGAAACTCAAAATTTTGACCAGAAAAAAAAATGACAGTGTTACCCCTTACGTTTTTTTTTTGTTTTTTTTTTGGACGAAAAATTAAGTATCCCCAATCTTCTCAAAACTCTGGATTCTGATAGAGGGCCATGAGACTTAGACCTGAGTGCAAAAATGCAGGCTCTAGACCCTTCCAGAGCTGAGATATGGAAACTCAAAATTTTGACCAGAAAAAAAATGACAGTGTTACCCCTTATGGTTTTTTTGGGGGGCGAAAAATTAAGTATCCCCAATCGGGCCATGAGGCTTAGACCTGAGTGCAAAAATGGAGGCTCTAGACCCTTCCGGAGCTGAGATATGGAAACTCAAAATTTTGACCAGAAAAAAAAATGACAGTGTTACCCCTTACGCTTTTTTTTGGGCGAAAAATTAAGTATCCCCAATCTTCTCAAAACTCTGGATTCTGATAGAGGGCCATGAGACTTAGACCTGAGTGCAAAAATGGAGGCTCTAGACCCTTCCAGAGCTGAGATATGGAAACTCAAAATTTTGACCAGAAAAAAAAAATGACAGTGTTACCCCTTACGTTTTTTTGTTTTTGTTTTTTTTTGGGCAAAAAATTAAATATCCCCAATCTTCTCAAACCTCTGGATTCTAATAGAGGGCCTTGAGACTTAGACCTGAGTGCAAAAAATGGAGGCTCTAGACCCTTCCAGAGCTGAGATATGGAAACTCAAAATTTTGACCAGAAAAAAAATGACAGTGTTACCCCTTTTGTTTTGTTTTTTTGTTTTTTTTTGGGGGGGCGAAAAATTAAGTATCCCCAATGTTCTCAAAACTCTGGATTCTGATAGAGGGCCATGAGACTTAGACCTGAGTGCAAAAATGGAGGCTCTAGACCCTTCCAGAGCTGAGATATAGAAACTCAAAATTTTGACAAAAAAAAAAAATTACAGTGTTACCCCTTATGTTTTTTTGGGGGGGGCGAAAAATTAATTATCCCCAATCTTCTCAAAAGTATGGTTTCTGATAGAGGGCCATGAGACTTAGACCTAAGAGCAAAAATGGAGGCTCTAGACCCTTCCAGAGCTGAGATATTGAAACTCAAAATTTTGTCCAGAAAAAAAAAACGACAGTGTTACCCCTTATGTTTTTTTATTTTTTGGCAAAAAATTAAGTTTCCCCAATCTTCTCAAAACTCTGGATTCTGATAGAGGGCCATGACACTTAGACCTGAGTGCAAAAATGGAGGCTCTAGACCCTTCCAGAGCTGAGATATTGAAACTCAAAATTTTGTCCAGAAAAAAAAACGACAGTGTTACCCCTTATGTTTTTTTATATTTTTGGCAAAAAATTAAGTTACCCCAATCTTCTCAAAACTCTGGATTCTGATAGAGGGCCATGACACTTAGACCTGAGTGCAAAAATGGAGGCTCTAGACCCTTCCAGAGCTGAGATATTGAAACTCAAAATTTTGTCCAGAAAAAAAAAACGACAGTGTTACCCCTTATGTTTTTTTTATTTTTTTGGCAAAAAATAAGTTTCCCCAATCTTCTCAAAACTCTGGATTCTGACAGAGGGCCATGACACTTAGACCTGAGTGCAAAAATGGAGGCTCTAGACCCTTCCAGAGCTGAGATATTGAAACTCAAAATTTTATCCAGAAAAAAAACGACAGTGTTACCCCTTATGGTTTTTTTTTTTTTTTTTTGGCAAAAAAATAAGTTTCCCCAATCTTCTCAAAACTCTGGATTCTGACAAAGGGCCATGACACTTAGACCTGAGTGCAAAAATGGAGGCTCTAGACCCTTCCAGAGCTGAGATATTGAAACTCAAAATTTTGTCCAGAAAAAAAAAACGACAGTGTTACCCCTTATGTTTTTTTTTATATTTTTGGCAAAAAATTAAGTTTCCCAAATCTTCTCAAAACTCTGGATTCTGATAGAGGGCCATGACACTTAGACCTGAGTGCAAAAATGGAGGCTCTAGACCCTTCCAGAGCTGAGATATTGAAACTCAAAATTTTATCCAGAAAAAAAAACGACAGTGTTAACCTTTATGTTTTTTTATTATTTTTTTTTTTTGGCAAAAAATTAAGTATCCCCAATCTTCTCAAAACTCTGGATTCTGATAGAGGGCCGTGACACTTAGACCTGAGTGCAAAAATGGAGGCTCTAGACCCTTCCAGAGCTGAGATATGGAAACTCAAAATTTTGACCAGAAAAAAAATGACAGTGTTACCCCTTTTGTTTTTTTTTTTGTTTTTTTTGGGGGGGCGAAAAATTAAGTATCCCCAATGTTCTCAAAACTCTGGATTCTGATAGAGGGCCATGAGACTTAGACCTGAGTGCAAAAATGGAGGCTCTAGACCCTTCCAGAGCTGAGATATAGAAACTCAAAATTTTGACAAAAAAAAAAATTACAGTGTTACCCCTTATGTTTTTTTGGGGGGGGGGCGAAAAATTAATTATCCCCAATCTTCTCAAAAGTATGGTTTCTGATAGAGGGCCATGAGACTTAGACCTAAGAGCAAAAATGGAGGCTCTAGACCCTTCCAGAGCTGAGATATTGAAACTCAAAATTTTGTCCAGAAAAAAAAAACGACAGTGTTACCCCTTATGTTTTTTTATTTTTTGGCAAAAAATTAAGTTTCCCCAATCTTCTCAAAACTCTGGATTCTGATAGAGGGCCATGACACTTAGACCTGAGTGCAAAAATGGAGGCTCTAGACCCTTCCAGAGCTGAGATATTGAAACTCAAAATTTTGTCCAGAAAAAAAAAACGACAGTGTTACCCCTTATGTTTTTTTATATTTTTGGCAAAAAATTAAGTTACCCCAATCTTCTCAAAACTCTGGATTCTGATAGAGGGCCATGACACTTAGACCTGAGTGCAAAAATGGAGGCTCTAGACCCTTCCAGAGCTGAGATATTGAAACTCAAAATTTTGTCCAGAAAAAAAAACGACAGTGTTACCCCTTATGTTTTTTTATATTTTTGGCAAAAAATTAAGTTACCCCAATCTTCTCAAAACTCTGGATTCTGACAGAGGGCCATGACACTTAGACCTGAGTGCAAAAATGGAGGCTCTAGACCCTTCCAGAGCTGAGATATTGAAACTCAAAATTTTATCCAGAAAAAAAACGACAGTGTTACCCCTTATGGTTTTTTTTTTTTTTTTTTTTTGGCAAAAAAATAAGTTTCCCCAATCTTCTCAAAACTCTGGATTCTGACAAAGGGCCATGACACTTAGACCTGAGTGCAAAAATGGAGGCTCTAGACCCTTCCAGAGCTGAGATATTGAAACTCAAAATTTTATCCAGAAAAAAAAACGACAGTGTTAACCTTTATGTTTTTTTATTATTTTTTTTTTTTGGCAAAAAATTAAGTATCCCCAATCTTCTCAAAACTCTGGATTCTGATAGAGGGCCGTGACACTTAGACCTGAGTGCAAAAAATGGAGGCTCTAGACCCTTCCAGAGCTGAGATATGGAAACTCAAAATTTTGACCAGAAAAAAACAATGACAGTGTTACCCCTTACGTTTTTTTGGGGGGGGCGAAAAATTAAGTATCCCCAATCTTCTCAAAACTCTGGATTCTGATAGAGGGCAATGAGACTTAGACCTGAGTACAAAAATGGAGGCTCTAGACCCTTCCAGAGCTGACATATGGAAACTCAAAATTTTGACCAGAAAAAAAAATGACAGTGTTACCCTTTACATTTTTTTTTTGTTTGTTTTTTTTTTGGGCAAAAAATTAAATATCCCCAATCTTCTCAAACCTCTGGATTCTAATAGAGGGCCATGAGACTTAGACCTGAGTGCAAAAAATGGAGGCTCTAGACCCTTCCAGAGCTGAGATATTGAAACTCAAAATTTTGTCCAGAAAAAAAAACCGACAGTGTTACCCCTTATGTTTTTTTTATTTTTTGGCAAAAAATTAAGTTTCCCCAATCTTCTCAAAACTCTGGATTCTGATAGAGGGGCATGACACTTAGACCTGAGTGCCACAATGGAGGCTCTAGACCCTTCCAGAGCTGAGATATTGAAACTCAAAATTTTATCCAGAAAAAAAAACGACAGTGTTACCCCTTATGTTTTTTTATTTTTTTGGCAAAAAAATAAGTTTCCCCAATCTTCTCAAAACTCTGGATTCTGATAGAGGGCCATGACACTTAGACCTGAGTGCAAAAATGGAGGCTCTAGACCCTTCCAGAGCTGAGATATTGAAACTCAAAATTTTGTCCAGAAAAAAAAATGACAGTGTTACCCCTTATGTTTTTTTATTTTTTTGGCAAAAAATTAAGTTTCCCCAATCTTCTCAAAACTCTGGATTCTAATAGAGGGCCATGACACTTAGACATGAGTGCAAAAATGGAGGCTCTAGACCCCTCCAGAGCTGAGATATTGAAACTCAAAATTTTGTCCAGAAAAAAAAAAAACGACAGTGTTACCCCTTATGTTTTTTTATTTTTTTGGCAAAAAATTAAGTTTCCCCAATCTTCTCAAAACTCTGGATTCTAATAGAGGGCCATGACACTTAGACCTGAGTGCAAAAATGGAGGCTCTAGACCCTTCCAGAGCTGAGATATTGAAAATCAAAATTTTGTCCAGAAAAAAAAACGACAGTGTTACCCCTTATGTTTTTTTTATTTTTTGGCAAAACCGACAAACTCAGACTGAAACAGAGAGAACTAAATACAGATACAAATGAACACTAACAAGGTGACGACAGGTGACACAGATGATCAGGACAATGAACAGGTGGATGATTGAGGGAGTGAGTTCAGGTGTGGAGACAAGAGGATGCTGGGAAGTGTAGTGAAGATGACGAAGACAGAATGGTGCAGACAAAGACTCTGATCATTATATAGTCAGTGAATAATTTTTCAATGATTATTAAACTTTATGAATTAATTTGCTGAAGCATGTCGATTTTCTTGCAGTTTTTAAAGTCTTAAAATGTCTTAATTTTTTACCATATTAAGGCTTATAGATCAAATATTTAACAACTTAATTAATGAGGTCTTAATTACAACAATAAACGTTTGCATGTTATTTCAGCCATATTGAGGTCTAGAGAGAAAGCCATTTTACCTGGCCCACTTTAGCTGGAATAAAGTCCTGCTCGGATGTATTACAGTGGCTGCTTTCTGTCTAAGCAAAAGAAAGATTAAAATGATAATTTCTGCAATGCGTTTTATTACCCACCAAATTGATATCAAAAATGAAGATTATGACCTGGGGAAAATATTTAGACCTACCTAGCTTAATTTGAAATGTCCTAAATACATGGAAGTGCTAAAAAATATTAAATAAATGTCATAGAAAGGATAAAATTTTACTTTCTAACACATGTTGAGACATTGTTACAACATTATTTTTTATATTTAAATGTTCAAATAATGTTTTGTCGGATAGAACCTTATAATTCTAAGCGAAAAGTGTTTTTTAGAATTAGAAGGTTCTATCTGCATTTGACCCATTCCAAAAATCCCCATTTAGAAATTTGAGAGGATTTTGATATTGTATGTTTAGAATACATTTAGGGTTCCTGTTACTTTCATGTTTGAATGAAACTTGTTTTCCCATATAAATTTTCCTATATGTAATGCAAAAACTAAATATCTCAAAACTGCTCAGAACGCAGATAGAACTTTATAATTCCAAGGGGACAAAGTGTGTGTAATCTTCTGCCAGTCTTCCTTGTACCTGTTTGGAGTTTTTGAGTAAATGTTTTGTCTCTCTCTCTCTCTCTCTCTCTCTCTCTCTCTCTCTCTCTCACACACCAACACACTTTCTCACACATAAGCACACGTACACACTCGCACACACACGGACACGCACGCACGCACACACACACATACATACTATTGGGGATTGCCCCACTGGAAACTGGGGCCCGTTTCAATAAGGAGGTTCAACCAACTCTGAGTTAAAGCTTGAACTCTGAGTTGACTTACTCTGAGATGGGAAACTCTGAGTTTTCGGTTACAGAACAGCTGAAATGAGTTAGTTCAATCAACTCTGAGTTGACTGACTCTGAGTTAAGTGTGTGCACAACAACTGCCATTATCAATGGAGCGCATATTACGAGTCACCATGGCAACAGCGCCAGACAAAAAGAGGTTTTGGGTGTAATTAATTACTAAGTAGTCTAAATATTGTAATTTAATTAATGGGATTACTCTTAATTCTTCTGTAATTTAAAATAAAATATGATGCAATTACAATAAATAGGCCTACTGCATAAACTATAGACCAATTCAGTATAAAACAATAGTGGATTTAACATACATTTTAAAAGGTATTTTTTATGTAACCTTCTCCCTCTACACACTTTAATCAATTCAAGAATAATTCATGCAATTGTATATTGTTAATTTGAAAGCATTAAAAGTGCAGTTTCTTGTCTCTCCTCCTTGTATTAATCAAGTGGTTGAGGTTGATATATGATTTAGTAATATGTAGACCAATACTTTCTAGAGATAGTAATTATTACATTAATCTAACTACACCGTTGAAGATGTCATTTGTAGTTAATAATTCATAACTATTTTAGAGTAACTTACTGTTATAATATCAGAGGTGAAACTGGAAGAATGTTATTCAACCTAATGTATGCTACTATTACTTTGATAAATTTTTACTTAAGTAAAAATACCAGTCTAAAAATCTACTCAAGTAAGAAGTAGTTAATTTAAAATATGGGTAAAATTTGCTGAGTAACTTGTTTAACAGCAGGGGTGGGGAGAGTTTCTCAGTAGAGAACCGTCTCAGAAAATATCACGGTTTATGGTATTAAACAATTATTAAATATATAAACTGCATTCTTAAATTACAGTTATTATTATCATCAGTTAAAATGACAGTTAAATAAATTAAACATTTGTTCAATAAAACATATGTAATCAACTAACTTCAATAATTGATTATGAATAAGATTAATGAATAAGATCTTATTTTTTATCATTAATAACTTATTAAATTATGGTTGAAAAATAATTGAGTTCTATTAAATGTTTTTTATTCCAATTTTTTAATGATTTAATAGAAATATATTAATCAAAAACGGTGGTAATCAAATAAAAGTTTAGCAAACGTTTTAATCCTTTTATTTTTTGGCAAATTGCTGCAAAACAGATTTAGTCAATTAAGCCATGGACAAACAATACAGGGGTTGGACAATGAAACTGAAACACCTGGTCTTACAACACAATCATTTATTAGGATGGTGAGGGCCTCATTTTGCATCCAAATAAAGCACCAATTCATCTTGGGAATGACAGATCGAAGTCCTTCACAGTGACCAGAGGGATTGTGAGCCGTTCCTCTTCCAGAACAGTGTCCAGGTCACTATATGAGGCTGGTGGAGGAAAACGTTTTCTGACACCTCAATAATATTCAGATCTGGTGACTGTGCAGACCATGGATGATGTTCAACGTCACTTTCATCTTCATCAAACCCTTCTGTCACACAAGTCTTGTGTGTGTTGGTGCATGATCATGCAGATACGTGGTTTGAGCATCAGGTGCTCATGATCCTCCAGCTCATGATTTTTGACTCGTGTCCATCAAACACAGTCAGGATTGTCATGATATTGCAGCGCAAACCATCACTGATCCACCCGTGCTTCACTCTGAAGATTGGCCACCAGGCATATAGATGTGAAACCTCCAACATTGGCCAGTGTTTCAGTTTCATTGTCCAACCCCTGTGTATTCCTTAAAGAATGTGTAAACACATTTTACTATTATTGTTGGTGTTTAAACAGCACTTTCTCCCTAAAAAAGGGGAGGAGACCACAATAAACTCTGGGTTTACTGAAGAAAACCTGCTCCCGGGTGCGTTTCCCGAAAGCATCGTTAGTCAACTATGGTCACAAGTTGGTCGCAATTTCCATTGAACTCTATAGAGAGCCTAAGTCCCTCCCTTTCCGGTCGGCCACCATGGGACCTTACTTCGGAAAAATATTGAATGGTAGTCAATGGCGAGAGACAACAAATATTTTGATCTGGTTTGAATTGTGCCCTGATTTACACATATGATGTTTGTCAATTTAAAAGATACATTTTAAAGTAAAGAAAGTCGCAGTTTGATGTAAAACCGTTGAGGTATAAGACTGTGAAAATACGTAATTACAAAGACTACAAACCCCAAAGGCGCACATTTTCTCTCAATGACTGAAGCTAACTTTACTGAGGCTGTCTGTCATTGTTTCTACAGCCTTACGTTATAATCGTAACGTTACGCCGTCCTACCTGAGTGTTTTGTACCAAACTGCACACACACGAGCAGCGGATCTCGTTTTGCTTCCTGGGAGATGTAGTTCATAGAGCGATTTTCACATAAAACTAAATGTTACTCTTCTGTTGTATGACAAACTGCGATGTTTTTGACTTTGAGAATCATTTTTAAATTGACAAACATCATATGTGTAATTGATGGCACAGTTCAGACGGAATAAAAAGATAAGTTGTCTCTCGCCATTGACTACCATTCATATTTTTTCCGAAATAAGGTCCCATGAACCGGAAGCGAAGGGGCGGGACTTACAGTAGGCTCTCTATTGGTAACGACGGAACTTGCGACCATAGTTGGCTAACGATGCTTTCAGGAAACGCACCCCTGGTTAGGTTCACAGAGTAAGTTACCATGGTAACTGACTCTCAGTATAAGTTACCTCTCTTTCAGAAACGGGCTTGACTTACTCTGCTTTCTCGGGTTTGATTTACCCCCCTTTCTGAAACGGAAAACCCAGAGTTTCCCTCATTTCAGGGTTAACACACTCCGAGTTTTCACTTAACCTCCTTTCTGAAACAGGCCCCTGGTGGACTATGTTATTGACATAAAGCAGATGTCTTAACAAATGTCGAACGGGAATTTTTTTTACGAGCAGTTCATTCATACCTATGCAAGATCGCTGCGAAAATACAGACCGGAAGTCAAAAGACAACGAGCGAAACGCTGAAAAGGGGCGGGCCTACATAAGGTCTATATAACAGTGGAAACATGGACTGCTGAAACATTCTGTCAATAGCAGGGAAAGTGTTAAACACCATTTTAGAAAACTTTTAGTACAAAAAAGTTTGGAATTCTTAATGTAGCTAATCATGATGATATTAAACATTTTACCTGTTCACCTGTAGCGTCTTGCCATGAAAAACATTAATGGGTTCCAAAACTTTGAAACCAAGGCATCCTTAGCTTGATTGTTGACTTTCTGGTTACTACAGGCACGTGGACAGTTAATGACACAGAAGGTACAACATTTGGGCCACATTTCATTAATCACACAAAAAAAAAACAAGTGCATTTTTCCTCTTTATTCTTTAGTAACATGTTACACGCATAACAAAAAAATAAACGCTCTCAAAGAAATCTGAAGTTGATTTTTTGACCTGCTTTACAGTTACAGTTCAGTTCTTTGTGTTATTTTCTGCTTTATTTTGCCAAATATACTTGTTAAACTAGCTTAGAGGAGTTTAGGACCTTATTAAAGACTCAGGAAGCGTGTCATTGGTCAGTAGATCTTTACAGGCACAAGGAGAGAAAATCCTTCAATGTAAACTTTTAAGAGAACAATATCACTTGTCATAAAGCCATTCCTTAAACCACATGAGGTACTAAACACACGAGAAGCTCAAGAGACGCGGCTCTGTTCAAGGCCAAGCAGAAGTTCAGTAGAAACACAAAAGCTAATCTGAATGTTCTTCAAACAGAAATGTTGGTCCAGAGATTGTCACATTTAAAGGCATGTGCGATCAGTCGTTCCACACACATACACATACACGCATCAAATATACTCACTGCGAGTGTCTTTATGACGTGAATCATGAGGATCTGAGGTGATAATTATGGCACGGGATGATTTGGCACCGGAGGACAGAAATAAAACCGCGTTAAAGGCCCGTTCACAACAAGGACGATAACTACAACTACAAGGTATCTTAAATATAATAAAAGAATAGCAAAGTCCACACCGCATAACAATCACGACAAAGAGAAACCGGCATTTCTCACCAGCTGATAATCGTTAAAGACGCTGACAGCAAATCAGAATCCATCCTGCTTTAAAGTATAGAAGCTTGTTTCCGCCACTGAATAAAAAAATAAAATAAATAATTGACTTTTTATCTCACAATTCTGACTTTTTTTCTCACAATAGCGAGTTTACATCTCGCAATTCTGACTTTCTAACACATAATTGCGAGTTTATATGTCGAAATTCTGACATCTTTTCTCAGAATTGTGAGATATAAACTCGCAATTGCGACTTATCAGGCCAATTCTAAGGGGAAAAAAAGATCTCACAATTCTGACATTATATCTCACAATAGGCTCTATGCACAGCTCCACTACTTCCTGAACTTCAGCCAGCTTCTTGTTTCCTGTCTGGCATTATTGGACACATTGATTAATTCAGGTGTGTTTGATTATTGTTGCCGTGACTACTGAGGTCAAGCACACCTGAATTAATCAAATTGTCCAATAATGGTAAACAGGAAACAAGGAGCTGGCTGAAGTTCAGGAAGTAGTGCAGTTGTGCATAGAGCCCATTCTGACTTTATCAAGCAATTGCGACTTTATATCAAGCAATTCTGACTTTATATCTCACAATTCTTACTTTCTAACTCGCAATTCTGACTTTATATCTCGCAATTCCGACATTATAACTCGCAATTCTGACTTTATAACACGCAATTGCGACATTATATCTCAGAATTCTGTCTTTATAACTCGCAATTGGCTTTATATCTCGCAATTCCCACATTATAACTCGCAATTCTGACTTTATATCACGCAATTGCGACTTTATATCAAGCAATTCTGACTTTATATCTCACAATTCTTACTTTATAACTCGCAATTCTGACTTTATAACTTGCAATTCCGACATTATAACTCGCAATTCTGTCTTTATAACTCGCAATTGGCTTTATGCACAGCTCCACTACTTCCTGAACTTCAGCCAGCGCCTTGTTTCCTGTCTTGGCCAAATTGATTAATTCAGGTGTGTCTGATTATTGTTGCCATGACTACTGAGGCCAGGCACACCTGAATTAATCAGTTTGGCCAATAATGGCAGACAGGAAACAAGGCGCTGGCTGAAGTTCAGGAAGTAGTGCAGCTGGGCATAAAGCCCATTCTGACTTTTTAAGTCACAATTCTGACTTTATATCACGCAATTCTGACTATATCTCGCAATTCTGAGAAATAATGTCAGAATTGCGAGAAGTAAACTCACAATTGTGAAAAAAAAGTCAGAATTGCGAAAAAAAAGAGAATTGTCAAAAAAAAGATAAAAAGTCACAATTACCTTTTATATTTTTCATTCTGTGGCGGAAACAAGCTCCATATTATAGGGCGCAAACATTTAAAGCTGCAGAAGGAGAAACTGCAGCGCGCACTTAGAATAAACAACGATGGAAGATTATAATTATCATCTTTTTAGTTATCATTATTGATGTGAATAGGCCTTCTGAATCAAAACATCAAACTCTAGAAATATCGATCGTTTTGAGCTCCAATACAGACCGTTAAACAATCATAACAATATGAATCTCACCAAACCTGTCAAGAACACGCCCAGTTCATATTTCACCCTGAACTTATGATAAAAACAACAACAAAAAGTATTATATTTTCATTTTGCATTACGAGTATAAAGCCTATGTTTATCGCAGTAATGAGAAATCAAAAATAAAACATGTATGATTTCGTGTTATACTGTCATTAAAATAATATCACAGTGCAGAACATTTTGGTTTAGGGTGAAATTTGACCTGGACATGTTTTATGATATTCACACACACACACACACACAAAAAAAAAATGTACAGAAATTTGTATTAATCTGGCAGTACAAGACCACATCCAAGTAGTATTATTTCGTGCCAAATTCACAAGACATATGTTGCATTAAAAATGAAGCCTATTATCATATTAGGGCCAAGATTTCTTTTCCTATAAACAATTTCACTTTTAAAAAATAAATCCAAATTCTCATTACTTCAATGATAAACAAGAAAAAAATGCATTTAATTGAACACCAGGATAATTTGTACTGGCCTTTTGCTGATTTACTGTAAATAAAAATGAAACACTGTACTATAGGAATTATGACAAACAGAATAAAGTCAAGCACTCACAAGCTACAGTATTGAGAGTTTGACGTTGAAATGTGTGAAAATAATGTCACAATGCAAAACATCCTAATGCTTTTGAGTGTGGGCTGAGATATGATCTGGATGTGTTTTCAGGAGTCGCTGGCCATTCGATTTCTTTAAAATCTTAAGAAGTATGGAAGCTTGTTTCTGTCACGGAATAAAAAAGGGGTCTATCACAAATGTGAGACATAAACTCCCAGTTGCAAGTTATAAAGTCAGAATTGTGAGATTTTAGCTTTCTATTTTACTTAAATTAATATTTTGAATATATATATTTTGTCTTATTTTTATATTTTTAGTTTTCGTGTTAATTTTGGTTAAATTGTTTGTAATAATTGCTATTTAGATCAAATAAAATGTCAATTTTAGTGCTTAAACTAAACAAAAATGAAAAAAGTTTTTCAACTAATATTTACATTGTATTTGATTTCATCTTTATTTAATAGAAATGTTTTAATAGTTTTAGTTAATGATAACAACCCTGGAGATTTTTTTGATTCTGTGGTGAAAACAATCTTCCAAACAGAAGTGTGCTAGAGCCGCTCACAAACACACATAAACACACCATAATTATTGAATTATTTGTTGGCATCAATCTCTACGTTCTACAGTTCATTAAACTCTCATGTGAACACATTCTAAAAATTCAATCTGAAATCCTCCAGAGGTCTGTGGGTGATCGAGCTCCAGTCTGAAATTCATCTGTGTGCTTTAATAACACGGGTCGTGTTATTAAAAGTGTGGTTGTGTGAGAGACGTCTAAAGCCGCGAGTGAACCTACTGTTGGCCGCATGCACAGACACGCATCGTCACGAGACACGACAGCATCTCAAACACTCAATAAAACGATGGACATTCAGAAGCTGAAGCGTCTCTTTGGCCTGTAGACATGCACAGGTTTCCATCCACCAAAGACCCACTCCGGCAGGCAGTGTAATAGTGTTTGGCACAAACCGTTTCTAGACCGTTCTCTACAGGCGTGATCACGGTTCAAATGACCCATATATGAATGCAGAAACCAGACGCTGTATATATTTTTGTATGTACATTCATTTAGATGTCTAATTGAGATTGTGATGCACAATATCTTAGCTTTCGCCACATCAGGATTTTGGATTTTGTTTTTTCTGACATAAGATCAAAACTGGTCAATCAATCGTTTTTAATAATTAGGATTTCTTTTAACGCTTCTGAAAGAGTCTCTTCTGCTCACCGAAGCTGAATTATTTGATCAAAAATATGAAATATTTTTTAAAATTTAAAATAGCTGTGAATATATAGTAAAGTCTAATTTATTTCTGTGATCAAAGCTGAATTATCATCATCATTACTCCAGTCTTCATTGTCACATGATCTTTCACAAATCACTCTAATATGATGATTTGATGCTCATAAACATTTATGATTATTGTCAATGTTGAAGACTGTCCATATTTTTGCGGAAACCGTGATACACTACCATTCAAAAGTTTGGCTTAAGTATACTTTCATTAAGCGAGGACGCATTAAATCGATCAAAAAGTGAATCCTGAAAAATAAAATGCATCACTGTTTTCAACTGATAATAATCATACATATGCTAATGAGCATCGAATCATCATATTAGAGTGATATGATCATGTGGCACTGAAGACTGGAGTAATGATACTGAAAATTCAGCTTTGATCACAGGAATAAATTACACTTTCCTATATCTTCACAGCAATTTTAAACAGTAATAATATTTCAGTTATTACTGGATTTATGATCAAATAAACGCCGCCTTGCTGAGAATAAGAGACTCATTCAAAAGTGTTAATTATTCAAAACTTGAGATGCATTTGCAAATAGTTTATTAAGTTACCCAGGATAAATTTGTCAGGGTTTGTTAAAGATCACGAGGCAGTACGACAGCTCTCACAAACTCTCCAATGAGAAATACACATGTCCACTCACACACATATCTGTAATACAGTGGGTCAGACGGGCGTGCGAGATGCCGGCGCTCTGAGACGGTCCGCTAGAGGAAGGCCACTGCCTGCGTCTTTAACATGCACATTTCTTCTCGTTGGCCGGCGCAGCGTCCAGTTTGCTGGTGCCGTCCGTGTTTTGAGTGTCGGCCGCGGGTTTGTCCACACACTGCTCCATCCTCTTCATCACCAGGTCCAGTAGTGTGACCACGGCCTTGTCCACCTCCGCACCGGTGGCCGCACTCGTCTCGAAGTAGGGAATACTGGGAGAAGGAGAAACACAAACACACATCAGAGATGAAGCTGGATTCACGCACACACACACACACACACGGAAAATAAGCTGAATGTGTTATATTAGAGCTGCACGATTAATCATTCAATTCATATTTATTTCATTTGTATAGCGCTTTTCACAATATACATCATTTCAAAACAGCTTTACAGAAAGTGCATGAGTCCATTTACAATTTAGAGTCTGTTATCAGAGGAAACTGTCTAAGTTATGTGTATATCAGAAATGTACATATACCAAATCACAGTTAGCGATTTTTATTTATTTCAACAATGTAATTAAAGGTAGAAACGTCTCAGGTTACGACTGTAACCTATGTTCCCTGAGAACAGGGAACGAGACAATACGTCGAATGACGCAATGGGGGAACGCCTCAGGCGTGACAGGTGTTTGAAATCAAATATCAACTCACACCAATCAGGTTGACCGGCGACAGCCCGTGCATCATCAGCTTGAAATGATAAGCGCGTCAATCTGGATGTATAAGAAGGGCGTCTTGAAACCGTGACAACATCCTATCATCTGAAGGGACTGTTGCAGGCAGGCCCCGAGGCATGGCAACGAGACGTACTGTCTCGTTCCCTGTTCTCAGGGAACATAGGTTACAGTCGTAACCTGAGACGTTCCCTTTCGAAGGGATCTCAACAATACGTCGAATGACGCAATGGGGAACGAAATACCCACTCCGCCATGCTGAGGGGAGTGCATGCCGAAAAGGCAGTGACCACTGTCAGAACCAGTAATTCCAAGGAACACTGAAACCACTCACCCTATGTCACATCGGGCTGTCAGTGACAGCACTCCCTACCGGTCATAGCCCAAGCTAATGAACCAAGAAAAACCAGAACGTAATAACGCGGGTAAATCTGGGCCAGCTCAAAGGCTTTAGGACCACAACTTCAAAATAGAAGGGGTCCCTTCTAGGGAATGTGGCTAGGGGGCCAAAGGGACCCCCAGCCAGTCACTATTCAGGAGAACACTCCTCCTGAAATATCCCCAGGCTGGCCTGGTGATCTGACTAAGACACACAGTCTGGCCATAGCCTGTCCGTCCAAGACAGAGCCTCTGGAAATTGCCTAGGAAAGGCATCCAAAAACTGAAGGCCCGCGAAGCTAGTAGAAACCATCGAGTTTTGGATCACAGAGACGGGATCCTCCGGAGAGTGTGACTCAACCTCAAAACAACGGGAATCGTACACTCAATCTACGAGTTTCCACCCAGTGCTCGCTTTTGAGCACTGAGGAAGTAAGAGAGGGATCAAAATCAGGAAGGTCAATGAGACCTAAGACCTGATGACCCTCTGTGTGGGGAGCTCCGAAACATGAGGGGAAGGCCCTTCCTCATGTCAGGAAGGCCGTACATTGTGCGGCCTGAAACCCAACGACCACAGCATGTGGAAGCTCATCCTTCAGGAAAGCCAGAGGCTATAAACCTGACAGACCCACAATGTGGGGCTACCTTCGAAAAAGGTCTAATGAGACCTAAAACCACCAGTTGTGGGAGATAGCTTGAACAAGGGAAGTGCCTGTCATCTAGAGTGGGACCCAAAGTGAAGAACCGGAGTCTGAACCACATTAGAAGGGTCCAAACCATACTGCGCGTGACCCTCACCATAAGAAATGGATTTTAAAAAGTGAGCCCATGGCCAGGAAGGCCTGGTAAAGCCTGTAACCTGACGACCACAGTATGTGGGAGCTCGTAACCTGGCGACCACAGTATGTGGGAGCTCATAACCAGGAAGGCCTAGTGAGGCCTGTAACCTGGCGACCACAGTGTGTGGGAGCTCGTGACAAGGAAGGCCTGGTAAGGCCTGTAACCTGGTGACCACATCAGGTGGGAGCTTGTACTCAGGAAGGTCAGTGAGACCCAGCCTGGTGTATCTAAAAAACCACACCAAGTGGGAGCTACTTCCAAAAGTTAGCTCTTAAGAACTTTTAAAGTGGGACCCGAGGAAAGACCAGGGTCTGAACCACATAAGAAGGGACCGAAGCATACCGCGCGTGACCCTCAACATAATAAATGGATTTTAGAAAGTACACAAGACATCCACCACAATAATACCACAATAATAGGTGACGTATGGGTTTGTGTACTTCACTCTGAATTCAGGAAGGCCTGGTGAGACCTGTGACCTAGCGACCACATAGGGTGGGAGCTCATACTCAGGAAGGTAAGTAAGACCTAACCTTGTGACCACAACCTGTGGGAGCTTACTTTTAGGAAGACCTGATAAGGTCTGTACATGAAAACACCACACCAAGTGGGAGCTACTTCCAGAAGTTAGCTCTTAAGAACTCTTAAAGTGGGACCCAAGGAAAGACCGGGGTCTGAGCCACATAAGAAGGGACCGAAGAATACCGCACGTGACCCTCACCATAAGAAATGGATTTTAAAAAGTGCACAAGACATATTTTCGTGTGACTTACCACAATAATAGGTGAAGTATGGGTTTGTGTACTTCACTCTGAATTCAGGAAGGCCCGGTGAGGCCTGTAACCCAGCAACCACAATATGTGGGAGTTCATAACCAGGAAGGCCTGGTAAGGCCCAACACCCAATAGTCCCAATGCGTGGGGAGCTCACATTCAGGAAGGCCGCTGAGGCCTGCAGCCTGACATGTGAAGACTCACAACTGCACCTTAGCAACCACGATAAGTGGGGGTTTCACATTTAGGAAGGCCTGGTAAAGCCTGCAACCTGACATGTGACAACTCACAACCAGGAAGGCCAATGAAACCTGAAGCCTGGTGACCACAGAGTCGGGGGCAAAGTGCTCAGAAAAGGTGGTGAGGCTGTAGTCTGGCTACCGCAGCATGTGGGAGCTCATAACCAGGAAGGCCTGCTGAGGCCAGTAACCTGGCGACCACAGTATGTGGGAGCTCATAACCAGGAGGGCCTGGTGAGACCTGTAACCTAACGACCACAACCTGTGGGAGCTCATAACCAGGAAGGCCTGGAGAGGCCTTTAACCTGGCGACCACAGTATGTGAGAGCTTGTATCCTGGTGACCACAGTATGTGGGAGCTCATAACCAGGGAGGCCTGGTGAAGCCTGTAACCCAGCAACCACAGCATGTGGGAGCTCATAACCAGGAAGGCCTGGTGAGGCCTGTAACCTTGCGACCACAATAAGTGGGAGCTCATAACCAGGAAGGCCTGGTGAGGCCTGTAACCCAGCGACCACAGCATGTGGGAGCTCATAACCAGGAAGGCCTGGTGAGGCCTGTAACCCAGCGACCACAGCATGTGGGAGCTCATAACCAGGAAGGCCTGGTGAGGCCTGTAACGCGGCAACCACAGTATGTGGGAGCTCCCACAAATGTCTCTCCGTGGCCACCATAGCACAGACGGAACAGCAGATTGCTTGGTGGCCCGGAGTCCCGCAGCAGATCGGTCTGGTAGGTCTGAGGACCATAAGGGTATGCAGAACCGCACCTGCCTGACCTGCTGCCGTGTACGCTCTGTCATTCAAGCATGAAGATGTCTTGAGCAGCTTGGATGACAGGGTCAGAGCTCTTAGTGAAGAGGACCAACCAGAGGCGAGATAGTTAGCCAACGTCTCGTCCACTGGCGGCATCGACACATATCTGTGCTCCATGGCTCCCTCCACAGCAGCGAAACCAGCCCGCTGATGCAGATAGAGACGTGACGAGAACGGATTCTTCCATACCCTCTCGATCCCAGCGTGGAGATCAGAAAGGAATGGAAGGCTCATCTGGGCTGGTGGCTTATGGGTGGGGAGGAACCAGCCATCCAAAATACCATGAGCGGGTTCATCCCAGACGCGCCTCCACTGCAACTGCAATCTGTCTGTGGCGCGCCCCATAATGTCAACCAGCTCAGCGTACACTGGGCAGGAGGGCTGAAATGGTCCAGTCTCAACCAAACTGACATCTTTATATATATATATATATATATATAACAGCCAACTCCTGCCCTGCCCGAAGAGAACAGTTACAGATTCACCAAAGAGAGAGAGCGCTCCTTTTCTCTCTTCTTAGATGTTCAACATTAATCTGTAACTCACCCTCGTCAGCTGGTAGATCATCCGCGAGGTTAACGCCCCTCTCCCAATAATCTGCCAGCTCCATCTGAAAACTCCACAAGCTCAACCGCCACTGAGCCTCAGCCCGAGCGTGAACCGGAACCGTGGGGTTCAGATGCCATGCCCACTTCCCTCGAGAAGTGGGACAGACGTGAGCAGAGAGGTCTGAAAGGAAAACTCTCAGTTCGCGCAGAAAACTCCATCGAGAGCTTCCTGCGCGTGCTTTTCTCTCAGGCGGAACACGCACAGACCGTGTGAATCCTCCGGTGTCAAAAATCTGGACACAAGTCGGCACACTCACACAAAGTGTTTCTCCAAGTCTCTGCGCGCTTAATCGTTGATACTATCACAAAGACAAACAGTCCCTGAAGACGAAAAGATGTTGTCACGGTTTCAAGGCGCCCTTCTTATACATCCAGATTGACGCGCTCATCATTTCAAGCTATTGATGCACGGGCTGTCGCCAGTCAACCTGATTGCTGTGTGTTGATATTTGATTTCAGACACCTGTCACGCCTGAGGCGTTCACCCATTGCGTCATTCGACGTATTGTTGAGTTCCCTTCGAAAGGGAACAATGAGTTCATTGAAGTAATTGAAAGATCTTGATTCAAAAACATATTTTTTTCTTACTATGGAAGTCAGTGAGACCAGAAACTGTCTGGTTACTGATCTTATTCTTAAATGAAAGTGATTCTCCTGAATCTATTAAAGCTTTGATAAAATCACAGCGAACATCCAGATCTGCGTTCTGATCCAGAGAGAACTGGTGTCATGTGTAGATATGAAACAGCTTCACAAACAGTCTTTTCAACCACACAGTTTCATTATTTCTTGCAATCTTTTCGAGTTGAATTGCCTTTTGAAAGTAACTTGACGTGACAAGCGAGTCATTGAATCATTCAAATATATCAATATTGTGACAGAAACTTTTAACTCCCACTTTTCCAGCTTAGGTTCTCACTTAGGTTTCCCACTTTAGACACATTTGCTCTGTTGTGCTTAAAGAAGATTAAAGAAAATAGTCCAACGCTGTGGTACAATGAGCACACTCAGGCCCTTAAAGGGATACTCCACCTTTTTAGGAAATTGGCTCATTTTACCACTCCCCCAGAGTTAAACAGTTGGGTTTTACCGTTTTCGAATGTATTCAGTCGATTTTTTGATATTTAGAAGAATATCAGTAACCAGACAGTTTCTGGTCTCATTGACTTCCAGTGAGACTTCCACTCTGTTAAGTCTTCGTCGTCGGTTAGGAACCTGGGTGTGCTCTTAAATACCAATCTCTCATTTGAAAGTCATGTGTCTAGTATCTGTAAAACCACATTTTTCCATCTTAAAAATATATTTAAATTACGCCATATGCTCTCATTGACAAATGCGGAACAATTAGTTCATGTGTTCATGACATCAAGGCTAGATTATTGTAATGCTCTACTGGGTGGTTGCCCTGCATGCTTAATAAACAAACTTCAGCTAGTCCAAAACGCAGCAGCTCAAGTTCTTACCAGAACCAGGAATATGACCATATTAGCCCGGTTCTGTCAACCCTGCATTGGCTGCCTATTAAACATCATATACATTTTTAAATTTTGCTGATTACTTACAAAGCACCTAAATGGTTTAGCTCCCCAGTACTTGAGCGAGCTCTTAAGTAAATTTTCAGCAAAAGTTTTTCTAAAAGGGAACTACTCCTTTAAAGTAACTATTTCTTCAAGTAAAGATTTTATCATTACACCAGTAAGTGGCACCAAGTGACTAAAAACGTGTAATGCAATGTTGAATATTTGTACAGTATCTTGTATTATTTACTTGTATATAACAAATACAAGTAAATCAAAACATTATGATGTAGGAAAGTTCCAATAATAGTAATATATAATAAATACAAGTAAATAAATATGCTTTTACTAAAAATACTATTTTTATTTTACTAAATATTTATGGACTAAAACCTTTTTTTAATGCAAGTTTAATCCAGTGTGACTTACATTGTGCTTAAGTTACACAGTTCAGTACCTGGGAATCAAACCCATAAGCTTGGCATTATATTAGCAGCATGATATACCGCTTGAGCTACATTAATGATATAATATATAATAATCAATATTTAGCATTCATATTCCAAGCAGAAGAAAAGTCTCCAGGAGGATCGATACAAGAGCGATCAGAGACCGAACTCACCCGTACTTGTCCGCAAGTTCTTTTGCTTGTTTCTCTTGAACTTCTCTCTGGTCGGACAGATCGGCTTTATTACCCACAAGAACAATATCTGGATTCTCACAGTATGCGTTAGCCTGGAGCTGACCTACACACACACACACACACACACACACACACACAGTACAACAGTTTTAAGTCATCGTTTCAGGTTTTAGTGTAAATGAAACAGAATCATTTGTCAGAATCAACAGCACATCTGAAGAGCCGGAATAATTGGCAAAACAAAGTTATAATGGAGTCAATAACCATTTCTGACAAAATTAGTGAAGAAGAATAAAAATGAATAATTATAGTTAGTTATAGCAGTGATTGCAGTTAGTTATAGGAGTGATTATAGTTACTTATAGGAGTGATTATAGTTAGTTATAGGAGTGATTATAGTTAGTTATAGGAGTGATTATAGTTAATTATAGTAGTGATTATAGTTAGTTATAGTAGTGATTATAGTTAGTTATACCGTAGGAGTGATTGTAGTTAGTTATAGGATTGATTATAGTTAGTTATAAGAGTAATTATAGTTAGTTATAGGAGCAAATATAGTTAGTTATAGGAGTGGTTATAGTTGGTTTTGTAGTTAGTTATAGACATAATTATAGTTAGTTATAGGAGTAATTATAGTTAGTTATATAAATGATTATATTTAGTTATAGGAGTGGTTATAGTTAGTTATTGTAGTTAGTTATAGGAGTAATTATAGTTAGTTATAGGAGTAATTCTAGTTAGTTATAGGAGTAAATATAGTCAGTTATAGGAGTGGTTATAGTTAGTTATTGTAGCTAGTTATAGGAGAGATTACAGTTAGTTATATGAGTAATTATAGTGAGTTATACGAGTGATTGTAGTTAGTTATAGGAGTGATTATAGTTAGTTATACGAGTGATTATAGTAAGTTATAGGAGTGGTTATAGTTTGTTATAGGTGTGATTATAGTTAGTTATTGTAGTTAGTTATATGAGTGATTGTAGTTAGATATAGGAGTGATTGTAGTTAGTTATAGGAGTGATTGCAGCAGTGTGTCAAGCTCGGTCAAGCTACGTGAGCGGATTTTTATTATGTCCTCGCTCCAATCAACACGTTTAATCGCCTGCAGACTCAGGCGCCGCCAGTTCTTCTGAAACGGCCGTGATTCAGTTGGAAATATAAAACTTAAGCCCCTTGGTGGAATATTGATTAGTGCAACCTTAAACACAACAACCAGACATTTTGAAGCTGGGAAAATGTTTTAATAAACTTTCGGAGTTGCTAACACTTACAGTCAGTGGGGAAACAACACCACTTCCCTTGCCAAAATGCACGGGCAACTATTTGATAACGTGGGCTGTAAAAGGGTCTATAGGAGTGATTATAGTTAGTATAGGAGTGGTTATAGTAAGTTATAGGAGTAATTATGGTTAGTTATAGGAGTGATTATAGTTAGTTATAGAAGTAATTATAGTTAGTTATAGGAGTGATTGTAGTTAGTATAGGAGTGGTTATAGTAAGTTATAGGAGTAATTATGGTTAGTTATAGGAGTGATTATAGTTAGTTATAGGAGTAATTATAGTTAGTTTTAGGAGTGATTATAGTTAGTTATAAGAGTAATTATAGATGATTATAATAGGAGTGATTATAGTTAGTTATAGGAATAATTATAGTTAGTTATATGAGTGGTTATAGTTAGTTATAGGAGTGGTTATAGTTAGTTATAGGGGTAATTATAGTTAGTTATAGGAGTAATTATAGTTAGTTATAGGAGTGGTTATAGTTAGTTATAGGAGTAATTATAGTGAGTTATAGGAGTGATTGTAGTTAGTTATAGGAGTGGTTATAGTTAGTTATAGGAGTAATTATAGTTAGTTATAGGAGTGGTTATAGTTAGTTATAGGAGTAATTATAGTGAGTTATAGGAGTGATTGTAGTTAGTTATAGGAGTGGTTAAAGTTAGTTATAGGAGTAATTATAGTTAGTTATAGGAGTGGTTATAGTTAGTTATAGGAGTGATTATAGTTAGTTATAGGAGTAATTATAGTTAGTTATAGGAGTGGTTATAGTTAGTTATAGGAGTTTTATAGTGAGTTATAGGAGTGATTGTAGTTAGTTATAGGAGTGATTATAGTTAGTTATAGGAGTAATTATAGTTAGTTATAGGAGTGGTTATAGTCAGTTATAGGAGTAATTATGGTTAGTTATAGGAGTGATTATAGTTAGTTATAGGAGTGATTGTAGTTAGTATGGGAGTGGTTATAGTTAGTTATAGGAGTAATTATGGTTAGTTATAGGTGAGATTATAGTTAGTTATAGGAGTGATTGTTGTTAGTTATAGCAGTAATTATAGTTGATTATAATAGGAGTGATTATAGTTAGTTATAGGAGTGATTATAGTTAGTTATAGGAGTGATTGTTGTTAGTTATAGCAGTAATTATAGTTGATTATAATAGGAGTGATTATAGTTAGTTATAGGAGTGATTATTGTTAGTTACAAGAGTGATTGTAGTTATAGGAGTAATTATAGTTAGTTATAGGAGTGATTATAGTTAGTTATAGGAGTGATTATAGTTATAGGAGTAATTATAGTTAGTTATATGAGTGATTATAGTTCTCATCTTGCAGGCTCTAAAACGAGCAAACCCACACAGTTCTGCTAATCTGGCTATCGATGGCTAGTTGAGAGACGTACTCATCCAGTTCCTGACATTGAGGAAACTCTGTTGGCTCGTCAGGTCGAACATGAGCAGGAATCCCATCGCATCTCTGAAGAATGCTGTGGTTAAACTCCTGAACCTGTCGAAGAACACAGGAGCATTCAGATATACTCAACTGCAATACTCAAGTACAACCACGCCATCTCAACATGTACAGGTGAAGCTCGAGAAATTACAATATCCTACAAGTTAATTTATTTCAAAGATTCAACTTAAAAGGTGAAACTAATATATTATATAGATTCATTACATTCAAAGTGAGATATTTCAAGCCTTTATTTGTTATAATTGTGATGTTTCAGTTTATGAATAAGCCAAATTCAAAATTAGAATATTGTGAAAAGGTTTTCATAAGCTATAAGCCATAATCATCACAATTATAAGAAATAAAGGCTTGAAATATCTCACTTTCCATGTAATGTGTCTATTTAATATATTATTTTCACCTTTTAAGTTGAATTAGTGAAAAAAATCAACTTTTGCACAATATTCTAATTTTTCAGAGTTTCATCTGTAGTGCAAAACCAAACCCAAACAATTTTACTCAATAATCAACTAATTATACTTTTAATTGCACACTTTTTAAAAACAGAACTATATTTGTACTCCAATTCATTGTTGAAAAATAAACATTAAAATGGTGATTAATAAACTTGTTTTCATGACAGATTCATTCAAATGTACATTAAATAAATAAAGACAATACAAACAGGTTCAGTGCCTAAACTGGTTAAAAGTTTGGGATTATTACATTTTTTAAGATTAAGATTTTTAAAAGATGTCTCTTATAAACAGAGATTGGAAAAATACAAGATGGCAGAAAAAACGTTATTTTGGGGAAACACAAGACATCTGTGAGAGAATGCAAAAGTATTGAAATATAATTTTGCTCCCATCAATTTATTGTACATTTGTTAAACAAAAACTGCAATTTAAGCCAAAAATGTTGGTTGCTAAAATGTATTATTAAGGCTGCATTTATTTTTTTATCAGAAATGTATATGCATAAAACACAGACGACACGGATTTGCTATTTTAGGACCAGCGCCAGTCTCTAGGGGTTCAATTATCACCTTCACCAGTGTGATGAAGGAGACAGACTCTTCAATGTGTTTAAACTGAGGCCATAAACATCCTATGATCAGTGAATAGAGCACCAGTGCAGCAGCTAAAGTGAATGAATCAAAAAGAGAACCGAATCAAACAGGGAACTGAATCAAAGAGAGAACCGAATCAAAAAGGGAAAGAATCAAAAAAAGAACCGAATCAAACGGGGAACTGAATCAAAGAGAGAACCGAATCACACAGGGAACTGAATCAAAAGAGAACCGAATCAAAGAGTGAACCAATCAAAGAGAGAATCCAATCAAAGAGAGAACCGAATCAAAGAGAAAACTGAATCAAAGACGGAACCGAATCAAACTGTGGGAAAATAATCAAAGAGTGAACCGAACCAAAGAGGGAAGGAATAAAAGAGAGTGAACCGAATCAAAGAGTGAACCAAATCAAAGAGAGAACCGAATTAATCAGGGAAATGAATCAGAGACAACCGAATAAAACAGGGAACTGAATCAAAGAGAGAACCAAATCAAAGAGAGAAACGACTCAATCCTCCAGATAGGGGTTTATGTCAAACTGGGGTCCGTGGAAAAGATTAGAAATAAACCATTTAAAAATGTAAAATAAAAAATAAAATAAAAAATTAAATAAACAAAAAACAACATTATATTAATAATAATTTATATTCATATTATTTATATAAATAATTGAATGAAAATATTATATACGGTAGATACATAAAATACTAAAAGGACAAAATATATATTAAAATGCATATATTTATATAAGAAAAAATATACATATATATGAAATATTAAAATAAAAGTCTATTAAAGTAAATGCATATATCATTTAATCATTTTATAAAATAATAAACAGATAAAAAATACATATAAAAAATGACAATACATAATTTTTTTAATTATATATACACACAGTATTTACGCATATATATATATATATATATATATATATATATTTAATTATAATTGAATACTTTAACTAAATTTAAAAATATATGTATAATGTATGTATTATTATAATCTATTTACATAAATAAAATAATTTGATTAAAGTTAAGTTACTTTTATTTTTATTTTTCTCTCTCTCCTGATCCCACTGTACAGCTGTGTGAGGGTGTGTGTAATTTGCCAGGCTGGTAAATGTTTTTATAACTGTGTGTTTTAATCATAACTGTGAAGCACTGTGGGCAACAATGTTGCTATTAAATGTGCTATATAAATAAATAAAAGTTGAAATTGAAGTTAAAGAACAATTTAAATAAATAAATTAGGTACCATAGTGAGTAGGGTGGATTTTTTTATACATCTAACTAAATATTTAATAACTAAAAATTTAAATTAATCGAAATTGGATCTATATATTATTCAAACCCATAAAGAATAATAATAATAATATAAAGATCCAATTTTCTCTCTCTCTCTATGATGATAAATTTGAAATATCTAAAAATGAATATAAGTCTAGCTGCCAGAGCTGAAGATGAAGTCGAGACGGGAACGTGAGACGCGAGGAGCTTTCGCTGATAATGAATATGAAGAACTCAAACCTCTCCTGTCCCGCTGTGTCCCAAAGCTGCAGGTGAACCTTAAACGTCTTCCCTGTTGTTCCATTGGGGCTGTTCGTCGTGTACACCTGGACACACACGCAACCAAACCTGATCAACATCTCACACACACACAACCAAACCTCATTAACATCTCACACAGGGAACAGTGTGAAGGAGCATCAGAGATCAGACAGAAGCAAACCTACCACATATAGTCAGCTGTTCAGAAAACACACACACACACACACACACATTTCTCAAGCATCAGATTCTGCTGAACTTCTGTTCAGTTTAGCTCAGATGGGCGCTGTTATTGATCTGCGGAGCCACAGTGCATGCTGGGATAGATGCTTTCATCGCTCTTCCTGCCCACTTCATCTAGGACATTTTAAGAGTCTCTGAGAGACACCGTGAACTGAAGAACATCATAAAACACCCGAAATACATCAGGATTGTGTGATTATCGTGTGCATCCACAGAGGAAACGCTGTGTGTGAGCAGTCCGTGTTTATGGATGATCCAATAAAACATCACAAAATATGGTTCTTACGTTTATAATGTTGGAAATCTGGAGAGTAAAATGGATGAGTGAGTAAGTTATATTGTGTGTGTGTATGTGTGTGTGAGAGATAGAGAGAGAGTGAGTGAGTGAGTGAGTGAGAGAACGTGTGTGTGACAATCTGAACTTTGATGATTCATACAGTGAGTGTGTTTGAGAAGTTCAGGCCTCATTCTCATTATCGATCTTTTCCAGATTGGCTCAGGCTCGTTCAGTGGGTGGAAGTGTGTGTGTGTGTGTGTGTGTGGTCTTATGTTAATGTGAGTCATGTACATTCATATAATCCAGACACTGAAACCCTCCAAACTTGAAGTGAAATTGTTGCGTTCTTCTAAACTGTCAGACAGCACTTCATCACAACACACACATCTTCATCACAACACACACATCAGTCACTTCGCTAATTCAAATAAAGACAAGATAAAATATATAGTAGAATAAACACTTAAAAAACTTAAATAAATAAAATGTAGCACCTTGAATTTAAACAAGGATTACAATTACACAAAAGAAATCAATATTTGATTTAACAATTTCATCAATTAATTTGTGTCGTTCTTTTGTGAGTTGCAAACAAAAAAGCTGTTAGAGTGAGAGTTCAAACTTCACTGAATCAGTTCAAACTTCACTGAATCAGTTCAAACTTCACTGATTTGATTCAAACAATGACTCACCAAGTCACTCGAGTCACTACCTAAAATTCTTCATGAAGCATTTTTCATACATTTCATACAATTTCATATGAGTTGGTGAGTCATTGTTTGAATCGATTCAGTGAAGTTTGAACTGATTCAGTGAAGTTTGAACGGATTCAGTGAAGTTTGAACTGATTCAAAGGTGGAAATCTCACTCTAACAGCTTTTATTGCAATCTACAAAAGAACAATACAAATTAATTGATGAAATTGTATGAACATGCTTCATGAAGGATTTGGGTAGTGACTCTCGCTCTCTTTTTTTGTCTAAAATGGCTTAAAAGACTGAAGGGAGAGGTTTTCTTTTATTCAATTATATTATATTTATATATACTTGTTTCATTTTAATTTATAAATGCATTAATACAACAAAAAAATGTAATATATGAAATTGAATGAATGAAAAATGCTTTGTGAAGGATTTTTTTTTCCTATTAAAGGAGAACTCCGTCGTAAATTGAACCTTTGGTCTAATGACACATTGGCACCGAGTCGACCGTTCTCTGAGATTTGTTTTCATGATAATCGAATGTAAAGATTTTATCTCTAAAAACTGTTTAGCGTATAATGCTAGTAATGGGGGCATTTACTAAGTAAAAAGAAATCGCTAGTTAAAGGGTTAGTTCACCCAAAAATGAAAATTCTGTCAGTATTTACTCACGCTCATGTTGTTCCAACCCCGTAAGACCTTCGTTTATGTTCGGAACACAAATTAAGATATTTAAGATATTAAGATCACTCCTGCATACTAGTCCATAGGCTTCTTGAGGGAATGACTCTTGCTGGCATCGAAAAGTCATTAAAAACATCGTTAAAATAGTCCAAGTGACTAGTGGCTCAATCTTAAGTTGATCAAACGACGAGAACACTTTTGTGTGCAAAAAAAAAACAACAACAAAAATAACGACTTTATTTCAACTATTTGTTTATTTATCCCTCTGCGTGAGTCAGGTTACTAGTTTAATAGCGTAAGCTTCTGTTATTGTACATCACACGCATCACACACGACCAGCGTCGGCCAATAGTGAGCCTACGTGTGACGTAGCTTTACGCAATCATACTACGTTAACTGACTACAGGCCCATGGAGAAGGAAGTGAATAGTTGAAATAAAGTCGTTATTTTTGTTTGTTTTTGTGCACAAAAAGTATTCTTGTTGTTTGATAAAGTTAAAATTGAGCCACTAGTCACTTGGACTATTTTAACAATGTCTTTAATGACTTTTCAATGCCAGCAAGAGTCATTCCCTCAAGAAGCCTATGGACTAGTATGCAGGAGCGATCTTAATATCTTAAATATCTTAATTTGTGTTCCGAAGATGAACGAAGGTCTTACGGGGTTGGAACAACATGAGGGTGAGTAAATACTGACAGAATTTTCATTTTTGGGTAAACTAACCCTTTAATACCACTAACAAAATATCAAAATAGCTCCACACTAACACAGTAACATAATGACGTACATCCAAAACGAAGCATTGAGAACTTTGTGAGTGTACAGACCTAAGTTTAATAAGAAGATACTTTAAAGTGTTTCTCGACAAGTCGAACCATGAACGCTGTTCATACAGTTCAGCTCACTTAGCACGGCGTTCGTGAATCGACTTGTCGAGACCGTTTTCAAAAGATGGCTCCTGCCTGTATACACGAAGTGGACTGTCTTTATAACATATATTCCTTTTAAACGGTCTGTACTCTTACAAAGTTCTCAATGCTTCATTTTGCATGTATGGACCCTCATTGTGTTACTATGTTAGTGTGGGGCTATTTTGAGCCTTGTTAGTGGTATAAACTAGCGATCTCTTTCTACTTATTACATGCCCCCATATACAAGGTACCAATGTGTTATAAGACCAAAGGTTTATTTTGCGCCGTAGTTCTCCTTTAATGCATTTATAAATAACAATGAACCATTTTAAGCCATTTTTGACAAAAACAGAGAGAGAGAGCGTGAATGAGAGAGATATTACAAATACTTTATTAAAACAGTTGTAAAAAAACAACACTCAAATATAATCACATTAAATCAACACACTCTTGAAAATGAGATTATTCTCTACAACAGAGCAGAGCGCCTCCTTATGACCCCGAATATTGGAAAATTTTTCAAGATCATTCATCCAACTGTAATAATTCAAATCTATTCTTATCTGTGATTTCAACATTTTGACAAATACAAAAACAGCATCATCATCTGTAGATCCTCGAGTGAGAGACAGAGAAAGGGAGAGTGAGAGACAGAGAGAGAGAACAAGAGAGAGACAGAGAGCGAGAAACAGACAGACAGGGTGAGAGAGAGAAAGAGAGAGAGCGAGCGAGCAGTAGTCTTCACAGATCTCTTGTAAAGCTTCATAAGACACACGTCAGCATCTCAACAAACACCTGAACTCATCGCTCCCGCCACTTCAGTGCAGTGACAGAGCTGCTCTTCTTCTAACACAGCTGGAGTGTGTGTGAAGTCCTCTTCACACTTTATTATCCGCAGCAATAAACTTTATCACCCTCACACACACACACACGCACACACAGACTTATGAGCCAATTACATGAGGATGGAGGGTCGACCTCACAGGACAGATCAAAGCTCATAACTCACGGGTCGTGAAACCCTCATCCATTCTACACACACACACACACGGGCGGCGCCGCGGACACTAACCACTCTCTTTTCCCTGAAATCGATGCCCACGGTGGTGATAAACTTGGGGTTGAACTTGTTGTCGGTGTAGCGGTAGAGGAAGGTGGTCTTGCCCACTCCGGAGTCTCCCAGAGCCAGGAGTTTGATCAGATAGTCGTAATCTCCATCGGTCATAGTGCTGCTGGAGCTGAACCTGCAAAACACACACACACACGTGTTCATATCAGTCAATGCAACACACACACAGACAGTCTCAGGGTATCTACAGATATAAACAAGATACATTTCAGACTTTTTAAGACCTTTTTTAATGCCACTTTAAATTAAATTTAAGACTAAAACTGTGATGGAAACATTATATTACAGACATAAATGTAATACTGAATGTTTGAATGTAAGCAACCAAACTGAAGTAATTTATTATTAACAACTTGTTTACTGAACTAAAATATTACATTTGCAATCGAAAGAATATTCAGAAACAGCTCCTGTCATGTTATGTTACTAAACTATATCATATGTTATAAATGTAACACTCAACATTTTGAATTTTTTACCTCAATGTTTTTTCTGTGTTTTTTTTATATATGTGCTGTTATGAAAATCTCACAGAGACAGGCGAGTCTCAACAGCGCTCCCAGAAATATATGATCATTATCAATCTCTATTTATGTAATTAAATCAGAATCATTCTCACGATTCGATTCTTTGCTGGTTATTTGACGGACATTGAGTCCGTCGGACAGGATAAATATTAGCAGTAACGTTACCAGAAATACTAAACCTAAACTAATCTTGACAAACTATATATGTATATATATATATATATATATATATATATATATTAGGGCTGTGCAAAAATTAATTGCGATTAATCGCATCTAAAATAAAAGTCTGTGTTTACATAATATATGTGTGTGTACTGTGTATAATTATTTTGTATATATAAATACACACACATGCATGTATATATTTAAGAAAATGTGTTATTCGTATATAAAATATTTATATTTATATAATATAGATTATTATGTATTTATATATATATATACAGAATTTAAGTGCAAATAATTCTTAAATATATACATGCATCCATAGGTATTTATATATGCAAAATAATTATATACAGCACACACAAATATATTATGCAAAAAAAGACTTTTATTTTGGATGTGATTAATCGCAATTAACTTTTGCACAGCCCTAATATATATAAATATATATATATATATATATATATATATATATATATATATATTACTTGAAAGCTTACAATCTGACTTTCAAAATAAATTACAGAGGAGCCGTAATTTAGCAATTTGCAACAAGAATAATTATCATACTCCAAAAGGCGTGTTCAGACCTTTATTTTGAAATAGACATGAGAAATCATGAAAGAAGGGTAGAAACCTCAGTTTGTTTCACCATTTAGTGATGTGGCAGCGAGCTATAACGCTCATACTTGTTATTTATGTGTTTCTGAGGGGTTGAATTCATATCAAAATCTGCCAAACTTCTCATATTACTTCTGAATAGGATATTTACTTCATGAATTGTTTGAAAATTGACAAAATAATGGTTCATATCACTCAAAACGCATATGGAAATGGATGCGCCCTTATATGGGCAGTAATGGAGTCTGGTTGTCCTCTAGTGGAAGCATTCGGTACTGCGCACAAACAAAAGCTCTTTATTGAGATATTAACCTAAAATTTGAAACACAACTTGTTCAGATTTCTGGCTTTGATTTTTTTTTTTTTTTTTTTTTTTTTTTTTTTTTTTTTTTGCAGTTTTACAGTCACCCACGTATTGGAAACATATATTGTATTGTTTGTGCATTTTCATAAACTCAAACTTCTAACTTTTAGGATCTAACTTTTATATATATATATATATATATATATATATATATATATAATTAGTGGGTACGGTATTCAGATCCCCTTAAATTTTTCACTCTATGTTATTTTGCAGCTATTTGCTGAAATCATTTAAGTTCATTTTTTCCCTCATTATTGTACACACAGCATCCCATATTGACAAAAAAACCACAAAATTGTTCACATTTTTGCACATTTATTAAAAAAATGAAATTTCTCACTGCAAAACATATAACTACTGTATATATATATGAGAGTTATGAGGATTGACTGACAAATTGAGGAGCCAATGGAGTAAAGAAAATTAGTCACAAGCTTTTTAATACTTTTCATTGTTTAAATATTTGCCAAAACAATGAGGTGCTACTGCGATTTTCGCCAAAGAAGGACATATAAAAAATACTTAATCTAAGAAATATAATCTATAATCTAAGAAATACTGCTCACTATTAAAACATCACATGATACACATAAAAAAACAAACAAAAAAAAGAGATGGAAAGAGATGGATTGACCAATATGTCAGAGGTGGGTCTCTCTCAGGGTCCAGCGGGCCCTGGGGCCGTTTCTACAGCGCTCATGTAATCACAGCAGTGAGTGTGTGTGAGACGCTACAGTAAACACACCGCTACGCCTGGAGCGAACGCTCAATGCTCAGATTCACTAAAGTTCACAAGAGAGAGATGAAAAGAGCTTCATTCATCTGTGCACATGACCCTGAAATGCTTCCTCATGTGATCAGTCTCACATACACATCTGAGATTACATCATCATCAACTCTTTCTCACTTCACTGTCTCATATACACTAAACCAAAATAATATGTAAATGCACAATCAATGTACTGTATTAAAGGGTTAGTTCACTCAAAAATGAAAATTCTGTCAGTGTTTACTCACCCTCATGTTGCTCCAAACCTCTATGTGTTTATTTGTTCTGCTGAACACAAAGGAAGATATTTGGAAGAATGTTTTAATCAAACAGATCTCATTCCCCATTGACTACCATAGTAGGAAAAAATACATACAATGGTAGTCAATGGGGATTGAGATCTGGTTGATTAAAACATCCTTCCAAATATCTTCCTTTGTGTTCAGCAGAACAAATAAACACATAGAGGTTTGGAACAACATGAGGGTGAGTAAACACTGACAGAATTTTCATTTTTGGGTGAACTAACCCTTTAATTTAACAGAATTTTCTGTTATATTTTAAACGGTTTTCCCCTGTATTTTAAATTTTGCACTTCATTGTGTTGTGTTTTAGTGTTAGCGGCAATATCCGTAAAATTACTGGATGATTTCTGGATGATGAGCTGCCAGTACTTGTTCTGAAGAGATTCGTTCAAAAACATTGATTCATCCAATAAAGAAATCTTTAAGAGTGAGTCATTGAATCATTAACTCAAATCGTTTATTTTAAAATAATTAATTCAAAATAATGAAGCATTTTTTTATACAGACTGCAGCAATTAACATCTTGTCAGTAAATTGCATGTTATTCTGTTTAAATGTCAGATCAGAATCGTGAAACAATCCTTGGTCTGTATTAATAAAGAATCTTAGTGCAAAGAGTCCCTCCTAGTGACTAAATTCTAAGACAATTCTTAGAAATGTGGGTGTTTACTCTTTAAATTAAAGAAAAAATCCTAGTAAAGAAAAAAGTCATTCAGAAAGCATCTTAACCCTTAAAACAGGTCTCTTAAGGTCAAAATTGTTAGGAGTACAGACGAGGACTTTTAAGAGGCTTAAGAGTTTCTTAAGCAGAGGAGAAAATGGCAGAAAGACAAAGAGGGAGAAGAAATGTGGATGGATGACAGTGAGTTAATAAAACGCAAGATTGACACCTGGCCCGAATTTTATTTTAAGCATGGCCTTGTGTTCATCCACAAACTGGGCTAACAGTAAACACCGTTCCTCTGTCCAGTCAGGCTTTCTCGTCCTTCTTGGTTTTGATTCCATATTTAAAGGGAAAGTTCACTTTGAAAGTAATTTTTGATATGTTTTAGCTTATCTCAAGGGCATTCAAGATGTAGGTGTCTTTGTTTTAGAGCCCGACCGATAAAGGATTTTAAAGATATATAATTGGTGAAATATTTATTGGTTTTAAAATCTGATATTCTGATATATCGGCTGATATTTGTTTTAAACTATTATTTCAGAAACGCGCAACAAATTGTAAAACATACAATTTCAATATAACAGGCCAAGGAGAAATGATACGTCTCATTGCTATAACTGTCAGACGCTATTAAAGAAATACTCCAGTCACATTGTCAAAATTTAAAAGGACTACACTGTAACAACATAACGTTACTAGCTAATTCCGCTTCACTCTCGGCTTATTTAAAAGCAGCAAAACTGGACATGATAGTCACAAATTTTGTTTGAGTTAAGAGAACTGATGCGGATGTTCTTTTAATTGTTATTCAAGCAATGTATGTCTCGACCAACTCAACGAGTGTTGCCAACAGGGACTGTGTAGAGTGCCCTCTGGTGGACAAACTATACAACTCCAACACTCATGACATGGTTCAAGCGTGTTTCCTTAGTTTTTTTATTTTATTTTTTGAAATATTATAATATATAAATATTATTAATATCATTTATCGGCCATTATAACTGCCAATACCGATAGTTTGGAAAATGCCTAATAATGGCCGATAATATCGGCCTGCCAATATATCGGTCTGGCTCTACTTTGTTTCCACAGTATTTTCAATTTTGACATTTTTCGGCCAAACCGTTTTTGTCTATCACTCATATAATGCAGGTATGGGGGTCCACGTCAAAGAGCATGCACAGAGAAGTCCAAATTAAACATGATTGAATGACTCGTAAATGTAAGTACACATTGATGGCCAAAGACACAAAACGAGCGGTCTGTGTGAGAAAATGAACAGTATTTATATCATTTTTACCTTGTGTAATCACAGTCACGTCCAAGTAATCTGAATCAGTTGTGCAATGTCCAACTGAACCGAACTGAATCATGTTCAACGTTCCGCCGGAAGTGATCAATATTTACACTGAGATTTTGGAAGTTTTACCTTTTACGAAACATATTTAGATATACAGAAATCGTCTTCCATTGCGATTTTCTGTATATCTAAATATGTTTAGTAAAAGGTAAAACTTCCGAAATCTCTGAATAAACAAAGAGTGACGTAGGCGCGCAAGCGATCACTTACGGCGCATGTGCAGACCAAAGCGCCAGTGCCTTCAGATCAGTTTGACATGGCTGTGTTACACAAGGTAAAAACGATATAAATACGGTTCGTTTTCTCACACAAACCGCTCGTTTCGTCTTAGGCCATCAATGTGTACTTACATTTACGAGTCATTCAATCACGTTTAATTTGGACTTCTCTGTGCATGCTCTTTGAGGTGGACCCCCTAAACCTCCAGTGCATGACTGACAGACAACAACGGTTTGACTGAAAAATATCAAAATTGAAAATACTGTGGAAACAAAGACACCTACATCTTGGATGCCCTTGAGGTAAGCTAAAACATATCAAAAATTACAAAATTTCAAAGTGAACTATCCCTTTAATGACCTAAAACGTGCATTTTCATGTATTTGAGGAGCCAATGGAGCTAATCAAATACCAGCAATGCCGGCGATATGTTATGCCCTAAATTAATACATGATTGAATCATATATAAAACTGAATCATATAACTTAATCATATTATTGACAGATATTGATATTTACAATAATTTCATTCAAGTAATCTGTTACATACCATTGATTTACATCACATGCAAGCAACAGATCTTTATGACCATATAAATAAATATCAGCTTCTCCACCACATTGATCTGTTTTTCCTCTTTAAATATGAGCTCTCACTAAATATGAACCGTAAAAGCTCAAATATGACTCACAATAGAAATAAAAATGTTTTTTGCATGTTTTTTGTTCAGTCCAAAGGTTCAATAAACTGTTCCATTAATAGGAAAAATATATTTTTCGAACTATTATTTCATACGTCAGGCTTGACCGGGTTAATCGATTAATGCAGCACTGATGGTAGAAGACTGAACAATGACATATTGACTAAAGTTTGAACAAAAGAGGCGATCTAATGTGATTTAGGTGTGACCATTGTGCTCTCATACCCAACTGGGCTGCGAACACAACAAACACGAGTTCATTAGATTAAACACACATGCACAGTGGAGCCAGACTGACGTAGATTCAACAAGACTAGTCTCTGTCTGTCCTGAAGCCTATAACACACAAACACACACACACATGCCCTCAGTAGGGTCTCTGTGCGACATCTGTATCAGTGCTAAGCTGTGGAAAGGTTACCGGCGCTGTGAAACGCCCTCAGAGGTCGATGTTACACAGGGACCAAACCGGGTCAGAGACCCCCTGAGATGGTTTTGAACAAGCAGACAAATCCCCAAAACAACTACATTTACCAAGGGTCCAAAAAAACTCCCAAACAAGGGATTTCATTAAACATATGAACTACTTGCTTCTATAAACGTCACAATAATGCACATAAACAAGTAGGTCTCTTTCAAGGCTTGACATTAACACCCACCAGTTGAATTTTATATACATTTTTCAATTGTAGTAAAAAGGCATCTGAAATAATAAACTAAGTACAATCTAATGTTAGCATTAGCAATAACATTTTTTTTTTTTATTTCGACACTGAAATATCTCGTTCAGGGCTTGAACTTTGCTGTGGGATTGCGTGTATTGAGCACAATTTTACTCATTCCTGCAGATTTTGTGCTCATACCCACAAATGCACAAAGTATATTGGCTATATAAATCAGTATAATGGGTCCATGCATCAAGTCTTAAAGTGAGAGTAGTCTAATACAGTATACTAGCTAGGGTTGAAACGATTAGTCGACATTGTTTACAAAACAATGTCGACATTACGAAATTGTCGACAAATATCGTTGTTGTTGAGTAGTCGTCATGTCATGTGACCTAATGTAAGGGCGTGCAATATCGCGATTTGACCGCTATGGCACTGTGGCGCTAGAGTGTAATGCAGCCCATTACAAATGCTATTGCGGTAAAAGAATAACAGTGCGAATTATGACGGAGTCATTTCACGGGAGCACAACATGAATGTTGGAGCACTTAAAGAGGAAACATCCCGGCAAAAGAGGAGCCGGTGAGAATTCAGTGTTCTCCAGCTGGAGCTAACTAACTAGTGGTAAATCTCTTAATTAGAGAATGCAATACTACTAATAATAGTAATGATATTATCAATAATAATAATATAATTACAGTAATGTGATGATTTATTTTGCATAGAATAAAGCTTGATCGAGCTTAGGAGTCAGGGCTGTTTTGTAACACTATAAGGTATTATAGTCTTATCACTTGCTTGTATTTTGTTTCATAATCATGAAGATTTACAAAAGGCGATTTTTGTGTACTGAAGTAAATTACCCTTTTTCTGTTTCACTTCTAAGAAAAGCAGTGGGCCTATTAAACAATGCTTAGAGAGCATTTGGGTGTGATTTGAGTTGGACCGAAATCTGAAAACTTAAAGGGAATGACCTGTTTAGTTGGCTCAAAGTTCACTAAAACAACTATTTTAAAAGCTGATCTGATTTTATTTTTTATATTATAGTAAGACTATGTATACCTCAATGTTTTAACTAATCGAAAAATCTGAATAATCGTTCCGAACCTACCGATCAGTCGGTGAAATAATCAATGATTAGTCGATTAATCGCTCTAATTACCATTAGATTAATCGATTATCAAAATAATAGTTTGTTGCAGCCCTAATAACGGCTCTCAAATTATGAGATGCTATTAAAAATATTGATTTGGTAGTTATTCCCCTATGGTATCGGTGTCCAAATTGTGGCTAGTGAAAATGCTAGTAACTGTGGAAAACCACTCACCACAGAGGCTGGTGAGCAAAAAAGTTAATGTCAAGCCCTGGCTGTGCATCCTTCCTAAAAGTGTACGTGTAATATTGAGACTTATAAAACCGTGCGTACATAATAACCTGCGCTAAATCCCCTTTATAAACCCCTGGTCAGCGGAGGATTGTGCACACATGCGTCTCCTCCCCGAAATAACCATATATGAGCTTACAACACCAAGTTTTACTATGCAGATCCTCTTCTGCATATCATTTGCATATGCATGTTCATCCACGTGATATCATGTTAAACGGTACAAGACATTAGGAGAATATGAGATATGGATGTACACTCAAAAAATGAACTAGGAAGGTTGTGCAGTTTACATAATATATTTATATATAGTTTACTTATAATAATTGTGTTTTTTGACTTGAAATGTTTTTTTTCTATTGAGGTCTATGTAATTAATAATTGTGTATCAACTTAACATTACAAAATCCTACTGTGTTGTCTAAACACAAACCATTTATGTTAAATAAAAATGTGTACATCCAGAGGCAACTTTCATTTTGCCCGAACTTAAATTTATAGTGTTCAATTCTGCTTAAATCTACGAACAACTTAAGTTTAAGTTTTGTTTGTGTTGGATTACATGATTGATTTGTGTTGCATTAACTGAAACTGTGCAGTGCTTTTAGTTCCCAACATGCTTTGCATATGGTTGAATTAAAAGAGAATAAATGTTAAAATTAAGTGTTATCTTATGTTTTTTGAAAAATTTAGAAAAGTGGAAGGCTTGATAGTGTGTAATCGTGTTTAATGTTAAATGACATTGGAATTATTAAACCATTTGAATTACAGTGGATTACCATTGTGGGGAAGAGTGGAGCATTTTGTTTGACTGTCGACTGATTTCATTATTATCTATTGCTTTGGATGAAGGAGCATGTAAATCTTAGCATTCAAGATGCTAGTGCGACTGCTAGCAAATAGCTAGCTAGAGTCTATCAATTTAATTAAATGTCACTGAATCAAATGAAATATAAATGGATGAATGAATATAATAAAATGCCTTTGAATCATGTCAGGAAGCCTTTAAAAATTCACGTTGAGACTACTTAAATTGGTTCATTTAAAATCACTTAATTCCATTATGATGAAGTTACATGAACAAATTATGTTTGTTTAACATAATCAAGTTATGTGGAACCTGTTGACGAAAAAAAAAATTAAAGCCAACATATAATTTTTTTTGAGAAAAATAATTTTGTAGCCTATCCTTGCCTTGTTTTTGAATAAATACATTTTAAAATAATTTTTTAATAAAAGTTTTTCTCACTCTTTTCCACTGGCCAAATAGTATTTTTAATTGCTTTATATTTTTAATGGAAATAACTTTTTCATAGTTTCATTTTTTAATTTCCCTTTAGCAATAATCTGTGGAGTGTCTTCTCTAAAACAAGAACAAACTAAGGCCTATATTCCAAAGCATTCTCTAATATTTAATATATTATTATTATATACAGTATATATATATAATTTCTTGTGCTAGTTATGTAACCATATCTATAGACCTTGTTTGTTTGTTTAATCGATGTAAACTGTAAAGCGTCTTTGAGTGTCTAGAAAAGCGCTTTAAAAATTAAATGTATTATAATTACAACATTTAAGTTTGGATAGTGAATTTTCACATCTATTCTTACCGTTTAATATTGAAAAGATTTTTAGTGCTATATCTTTATCGTTATCTTTATATTTATCCTCATTGGTGTGAACGGGCCTTTACTAGTGTTTCCCCGTCTTCCACTGGCTCATTTTTAAAAGCATTTATCTATGAAAAGAGAAGTTTAACAATGTTAAAAGCATGGATCAATGGTTTATGTCCAACACACCTGGTTAATAGGAAAATGAGTAACTCACTGAACAGAAATAGCACAGAGAGACCTTTGACCTTTAGACACACTGAAAAGATTTAGCAGAACATGCACTTTACACAGAACAGATCCAGTCAGACCTAACTAGATTGTTTTGGGGCGTCTTTCATTACTAGACACAATGTCTCTCATTCATTTACTGATTATGTGTGTTATTTAGGCAGATGTGCTTGTGCTTAACCTGATAAAGCCTAATGAATATTGACGAAAGCCTCTAATTGATCAACATGATTAAAACCTGTTGCAAACGATCCACTTCAGTCCTTCTGTCATCGGACTGATGTTTAGACTTTTTAGCAAGTAAAGGGCCTTCAGGTCGTGCTTCACGTGATTTAACTCAAAATAAAGTGATTTTACAAAGTAAACGCAAGATTCACTTTTATTTTTTAGTAGCAGTATTTTAAGATTTACTTGCTTATCCATATGTCTTTTTAAAGACAAATTATGAATATTAAATATGACCATCAGGCTTATTAGTTCATCAATCATCACTATATTTCATTGCATTATGCGTTTTACAACTACAGAGCTTTGATCATAAAACTAAGCATTTAAATATCATCTTACTAAATCATATTATTGACGACTGATATTTCTATGCACATTATACCACACTATATCATACTGTATGAGCCATAAAAGCTAAAATATGATAGTTTCTGTATGTATTGTGTTCATGCATCAGGCCTTACAAGCAAGCATGACATTTGATCAGACAAACTGTGACATTTAGACAATTAGACGCAGCGTACGGGGACATTGCACAAGACGATTGATTAAACTAGAGATCTGTTTGACCATGCAAAAGACATTTTGTGTCGCTATGCAGTTGCTAGGGTGTTGCTAAGTCTCGGAGATTCTCTGGTCTCTACATTAGACTTGCTGAAGAAGTGTAATATTTAAGTAAGCACATGTTTCCCAACCTCTAATCCTTTGTTCAACAAAGAAATCTTTAGTCTTTACGGACAGAGACGGGATGCTCATGTCGTGCCAGGAATACTGTTCTCTGATTGGATCAGAGGAAGTGATGTCATAAATAGAGGCTGAATCATGCCTCATTTACTTCCCATCCTGTAAATGATTTCCTTCTGAAATGAATCACATTACAGACATTAAATGAGTGGAACGTTACACTAAAAAGCTGCGGCAACTGTAAACGCTTTCCAGAATACGCTCTAGAACTGACAAGAGTTGAGAAACCCAACGGAGTCAGAGAGTCTAATAGGGATTGAGAGGAAAAGGCCTGTGGGAAAACATGACCTCGATTTCCCAACATCAATAATTGCACCATTTACACGTGAATAATATATTAAGCATGAAACACTGTTAAAGAAAAGTAGAAAAGAAACAGTGATGAAAAAACAAACCACACAAACAGATCTTTAACGGATGTACTCGCTACTACAGTGACCATCAGGACCAGAGATTAAAGGCGCAGTACACCCAACAATATACATTCAGGCATCATGCTGCAGAAACTTCCAGGTTTTATACATTGAAAGTGAATGAGGATGAGCAACAAAAATCGCCATGAAAGTATCATTCAGTAGTACACTGTAAAAATTTTTTTGTTGAAGTTGAGTAGCCTACGTTTTACAATAAAAAATACTATTTCAGTCTTTCTACTTCAAATATTCATGTTGAACTCAATGTTTAACTTGCTAGTTTCTTTGTAATTATTATTTGTGACATTTACTAGCGTGAAAACTTTCGAAATATACTATTTCATTTCAAATGTTTTATTTTTATTCGGGACAGTGCACATTAATGAACAATCTTACATTTGTGTAGAGACTGTAAATGAGTCAGATTATAGCATAAATGCTCAGTTTAATTTGTAGTCCCGAGGCAGGAAGACAACAACACAAACGGATAATATGACAACAATATACAGTATCAGTCAACAAACACATTGACGCGCATTCAGACAAATCACATTGGCATTTTTGACGGGACATTTGACGCGCGTGTACAGACACGCGGAATGACGCGGACGTCAAACATACACGCATACACGCGGATACGCGCGGATAGCTCAAAATGTGTAGAGATAACACGCCACTTGACTCCAAACTGGCGTGTATGTTTACGCAAAAGTCATGATGTCATGTTGGCACATAACTGGGAACGTTTAGGAAATTGTTTAAGATGCTTTTTAAAAGTGCAATAAGTGGGACATTCTCTAATGTTTGTCGGGAGTCTGTTCTCTGATAGACAGATTTGTCATTGAATCAAGAGATTCGTTCAAAATGCTGATTCATCCAATAATGAAACAAGTGAAGACATGAGTGAGTCATTGAATCATTCACTCAAACAGATTTTTTGATTATTTCAACTTTCCGTCGAGGGGGCGCTGCTCTGTGGCGACCGGCAGTGTGTTTCACGTATTCAGAATAATTACGCAATTATCATTTTGTCAGAAGCCTGTAGTAAATTACATGTTACTTTGTTTGGTTGTTTGTTTAGAATCGTAAATGAATCATGTTCTCAGAATCGTGATTATCAATTTAACCAGAATAGTTCAGGTCTAGTGTAGTAAGGGGTGGGATCTCTAGGTACCTCACGATTACGATTCAGAGGGATGCGATTCGATGCTGAAGCGATTATCTGAATCTTTTTTTTGTGTGTATGTGTGTGTGACTATACACAAATCCGGCGAAACGTGGAAGTAAAGCAGCGCTGCCATTACTACGTACCTTGCAGCTAAGGAAGTAGCGGAAGTAGAGTTAGTCCCGTAGGCGACTGTAGCAGATGTTAGCTGTACGAAATGTTATTTCTTTTAGTACATATGCCATCCAGTGATGCCGGGAAGAGCTTATTGTGTGGTTGGCTGTTTTAACAACAAATAAAACCGTTTGTGAAATTTACAAACCTTTGACTGCCCATGTTTACGGCCATACTGATTACACAGAGTTCCTGGCCGGGCGCGGGTGGTAATGCAGTCACTCTGTGAGTGCGGGAGAATAAAACGATTTGCTCCTACAAAAGCTACAAGGTATGAAATCAACCATGTTATTTGTGATCTTCTGGAGAAATACTACACTACACATAATTCGAAGAAACACTACTGACGTCTCTGATTGGTCGAAGTAGCAGTCACCATAGCTTAAGCCTTTGCAGAGCCCATCGTTATTTATGATAAGTTCGGTTCAGTGTCAGTCAGACAATCTTTTTCTCTTTGCTTTTGTTGAAGTCGGCGTGAAACGGAAGTTGAGATTGTCATTTTTTCCTTGTCGTGACGTTTATCCGAGTGAAACGGCTTTTGAAAATAGAAAAAAAATGTAGGGCAGGGCTTGATTTCGTCCTTCGGGAATTGATTGGATCGTTAAATAATTCAAGTTGAGGGGATGTTTGAGCTGTTTTTTTTAAGTCAGCCCAAACAGCTGAAAATATACTGTGCAAATCAATTAAGCAGTGAAGTTGCCCTGCATGAAAGGGCGAGGCTTATTCCAATGTAAAACGCTGTATAATTTTATATAGTTTTAATCAAATAGGGTTGGATTATTTCAATGTTGAGCTGGCTGTTCATGAAGCTGAAAGTGCACATAATAAAATAATATACCATTGATGCAAACCAACAGGAATCCTTGCTTTTTCTACTCTATTATGTTTGTTTTATGTGGGACCCCATATTAGTTCTTGAAACAGGCCCCCAGATGCTTAAGGCCGCCGCTGCCAAGAGATTAGATGTGGGGATATTTTAATTCCAAAGGACAAGGGAACTTCTTCAGGACGCATATTATCCTGGATCCATGAAATAACTGGCCTTTAAAAATAAAAAATCCGCCTGACTCTATGGGAATTTAACATAGGTGTGTCCAGACTTATGCACCCGGTATTTTAAAGAAGAACATTTTTTTATTTATTTTTTTTTTACAAAACATTATTCATTCACTAAGAAAATTGGTGCCTAATTAGAGCATTAATATAAATTTCCAAAAGAAGATTTTTTATTCTTCTTTTTAGTCAACTTTAGCATGTTCACTGTATACCAAGAAACTGATCCCTTGACTAACAGAAGACAACAACAGCCCGTGAGCATCAGCGATCACATGCTCAGAAAAGAACAAACAAAAGAAACACTGTGTGTAACAGAGAGACTCACTGAGCAAGATAAAAAGTTTCAAAACTGTAAAAATTATTTACAGAATGACTTTTCTCTGTTTTGTGTAATTCTGTCCCCTTATCATGTTAAACAAAATCTGATTATTTTCATATGAACTTTAACTTGGAAACGTATACATTTTACAACTAAAATGAGCATCACTGGACACGTTTAAACAAACGATGCCAATATAATATGGAGGTTAACCAATTAAAACTCTCAAAAAAACAACATGACTCTCTTTCTTACACTGACAAACATAAAACGAGAAGCCAAACAAGAGGGTTTTCATGCTACACAAACTCACATAAAAGTAGTACAAATGATATATTTTGAGTCTTATCAAATCATGAATACACATTTAATTTGTTGACTGATAATTATTCCTACCACCGAAGCTCTAAAACAATCAACAACATTTATGGGTCTGTTCTTCACAAAAAGAAATGTGTACTGTGACGGTTATATTTTTGTCTTCTGTTGTAAAATGAGGGAAAAGTAGAGAAAACGTTTTTTTTTTTTACTAAACTCTGAAAAGAGTTAAACCAGCCAAAACAAAATAGATCCAATAGACACAATTCTCCAGTACTTGTCAACTTTAATCTACACTTGAAAAACGGAAAAGAACTCAAAACCACATCAGCACAATCCCGTCGAGTGTTTAACTGTAAGAGCTCTCGTTAATTACTTTATAAGCATCCCATAGATAACAAGCCAGTTCAACAACTTCACCTCCATCAAAACCATCACTGCCGAGCTCTAAAACACTGATTTAAATTCAGATCTCACCCTCGTGTTTTCCTCTTGTTCTCAGCGGGGGAAAGTTCCTGATCGGCTGAAGCGTTTGGTCACACACACCAGTCCTGCTCGACTCGAGATCACTGCGGCTTTCTCTGCGCTCTGGAGGAGAACGCTTGGACTGTTACTACTGAAGGCCTGGGGCACACACACACACACACACACACACACACACACACACACACACACAAAGGAAGACTGACGGCCATGTGACAGAACACCAATAAATCAACAGAACAGATCTGCGTTCCACCAATCTGACATTTTCATCAAAGTGACACGTTTGCATTTTTTAGACGCTTTCACCCAAAGTGATTAAAGTTACAAATTTCATCAGTCCATGCATTCCCTGGGAATCAAAACCATAACTTTAGTGTTGCTCTACTCTTACAGCTACAGAAATGCTTAAAATCCCTGTGTAGTCTATCATTTTATCCCTTAAAACGCATGTTTTATCACCAAAACTACATACGTTTAAATGTTGTTTCCTCAAAGGGGTGATTAACTGAGAAATCAGATTTTCCTCGAGCTTTTGATATCTAAGAGGTCATCATGTAATAAGAATATCCTGTAAGTTTCTGAACTGAAAACGTCCTTGTTAGTCCAATAAAAGCTTTTATTGACACCAGGCTCAGCGAACGACTCGTTTTTCAAAGTAGGGAACTATGAAGTCAAAGAGGATAAAACACCACCCCCGCAGAAGAAGATCAATGACTACTTCAACGCGGCTGATTTAGCCACGCCCACTGATTCGCACGTTACACGCATAGCTAAATAACATAGATGCCTACCTCGTGATGACAAACCGGATCAAGCTCCCGAGCAATAAACATGCCGTTTACAAAATATTATGCAGTGCCTGTTTGTGGAAGAAACAGTCGCTGCAATCGACATAAGCAAGTGAGTTGAAACTCAGTATAATGTGCAAAACTGTTATCCACTCACAGCAGTGGGCGTTTACTTCCAAGTCTTCAGTGCGAGACACCCATAAAAACCGAGCGTTTTTCAGCTAGGCTCAAAACTAAGGCTATGTTAACACGGAAACGATTCTGAAGAGACAACGCAAAAGTGGCGTTGCGTCATCACTTTTTATTCTGCGTTTAGACGAGTGTTTTGTGTGGGAAATCCGCGTGCAAATGGTGATGCAAAAGTGTATGAAATTCAATGTAGTATGCACTTCAGAAGGCTGGGAGTGCATACTACAACAACACCAAGTCCACACGCCTGCGTACAACCTTCACTGTCAAGCAGACTTTTGCGTTTTTACTGTTTACACGGGAACGTGGCGGTGGAGCGTTTTTAAGATTTCCACTCTGAAGGGTGGTTTCACTTTTTTGCGTTTTTAAGCCTCAAAAATGCCTTCGCCGTATAAACGAATGGCACATCCGATAAAATATTTTTACGTTTTCACCCGCGAGCGTTCTCGTGTAAACAGGGCCTAAGGTATAAAATAGCCTATTACTTATACATTTTGATGTTTTTTTAATGTAAAAACCAAGTGAACGTCATAAGTTGACCTCAGACCACACTATAAAAAAATTTAAAAAGCCAGTTCATGACCCCTTTAAAAAAAAATGTCTTCATGCCTTAAAATATCTTGAATGTAACTCGACACCCCTGTCTCATTTAGTATACGCGGATCTATAAATATGCAAATGAGCCCCGCCTCCACTCACTCACTCAGCTCAGAGATCCACTGGTTGACGATCACACGTTGATCTGATTGGTTACAAGGTCATTTGTTACGTTGAAAACAACAGCGTTTACAAACCGTGTTTTTGAGACTCTCTTTGGTTCACTGCAGTTTTAAGCAGAAAATACTCAGCAATGCTGTCGACTTATGAATCGCACATGATTCGTCTTAAAAAAAAAATGCCGTAAAAATCGATTCACTATTTTCATGTTCAAAACTTGTGTCGGTTGGTCCGATGGATTGTGCAATTGATTTTCAAACATAAAGTGACAGCCCTATAGCCTGGATGCCAGCCCGAACTCCGCCCACAATATTTTTTGGACGGGAAGTTCGGTCTAGACTAGATCCATTGAGGAGTAATTATGATCGGTTCAGAAATCATCGGGCCAATCAAATTGCCAGGGTGGGCTTTATACGATGATGGACAGGTGATCTGAAGGGACGTAATCATCACGTTATCAAAGAGCGCTTACTGTCTTCCCTCAGAGATGACTGCAGCTGGAGAATTGAGATGTATAGATTCCGCTGTCGCGTCTTTTGTAAAATAAATCGACAGCGCATTAAATTTAATAGACAAACAGAAAACTGCAATCAAGGCATTTGTCGATCGGAAAGATACTTTTGCCGTCCCACATGATTCGAGAAAAGTGCTACTTATCAGCTGGCTCTGATGGTCACTAAGAAGATGGGACGTAATGAAAAGCCTGTGGTCGTTGTGGTTTCTCCTTTGGTCGCATTCATGAAGGAGTAAGTAAAAATAGCAACACTCGTTATTTAACTTCTAAAATAAATAAAGTAGGCTACGTTCTGTATTTGACAACTGTATGCAAAGTAGCTGACTTACTGCGTTGCTCTGATTGGTTGTAGGTCTACCGACTATCCAATTGAGTCCAGAGTTGTTTTTTTTCCTGGTTCGGTTAAGACACGCCTCATAATCAAAGCCAGACGGAGGGGTTTCAGACTCATATTCCGACAAGAATATGAGTATGACGAAGTCAGGCTCACAGCCCTAGTCATCCGTACTGTGAATTCAGACATACTTTTGTCACATAGTTTTTTTTCGCCTACTACAATATAGTAGGGAAGTATGCAATTTCAGACGCATCATTTACCCTCATTTATCTCCATAGTTACTAATCGCTCTCACCAGTTCCTTGTTTCAGCACTTCTAATCTTCTGTATTTAAACACCCCATGCTATTGGTTTGATGGTGTCCTTGATGGGAGTTACATGTGTTTGCTTCTGCCTTTCGTTGTGTATGTTTACATGTTACAATAGCAAATCTCAACGACTCAATAGCTTATTGTTGCAAAATGTTCCTATATTATCGCCTAGCTCTAATCTAAGGCATTAAGATATTAAGATATTATAAACATTAACATCATGATTTTCTTTAAAGCTGCTTTGAAACAATGTGTTGAAACAAAATTCATAACTCATGAAAGTGAACCACTGTTGACGACACAGTTAGCATTGTTGCGTTACGCTGCATGCATTTCTAAAAGTTGCTTGACTCTAAATAACAAACAGATAGACACATTCTCTGCATTTTTTGCATCTGTGGCAGACAATTACTGGTATAAAAGCCGTTTTGTGTGTGAAAAGTGTTGGTGGTAAATCCAACGGGACAAATGCTTCAATAAAACTTAAATAATGAAGTAAACTAGCATCTGATGATGTCAACATACCGCGGTTCTCAGACGTAAAATTGCGGGGAATTAAAATAAACCTGATCTGAATTAATCTAAATCATCATTTGTTAAATATTTATGAATTATTTATATATTTGAGAACATCGCCAAAGGGAGGTTTGGTCAGATTCAGCTTACGTCCGGAGACAATTTAACAGCTAAAATACAGCCAAACACAAACAAGTGTCCATTAATATAAGTGCAAGAGAATTTTAAAAGAAGTCGATTGAAAAACAGCCTAAATCAACTTTAATAGTGGATTTAAATGTGAAATAGATAATAGCCTTCTTATGTAGCTCGTCCTGTCTGATGAACATGCTAAATGGATGGTTTACCTGAACACATGTTTTGGGAACCAAACAACATTGGACCCCATTGACTTACAAAAACAATCTTTTGTGTTTTCATACAGGTTAACAGCATGAGGGCAAGTAAATGATAGATTCATAATTTCTAGGTGAACTATCGCTCTATGATGTAGATGTAGTGACATGTAGTGAACTAGGTTAATTCAGGACAGTGATGCAGCGAGACGTGTGCTAATGCACTGCTCCACACTCACTGTCTACAGATCACAGGCCTGTCTCTACAGCTGAGGGATTCTGGGTAATGAGATGTAGGAGCCTCAGAGGGCATTTTCAGTCCTGTGAACTTAACTGTGAGAGTTTGTGCGGATTCGGCAGAACCACAATCATGCAAGAATGCATAATAATAATAATAACAACCAGGCAAACCTACTAGCGATAAAAGAAACGTTTGGGAAACACGGACCGAATCCAAGGTGTTCACTACAACCCGCCAAAATAAAAGTTCAGTTTAACTTATTATTCTACAACAGAATGTGCTTTTCAAAGTAATAAAAACAACTTTTTTTCTTTCTAAAAACACTTATTAAAACATTTTTTTAAGGAATATCATACAGTATTACAATTGTTCATCCATGTTTTAATTTTATTTTTAAAGGTTTAAAAGCAAACTGTTGTGCAGGTCTTTGTTTGAAAAATAATTCATTTGATGAAATTAAAGTTTGCATGTATTTGATCACCACCATTTTAATGATAAATTTGTATTGAATCATAAAAAAAAGATTTTAATAAGGCACTATTATTGTTAGAATTTTAATATTTTGTTAAAGTTATCGATTCAACTGACATCACTTTTGATTATTAAAATGTAATTCAACCATTGAAAATGAATCCAGATAAATCTAAAACTAAAAAACGAAGAGTTGAATAAAAAATAAAAATGGAATTCAGGAAAAAATAAAACCATCAAAAATGGATATTGATCGATATGGTTCAGCACAGAAAAAACAAAAGGCACCGTAACATTTGTCACTGTAAAAAATATTGTTGGTTTAACTTAAAAAAAGTAAGTAACCTGGTTGCCTTAAAATTTTAAGTTCATTGAACTGGAAAATGTGACTTAATACAATGAAGGAGAATGATTTAATCATCAGAAACTCAAAATTATATGTTATCTGAACTAAATAAATTATTTAAGTTGATTTGACAAAAGAAAAAAATGTTTTGATTACCACACTGTAAAAATATTGTTGGTTTAACTTAAAAAAAGTAAGTAACCTGGTTGCCTTAAAACTTTAAGTTGATTGAACTGGAAAAAGTGAGTTAATACCATGAAGGAGATTAATTTAATCATCAGAAACTCAAAATAATAAGTTATATCAACTAAATAAATTATTATAAAGTTGATCTGACAAAAGAAAATATGTTGTGATAACAAATCTTGAAAATATTTTTTTACAGTGTATGACTCGTGCATTATATTCCAAGTATTCTGAAGTCATATGATGCTTTAAAGGATGAATTAAGTTTCTTTTATGGCACTTTTCATTTGATTAGCAGAAACTCGATGTTTCTTAAGGTGATCTACTGATAAAACCGTTGCAGGAGACGGTGCTCTCGGCCCCCGGTTCACATGATCTGCGCGGCGTCGCCGGGCGGATAAACACAGCAGAGTCACGCAGAACGCATTACAGCGCGAGTCAGCTTAAGGCATCTGAGGAATGTGTCCATCAGAGATGTGTGCTGGGAGACAGAGAAGCACAGCCTGTTTACAGCATTAACTGAATATGTGTGAATCCTCTTAAAACAAAGACTGATGCTGCCGTTTACCGATCATGTGTTCAGCCGAGAATTCACAAAACAGGCAAAACAATCAGATTCTGCAAGATGCGTTACACACTATCAGCCTATCAGAGTGACTTCTGAAGGATCATGTGACACTGAAGACTGGAGTAATGATGCTGAAAATCCAGCTTTGATCACTGGAATAAATTACACCTTACTATATATTCACATAGAAAACAGATGATTTACATTCTAATAATATTTCACTATATTACTGTCTTTAATTTATTTATTATCAAATAAATGCAGCCTTGGTGATGTCATTTTCCAAAAACATAAAAAATGCATTCCTTAATTATTAACTTTTTGACCAGTTTAATATATATTAGGGCTGTTAAAACAATTAATCGCGATTAATCGCATCCAAAATAAAAGTATGTTTACATAATATATGCGGGGGCACTGTGTATAATTATTTTGTATATATATAAAAACACACATGCATGTATATTTAAGAAAAAAAATATTATTTATATATAAAATATTTATAATAATATATAACATAAATTATATATAAATCTATATACAGAATATACATGAAAATATTTCTTAAATATATACAAGCATGTGTGTATTTATATATATATATAATAATTATACACAGTGCACCCACAAATATTATGTAAACACAAACTTTTATTTTTGATGCGATTAATCGTTTTGACAGCCCTAATATATATATATATATATATATATATATATATATATATATGCACACACACTCACACAGAGAGAGAGAACACAGGTGTAACTCAAAAACTTCATGCATTCCAGTTATTCAAATTAAAAGGTGAATATATTTAGTATATATAACTATATACATACGCATGATTATACTTTTCAGATGGCCGACATTTCTGCATTTAAAATCCTTTTTTTATTGATTTCATGTAATATTCAAATTTTCTGAGATTTTGATTTTGGGGTTTTCGAAAACTGTCAGCCATAATCATCAAAATTATAACTTTTGCAGAATACTCAATTTTTTGAGCTTTGCCTGTATGTATATATATATATATATATATATATATATATATATATGTGTGTGTGTGTGTGTGTGTGTGTGTGTGTGTGTGTGTGTGTGTGTGTGTGTGTGTGTGTGTACATATTGTGCTTGTCTGTAAAAATACTCTGCCACAATGTTGGTAAATATAGCTGTTTATTGTTATTTTGGTGCATAAAAAAATAAAAAATGATTAAATACGATTTAATAATCTCTGTTGTATTGTTTTAATGAAGATCAGTGTGAGAAACTACCTTTACTTTCTGCATATAATTGGCTACAAAAGCTATTTGGTCAAAAAGGCAGTTCATCTGATTGGAAAAGCCTTGAGATGTATATCAAATATAGCCAAAGGATGAAGAATATCAAGACATAATCCTGTATCTACAGTGTGAGCTGATCATAGAGAAACCTCTCGGGTCTGAGTCTGGCCTCAGGGCACAGTAGCCTGAAAAATGTGTGTGCATTAAATATTGCTGCTCATAAATCAAATGGACTATCAGAGATGTAACATTTCTAAAATTAAAAAATGCATGAGCTTCTACTTTGGGAAACAGCAGTTGGTCATGTTGAACAGCGGCGCCGATCTGTGCGAAGATGATGATGTCACAGGACTGTAATGTCCTGATGAGTGTTTATTATTTATTTAATGCTGCTCATATTTATAAAAAAAAAATCTGCTCAGTGTTCTTTTAGCATTACTGAGAAACTAGTTTATTAATATTTTGAATGTTTTTCATTTGATATTTTTTGTTTTAATTTTTAGTAATTTTGTTGTGGTTTTGTCATTATTATTAGTTTTTATTTTATGTCTATAGTTTTTTTAAGAGTTTTTTTAGTACATCACATTAAACTAAACTAAAATGAAAAAAAGGTGCTTTAGAAGGTTATTAAGTCTCATTATCATTAACTAAAACTATTACAAAAACATATCTGTTAAATAACGTTGAAATAAAATACAGTATAAATATTAGTTGAAACGTTTAAACTAAACGTAAATGTTCCCTTGGCAATAAACTGAAACAAGTTTAAGTTGAAGCACTAAAATTATTAATTAGAAATAAATAAAACAAAATCAAATAAATAGCAATATTATAACCAAACTAATAAAAGTACAAAAGTACATAACGAAATTTCTAAAAATGTAATTAAAATTTACAGAAAAAAGTTAAATATAAAATAAAATTAATTACAATTATTAATAAAGTGTTTTAGTTCTATTAATAATTGTAATTAATCTTATTTTATATTTTTTTTAATAAAAAACTAAAACAACCCTGAGAAGTGAACTTCTTTAATATAGAATTCATTTTATTTGAGTTAAAGTGTTTTATTTTTTAAGCTTTAGTTTTTTACACACCTTAAGCATTATCGTATTACATATCGAATATCACATTATTTAATGAGTTATCGCATATCACACTTTTCTTAAATATCGTGCAGACCTTGTATATATAAATATATAATATTATATACTATAATAACCACGGATAATAGTGAACATACTAACACTAGATATTAATCCAACTTCAACATGTCGCACTCGTGTCTTCATCTGAAAAATGTACAAATCCAGCATTCAAGGCCGGAGAGGAAGAGGGGGCAAGCCTTCATCTCTCGACTCCTGAAGGTCCTTGAGTTGATAGTTGTTAAATCATTGATCGTCTGAATGCCTCCATCCCATCATGCTAAACACAATGACATCACAAGAATCGCTATGGCAACACGTATCCAGCCATACATTCACTGAGCGGATGAAGACGCGTCTCTCTGACGGAAACAGCAAATCTCATGCACACTTCAGCTTGTTCACCCTGACTGGTCACCAAACACACATTGATGCATTCATGTTTTTAACACAAATGTAAATAAGGTGTGGATTTGACTTTTTACAGACTGAAAAATGCTAATCTGTGATGTTATTTGCACTACTGTTATGATAATTTATTGCACTTTTAAGATAGGTTGTTTGGTCAGTGTAATCTTGTAGTTGCATGTAAAGGATATGTTTGATGTTATTCAACCACATTTGCGATAATACTTACGAAAGCACTGAGAGGAAATGCTGACTAACAGTAGAACGGCTTATCATCAAGACACTTCCTGACAGATACGCTTTCATGAGCTCTGGAAAGAAAAGCTGCAACTTAATTCACTTCATCATCATTTATATGGAGTTTGCACAAATATAATTTCACAGTTCACTCTTACACAAATGACTCAATGGGGTTATATGTAGAACTCAAGGGTTCTTGACTCAATAAGGAGAAATATCTTAAATGATTGTTATTTTAAAAAAATGTCTACTCATAGAATATGTTTACAAGCGGTTTAATTCATAACATTTCGTTTAAATGAAAAATTTATTAAAATGATCATAAATTATACAATGATCACATGATAGAAGGTTCTGCAGGTGAAACCCAAGAAATTTGAATATCGTGCAAAAGTTAATTTTGATTATGTATTACAGATATGAAAATCTTTTCACAACATTCTAATTTTGAATTTGGCGTTTTCATAAGCTTTAATCCATAATCATCACAATTATAACAAATAAAGGCTTGAAATATCTCACTATGCATGCAATGAGTCTATATAATATATTAGTTTCACCTTTCATGTTGAATTACTGAAATAAATGAACTTTTGCACAATATTCTAATTTTTGGGGTTTCGCCTGTACAATCAAACCAAATGTATTCAGACACCTTGCTATCCTCACTTCCACAACTGAACAATAGTGTCCTGCGCCCAATAGTAAAGAAATATCAAATATTGCATCTGGTGTCTGATAATAATTTTTGGTTTGACTGTATGAAGTGACTGATGGAACCATTTAAGATTCTATTAAGGGCCCATTCACACCTGGAAAGACCTCACCGGTTTCACAAAGCTATTTTAGACTGGTCTAGAGTGTTAGACAAGTCTAAAATTTGCTCATAGACTAGTCTAATTAAATAAAATTAGACACCTTTCCCCCAGACTAACTTAGGTCTAAAGGGGGTCGCACACCGGACGCGCAGCGCCGCGCCGCGTCACGTCGCGTCTAGGACAACTCAAGGTATCACACACCGGACGCGCACTTTCTCATTAGTGTATGGCCAGCAATATTGTAATGTTTAATGACAGGAAATGAAGATAATGTCTGTTCTATGTTATTATTGTACTGCACAATTAAATAAAATCGCTGCTGAGTCTGCAATCTGAAAACTTTACCTCAGAGCATCCGTTAACTGAATGAATTGAGAATCTCACCTGAAAAATCCAAGAACATTCAGCAATTGTCATTCAAGCGGCTGATTTCTGTAAATGAATGCAAAACCAAATGTATATTGCAGCATAGTGCGAAGTCAGGATCCATCCGCAACGATTTGAGTCAAAAATAATTACAATTTTATATAAACTATGTAAATGGCGCTCTGTGGCGCTGCAGGGTTTTGAACACGGTCCTGAGCCGTTGCTGGGTGCCGCGGACAGACGCCGAATGGCGCCGCCGTTGTGTGTACACTCAGAGAATAATGTGTTCGAATTTTAAAGACGTGGCGCTGCGCGACGCGGCGCGGCGCTGCGCGTCCGGTGTGCGACCCCCTTAAGACTCTGTTACCGTGGCAACCAGCAGTGACAATCAGTTACATTATAAGCATTGTGAACGCAGCCAGAGACAATATAGAGACATGCTTCCTCAATCCTCAATACAACTTTGTAGGGAAAACCCGTAATGACAAAGATGGAGGTTGTATGCACATGCCCCGCCCCTTCCCCTGGAAAGCCAATGATTTGCTTTTAACAGTCAAGCCGGGAAACATTTAAGCCAATCATCTGGTTCCACTGACGCACAGTGAGGTTTGCGACAGCGAAGACGAGAACCCTTACGCATGCGTAGTAAAAGTATAACCTGTGGGGAAGAGGGCGTTTTAAACCTTATTTTGGGGCAAAGTCATCAAACTTTTTCAGTGATTTTTATCATATTTTAAAAGCAGTTTTTGTGTCGCGGTGACCAGTGAAAGTGCAGTTCTGCCCATTCATTTAGACAGGAGCCTGGTCTTGCTAGTCAAGCTGCCCGGAGGCATTGCCAAGATGGCGGCCGAGTTGCAGGACTTCCCTAAAAGGATATACATACGCACAACCGGCACATCCGGGAACTTAACTGTCAATTTTGTCCCCGCCCCCTTTTGGGGGAAAACAAACTAGAATCCCCATAGACTTCAATACAAAATAACGGCAAAAACCAACGTCCGTACACAGCCGACAGGCGTAAATAACTTAAGAAATCATTTATATAAAACATGTCAAGTAATTATATGTCCACCCTGCCTGCCATTGTGCGTGAAAAATACATACACAAACTTAATTTGGCCAATTTAAAAACATGTCCCTTTATTCTCCCAGCGTCAAATTGGGGTAACAACCCCACCCAGTGGCCAGAGGTGTCTTACCCGGACATTTACTTTTACCTCGTCGAGTCACGAGGTAAGCGAGTGAATGATTTTATTTCGCTTTTTAAAGTAAAAAAACTTAATGTATATCTCATGAATTAATGATGATGATGGCAGGTAGCCTGGGCTAGGTGATAACGGGCATAAAAAATGTATCTTTCACGCTCTATGGCAGGCAGGCTGGACATCCGGTGTATATAAGTGATTTCTTAAGTTATTTACGCCTGTCGGCTGTGTACGGACGTTGGTTTTTGTCGTTATTTTGTATTGAAGTCTATGGCGAGTCTAGTTTCTTTCCCCCAAAAGTGGGCGTGAACATTCTATGATGACGCAGCGCCGGTTGTGCGTATATACGTTACCGTGGCAACCAGCAGTAACAATCAGTTACATTACAAACAGCCGAAAGAGTCTGACCACAAACATAGGCGACTGTCCACTGTTCAGTGTCTTTAAAGGGATAGTTCACTTTGAAATTAATTTTTGATACAAATTTTTGATATGCATGCGCCGGAAGTGAACGCATGCGTGTGTACGTCACTCATAGTTTACATAGAGATTTCGGAAGTTTTACCTTTCCCTGTGAAGATCTAAACATATTTAGATATACAGGAAATTGCAATGGAAGACGATTTCGATATATCGAAATATGTTTAGTGAAATGTAAAAACTTCCGAAAACTCTGTGTAAACAATGAGTGACGTAGACGTGCAAGCGATCACTTCCGGCGCATGCGCAGACCGAAGCGCCTGTGCCGTCAGATCAGTTGGACATGGCTGTGGTTACACGAGGTTAAAACAATAGAAATACTGTTAGTTTTCTCTCACAAACTGCTCGTTTCGTGTCTTAGGCCATCAATGTGTACTTACGAGTCATTTAATCATGTTTAATTTGGACTTCTCTGTGCATGCTCTTTGAGGTGAACCCAGGGTGGACCCCCTAAACCTGCATTATATGACTGATAGACAACAACGGTTTGAACGAAAAATATAAAAATTGAAAATACTGTGGAAACAAAGACACCTACATCTTGGAGGCCCTTGAGGTAAGCTAAAACATATCAAAAATTAATTTCAAAGTGAACTATCCTAAATAAGTTTCTCTTGGGCTCCTCCTCCTGTTTTTGGATATTTCCTCTTAAATATTTCTTTTTTTTAGTATATTGAACTACGTTTTTATATCTTTTCTATGTGTCTTCAACGCTCCGCTCCACAACCGGATTACCGCTGTTAACTGTCAATAGCAATCTTTGTCCAAATGAAACATTTCTTCTTGTTACTACACTCTGCATTCAAGAGTATGCAACCGGTTGTTGAAGCCACATATGTGAATTTACTCCTGGGCGATTCCACAGTAACGGTCCACAAGGGGTGTAATGAACTATATAGATTGAATAATACCCAGGTGTTGTCATTTTTTTAATTTTTAGTTCATAATTTCGTTAAAGATAGATGTAAGAAATAATAAACTTAGTTTTATCTCACTAAGCCTTGGCATTATCATGTAATGAGACTTTATTTTATTTCCGTCCCCAGAAATTGCAGGTGTCAGTGTGGGACATTACGTGCATCTGGATTTTTCCTAAGTCATTTCTTTAATTTGCTGTAATAAAATCCTGATTTTTGGCACTCAACATTTATTTTGGTGTGTCTTCTACAAAATAAATCTACTAACACTGAAAGTATAATTCCCTTAATCTACCACGATGCAATGGAAAAATTTATTAACGTTCGTCACACTTTCCGTCAAAGAAGTTACGTACGTTAAACTATGATTTTAAAGTAAGCAGACATATAATTTTTCCATGTAATTCTATCAGTAACAAGACGATAAAAACATCTTGTGTGGACTAAATTCTCATGTACGTAGCTGCATGATAAATTGTTAATAAATCGGGATAAAACAGGGGCTTAGATTTTCTGTCAAAAAATCATAACGCTCGAACATTTTATTCTGACGCTTAATTTCATCTCATAACGCCTCAACGGTTCACCTGTCAGGAATAAGATTGTCTAGGTCACGGTCGCTCTGCGTGAGAGGAAGAGTTAACAGGATTTCACGGATTTCGATGAATGTGGGTAAGTTTGTGGATTCTGTCCAAAAGGTTACGAACGTTAAAATGTTACGAACGTGGTAAACTTTGTTTGATAAACATTAAATAGGATCATTGTGGTGAGAAAGGATAAAAGAGTGATCAAGTCGATATCAAGTGCAATAGTGCATGGTTTCGGACCGAAAGCAGCGTCGTGTTCATGAAGATCATGCATGAATGGTGGTTGTATACATTTTGACAGATTATGCACTTCATGTTCGTAAATTGGATAGAAATGTTTAGGCTATCCAACTTCGAACGTTGTTTTCCGCGTATTTTGAATCAATGAGCTTTTCATGAAAGTCAACATCGTCAATTACTTTTTTTTTTTTGATGATGATTTTATTTTCTGTCAGAATGTCAGTATATAGCGTATAGGCTGTCCAAGTTAACACATTAATAGTGCGTTAACACAATATCACAAATGCCATTAGAATAATCTGTCGGCGTCAAGCGCAGGTTGTTAAACAACAGTGAACTGGGCATGGAGGCACACGCGCAGATTTTCCGCACTGACGGCACACATTAGTTTAAACATTAGGGGCTCTATCTTGCACCCGGCGCAAATGACTTTATACACTGACGCATTTATCATTCCTATTTTGCACGCGTGCAAAGCGTTTTTTTTTTCCTCAACAGACGCACGTCGGTAAACTAGGAAATGAACTTGCGCTCCCTGGGCGCAAAAAGGAGACGTGTGTCGGCGCAAACAATTCCTTGGGCTATTTTGCAGTTCCAGAAAACAATTGCGCCAATGACGAGAAAAAAACTGGTCTAATATCAGTGGCGCGTTGCGCATTGCTCATAATGCTATTTTAAGCGCGCATGCTTGGCCATAACAGAGAGTGAACAACACGCATACACTGTAGATGATGCTCTCATCTACACAGATGCATTTTACTCTTTGCAAATGACACATTATTATAAAAAAAATATATATAAACATGAGGGAAATCATTATTGTGTCCATGATGATGGGAAAAATAGGCATACAACTTACACATTTACCCAAGTTATTATATGCATGTTTAACCGAAGCTAATTTGGGTCGGTTTGTCCCATCCCCAATGTCACTTCTCTTTCTTTTACGGCCCTGACGAGAACGTCGATCTCCACGGCTGTGAACCGATTGTGAAGTGCGTCTGGTGCGCCGTTAAAATAGAACTGCGCCACGGAACAAGCGCACGTCGTCTTCTGTCTTCTATATTTGGCAAAGAAATTTGAAAAATATACCTGTGGTATTTGTTAATAATTTTGCTGGCTTTAAATTTATGAACATACCAGACTCAAAATGCACCTTTAAGTTTATAAAACAGATCATATTAGATGGCCACCCTCCCTGCATGGAAGTCATATTGCAGTTTTTTGAAAAATGCACAACGCATGACTCATAATTATACCAAATTAGGAACAAAGCAAAACATGAACTTGGATTCAACCTGAATTTTATTAAACTGAATTAGATTAAGTACACTTTCTGCTTGAATTTACACTGTTTTTCCGTCCATGTTACATACGTTAAATTCAACTTTGATCAAAGTTTACAAGTTCAACATTGTCAGATTTATCCTGCCTTTCACACAGCTGTATCCCAGGTTGTCACAGGATGTTAACCTGAGGACAATGGCTTTCTGCGTGAAGATTGAATTTTGCAGACTTTTGTCCTCGAAGTAAGCCCGATACTGTGGAATCGCCCTCCTCCCAAAATGGTAAAGTAATATATAAACGTGCAACCATGTGTAACACTGGAACCAGTGGCCATATCTGCCAGGGTTACAGTACACGCCTCACCACAGATTACTGTCTCTCTTCAGCAACCCAAACGCTGCACATTTAACTGAACGTTCAGCGCTTAACACACAAACACACACTACTTACAAGTATCTAGATGATCTTACCAGACAGTGCTGATGACACTCTCTCCTATTGCGCTTAGATAAAATGCAGGGCTTATCTGTTGCTTTCGTTGAAATGAACGCCATTAAATTAGCATATAGCGATGGATAATCGGATTTATATTCGTTTAGTGGAAACACATTTCTGTGGCCAAGAGTTTGGAACAGTTTTAACTGGGGATGCACCGATAGAATTTTTTTTTTGCCACTTTCTGTCACTTGCTTTCTTATTTGAACTTCTGTCAATAAAATAGATGAGTGTTTTGATCATGATTTAAATGAGCAAAGTTCAAAAATGCATGCATTATGGTGTACTATTGCTGCATTATCAAATAATTCCTATTGAACATGGATTCCATTTAATATACATAAATACAACAAAACCAACATACACATGAAAGTCTGAAAAATGCTTTTCAGGTCTACGTCTAACAGTAGTTTTCGGGAAATAAAGTAATCAAATGTAAAACATATTTTTTATTGCATAATTTAAATATACATTAATCTTTACTAAAGTTAGAAAAGACATTTAGCCAAGAGTAATTTTGTCTTTTGTTGTTTCACCATTTTATTTGAGAAAACTATCTGCAAATACACAGAGAAACTCAAAGCTCTTCACTAAAAATAAACAAAATAAAAGTTACATTCAGCTTAAAGCTGCAGTCTGTAGCTTTTTTGGGGTTAAAAATGATCCAAAACACATATTTGAGAAAATACATAACCAATCAGTGTTCATAACTATTTTCTTGCCGTTGCTCGATTCAAAGCGGTAAGCTTGTAATAATGTTTTGGACTCAGTGGTACTGGTGGATTTCCACGGGAGAAACATCGAGCATGTCTTTGCGTCATTACACACACATCTGTACACACACACATCTGTACACATAAAGGAGAGTCTCGCTAGTAGCCTATATTGCTTGTGAGGATGTTAGAGGTGGAGATTTATAGCCTTTTCTCACAGCACTTGATATAATTAAACTTTTCAATTTGATTGTGGATTCAGAAAGGTTCAAACGACAATCACCAGCAACAGATTCACCCGCTGTAAAATGCGAAAGACTTTGTTCGCACTTCAGAGTGAAATAGATTGACACCGGACCCATGAGACTGAAAGAGAGTGAAAGAGACTGACACCGGACCCATGGATACACACCCGGAAGGACATTACATGTAGTCACGCAATGCTGACGTTGTTAAAGGGATACTCCACTTTTTTTGGAAATAGGCTCATTTTACCACTCCCCCAGAGGTAAACAGTTGGGTTTTACCGTTTTCGAATCCATTCAGGCGATTTTCGGATATTTAGAAGAATATCAGTAAACAGACCGTTTCTGGTCTCATTGACTTCCATAGTAGGAAAAAAATATACTGTGGAAGTCAATGAGACCAGAAACTGTCTGGTTCCTGATATTCTTCTAAATATCCGAAAATCGGCTAAATGGATTCAAAAACAGTAAAAATCCAACTGTTCAGCTCTGGGGGAGTGGTAAAATGAGCCTATTTCCAAAAAAAGTGGAGTATCCCTTTAACATTAACATTTCGAAAACAGTATAATTTGCACGGTTTTGTGTGATATGATATTAGCTTTAATTAACACGATTTACGGCAATGTCAGAACCAAAATAAAAGTGGATGTTTCTTACTTGTTCAGATGACATTTCTTACTTGTTCCGGTGAAAATTATTATGTTGGTCATATACTTCCAAAAAGAATAATCTGTGATTCTGACAGAAACACACTCTCCTCAAACACTGTGTCATCTGCGCTGTGCCGTGCCGAAGTACAACTCGCGTAACAACTCAAGTTGATAATTACGCGAATGACTGCAATTGCAGATTTCGAACAGAGATGGCGACAAAGAGGGAGAACTGCGGACTAGTTCTTTAAGGAAATTATGATAAACATATTACGATGTATATTAAAAAATGCAAAAAAAAAACATGTGCAGTAATTTGACACAAAAAATGCATTAATTGCATTTTAAATACTGATTAAATTGTTAAAACTTTCATGAATTAAATTGATTAGACATCTAATCAATTTAATTTATTAACCCATTAAAACGGAAAATGGCCAGTGGGATTATAAACAGTATGAATTTATGTAAAGATGCATTGTGAAAAGTTAAACAAATAAGACTGACTCAGGCGATGTCAAAGTGTGCATCTGTCCATGCAAATATTACCCACAACCCTGTACTAAGAGGTGTTTGAAACAGTGCTCCTCTGATTATAATTTTTTTTTTTACACAATAAGCCTAAAAGCAAATATGTTATGAAGTGATGAATTCATATAGATGCAAATGCTCACATGCAAATGAAAGCAGGGTGCAACAGTTCGGTGGCAGGGTAGGTAAATACCAGCAAACTGTCTTTACTACTTTACCAAAAGCTTGGAGAGTTGAAGCTGCACGACACTGAAGAAAAATGCGATAACTCAAATAATGCAATATTGGATATGCCATATACGATAATGCTTAAAGGTACAATATGTAAGAATTTTGTAATAAAATCTCCAAAAATCACGTGCACAGTGTGATATATTTTCTGCAGTTGTGTACTTACAATATCCCAAAAGTCTCCAAAGAATTTTTTTTATTTCAGAGAAATTCCAATTTTAAATAAGTGGCCGTCCTGGAAAAAAAATGGTCGCCTGTCAATGATATCCGCGCAATCCTCGGTTTCCGCTCATACTGCCATTGCCATGACGTAGCCATGGCGACAGACTTGGACAACTGCGTAGCACGTAACGCTTAGCGGCACGCAGTTCTTGTTTCTTTCAAACATAGACCATGGCAAGCAGGCTTTGGGACAAACAAGGAGAACTAAAATGAGGATCAATATCAGCGTGGCGTTTTTTAGATGCCGAGAGCTCAACGTCCGCGACTAACTTGGACTTGACAGAGTTTCACGAGTCACGACTTGACAGCTTTATTAGAGTAAATAAACAAGTCAATGCTCAACATGATGAATATGGTCAGTATATTATTCTAATGTTGATCTAGCTTACTGCTAGTTTTGTGTAGCAAACAAACTAACACATAACTTTATAACTTTCAACAAACTTTTAAATGCCGTTTGTGAAGCAAGTGAAGCAGCGCTGCATTACCTCAAAAGTATAAATCGTCTAATAAACTGACGTGTTTGAGTAATCCAGCACTCATGGTTAGCTCAGTAGAATTAAATTTTCTTATTGCTTTATATACCCGCGGAACTCGTGTGTGATATCTGTCTCTTTAGCAATCACGACCTGCTTCATATCACTGTAATGTCGAAAAACATGAATGTTTGCACTCATCCATAAACATCATTCAATCCATCAGCTTGACAGCAAGTCCCATCATTCAGCTCATAACTGCGTCATCAACCTACGCCTTTGTTATTGTTGGAAACTGCGCCCTCTTGTGGCAAAAAATCGTACATATTATGCCTTTAAAGTGAGTAAAATAAACTTAAATGATCTATTATGTAACCTAAATATGTGTTTCACATTCTTTTTGTGACAAAAAACATCCCTACAACTTCTGAAAGTGAACATCAGTGTTTTACTGTCGCATAGAAGTTTTGTGTAAACCACAGGGTTCAAGTTATCCTACATTAGGGTTATTTAACAACAGAAACTGAATTTTGAATAATCAAAACTGCTTAGTTTTCACTGTATATATAGAGATTCTTATCAAAGCTAGAAAGGTTATTCAGCCGAGAGCAGTGAGTGATTTTCTTTCGTTCATAAACGCAGTATTGCAAGCCTTTGCGATATATACATTTGCGATATTTCGATGATTTTGTGATATTTTGCAGCCCTAATGGAGAGCTTTCAAAAGGAACTACAGATTGGATTTCCCCACCATGAATGAAGCAGGCGTTCAGAGTACGTACAAGCATTCAGTAGAAGACTGTGAATCTGGGTTTGTTTCAAACCTACACACCATGATAGAAAGAAGAGCAGGGCCATTAGATCCCACAAGTCCACACAGACTGCGGCTCCTTCACAAGCTCTCTGGCATTTCTTAACGTCTTCAGCCGCATTAATTATTTACGCTGCCCAATTAGCCCTCGCGCAATCCACACGCCCTTAAGGACAAGAAAAATCCCAGATGCCACTGAAACAGCAAACCATAGTGCGATCGGCCATCACAAATGATTTAAAATGATTATGCCAACATCACTAAAATGATGAAAGTGACAGGTTTAACTTTAATACATGCAACATCATGAATTATTAATCAGAAGAATAATACAGAGATGGCTGAGGTCCTTGGGGCACGCGTTTATGAGCGTTAGGATGTGAACAACAACATCTCCCGAGGCATTGCCTTGTCTACAGTCGCTGTAGTGCATCTGTTAGCACGTTCAGGTTCTTGGCAGCATGCAAAAGCAATTACAGCAAGTACGTAAAGCCAATTACTGCATTATTTCGCCATCAAACGTAAACCAATCAGCACTGTCACTGTCATATTTTGGCTTCGGGGGAAACTGGGTTAGGATGAGCTGGAACACATTTCCTCCATCTTTTCCAGTCATTGATGGAAAGGTGAACAAAAAACATGGTGCATTTTTACTTCACAAACTCTCTCTGATCCAATTACAAAAAAGCAGCACATTTTTGTCTTTGGTCAACATATTTAAAAGGTTATTTCACCCAAAATTTCAAATTAGCCCATGATTTACTAACACTGAAGCCATCCTACAGTAGGTGTATATGACTTTCTTCCTTCAGACGAATACAATCAGAGTTATATTAAAAAATATCCTGTCTCTTCCAAGCCTCATAATGGGATTCAATGGATATATTATTTTGGAAGTCCGTCAAACTAGGGGAACGTGCTATGATGCACTTTTATGATGGATAGATGCATTTTTATGATGGACTGATGCACTTATATGATGGACGGACGCACTTTTATGATGGATAGATGCACTTTTATATTTTTTTATCATGGATAGATGCACTTTTATGATGGATAGATGCACTTTTATGATGGATGGATGCATTTTTATGATGGACAGATGCACTTTTATATTTTTTATCATGATAGATGCACTTTTAACATGCATAGATGCACTTTTATGATGGATAGATGTACTTTTATGATGGATAGATGCACTTTTATGATGGATAGATGCATGTTTATGTTTTTTATCACGGATAGATGCACTTTTATGATGGATGGATGCACGTTTATGATAAATATATGCACTTTTATGATGAACTTCAAAACAGAGACAACCATTCACTGACATTTTAAAGCTTGGAAAAGCCAGGACATGTTTTAATATAACTCTTACTATTAGCCGGAAAGAAAAATGTCATACACACCCAGGATGACTTCAAGTTGAGTAAATCATGGGCTAATTTTCATTTTTGGGTGAACTATCCGTTTAAGTCTCAGGGCTTGACACTTAGTTTTTTTTACCAAAGAGCACATGTAATTAATTATGAAATTATTGATAAGCTTACTAACAAATAGATACTGGGCCGATACTAAAAATCGATAACTCTAAAATCAATAACTCTAAATTAAATTAAGGTCTGTCAAACGATTAATCGTGATTAATCGCATCCAAAATAAAAGTTTGTGTTTACGTAATCTATGTGTGTGTACTGTGTATAATAATTTTTATTATTACCTTAATATTCATACAACTGAAATTTTCAGACTGTATAAAGGATGCACAGGAACACACAATTTTTTTTAGTAGCAAATGTGAGTGAAACGCTCGCTCTGTGTGATGATTTCCAGCCTGATCACTTAAACTGCCAAATTTACACTACAAAGGTGACACAGAAGCACCTCTGAAGTGGCATTAAGGTAACATGCCAGTTTATTTTTGCACAACTGTTCATTCAGATATGAGGGATTGTTGAGCCACCATAATTTAGTCTGGCTTTACACTGGTGTTCGAGGTTTCATCACATCACTAACAACAAAATCAACAGTAAAAGTAATGAACATTAAATCAGGAATCTAGTAAATTCATCTAATTATGGCTAGATTTTTTTCCGTACACCCACATTATTCCATACCGACAGCCAGCGTTTAGTCCGAAAGGTTTAAAATCAGATCAGTGTGTCTATTCCGAGCCGCCGGGGGTGTTTTGGGGTTCCTGGCGCGCAGGTAATGCGCCCAGCGGGAGGGTCTTCCTCAGCAGCTGGTGAGCCCTGTGACCTCTGACCCCTGCGGTGGGGCGCAGCAGGCAGACCTGAGATAATTACCAGCGAGCAAAGAGACACGCTGGGCTTCAGAGGAGGGAGAAGATGCACAAGTTCTCACTGAAGATCTTTCTTCTCTCTTTCTTTAACTACTCGTCTCACACTGACAACTGTTCTAAAATTTGTATAACAAAAGTTCTTTAAATTGGTTCAAAGTTCTTTAAATTATCAGTTAGGATGGATTCATTTTCTAGGTGGATGTCACCCGCCCGCCTATCGTCTATGGTTTCATCCCCATTGGATACTAACAATGCAACTGATACTCTTTGCTCCACTTTGACATCTATGGATAATTTTGCTCCCTTTTATCCAGACAAGCCCACGCCACCGCATTTGCCCCCAGGCTGTCTGATGTTCTCTGCAAGTTTCGTCCTGCAGAGAGAAAGCAAACCCAAAAAGAGAAAGCAAAGCAAATTCTCAGCAAGATCTCACTGACCTTAGTTTGAATCAGTCACTCCTTTCTCTGCAAATGTCTCCACTTCTAAAGCAACATCCCACCACAACAAACTTAAAGGGGTGGTAGATTCCAGTTTCACTTTTTTGATTTTAAATAGTGTGTAATGTTGCTGATGGTGCATTAACAGTATCTGCAAAGTTGCAGCGCTGAAAGTTCAATGTAAGCAGAGATATCGTCTTTTAAAAACCAGGAAGTGTAAACGCCTACAAAAACGACTCGATTGGGACTACAACGGGTTATGGTACGTCACTAACCCGCACATTTGCATCAACCACTCCCTTTGGAATATGCAGGAAATGGCATGTGCATATTTCTGCAGCACGTCGAGTGAGTTGTGTTCACGCAGCGGCCAGGTCTTCTGTGTTTCAAGCTTCCCACGGAATGCTACTTCATCAACAATGGATACAATTTATGTTTGATTATATTCCTGAAAGTGACGATCGTAATCTAGCTCTCTGTGCTGCGCATTTTACGGAAGACAGCTTCTAGAATCTCCACGAGTTCAATGCAGCAAGAAACTGTTAATAAACAATGAAGCAGATCCAACTTTAAAACCAGAGGCAGCAGTTGTTGGACCACAACCTGTAAGTAGGCTAAGACTTAATCGTTTTAAATGTATTTGCATGTATAATTCCAGACGTAACGTTAGCCTGTGTTTTATTTATGTTTTATTTTTTCAAAATGCCAGCGATGGCTTTCTAGCCACTAGGCTACTAGTTATGCTAGTATTTTGTGTCTACGACAAACGCGTGCAAACATTATGGACCTGAATTTTGTATAAGTACTAATGTTTTAAACGTATTTTTCATGTATATATGCTTTATGACGTTATTTTCGATTTGATCAAGAACGTAAACTTGCCACCGCTGTTTGTGCTTAACATTAGTAGTCAGTCAGTTGCTCAGTTGCTATCGTTGCCAGTCAGATGCTATTGTGTAAAACAAACGTGTATATGGTTAAAAAATATGTCAACTTATCATTCAGAAACGTTTAGTAAGAGCCGTGTGTGGTGTGGTTCTGTTTGACTCGCTTAATCGCGGCTTTCTCGGTCTGATTCTGCCTCAAACTGATACTGCAGTTCGACACCATTATTTACATCTGGACCGGAGATGGCGTTTCCCCGTAAGGTAATAGGCGTTAACCTTCCGGACAACGTGAGCGACAGTTTAGCCAATCACAACACACCCGCCCAAACGAACCAATCTGAGCCCATGACGTGTTTCTGAAGGAGTGTTTTCATAGAATCAGGAAGTAAACCGCTCGTTCAGGGGACAGGGGAGAGCGCGGCTGACGATAAAGGTGAAGTTTATGAAAAATAAGACTTTTTAAAAAAGAAAAACCACGAATACATGTTATATTGCACCCCATAAACACAATCATGCAAAGAAAAAGAGGACTAAACCACCCCTTTAAAAAAAAAATCTGATCCTTGCATGCTTTTCAGAATCTCTTCCTCTCTCCTTTGTCCTTCATCATCTCTAACAGCTGATGATGACTTTGCCACATTCTTCATAAACAAAACAACAACCATCAGCGGCCAATTCTGCACACCACAAACTTACACGCTATCCCCTCCTTCTCTTCACTTTCAGTGGCAGAAGTCTCCAAACTCATCCTTTCTAATACTACTACCAGTCGGCTTTATTCTATCCCCACTCATTCCTCAAGCCATTTCTTCTTCAGTTGTACCCGCACTCACTCAAATTATCAAGACCTCTTTTCATACTGCCTTTGCATTTAAGCAGGCTTGGGTAAACCCACTGCTAAAGAAACTCACACTAAATCCAGCACTTTTAGAAAACTATAGACCGGTATCTTATATATAACTATTAGGGGTGTAACGGTACACGTATTCGTATTGAACCGTTTCGGTTCGAGGCTTCCGGTTCGGTACGCATACAAACCGAACGATTGCTTTGACCATTTTTCCTGCCGGCAAAATTCGTGCTGACGCGGCCAACACAACATCAAATGGCAAGCGTAATGAAAGCAGAACGAAACTGCGCTACTCGTTATGTGCTTCACAGATCGTTTATCAGTTCGGACCAGCAACATCTGTTCAGCGCGAGCCGATCTCGATCAAGCAACACTGTTACTACACAGCGCTAAGAGATCCGGTAAAGAAAACATTTGAATTCGCCACTGAGGTAATAACATCGCTGCGAGATCTAGTGAGATGCATTCACATTTCTCCGTTATTAAACGTAGATCTCTATTAGATCAAACAGCGCTGTCATGGAAACCAGGAGAAACATTGTGCCGTGAATGAACTAGTCATACTTTACGTCCACAGACCAGCAACATTCACCATGGATTTAACATAGTAACACTAACTGGAACCAGTTTGGCTGGAATGGTGAAATGCTTTCAGGTACTTCACACATCTTTTTCCAGCACTTCAAAATTCAAATATTATCTAAATAAATGACCAAAACATTATTTGTTCATCCTTCAAAGATGAGCCCCATTTATAAACCTGAAAGTTTCAAGATCTAGGAAAACTCATACTTATTTAAAAATATTTTTTCTTTAAACAAATAGGAAATTTCTCTGGCATTTCTTTCTTTTTGCTGTATAGAAAACGTACCGAACCGTGACTTTAAAACCGAGGTACGTACCGAACCGTGATTTTTGTGTACCGTTACACCCCTAATAACTATATAAACCAGACTGTTCTTCCATACATTGCAAAGACACTTAGGCCGTGTGTCCACCAAAGTGTTTTTTCACATGCCTGGCGTATTTTTTCAAATGTTTTCAAAGTAAGTGCCGCGTTTTTAAAATGCCATGAGCGTAACGAGGCGCTGAGCGTTTTTTTTTACGCAGAAGCACTGAGTGCTTTGTGTTTTTTACTGGTCGCCCAGAGTTGAAGAATGTTCAACTTTGGGTAAAACCAAGCAGCAACATTTTAATCTGAAAAATGAACCCTACCCGGAATTGTGAAAAACTTGTTGGGTCCTCTAATCTGCAATATGCCCTTTAAGCGAGTTGTGCTCAGCCAAGTCTCTACCATTCTTAAACTCCTGAACAACCAGTCTGGCTTTAAAAGTGAGCACTCAACTGAGACTGCCCTGCTCTCGATTATTGAAGCTCAGAGCACCTTCCAAAGCATCAGTACTCTTCTTTCTGGATCTGACTGCCGATTGTGACATAGTTAACGACCAGATCCTCCTGTCAATCCTCAAGACAAAGGGCTTCTTAAGGGTGGGGTGGCTATTTTGTTACCGGGGTGCCTCAGGGCTCAGTGCTTGGACCACTTCTCTTTTCCATCTACATGTCATCACTGGGATCTTCCTATCACTGCTATACTGATGACACACAACTCTACGTCTCCTTCCAGCTAGACAATCTGACAGTACAGTAGCTGCTCATGTCTCAGCCATCACAGACCACATTGCTAGAACAGCCTGGTCCAACAGATTTGCCTTATACAACTTTAGGAGGATCAGGTCTCTCATATCAGAGCTAATCAACTCTTGTCTTATCTAGACTGGACTATTGCAAAGTGCTTTTGGAAGCCCTTCCAACATTACATGTCAAACCTCTGTATCTGATCCAGAATGCAGCAACGAGAGTGGTCTTTAATGAGCCGAACAGAGGGCACGTCACACTTCTCTTCATAAACTTGCACAGGTTGCTAATTGCCGTTCGCTTCAAATTCAAGGTGTTGATGTTTGCCTATAGAACAACCACAGGCTCTGCACCCCATACCTAAACTCACTCTTCAGACTTATGTACCCTTTCAGAAGTTTGTGCTTTGTAAGTGAACGGCGTCTTGTGGTGCCATCATCCCAAAGAGGTACAAAATCTCTTTCATGGGCCTTTACCTGGACTGTCATAGCCATCTTAAAGGGTTAGTTCGCCCATTTAAGACATGAAGCTGTATGCAATCCTTACCAGCACTAAAGTGTATACACACTGACCCACTCTGTTGTCACCCCCCTGGTCAGAGTTCTGACCGCTGGAAGTTTTTCAATGAAGTACTCCCGGCTATTTTCCGGGGCCACAAAACTGTGCGTTTTTACGTGAAAAAATGATTTGCGTTTCAAAGCTTGATTAATTTACCACACAAAAAACACGCCGCGCAAAATTCATACCTCAGTTTTAATGCGGCACTATTTTCTATCCATTTCTATCAATCCGCGCTGCCGCAACGTCAACAGTGAGCACGTTCCGATCAGCCGTTGATAGCGCGCGACTCACTGACAACATGTCTAACTGCGAAACTTATGATGATGAAACCAATTTTAGCACAATGTCAGACGGATCAGATGATGAAAGTAATTTTAGCACAACGACAAAGGGATACCTTTATGAACCGGAGTATACCGATGCCGAACTAACCTATCGATTGACGAGGAGGCCAGCTGTCTGCATTAGCTACATCCAATGACATTTTCCCTGCAATGCTAAACCTGGAGACGTTCTTCTACGTACCTAAACTCAATTGGAAAAAGCGACCCAAACCAGCTGGACTCGACGGTCAGATGTCGGCTGAGTAAGTGTTATCGCTCATGTTGCTTTGCAGTTTTTTATTTAAGAATTTAACGTTGTCTTGACCAGTTGGCTATATAATGGGCCTAGTCTATCTGACTGCATTATTATTATTTTTATTATACTGAGTGGACAGTAATACAATTATTAATAAATTAATAATTGTATTACTGTCTTGACACCAAATGTCTCATCAGCTTGTTTACCGTACAGTTTAGACATGGGATCATAAAGTTAGCTTACCCGTGGTACTGGTAGCAAACAGCTCTTTAAACATATATATATATATATATATATATAACAGCTCTTTAAACATATATATATTAAACAACTCTTTAATATATATATATATATATATATATATATATATATATATATATATATATATATATATATATCCTTTTCCTCCTTGGTTGGGGATGTAATCGTCTTCGCTGGAGTGAGCACACACACGAAAATCCTTTATTCGGGATATTTTAGCTCCCATGGCAACAGCCAAAGCTGTCTCATAGGAAACAGGAAAACAATGGAATCTGAACTTTGATCCGGGAACATCCTTGTGGTCACAGTCTGCGAATTTACAAGTTCGCACCATTGTTAATTTAATAATTTTTACCTAGTTGTCAATCGATTGTGTAAACACTATGAACAGCTGATCGGAACGTGCTCACTGTTGAGGTTGCGGCAGCGCGGATCGACAGAAATGGATAGAAAATAGTGCCGCATTAAAACTGAGGTATGAATTTTCCCCGGCGTGTTTTTTGTGTGGTAAATTAATCAAGCTTTGAAACGCAAATCATTTTTTCACGTAAAAACGCACAGTTTTGTGGCCCCGGAAAATAGCCGGGAGTACTTCATTGAAAAACTTCCAGCGGTCAGAACTCTGACCAGGGGGGTGACAACAGAGTGGGTCAGTGTGTATACACTATAGTGCTGGTAAGGATTGCATACAGCTTCATGTCTTAAATGGGCGAACTAACCCTTTAAAGAAACAGCTAAAGAAACATCTTTTTCACCAACACTTGACCCAATTATACAAGCATTCTATTCTATTTTATTCAACAAAACAAAAACCTTGCTAAGTTTACTGTGCTTAACTAACTGGGACAAGTCACAACACTTATATATTGTTGGCCTGTTGTTAATTTGATTGCTTCTGTTGTTTTTTCTTATTTGCAAGTTGTATTGCATAAAATCATCTGCTAAATGATTATTTTAGAACACCAGTTATTTGAGAAATACTGCCTTGGCAACTAACTGAAATTAAATTAAATTTAATTTCAGTTAATGTTTATTAAGTGCCAAAAATGTTTTTTTAATTTTATTTATTGTTTTAGTTTAACCCTGGTGTTAACATGGGTGAAATAGTCACGATAACAGTAGTTAAAGTATTGGAAGTGATTTTAAGGATGTATGTTAGTACTAGTGATTTTATCAAACTAGTCCCCTGTTGCCAATGCATTATTGTAATTCAAGCTGGTAATAACAAACTGAGGAATGAGTTAAACAAAGCTAAACATCAACTAAAAAACAAAAAAAAAATAAATGAAGTCTGTCAAAATGAATTAACACATCATTCATTCAGCCGCTTACAACAACTGATTCCTCAATGTTACAGCAGAATGTTTTACTGACTCATTTGTATGATAAAAGGCAGTGCCCCTCAGGATTTACTGCGGTGAGAATTACCGTGTGTGTGTACCTAATTAAACAGTCACTCTGACAGCTGATTCTTATTCAAAGCCAGATGATTTCTGTCAGGGTACAACACGGCTTATCAAAAAAAAAAAAAAAAAAAAAAGAGAAATAGCTTTGAAACACTGACTAGATTTCAAACAAACTCTGAAGATTCTGAGACGCTGAAATAAAAATAAACATAAAACTGATGTCCTTAAACTCTGCATGAAAAGGCGTCCACTTCAGTAATGGTACAGGTGATTATATAAGAAAAAAAATGTGGGTAGCATATAATTTCAGCCATTATATCGCCTAGACTAAAGCCCTTTTCACACTGATTAGTATTATTATATCTGGGGACCTCGTATGAATTTGAAATCCCTCCCCCTTCATCCTCATCATTCACACGGGATAAGTGAAGCCAGTCATTTTACCACAATTTACTAACTTATCTCCTAGATATGATATCAATAGGCTATTGTTTGGAAATGTGTTGTTGTTATTTTAGGTCTAGCTGTATGATATTTCATAAACAGAAGAATGTTCCTTACCGGATGCTGCTACACACGTCATTCATTTCCATCTAATCATTCTTTTTTGTTTTTACTCTTCTGAGGGTTTTCAGCTTTCTCTTTCTGCAAATTATATAGTTGTATGGTGTATGGCGACATGACCCAGCACCCAAAATACTATCAAAACTTTCCAACACAGCCTCCATTCTTTGTGAAAGATAGATAAAAAAGTGCACATGAAACAAAAACCTTTAAAAAATTATAAACGACCCCGCTAATCACAGAGATGCCGATTCGAACAGGAGTAAAATTATCACATGACCTCGGTGTTCGGCGAAACATGGTGGGTCACTTGCGTGGGAAACAAATTACAGACATGGCCGATTCGCACAGGTTTAAGATCACAGACAACCTCTGCAATTATTACAAATGACCAGAAGTCACCAGGTAATACTCATCCTGTGCGAATAGGGCTTAAGACAGTGGGGTTGCTAAGATACCACTTAGCAACCAAACTGAACACCCTAGCAACTGCTTAACAGAAAGCTAAAAACAACCAGTAACCACAGTACATTTATGACAAAACTCCACCAATCACCAACCACACTCTAACAATTGCATAACAGTACCGTAAAACAAAAAGTAACCAAAATAATCATTCAGCAATACCCTGGAAAATGGCCAAAAACCCTAGAAAGTTAGTAACTCTATAACAGCACAACAAAACCAACAAATAACCACAGTAAACCATATAGCAACACCCTGGCAACCAACCACAACACCTTTTACATAACAGCAGCAGGCTAAAAAAGTAGTAATCACAGTAAGTTAGGGCTGCACGATTAATCGCACGATGTTGTTATGCGCATCTAATCAGTAAAGCCGGTTCCTTGATTAGTAGTAAATCACCTTCACCTGCTTTCAGATGGAGCGGCATTTACTACAAAGAGCCGTAGTTACCTGACCAGCTGAGCCAAATCGCGTTAAAATCGAGTACATATCGCCAACGATATTTAATGCGATTTGGCTCAGCTGGTCAGGTAACTACGGCTCGTTGCAGTAAATGCCGCTCCATCTGAAAGCAGGTGAAGGTGATTCACTACTAAACTAATCAAGGAACCGGCTTTACTGATTAGATGCGCATAACAACATCGTGCGATTAATCGTGCCGCCCTACAGTAAGTGTATAGCAATGCCTGGGGAACCAATAACAGCATGCTAAAAATAACAAATAACTGTAAAGCAACACCTCCCTGACAACCACACACAACACCCTAGCAACTAGCCTATATAACAGCACCCTTAAGACAAACAGTCCCCATAGTAACCATATAACACATAGTAACTGTATAGATAAGCCCCGGGCAACTAACTACAACACTCTTTGTATAACAGCACGCTAAAAACAACACTCTGACAACCACACACAACATCCTAGCAACTTCATAACAACACCCTAAAAACAAACAGTACCCATTGTAACCCTATAACAATGCCCTGGCACACACCTGGCGACTGCATAACAGAACCCTAGAAACAAACAGTAAGCATAGTAACCGTATCGCATCGCCCTGGCAACCAACCACAACAACATAACAGCAGGCTATAAACACCTAGCTAGTATCCGCAGTAAGCATATAGCAACGCCCAGGGAACCAATAACAGCATGCTAAAAACAACCAGGAACTGTATAGTAACACCTCCCTGACAACCACACACAACACCCTAGCAACTAGCCTATATAACAGCACCCTGAAAAACAAACAGAGTACCCATAGTAACCATATAACACATAGTAACTGTATAGATAAGCCCTTGGCAACCAACCACAACACTCTTTGCATAACAGCAGGGTAAAAAAAACTAGTAGTATCCACAGTGTCTAGCAACGCCCTGGGAACCAATAACAGCACGCTAAAAACAACACTCTGATGATAACCACACACAACATTCTAGCAACTTCATAAAAACACCCTAAAAACAAACAGTCCCCAGAGTAACCATAATAACAATGCCCCGGCACACACCTGGCAACTGCATAACAGAACCCTAGAAACAAACAGTAAGCATAGTAACCATATAGCGTTGCCCTGGCAACCAACCACAACACCCTTAACATACCAGCAGGCTATAAAAAACTAGCTAGCATCTGCAGTAAGCATATAGCAACGCCCTGGGAACCAATAACAGCATGCTAAAAACAACCAGGAACTGTATAGTAACACCTCCCTGACAACCACACACAACACCTTAGCAACTAGCCTATATAACAGCACCCTTAAAACAAACAGAGTACCCATAGTAACCATATAACACATAGTAACTGTATAGATAAGCCCTTGGCAACCAACCACAACACTCTTTGCATAACAGCAGACTAAAAACAACTAGTATCCACAGTGTCTAGCAACGCCCTGGGAACCAATAACAGCACGCTAAAAACAACACTCTGACAACCACACACAATATCCTAGCAACTTCATAACAACACCCTTAAAACAAACAGTATCCTACCCATAGTAACCATATAACAACGCCCTGGCACACACCTGGTGACTGAATAACAGAACCCTGGAAACAAACAGTAAGCATAGTAACCATATAGCGTCGCCCTGGCAACCAACCACAACACCCTTAACATAACAGCAGGCTATTAAAAAACTAGCTAGTATCCGCAGTAAGCATATAGCAACGCCCTGGGAACCAATAACATTATGCTAAACCAATAACTGTATAGTAACACACATCCCTGTATCCACACACAACACTCTAGCAACTAGCCTATCTAACAGCACCCTTTAAAACAAACAGTACCCATAGTAACCATATAACACATAGTAACTGTATAAGCCGCTTTCCGACCAGAGGGACTTTTGCAGTTCCTAGAACCTAACGTTCCTATAACCCTTTTTTTTCTCGTGTTCCGACCGGACTAAATGGGGGATTTTTTAGTTCCTCAGACCGTAGTTCCTATAACTATTTCAGTACCTAGTCTAGAGCAAGGACTTTTTTAGTTCCCTTTCCCTAGGTCTACGTTGATTGGTTAAACTTAAGTCATGCACTGTCAACACGGAACTTGTAGCGCGCTGTCTCCGTGTTTTTGCAAAACATTACATCGAGGATTAAGACAAACATAACGCATTCAACCAGCTAATTGCTAATTTTAGATAAACTTACCCGTCGTTTTATTTGCCTCCTGCGCTCTGCTCTTTTATCTTCTTCCATCATATTACTTAATATCATATTACGCTGGAGCATTCGTCTTCTGTGTTTCTCTGTACAGAACTTGAGTTCTAATAATCTCATAATCTTTAAACGCCGCCGTTCGTTCTCCGTTATTAAGGTCCCGGCAAGGCAGAACAGGAACATTGCAATCAGTCTTTTTTTATATAAGAACAACAGACATTTATGTATACAGCAAAATTAACATTCAATATATAAATTACAAAGTCTTTCAAACTAGGGGGGGGGGTATTGTAAACTTATATAAAGATATTATAACATTTGCATATTTTCAATGTTTTAAACGCTTTTTGCTTCATAGAAAATCGGAGTGAATCAATATAAACCTCAATTTCTTTCCTAAATAAAATAAAATTAGGCTTTTTACAGGAGAATTTGCATTTATGAAAATAAAATTTTGCCATTAAAAGAATGAAATTAATTAAATAATTCTTATTGTGCTTAACTGCTGGTTTGTTGCTGTTGTATGTGGCCACGCTACGTCTAGTGATGACGCTTTAAAGACCATCGCCGTGCTTGCGTTACCCCTCCCACCAGTTCCTATGGCCACTTGGCCAGTGCGAACGCAAGCAGCAAAACCGAGTTTGGGGGAGAGTAGTTCTTAGAACTGTTTAGAAGTGGACAGTTATAACTAAGTAAGGGTTAATGCCCGACGGTTGCCTCCGCCGAAGTCCATTAAAACCTGACAACGGACACCTCGGAGGGCATTAACCCGCTTATACCATGGTCACTTGCCAAATAAAACATTTTTAACTTTTTAACTTGCCTTGCTTGACTGTTTAGCAACCGGAGATATTTATAGTCCGCTTAGCTCGTATCCCTTCAGGTTCACAAATGCATTTTTTTTTTCATGAAACACAAAGGTAGGCATAGTTTTTTTTTTTTATTACACATAAAACAATTAATCAAACAACAATAAAAAAACAATTAGCTCTGAGCTCCAGCGATTTGCGCTTAACGTTATAGAGGGCAATAAAATAATCAGATCAAAGAGAGGGTCATTTGCCTCAGACTCCTTAGGCTTGAAACGCTGTAACGTTGAGCCTTCTCCTGCCTTGGTTGTCTGGACAGCTGCGTAAAACTCCCGCAGGGTCTCATTCAGGGGTGCGCGTTTCCCGAAAGCATCGTTAGCCAACTATGGTCGCAAGTTACGTCGTTACCAATAGAGTTCAATGGAGCAGAGCAGCAGCGGTGTAATTTTCTCCGTTTTATTTACTTTTTTTTCTTTCTTCAGCAGCATACCAGTCGTCAAAGTTGCCATATTCTCCATAAATGTTAAAAGAAATAGCACGAAGTCGCTCATTGTTGTATTAGGCTATAACATCTTGATAGAGCATGTGACTGCCTGTTGCTATGGTTACTCACAGCCGTTGTAGGCAGCGCATTTATTTATTAATTTCGAATGGTAAACAGGCAGTTTCACCGGAACTACTTTACTAGGTGTCCTATATCACTTTTTAACGGACACCCTGCAGCCAATCAGAATCGAGTATTCACCCAGACCATGGTATAAGTTCCTATAACTACTTGGTCGGAAAGCGGCTATAGATATGCCCCTGGCAACCAACCACAACACTATTAACTGCAGGCTAAAAACAACTAGTATCCACAGCAACTGTCTAGCAAATGCCCTGGGAACAAATAACAACACCCTAAAAACAAACAGAACCCATACTAACCATATAACAATGCCCTGGCACACACCTGGCAACTGTATAACAGAACCCTAGAAACAAACAGTAAGCATAGTAACCGTATAGCGTCGCCCTGGCAACCAACCACAACACCCTTAAAATACCAGCAGGCTATAAAAAACTAGCTAGTATCTGCAGTAAGCATATAGCAACGCCCTGGGAACCAATAACAGCATGCTAAAAACAACCAGGAATTGTATAGCAATGCCCTGGCAACAAACCACAACACCATTTGCATAACAGCAGGCTAAAAACAACCAAAGTAGGCATATAGCAACACCCTGACAACTGCTTAACAAGAACACCCTAAAAACAAACGATAACCATAATCATAGCAATGCCCTGCCACACGACAACACCCAACAAAAAGCAAAATAGCACCCTAAAAACAAACAGTTACCATATAGCAACGCCCTAGCAACCGCTCCCAGCATGAGAATGGTGAGACTTGCAGTATCAAACATCGCTCAGATTTTCATCAGTAGTTCTCTAATGAGATTTTAAATAACACTAATGGATCAGTGATAGATGACGCTCCTAATTAGACTCCTCAGCCTCTTGCATGTTCATTTTGCTTCTTCTCTATGAATGATCGCTGACTTTATCATCTTATCAATAACTGAGTTTAAGCATGAAGGCAGCGGCGCGGACGAATATCTGTTTTACAGAGGTTTAATACTGCAGAAGCTCTATTTCCACAGCTCTGAAGTGACTGAAATCAATAAGCGTTTGACACTCATGTTGTGTCTATTATACACCCTTCAGAAGATCAATAACATCAGTGCAACACGCTCAATAAGAGGTTCTGTTAGTAATATACAAGCATCAAACTCCCTTCTGGTCAGGTGCCGTGGATCACACATGGGAACTTCTCTGTAAAAATCACATTTTTCTAGTTTGGAACATTTTCACACGCCACTTGACTCACTGCACTGTGTGTGTGTGTGTGTGTGTGTGTGTGTGTGTGCGTGTGTGTGTGGAGAATGACACAGAGCAAACTAGCTTGAACAACATTCAAAGGTCCTGAAATGTAGGCTGTAAATGCTCAATTTAACATTAATGGACAAAATAAATCCAGATTTAAATAGAGCTGCATCATTCTGGATATGCCGAGAATCACGATTTTTTGTTTGTGTAGATTAAGGCCACATTTCCACTAGGGCTGTCAAGCGATTAATTGCATCCAAAATAAAAGTTTGTGTTTACATAATATGTGGGTGCACTGTGTATAATTATTTTGTATATATATATATATATATATATATATTAGGGCTGTCAAAACGATTAATCGTGATTAATCGCATCCAAAATAAAAGTTTGTGTTTACATAATATGTGGGTACAGTGTGTATAATTATTTTGTATATATATATATATATATATATATATATATATTAGGGCTGTCAAAACGATTAATCGCGATTAATCGCATCCAAAATAAAAGTTTGTGTTTACATAATATATGTGGGTGCACTGTGTATAATTATTATATATATATATATATATACACACACACATGCTTGTATAGATTTAAGAAATATTTTCATGTATATTCTGTATATAGATTTATTTATAATTTATATTATATATAAATATAAATATTTTATATATAAATTATATTTTTTTCTTAAATATACATGCATGTGTGTTTTTTATATATATACAAAATAATTATACACAGTGCCCCCACATATATTATGTAAACACAAACTTTTATTTTGGATGCGATTAATCGTTTTGACAGCCCTAATATATATATATATATATATATATATATATATATATATATACGCAAGTATATTTAAGAAAAAATATTATATATATATATATATATATATAATATAGAATATTTATATGTAGCCTATATATAATATAAATTATATATAAATCTATATACATTATATACATGAAAATATTTCTTAAATATATACAAGCATGTGTGTGTGTATTTATATTTATAAACTAATTATTCACAGTGCACCCACATATATAATTATGTAAACACAAACTTTTATTTTGGATGCGATTAATCACGATTAATCGCTTGACAGCCCTAACCAGCCTTTACACATAACGGTTTGAGTGAATGGTTCAATGACTCATAAATACTTCACTTGTTTCGTTACTGGAATTCATAATCTTTGAACAAATTTTAACGTTTGAGTGAATGAATCAGTCACTCACAAATACCTCACTTATTTCGTTACTGTAATTCATCGTTTTTGGACAAATTTGAACATTTTTGAACGAATCTTCTGAATGAATGATTCATTGCCAAATACATTTTTAAGTCACTTGCCACCTACTGGTGTAACAATGTAATATACAATTGTTATTTGAAGCATCCAGCTACTTTCTAAAGGTGATTTACTCTATTTTGATCTCTACTGTAGACATCAGTGTTTATACCTGAACTCTAACCTTTTATCCCAGTGCTTCAGTGATAATATGAATAACTGTATCACAGAAATAATGAAACTGTGTGGTTGAAAATAGGGATGGGCAACGATTAATCGCGGTTCATCGCATCCAAAATAAAAGTTTGTGTTTACATAATATATGTTTGTGTGGTGTGTATAATTAATTTGTATATATACGTACCCACACATGCATGTATATATTTAAGAAATATGTGCATGTATATATATTTTTTATTCACAATTAATATTATATATAAATAATTAAATATAAATATTTGATATATTAATAACACATTTTTCTTAAATATATACATGCATGTGTGGGTATTTATATAAACAAATTAATTATACACACTACACACATATATATTATGTAAACACAAACTTTATTTTGGATGTGATTAATCGTTTGACAGCCCTAGTTTGTGAAGCTGTTTCATATCTATGATGGCTCTCTCTGGATCAGAACGCAGATCTGAATGTTTGCTGTAATGTTTTGAAAGATTATTAACTAGACAGGAGAATCGTTGTCATGTAGGAATGAGATCATGTGGGTTTGAATTGAGATTGTGATCTTTTAACGATTAATAGGGCAGCTCTAGAATTAAAGGGACAGTTCACCCAAAAATACAAATTCTTTCATCTATTACATGTCGGTCCAAACCCATAAGACTTTTGATTATCGTCCAAAACTGTGACGCATTGAAACGTTCATAAAGACACGTGTCGTATGTGTAGCAAATTGTCAAAAAAGATAAATGTAGGGCAGGACTTGGTTCTATGAATCAGTTGCTGATTGGATGTTGAGATGTGGGCGTGGCATTTAAAAGTGGATGCAAATTAATCCAAGTTTGCAGGGGCGGAGTTTAAGCAGAATAAATAATTGGAGTCTTATGACATTTAAATTAAACATTGCGAGGTCGAAAAATTTAATTAAACATATGGATAAATTGTTCACAATACGATGAGTAATATGCATTTAGAAAACAGATTTCATTTCATGTCAACTTTAAATTTACAGACTTGGACCAGTTAGAAACCACCTGACAACTTTATAGCAACATGCAAAAAAACATCCACGTAGCAACACACTGGCAACCACCCACCAACATTAATGAGCAAACATTCTCTACTAATTGGCCATTATATCACTTTTTTTTAATCGATACTGTGTTTGCAGTCAAAGATTACTGGTGATTGATCCATGGTGATAAATCAATCCATGTGGGGTTCAAACATGCTCAGATCTACACTAGACTATGAGTGAAACCCTGGAAACAACATTAAATCTTAAAAAATACATAAGATTGCCTTGATGTTGCCTTCTAGATTGTATTACCATGGTGATATCATGGACTTTACATGAATGCACTTACATGAATGCAATGGTTCTATCAAGGTACTACCGTATTAGTCCTTAAACACTAAATTAAATCAAGGGGAAACAGACATGATTACGAGCCATCATGTTAAATAGCCTAAAATGTGGTAATACCATGGTACATGTCTAATAAACAAGGTAATACCATGGTAAATACCCCAAAAACTGGTATTACCGTTCTAAAAACATTATAGCACCATTATAACTTCAGTCAATGCAATCAGGCAGTATCAGCCATGATTCTTCAGACTTATGTTATATGATGGAAACATCACTCATGTATACAATTGTTATGATCAAGTTGTGGTACTGCGCAGTGTGTTTCTGCTTCTGGTGACTCAGGCTTCCGCCACACACACACACACACACACACACACACACACACACACACACACACACACACACACGACACCGAGCTCTCTGTTTCACAGCAGCAGCAGACATGATATTCATAACCATGATACGAGTTTACACTAGTGATTTACTCACATCTCAGTGACTGATGCTGCTGAACGTAATCACAGGTGTCTCACGCTCTTCATCCTCATCCTCATCAAACCCCACCGCCGCTTATTTCGCTCTAACCGCGCCTCATTCGAAGGAGAACCTGCTCAATTAAAAGCTCAAACACTAAAGCATACCTACTCAAGTGTAATGAGTGTGCATGAGGCTCTTGCGTGCTCTCGGTTGGATCTGTAGCAGCCGAACCGTTTCTCCAGCCCGCGGCGCGCTCAGATCCGGGTCCTAGCGCCGGAGTCTGTGAACGTCAACAACAGGTTGCAGCGCGTTCATTGGACATTCGCTCATGAATATTAATCAGATACTGACATTTCTTACTGAAACGTCGTTTAGTTGTGTAATTAATATTCACATCTGAAACTATAAGTTGGTAAATGTATTACTGTAAACAATGAGTGGCCCAAAAAAATGAAAACATGACATATTGATTAGTATAAATAAAATAGCCTAATGTTTTGGTGACTTAGAAGTGACTGGTTTCATTCTTCATTCATTTATGAGACTTTATTATGGGTTCATTACAAGGCTTTACAAAGACCTTCATGCACTAGATGCTCTTTGTGCAACAACAACAATGAGCTCTTTGTACGCATCCAATTTACAAATCTAATTTGACAACCGCGCTTACCCAAATGAGACCAAAATAAATGCATCACACCAGAAAAATAAGTCTGCCTATTCAATGACTGCATAACTGCACAACTTCACACAGAAACTTAGAAACAGACTCTATGCTTCCAGAATATTCCAACAGACTGCAAAAATCCCTTATCCCTCCTCGCTTTGTCATAAAACTAGACACAATCCGTGTTCAGATCAATTAAAGAGAAGTGTAAGGTCAAATGGAGACACCCGTTCCGGAACCTGTGCCACCCGTTGTCATGGATACGGCAGTTTCCTGTGTGCACATAGCGCATGGCAGCGTGACCGTTCATTTATTCACTTGTGATATGAAGACAACTCTCTTATCTTGATATAGTGAAGAGCTGTACATCTAAAACGTGTTCACATGGCATCAGCGCTCCTGTCTCCATGGGAACCACTAATGTGGAGAGGCAACAGCTTTTAATTGTTTATCAAATGCCAATTAGACTCAATAAGGAAGTAGAAGGGAAAGGTTGGAGGGTTTGTGTTGAACTTGGCTTGAATATTTGTGACCAAGAGAGAATAAAGCCTATGAGATATAATGGGTTCATAAAATCATTCCAAGAATGATTCCAATGAAATTGTTTATCTATGCCGTTATCGGTATAGTTGTGGTGTGGACTTAGAATGTCATTCTTAAATATTCCAGTATTTCAGGATTCCAATTTTGATTGGATTAATAATCTGTCAGCTAATTTGGACATCATGCACCAGTAGCTAAATTACAGCTGCCATTCATACTATTGCTGTGAATGTAGTTCTTAAATATATTTAATCTGCAGTAACTTTTTGGTTGCAAAAAATTATGTATGTGTTATAACTTATTAGAATGTATTTTGTGGTTCAAAAAAGGTAATCTGATTGTGTAATGCATATTACTTGTAATGTACTATTTTACTTTACTTGTAAGTAACATCCAAAAGTAATCTGATTACATTATGCATGTTACCCATAGTGTGGTGCTTTACTCGTAACATCAAAAAAATCTGATTATCTAATGCACACTACTTTTAACGCATTGCTTTTTTATGCGGTACATTAAAAAGTAATCTGATTACATACATGTTACTTGTAAACCGTTAAATACTGGTAACATCAAAAAGAAATCTAATTACGTAATACATGTTACTTGTAATGTATTTACTCTTAACATCCAAAAGTAATCTGATTATGTAATGTGTTACTCGTAATGTGTTACTTGTAACATTAGAAACATAATTGATTATGTGATGCATTACTCGTAATGTGTTACTTCACTTGTAACATTAAAAAGTAATCTGATTACATAATGCATGTAACTTGTAATCTGTTAAATACTCGTAACATCAAAAAGAAAAATTATTACGTAATACATGACACTTGTAATGTATTTACTTGTAAAATCCAAAAGTAATCTGATTATGTAATGCGTTGCTCGTAATGTGTTGTTACTTCACTTGTAACATTAGAAACATAATTGATTATGTAATGTGTTACTCGTAATGTGTTACTTCACTTGTAACATTAGAAACGCAATTGATTAAGTAATGCTTTACTCGTAATGTGTTACTTCGCTTGTATCATTAAAAAAGTAATTGATTATGTAATACATTACTCGTAATGTGTTACTTCACTTGTAACATTAAAAAGTAATCTGATTATGTAATGCATGTTACTTAAGTATTTAACGTAATCCGTTAAATACTTATAACATCAAAAAGAAAACTAATTACATAATACACATCACTTGAAATGTATTTACTCGTAACATCCAAAAGTAATCTGATTATGTAATGCGTTACTCGTAATGTGCTACTTCACTTGAAACATTAAAAACAAAATTGATTATGTAATGCATTACTCGTAATGTGTTACTTTACTTGTAACATCCAAAAGTAATCTGATTATGTAATGCGTTAACCATGTGTTACTTTACTTGTAACATTAAAAACAAAATTGATTATGTAATCCATTACATGTAATGTGTTACTTCACTTGTAACATTAAAACCAAAATTGATTATGTAATGTGTTACCCGTAATGTGTTACTTTACTTGTAACATTGAAAACAAAATTGATTATGTAATCCATTACTCGTAATGTGTTACTTTACTTGTAACATTAAAAAGTAATCTGATTATGTAATGCGTTACTCGTAATGTGTTACTTCAACATTAAAAACAAAATTGATTATGTAATCCATTACTCGTAATGTGTTACTTTACTTGTAACATTAAAAAGTAATCTGATTATGTAATGCGTTACTCGTAATGTGTTACTTCAACATTAAAAACAAAATTGATTATGTAATCCATTACTCGTAATGTCTTACTTTACTTGTAACATTAAAAAGTAATCAGATTATGTAATGCGTTATGTGTTACTTCACTTGTAACATTAAAAACGAAATTGATTATGTAATGCGTTACCCGTAATGTGTTACTTTACTTGTAAAATTAAAAAGTAATCTGATTATGTAATGCGTTACACGTAATGTGTTACTTCACTTGTAACATTAAAAATAAAATTGATTATGTAATGTGTTACCCGTAATGTGTTATTTTACTTGTAACATTAAAAAGTAATCTGATTATGTAATGCATTACCCGTAATGTGTTACTTCACTTGTAACATTAAAAAGCAATCTGATTATGTAATGCGTTACTCGTAATGTGTTACTTCACTTGTAACATTAAAAACAAAATTGATTATGTAATGCGTTACCCCGTAATGTGTTACTTTACTTGTAGCATTAAAAAGTAATCTGATTATGTAATGCAGGTTACTTGTAATGCGTTAAATACTTGTAACTTCAAAAAGCAAACTACTTACCTAATACACGTCACTTGTAATGTATTTACTCGTAACATCCAAAAGTAATCTGATCATATAATGAATGTTACTCGTAATGCATGTTACCCGTAATGTGTTATTTCACTCGTAACATTAAAAAAGTAATCGGATTATGTAATGCATGTTACCTATAATGTGTTACTAAGTAATCTGATTACAATATGGACATTACCCCAACACTGTTTGTTTCAAAAGAGATTGAAAACACCTGATTGCTAGTTTTTCCACAGTCTGGAAACATCAATAGATAAATGTAGATTTCAGTCTGAGTTTTTGTCAGAGAGAAGAGCTATGGTAGAATGTCCATTTTAAACATAATCAGAATTCTCAGCTAATAAGTGTAAATTGACACACTCTGGAGGAGCATGAGAGTGTTCTACATGTAGTCTGAGTTGTGTTTTCACAGAGCTGTATCTTCAGCAGATCTTTGATGGAATCACGTCTTTAGACCATACGTCAATATCCGCCGTTTTAGGGTACCCTTTAACGTCGGTTAGATAACGTTATCGGATCCTAACCCTACCCCGGACCTAAACCTACCCCGTCAACTAACTGACGTTAAAGGTAAAGCGTCAGTTGTATGACGTCCCAGGATCGTCATGGAACTGACGTTAAAGGGTACCCTAAAACGGCGGATGTTGACGTATGGTCAAAAGACGTGCCAAGACGTCAGTTGTATGACGTCTTGGGATGAGACTGTGTTACATTCTGATATCAAAGACATGCAACACTCAACTTATATGAAGCTTATTCTCTGTCTGCTGGTCGAACTTGAACAAACTCAACTGCATTTGCAATAATCCCATGAAAAATCCTGACTGAGGTTGTTATAATTCATGCATGAAAAGGTTAATAATAAGTGACCCTGGATCACAAAACCAGTCACATGTCGCACAGGTTTATTTGTGGCAATAGCCAACAAGACATTGTATGGGTTTTAAAAAAATTATCAATTTTTCTTTTATGCGAAAAATCATTGGGATATTAAGTAAAGATCATGTTCCATGAAGATATTTTGAAAATTTTCTACCGTAAATATATAAAACATTCATTTTGGTGACTTTGCAGCACAATCGCGAACATAAATGAAGAATTTTAAAGGTGATTTTCTCAATGTTTTGATTTTTATTTTTTTTTTACACCCTCAGATCTCGGCCAAATATTGTCATATCCTAATAAACCATACATCAATGGAAAGCTTATTTATTTCTTATCTCTTTCTAGCGAAGTAAAAATATAAATTTTGAAAGAAATTGACGCATATGACTGGTTTTGTGGTCCAGGGTCACATTTAAAGAATATTTTTCCACTATAAATAGCCTTGTGTGCATTGGAAAGGTTCAATGGATGTTAAAGGTTTTTCATGGAACCACAGATGCCAATGAAGAACCTTTATTTTTAAGAGTAACTGTTAATGCACTGTAACCTACTGTTAATGTGCAGTGTTTACCATTATTTGATAAATGTCCATGAGCATTTCCATTAGTACAGTGTCATTGCACAGCTAACAGGAAACCAAATTATCCTAATTGAATTCAGGACAAGTTAATATATAGTCTGTGTCACTGAACCTCCTCTTCCCATCGCTTAACCTGGTTGTGTTCGATTATTCAACCATGACAGTATAATGAGGGCCATGAAAGCCAGTCTCATAAAATCAACAAAAGCCGGCTCATATCTGCTGCTCATAATTTGTTTAAACAAATCCAAAAGTGAGATCAGTGGTGAAAAGGGTGTTTTTTGTTTAACTTTAATAGTTAAGTAGATATAATGGAGCTCATTGCTGTCTATAGGAGACACAATGAAGATACTACATAGATATTATACTATGGATTATCGGCTACATAATTTTTATGTCTTGCAGAAAAATGACAATGATAATTATTACCAAAAGGCTTGAGATTCACTCAGTTTTACAAGTTTATTAAAGCGACTATCGAGGTCTAATGACACCCTACAATAGAAATATGTGTTACAATGTTACTACACGTATTGGCAGTGTGAGCGCGCCCTCTGGCGGTACGCGTGAACTGTGCGCTGACGCTAGAGTCTATCACGTGACACTAACAATCACATGACGGACCGAAGTTGAAAACAGGAAGACATCGAACTCGTATTTTAATCGAATCAGGTAAAGCTTTATTTGTCATCGTCGCTGTTTCTACTTAAAACATTGCTATTAGTAATTATTAATTTCTAAATTACACTTTCGTATCTACAGGCGAAGTAAACAGATCACGTCATGCATCAACCTATTGTCTTTTGAGTCAAAATGTAGCACTAGTTTAGTTTATTGCGACTCACCATTATTCTGAAACATTTTGTGTGCAAAATAATCGTGCATGTAAAATGCTGTGTTTATGTGCATCACCTGTGTTTGTGAATTGTACAGTATGTGAAATGGCCGCGGCGGTGGAGAGAACTGATGATCTGGTGCGAGAGTATCTGATCTATCGAGGTTTCAACAGCACACTCAAACATCTGGACTCAGAGATCAAATCAGACAAGGAGAAAGGCTTCAGAGTGAGTCTGTGCTTATTTACTTCCCTCCTGCATGCCTGGCTTTTGCGGGTTCATGCACAAGTTAAGGACAGTATCATAACAGGACAGTCTAATATCTCTAACAGGCTTTTAGTACGTACATTAAATAATGTATATCACATTAAAAAGGTCAAGTATAAGTATGCATGAATCAAATGTTCATGTGTATTATATGTAATAGTGTAAATGTTGGTTTTGTGATGTGTGTTCCAGGTTGATAAAATCATCGATCAGCTCCAGCATCTGATTCAGAACTATGATCTGGCGGGTCTGAAGGAGTACTGGGGGTATCTGGACCGCAGGCTCTTCTCCAGGCTGGAGGACATCTACAGACCCACCGTCAGCAAGCTGAGGACCAGCCTCTTCCGCTTCTACGTTATACACAGCGTTCAGGTGCAGCACAACACACCCAGGAACGCAACGACTGCATCAGAAAATTTATTTTTGTATGAAGGAAATTTAAAGGGTGGTTCAGGATTTTGGACATCGGACCTCTTTTCCAAGTTAAGGCCCGTTCACACCAAGCACGATAACTGTAAAGATAACTATAAAGATATAATTCTAAAAATCGTTTTCCATATTAAAGAATAACAGAGTTCACACCACAGCTATAACGATAAAGATATGAGGAACGATATCGTTGGAATCACTTTCAGAACGATTTTTTTCCAGCTGTCCAACGATAAAACACTGACAACCAATGAGAATCCATTCTAAAGGTCTCGCGCATTTAAAATGGCAGATAACATTGCAGAGAAGTTAATCGTTGAGGTACAAATAAAAATCCTCCACTGTTTGGCAAGTCAAACCCCCGTTTCAAGGATAAAAAAGATGGATATGTGGAAAGCAATCGGTCGTATCCTGGGAATAAACGGTGAGAAGTATTCACAATGAGATATTATGCAGTTTAGCATAGTGTTACAAAATTACCTCAGGTAGGCTATCCAGCGCTAGTTGACAACATCGCTGAAGTTGCAGCGGTAAAGGTGTTGACTAGGCGATGTTTTTATCCCATCATTGCCTTCGTTAGCTAAATCCACTGTAAGATATTAGACTTGCTAGATTCAATGTTTAGATGCGCTCCCAACTCGTCTTTTAAGGATACCGTGTACCCAAAAGCGTAAATTTGTTTGTAAAGTAAAGCAGCAGCCATCCATTTTTGCTTCTTTGAAACCTCAGTGCGGGCGCGCGTGCGGGCATGAGCGCACACGTGTGCTTAGAATAAAAAGATCGTTATCGGTTGTCGGTGTGGACGCATTTATAGTTATCTTTATCGTTACCTTTATAGTTATCGTGCTTAGTGTGAACGGGCCTTTAGCCTTAGTGTTATTTATCAGTGGAGACAGATTAGAACCCAGAAACTCTGACACGCTTGGTAAAAGTTCTGCAACAGGCAGGCTAGCAGTTACCGTTGACTCACGCTAGCCTAGCACCGACAAACTATGTAACTGGAACAACTGGCTGAAAGTTTTTGACTGATAAGTCAACATTGGAACATTGCATTATTTTATTTTTTTGCATTGTGGAATTGTCATGAAAACGGCACAACACGTTTACTCGTCCAATTTTGTTACTGCTACGCAAATATAAACTTCAAGGTAGTATTACATTAAATTTATACTAATCAGTAAGTAAACGTATTAGTGATGAATTATTGAAAATAATATATGCTTAAAATAAATAATAGTAAATTAAATAATAATACATACATAATAAAAAGCAATATTATTTCAAGGCAGTACTAAATTAATTTAATTGATGGTATTCATTATATATACTAAACTCTATATAAATATATATTAAATATATAATTAATATAAATAATAGTAATAAAAGCTATATTATTTCAATATTTAATATATATTTACTTATCAATATTATAAAAAATAATAGTACCATTAAATAATATATACTTCATGTAATTAATAATACAAAATTCATAGTAAATTTGTTAAATAATAATGAATGATAATTAAAACAGGTTCGTTTCGGTGTCTGTCTGTAAATCGGGTATGCTGTGATGCTCATCCTGAATCTGCTGTGTCTCAGTCGAGGAATCCAGAGAAGACGCAGGAGTTTTTCCAGAAGCAGGCGCTGGAGCTGCAGGCTCAGCCGGAATGGCGGGAATGGTTCGCTCTGCCGTTCCTTTCCACCCCGGAACAGAATCCAGTCTTCTCTCCGTACTTCTCCCGCCAGTGGGCCGACACTTTCCTGGTGTCTCTGCACAACTTCCTCAGCGTTCTCTTCCAGTGCATGCATATCCAAACACTGCTGTTGCCAGGCAACCCATGAGCTGCTCATTGTAACCTCCGTCTATTATGGGATGGGGGGAATTATGATTGTTTAAATAGCCTTAATGTCGAAATTACATTAAGTGTGTACACATTTTTGAATATGCATTAATCCCTGATATTATATTAAATGTAATCATATGTAATGTGATGAAATTGATAGTGCTCCTTAACAGCCTCACCTCTGCCTGCGCTCTTGAGCTTTGACAGTGAAGTGCAGAAACTCACGGGTCTTCAGGAGGAGAACGAGCAGTACAGACAGATGGTGAGATCTCCACGGTTTACTAGTTGAGCTAGTCAGTAATGCCTGATGTAACATGGTACAGATGCAACTTCATAATGCTTAATATTGCACTAAAATATCAACATGACATCACGACTTTTGCGTAAACATACACGCCACTTTCGAGTCAAGTGGCGTGTTATCTCTACGCATTTTGAGCTATCCGCGTGTATCCGCGTGTATGCGTGTATGTCTACGCCATTAACGTCCGCGTCATTCCGCGTGTCTGTACACGCGCGTCAAATGTCCAGTCATAAATGCCATTAACCCCAGTGACGGTTATATATTTAAATAACATTAAGTCAACGGCGTTCATAAACACGCTGAAAAGCGATTATGCGTCTTGATAGCACGCCAAAAATGCAAATACGAATTGGCGTGTCATACACACGCTACTTAATGAGATCAGTCTGAAAATATACATTGTTCAGCCTCGGATATGTGTACAATGGAAGAAGGCTTTGGGATTAGTTTTACGGCAAAAGTATCACAGCATGAAAAATAAGCATTAAACTTGTTTAAAATTTCATTGCACAAAACTGAAACATGAATTCAAAACAATGTTTTCCTTTATTTTATTGCTGTTTTGCACTCTCTCTCTCATTTTGTGTACACTTGTGCTGTTTTATCTCTTGCTTTTCTAAATATTGTATGTAATTTTATGTAAACGAGAAGGGTATTTAGCGTCACTATTGGTCCACTTGTTTTAGATTGACGCCTCCTCTAGCCAACCATTTAAAGAGGAGACTATAAAGGGACAGTTCACCTTAAAAATCAAAGTAAAGTCCTAATTTATTCACCCTGGTGTTGATCTAATGCCGAACGTGTGACCTTTCTGGACCACAAAAGGATAATTTTGTTTCGCTCACGCTCCTCCGTAAAAGAAAGTTGTGATAAATCAACTTGCTACATGAAATACAATACCTCGAAATCCCCAAAACGCGATAACTTGTTTCAATGAACACAACAAATATATAGAAAGTACATTGATTGTATTTCAGAATGTGTTTTCTTGATTTCTTACAACTTGTGTTTTTTTCTATTATTCCTCATGCCTTAAAATATCTTGAATGTAACTCGACACTAGGGTTGTGTATCATTTGAATTTGAACGATTCTGATTCCGATTCCTTGTTTCGATTCCGGTTCCCAACGATTCTCGATTCCGATTCTTTTAAGAGGCAGGGTCAAAAAAGTTTAGCTAACCTTGCTAACCAACGGTCTTTCTGAAGGAAATACTCCTTTCTAAAGGGAAATACTCTGCATTTTGCCGAGATTTTGATATTTTTAGAAAAGCGAAGCCACACTTTGGACCGCCGACGTAAGCTACTCATGTTCGACTCGCGCGGTTATGCCAAAACTTCCGGTAGACGCTTCTTCATTGGTGTTGTTCAGCGGTTTCTTCTTCTGGTCGGCAGAGTGTGAATATCGAAACTAGGAATCGAAATTTTTACTTTTGAACGATTCTGGGAAAAACAAAAAGTTAGTCCCGGTTCCAATCGATACTCGATTCTCGATAGCCAACCCTACTCGACACCCTTGCCTCATTTAGTATACATGGTTCTATGAATATGCAGATGAGCCCCGCCTCCACTCACTCAGCTCAGAGATCCACTGGTTGACGATAACATCTTGATCTGAATGGTTACAAGGTCGTTTGTGACGTCAGAAACACCAGCGATTTCAAAGTGTGTTTTTGAGACTGTCTTTGGTTCACTGCAGTTTTAAGCAGAAAATACTCAGCAATGCTGTCGACTTGATTTACACATGATTTGTCTTAAAGCATATTAAAAACGCTACATAGACTACATTAGCTTGTTTTTCACCAAACACGTTTTTTCAAGAACATTTTATAAAAGTTCTCCTTTTGAGGTCCAAAAAAATGAAGGGCTTAAAGCTTACGACATTAAAACAACACCAAGGTGAGTAAATGAGGACTTTACTTTCATTTTAAGGTGAACTGTCCCTTTAAAGTTTTGATTCTTGCTTATTATTTTTTGATCTGTGACTTTTAGTGGCCTATTTGAAGAGCGGTAATTTTGTTAAGATGCATCTGCCTGTAATCAAACATCTCCCTTTGTTCCAGTTATTTGCTCTTCAAGGAGAATCACGGCCAAAGAAAGACGAGGTGATGGTGCATCACAAACTCCCGGCGTACGTCCAGCACATGGACCGACTCGGCGACACTGAGCTGTGAGGAGACTGTAGCACTGAAATCATCCCTTTGTTCACGCAGGGTGTTTTTATCCAACCATTTCACATGATATCAATGTTTACAAGCACAAACTGAAAATAATGAGACTGACGAGCGTTTGACTAGTGAATAAACATTCACTTGAAACGTAACTTCCTCACAATAGTCTTGATTGTGTCTGTGATCATTTCTGCACATCACTGTGATAATACAGGGTATGTCGGAGTTGACGAAAAAATCATGTTAAAGAATATGCAATCAAAACAATTTTTGACACACATGAAGCACACAGAACGGATCTGCACAATGTCAACGAGGTGTAAAGGTTTCTGTTCCTGCAAGCTCTTTGTGAAGATTAAATCGAAGATTAAACTACGATTCTTCACAAAAGGCCTCTTCGTCTAAAGTTAAAAGGCATTCAAACTGGAAAGGGGAAATCTGAGGAAGGGAAGTGAGCGGGAAAATCAGGTAGTGTGAAGTGTGTATGTTTTCAGAAACGTGAGCGATGTTTCATCTCTTTTCTCAGTGATCTCGTGTACAGTCAGAGGAACGTGAACATGACCACGCCGTCCAGAAACTTCTTCTCCACGTTCCTCCCTCAGGCCAGACGTGCTCCTGGGAAAACGGCCCCGGGGTCACAGTCTTCGCCTACACAGGCCTCGCTGGGCCGGAAAGACTCTCCCGCCGGAGCCCAGGTACATTTAGCGATATTACAGCGTCATTAAGATACTATTGAAGGGATGGTTCACACAAAATTTAAGAAAGTAACCAATGATTTTCTCACCCCCTAGTCCTCCTAGGTGTATATGACTTTCTTCTTTCAGACGAATACTATCAGAGTTATATAAAAAAATATCATGGCTTTTCCGTTTTAAAGTCTATACAAGTGCATCTGTCCATGATAACAAAAAAGTGTATTTATCCCCTTAAAAGTGCATCTATCCATTATAAAAGTACATCTATCATCATAAAAGTGCATCTATCCATCATAAAAGTACATCCATCATAAAAGTGCATCTATCCTTCATTAAAGTACATCTATCCATCCTAAAAGTGCATCTATCCATCATAAAAGTATATCTAGCCATCATAAATGTGCATCTGGCCTTCATAAGTGTATCTATCCATCATAAAAGTACATTTTTCTATTATAAAAGTGCATTTATCATCATAAAAGTGTATCTATCCATCATAAAAGTGCATTTTTCTATCATAAAAGTACATTTATCATCATAAAAGTGCATCTATCCTTCATAAAAGTGCATCTATTCATTATCGAAGTGCATCTATCCATCCTAAAAGTGCATCTATCCATCATAAAAGTGCATCTATCCATGATAAGTGCATCTATCTATCATAAAAGTGCATCTATCCAGTAGGGCTGGGTAATAAATATCGATTTCTTGATATTAATCGATTCTCATTTTTACGAATCGATATCGATTCTTAAATCTCAAGAATCGATTAGTCATCCTGTTTCATTTGAATGAATGGGACATTGTATCACGGCTGCGCGCATCCAAAAAAATCGCAATGATCTTTGTCCTTTGTTACTATTGATATGAAACCAAGTCTCAATTTTCAAATCACGTCCATTTTCTTTAGAAATTCAAAAACATAAATAACATTTTGGCGCTGTGGCGTGAGATCGCTCTGACGCAGCTCAAGAGAAGCAGCAGCGCTGATCTCTCTTCCGGGTTAATAATACCAGTTACAGCGCGTAATAAACATGAATGAGCATCTGAAAGTGTGATAAAAGATAGAGTAGGCTACAACTTATCTAAATCCGTATCATGTCACATTGATTCACTCAATCAGCGTTTCAACCGTGGAAAGACGTCAGTTAAACAGCTTATCAATGTCATGTATCGTCATATTTACCTCAGAAAACCCACATCAACTCGTTAGTCAGCTAGAAAAAATAACTCCAGAGAGGAGCATTTTGCTAAATATATATACCATTTTACATATGCATTATAATCTTAATGTTCTTCAATATTTAATGCATATTTGAATAATTCTGGCAGGTTTTTATGACAGCCACCATTTAAATGTTTATATATTTCATATAATCTTCTTATTACAAAAATAAATAAAAGTGTAATTTAAGTGTTTGTATAGCTACAAAACAGTTAATTATTACCTTCATATTTGGCTAATGAAGCCTAGTAGGCTACAACTAGACTCCCATAGTTTACAGCATTTAAGAGATTTGATTCCCTTGAGAAAAATGGCCATTTATTGTAACTGATATCCAAAATAATCGATATTGAATCGAAATCGAATTGCAAGCTTGTGAATCGAAATCGAATTGTGAAATTTGTCTCAATACCCAACCCTACTATCTATGATAAAAGTGCATTTATCCATCATAAAGTGCATCTATTCATCATTAAAGTGCATCTATCCATCATAAAAGTGCATCTATTCATGATTAAAGCACAAACTTGAATTTGTTTTTATTTTGTATTTTTCATTTCAATTAAAGTTTGAGATTTTGTAGTGATCTTATTAGTTTAAAAATGTCTCTAGTTTGTATTAATTTTTATTTCAGTTTTACTTATTTTAGCAAGCTGGTAACACTTTAAAATAAGTTTCTATGTGTTAACTTTAGTTAACATGTACTATCAATGAAAAATACTTTTCTTTTTAGAGAGAGAGAATTGATAATTCTCCAAGTTCAACATTTACATGATTAAAATCAAAAATAGGTTTATAATTATAAGATGGAGCTAAACTAACAAACAACAGTTTTAGTTATAAACAAATATGAATAAATACTCTAACAAATGTATTGCTCATTGTTAGTTTAAGTTAGTTAATGCATTAACTAAAGGGAAGGGAGCTTACTGTAGAAGTGTTATAAACGTGGCTTTATCAACTCAATGTCTTTCTGCTAATCTGAAGTTCTTTCTCTGTGATTCTCAGTCTGTGAAAGCAAAAGACGCGCCCGGCGCAAAAGACTTGAAGACGGCCACTGTTTCCGCAGTGGCGGTGGATTCAGCAACGGGTCATCCCCGAACGAGAAGAGTGCATGACCACGAGAAAGAGAGAAAAGAGCTGCTCTCCAAACCCTCAGTGCAGGTCTGAGAAACAAAGCCCTCTCTGCTCATGTTCTGTGTTTTCTGCACTACAGTAGCCAAACACCCTTCCAAAGAATTCAGTCCGGGACGTACTTTTCCCATTCGTTTTCTCCATGGGGAAGTTCCATGGACCAAACCAACCAGAAGAATCACATTAACATAAAGATTTCTGATAACACTTTACTTTACGATTCATTCTGAGATCATTTTAACTAATGTTAAACCCATCCTGGTTTTGCTATTATTTCAATTTGGATATTAAATTAAGTTTAAAATCATATTGACTACATCATGCGTTTTTCCGTGTGTATTTTTGATTTCCACAGAGTTCGGAGAAGAAAAACGATTCGGATCCAGACACTCAAACCGAAGCTCTTCCTGATCAAACAGACTCCACCAATCAGACGCGAGTCTTTGAAGAGGGCGGAGCTGGAGTGGAGCAGCCCTTTATTAAGCTGAGTCAGGAAGAGTATGGAGAACATCACTCATCCATCATGCACTGCAGGTGTGTGTGGCCAGGAGACATCAAATGGGTCGCATTATGGTTTATTATTAATGTTGCCTTTTGAGCATGAAAAAGCTCTCCAAAGTTATTCTCTATATCAGCGTCACTGTTTCTGACTCCCTGAAACGAGTTTTCTTCAGAGAACGACACGTCACGATATTTCTCATTTGAATAATTCATACGCAGAATAAAGGGGTGGGGCCTGGTTGAGTTAGTTAGTAGTGTGTTAAACTGGTGGTTTTGGAAAGGGGCGGGACATTTCCCAAACACACTGAAAGCGCTCGACCAATCACAGCACACTGATCCAGCTGACCAAACAGAGCACTGTGCTTTTCAGAAGGAGGGGCTTCATAGAGACAGGAAGTAAACAGAGCGTTACTGACAGACTGGGATGGAGGAGCCGCAACAATGGAGAATATGAGGAAAATAATCAACATTCACTCTGGACAACCTGTTCTAGTAGAGACTAAAACACAATCAAGTCTTTGAAAATGGTCATAATTCACTGTCTAATAATCCTCATCCTCCTCTGACTCTTATTATTACTCTGACTGTAGGATTGCTGTATGTAAATGACCTCCGTTGTGTGATTGGCTAATCTCTGCATACTGTTTTGGATGCTTAATACTGAATTGGTGTTGATATGTTAATGAGCTTATGGGCGTTTCTGTGTTTTAGTTTCACTATAGGAGCATTTATTGGCATCATCAGTTGTGTGTTTGTGTTTTAGGGTGGACTGCTCGGGCAGAAAAGTGGCCAGTCTGGATGTGGACGGGGTGGTGAAGGTTTGGGCCTTCAATCCCATCATGCAAACTAAAGCCACCATCATGTCCAAGTCTCCGCTTCTCTCTCTGGAGTGGGCGGCCAAACCTGACCGACTGGTAAATAACATCACGGTTCATGAATATACCCAGAGAAATAGATTCAGATGGCATATACATTAACCGTGCTTACATTTTTTTTGTTGCCAAAAACAGTATTTGGTTGGTTTTATTGGTTTACGTGGTGTTTTACTCTTGCAGCTGTTGCTCGGCAGTGGCGTCGGCACGGTGAAGCTTTACGACACCGACGCTAAGAAGAGTTTGTACGAGATGTCAATAGACACCGTCCACCCGCGGTGAGTCCTGACAGATCACAAGTGTTGGGCTTTGACACACATTTCAAAGTAAACTAATGTGGTGAACTGTTTAGGGAACACGGTCAGTACATTAATAGTACATTTGTAGTGTGTTTCTGTATTTGGTTGTGCTATGAGTAAATGGAGCACACGTGTGTTTTGAAACTGATAAAGATTTTTTCTTAAGGCGAGACACTACAGGTGAATAAGGTAATTTTTATAACTAGTAGATATCACCATGAAACTTTCCCGGTTGATTACCTACATTAAGATGAGAAAAAAATATATTACAAGTTTTGTGTAATTTAATGTTTAAATATGCAAATGAGGCATTATCTAATTAAATATGCACTGAGATTGCGCAATTAGAGTTAAATCCCCCTTTTAACTTTCACGATTGGTTGCTGATAAAAAGAAAATGACCATATTTGGATCCGACAGCTTTGTACAGGAGAAAGAGAGCTTTCTAACCTTATGTTTGATGACAGGGTGCAGATGGCGATCGCTGAGCAGCAGGATGATTTATAACGACAACTTTTGAAGAGTTTATGAGAAATCTACAGACGCAAACAGACAAAGTGTAGTAAAATAAAGACCTAAATGTGTATTTCAGACTTTTTTTCACCACAAGTCTGAGAAAAGACATATTATTGAAGGGGGGAAAAAAAATAAAAATAAAAATCGCAAAATCTCAAAATTGACCAGTGGAAAAAAAAAAAAAAAAAAACGATGTTTTTGCCTGCCGTGTCTCGCCTTAATTTGTGGGTGTTTGCTTAATTTGTCGCACATTGAGCTCTCTCAGCCACCGTATATATGGCTGTTTATATAAAATAACTTTTTAATAATAGCTTCTTATGTTATTACTCCAGTTTGTTTTTCAAATGGTGGCTGTCATAACATACTTGATGGATTTATTCAAACGTACATTAAATATTGGATAGGGATGCCACCATATCGGTATCGGCCGATATATGTTCATTTTTAATATTATCGGGCTGGTAAGAGAATTTGGCTGATATGTTAAAGACGAAAAATAATGGATTGTTTCCTTCAGCTGACACACTTTAAATGTGCACTGTTCAACATGATGGTTTTAAATTGCTTGAAATACGATTGGAATCACATCAAAAAAAGGAAAATACAATTAAGTGCAATTTGTGCAGTTTAAGTCTGTCATATTGGCTAAATAAAATCATAATGAGAACATGATTATAATTGTGTGTTTGGGATATGGATTTTAATGGTGAGTTTTGTAATCAGGCTCTCAAAAATTATATACAATTTGGATTTAGATTTATAGGCCAATATATCGGTTATCTGCTTTTAAATATAAAGGATCGGGTATTGTATCGGAGTTATTTTAACTCTAGAGTTATTTTTCTATCTAATGAACGAGCTTATGGTAATTGAATGTTTTTCCTGTTGTTCGTAAGCTGTTTTTTTGACGTATCTCCGTGGTTGAAACACTGATTGATCGATTATATGAGACATGATTCATTTTAATCAGTTGCTCTGTTTCTTTCAACATTCCTTCTGACGTTAATTCATGTTTATTTGGTTCTTCAAATATTAGTAAAGCAGACGAGATGATGGTTCACGTGCCGCTTGACCTTAGACATTCAAGAGCATCAAAACTAAATTTTTGCTTGATTTTTATTATAGAATTGACAGAATTTAAAAAAAACTCTTATCAAAAGTATCAAAGCTCATTACATGTCATTGGATTGGAGGCGTAAACAAAAAATGTTTCGTTTTTTTCGCGCATCAACTGAAAACAGCCTAGACTAAAAGATTGAATCTTGGGATTTAAGAATCAATATCAGTTTGACATTTTCAACCCAGCTCTACAGATTTCCCATAATGCACCAATATATTAATCTCAATTTCTACATGCATCTTATTGATAAGCTATTGTTGCATACTCTTTCTCATACCCTTTTTATAAAGTAATCCACTCAGAACATATTTGTGTGTTGTTCAGGATCCTGTCGCTGGCCTGCAGTCCCAGCGGGACGTCGTTTGTTTGCTCCGCGGCAGCTCAAGCTGCGAATTTTGCAGTCGTGACGGAGAGCGACACAAGAGGATCCGGTCCCGTATCCGGACATCTGCTGCTGTGGGACACCAAAACGGTCAAGCAGCAGGTACTGACGCCAAACGCCACCAACACAGACATGTAACGACTGCACACTGATGTACTGACGTTTATCTGGTTGTTATTGCGTTCAGCTGCAGTTTTCGCTGGAGCCGGGACCGGTCGCCATAAACTGCACGGCGTTTAATCACAACGGAAACCTCCTGGTGACCGGAGCGGCGGACGGGATCATACGACTCTTCGGTAAGTCTTTATTTTCCAATCAGCTACACATTAATAAACAGGGAAATCAGTGTCGATATTGCAAAATTCATCAATTGTGAAAAATTCAATCTCAGCTATAAAGCGGCTCTACAGAAGACATTAGTTCAGTTCAATAACTTTGTCGATGTTGCAAAGTTAGCGATATTTTAGTAAGTCCTGATACCATTAAATCGATAAAATCGCAGAATATCAATTGTCTTCTAAACTCTAAGTGTCAGGTTTGTTATGTTTGTATATCATCGATTCCCTGTGTTCAGTTCCTGCTTCAATTATTCCCATTTCCTGCTGCTTTTCTGTTTTCTGGGTTTATGCACTAGTTTGTTGTCATGATTCTGAATGATTTGCGCACCTGGTTCTTGTTCTGTTGGTTATCTCCAATGTATTTAAGCCATCAGTTCTCTGTCCTTTGCCTTTTTGCCTTTTCCACGCCTACTTCTGGACACCAAGTGGCTCATTTAAATCGCATGTTGAAATGTTTGTCTGCAGACATGCAGCGCTATGAGAGCGCGTTGAGCTGGAAGGCTCATGATGGTGAAGTGTACAGCGTGGAGTTCAGCTACGACGAGAACACGGTCTTCAGTATCGGAGAGGACGGGAAGGTGATGGGAATCTGTGTTTATACTTGATGAATGTCATTAACACTAATGATGAGCCACACACACTGACGTTTTAATGCAGGGTTTCCCACACAGAGGTTTGATTAAAAGCTAGTAATTAATTATAATGAATGTCAAATTAAAATAAATGAACGTAGCACAAATATAGCTTCCTAATTGCCAATTTTAACAAACTATTAGCCGATTCCGATATTCGTCACTTGAACACTTGTTTGAACTTTTTGTCATTTTAGAAAAAAAAATACTGTTTTACATGTTTTAAATTAGCAAAGTTAAAAAAAAATCAATGAATTTAAGGTATTAGCTATATTTTTGAGGCAATCTAATAATTTTCATTAAACATGGACTGGATTCATTTAACACTCAGGGGTTATTTTTGCTATCAAATATTTCGGATTAACATTACCTCATATTTTAAAATATTATAGAAATTTTCATATTTCCTTAATAAACAGAAAGACATAATACAACACACAAAGTTAATTAATAAACTATTGCTTTGCTATACTGGCCTTTTTCATGCTATATCCGCGATCAGCGATATAAAATAGCGACCGATAGATACATCAGTGCAACTCTACTTAGTCTTAGGGAACTTAAAATAAATATTTCATGAACCCGTTGTGAAATCTAAATGTTTAGCCTTCACATTAAAAACCTTGATATGACAGGATTATGTCCTTGATAAATCAACAAACAATGATAAACGTGGCCGCACCTTTAAAGTTTGATTCATTTCAGTGAATCAGTTCAAAGCTCTGATTCAACAATTCATTCATTTCTGTTTAGACGCCAACAATTAAAACTTGCTCGTGTTCATCTGAGATTATTGTATGTAAACATCATGTGTTTGTTGTCAGTTTGTTCAGTGGAATATCCACCGCTGTGGCGTGAAGCAGTCGGAGTACTCGCTATCCCAGGATGCCGTGGGGCCGTTTGTGCTGTCGGGCTACAGTGGATATAAACAGGTTCAGGTTCCACACGGTCGACTCTTCGCCTTCGACTCTGAGGGGCAACACGTTCTCACCTGCGCCAGTAATGGAGGAAACATCTACCGGGTAAACACAAATTCACCATCCGCTCTGAGATGAGCTCAGGTCATTGAGGAATTGGTTCCGGGTTCGTTACCTGTATCTTTTTAGCCGTTCCTGTCATTATCAATTGGGGCTGGTCATTTTTTCAATGAATAGTTTTTTAAAACATGGTCGATTTGATGTTGATTCCCAAAAGCCAAGTTTCCCACTTATAACTTGTAATTATGACTTTGTGGTGCCGTTCGTGCGAGTTCAACTCAACTAAATACCGTCTTTCTGACATGACTTGGACGCACCATTAAGTTTGATTAACTTGAATCTTATTACTTCTCCACTAGATGAGACCCTCTTATTTATTTCTTTTAGTAATTAAATATAGTAAATCGAACCTAATAGGGCTATCTTCTCTCCTCTCCTCTAGTTAAGCAAGGCGGACGTGGGTCTCGAAAGCGTCTTGTCTCTCGGTGGTCATAAAGCGCCCGTGGTGACGGTAGATTGGTGCTCAGCGATGGACTGTGGCACGTGCCTCACCGCGTCTATGGACGGCAAGATCAAACTCAACACGCTTCTCGCTCAGAAACCCTGAACAACGGATTGGAAATGCCAGTGAGGAAGATGATGATGAAGCAGAATCTGCTAAAGTTAAACTCACATGATGTCTTATAAACCAGTCAGACATGTGACCAGTAGAACATATCATGATATCAACAATACTAAGGATTCAAAGACGATGGATTTACACTTGCACAGAATGAACGTAAAAAAAAAAAACCTATAGATCCAGAGAATGATGATGTGTTTTTCACAAAGCATTTGTTTCTGTGTGAGTTAGTGATGTCTTTTGAGCATATGCGGAGAAATGTTACGTTAGAAAGAACAAATATGATTCAGTCAGGTCGGTTTAGAAAGGGCATTAGCTTCACATGAATGTTTTTGTTCTTCTAAAAGATGCTGTTTATTTCTTACTGTTGGAACCTTAAGATGCAACTTCACCAAGTAATAAAGTATTTGAATAATGTTCATATACAATTGTTGCATCTGTTGTACATTCAAATAAATATCATCAATCAACAAAATCCTGTAGTCATTTCAAGTATGGTTTTGTGGAGCTTGGTTGAATTGCAAATGTATGGAAAAACAAAGTAGCAGCTGTCAGGGAAATTCTTCATACGAACACAACCTACTTAATCTGACTTCTTCACCACGGAAAATTTAAACAACTTTCAGTTGTTTAAATAATAACTCTCTAGGTAATTCCCTGAATACTCAAAATACAATACAATACTTTTCTGAAGTAAAGTGACGGCATCCCATCAAGAAGCTACTACACACAATGTCCTTCTCAGGTGTGCGCTGGTCCGACACATAGACTGTCCGACAAAGGATCATTAAAGGGTTAGTTCACCCTAAAATCACTTTTCCATTTATGCTTCTAAGGCCCCGTTCACACTGCAGACAAAAGTGGCCCAAATCTGATTTTTTTGGGGTCAAGTGACCAGGTCAGACTTCTTCAGAGATAGTGTGAACACTCAAATCTGGCCCAGATCTAGGGCCTGATGTATAAACGTTGCGTACGCACAAAATGGGCATAGAAATATGCGTACGCATTTTTCCACGCACATATCGGGATTTATGAAAAATAAACTTGCCATAAATAAGTGCGCACCGTAAGGATGCTCTTGACCGTGCGTACGCACTCTTTTAGAAGAGTGTGTGTTTTGGCGACACCAATGTTGAGCTGGAGTTAAGTGTCTTTTTGGTCACTATTTGACAGAGAATCTAAAGAAAATTATACATTTACAGAAATATAAATGTAGTTAAAGCCAGTTAAAGCTCTTAATTTTGAGCTCTCAAAGTGCACCAGATTGATGCATTTAACCTTAAAATGTTAAAAATTTTCTTGCGGGGGACCATGCCCCCGAACCCCCCTAGAGGGACAGAGGTCTCAACATAGTTTTACAAAATCAAATGAGAAGGAACAATAATTTAGGAACTTTACTCCTATTTTATTTTTGTTTTTTAAATCAGTAAAACCATTAGCCTAATGCCAAATTAAAATTGGATAAACTATACATTTGGCCTACAAAACATAGTGATGAACCCCCCACCCCCCAACAAATCTCACTCCAAGCAAAACTCACAAGTTGGCAACCCTGTACGATGAATGGGATGGACACGTGTAATTTATTCACCTTTAACAGAGTAGTGAGTCAGTAATTAGTACCCAGACGTTGGAAGGCCTAATCTCTTAGGCCACGTTTACACAAAGCCGGGTATTTAGCAAAACGAATATTTGCCCCATCTCCGTTTTCAAAAACAACATCGTTCACACACCCGCATAAATGCGCCGTCGAGCGCCATCATAACTATGCCAAAGCTATGGGCGGCAGTGTAGGGGTTAAGGATAAAGCCATGCAAGCCAATCAGAATCCTGAGAATCGACAAGAGAGAACCTAAAACGCCGTTTCTCCCAGTTCACACGACAACCAACATGACATCATGACTTTTGCGTAAACATACACGCCACTTTTGAGTCAAGTGGCGTGTTATCTCTACGCATTTTGAGCTATCCGCGTGTATCCGCGTGTATGTCTACGTCATTATCGTCCGCGTCATTCTATAAACGCCGTCAAATGTCTGAGCGAAACGAAGCAAAATTTACATCTACATCTGGGGAGCTATCTTTTTCTTTCCTAGGATTGGTAAGGGAACAGTCATAAATGCCATTAACCCCAGTGACGGGTAGGTTTAGGGACTGGGTTGAAGTAAGTCATACATTTATAGTTACAGTAATAACGTTAAGTCAACGGTGTTCATAAACACGCTGAATGCGATTATGCGTGTTGATAGCACGCCAAAAATGGAAATATGAATTGGCGTGTCAAACACATGCTACTTCATAGGGCTGGGTAAAAATATCGATTCATCAATGCATTGCAATTCTTTGCTTCTCAATTCAATATCGATTCATCAAATCCTATGAATCGATTCAGCCATCCAGGCCAGTGGCGGCGCTGTGGGTTACACTCTAGTGAGAGCGTTCAGCATTGTACAAGACACGCTTTAGCAAAACAGCGCAATGACGGGCAGCAGCTGCACTCCGTTCAAGCCTGATTCAAGCCTGCCCCACTAACATTAAAAGCCGACGTTTGGGCTCATTTTGGATTCCACTGTAAGCCGGGAACTATGGAAGCTTGTTTCCGCCACAGAAAGGAAAATAAAAACGTAATTGCGACTTTTTATCTCACAATTCTGACTTTTTTTCTCACAATTGGGAGTTTACCTCTCGCAATTCTGACTTTATTTCTCAGAATTGCGAGATATAAAGTCAAAATTGCGGGATATAAAGTCACAATTGCGGGATATAAAGTCAGAATTGTGGGATATAAAATCGCAATTGCGTGTTATAAAGTCAGAAATGCATGATATAAAGTCAGAATTGTGAGATATACACTATTCTGAGAGGGAAAAAGGTTAGTCTTTTTTCCCCTGATAACTCGCAGTTGCTGTTAAGAGTGATCAGCTGTTAAGTGTTATTGTTTACAAAATTATAATTATAATATTAGACTTTTTTGAGTATCCACATTGTGTGCTTCTGTATACATTTCTTTTATAACTTGAATGTATAGAAAGAAAGAAATATACTTTCTACTACTTAGTTACATGCACTTTAGAGGTGTTGTTAAAGCACTGTACAGTGCCTGTCACAGTTGTGTTTGTATTCAACACATACAATATTGTACAGTTTATTCTGATGAATAAACCATGACAGAAAACAAACATGCTGGGGTCAATTTGTTCTTTAACATTGGTAATACTGCGCACATTATTTAAAAATATACTCAGGCACTTAATTACTTGTGTATTTACTTATTATTGAATCGATATCGAAGCTAATAAATCAATATTGAATTGAATCGAAATCGAATCGAAGCCTCAAGAATTGAAATCGAATCGAATTGTGAAATGCCTAACAATACCCAGCCCTAGTACTTCATGAGATCAGTCTACGACAACACATAACCGGCGTTTTCAGAAATCTCCACTTTGGCCGGAGTTTTTAGAAGTAATCGTTTTCTGTGATAAAAACAGGGTTTTTATGTAAACGAGAGGGCAAAACGCAGAGAAATATCTGTGTTTTCCCATCGTGTAAAGTAAACGGGGCCTTACTCCTTTGCTTCTTCAAGCGCTATGCATCTGCGCGCGACCGCTTAAAGGAAAAGCGATGTAACTCACATTCAGTGTGTAAATGTAGATGCTAATTTACACCACATAAGATTATATACACAGAAAACATAAATGGAACATTTGTAATAAAATAACAAACTAATATGCTGTATATTCCCAGAAATGTACTGTAACTCTTAAATGCATTTGATTGTTGAGCAACTGTGTGTATAATAAAGTTTTTCCACAACCACCGTCTCATTGAATGGAAATATGCTTTGAGACAATTAGTATGACAACAGCCTTAACACATTAAGATACACAATTATCAAATTAAATCCACAAATCACATAATAAACAGTCAGATTAATAATCACAAATTGAAACAACATACCTTTATCAGAGTAGTGAGTCAGTAATTAGTACACAGCCATCGGAAGGCCTACTCTCTTAATCCTGCATTGAAAGCACGTGAAGAAAATGAAGCTCATTTTAACACGGTAGAAAAGCCACTTCAAAGCAAAAATCAGCTTATCACACTGATACACAATATGATATAAACTCTTATCAATATTTTGACATCATAAATATAGTGATTACATTACAAGAAAGTAGTAAATGCAAGATAAATATGAGAGAGAAAAACTACCTCTGCTTCTCCGAGCACGCGCTATGCATCTGCGCGCGAAGGCTTCTGTGTCTCACTAATTAAGGTCCCCACTACAACAATTGATAGGAACTCCAGATCGGAACTAATGAAAATAATACATTTGAACAATTTTTGCTGAAGTTAACAGTTCAAACAGCATTTCTCTTTGCACATCAGACAAAATATATGAAATTAAACTCAAATGACTAAATCGGCCTGCTACACGAGCAAAGGAACTACTCCTCCCATAAACCACCGCGCCTCAATAATGTCAACTGAAGTCACTGTGAAAGAGCCTTTTGAGTGACTTCCAAATCTGACGACAGCCACGTGAACTTTTTCCTGCAGTGAATTTTAAATAGTTAATGTGCAGGGAAACTCCCTTTCCTCGATTTACTGAAGCAAACACATTTGCAGCTCCACATGTTAAAACATTGAGCATCTGGCTCACTCATACGCCGTGCTGGGTCAACTGCACATCCAATGCCGCAGGGGCATCTCAGATGTGCGACCAATGAACTTAGCCCTCCGTCATTACACGATCTTTAGTCTGTCACGTACTTCTTTTGCATTTTATTGCATGACATAAGTATTTGATACATCAGAAAAGCAGACCTTAATATTTGGTACAGAAACCTTTGTTTGCAATTAAAGATTTCCGATAGTTCTTAAACAGGTTTGCACACACTGCAGCACACTCCATACAGACCTTCTCCAGATCCTTCAGGTTTCAGGGCTGTCACTGGGCAATGCAGACTTTCAGCTCCCTCCAAAGATTTTCTATTGGGTTCAGGTCTAGAGACTAGCTTGGCCACTCCAGGACCTTGAGATGCTTTTTACAGAGCCACTCCTTGTTGCCCTGGCTGTGTGTTTTGGGTCGTTGTCATGCTGGAAGACCCAGCCATGTCCCATCTTCAATTCTCTTACTGAAGAAAGTAGGTTGTTGGCCAAGATCTCGCGATACATGGCCCCATCCATCCTCCACTCAATATGGTGCAGTCGTCCTGTTCTTTTATATATATTTTATATATTAATTAATAATACACAGTTTAATGATCACAAATACCAAAGTTTTATTTCATTCGTGGCTTTTGCTGGCTAATTATGACATTTAACCTGTTATCATAACACTGAACAACTAAACAGTGTGTTTCCTAATTGATCAATCACGTTGTGTGTGGTGTGAACAGCTCAACAACTTGAACACTCCTAATTTCACAGAGAGCAACACATGTAGTGTGAACCGCTCAGTTCAGCCCGACGTTCTCAACTCCAAAGAACCTTTATGCTAAAAAAGGTTCTATAATGCCAAGAAAGAACCCTTTTGACACAAAGGTTATCAACACACTCTCACCCCAAGGCGTCACCTTTGACCATGCTTCAATATTTGACGTTTTAGGTGCCCTTTAGCGTCACTTAGCTTACATGACGCGATCCTACGGCGTCATCTAACTGACGCTAAAGGAAAGCGTCAGTTAGAGGACGCGGTTAGGTTTAGGTGTGGGGTACACGCGATCCTAGGGCCTCATCTAACTGACGCTAAAGGACGCCTAAAGCGTCAAATATTGAAGCATGGTCAGTCAGGTGACGCCTTGGGGGTGAGAATGGGCTGTCTAACTGACACTTTCCTTTAGCGTCAGTTAGATGACACCGTAGGATCGCGTCATGTAAGTGACGCTAAAGGGCGCCTTATGTGTCAAATATTGAAGCATGGTCAAAGGTGACGCCTTGGGGTGAGAATGCGTTGTGATTAATGGCGAGACAACAATAACGACTGGGGTCTCGCCAAGTTTAACGCCAAAAGCGGCTCTTTTTTTAAATAAACTTGCATTCTAAACTACTTAAAAACAATATCTAAGGCTGCATCAAAAGCTTTGTGTCTGCTGCCATGTTGAATCCATAATCCATATAAACAAACTCCAGTGTGTGGCATAGATGTCATCATCATCTTGCTGCTCCCTCCCTGTTCTGTGATTGGTTCTCTAAATGAGGCGAAAAATCTGGCCATGGTATCCAGACTGCCTTTCAGCGTGAATTTAATCGCGCTGCGGTAAGGCAGTATGGGGAAACCAAGACTATAAATACACAGGAAAGTTCATGAACAAATATAGCATTATAGAATCATTACAGATTAAAATGCAAATTTAAAGGTATGAAAAGGTCTACATGTGAATCAAATACAAAAATACAAACAAATCAAACAAAACTTGTTTGTTGTTTCTTTATTGTTAACATAAATAATGGAAGAAAGCCAAATCACAAATATCTATTCATGACAGCACCCTAAATCCAAATTTATAATTAACAATATTAATATAGCCTGTTTTTTCAAACACTGAGCTACCAGATTAAACCAGGCAAATTAGGAAAACTAAGTAGATTGATTCAAATATACACGAATAATGTCCACGAATAGGCATATTTGAACACACTACAACACCAATAAACACCATAAATTAAAATACGCTACTTAAGAACAATGGCATGATTTACAGAGCTTCACACGCTGATAACAGCAACTTGCAAGCAAAGCAAAGTTCAACGTTTCTTGCTTCAGCAGAGCTATCTTGGTCAGGAATTTGATGATGTGAATTTGAAGTGTAGTTGAAATGTTAAAGGGCCACTAGACGACAATGCTGTCAAACAGCGACCCCTAGAGTAACTGTGGAGTACTTGTTTTTAACATTACTGTTGTAAATACCACTCACGGAGGGCATGACGTGTTACATAGTATACTACATTGTGTTTATTTTGTTGTTTAATGAGATCTAATATGTTGTTAGTGGTGAGAATTTTCACGTGATTAAATACATATCCCCATGAACTTTAATGGTCCAGAGGATGAACTTTTGCCATGTTTGTCACAGGTTTCTGGTTTCTAATTCTTACTAATAGTATAGTTTATTTTCCTCATCAACACCGATTATATATTAATGGCTGTATTTCAAGCAGGGACATGTTTTTTGTGCATTGGGTTTTGTGATTTCACCATAATGAGTCTCTCAGTCCCCGCAACGGATTGAGCAATGAGGGCGCGTCCGTTTGAAGATCACAACAGAACACTGAATCCACTGAAACTGATCGCAGCGGCAACGAGCACTTTGGTCACTTGAATTCAAAAACAACACATTTCAGATCGCCTCTTATTTAACAAACGAAATAAATGAATCTACTAGATGTTTTATTTGTTTGTATTGGTACATCCGTGCTGCGAGATGCTTCAATGGGGACATATCACACGCACATTACGGCTATTCTCGCGTCTGACTCCTCGCTCGGTCAGTCTGCTTTTTCCTCTTTCTCTGTTCCTCCGACAATGCTTTCCTAGCTTTCTATATCTTATATGCCGGCTCCGCCATGACGATAGTGTGACAAACTCCATCCTTGTCGACCTTGTTCCTGGATATGTGCAGTGTTGTCGCAAGACTCGCAAAGGAATATGTTACATCGCGAGAGCTGATATCACGCGATACTTCAGGGCGGCGAGCCGCCGGCCTGAAACTGCAAGTGAGACTTTTCCGCTCACAGGCACCAGGGGGGGGGGTCGAGACACCCACCATTTAACCCGAAAGAAGTCATATAACCATTTCAATAACTCTGAAGCTGTTAAATTAAGCTAAAATAACTGCCTTGTGTCCCTTTAATGTAATCATTTATACATCAGATTGCAACATTGATTTAATTATGTAAACATTTTCCCCAGAAATCAAGAGCTAGTCTAATTTCTTTTTCTTGCTTCCCCAAACTAAAAGCAAAATTGTGGTCTAATTTCTTTTTATTTTTCTTGCTTCCTCCAACTGGAATCAGATGCTGGTCTAATAATTTCTTTTTCTTTTTCTTGCCTCCTCCAACTGGAATCAAATGGTCTAATTTCTTTTTCTTGCTTCCTCCAACTCGAATCAAATGGTCTAATTTCCTTTTCTTGCTTCCTCCAACTGGAATCAAACGCTGGTCTAATTTCTTTTTCTTTTTCTTGCTTCCTCCAACTGGAATCAAACGCTGGTCTAATTTCTTTTTCTTTTTCTTGCTTCCTCCAACTGGAATCAAACGCTGGTCTAATTTCTTTTTCTTTTTCTTGCTTCCTCCAACTGGAATCAAATGCTGGTCTAATTTCTTTTTCTTTTCCTTGCTTGTTTTCGATGTTGAAGTCTGTAGCTGAAGATAGAGTACAGAAACACACTCATACACATATTAAGCCAAACAACCACAGAAGTCATTGCTGCGTTGTGTCACTCTCACCTTTACCAACATTGTCCTGCATCTTCTGTAAGACACTGAGCTTCAGGTTGGTCAGGTGATCTGTGAAAGTGATCGCCACACTTAGACTGGGGTCTGGATCTGGACGATATTGGGCTCTGAAACAACATTCAAGAGTCAGAGATGCTGCTCATCGAAAAAAAGCTCAAGGGTTCTTGACTCAATTTTAAGAATCTTTTATACCAAAAAGTTTCTCAGGAATAATGTCTTATTTTTTACTCTCATGTATAATAGGTCAATTTTTGCTGATAAAGTTTATGTAGTGTCTGGACCAATCAGACACACAAATTATTCATTATATTTAATGAATTATACAAAAAACTCACTCTCCCAACAAAGGTCTATCAAACTTCCCCCAAAAACTAACATCCCAAAAGAAGCTAACACACTGTCTTGTTTGAGAGTTGTGACTAATTTCTCCTTCTCAGTGCGAATTAAGTGAATCATTTTAATCCTACATATTCTATATACACTCACCTAAAGGATAATCAACCGATCATATGGCAGTTGCTTCAATGCATTTAGGGATGTGGTCCACTGAATGCAACTCCAAACTGAATGTCAGAATGGGAAAGAAAGGTGATTTAAGCAATTTTGAGCGTGGCATGGTTGTTGGTACCAGACGGGCCGGTCTGAGTATTTTACAGTCTGCTCAGTTACTGGGATTTTCACACACAACCATTTCTAGGGTTTACAAAGAATGGTGTGAAAAGGGAAAAACATCCAGTATGCAGCAGTCCTGTGGGCGAAAATGCCTTGTTGATGCTAGAGGTCAGAGGAGAACGGGCCTACTGATTCAAGCTGATAGAAGAGCAACTTTGACTGAAATAACCACTCGTTACAACCGAGGCATGCAGCAAAGCATTTGTGAAGCCACAACACACAACCTTAAGGTGGATGGGCTACAACAGTAGAAGACCCCACCGGGTACCACTCATCTCCACTACAAATATGAAAAAGAGGCTGTAATTTGCAAGAGCTCAGCAAAATTGGACAGTTGAAGACTGGGAAAATGTTGCCTGGTCTGATGAGTCTCAATTTCTGTTGAGACATTCAGATGGTAGAGTCAGAATTGGGCGTAAACAGATTAGAACATGGATACATCATGCCTTGTACCACTGTGCAGGCTGGTGGTGGTGGTGTAATGGTGTGGGGGATCTTTTCTTGGCACACTTTAGGCCCCTTGGTGCCAATTGGGCATCGTTTAAATGCCACGGACCTACCTGAGCATCGTTTCTGACCTTGTCCATCCCTTTATGGCCACCAATTACCCATCCTCTGATGGCTACCTCCAGCAGGATAATGCAACAGGTCACAAAGCTTGAATCATTTCAAATTGGTTTCTTGAACATGACAATGAGTTCACTATACTAAAATGGCCCCCGCAGTCACCAGATCTCAACCCAATAGAGCATCTTTGGGATGTGGAAGAACGGGAGCTTCATGCCCTGGATGTGCATCCCACAAATCTCCATCAACTACAAGATGCTATCCTATCAATATGGGCCAACATTTCTAAAGAATGCTTTCAGCACCTTGTTGAATCAATGCCACGTAGAATTAAGGTGAAAGGGGGCCAAATACCGTATTAGTATGGTGTTCCTAGTAATCCTTTAGGTGAGTGTATATCCACTTGAGAAATGCATAAATGCATGGTTTCTTGTGGATAAATGTTACAGACTTTGCATACTATGGTTAACCAAAATCATATGTGTGGCATGTTTGGTCTCTATAAACTCAAAAAACTGATGGTTTGCTTAGGCTGTTGATCTGCTGATGCATTCCTATATTCTGCTTCAGGTCTCTTTCTCTTGGTAAACTGTATGTATGTGTATGTTAGAGTAGTTTAAGTGTTTAGTTTAGTTAATAAAATCCTGTTCATGTCTCACATAAAGTTTTCCGTGTCTCAAGCTCATATCTGGAGTCTCTAATCATAGTTCTTGACTACTTGCTCTTAGTAGCACTGTAAAGTAAGAAAGACATTTCCCATACCCCAGGAATGTATTTTCTTAGAATTAATAAAAAAAATAACACGGAGTGTTCACAGGACAAACAGGTTAATTGATTGTAGTAAGTAAAATGTATTTTTATAGCATTTTTCACAGATAAACATCACAAAGTGCTTCACAGTAAAATGTAATACAAGAACAATTTAAATATATTCCCCAAAATACAAACAACAAACACTACAAACAACCATAAAAACCCTTGACTGACCAAAAGCCTGCTTGAAGAGCAAAGTCTTCAATTGTTTTTTAAAAGAATCGACTGAGTTTGCACAATGTAAAGCAAGAGGCAAAGCAATCCACAGCCTGGGAGTGACTGCCTGGAATGACTGGTCCCCTCTAGTTTTAAAATGAGTATGGGGAACAACTAATAACATCTGATCTAAAGACCTTAGACTCCGGGTAGGATCAGGTCAGTGATGTAGGTAGGGACTTGGCCGTGCAAGGTTCTAAAAGTAAGAACCAGAATTTAAAATGAATTCTATACTGGACTGGTAACCAGTGAAATGACATGTTCTATTTTCTTAACGCGGGTTAAAAGCCTCAGAGCCAACATGACATCATGACTTTTGCGTAAACATACACGCCACTTTCGAGTCAAGTGGCGTATTATTTCTACGCATTTTGAGCTAACCGCGTGTATCCGCGTGTATGCGTGTATGTCTACGCCATTAACGTCCGCGTCATTCCGCGTGTCAGAACACGCGCGTCAAATGTCCCGTCATAAATGCCATTAACCCCAGTGACGGTTAAGTTTAGGGATAGGGTTGAGGTAAGTCATATCTTTTTTTTCACTAGGATGGTAAGGGAACAGTCATAAATGCCATTAATCCCAGTGACGGTTAGGTTTAGGGACGGGGTTGAGGTAAGTCCTATATCGCTCATGCATGATTGCGCGTCCATGTCTTTCTAATGGGTGGAGTCAGGGCCAGCGTTGGAGGAGAGAAGGTAGGACCTTATGAGTTGTGCATTTTCAAAATCTGCCGGCCGTTTTGCAAATCACATACCCAACTTTTAACTGATTCAAATATTCATAATCAATTATAACAAGTTATTATTGTGTATTAATATTTCATAGAGCTGATTTGCTACATTTGCTTCAAGTAGTTAAATTAATAAAATGTAATTACTTAAAAGAATGAATGAATAGATTAATTTAAACTAAATCCATAATATGATGGGAAGCTCTACAAGGTTCTATATATGAAGCGTCTGATGGAACAAACCCTTTAAGATTCTATACAGAACCTTTTCTTCTAAGAGTGATGATTTGAGTTTTGAAACAGAGAAACAAACACAAACCTTTGCAATGAGGCTTCAATGTTCTGTAAAGGAAAAATAAATAAAATGTACATTATTCAGCAAAACGGAGTATGGTTTTAATCTCTGAAATTGATTAAATATAATTGGAGAATAATGAAGATGACTTGACACCTGCAGGAATGAAACATCTTCAGCCTTCATCTGCTCCTCGATATCACTGATTGTGATTGTGAGAGACAAAATCTGTTTGCTCGTTTCTTCAATCTTCTCCTTCATCCTCTGACTCCTCTTCTCCTCTTCCTCTCTCTGCGCTGTTATTCTGGCCGCTTCTTCATCATATAGAAGCTGGTGAAGTTCCTCAAACTCATCTTTAATCTGAGTCTCTATGAATTGAGCGTCAAACTGAAATAAGAAACACAACAATATTGGCCAAACCACATCAGTATCTACACTTCCAGAATTGCATTAATCACATTGTTTATTTCAAACCTTTATATCTTCAGCAGTTTTACAAAGTTTCTTTTCACAATTCAGAGATATTATCAGTTCCTCCCGTAAGCGTTCCAATGAAGCTTTCAGTATCTCCTGTAAGAAAACAACAAAAACAGTGTCTATTGTTACAGTTATTTTATTTAGGGATTTTTGCCTCTTTTATTTAAAATAGTACAGACACTGGAGGGAATGAATTTGAGCTGACAGATGCACTCAAAGCATTTTTTTACAACTTAATCTGAAATACTAAACTGATGTATTAAAAGCAAACATTAGATAATATAGAAATAATAATTTGTTAAGTCATTTGTTATGCTTTTTTTATGTCAGTTTAGCATTAGTTCTCTCTCAAATTCGTATTGCTGTAATGCAGAAATATTTTACTCATTATATATAAAGAGAACTCAAATGAAGAAGAGCTGGATCAAAACCGCAGTGAATTTTATTAAAGGAACTGTATGTAAGAAATTCATTTCAAATAATCATAAAATGACCCTGATGTGTCACTAGACATTAAGAAATCATGTTCATTTCAAATACTTGTATCACTGACAACAGTAGTCCGGCCAGGATATTGTCATTTAAAAAGTGTTGTTGCAGCCCTCAACTGTCATGTTGTGTTTTGTTCTGATGCTCCACCCTCCACCAATCTACCAATCACGAAGTCATCAGTGTTGCAGCATTCGGGTTGCCAGCTCTGCTCTAGTTACCACAGCTGCAGCTACAAACGTGCGGGGTAAAAAAAGTTGGATCCTGCAGCATATCTGGCAACCTGGGGTCAGGGGGGAGGGGGAGGGGATACAACGCTCTACAGTATTTTGAAACTGATTGCAGTACCAGTTTTGGCCACAATCTTACATACAGCTCCTTTAACACTATAAACAAAAACTATTCATTGGCGAAGTGCAACAAATGCAACACAGTTTGTTTCTAGAAGAAAAAAATGTCTCAGTCTATATATATATATATATATATATATATGTATATATATATATATATTTCACATGAGGGGGGAGGGGGGCTCATTTAAAGTAATGTAATCGTTTGGTTTTAGCCAGGTTTTTGTCAAAAACAACAAGCCTAGGATTTAATCTGTAATTGTATCATTGACAATAAGTGCTTTGAAGTAAGCTATTGAATTCAGTAACCAAAGCTTTATCTTTTTTTAATTATATCTATTTTTTTATTTGTTGAACATCTATTAAATATTTGGGAGTTTTTTGTATTTCCTAATTTGGGGAACAGACATAGTCTCTATATGGTGACATCTAGGTGAAAGAGTCTGTATGTGTTTGGATTTATCTGACCACAATGACGTGGGACAGCTAGCAGACAGTCGGTTTAGCCAGTCCTCAGCCCCAATTCGTCAGGTTTGAGCTCTAAGACTATAAGCCATATCACTAGAGAGAAGAGCAGCACCATCCCAGGGGGGATGAATACAGTCTCTTTTCAACAGGTCAGGTTTGCCCCAAAAACTATCAATTGCCTATAAATCCTATATTATTTTGCGTACAGCTAGCCATTGAGTAAGGACAGTCTAATAACTATCTCATCACTTCGACGAACTGGAAGGGGTCCAGATTACAGTACCTGACATCGCACTAATGAGTTCACACACCTCTTTAACATTAATTTTAGTAATCTCCGATTGGCGAAGTCGAACATCATTAGTGCTGACATGAATAACAATCTTAGAGAATTTACGATTAGCATTAGCCCGCTTTAAGCCCCTTTAAATTTGCTTTGATGTCAAGCACTCTGGCTCCCGGCAAACATGTGACAATGGTGGCAGGTGTCTCTATTTTCACGTTCCTTGTAAAAGAATCACCAATAACTAGTGCACATTCAACGGGATTCTCAGTGGGTGTTTCACTGATATCTCTCAAATTCAGTACTCTCTCCAATCTGATTCAATTTGGTTCAAGGATGGTTTTCTTCGAACAAGCTTCTTTTGAATAAGAAAAAAATCATACAATATTTTGTTTTGCACTCGATCTGATCCTTCGATGTTAGGTAACTGAGGGCTGTTTCATAAAAGCCGCTTGGAAAAGCGGGGATTAAAGTCCAAAACCTGACTTGAATGAACCGAGCTAAACATCCGCGCTTAAATTGGTTCCATAACAGTAAGTTGCGGATCATATGATCTTACTAATTTGAGCCAGGTTTAAATAGTCTAGATAATTGCGCGTGCACGCCATTCTTTAAAAGTCCTGAAAAGTCGAGCATGGGTCAATCGATTTACTGTGTGGGCTACCATGGCAACGAAAGGAAAAGCTAGAGCAGCGATGTACACGGCAAGAATTTAAAGATGTCATCACCGAAAAAGTCAATGCAGCGGCAATAAATAAAGCAAGTGAGAAAGTTTGGCAGGAAATTGCTTATCGTCTCAATGCGTAAGTTGCGGTTAAAACTATTTAAAATACTTCAACATTTAATGTGTGTCACAGTACATTGCAAAATTTGTGTGTGAATAACAGTAACGTTAATGGCTTTCACGCAGCAGCAAAAGTTGAAGGAAAAAGACCCTGGCAGCAGGTGAAAATAAAATATAAAAATATAGTTCAGAATATGTAATCAATGCCAGCTTGAAGTTACAACTATTGAGGTTTTTTATTTTCTTTATTGAGGCGACCAAAAAGAAGACAGGTTGCTGGCACTAGGGGAAGGCCACTCCTGCAGAGGAGCTGGCTTTGGAAATTAATAAAGGGAGGCCCGTCCTTGAGGGAATAGAGGGTGGGACATCATCGAAAATGATATCACGTAGTATAAGGAGTGAATATATAAAAGTTGTGTGTTTTTATTATCATTATTCCTTCATGACTGAGTGATTTCCTCCTTCCTTAGGCATTGTAAGCCTAAGTACATCATAGCAGTAATTTCATGTAGAGGTACTTGTGCTATTGTAATGGTGCATTTTGGTAAAAAAAAAAAAAAAAAAAATTCTATCAAGATTCTGTATGCTTTATGGATCCACCAGACATCATGTTGCCTGTGAGTATGAGACCTTTTAAATCTGTAATGTAAGCTAATAAATGAGTTTAATCAGTGGTCACAGGGAGAAGGCCCATCAGTTGAGGAGGATGAGGAGACTGTGTCTGTATGTTCAAGGAGGGGGTACTCACAGGTTCTTCTATCCATGCTATACTGTATTGCATGTTAAAAAGTGTTCTTGTGTGATAAAATGATCATAATGGGTTTTCAGGATGCTGACACTGTTAGAGCCCTCTCAGTCTGGGACCACATGTGACAAAGTGTGTATTAAGAAATGAAAACAATGTAACAAGAGTATTCAATGAAATAACTCAAATGTTGCTACATAACCCAGAAAACAGAAAAGTAGAGTATAAATGATACTGCCTTAAACAAATGGAAGCAATTATAGACACCCAGTGTAAAAAACTGAAGATGAGGAAGTTGGAGCTGGAAATTCAACAGCTACAGAAAAATCCAAGTAGAACTACCATTTTTTAAAAAGGAAAAGAAAAAAACATTATCTTTTTGATCATTCACAATATTTATTTGTGTGTTTTCACCCCTAACAGACAGATTCACTCTGAATAAAGACAAATCACATTAAATACTTTGACTTCTGTGTGTTTGTTCAATCTAGAATCGAGGACCCCCTCGAAAACGAGATGGCTCATCTCAAGGGGCTATTCCTCTCTAATAAAAAATGTCAACTAAGGAGAAAGTTGAGGGGCCAGTGGAAAATTTTAAAGGCTACACAGTCATGGTTTAGACCATATTAAACAAAATAATTATTTGCATATGTGTGGGCTTGGTAATCTACACATATATGCAATGCCATCTCTTGAGAATCCATATTGTTCATACAGGTAGCTGTCATTTAATGCCAAATGGGTCTGACCTGTCTCTGAAAGTTCTCTCTCTTTGAAATGCCCTCCGCAAGACTATAGCTCCCTCATCCACCACCTCATCTATGAAAGGACACGCCATGGTTAAGTTTGGAAACGAGTTCAGCTCCCTATTTATATACTTCATTAATTACCAAACTCATTAAACAAACTCACCAATTAAATACACAAGGTTTGAAAATTTCTTAGTGTATTTATTCCTTATAATTTCTTACATTTATTAGTAAAGTACATTTTCCTTATTTATTATAAAATTGTATTAATAGTGTTTAAGTAAAATAAAATGACATCGAAATACCAGCAGGTGAGTATAAATGGTGTACTCGTTAAGCCTGAACTCAGACTTAGCCTGCCAGTTAGCCTGCCCCGGACCAGGCTAGTTTCCAAGCATAAGTTTCCAGGGTAACTGAGTTTGAACTAATTTAAGTTTGCTTTATGAAACAGAATTCACCGACAATAAGTTTGACTAACCAAAATAAGCCTGGCTTATTTTCTAATCTTGTTTTATGAAACAGCCCTCTGGGCTATTAGCTTTCTTGATGGAACAACAATAGAAAAAATTGAAGAATGCAAATATCTAGGCCTTTGGCTTGATTCTCAGCTATCCTTTACATGTCACATTAATTCATTTACTAAGAAGATATTTGGTTGTCTGAAATCACTGTATCTTATGTGTTTGGAATTATCTTTAATATTTTTACTCTGTATCATCTTGTTTTGTTTGTCATTATTGTAAGGACCCTCTCGAAAATGAGAAGGGGCTATATCCTTGAAATAAAAGTTTAAAAAAGTAAAAAATGTATGAATTAAATTTTCTCATTGTACCTCTCTCTGTCTAGTTAGAGTCTCTTTATAATCTATTATATGTCTCTTCATGATTTGCGTAACATTATAAACAGAAATAAATATTTGTTTGTAAAATGGCATTCTCTGGTAAAACTTTGTAAACACGGCAGCTTATGCACTCACATATGGCGTGAAATTAATTGGCCTGTGTGAACTATGTATACAATCTCTCGTGTAGTTACATTCAAGCTATTTTAATTAAAATATTTTTTTTTTCACAGGAATTTTTTTATATGTAATTTTGGTGATCAAAGATGAGTTTTTACTGGTACAAAATGATTGTTTACAGGGAGATTAACAGATCTGGAAAGAAGAAAGGTCTGAATTGTTCATGTTAAACCAACACGAGTATTTACCCCCCAGTATTAGTTTGTCAAAGTGAAATTGTCTGTCTATTGGTGTTTGATGTTATCAAATGTTTTAAACATCATTTATCTGACCTTTTTATCCGCGACAGCTTCGTCAAAAGGACAGAATCTGTGGTCGGTGTGTTTTCTGGAGTCTCGACACACCACACACACGGGCTGTTGATCATCCAGACAGAAGAGTTTGAGCTTCTCGTTGTGATCTCTACAGACTCCAGATCCAGATTTCTCTCTTCTCTCCTGTTGAAAACTCTCACACAAGTTCTTCAGAGCCAAATTTACCGGAGGACGATCATTTGAAGATGTTGTTCGACAAACTGGACAACATTTAAGTGTATTATTTTCCCAAACCATCTGAATACAGCTTGAACAAAAACTGTGGCTACACGAAAGTAGAACAGGGTTTGTAAAAATGTCACAGCAAACCGGACAAGATAAATCCTCCTCAGAAAAAGCCCTAGACGCCATTCTTCTAAGTTGCTAAGAAATGAAACTCAAAGTAAAGTTTCGGTTTCACTTTCTGATAAAGCTCTCGAAAGCACGTGATCTCGCACTCCCGTCAGAGGGTCGCCAAAGCCACGCCTCCTTCAAAACACATGAACGCGCACTGCAGAATTAGGACCAGAAAGAGCTTTATTGCCATGTATGTTTACACACACAAGGAAGGAACTTGTTTCGGTGACAGAAGCTTCCAGTGCAGAAGGCAACAGACAAACATAGGAATTATACTAAAATAAAATATAACAGTATTATAAAGAATACATAAATAAATAATGCAATATAGTACAGTAAAAGAAATATAAAGAATATATAGCCTACCGTTCAGGGAAAAGTGAGGGTAATAGCCTGACCGAATGTCACCACTCTTTTCCCACAACAGCAACAAGAAGAGAGAGGGTCACTGAAATAATGTCCCTTTTAACTTCTGTAGAGGTCACACCTCTTGAGTTGGCTGCCACTTGACCAATGAAAAAGGTGTCATTTCAAACAATAAAGGATTCTTTGTTCGGAAGACTTTTGAGTTTTTGCAGAACTATGCCCCCTCTGGCGACAAGCGAAACTGCAACCAGAGGTGTGTACGCTCATGGACCACATGCACAAGCTGTTACCGGAGCATCAGCCGCACAACTCTTTTGTTACAGTCATAGGTAATAAAGTTATAAATCTGCAAGTCATTTTAAATATATAAAGGGAAAGGCATTTGAGTAAATTACACACTTATGTGTGTGAGGGTAGAAAACTTTGTTTTTTGTTTCCATCTATCTCCATGTTGAACTGTTTTATGTGCTTACTGTATCCACTTATGATTGTATTATTATGGAAAGACATTCATAAACAATATAAGTTATAAGTACTTTGTATAGGATCCGTTTAAAGGTCCGATGTGGGGCCAAAACATTTTTTGTCACGTAGGTACAGCAAACGTCTCCTCACTATCGGCTAGCTGCCTGTCCCCTAAACACACTGTAAAAAAACGCGGTCTCTGTAGACACCACAGGCTCCACAAACGGCAACAAAAACAATCATGTCTCACCCGGACCACGAAACTTAACAAACAGTGTTCCAGCCAATCACTGGCAAGAAGTATTTGAGGGTGGGTCTGGGGGGTTAGTGCGTGTGCACATGAAGGGGGTGTGTGTGTGAAGGAGACAAGCGTCAGAGGGATGTTTGAAAAATGGCCGACACATGACCAAAGAGACGTCGTTATGAAGAACAAATTAAAAAGAAGAAGGAGTCGGATAAAGAATGTGCAAAGTTCCGAATTTACATCGGTAGCAAAGCTTTTGAACGATGGCGAGAACTCCGGCGGCAGAAGGGCTAACCAGTCCGACGTTCACAAATATTTCAGGAAGCACGGAAGGGAGGGGGAGGAGATGAGATGCGGAGGAGGGAGCCTCTTGCGGCTTCTGGTGGTTCGACCAGAAGATTTCCTGAGACCTAGCTGTCCTGACTTTCCTGATGTTTTCTCAGTCACTACCCCTTCTTCCTAACCAGATCGAGTAGCCCAGGAAATATGGCTCGGTCACATGCCTCCTATAGAGCCTGTATCTCTTCTTTGGTGGTATGTTCTGACGAGGGCCTTAAACTGCAGTCATCCTGCCCCAATTTTGGTTTGAGATATACATATAGCTGGTTGTCAGTAAATTGGAGACAACAAGATCTTGTTTAACCCAACAAGATGTCCTCCATTTTTAGGGAAACTTAAATTCACCCTTCTCTCATGTTGTAAATTCTGTTTTATTGAAGGGTAAATATATGCATACTTGTAAATGGAAAAAAAAGTAAGCCCTCCTTGAATACATTTCTATGAGAGTTTGTTCAGGTTTCAGTGCTTCAAATGCTTGAAAATCATAACAGAAAGTCTGAAACTTTGTTGCTCTGTCAAATTTTATTATTTTAGCAATATTCACCCATGTCTTTACCCTTGCTTTTTTTTTTTTTAATATTCCATCTCTAATTCAAACTTGATCCAAGCGTTTCTTGGACAGGACTTTACTATATTTTACATCTTGCTTGTCTTCTTTTGGAAAGATAGCTTCTAACTTTTGGAATCACGTTGAAGTTTAAAGCAGAAGGAACAGATACACACTCATATTAAGCCAAACAAGAAGTCATTGCTGCGTTGTGTTACTCTCAGCTTTACCATCATGCATCTTCTGCAAGACACTGAGCTTCAGGTTGGTCAGGTGATCTGTGAAAGTGAACGCCACACTTGGACTGGGGTCTGGATCTGGAAGATATTGGGCTCTGAAACAACATTCAAGTGTCAAATATGCTGATGATTCAATGTGGTTCTACAGAAATTGAGGGTTCTTGACTAAAATTTAAGAACCCTTTAGGCCAAAAAGTTAAGGAGAAATGTCTTATTTTTACTTTCATGTTTAATTGGTTGATTACAAGCTGTAAACATACTTAAATAAATGAACAAGTTAATTTCAATTTAATATTATAAAGTCCATAATATGATGGGAAGCTCTACAAGGTTCTATATACAGTATGAAGCATCTGACGGAACCCTTTAAGATTCCATATCGAACCTTTTCCTTCTAAGAGTGATGATTTGAGTTTTGAAACAGAGAAACAAACACAAACCTTTGCAATGTGACCTTAAAGTTCTATAAAGGAAAAAAAGAAAAATGTACGTTATTCAGCAAAACGGAGTATGGTTTTAATCTCTGAAATTGATTAAATATAATTGGAGAATAATGAAGATGAATTGACACCTGCAGGAATGAAACATCTTCAGCCTTCATCTGCTCCTCTATGTCTCTGATTGTGATTGTGAGAGATGAAATCTGTTTGCTTGCCTCTTCAATCTTCTCCTTCATCCTCTGACTCCTCTTCTCCTCTTCCTCTCTCAGCGCTGTTATTCTGGCCGCTTCTTCATCATGTAAAAATTGATGAAGTTCCTCAAATTCATCTTGAATCTGAGTCTCTATGCATTGAGCGCATAACTGAAATTATAGAGACAACCGTGTTGGCCAAACCACATCAGTATCTACATTTACAGAATTGCATTCATCACATTGTTTATTTCAAACCTTTATGACTTCATTAGTTTCACACAGATTCTGTTCACGATTGACAGATATTCTCAGTTCCTCCTGTAACTCTTCCAGTAAAGCTTTGAGTATCCCCTGAAGAGAACAAAAACGGTATCCATTGTTAAGTGTTTTTATTTTCAGGTTTTCGCTTCTTAATTTAAAATCCACCTGCAGTCAATAATTTTATCCCTGAAAACTCACCTTTGACCACAATTAAATGTTGTAAAGGTTGTTTTTTTTTAGCCTGAATGTAACTACACCCTTTCCTCATTTATGCACGGTTTCATGAATATGCAAATGAGCCCCGCCTCCACTCACTCAGCTCAGAGATCCACTGGTTGATGATCACACTCGATCTGATTAGTTACAAGCTAGTTTGTGATGTCAGAAACACCAACGCTTGAGTTTACCCTTCTGCAACACATTTAAAAGTTCTCACTCTTAACACAAAAAACATTAGGTATGATTCTATGTAAACATTTTATTCATTAGCACAATCTGATTATGGCTTGAATTCTAAAAAATTTAGACAAATTTAGCAAATTCAGATTTGAGTTTCTAAACTGCTCTTTGGTTTGTCTGATAATATTTGGTTTCATATTTCAAAAAAAAAAACCCACTAAACAATGCTGGGTTGTTTGAATTTGGGTCAATTATGGACAAACCCAAATGTTGGGTTCAAACAACTCAGCATTGTTTAGAGTGAACAAACAAAAAGCGTCTTTATGGTTTCTGTGAGTAAACCCACACCAGTATCAGTTTGTAATAGTGAAAATTTCTATCAAGACAAATTAATATTTGATTTTATCAAATGTTTTGATCATTTATCTGACCTTTTTATCCGCGACAGCTTCGTCAAGAGGACAGAATCTGTGGTCGGTGTGTTTTCTGGAGTCTCGACACACCACACACACGGGCTGTTGATCATCCAGACAGAAGAGTTTGAGCTTCTCGTTGTGATCTCTACAGACTCCAGATCCAGATTTCTCTCTTCTCTCCAGTTGAAAACTCTCACACAAGTTCTTCAAAGCCAAATTTACCGGAGGACGATCATTTGAAGATGTTGTTCGACAAACCGGACATTCTTTAAGTGTATTATCTTCCCAAACCTTCTGAATACAGCTTGAACAAAAACTGTGGCTACACGAAAGTAGAACAGGGTTTGTAAAAATGTCACAGCAAACCGGACAAGATAAATCCTCCTCAGAAAAAGATCTATAAGCCATTTTTCTTAATGTCTCAAAGTTTCAATCTCAGTTAGGATAGGCCAGGGGTTTTCAAAATGCATTTTGTAAGTCTCTCTTATTCAACACACCTGGTTCAACTCATTAGTAGAGAGACTGAAGTGGGTGTGTCAAATAATACAAAATGTGCTGTGCTGACGGTAAAACTCGAGAAATTCGAATATCGTGCAAAAGTTCATGTATTTTAGTCATTTAAATGAAAAGGTGAAATATATTTAGTATAAATATTATACTTTTATATTATAATTATACTTTTCAGAGGGCTGACATTTTTGCATTTAAAATCCTTTTTTTTAATTTCGTGTAAGATTCAAATTTTCTGAGATTTTGAATCTGGGCTTTTCATAAGCTGTAAGCCATAATCATCAAAATTACAACTTTTGCACAATATTAAAAAAAATTTAGTTTCGCCTGTAGTGTTACACCTCTCAGGGTTCATTAGTAGGTGGAGAGTAAGTCAGTCTTTTAATAAGTCAGAATTGCAAAATGTAAACTCATTGTGAGATAAAATGTTAAATTCCTTATTTAGCCAATCATTTTATCCCTTAAAAGTCATGAATTACATAGTTGAAACGTTTTTTCCTTGAAAAGTAAGTCGACACCTTTGCCTCATTTAAAATGTGCAGTTCTATGAATATGCAAATGAGCCCCGCCTCCACTCACTCAGCTCACCACAGGGTTTAAATAATTACTGCTTATTATTTTCTGACGGAAACAAGCTTCCATTATAGTTTGAATTTACAATATTATATGATTTATAACATTCTCAGAAAAAGCATTACAACAGCTTTTGCACATTAACATGCATTACAGCTTCAAAAGTATCATTATATTATCAATAACAGTTAACTACTAAATGTTGTATACAGTCAAATGTTGAATTGAATTAAAGCAAAGTATGCAAAAAATGCCAGGGATTTGTATAAGCCATAAGGAGTCTCACATACTGTACCTGTATATGCAATGTATTGTAATTTATAAAAATGAATCTTCAAATCATGGCATGTTTTTAAAGATGGATTTTTATTCATGGTTGCAAAACAAACAGTATCATGAACAAAAGTCTTGTGGTTTTAAAATATTACAATTGCTTTAGGGAATAAAGTGGAACAGCATTTAAAGATTCAACAGAAACTGGAAATGAGGAGTTCAAATGAAACCATCAAACTTAGTAATGTTATCAATAAAACGGCTGAGAAGAACATCGACAGAGAAGCTCAAACAACACAAGCTGAAGCCCATAATGCCATGCGGTCCTTCAGAGACTCGCGTGTTGTGTGTGTTAGTCGTAGATACTCAGAGTTTAGTGTGTAAAACTGCACTGCTGCTCACATCGGTCCAGAATCCAGATCTGTACAAGCCCAGACGCCATTATGCTCCATCAAAATTAAACATTGTTAGTACTTAACTCCTTTCTGCCCTTTATTATACATTTTAATTTGTTATAGAGAATTGTTCACAGGTTATTCATTCAAGAACACATGAATCTCAGGAAAACTGCAAAGAAACATACAAGTCATAATTCAACTCAAAACCAACAGAATGAATATGGAAATGCCAACTTTCAAACAAAACACTTTTTTAGCACGTTTTTTCCTTCAAAAACGTCATTACTGAAATACAAATATACTACTTTTTTTCCTGTAAGTATACATAAAGTATATGTTGCACTACTGGTCATCTTTACAGGATCAAATCTTAAGGGTTTTAAAAATACATCATTTTCTATACGCAAAATAATGCTTTTCTTTTTTTTTTTTTAAAGTTTGGGTTGAAATATGAATCAGACGTTTCTTTGTGAGATTTAGCATTAAGACGTCCATCTCGAAGCGTGATTCTTTACCAGTGGTTTTTCAGGGTGGCTGAGTGAAAAATTTCAGTGTTACTAAAGACACACACCGCAGGAGTGTGTGTGTGTGTTAGTGAAAACACACCAGACATCTGTAAACCAATCCAGACCACGCACATATATCATCATCATAATCAGTGGCTGTTTGAAACTTTAATAATGATTAGTTAGTGATGTTCTTCAAAGTGTCAAAGTTACTTGACGAGTTTGAATGAAACTTACGAAGCCCTGAACATGACATTCGGACAAATAAACTACATATATCGGAGCTAATTATTATATTGTGAGCATGATTTATTTAAAATAAGTGGTCGTATTAGTATGTCATGGGAATTAATTGTTAATTCTTGGCCACGATATATAGGCTACATTTTTGTCCCCACGTCATGTGCGGCTTCGTACAAACAAAATAAACTACAGCTAAAAATAACTACAAAATATATATTTAGAAAAGCAAAAGCAAACGTGCCATTCATATTACTGCAGGATGAAAGTCACAGTTTTAAAACAAACCTTCACAGGAGGACGAAAGGTATTTTGTGTTCAGTTACAGACGCCGACATGTAAAGCGACAGAAACGCATCTTTGTGGGGCGAATCTCACAAAACTTTTACATTACATCCAAATATTACAAAAAAATAACAATTTTCATTGCAATTACACACTCCAATTCTCCTTCATTTCAGGCCAACACAAATATTTTTTTAATTTATTTGATTTTAGGGAGAAATGCGAGACAAACACGTTCGTACAGGTTTTGTGAGATTCGCTCAATGCCTCGCACTGCATGTCCATTACAAAAAATTCATTCAATGAGTCGATTTCCATCCGAAAACAAATGTAAGCAAATGTTTTACACTCTTGTAAACCTGGTTAGGTGAATAGCTTGATTAAATAAGGCCTTTTCACTCCAGGTCATTCGTTTTTTTCAGGCGTTTATAGACATGATTTGAAAACCTATAAACATGCAGCGGAGTAAAGTTCTTAATTTAACACCAGGAGGAACGTCAACTTGAATTCATTTTTCTCTATTACATTTGATACATTCCAATATAGTGGTTATTCATATTCATTTTTCCTCTATATAAAAACAGAGATGACTGATGATCATGCTTATTAACAAGCCGCACTTTGCCGTGAAGTGCACTTCAGCGCTCAGCCAGAACAGCTAAAAGAATAAAAATGTAATAAAAAGATCGACGCACTAAATGTGAACAGACACGGTACAAAAACAAATCGATTTAAACAAAGGTATTGCCAAGCTTCCTCACTGGGTTTCAGACTTCTTTTTGTTTTTCTTCAGGAAAGACGGGGTGCGAAACTTTTTCTTCTTCTTTGAAGGGGATTTGTTTGGTGATTCATCGCTGCCATGGTCACCCGCCGCATCGTCGCCTGCGACAGGCTCCTCCCCCTCCTGTTGAGGGGCGGAGTCAGTCTGTTCGGGGGCGGGGTCTTCTGCGGGGAGGGCGGCGGCTTCGAAGGGTTCATCGGGGGTCAGATCGGGGAGGGTCTGTCTTAAAGTGGCGGCGTCACTGTCGTCTTTAGACGTCTGTTCCTGATGTGCCTCTGTGGAGGACGAGGGGAAGAGATCACAGTGAGTTTGTCGATCAGCTCACGGCATGGAAACCGTCCAGGGGGAAATTCAGCGATCTCTTCATTTAAGAAGCGTGGCATTTCTTAGAAACTGACCATAAAAGTTGAATCGATGCAAAACCACACTGATCTCCAGACACACACACACACACACATCTTTAGCTTTTATCAGCAAACTGCTACATCATGAAACACTTCCTGATGCAATTACCTAATTAACAAAAGCTAGATGTACTGGGCAAACAGAACAACCAATTTCAGAGTGAGGCCTAGCTTGCAAAATGGGGATCTCCGTTTTAAAATATGAAAATATGTAGTAAAATTGTAAAAGCAATAGTAAAAATGTATGCTATAAAACAAGTGTACAAGATATATTTACATATATGCAGAAAATATGATTAAAATTGTAATACTCTCATATATTGAGAATATATATAAAAGTGCTGTCAAATCGACAAATCACGATTAATCGGATCCAATATTATATATTAAACTTATGTTACATACCATTAATCGATTTTACAGCACTTTTATTTATATATTCAAAATAACTGTATTACAATTTTAATAATTTTCAATATATTTATACAGTATGCATGCATAAAATAATTTTGGTTTCATGCACCATTCAAATATTAGTTTTATACAATAAATATTTTAATGTAAATTATGTAGATAAACGTAATATTGATATCGGTTTTGTTTTAATTCAAAACTTTGATTTTACCAATTCAACCGTTTTAATTAAATTACTGTTAAATCAAATATTTTTTTCAAGTTATTAAAGGGTTAGTTCACCCAAAAATGAAAATTCTGTCAGTATTTACTCACCCTCATGTTGTTCCAACCCCGTAAGACCTTCGTTCATCTTCGGAACACAAATGAAGATATTTAAGATATTAAGATCGCTCCTGCATACTAGTCCATAGGCTTCTTGAGGGAATGACTCTTGATGTCCTCGAAAAGTCATTAAAGACATCGTTAAAATAGTACAAGTGACAAGTGGCTTAATTTTAACTTTATCAAACGACAAGAATACTTTTTGTGCGCAAAAACAAACAAAAATAACGACTTTATTTCAACTTTTCACTTCCTTCTCTATGGGCCTGTAGTCAGTTAACGTAGTGTGATTGCGTAAAGCTACGTCACACGTAGGCTCACTATTGGCCGACGCTGGTCATGTGTGATGCGTGTGACGTACAATAACAGAAGCGTACGCTATTAAACTAGTAACCTGACTCACGCAGAGGGAGAAATAAACAAATAGTTGAAATAAAGTCGTTATTTTTGTTGTTTTTTTTGCGCACAAAAGTGTTCTCATCGTTTGATAAACTTAAGATTGAGCCCCTGTAGTCACTTGGGCTATTTTAACGATGTCTTTAATGACTTTTCGAGGCCAGCAAGTCATTCCCTCAAGAAGCCTATGGACTAGTATGCAGGAGCGATCTTAATATCTTAAATATCTTAATTTGTGTCCCGAAGATGAACGAAGGTCTTACGGGGTTGGAACAACATGAGGGTGAGTAAAATACTGACAGAATTTTCATTTTTGGGTGAACTAACCCTTTAATACATTAAGTATTAACATCCCTATCTGCAAATTATTGAAGACCATTAAAAGCAGATCTAATCTCAATATAGTAAAACCTGCATATCTCGTCCTATAATTTGCATATCTGTCACTCAATAAATCCTAATATCTATTATTCATTTATTTTAATCTCCATCAAAAACATCAGACTAGCAGCGATCCAGTTCATGCGGCGAAACAGACTCACTCTGATCCTCAAGTACACTGACATATCACGTACATTTATAAATGCCACATTCATATTTCCAGAGATATTTCAGCTCTCAAACAAACACCAGTAATAAAGACACACATGTAACGCTCATTATCATCTGATTTCTATAGCCATCTGCACGCTTTAAACCACACAGCAGCGTTTCACTGACAGTCATAAACTGAGAAGTAGAAGAGATATTGAAGACATTATTCACACCAGAAGCGTAATATTCATACATTACCTGTTCTGCTAAAGCAATACTGGATTGGCATATTAAAGAACTTTGCTATTGTTATAAAGGTTAAAAGAGGAAAGTTTGTAGGAAAGGAGTGAAGAAGTTTCTAGGGAAAGATTTGTTGCTATAGCATGATCTCACCGCACTCCAGAGAGTTCGAACATCATTTCCTGATATCACATCATCCGTCAGGGATTTATACTTTTAAAACTACATCTACAATAATAAGATAAAGGAAAGCCAGGAAAAGGCAAATTAATCAATAACGTCATAGTTCATCTAAGAGGTTCACTTGTTTTTATTTAAAGTGCCCCTTTTATGCTTTTTCGAATATTGTGTAATAAAGCTGTTTGTGATTGAAAAAGGTTTGCAAAGTATTAAAGATCAGGTACAGATTAAGTTATCGTCTCCTAAAAGAATAAACCGATTCTGAAGTGTTGAAATGAGTAGTCAATAACTCAAAAGTCACTTCCTGTTAAAAATTTGCATAATGCAAGCCTATGGTTTTGATTGGCTGAACAGCATCTCTTAGCTCCGCCCTCAAACACTTGTTTATCTGAGACTGGGGCTGAATTCCAAACTGCATACTTAATGAGTAGGTACTTAATTTCAATAAGTACTTACTCATCGAGCGCTAAAAGAGTAGGTACTTTATAGCCAAATCTCGTTGAGTATGAATGCGAACCGGTCATCTGCCATGTTGACGTTATCATGTGACCTACGACGCGTTATCTCAAGAGCAACACCATAAAATATATGAACGACACGTTTAATTCATCTATCGATAAATATCTTGATATTGATTAAACTTGCTCATTTTGTTGTGGTATTGTTGAAGAAACAGCTGCCCATTTATTTTGTGAATACATTTGGGTTGATTTAAGTTGTTATATTATAAACCCTAGGCTACTATGACCAACAGTGTTATTCTTATAACGATATTTTTTTAAGAAACCCCAAAATCGTCATCTCTTGATTATGTTGTTAATTTCTTTATTTTATACCCAAAAAGTTTCTCCTTTAAGTTTTCCTTTTTCTTAATGAATTTACCTCGTTTCATCACTCAGACATATAACAACTTTTTATGTATTATGAAGAACTATAATGAAGATATTTAGCCTTTTTTTATTGTTCCTTTTTCCTGTGTATAAATATAATTTTATGTCATATTGTGAAGTACACAAACCAATGATCTTTATATTTTCTGTTTTGTCATTATGATTGTTACATAAACTATAGTATCTTTCCATGATCTTGCATGTAATAAGTTTAAATTATATGAGCGACAGGTGCACTAACACATCATAAGCACATCCTAGAACAGTTTTCCTCTGCGTTTGTAATGTTTGCACAAAGGAGCCAGGCAGCTGCTCGAAGATCTCTTTTGGAGAAAACTGTTAAACATCGCTGATCTCCGCGATGTTGATATTAACGTATCCTCTCGCGTGGCATCCTGGGATAGATGAGTATCATGAGTACCCATGGAAAAGCACTCAAAAATCTGGGCGGAAGCAGTAAGCCATCCGGGAACTTCTCCCCTACTCTTTTTATGAAAACTGATGTTTCGAACGTACTGCTTCCTTCACGTACTGTTTTCGCCTACTATATAGTAGGAAAGTAGGCATATTGGAACGCACTTAAGTCCGAATCTCGCGACAATTATTACGTCACCCAGGTAATTCTCGCCTACTCTTTTGGATTCATTCATACTTTTTTGCTCGCCTACTCTTTTTCCCATACTAAATAGTATGGAAGTATGCGGTTTGGAATTCAGCCTGGAAGTTTGGTTCGTGTCGAGAAGACGCTGCTGACAAAGCAGATCAACTTTGATGAGATTGATACCGTAAAACCCACGACATCGTTACCGTTCGTTTATCACGTACTGAGAGTCAGATATGCTAATGAGCGTTGGGTTTATAACCAATCAGAGCAGAGAAGCTCTCAGAAAGGCGGGGTTTAGAGAGACTGAATCTCCGGACGAATCGGTTTCTCAAGACTCTTTGCGAAATGAGGTGATCTGCAATATGTATTGTGAGAAAACTTTTTAAAAGTATATTTTTACCATAGATGGATGTATTGTAAGAAAACTTAAAACCAAAATCAGGAATAGCATAGGGGCACTTCAAAATCTTTCATTAAAATGAAAAAATGCAGGAAATGTATATGTCAAAGTTTAACAGGTTTCAACCCACTCAAATCCTGATGGATAAAATGGCTCACATTAAAGAAGATAAACGCGTTACAAACGCAAATTCGCTTTATTTCAAATGCCATATGCAACCAAATTTGAATTTGGCAATCTGGCGTACGACTGACTGGAGCTGAGCGGCGCAAATCATCCCTCACAACAAACCAGAGGCAGAGGACAGGGAGATGAGTTAGACAGCGGAAGAGTGAGATCCAGTGAAGCCGTGCAGCAAACTCAAGCGGGGGAGGTGAGGTACTTACTATGGTAACAGGTACTCTTTTGCATTTCCATCTCCTGATTGTGACGCAGCCACGAAGAAGAAAAAGCACAAGTAGAGAGAGAATGTCTATGCAGATCAAAATCACAGCCACCGGGTTAAATTAAAAAGAAATTAACAGAAACCGTAAAGAGACACACAGGCCACCAGAAGTAAAGAATGGTTGCCGAGCCATTCTTAAAGACCCCGGAGAAATGAGCATGAAGGGTGAGTGAGAACATTTAAGACGGGTGATTTACAAGACATTTCTCATGTCGGATTACACCTGAGTTTAAAGAGACAGGATCTGGGTTAATATCTCAGTGGGACGTTCTGCTGCATTACAGCTCGTGACTGTGAGATTACACAAATTTTGAGGTTTATTTTGACATCCAGGACCTAAAATACTTTGACTTTACTAGAACGACATGATTCTCTAATGACTATATCATAATGAGAATGAGTTGCATTTCAGGGATAATATCGTTTACTAAAATAAAAACTATTAAAAATTTCTGTTAATTGAAATAAAGCTGAATATAATCTTGTCGAACATGCTTGCGTAAAATGTGAAAAGTTTTTTCACATTTAAAGCTATTTTTAATATGGGCCTATTGTTCATAAATTTGGTGTCAATGTCAAAAAGGTGAAAATTTTGGCGCATCCTATAAATAAACACTATAAAGCAAATTTATTTACCGTAATCTTAATACAAGAGCTCATATTTTGATGACATGGGTGTAATCCATTGTAATAAAGACCAAGAGGGTAAAATAAAAACTAAATATGATTAAAAAAAGGTTTAGCTACCTGAAAAGTCCAAGAGTGTGAAATAAAATAATTGGATTTAAAATAAAGACTTTTATCATTAATCCTCCTTTAAAATGGATTTAAATCAGCTGTCAAATTTCAACTAAAAGTTTCAGGCCAGTTTATTTTTTACTTTAAGTTGTGGGGGGTAAATGAACCAAACATCAATGATGCCCTTTGGTCTGTTATTACAAACAGCAATAAATGCCTAAAAAATGTTAATTAACAAACATACAGACAGACATTGGCCAGCTGGCACGGCTCATGCTGAGAGAGAGCCTGTGTGAACGGACAGACGTACCTTCCTCCACACGCACAGGTGATTTAGGGGGGGTGCAGGTGCTGCTGGGAACTGGACCATCTTCAACCTCTGCTGTCTGACCTACAAACAGCACACACATTATTACAGTCGTCTTCATCAGGAAGCCAAAACCACAGATCAGACACTGCAAAAAAATCAGGCTACAAAAAAAAAACAAAAAAAACAACAACATTTTTTCCACATTGATTGATGGACAATATACATGTAAATATGGTAAAAAGAACACGCTTGGTCGACAAGATTATAAAAACTACCAAAATATATCAGATAATCAACGCAAGTCTGATAATGTCTGACTCAATCATCGTAAACTAAAACTAAAATCATAAGATATTTTCTCTCTTTTTTGTTTTTACATATTTCGTGTATGTAAAAACATCTTGTTGTTTAATTTAAGCTGATATAGCCTACTAAAATAACTCAAACTAAAGTATAAATAATAATTACAGATTAAAAGGTTTTAGGTTAGGTTTTTTTTTTTTCATCTCTATAGTCTCTATAATTTTTATTAGGTTTTTATTATCCATGTATATTATAGTACTAAATCTTAACTAAAATTAAAATGGATAACAAAAAATAAACACTAAATCAAAATATTAATAAAAACAGTACACCAAAAAACAAATACAAAAAATACCAAAACTTTATTTAGAATTAAAATGGATAGTAAAAAAAACAACTAAATTTAAAATGATATATATATATATATATAAACACTAATTCAAAATATTAATAAAATGTATATTAATGATAGACACTATTTAGTATTTGATTCTTTCCAAATGCATAAATGCTATTATAACAATTAAAACACAGGAAAAAACAAACAAACAAACAAACGCTGAAGAACCAAGAAACAGGACATAAGGAGGATTTTGACCATCAGCACATCCACATTTAGTCAAATCTCAGTTCAGATTCAGAGACACCACCGCCAGGTTTATTAGTACAAGAAAATCCAAATAAACCCCAACAAGCAGAGGAGCAAATCTCAGTGGAGAGGACAGCGAGGAGCCCGCAAGTGATTTCAGTCCAGGACTAAGAGTGGAAGAGCTGACGAGGGTCTTGATTCACAGATCCAGGACGGTGTTTATGGGACACAGGCTGGGGCGAGAACAAGGCATGTCGGATCACCAAGGTTTGAAACCAGGGGACAGCAAGAGACAGATAGAAAGAAAGAGCCCAGCAAAGTCAGAATACACCCCAGAAAGAGAGGCCCTCCTCAGGCAGATGCAGGGGTACCTGCAGGCGTCCCGTCTCGCTCCGGCTCCGGCTCACAGCCCAGAGCCTTCAGAACCGCAGAGTGAAACTCCTTTTGAGGGGATCCTGGAGGATCCGCCGGGGTCTCGTTACCCGACGGGCCCCCAGATTCAGTGCCGCGGCTGGGGATTATGGAGGGTGGCGGGGCCGCGGTGGCCCTCGGATCCTCCTGTGGGATGTCCGAGCCCGACTCCTCCACCTGTGCTAAATGCAATACAACAGTTTCTCTCCTGACCTGCGGGGGCGCTGTTGGGCTTCAGGATTCACGTGCAGGGTAAAATGCGATTGCTATAATTACTTTAAACTTAACGCTGCATAATCTTTGCGCTGCTGAGTTGGTCAACAGAAGAGGTAGATGTTTTTTTTCAGACAACATTACTTATTTAAAAAATATTTTTTTTAAAGCATGAGCACATCAATTCATTCTTTTAGAGCACATTTACAAGTAAGAAATTATCAAAGGGTTAAAGGGTTTATCAAAGCAGATATATATACAATATATATATATATATATATATATATATATAAATTCTTACTTGTAAATGTGGTCTGAAAGCATGAATATAATCTATATATCTATATCTATATATCTACACACACACACACTAATATATAATATATACATACACTACTGTTCAATAGTTTGAGGACAGTAAGATTTATATCTTTGTGAGAAATTGATAGTTCTATTCAGCAAAGATGCATTAAATTGATGCATAAAAGTGACAGTTCATAATGTTACTATAGATTATATTTCAAATAAATACTGTACTTTAGAACATTGTATTTTTCAGGATTCTTTGATGAATAAAATGGTTCACTGTTTCCACAAAAAATATTAAGCAGCACAGCAACATAAATGTTTCTTGAGCATCAAATCAACATATAAGAATGATTTCTGAAGGAGCATGTGACACTGAAGTCTGGGGTCATGATGCTGAAAATCACACTCCAAATACTCCAAAGATGCTGGAAATCACTATATTGTGATCAAATAATGCAGCTTTGGAGAGCAGAAGAGACATTGAACCTTACAGACCCCAAGCTCTTGAACTTAAGTGTATAAAAAACAAAAAAATAGTTTAAGACATGAAACAGCCCATTTTGTCCAGATCAAAATCTCTTAGTTATTTTTTACTTCTTGATGTCCAAACTCATAAGCGGACACTCATCAGGAGGACTCACAGCAGCATTACAGGGCATTCGTAATGCTGCGATATGTAGTGTTCTTACCTTCTGGGACTTTCTGCTTGAACTCCACTTCCTTGCGATACTCCTCCAGGTCCTGGTCTGTGAACTTGTTGAAGGGGTTTGGCCCAGTTTTGTTAATGACGACCCGCGGTTGGTACTCCTTCTCAATGATGGCTTTAGATGCGGTCACTAGCTCCCCCTGCGGGCCAAAAGAGGACAAAACAACAACACCGTTTAAGCACTCCTATCTTTCTCACAATGGAAAAACTATTTAGGTCAACCAAATTTAATTTCTTATAAATGATTAAATCGAGTGAATACTAGTGGGACACTCAGCAACCAAATGTCTTCATAAATGTCTCCAATTAGAGTTTAAGATGAACTAGATGCTGTTGTTTTTGTAATGAAAAACTATAAATGATAAAAAGATAAAGCATCCCACTTAAACTGGTATTCACCTTTTATTATAAAAGTCTCATTATTGTTGAAACTCAAATCCCAGTTAAGACGTTAATCAAAGGATGCAACATATGTATTGCAACAAACAAAAACCAGGCTGTGAGGGATAAAAGTACACATTTATTTCTCCTGCAGCTAGTAAAACATTTAAAATACATCTTTTCACAAATATCAAGTTGAGCACAAAAACTACATGAGAAAACATTAAAAATATAGACTAAACAAATGGGAAAATGTGACCTGAAGGTATAATATTGGATGTACTTTTGGTTCCTCACTGCCTTGTTTGTGTGAAATTAATCTGCCATAATTAGCATCAATACACATCTGACATTGGTTTCATTGAGTTCATCAGTGCAGACTGGCCCCGAGTGTTACTCTTTTTCCTCAATGTAAAGCGAGAGAGTATTGAAACTGTGTGTGGTTCGATGTTATCAAACATTGCAGTATCATCGCAGGATGTACCTTTCGAATAGACCTAGAAGGACTAAAGCTCTCTGAAGTGTCAATGCCATCAATAGAGTCCGTACAGTCAGAGAGTGGAGCGTCCTGAAACAGTAGAGCTGGTGAGCAGTGCACAAGCCCAGTACAAATACGGACACCACACACACACACAAATGAGGCAAGCCAGAACCAACGCACACAAGCAGAAGACCACACATTCTTGCACATCTATTTTTGTGAGGACATTCCTTGACACAATGCAATCTCTAGCTCACACACTCACTCAAGCGCACACACACCGTCAAGTAGGTATGCACAATGTATTGTTTTAGCATTGATATTGCGATGTGCGCATCCGCGATAGATGTAGTTTATGGTTTAAACTTCGTTGTTGATCAGGCCAGGTGATTTGCGGATTAATTGCAAAGTTTAGCCATCATAGAGTGACAGTTTATCATTTTCATGTGTTTTTAAGTCCTGTCAGTACATCAAATGCAAAAAGACTGAGAGTTTTGTGTGGGCACACAGACCGCAAGTGAAGTTCGTGAACACCTGACCCCTTCGCTTTTCATTTATTTATTTGTGCTTGAACAGACATGCACACAGAAATTTAAGTTTGAAGGAAACGTTCAAAATCGCTTAAAGCAAACGCGATAGCTGATTCAAACGAGTGATGTTCGATGGCTGCTTCCATCTTTGTAATGTAGGCTACAATCTAGGGCTGTTAAATGATTAATCGCGATTAATCGAATCCAAAATTAAAGTTTGTGTTTACATAATATATGTGGGTGCACTGAGTATAATTATTTTATTTATATAAATCCACACACATGCTTGTATACATTTAAGAAATGTTGTCATGTATATACTGTATATAGATTTATATATAATTTATATTATATATATAAATATTTTATATATAATTTTTTTTTTAAATAAACAAGAATGTGTGTGTATTCAAGGGTTAAAGTGGGCCGGAACTGCGTTCCGGCACCTCACATAAATTAATCTCAACGAATCTTGCTGCTCCCAATATGGACCAACTTCCATTCCTACCCGCTGAACGCGAGCTATAAACACATAAAGTATTGTCAGGAAACCTGAAGGAAGTTGCCTCTTCAGTATAAACTATATAAAGTATAAACTGTATAAAGTATAAACGCATAAAGTATAAACTATATAAAGTATAAACTCCTCGTCCGTTTGGAGAGGTGTGCGCGGAGCCTCGCGCTCGTGCGGATGCGTCGAGTATATAGGCAACACAAGGCTTTACAAATGCGTGAAATGCACTTGCTGTGGTTGAGCACGGTAAAGTTAGTTTTAGGTCCGAAATATTTCGCTAGACATTTGTTTTCTCCATAGCCACTGTTCTAGGGTCTTACAAAGAGATCAATAGCAGGATTAGATTTAACAAACCATACATCGACATTAATATTCGTTCATTAATATTCAAAAATCACCTGCGTGGATTAATGCTGCATAATTATACCTGAGTATGCTTTGACGCATTTGCACAGCGCATGATGAGGGAACGTCTGCCAATTCCACCAACTGCGTTAAACGTAGCCTATAATTTGTATTATTTAAAATTACATTTAAATTCCAAAGCTTGTAGAAGGTGGCAATACTGACCTGGTAGCATTGAGTAAATTAACTTGTTTAAGATAATGATTCATAAAACATATAATTATCAGTTAAGCCTATTTACTTCACTGACACAGACGAAATTGAAAGACTATCAGTCAAAGTTCAGGGGGTTTAGGAGTTTAGGAGGGGAAGAAATAGGCCAGGATAAGGAGACTGAGAAAAAGAAAGATGTAGGCTAGATGAGAAGAGAGCAGGTAGGCTATTGACAAAATAATCGAATGGTCAATGACATGGTTTTAAAGCTATTTATTATCCTTTTTTGGCCTTCAAAAGTCTTAGATTGCCTATAATTTGGTCAGAGAAATCAAAATTTTATAGAACCCCACTTTTTGTCCCAGTGTTAAGCAATTATAACAGTATTGTCATTAAATCAGTGTAGATGGGCCAAAAGAAAACCATTAAAATATCAAGTAAGTAAGTGACAGGCTACTTGGTGCCACAGCGACACCCAAAAAATATTGCTATACCACGAAACTCAATATGTTGTCCCACGGTGAGTAATTTTTCTCTGTTGCACCTACACAAAATTTGAGGGTTCCCCCACCTGACAAATCCCACTTTAACCACTGTGTGTATTTATATATATAAAAAATATTTATACACAGTGCACCCACATATATTATGTAAACACAAACTTTTATTTTGGATGCGATTAATCGTGATTAATCGTTTGACAGCCCTACGACAATCAGCTTCAAAATCCCAGTGCTGTCGTCATCGTGTAAAGCTCGCCCCTACGTTTCTGATTGGTGCCACGATTTCTGCGGACTGGAAATGGGCTTGAATGAGCTCTTTGCCAAACTAACTTTCAGAGCAAATCTAAATTTGCTGGAAGTTGTCTGGGTTTTCCCAGGCTACCTGAATAGTTAATTTCCCTGAAAAACAAAGCACAGCTTCTTTCATCTGTCTTTGTTCTATTGTATTTATCTATGCTTGCAATTTGTTTATTATTATTTCCACACACGCTTAAGCACACACTCAAGCACACACACACAAGACATGCAGAAAGCATTTCCTAAAAAAGCGTATGGGCAGGCTGGACGTGATTTCATGTCTCAGAGTCATGCACTGCAACACCAGAAACCAAAGTGTGCTAGTCAAACCACACACAGATTCATACTGCTGCGAGTGCTGACCATGTGACTGGTCAGGAGAAATAAATACAAATATATAAATGTACAATATATGCGTTCAGCAGAAACCATATTCCGAGGTCTTAAGATTTCTGGTTTGGAATAGAGTTGCTGCACTTGTTTAGATGAATGATCAGATGGTTAGTGGCAAAAACACACTTCTGCATCTGAAATTTCTCCTTTAAAGTGTTATATATATTTAGAGCTCATCCAGAGGTTGATGAGGGTAAAAATGAAACCTCCATATGTATAAACGTTTAAATCACCCAAGACAGATCTAACATGAACTCTGGTGTTGTTAAGTAATGGTTCATGCTTCCATTAAAATAGTGAGCTGAAGTCGGATATGAATTACAATAGCTAACTACTTATGTATCGTTAGTTAATATGGGATGTTAAAGGGGACATATCATGCAAAATCCACTTTTTAAGCCCTTAAATGCATTTTATTGTATATTTGGAGTGTTTATAAGTACAGAAAAGATCAAATTATTCTCTTCAGGTGCTTCGTTTATATCTTTATATTCTGTTTTGGTCATATTTTTCAACCTGTTCAGATTTTTCTGTTTTCTATGACGTTTTTTGAACAATAACATCACAGGATTTGCAGCGGAACTGCCAAATAAGGACATTGACTACAGGTCCAACACTTCGAGCAATCCGCCATTATTATTTCTCGCTCCGATTTTGTAGTCCAAGCTCAATGATGCAGAAGTTACGAGAGGGCAAGTCAAAATGTTCGGTTGTTGGATGTAGTGACCTGAAGCGCTTCAAGGATTCCCACTTCAACAACCTCCGCCAGTATAAAGAATGGTTTGCCGATCGACTTCGTCTGAATGAGGGGTAAATTTCTTCTATCATTTAGCTGCTGTGTTTGCTGATGCTTTTCTAAACGTAAGTTTATTACGTTTTATTATCAATACAGTATTATTATTATTATTATTATCAATACAGATTTTTAGTGGTAAGATTAGACTGTAGTCATTTATCTTGTCAGTGTGCTTGTTTTAACAAGAGAAATAGTCGACTTTCACTATAACACACAACATAGTTAACTTAACTTTACATACCACTGCATCCATATGAAGACGTTGTTCTGCTGGTTCGTCGTCGTCTTTTTCAAATCGCTCGCTCTGGCTCGAATATGTAACGCTTGATGGACAAGTCTTCCGTTGTTGACATTTTGTTGACGTGTGAATAAAAATGTTCTTTGAAACTATAGTAATCGTATATCTCTTATCAAACTACAATAATGGCTGAACGCGGGGAGTTGAACCGAACGTGAACTCGGCGACCTGGAGAGAGGGCGGGGAAAGACGCAACTCCTTTTTATTTAAAGGGGACGCTTCGAAACGGGTTGCTCACAGAAGCACATCAGAAAAGAGGTAGAAAAGGGGCCTGTTGAGCTATAATAATGTGGAATTCAGACCCAAGCATTGCAGTTATGCTTTATATAGACCCCAAATGTATGATTTATAAGTAAAATTTAATGATTTAAAAGCATGATATGTACCCTTTAAAGCATATCAGCATGTCAGACAGTGGTGTTTTTGATCATTAAATGTGTTAAAAGAAGACGATTTAAAATGAAAATTTCTAAAAGCTTCCAAAGGAAAGAAAAAAAAAAAGATTTACCAATAAATTAATTTGATTTATTATCTTGTAGTAAAATAAAATATATAATAATGGTAATATAATTATTAATATAAAATAATTAAAGAAAAAAATAGTACAGTATACGGACCGGACTAATAAATGAAGTGGTCTAGATTAGAAGCTTAGCACGGCAAATGTCGTGTGAGACGTGCGGAATTATTATTCCATGTGTTACAACAGTATCATCCTGTAGAGTTTTTATTACAGTCAATGAACCAAACAAAATGAAAGAAAAAAGGCAAACATGGCACTGCAAACCAATCAAACCAAAAGAAAATGGACGCAGCTCTGGCTTGCTGGTCATGTGGTTTACTTACGTGCCATATAGTCACTCTCTGGGGTCAAAAGACACAATTAAACGGTTACACACACGGAAATAACGTTGGGAACAGAATATGTTGGATCCGATGGGAGGAACTGACGTGTGAGAGACTCACCTGGACGAACGAACGGTCCACAATGGAGCCTGTGAGCACCTGAGACTGAGGACCTGCCGTCTTTTTGTCCTGCAGATTCTGGTCACGGATCTGCCGAAAGAAAAAGAAAAACACGAAATCACCACAAAACCGTCACAAGACTAGGGTCGGGTATCGTTAAAAGTTTAACGATTCCGATTCTTATTTTAATTCTGCTTTTTGATTCCAATAAGGAAAGAAAAACCATAGATATCATTCACATTTAGTCTGACAAACATTTAATTGAAGTTGAAGATCATGACAGAAAAACAAAAGGTCAAAGAACACTTTGTCTGTAGTTTAAAAATACCAAGCTTAAAACAACTAGCCAAACTAATATAAATTTCAAGCATTATTAAAGACAAGTAAACACTAACAAATAAAAATGAGCAATTATAACATAGGTACAACTGCACAAAGATACGATTAAAATAACAGTGCTTTAAGTAATAAAATCTAAAATAACACTGTGCTTTAAAAAAAATGGCAATACAATATAGTCTAAAGTAATTCAGTCAAGCAACGAGTGAATTATCTCTTTGTTTTGTGTTGTTTGATTAGTGTTATTATAGAGATGGCAGCAGGAGTATTAGGCTACTGTCACTTTAAAGCTACACTGTGTAACTCTTGTGGTTTATTCTAAGCTAAAAACGCCTAGTTCTTTCAAAAAATATATGTGCACATTAATGTATATTTACTTCGTTCAAGTAATAAAGTATTCTCGTGAGTGTATAATATGCCATTGAAAAAACATACGGGTAAGTGGTTCTAATGTCGGTCGCCATGTTGCCCCTCCATCTTGAAAGTACATTAGCCAAAGAAGGACATACCCGTTAATTCAAGCTTCGCCTTTCGCGTTTATGTTCAAGCTAACACTCATGGACGAGGTCGAACTGGAAGCCATGTTAATCTTGGACTACATTGGCCACCGTAGGAGTTAAAACGAAATCGGAATTGAGAGGAACAGAAACTATGGTTATATACCTTTTCACCACTAGATGGGGGTAAAAATCACACAGTGTAGCTTTAAGAGCAGCCCAATATTGTTACACACGCCTGCAGCACAAAAACCAGTGCGAGAGCCATCTCACACTTAAATGGTTTAAAGTCATCTTGAAAAACTCACAAAAGAATTGAAATTTCAATTTTACAACAAGTATCCGATTCCAGAAATGGAACCGATTTTCGATTCCCAACCCTACACAGGACATTTACAAGAGCTAGTGTGTGCTTCCTCCTCACTGAAATGTCTTAAATCTACATGGGAAAAAGGTTCAGACCTTGTTGCGCATCTCTTGGACCTCTTTGGGGTTGGTGTTCATCGGGACAAACTGATTGGCCACAGCACCCTGTCTGAGACCGTCCTCCTTAGTCCACTGAAATGATCAAAGCACAGCCATTCAAATAAACCGAAACGAAAGAAAACTTACCCAAATTAAATATTTAACAAAAAAAAAGGTTAATCATGCCTATCAAACAATACGAAATAAACACAAAGCAGATCTGAAACATTATTGGTCAAATTATAATTGTCCACTGAGCAACGAACCAATGATGATGTACAGTTTGCTTTGGGAAAACGTGGAACTCACAAGAATTCTAAATTCTAAAAATTTCAAATGTAAAATTCCCCTAATCCTCTGCACATAAAGCAATTAATCAGTAAGAATTTACTTTTCAAATGATATCAATTTAAAGCACACAATCACCACATTGAATATGATTCTAAATCAATACGTATAAACTTAAATTTGACATCCGTGCCGGGGCAGCCGTTGCCCTCATCATCATTGATACTGCCGTTGGGCGTATAGTAAGGACAGAAAATGCTAAAAAAGAAAGAAAAGAGCACACACACACACAAAGAGAAAAACAGAAGATTTAAGAAGATGATGGACCACGAGGGAGGCAGGTGTGGGGTGGGGTGAGGAGGCAGAAGCTGGTGTGTGTTTAGCAGTGGACAGAGGCGTGAGTGGACAGCCAGGAAATACCTTCAGATACTGGAACACACACACACACACCCAGACACACACAGGCACAGACACCCACACACTCTCGCCCAAACACCCAGACACACACACACACACACACTGTGAGGTTCTGAAGGACAGAATTACGCCCAACTTTTCTTAAAACATACAAAATGAACTTTTCAGAGGTGTACTCCAAAAGCTCTGATACATGGATTCAAATAAAGATGAAGAGCGAGTACTAATTATTTCTGAAGCAAAGATAGTTAGCCTTTGGCCTGGGTAAGAATAGCATGAGTAGCCAATGAGTTACTTGCTCAAGTCATGAGGAAGGGTTTCCGTATGGGCGCTGGAGAAACGGGGCACATGGGATGAACACGTAAACATGAAATACTCACTGATCACGTTTAGAGCCCCACAACACAACACGCTCTCCCCCAACTAGAGACAATCGTTCGGAGAGTTAACAACCACTCATGAACCAATGATTTTTCCTTTCTTTTTTTTTTTTTTGGATGATTTTGAAATTTGAAAAGTTAATACACTCATGCGCAGGAAAAAGTTTAGGAAAAGATAATTCCAATTCAGAAAGAAGAAAAGGAAACTCATAAAAAAAATGAAAATAGGAATTAAAAAGCCAACACAAATATTTTAAGCGGTTTAAGGAAAGAACATGGAGTCATCAAACAGCAAGCCAAACTCCAGAACTATAAGCAGCCGAGCTTTTTCTCCCACAGAGTGTGCGGCAAACACCTGCTTTTCTCTGATATTGCTTGACTGCCTTAAAAAATATTGTTATTTTCTTGGAAGCATTTTCATTTGAAGTCTAGCTGAAATATGAGGGGTTTGTTTTGAGTTTCACCTACACACTACAAGATTTGCTAGTAATTTAAACCTATGTCAGATCGAATAAATATGGCAAAAATATGAAAAGAAAAAAATATTTAATATTTTTGTAGAGATTATCTTAAATAAAAAAAAATCTATATCTGGCTTTTCATTAAAATCTTTTAATATCAGTAAACCAATTTTTTTTAAAAGGTATAACTTAAAGATATTAGATTATTTAAATTATAACTTTATATTTATGGCAATGAAGTACACATTAGTAGCCTGCTAAAATACAACACAGGGCTTATGTGTCATTACAATAATGTCAAAATGGAAAAACGAAATCTTAACGGTCCTAAAAAAAGTTGCTCTATGCGAAGTAGAATTTCATATTTTCTGTTATATTATTTTTATGACAATTTTTTGTGAAATTCATCCATGCGACAGGCTTTTATCTAAAGAGCACTCATAAATGATCATACTATAAATCTAATCATACTATATTCGTCACTGCATCAAAGTGCACAGTAAGTACTTTATCCACTCAAATGGCTCTCTTCAAGGCTTCCTGAGATAGTTACTTGGTTTGCTCCGAGGAAATTGTTCATGTGGAGTAACGGCTCCATTAAAACACAAACAATACAAGAGGTGCGAAATAAAGCAATAAATGAAACAAACGACAACAGAAACGGGAGGAAAATCCAAAGCAACAGTAAAGATTGGCCACACCCACTTTGCGCACATGCCACACCCTCCTGGTCCCCCAGGAGAAGATCCACAATGCATCTGATCAATCATGCAACACAACATGCACTGAGCAGCCGGAGAGAACCCTGACACCCCTTCGACCAATCGTGAGAGAGGGGGAGGAGCCTGACACTGCGATTGACATTAGGACTAGCTTAGAGAGAAATCAGAGAAAGCAAGAGCTAGAACAGATTAATAGGTTAGTTAATAAGTTAAAGAATTGCAATTTGGACCAAGTGATTAAACCCAGTGAGAATCTCAAGACAAGAACTACAAATAAAATAAAAAAAATCTCATAAATTTTGGCCTATTTAGTTTCCATAATGTGTTGTTTCAAACTAGTGGAAAAAAAAACATCCTAAAAAAGTGTTTTGTTTTTTTTTGTTTTTGTTTTTTTTTGCACTTCATCTATTTGGATCTTTAGATTTCAATTACAATACATATCATTACAGGCTGCAAGTCAATTACTATCTATATTCTGAAGGATTTACGCTTTGTTAATATATAATTTCGTGCAAATTATTTTTTTTTCTGGCTGTTCACAGTATTTTCTGATTTGTGGAGAGATAAAAAGAGAAGCGTAAAACTTTGACTATAATACGTCAATGAAACAAGATATTTATCCATATCTTCAGAATATTTCTATTCTAGAAATGTATGCAAATCAGTGCATATATATGGAAGCTTGTGTCCGCCACTGAATAAAAAAATAAAATAAATAATTGCGACTTTTTATCTCACAATTCTGACTTTTTTTCTCACAATTGCGAGTTATTAAGTCAGAATTGCGTGATATAAAGTCGCAATTGCGAGAAAAAAAGTCAGAATTGCGAGATATAAAGTCGCAATTGCGTGTTATTAAGTCAGAATTGTGAGTTATAATGTCAGAATTGCGAGTTAAAAAGTCAGAATTGTGAGATATAAAGTCAGAATTGCTTGATATAAAGTCAGAATTGTGAGATATGTCAGAATTGTGAGATTTAAACTCGTATTTTTTCCCCTTAGAATTGGCCTGATATTCTGAGAAAAGATGTCAGAATTTCGACATATAAACTCGCAATTATGTGTTAGAAAGTCAGAATTGCGAGATGTAAACTCGCAATTGTGAGAAAAAAAGTCAGAATTGTGAGATAAAAAGTCGCACTTCTGTCTTTTTTTCTCAGAATTGCGACTTTATATCACGCAATTCTGACTTTATATCTTGCAATTCTGACTTTATATCTCGCAATTCTGACTTTATAACACGCAATCCTGACTTTATAACTCGCAATTCTGAGAAAAAAAGTCAGAATTGTGAGATAAAAAGTTACAATTATTTGTTTTATTTTTTTATTCAGTGGCGGAAACAAGCTTCCATACATATATAATTAGAGTATGCCTCATTTTAATGGTAAACATTAAAAAACTTGTAACAATTTTTTTTTCCACAATGGAAAATAGATATCATACAGTGTGCTATAATAATGTTTTTTCCCTATTCACTGCCTGTAGTGCCTTGCCATAAGAAGAAAAAGGCATTCACGCCCAAAACCACTTGGGTATGATTAAGGGGTTTTTTTTGCCCTGGTGTCGGGGTGCTAACCAGCCGCCCTCTCTAGCTCAGTAGCAGTACGTTTCTAAACTATGAACAATAAGGTTGGCACAGACCAAGCAGTTGGTAATACAGCTTGGCACGCAGACACCGGACGAGAGAGACTGCAGCAAGGGTTTCACGTGATCGTGTGTTATGTTCGTCCACACCTTAGTCTTCGCCTTGGGGCTACCGCTGCCGTCCTGGCCTTCCTCTGCCGACTCGTCGGGCCGCGCGGCGGCTAGCCAGCGAGTCTTGTCCCGCTGCTGCCGCTGAAAGCTGTGCTTTAACGGGGAGCGCGCACCCGAGTCACTGTCCTCGGCGTATGAGTAGCCCGTGGCTGAAGCGGGAATCTCAACGTCACTGTACTTTTTAGCTTTATCACGCAGTGCCGGGCAACGGTACGGGTAACCAGTCCTGTAGCCCTGTGTAGAGAGAGAGAGAGACCAAAGAAAAATAAATAAATGAACAAAAAAAATGATAAGTAATAACAGAGTTTGTTCTCTCGCTTACCAGATTATCCAGCATCCTCATCAAGGCCTCAAACTCCTGCTCCCCGATCTGCCACTTCGGGTGCGAGCTCGACCCGTCTCCAGCCGGCTCCAGGTGGCGTGGGCGAGATTTATACTTGGCTGGGTCCAACATGACTAGGTTATCCGGACCGCCCGCACTGGCGAGGGTGCGGACCTGGAATTGCAGACCGGAAAAATGGACATTTAAAGCCCAGTGCATCAACTAAGGCCTATAAATGATCGAAGCTTTGCTGTAAAACCTGTTGCACACAATCTACTACATTCCTTCTGTCGCCTGATTGATAGTTTAAACTTTTTTTATCAGGTAAAAGGCCTAAAAGTACAATTTTTAGCTTGTGGTTCATGTGTCTTTTTGTTGTGAAATCTTTAGTGATTTTTATTAAATAAACAAAATAATACCTTTGATATGTTAGTATTATTACTATTACTAGTATTACACAATATGAACACTTAATGGACTAAAGAAACTTCTGCTTACTTGATTATCAATACATCATTAAAAAAACAAATCATGGGTATTAAATATGATCGTCAGGCTTTTGAGGAAGGTTTATTCGTTCATCTATCACTCATTTTATTTCACAGCATTCCGTGTTTTAAAATTAGAGCTTTGATCAGAAATCTAAGCATTTAAATGTCATCTTACCGAGACATTATTGGCAGATATACAATGATGACTGATATTTATATGCATGCTATAAAGATCTCATTGATTTACATCACAAGCATAAGAATTTCTTCTTATTGTCAATATAAATATCAGCATTAGCAACAAATTATATATTTTTGCTCAGTTTGAGCTGTTTTCTCTCCATATGTTCACTATATTAGACTATTTGAGCCATAAAAGCCTGATGCATCAAATATGATACACAACAAAAAATTAGATTCACAGGGTTAAAGCCCTGCTGGAAACACAATGATTTCACACATTAAAGACGCTAAACTGATGGATACCTGGATCTCACAGGCTGTGACCAGGTTGTGAATGTAGTAAAACGCCTCTTCAACGGTTTCTCCAATAGACACCAGACCGTGATTCCTCAAAATCAACACCTGAACAAAAGCAATTTTTACACAACATAAAACCAGACAGAGCCAAGGCTTGAAGTCAGACAAAAATTGATATAGCGGTTTAATCTCTGTGTATATATATGGTACCTTGCTCTTGGGACCCAGGTTCTTCTGTATGAGGACGTTCTCCTCCTCGTCCACCAGGATACCGTGGTAATCGTGGTACGCCACCTCGCCCAGCGCCAGAGCCTCAGGTGAAATGGGCAGAAGACCACATTTCATAGCAGACACCTGGAGGTTAAATTATTTAAATGATTAATATGAAGGTATATAACAGTGAATATAATAAATATACCATGAAATATTGCAATGACATGAAAATCCATTTATTAATTATTTTAAGTCTATTAAAAACGATATGGGACATAAAACGCATCTAAATACAACAGAATTCATAATTAAATGATCAAATACTACGTAAAATGCTGCAATTTGTAAATAAGAATGAACAAAGTGCATGTAATTCTTCATTGGTCAAAAAAAAAAAAAATTGCTCAAAAATAAATCTCTTTATGCTAATAATGCTATGAAAGCTTGTTTCCGCCACTGAACTGCAACTTTTATAAACTCGCAATTCAGAGAAAAAGAAAAAAAAAGGCAGAATTGTGAGTCGCAATTACCTTTTATTTTTTATTCAATGGCGGAAACAAGCTTCCATATTATGCTTATAATTGACAATGCAATCGTTTTAGATAAAAGCATCTGAATTAAATTAATTAATTTGATCCCACTTTATATTAAGCGTCTTTACCATGTTCAAACATTTAAATGAATCATTTGTCATAATGCACTAATTGTTTACATGTTTTTGCATTGTACTTGCATTTTAAAAAAATACCTGTATAGAATTACAGCGCTAATTAAATGTAATTCTATAAATACAATGTTGACCTTTTCCTCACCCTTAAATTTACCCGTACCCCCAAACCTGCCCTAACCAACCCTTATCCCATGCCAAGTGTTTTGCAATACAAGAAGAACACATTAAATACATTGTAGCGAACATATTTTTCAATGCAAGCATATAGTAGTTAAAGGGATACTCCACTTTTTTTGGAAATAGGCTAATTTTACAACTCCCCCAGAGTTAAACAGTTGGGTTTCACCGTTTTCAAATCCATTCAGCCGACAGTAGTATATCCTATATGGAAGTATATCCTATATTCCATAGTAGGATACATAGTTTCCTACTTTGGAAGTCAATGAGACCAGAAACTGTCTGGTTACTAATATTCTTCTAAATATCAAAAAAATTGGCTGAATGGATTTGAAAACGGTGAAACTCAACTGTTTAACTCTGGGAGAGTTGTAAAATGAGCCTATTTCCAAAAAAAGTGGAGTATCCCTTTAAAGACTTCAAACAGAAAGTGTGACCCAAGTGGTTATCGTGAGATGATTGTTGAGTTTGTCATGAACGGCTCGTACCGCGGCCCCAGCGGGCGTGTGAATATGCACTATGCACTTGATGTCGGGCCGGGCCGCGTAGATGGCTGAGTGGAGGGTGAAGCCAGCCTGGTTTACGCCCAGATTCGTGCTGCCTCGGTCTACGATCTCACCCTGCAGGTTGATCTTCACCTGAGGACACATATAATGCTGCTAAATACAAGTTTCAACTGCTGGCTACTCCTAACAACTTTTATCAGTCATATTCTGAGAGGCAAACAAATGGTTGAGATAAAATAGGCTGGGTTACCAGACTGGAGGCCGTGACTTCACTGAAAAGAAGACCGAACGGGACAATCAGGAAACGCTCCTGTTCTGTGTTCAGCCGGACCTAAAAGGACAGAGGTTTAAATTGTATTGCCACATATCAAACATCCTGACGTGTTGTATATATATATATATATATGCATTTGTGACACACTCACAGTCAGGTGGTTGTAGATGAGCTGAGACCAGCCGAAGAGGTCGGCCAGGCGGTAAAACGCAGCGAGTTTACAGCGCAAGAGCTTCTCTCCTTTCTCATAGGCGATGGAGTCTGAACCTCTCAGGTCATTGACTGGAGTCACCATCCCCAAACCTACACACACACACACACACACACCTGTTAGGACTGTTCTGCCATTAATACAGAGTTCTTTAAAACACTTAAGCTGTTTTTTTAAGTTGTATTTTACTTTCAGTGAGGAACACCAGTGTTATCATTAATTCAAACTAAAACCATTAAAAAACACACACATTTGTTACTTGAATTAAAATAAAAGTTATTTGACAAGGTAACATATCTATTTTCATGTAGCTTAACTAACTAAAAAGTACTGAAATTGAAAAGAAAAACAAACAAAAAAACAGACAAATTAAAAAACTAATAGAAATGACAAACACAAAATTATTAAAACTAACAAAATTAAAATAAAAACATAATTAGTACCAAGTTTTTTTAAAATATTAGTACTAAGTAAGAAAATGACAAACTGAATAAATTACATAATAAAAACTAATTAAAAATGACACAAAGTTCTAAAACTAAAATAAAGAAATTAAGTTTTAGAATTTAGTATTAAGTACTAAAGTAACTAAAAATATAAATAATAAAAATGAAATGTACATTTAAAAAAATAAATAAATTACAGACAACAAAATGACTAAAAATTAAAACAGAATATATATATATTTTTTTAAATATATACATTTATAGGTCGATTTGTCTAGGCATGGCAGTAAAGTGGAGCAGATTGTATATTTTAACTTTTTGGACTCATTATTATTTGTTAAATATTGGATTTAATGTTTTTATTAAAAAAGACATCATGAGTGTGATGTGATGTATCGGGATCGTTGCGGTGCCCGTAAAAAAAGTTTGCTTGCTCAAAGTCAAGAGTGACTGTGGCTTAACGCAGTTGGTTACCACACAAACACACACTCACTCATGTTGAGGGCAGCCATGCCTCCCTGCGGGGAGGCGGGGTACATGGTGGGAACGCTGGTGGTCATGAAGTCAGCGATCTGCTGCAGGGCAAGCAAACTGGTGGGCGTTTTCCCCTTCTTCATCTGATCCTGGATCAGAGACTCCAGCTCATCACAGAACACCTGAAAAACAGGAGAACACACACACACATTTACAGCCAGAACTATACGGTCTAGGGCTGGGTATTGACGCAAATTTCACAATTCAATTTAATTTCGAACGGAGGTCTTATGGGCTTGGGACATCATAAGGGAGAGTCCTTAATGGCATAATTTTCATTTTTTGGTGAACTAACCCTTTAAGCACTTTCAAATCATCAGAAATGTGCTTGACCTTGACTTAAAGATATTTGCTCAAAGCTGAAAAATATTAAAAGTAACATTGACAGTGACTACTTGATCGAAGATGGAACTTAAAGCATGAGAGCTGAAAATCAGCTGCTTTTCCTTCACTCCCTCAATTTCTGCCGAAATAAAGAGCATCTTTATTCTTCCATTGACAGTCCGCTTGCATAAACAGAATCCCCTCTGTGCTTATACACACACGCATGATTGCTGGCCATATTAAGAAATCAGTCACGAGGGGGTTTATTGAGAGCTGAATGAACTGTATGGATTCCACCAGAAATCTGAAGCAGCGCAAAGGCTTTTTTTTTTAACACTGATAATAATAAATATTTCTAGAGCATCAAATCACCATATTAGAGTGATTTCTGAAGGGTCATGTGACACTGAAGACTGGAGTACTGATGCTGACAGTTTATTAACATTGCTCAATTTTACTGTTTTTACTGTATTTTTATCAAATAAATGCAGCCTAAGTGAGCAGAAGAGACTTCAAAACCATTATCAGAGTGTTTCTGTAAGTGTGTGTTGTGTTCTCACTGGACTCTGCAGGATCATAGACACTCTCTTCCGCTGCTCCATCATGTTGAAGTCCTGCCGCAGGTCGGGTGCCATGTTCCTCTCTCTCTGGTACTCCGGGCTGCTCTCATCCACACGGTCGAAATAACGCTCCTTATGAGGGGGGTTGGTGGGAGGGGGGGCCGTCACCACTCCTGCACCTGAGTCTCCGTTCATCACACACCTGCAAAAGAGTTCAGAGTTCAGGTGGGAGTTTGCATACTTCAGGTATGCAAAATGAAAATACAAACTTACGATCAACAAAACTAGCCTTAAAGTAAAACTTGAGCATCTCTATGACTTCTTTTATAACATTGTATTGTATCTTCCAATTAGTGTTTTCCTTTTCCTAATTCACCAAGTAGGAATGCACTGAAAATTGAGATACGATAACTGATATTCTTTTACATATGAAAGCCGATAACTCATTTTTTGGCAGATAAATCTAAATCCAAATGTTTATATAATTCGAGAGCCCGAAAAAAAAAAAAAAAAAAAAGTCTCACCATTAAAATCCATATCCCAAGCACAATTTTCTCATTATAATTTAATTTAGTATAATTTTAACAGTGCACATCTGAAGCATCTAAGACTGAATTAAATAATTTATATATTTATACATTTATATATTTATAAATAATGGATCTAAAAATCCATTATATAGCCAGTTATATATCTGTCTTTTATTGTTGGAGGAGTTTTGTTGATGTTAGTGACATTTGCAATGATAAGCCAATCCTCTGATTAGATGATCATCGCACCAAGCCCAGACTTCAGACGCATCCGAGCCGAAGCACATCTCGTGTAATTACAAAACAATATTCTAGGGCTGTCAACTTTAGTCGTTTAGTCGACTAATCGGTCGATGCCGTCTTGGTCGACTGACATTCTTATTGGTCGACCAGTTGCATTTTTTTTTAACCAATAGAAAGAATTTTTCAATGATTTACTCCTTGATATTTATTCCTTTATAAGCAGTTATTTATAACTGTATTCTAAATATAATTAGCCTATGTTTTGTCCCCAACTTTAAAATGCTTTAATTTAGGCTATTTTTGTAACTGCGCCCAAGTTTAGCGCACACACATTATACACTCGGGAACCGCGCCTGTGGCTGGCTGTGCTGCTGCTTCGTGCTAGGAAAGGGATGCTATATTCAGTCAGTTAGAACGCTCCTTGTTTGGCTTTAGTCGACAAAATGTCCAGGAAATCTAAATCTTTTGTCTGGCTGCATTTTAAAACAAAGACGACAAGACTGTGGAGGGAGGCGACCGCGTTGCTCCATTATGAGCGCGCAAGTCGCACGCCTACATTTGAAATCGAACTTGAGCGCGCAAAAGACGTGGGCAGCCTTTTAACGCCTATATCATGCTGACTCAATAGATTGTGTTTTCTTAATATGTTTTCGTTTTTATTTGTACACTTGACGCATTTGAAAATAGCCTAAAGAATGCAACAAAACGAAAATAAACCTATACACGGTCCTACAGCCTATTATTAGGATTGTTTTTTAGGCTATTTGGGTTTTTCGTGTGTTGTTTTAAAACGCCTTGATCGTCAGGACAAAAGTTAACCCATAGCTTTGAAAGTAAAGAAGAATATAAAGCCTGTATAAACGAGAGCTTTTGTTAGGATTTTTCATTACGTGGCAGTTAGCAGTTATATTTTTTGCAGCGTGTGGTGTGGTCAGGCGCGCGATTGTGACTGTTACTATAGACCTAGGACAGAGCTCCTCACTTTTTGCAGTTAAAAAAATCACTTAATTTTCAAAGAATTGTATTACTATTATAGTTTTATTTATTTGTGATGATATTTCGTTGTTGTTTTATAAATGCTCAATGACAATTGTTTAAAAAATGTTCAATCAAAACATCACTTTTTTTTTTTGTCGACTAATCGTTGCGCAGGACAAGACTTTGGTCGACTAAGGATTTCTTTGGTTGACTACAGCCCTACAATATTCCTCCGCAAGTAAGCGGAGTAAGTAATTCTTCAGTCGTTAGAGACACAAAAATTACAGTGTCGCTTTAAACAAAATGCATCCGTGTTTCCCCTGCCATTGTTTTTTTGCAAACCACAAAAAGACTATTTAAATACGAGTTCTGCATTTCCTGTGTGAACGAATGGTGCAGACGACCACTTTAAATTTTGCAATGATACAAACAATAAAGCAGTTATATATACAATATATATATATATATATATATATATATATATATAAAAAAGGTCTCTGTTATGATAATTACATTTTGCAGCAAAATAAAAGATGAGATTTGCTAAATAGGATTGTATATATATGTAGCTTTATGCAAGTATACCATACATGATAAAGTTGGATTTAATATATGTCCAACTTTATATAGAGCTGTGCAATATTACAGTTTACATTTTGCAACGGCATATCTCGTTTCCCACAGGATTTTGTGAGACTGTGGAAAGTAATGTATATTAAATAATGACTTTACTTTAAACTCTCTAGATATTTAAGGTATGTAATAGTTTTCAAGGAAAACATTTTTAAATACGTAATTTTGATCAAAGATGAGTTAAGGGATAAAATGATTGACTACATGGTGACTTTAATATTATACCAAGATAAAAAAAAAAATCTAAAATATATTCAGATTTCTGATTAGAATGCCGTTAGTGTCATGCAGGAGAATCAATGACACTAAGGCAAAGAGAGAGAACGAAAGGGAGTCCGTCAGTCTGACTCAGCATTATTGATCGTCTAAGGTCAGCTAAGTGGTTTTGTTTCTGATGTTTCAAAGCCACATAAACATGTACTTGGTGTTACAGAACCTACAACACAAACTGGCCAATGCAACACATTATTACAGGATGAAGTCAACAAGCACAGACTGCTCATTTCACCCCAGCACAGGAAATAACTGCAGCATTGAGTAATGAAACTCTGGAGCTCCCGACAGATGCTCTGCTCTCAATCTGCAGAAACACAGACCATTCGTCCTCATTTCAGTTCAAACCCCCTAAATGAGCATGTTCAATCTGTCACAGTGCAAAGCAGAACAATTAAAACATGTCGTGCTCAGAATTAATGGCACCCCTGGTAAATATGATGAAAACTGGCTGTAAAAAATAATTCCTTTTGATCTTCCATTCAAAAAATTGGCAAAATTCTAACCTTTCATTGAAGCAAAAGTATTGAAAGTGGGGGTAAATCACACTATGAAATAAATGTTTTTCTCCAAAACACTCTGGCCATAATCGTTGGCACCCCTAGAATTTTTTATGAGAAAAATATCTCTGAAGTACATTCCCATTAATATTTATTTTTTTAAGCACATCAGGGTGACTAGGAACATGAAATTGTCCAGCTATGACTTCTTGTTTCAAGGAGTTTAAATATGAGGAAGCAAAAAGGTCAAATTCCCTGAATCATCCATCACAATGAATAAAACCAAAGAACATGGTTCTGATGTGCATCAAAAGATTGTTGAGCTTCACAAAATAGAAAGTGGATGTAAGAAAATAGCTAAAGAATTGAAAATCCCCATTTTGACCATCAGAACAATAATTAAGAAGTTATAATCAACTAAAGATGTTATGATTCTGCCAGGAAGAGGACGTGTGTCTATTTTGCCTTAATGGACGGTGAGGATGAAAGTTTGAGTTTCCAAAGATTCTTCAAGGATCACAGATGGAGAATTGCAGAGATTAGTTGAGTCTTGGGGTCAGAAAACCTAAAAAAAATATATCAGACAACCCCTACATCCCCACATGTTGTTTGAGAGGGTTTCAAGAAAAATGCTCCTCGCTCATCCAAAAACAAACTCCAGCATACTCAGGTGTCAGACACGACTGGATCTTCAAACGGCACAGGGTTCTGTGGTCAGATGAAACTAAAAAAGGGGCTTTTTGGCAGCAAACCCAGCAGATGTGTTTGGTGCAAACAGGGATGAAGAGTACCCCATGCCTACGGTTAAATATACTGCTGGATCTTGTATGTTGTGGGCCTATTTATTTGCTGGAGGTCCTGGACATCTTGTTCAGATACATGGTATTATGGATTCTATCAAATACAAAAAGATAAAATATAAAAACCTGACGCCTTCTGCTAGAAATCTTATAATGGGCCGTGGTTGGATCTTCCATCAGGACAACGATCCAAAACAAAATCAAAAATCAACACAAAAATTAGTTACGGAGCACAAAATGAAGCTTCTGCCATGACCGTCCCAGACCCTGACCTGATGAGTGGAGTGAACTGAAGAGATGAAGCACCAACATGGATCTGGGAATCTGCAGGATCTGGAGAGAGTCTGTATGACCATGGAGGAATGGTCTCTGATCTCTGGTCAGGTGTTCTCCAAACTCATCAGGCATTATAGGAGAAGACTCAGATCTGTTATCTTGGCAAAAGTTTACAGATCTGAGGTTGCAAAAAGTTTTTAATAACAGGGTGCCAACAATTATGGCCAGAGTGTTTTGGAGAAAAACATTTATTTCATAGTGTGATTTACCCCCACTTTCAATACTTTTGCTTCAATGAAAGGTTAGAATTTTGCCAATTTTTTGAATGGAAGATCAAAAGGATAAACAATGCAGAATTATTTTTTACAGCCAGTTTTCATCATATTTACCAGGGGTGCCATTAATTCTGAGCACGACTGTACATAGGGTTCCTCTACATCCTAATGGCTGCTGAGTTAAAATGAATGAAAACAAGAAGTGCATTTCATGCATTCTGATGGAAAGAATTCAGTGTAAGATTACAGACTTTAACAATAGCCATGACAATTTTTTTGCCTTCTTTAAATATAGAAATTATTTAGGAAAAAATGTAATTGTAATTTTACTGGTAGAAATGCATTTAAAATGTCATTTAAAAACTCCACGTTTTGCTGTTCTTTGTTTGCTGGGCTGCAAAATTCTTCTTATTAGAAATTTGAAACAAAAAGAGATGTTACTGCTGTAATATTTCACAGTAAAAAAGTAAACCATGATTTTTCAGATGAAATACGATAAACTGCTGTGGTTGTTAGTAGGGCTGCACAATTATTATTAGATATATTAAGCAAAATAAGAATTAATGTTTACTATTGTACTATTACTATTGTAACATTTCACTGTAAAATAAAAAAGGGAATTTAAGATAAATGCATTTTATTTAACAGTACAACTATAATTAAATTCAAGTTAATGGTTTATTTTTCAGCAAAAACCACGGGGACACTTAAAGCTTCTCTTTTGTTGACAACAGCTGGTTTATAATCACTTCTCATTACAAGTTTGAGAAGATGGCCTGTGCATGCTGCACGCTATGAGTCAAAGTGAGGCCGTGTGGAGCAGCATTTACAGCGAACCTCGACTCAAATGTGAAAAACAAACGTCCTTTAGAATTAGTGCTTAATACACCACGGCATCTGTCTCTCTCTCCCTCTCCATTTCTCCAGTTTCCTCCCACTCTCTTTCACGACGTGATTTACAGCGCAGCCCTTCTGTGCTCTTCTCCTTGGAAACTGCACAGACACCGAGAGACGCTTTCGTCTCGGCGCATTCACATAAAGGCCTCGGACGCGTTCAGATACAGACGCCTCTTCATGCACAATTCTGAATAAACACTGGGGTTTGAGCACAAATTTAGTTATCTGAAAATAATTAATGCTAGTTCTCCTGCATATCGGCCGATATGATCAATTTTTTACACATCGGTATCGTTCTGATGTCAAAATAGGGGCGATGTGAACAGGCCGATAATCATTCCTGTGTATTTGACGTGTGTGTAGATGTGGGGGTGTTTGTTTTTGCACAAGCGCATACATTACGAGGGCAAGTCCTGCCAGTTTAAGACTGCAAAAAGCGCAAAAAGACTGGAACTTGCGCGCTGTTTTCTGTCAGCTTTACTAAGGCAAATTTTTTTCCCGCCAAAGCCTTATTTGACCGGTGAGTGATGTAGATGACTGACTGCTGCGCATGTTTAACAGAGAGAACGAGCAGAAAGAGTGAAAAAGTCCTGCCTTCAAACCGTTTCCGTCTCTCTCTCTCTCCCTCGCGCATATTAATAAATTGAGTTAACTGAATATCTTTGAGAATACACGATGGTAAAAGTTTTTTTCTGAACTACCACTGGTTGTGAATTGTGCTAAAATAATGTCGCCTTATCTTCTCTGAAAAGCTTTCCACACATTCAGATGACAAACCACACTTTCAATAAACAACAACAAAAAAAATCTATCTAGTGATGAAATGTTTTCTGTGTTGAGACAAATCTTGTGTGATGTCCTAAACTGCCTAGATAATCACACAACCAAAGTGTTCCGTGGTCCGTTAAAGGGTTAGTTCACCCAAAAATAAAAATTCTGTCAGTATTTACTCACCCTCATGTTGTTTCAAACCTCTATGTGTTTATTTGTTCTGTTGAACACAAAGGAAGATATTTGGAAGAATGTTTTAATCAAACAGATCTCATTCCCCATTGACTACCATACTAGGAAAAAATACTATGGTAGTCAATGGGGAATGAGATCTGTTTGATTAAAACATTCTTCCAAATATCTTCCTTTGTGTTCAGCAGAACAAATAAACACATAGAGGCTTGGAACAACACGAGGGTGAGTGAATACTGATAGAATTTTCATTTTTGGGTGAACTAACCCTTTAATGACACATCCGATTCGCGAACTAATGACTCCTTTGAACCGATTCACTTTAATGAATGGTTAAAACAACTGATCTGTCCAACACTGAACTCAAGAGACATAAATTGGAAACACTTTACAATAAGGTTCCATTTATTAAAGTCTAGTTAACTACATTGGTTAACATTCTATTAATATTAGTTTCTATGCGGATGTAATCCATGACAACAACAGTCATTCTAGAATGATTCATTATTTCCAAATAGAGCTTTGTTTGTCATCTGGTGAAACTGTTTTAATATAGCAATCGCAGAAAAATAAAATATCACAATGTCATTTTTTAACAATATCGTGCAGCCCTAATCCTCGCTATGCATTTTCTATACAGAGATATCGACATCGGGAAATATCGGTATCGGCCATAACAGCAAGATTAATATTGGTTATCGGTATCAGCCACAATTTTAATATCTGTACATCACTAATTGTTTGTTAATCAAAAATAAGAAGGAGCCTTACTATCTTAATACCCACCTCCCCAGTAGGTGCCATTATGCTATTGGCTAGACCGGCCCAAAAGGGAACCAACTGGCTCAGAGCAGAGAGTGGAAAATAAAAACTAATGGAGGGATTAGCATTACTACTAAATATATTTATGGAGATATTTATTTATGGAATAAAGACCCAGTGAAAAGCTATGATCAGCTTTGGCCGAGCTTTCAATGTTGTTACGGAAAGGTTGAAGCTGACTGGTTGTTTTTTGTCACATGACCTGCGGTGTGCTTGCGGCATTCTGAAAAGTTGAGACGTTTTTCTCGCCATGGCATCGGCGTGCCTGGAAAAATGAGCAGCCATGCTTGTCATCTCAACTACATTTGAGATATCACGTTTTTTGCACATGCAAATTCGTTATGTGAACATTAATGACTGTGTTTAATTGCCTTGAATGAAACACACCTTAGTAACTGTGTCACTAAGTCGAAACATTTTGGCCACGTCGAGAGGAAATACAACTAATCTCCAGAGTCATCTGGAACGCAACCTCAGGGAGCTTTATGAAAAAGTGCAATCCCAAATCTACCAACACTGCTAACAAAATACCGTCTTACAGACAACCATTAATCAAAGTTTGGCAAGCGTAACTCCTCATGAAAAAAGAAGATCAGAAGAATATCTATTACCTGTTTATTTTACTATGATCATACATATATAACTGATTAAAAAATAAAATTTCTCTAAGGAAAGGAACTCGCAACACTCAACAACGTGGCATATTTTCCCAGGATCGTGCAGCCATTGGAAACCACTCCTGTCTCCGTTTCAACCAAAATACTCTCATTATCTTGGACTTCTGATAATATCCTGTGACTATCAACACCAAACTTTCCATGAAAATCCAACCGCTTTGTTCCAGTATATCCCAGAGTCCACAGCCACCTTGAACTCTTAGTGCAGCGATTGGTTTTTCCGTTGCGCTTTTGATTGATTTTAGGCATTAGTTGCAGAAAAATGCAGTGACCCTTCAGGACCGAACAAAGCTCTTATCCCTAAATGGAATACAGTGCCATAGGAATCATTCCAGACACAATTGTACCATGGAAGGAAGATCTCTAATAAATATAAAAGCTGTGATTGAACACAAAGCTAAGACTATAGCTGTTCTGCGCCTCCGTGTAAGGAAATAACGCTCTATATCAGCAGGTATCAATACTGGTCATCCAAGGACTGCTGGTATACAAACCATAAAGCAGCGCTTGCTTACCATTTTAAACATCAATCACGCAGACCGCTTTTATTCCAGGCGACTCATGATATGAAAAACATTTGAAATGTTTGGGCACTGATTTGTTTACTAAACTGAACAGCCAATCAAAGGGCGTTTACATGACTTTACAAAACTTTTATGCAGTTTTTGGCCATTCATTTACATGACAAGGTGTGCCTGAAAAAATGCTAACTTTTGAACTGTCTGAACTTCTGAATGTCACAATCATAAGGCATATGGTTTCTTTGATAAATAATGATCTTTATTAAATGTTAGAAAAATATGAAATGGATGTTTGAAAGGCTATTATTCTGTGAAAAACATTGAGCATGCACTGAATTTGCATTTCCTGGTTGTGAAACTCCCACAGTGACAGTGAGTTGGTCGTGCAGATTGAACCGCATGCATCATTCTTTCAATACCTGGATCATTTCAAAGATTTTTAACTATTAAAATAGTTTCAGTAAGAAAATAATTTTGTCTGATAATGCGATGACATGCAGTTTACCCCAAAAAACTGAGAACAAACCCTCTATTTTAATGGCATATTCATGCAAAAGAAAATCATTAGACAAACTTCAAGTAAAATCTGATCTAGAAATAACCTGAAAGCATTTTGCTGAGCTCATTTAACAGCAAACTGATCATCATTTCAGACAGATGTGATGTTTATAGCTCAGAGACTAGTTATATTACAGCCTTATATTAAGCTTGCGTATGTGTTAAGAGGACAGAGATGTGTAGGCATGAATGTAGTCGCTATGGGAACGAAACATTTCCATGGAAACCTGTAGGATTATGTAATAGTATACGGTCACTCCTGTCCTGTTTTCTGCCCACTCACTGAAACACTTTGCAAAGCTCACTCCTGGATGCTTTACCGTTTTATTATCTTTGACATTTTACAGCCTCTCTCAGCACCCCGTGGTCATTTTATCTTTTGTTTTCCCCTCTGGCTACATTTTTATATTGCACTCTGGAAACAGCTGGAAAGTTTCATCACTGAGTCAACAACACTGACAATCTAAACGATTGAACAAAGTCTGAATAAATTCTATGGAGAGAACGAGAAAACTCGAAACTTGAAAGTCCTGTAAAGCCATTGTAAAAGAGCCCGATCTCGCTGCATGAATTTCCTGCATCAATAATGGCTTCTTGACAGTTTCTAAATGGCAGTCAAATCCATTTCAGCCCACCAGCCGGCTCAAATGAAGGCCAAAACCCATCCGAACGGGCCAAAACCCGCTCCAGAACTCCCTGGCAGACGTTAAACTTGACAGCAGGCGATCAGAGAGAGTCTGTCATGACTCAAAGCAGCCAAACAAACCAAGCGATCAGTTTAATGCATATAACACTGGAACACCAGCAGAGTTGGAGGAAGTGTGTGTATTTCATATGGAGAGAAAGAAAGACAGCAAACATTAAAGTCGTGAGGTTTTCAGAGGTCTGAACTACACAATAAAATCTCTTTGTTGCCGAAGCCACTGTTTAAGTTTGCAGGTTACATCCCTCATGATTCACATCATTAGAGAATATTAAAAATAAAGTGCAGGCCGGTAACTACAACACTACCATAGTTTAAAGCAGTGATTCAGATGGCGAACTGCACAGCTTAGTTCAATCCAGCCTAGGGATGTCAATTTTCATAAAATCCCATGATCGATCGTCGTTTAAATAAACGATCAATAGGGTTGGGTATCGTTTGAATTTGAGTGATTCTGATTCCGATTCCGTTTCCTTGTTTCGATACCTGTTCCTAAATATTTTCGATTCCGATTCTTTTAAGAGGCAGGGTCAAAAAAGTTTAGCTTACCTTGCTAACCAACGGTCTTTCTGAAGGAAATACTCCTTTTGTCACAAATTTCGCATTTTGCCGAGATTTCGTTATTTTTAGAAAAGTGAAGCCACACTTTGGACCGCCGACGTAAGCTACTCATGTTCGACTCGCGCGGTTATGCCAACACTTCCGGTAGACGCTTCTTCGTTGGTGTTCTTCAGCGGTTTCTTCTTCCGGTCGGCGGACTGTGAATATCGAAACTAGGAATCAAAATTTTAACTTTTGAACGATTCTGGGAAAAAACGAAAAGTTAGTCCCGGTTCCAATCGATACTCGATTCTCGATACCCAACCCTAATGATCAATTAATCGTTAGCATTAATGGCAAACAGCATTACAGGGTCTGCAAATGCTGCTCAAAAAGCTATGTTCCTCACGAAATTAATAAGAATGGTTTTTAATCTAAATAAAGGGTTAGTAGGGTTGTAAAATGTTTTGATGTGATTAATTATTTATATAACGACAAATACAATGCGTCACCATCGCCGCCTCCGATGCGTGCTTGTCAGAATGTGTGACTGTTGTGGACGTGCTGGAGGAAGACACTGAAAACGGCAACTAATCCCAATGAATTCACAACCATTTAATAAAATAGTGTTCTCATGTTATGTAATATGACAGAACCCAAATTAATCATCGTTATTATTAGTCGTGCATTCAGCTTGAGCGGCGCGCGCTGAATGAATAACCGTTGAGCACTTTGTTAAGTGTGTATTAACTCAAAGAAATGCATTCTATTTGATATTAATCAGATATACAAAATACACATAATATTACAAAATGATATCTGCACAAAATGACGTGAATGCACAAGTGAACTTAAACTAAGTTACGTGCCATTCAGAATGACTCGTGTTGTGGTGGATGTTAGAATTTGGTAAATTATTTAGAGATGTAGCAATGGAAGCCAAAAAAATTGCATTAAAATTGCATACATCTGAATATTTACTTTTTGGTAAAAAAAATTCTGTGTGTTCATACCAGACGCGAATAGTGCGTCGAATTCACGGCTACCGCGTCTTGTTTGACGCATGACCACTTTGTGTTAATTCGCACTTCAAGATTGAAACTAACACGCGTAAATTTCGCTTCAAACTTTTGTTTTTGAGTGCGTCAGTATCACTCTTGAAGTGCGAATTTGTCAGAATCAAATTTTTGTTGGAATCAAAAACCCGTTGGCGGTTTTTATCTTTTTTATGTTGATCGAGCATTCATCGAGAGAGTCACCGCTCTGTATTTGCTCTGGAGCAGTGGTGGAATGTAACGAAGTACAAATACTTCGTTACTTTACTTAAGTACATTTTTCATGTATTTTTACTTTACTTAAGTAGAATAAATAGTGCATACTTTTTACTTTTACTTCGTTACATTTTGCAGCAATTATTTTACTTTCTACTCCGCTACATTTCTACAACTTCTGTTACATTTTCATTACATTTTCTGATCAGTTTTTCCCCTGCCAAACGTAATCTGACCGTCCGTTCGTTACACGTTTGTCTCGCCAGTGACGTTTGGTTGCCATAGATACATCAACTAAATGCGTCTCGCACGCAGTGTGTTTATCGTGCGATTTATAGGCCTACGCGAAAATTTGTTTTTACGTGGATAGGAAACACACCGTGTGTAATATACGTTTGGTTAGGATTATGGCAACCAAGAGGTTCAGAATTACACCATAAATTAATCGCGTTTACTGCCAAACATAGTTATTAACATATAGTAAGGATAAGCATGGTTTATATTGCCTAACTGCAAGCTTGTTTCAGAAATGGTGACAACCATTTTTTCCCATCATTATTGAACATCATTATAGGAGTATTAGTTTGAATGAGTTAGAATTAAATGTTTTATTAATCATTAGAAAATAGTCATTAATAGAATCAATTGTTATGCAAGTACTTTTACTTTTAATACTTAAAGTACATTTAAAATCAGGTACTTTTTACTTAAGTATGGTTGTAATTGTGTTACTTCTACTTTTACTAAAGTAAATATTTATCTGGTTATTTGTACTTTTACTTAAGTACTGAGATTCAGTAATTCCTCCACCACTGCTTTGGAGAGCAGAATAGCGGTGTGGGGATCATCGTCGCCGTATTTGTGTCCACCAGATCCTTCAGAGGCGAACTGTTTTGCGAGTTTCACCATTTGCTCGCTCCAGGAGCTGTGCCTGGATGACGGCTGCTTTAAGTGGTACTTCCGCCTGTCCCGCGCCCAGTTTGACGACCTGTTGTCCTGCATCGGAGCGAGGATCACCCTCGCCCTCATCCACCTAATCTGTCTTTTGTTTTTGTTTTGATAATAAATAGAGCCAGCCTCCAAAAGTTATTAAACTGTTCTGTGATTTTTTTTTCTCTCACGTCCAGACACGAACTTATACACATGTATGTTGGTTGTCTTTACATTATAATAATATTTAAAATATTATTAAAATATTGTATTTTATATAATCTAGATATGGAATAAATAACTTTCAATACAAAATAAACATGTCTTGTATATCGAAATAAGGTTTAAAGTGATTAAATATTTGCTTTGTTGTGCATTAGAACCACACCAGGCACTTCATGTTACAAAATAATTTATTGAAGCATCCAGACACTTCACCACATGACAGCAGCAAGCAGCTAGGCTCCTGATTGGTTAACGCAGCGCGAATTGACACCAAAGTTCAGATTTTACAACTATGGCGGCAGGCGCAGACGTTTGAATGCACAAATAGCAGTAACTAAATCATTCGCGTGTAACTCAATTCACGCTAATGATACATATTCGCGTCTACCGCGCCTTTTACATGCGTGATGATGTCATTTGTCTTTATATTGACTTAACATTGAAATCACTCGTACCTGACGCGCTATTCACGTCCGGTGTGAACGCACCATTAGACATCACTGTTTTTAAAACTGAAACTGGGTTTCTCAACCCTGAATACTTTTTTTAACAAAGTACTATGACTGCCTCGATAGAAATGTATAACTGTGTCAAAAAAAGCATTGTCCGGACCTCCGCTGGGAAGGGGGGAGTGAACGGTGAACGGACCTTTACTTTAATTGAACACCCCGGTTTAAAGTGTCACGAAACCCCCGTTCATCACTGGTCATTCACACTTCAGATTTGAAAAATGGCCATGTAAACAAACAATAAAACAACAAAATTTAAAAAAATCAAACACCACACAACAAATCAATTCTAAAAGTGTTGAATCTTTAGTAAAGCTGCATGAATTTGCGTCTCATCACCAACCCTTGAGGAACTTCCTCACTGACCTAGTTTCCAGAAGAGAAGTGTGTGAATTATCTCACCCGTAACACTTCACAGATGTGAGGGAGGGTGTGGAGCAGTGATCATGTGACGGTGTGCGTGTGTGTGGGATTGACCTGTTGGCTGAGTGTTTATGTGGGTGTGATCATAATGTTTGGAGAGTGACGTTAGATTCAAAACGTGAAGATTTCCAGTTCTAATTATTTGCTTGGTTTTGGTTTATTTCGCTGTTGTAGGCTGTAAGAAACTTAGCAGCAAAAGAATTGCTAAAAAATAATTATAATTGCACACCTAAAAATGGTCATCAGCAAATCAGAATCAAGCATTACACAGCCCCACAGTATAAGTAAAATTACCACCTACAAGCCAAACTTCAATGCTTAGGCTTATTCTTTAATATTCACCAGCCCAAACTCTTCAGACTGGAGCCAATTAAGGGAAAATGTGCTATTAGGATTATATGATTGTTACCTTCCTACTTAAATAAATAGAACTGTAATAGGGATGCACCGATATGCATATTTTTGGCAGTTACCGATAACTCTTTATTTGAAAGCCGATAACCATTATATATATATATACCATTATTTTTTATAATTTTTGAGAAACTGATTCCAAAAAAGTCTCACAATTAGAATCCATGGCCCAAGCAAACACTTATAATTATGTCTTGTGCTGCACATGTTGCACTTTACTGTATTTCCCTTTTTGAAGTGATTCCAATCATATTACAAGCAATTCAAAACCATCATGTTGAACAGTGCGCATCTGAAGGAAATCATCTATCATTCATCAGCTTTAATATATCGGACAGATCGGGCCGATGACATAACACCAAAAATTGAACATTGACCGATACCGATATGTTGCCTGATACATCGTGCATCCCCAACCTAAAATATTTATCGGAGTTTAATATTTTTAACATATATACATATATTTTAAGAGAGCTGGGAATTACCCTAACTTGCCATGAAATGTTATCTAAAATCTGTGTACATTAACAAAGTTTGCCTGAAAACGGTAACCACACACTAGCTGTTAAACGCCTCAAACAAATCACTTGGTGTGTGTGTGTGTTTGAGGAATGCCATGGCACTAATGGTCTGCATTATTCCTGGCACACGATGGGTCTAAATGTGGCCGAGGGCCAGTAGATCTGAATACTGCACATAAACTACATGCCTCACATTCACCAAACACTGAGAGACGGACCCCTACAAAAACATGATTCCTTAAGTGATGCAAATATTTCAAATAACACCACTGGACTGATGAAATAAAATACAGCTCTTTGTCTAATAAAATATCATAAACATATATGAGCTCTGTTCCAGTAACTTATGAGATACCTTGCTATCTACATTGACATCCTTCACACTCTACATATTGACAATATAGGCTATTATACTTTTACATATCTGCTTTAAAGTAGGCCTAATATTTATTTATTTATTTTTTGTTATTGAATGATTTTTGAATTATTATGATAATCAACATTTCTCTTTGTCCACCATGGACGGATTTCACAGTTTGTCACAATGCATTATGGGATTTTTTTCTCTCTCAAGTATCCAATTCTGCCTAAGAATTTGGCCCCAAAAAAGCAGAATCCGCAAACATTTCAAATAGCCTTTGTGTTGGATTGTGCTTTAAAATGCTGCCTGTGGAGGTTTAGGCTTTGGGAGAGAGCCATGTTTTACTGCAGATGTAGTTTTTATACTATGCAAAACAAACGCTTAGCAAACAGCCGCACACGCTACACAAACTGCTTCCTGTTTAAAGCAACAAGCATTACACATATAAAAATTTGAGCAACAAAAAGGGAGGAGAGAGGAAGAGGAAAAAGTTAAACAACCTGAGAAGAAAATGAGAAACACATTTTTGTCCCTCTAGAGGGTCACGGGTGAGAGAATGAGCGTTTCAGTCTCGGGTTGCACCGTCGCACTGTTATTGAAAAAGCTCTGAAAAAAAAAACCCTATAAAACTGATCACTTCAACACTATAAACTCCTGACTGAATAAGCCACGATCAAAACCATTGTAATATGTAAACGCACACCTGTGAGCGCTCATTCTACATTAGAGTGCTCAAGTTATGTTATTTTAAAGGTTATTGTCCTACAACAGGTTTATCATGCATACAAGGCCATAAAACACATTGATTTCGCATAATCTTTCATTTCAATTTTATTTTTGCACATCACCTCATTTCTCATAGTCTGAAACGATTTGTTTGAAAATTCAGTCTCTCTAAACCCCGTATTTCTGAGAGCTGCTCTGCTCTGATTGGTCACATGGCTCCGTCAGTTATGATTGGTCGACCGCTTACAGAGCACTTTGGAAACTAAACGCCTGTTATCACAACTGAATCTCAGCTAATGATACGAACAGTAATGATGTTGTGGATTTTACCGTAGCCTATCAATCCCATCAAAGTGGATTTGCTTTGTCAGCTGAAAACAGCGTCTTCTCGACACGAACCAAACTCAGTCTCAGATACACTAATGTTTGAGGGCGGAGCTAAGAGACGCTGTTCAGCCAATCAAAACAATAGGCTTGCATTATGCAAAATTGTTACAAACATATGCAGATTTGTAATGAGTGAGACTGGAATTACTGACTCGTTTAGAAGACAATAACTATATTTGTCATGCACTATTATCTTTACAACTTTGCAGACATTTTAGAGTCAAACAGCTTTATTACACACCCCAAAAAGCATAATAACATAATTAATTGGCAGATTAATTGTTTTGATCATGATAAATAGTAACTTGACTGCTTATTGGCCTTATGTATCATACTGATATTGCCACGGTTTTATTCAAGCAATAATCTACTAAAGATCTGCAATGCCCTTATGCTACAAGCCAGCAGACAGACGCTTCAGTCCTACTCTGTGTGACAGAGTCAGAGACACCAGTGACACAAACATGAGCCCAATCTGTCACCAGCACAAAAACGCATTGTAATAATAATAATAACAATAATAATATGATTAACTCATGATAAACTGATATATCACGGGCTATAATTGTCTGGATAGCCACTTGGTGTCCCTTCCGAGTTGAAAGTGCACATTTTGATTTCACAAAGGAATAATATATTTGAATTGAATTTTGTATATTAATATTGTAGATAAACATAACCAAAATCCCTTTAAAACCGATGGAAACAAACAAGATACGCTATCGACAGTCTGTCTAATGTCAAATACATGCAACAAGGATTACCACATTTTGCAGAACACAAAATATGTCCAACTTTAAAAGTGACCAAGATTTTTTGTATTTTCATTTGTGCGCGTGCAGAGTTGCAGTGGCCCTGTCCGGTGCACGCGCGCAACTGCCCTCTCCTCTTTCTAAAACATAATAAACGTTACCGAGAGCCCCTGTTGTGGCAGAAAAGGCTCAAGAGATCTCTAAATCACAACAAATATCAGAACATATACAATGAAGGAGTTTGTCCTGCAGAAAGCGAGCGTTAACGCCACTAACGTTAGCTCGCTCGCTAACGCTGAGGCCGCGAGACTAAAACCCTAGGGAGAATAATCCAGAGTGAAAGGAAAGTAGAAAACAAACTTACGCGATTTGGGGGTTTAAATGTGCGGCTGGAATCCACAGCGACTCGGGAACAGGCGGGGAGCTTAATGTTTTTCTCCGTTAGTGGGACTGTGTCCACTGTTTCTTTCTGCAACCGTTTGTTTCTGTCGGTGCGCGTCTCACAGACTGGGGCGCGGCGCTGTGGACTCGCGGAGGAGAAGATGCGTCTGATTGGTGAGCGTCACATGACGCTCCGCCCACAACTCAAAACAGAGCTTTTGAAGTGAGCCGCCCACATACATGATGGGCGGGGCCTGTCCGTCCCTTAAAAACAGTGAGCTCGGTGTGTAATAATCTGCTGTTTTGTGAGAGACTGCTGGGTGGGGAATGTATAGGGAGGCTATATGTTTTCCAGTAAATTAGTGTTTTAGTGTTTAAACAAAGCATCTATTTTTGAATAGCTCAAACTAATGTGAACCTTTTGTAATAGATATAGTTGTAATATCATGAAAAATCAACAGTGTACAATGTACAATTTAGTTCATTTATATATAAAGCCATTCTGGAGAAAACCACAATGTATGTTCAGTTCTCATATAATGGTGACAATGCAGGCAGATCAATAAGAATGTCGAAAATTCAATTAAATGTCAACAACCAAGAAAGGAACAAAGGCGGGGGAAAAGACACAAAAAAAACAGAGAGAAGTTCCAATGCATAAAGGTGAATTCCAGTAAATTGGGACACATTTACTAATGACTGGGAAACAATCATGCATTATACTGTATCTTTCAGAGGAGATGCCTGTATAATGCAGTTTGTATATATAGTATCCTCACTGTATTCTCATTCTGGTAATCCTGACAATATCGTAATGTGAAAAATACATGGCACTCTCAACTCCAAGGTCATGGGTTTGATTCCCAATGCATGAACTGATCAAATGTAGCAATAAAAGTCTCTGCCAAATAGGCCTAAACATATTTTTATTCTGTGATTTTGAAATTTGATCTGGATATATGGTTTGTAATATTAACCATACAATATAGATATAGTTCAGGACAGTTCAGTTGGTTCATGGTCACATCATGGCCAAATTCCAGTTTGTCAGTTCTCAAGTTCACCACATGAGGTCGCCATTTTAGACTCCTGCATTTATCAGTAACCCATGGCTGTGTCCGAAATCACCTCCTTTACCCTTAATAGGGTACTAATTGGCTGCATTATCGATCCGAATAGAACTCATTCAACCCTTCAATGCACTGCAATAAAGAGTGTACAACCTATATACGAAACAGTTAACTGGAGCCATTGACTTCCATAGTACTTTTTTGCTATGGAAGTCAATGGCTCCAGTTAACTGTTTGATTACCAACATTCTTCAAAACATCATCCTTTGTGTTCATCAGAAGAAAGAAATGCATACAGGTTTGAAACAACTTGAGGGTGAGTAAATGATTACAGAAGTTTCATTTTAAAGTGAACAATCCCTTTAAATCCTATTAAAAAACACCATAAACCATATTAAAAGCTTGATTTTCACCACAGGGGGACTTTAGACCTTTTTTGAAGGTTTTTGGTCTTGTCTCGATCTCAGACTAAGAGGACTTTAATATATGACAGATACAAACAAATGTGCATTACTTGTGTTACTTCAATTATAATTTTATATAATATCAATATAATACGAGAAAACAGGAAAACTAGTTTGGTGTTGATAAAGGGAGCCTTACTGACATGACTGTGAAGGCTGGGAAACACTGGCTATAGCCTACAAAATAATTAAAGCTGCAGTCCGTAACTTTTTAGGGTTAAAAATAATCCCAAATACATTTTTGTGCAAGTACATAACCAGCCAGTGTTCAAAACTCTCTGGTTGCCGTAGCTCGAATCAAAGCGGTAAGCTTGTAATAATGTTTTTCACTCCAGTATACTGGTGGATTTCCGCAGGAGATTCGAGCATGTCTTTATGTCATTAAGTCACATCTGTATACACGCATCTGTAAACACACATAAAGAATAGTCTCGGTTGATAATTTCTGTGAATGACTGCAATTGCAGATTTCAAACAGAGATGGCGATAAAAAGCAAAAACACTTTCAGACTACAGCTTTAAAGGTATTAAAAAGGTTTTTATTGTCATTCCAAACTAGAAGAATGACACAAATACTCACAACCATCCAAGCTACATCAGTGGCGCAAAAAAGGGCACAGTACAGTGGCTCAAAAAGTGGGTGCTCTAAATGTGGCGCATAGGGGGCGGGGCGTAGCACCATGGGGGGCGCCAAAGCGATGGTAATTTTTTTTTAATTAAAATTTTATAATATAAATATATTATAAAATTTTATGTGCCGCATACAGCGCATACCTAACCTGACTTCGTCATACTCATATTCAAGAAAGAACATGAGTCTGAAACCACTCAAATGAGCTTTAATTATGAGGCGTGTCGTAACCGAACCAGGACAAAAAAAAAAACCTCTGCACTCAATTGGATAGTCGGTAGACCTACCAACCAATCAGAGCAACGCATAAGTCAACTCCTTTGCATAGCGCAGTTTTCAAATACAGAACGCAGCCTAACTTTATTTATTTTAGAAGTTAAATAACGAGTGTTACTTCTTTTACTTACTTCTCCATGAGTGCCACCAAAGGAGAAACAACAACGACCACAGGCTTTTCATTACGTCCCGTCTTGTTAGCGACCGTCAGAGCCAGCTGATAAGTTACACTTTTCCCGAATCATGTAGGAAGGACGCCAAAAATATATTTCCGATCGACAAATGCCTTGATTGCAGTTTTCTGTTTGTTTATTAAAATGAATGCGCTGTCGATTTATTTTACAAAAGACGCGACAGCGGAATCTATACATCTCAATTCTTCAGCTGCACTCATCTTTGACAAGCGCTCTTTGACGACGTGAGGATTACGTTACTGAAGACCACCTGTCAATCATCGTATAAAGCCCGCCCTGGCAATTTGATTGGCCCGATGATTTCTGAACCGATCATAATTACTCCTCAATGGATTGAGTCCAGACCGAACTTCCCGTCCAAAAAATGTTGTGGGCGGAGTTCGGGCTGGCATCCAGGCTAGAGCATACCCACTTTTTGCGCCACTGTATTGTGGCCTTTTAAGATGGAGTGTGTATATATATATATATATATATATACTGTATATTTATTGTATTTTCTATATGTAGCTGCTTTTGTGCATTTCTAAATCATTACTGCATTTGAAACTACCTTACCTTTTCAAAATAATCCATTAAACGAGTTGAGGAGCGACCACAAATATTTTCAGTTCCATTCATTTTGTGAGTTGAAGGCCATCCCCATAACAGGGGAAATATCATGAATATTCATGTGAAACCCACCCACTGGAACAGTTTTCACACAGGAACTGAATATAACACAACACCAGAAACAGCAGCTGGTTTTGAGTTCAAATACTCAAATATACAAGAGAAATATTTGAATGCAAAACAAGTGTTAAAATAGAGTTTAGTAATGTTTAATCATATCATTATAAATCATGTTACAGCGGTTGAGAAAAGAGAAGGGCAACACTTGATCAAACCATCACCAGATTCAAACTTCACTAATTTAACCCTTAGATTTAATCACTCTATAAAAGGGTTAGTTCACTCAAAAATGAAAATTCTGTCAGTATATTTACTCACCCTCATGTTGTTCCAAACCTCTATGTGTTTATTTGTTCTGCTCAACAAAAAGGAAGATATTTGGAAGAATGTTTTAATCAAACAGATCTCATTCCCCCATTGACTATCATAGTAGGAAAAAATACATACAATGGTAGTCAATGGGGATTGAGATCTGTTTGATTAAAACATTCTTCCAAATATCTTCCTTTGTGTTCAGCAGAACAAATAAACACATAGAGGTTTGGAACAACATGAGGGTGAGTAAACACTGACAGAATTTTCAGTTTTGGGTGAACTAACCCTTTAAACTATTTCAGTGTCAAATTATTTATAAGGACAATATTTGTAAATCATGGATGTGAATGTGAACTTTGCTCACTCAGTTGAGACTTTAGCCAATGCTTTCTCTCATGACGCCATAGAGTAGATGATCGGGTGAATCTATTCCCACATGAAAAGCACTGGTACGGCCTCTCTCCTGTATGAATTCTCTCATGATATTTCAGGCTCTCTAAACAAGGAAATCTCTTTTCACAGTGCGAGCACTGGTGCGGTTTTTCTCCAGTATGCATTTTCTGGTGTTTTCTTAAGTGGCCCGATGTACTATAGCTCTTCCCACAGTCAGAGCACACATACGGTCTCACACCTGCATGAATACGCTCATGCGCTTTTAAAGTCTGTGGTCGTGAAAAACTCTTTCCACAAAGAGAACAAAAGTGAGGCTTCACACCAGTGTGAATTTTAAGGTGTTCTCTTAAGTTTGATAAATGAATAAATGTTTTCTCACACTGATCACAGCTGAATGATCTCACTCGAGAGTGACTGCGCAGATGAGTGTTGAGATAACTTTTCTTAGAGAAACTCTTTCCACACTGAGTGCAAGTGAACGTTTTTTTCCCGGAGTGAATTCTCATGTGTTTCTCAAGGTTTGATTTTTCTTCGTATGTCTTTCCACACTCAGAGCAGGTGAGAGATCCTTCTCCAGCTCGTTTTTGTGCGATATTCTCTTCAGTCTGTGTAACGACAGTGTTTCCATCTTCATTTTTTAAATACTGAGGTTTCTGTAACCAATGTTTGTCTTCGTTTTTATAAGTCAGTTCCTCATCTTCATTTGTGAAATGATGGTGTTTGTCTTCATTCACTTCCACTGCACCTAAGTTAATTAAATTACATTAAAAAAGGACAAATGAGAAACAAAAATAAGTAAAAGTTAAGGTCTTAAAAGTCTTATTTAACTTCTGGTTTTCAGTGTCTTGTGGTTGTTCAGTTTTCATCTTAAAGTTCATTATCAGTATTTAAAGAGAATGAAGGAAAACACCAACCTATTTGTACCTCTGTATTTTCATCTTTTATTCTGCAGGGTTCTTCCTTAATCTCCATCTTTACAATAGTATGTCCGTAGTTTCTCGTGGAGTAATTCCTCTTGCTTGCTTCTTCTTCTCCTGGGGGAAGATGGGAAAATTCCTCAGCATTTAAACTCTCATGAACGGCTGTGGGAGCTTCACTGTCCGAAGGAGTGAATTGTGGTCGTTGTTGCTCATTTAGCAGATGATCATCACACTTACAATCACTCAAAATTATTCAGGTGCAAATGTTTTACTCAAACAGTCGTTTAGAAACAATTCCATGATATTACAAAACATCATAAGTTTTAATGAAAAATATATTTATTAGATCAATTATTGGATAAATAAATATAAATAAAAACTAATAATAGCATATACTATATCTGTAAATATTTCAATCCACAAGCAGACATAATGCAAAGCAATGACAGAAATAAGCTCAGTTAAGCTCAGAGAAAATAGAATAGGTTGTGACTTTATTGAATTTCAATAGAACGTCAATCTTGACAATGAATTGAAACTAGTTTGCACATAGTTTATCATTTAACCTTTATGGAACAGAGACTCAAGACAGAAGGTGATGGTGAAATAAACATTTAAAACAGAAGAATGGTAAGTGATAACGGTAGATGAGAAGGTATATAGACTGGATGGCAGATGATGACAAGAAAGTCCTTACAGATGATGAGGGGTTGTGGATGCAGTGGAGAGGTCGCTGGAGCGAGGAATGGACAGGAGTCGATGGATAGGATTGGATGACACAGGTAGGTAGATCGATGCGTGTAACTTCAAAGAACATGTAGGAGGGTATAGGTTTGAGTCTATACTCTAGCAATTAGACCAGACAATGAGACTGTGGATGATGAATGCTTTTGTGCAGACTGTGATGAATCTGATGATGTGCAGGTGCGGGGTGATAGAACTCAGGTGACAGCGATCTCTGTGATTGTGTTGGAGGTCCCCCCAAGGAGTTTGCCGGATGGAAGATGGCGTGGGCTCTTGGAAATTGCACAGTCTAGGCATCCCTGGACAAACCTACTCACACCCCTGGCCACTGACCGTGTAAAACATTTCTTTGACAACAGTGGATAAGCTGGAAGTATTAATAAGTTCATACATCAAATGGTTGGGAGTTCTACACTGCCTCAGCTGAGTGGGACTTTATAGCAAAGGAATATTGCAGGTACCAGTCTCAGCTCTAACCGAGGAGTTTAAGTGTACCAAGATCAGACTGAAAATGACCTTATTAGAGTCACGGGACATATGTGCATCTGTGTTAAAAACTGGTAGAAAGTGGTCAGCAAAGAAATCGTGGGTAAAGGCAAAGGCTGCCCTTCAAATTGGTGATATCTTGGGACAGGTACAGCATGGAAAAGGGGGTTTTGGGCTCAGTTTAGCTCCGCCTAAATGGCAAAAGATAGGCCCAACTCAAAGGAGGAAGCTGGTAGTCAATGAGATGCGAAAGCAGGAGGAGAGGATGAAGTGTATCAGTGCCATTTCCCAGGCCAAGCAGGGAGAGTGGATGAGATGGAAGAGTGTGGAACAAAGCAAGATGGGCTGGCAAGACCTTTGGTCAATGGAAGAGAGTAGGACCAGTTTCCTTATTTTCTCTGGGATGCCAGAGTCACTGTCGAGCCCTCTTGAGGTGTTGTGGGCTAGTCGATGAAACACTGAGGACGGAAGCCCAAAACACAACGCGAGCAGTGCCTAAGATGTATTAAACAGTCTGGACGCCCCAATTCCAGTTGAATGTGTCGAACATGGTTAACTCGCGTGCAGCGTGCGTGAGACTGAGATTAGTCAAAGAAGCACGGAGAAAGCAGATCAAAAGGATCCACAAAGGACTTAAATTTTTTAAAGGGTTGTTGTTAACATACTATGATATTCTCTGGGAAAATTAGCAGCAGTCAGCTAAGTTAGCAGTGCAGCACCGTAGACTACAGTTTAGAGGAGTGGACTTTCGCAAAGGGGAAAGCATGAAGCTTAACTTACTTGACAACATCAGTTCATATATCAATATCGTAACGAATAGAAATAACCTTAAATTATGTATGGTTCTCTGCCTCTTTCCGTCTCTTATGCTTAACGTTAGTAACTTTTTAAACACGAAAATCGCATTCAGCATGACACACAATCGGTTGCTGTGAATGAACAACCTGCTTGTTAAAGCGAACGTGTACTCCTGTATCGGAGGCAAAATGAATAAATATGCAGTTATTATATATAAAGTTATATATTTCTAACTCCAAACAATTAGCCACTGAACCAGTTTATAAAATCTTCAAGGCTGTGCTGGTTGCATTTGAGCTAGCATTGTCATGGGGTTTTTCTGATTTTGCTTGAGACTGGTAAGCAGTTAGCCTCAATATAGCCGTGTCTCATTCATTTCTTATTTTTATATTTGGAATAAATCCCTCCACCGCATACCGTAACCCCTTTTTGCTTCGATCTTGCTTGATATCGCGGAGGTATTGCTCCAAAAAAGGTCACCGACACGCACGGGAATACCCTTTGCCATCATGGCAATCTGTCGCGCTGCTCGTGTTTGACCATTTGTTTGACGGAGGTAGCAACAGTAACTAAGGGGGGCGGGGCTCGGCGAAAGGCTAATTTCTCCCAGAGAATGATTTTACACAACTTAAATACAATGTTATGGATACAATTAAGGACACCCAGGTACCCATACAATTTAGTGACAAGGTTCAATTTTAATAGGAACACCACCTTTTATTTCAATAATTAAAAAATAAACTACTTGCAATACTCAAGTACAAAAAATGTTGAATACTTTAGTACTTCCACTTAAGTGCTTAAAGAGCACTTCAACTTCAACTACTACTCAAGTCACTTTTTTGATAGAGCACTAGTACATTTATGGCTCGTTTCCACTGAGTGGTATGGTATGATACGGTACAGTACAGTACGGGTCAGGGTGGTAAACCATAATCCGGCTTGCATTTTCACAGCCAACAGTACCCTTACTTGATAGGCGTGGTGTTTGCCAGAAAGAAGCAATCAACGTCATCTTCGTGCAAAGAAAGCGACATGGTAAACAACAATGGATGACACAGCATATCTTTCTCGGCATGTTTGTCATAAGAAACAAGCGCTGGCATTAGGCGTTTCTCAATGCCAAGTAGCTTACACAAAGTCCGACTCAGGAGAATGACTCCCAAGGACGCGAGTCCAGTGATTCTGCTAATGGAACAGCACATTCTCAAATGCACTCAGCTTGCGCTGCTACTCCGGTTATTTCTGTAGGTACATTTTAGGCAACAAATGAAATATATTATAAAACACCACTCTGCTTCTTTTTGATTTCATTTCAATACATTTTAAACATTACAAGCACACAAATGTGGTTCAGGCAACGCATAGCCTATTGATCAACATGACATCATGACTTTTGCGTAAACATACATGCCACTTTCGAGTCAAGTGGCGTGTTATCTCTACGCATTTTGAGCTATCTGCGTGTATCCGCGTGTGTGCGTGTTTGTCTACGCCATTAACGTTCGCGTCATTCCGCGTGTCCGCACACGCCGTCAAATGTCCAGTCATAAATGCCATTAACCCCAGTGACGGTTAAATTTAGGAATGGGGTTGAGGTAAGTCATATCTTTTTTTCCCTAGGATGGTAAGGGAACAGTCATAAATGCCATTAACCACAGTGATGGTTAAGTTTAGGGATGGGGTTGAGGTAAGTCATATATTTATATAACGTTAAGTCAACGGCGTTCATAAACACGCTGAAAAGCGATTATGCGTCTTGATAGCACGCCAAAAATTGAAATAGGTATTGGCGTGTCATATACACGCTACTTCATGAGATCAGTCTGTATTGATTATAGGTCTGCCTAACAAAGCTACTGACAGACTCCATGTACATAACTCTGCGGCTAGGGTGCTCACTCACACAAAGCTTGGATTTCACATCACTCCCATCCTGAAGAAGCTTCACTGGCTGCCAGTTAAATCTCGGATCAAATATAAAATTCTCCTCCTGATGTACAAAGCTCTCCATAGACTTGCACCTCAGTACCTAATTGATCTACTCCATCCCTACACTCAGCTACGGTCCCTGCGGTCCTCTGACAAGGACCTGCTCGCTGTCCCTGTCCCCAGGCTCCGGACATTTGGTGATAAGAGCTTTCTGTGTTGGTTAGGGCTGCACGATTAATCGCACGATGTTGTTATGCGCATCTAATCAGTAAAGCCGGTTCCTTGATTAGTAGTAAATCACCTTCACCTGTTTTCAGATGGAGCGGCATTTACTACAAAGATCCGTAGTTACCTGACCAGCTGAGCCAAATCGCGTTAAAATCGAGTACATATCGCCAACGATATTTAATGCGATTTGGCTCAGCTGGTCAGGTAACTACGGATCTTTGTAGTAAATGCCGCTCCATCTGAAAGCAGGTGAAGGTGATTTACTACTAATGAAGGAACCGGCTTTACTGATTAGATGCGCATAACAACATTGTGCGATTAATCGTGCAGCCCTAGTGTTGGTGCTCCATCACTCTGGAACAAGCTTCCTCATGCCATCTGCTCTAATGACCTTTAAAAACCAGCTTAAAACACACCTCTTCACTGAGGCTTACGGGCCTTAGCTCCCCTGGCCTCTCATTTCTCTCCCCCTATCGCCTCCCTTCTTCCCCCTCTTGCTGTTAAAGCGTCCTTGGGTTTTATGAAAGGCGCTATATAAATTAAAGTTATTATTATTATTATATTCACTGCATGTATGTTCGGTATGTATTTATAACAAAACACAACCCTGCCTCTTTTCGTTTAAATTTAAAAATATTATTCCAGGCATGATGTATTGCATAGGTACAAATGTTGCAATAAACAACATTACAATAATATGAATAAAATATTAATAACAATAATAAAATAAAAAAATGACAAAACTATCTCTTTTTGTTGAATTTCAGTTTTATCAATAACAGCCATTATAAAAGTATAAGTAAAAGGTTTTTCGTCTGATAAACTCTTAAAACTACATTTCGTGATAAAATAACAGTAGTATTATATTTCAACTGTATATTAAAAAGTGGCGCTCCTAATGCCCTTGTAGCACGCGTAAGTGAAGATACTCTGTCAACAAATCACCGTTCTGCAGTGAGTCTAGCTCCACCTTTTAGTACCGTACCACTGTGCTAGGTACCCCAACGGAAGGGTACCCAAAAAGTGGTACGGTTCGGCTTTTTGGTAGCATTCACAACTTTTGACAGTGGAAATGCAAATAATTGCATTCCGTACCGAACTGTACCGCACCGCTCAGTGGAAACAAGTCATTACTCAAGTCTTGGTCTCTAGTACTTTCTCTAGTACTTACTCTCTGTCGGATTCAAACTTCACTACAAATTTAGAACTTAGATTTAATCGATATTAACCCTTTCACGTGTATGATCACACCGGTGTGATCAGTCTTGGCTGGTCCCTGGAGCGTACAATTACACCGGTGTGATTAGAACAGTCAGTTCATCAAGTGATCAACTGCTAAATTCAAACGTCTGGCTGGCGCTAAGCCAGAGACGGACGCACTCAGTCCTGTTCACAGTCTATGGTCCGGTCATATCACAACTATTGAGTGTTTTCAACCACTTAATGTTTATTTTAGGTTTCAGACATTTAAATACACATAAGTACTATCAAAACAAAGATTTTGAGTTTGTAAAATACACACCGATGTCTACGGAAGCAGCAACAATAATCATTTCTATTATAATAAGATGACACGTTTTATTCATGTCAGATACACGTTGTGTAAGTAGCTTTATATTTGGCCTTATTATTCTCCCAGTTCACCGGCCACTTACTTTCATGTATTTCATGAGAAGTGGAGGAATTTATGTGTTGTAAATCCCACAGACCCGATTCTCTGAACTGTAAAACAAACTAAAATGGCACTGCCCCCCATTGTGCATACAGCTCAACTAACGCGATTGTTATAAAGATGTTTAAACAACAAAACATCCACTTGCACATATATGACATATGTGATCGGAATTTCAGTGTTTCATGCAATAGATAAAACATTTGTGAATATTTTTAATAAAAAGGAAAAATGACAAAAGCAGACAAGCAATGACGTGTCACCATGGAAACATTAAAGTGACAAGTTCTAAATAACAGTCGCATTGAAGAACTTACACTGGGGGGCCAGTTAGAATATTTTAAACTTACGTGAGAAAGGGTTAAAACAATCTGAACGCCAATGTATTTGCAAGTACAATATTTGTAAATATGTGAACTTTTCTCACTTAGACAACTTCAGGCAATGCTTTTTCTCATGAGATCGTTGACTAAATAATCGGGTGAAACTCTTCCCACAGTGTGAGCACTTGTACGGCTTCTCTCCAGTATGAAAACTCTTGTGTGTTTTTAAGCGGCGTTGTGTAGTGAATCTCTTCCCACAGTCCAAGCACACATAAGGTTTCTCACCAGTATGAACTCTCTCATGGGATTTCATGTGTCCTAACTGAGAGAATCTCATTCCACAGTGTGAACACTTGTACGGTTTCTCTCCAGTATGATTTCTCTGGTGTAATTTTAAGGCACTGGATCCAGTGAATGTCTTTCCACAGTCAAAGCACACATATGGTCTCACACCAGTATGAACTTTAAGGTGTTGTTTTAAGTTTGATTCCGCAACAAATGTTTTCTCACATTGATCACAGCTGAATGATCTCACTCCAGAGTGACGGCGCAGATGATCCCTGAGATTACTGTTCTGAGCAAAACTCTTTCCACACTGAGTGCAAGTGAACGGTTTTTCTCCAGTGTGAATTCTCATGTGTTTCTCAAGGCCTGATTTTTGTGTGCAAGTCTTTCCACACTCAGAGCAGGTGAAACATCCTTGTCCAGTTTTCCGAGCTTGTTTTTGTGTGAAGCAATTTTCGGTCTGTTGAATGACTGTGTTTCCATCTTCATTTTTGAAATGCTGAGATTTTTGAAACTGATGCTGTTTGTCCACTTCCATCGGGTCTAAAATCAACATATCAAATTTTCAATATGCAAATAAAGAAGAAATTAGAACAAATAAACTAGGTGAATCACAATTAAGCAAAACATTTAGTCCTTTTTTCAGTTTTCATCTTAATGTTTCTCATCAGTCATTAAAGAGAATGAAGGAAAACACCAACCTATTTGTTCCTCTATATCTTCATCTTTTATTCTGCAGGGTTCTTCCTTAATCTCCATCTTTACAAAAGTATATCCGTAGTTGCAGCTGCTTGCTTCTTCTCCTATGGGAAGATGGGAATATTCCCCAGCATTTAAACTCTCATGAACGGCCGTGGGAGTCTGTCAAGAGCATGCAACACCAGCAGGCCGCGATATAAACCTAACCGTAAAGCCACGTTAGCCAATCAGAAGCCGTCAGCGGAGCAAAAACTCCGGTTTCGCTGTCTACACGACAACACTGCAACCGATGTTTCCGAAAATAATCACCCTGGCAGGGGTTTTCAAAAATGTTCGGTTTCAATGTCCTGATACTGTGTTTCCGTGTGGACGAACGGCCGAACCGCGTAAAAAAAAAGTTACGGTTATAAAAATACCCGTGTCCATGTGGACAAGGGCTTAGTGGTCCTTCAGGACAGGTTTGAGAACCACTGCTTTAGACAGTCCCTGCATGGAATATTTTTGTAAAAAAATTAAAAATCCAGAATTTTAAGACTTTTTGAAATGAGGTCTGTGATTAACACAAGCTCAAGGTGTTTTCACATTATTTTATACAACATTACCAGTAATACTTGCTTGTGATTTTGTTAAAACTTTTACTTGTTGAGAAGTGAGACTACAGAGGTTGTCAGTGCATATTAAACAATTAAATCCAACAGGTAAACTACATCTACTCACTAGTTACTTTCACAACAACTGTAAAAAAAACAACTTTCACAACAACTGTAAAAAGATGGACAGCACGTCTCTGCTTCTTTCACTGTAGAAAAGTGAAGCCAAAGTTTTCCAGTAAGGGTTGTTGCCAGTTATGTCGTTCAGAGTCTGCGCAGTTTCATAGACTCTATCAGGGTGTGGTGTTGAGGAGATTAGGCAAGTGCTCAGGTGCAGAGTTGATGGGCTTTTAATGACAATAAAATAAAACAAAACGTACAACGAAAACTACTCTGAGAGGGAAAACAAGACTGCCTTGACTTGGTATGGATGATGCAAAACTGACGTTCCGAAGCTTTGGAGATCCCGAAGCACAGATGTTTCGAAACACTGACCCGAAGCGTGATTCAACACACCCATGTCATGTGACTACGGCTAAATAAAGCTTCGGAGTGTTTCACAAGTGTTTTGACAGGTGGCATGGTCTGGCGAATCAGCGTTTGATTGACAGGTTCGAGAACAGACCACAAAAATCAAACAATCTGTATAAAACTGAAGTCAACAGATAACTTTTAATACTTCTTCCCTCCTTTGTCCTCACACACCTTCAACCTCTCCAGTGCCCCACCACGCCCATAACATCTCCCCTTTTTAGATGAAAGTTTAAATGTTTTAACAGAGCCTTTGAATAACACAATACATTCAACAGCATGGCTACTTAGTTATTTCACTCGTTTAATTTATGACTTTACAGGTTTCTTCAAAACCTTTATCAAACTTAAAAGCATTCAAAGAGATATAAACAGAAGATATTTTACTTCACCATCGCCCTTTTTGTAAACCTTATCCTAAATTAACTGGAAAATTCAATAAATTAGAACATGCATTTTCTAATGAACATTTTGAGCAAAATGTCCATTTTTATCCACAAAACTAGCACCGTTGCTGGAAAAAGATTCTAGGGGAAACACTGAAACATGACGGTGATTTTTCATTTTGGGGTGAGCCATCCCTTTAACAGGCATGCTTTAGTTGCTCTGCCTTAGTATTGCAAGTGCCCTGGGACAGGTGAGGGTGTGAGTGGGAAACCCACTGCTGAAACTTGGCCCTAGTTTGTCCTCATGGATGAGGTGTTGGGATTTAGCCACTCAACCAATCCTCCTGTCCTAATTGCCTGGCCCGAGTTCAGCAGTGTATGACCAAGAAGAGGAGATGCCAGCAGCAGCACAAGCACCACAAAGGAGGCGAGCGAGAGAGGACGAGTTTTTGGACTTGATTAGAGTAGACATGAAACAGTTCAAAGTGTAAAGGGTCAACGAAAACCTACAAGCTTTGGAGGGCTGCTTTGGGTCAACACAGGGGTAAGCGCTCTTATGACACACGTGCGTCGCAACAGAGCGTTCCAACAGGGGAAGCCCAGTGTACTCATTGACCGCGGACTCATCAAGGGGAGGAAAAGCGGAGAAGGTCGCCGAACGATCTCCTTGTGACTTCCTCATCCACCTCAGGAAAGAAAGGTTTGGGGCGGATGCCCACAGCACCCAAAAAACAATCACCCATCGCGAGTGCTCGGGTTCCACTATCCCGATGCAAGGCTGCCCGAGAGAGCATGGCTGTCATCTCGGGATCTGACTCGGACAATGCTGGCATACCCGAAGGTGGCAGCACGGTCGAATTATCATCTCCTGATGACTCGAGGCCGCCTTGTGATGCTGCGACAGACATGGACGACCTCTGACCGAGACAGGGGTTTGTGGGGAGGGAGCTGTGGAGGGAGGGAGGAGCTGTAGAGGGAGGAGGGAGCTGTGGAGGGAGGAGCTGTAGCGCAGCAGAGAGCAAGGGGGTGGGACTTGTAAGTTGTGCTAGTTAAAAATTTCAGGCAAAGTCAACGTTTTCACAAGCCATATTCGTGGTGATCTCTGATCATTTGTAATAATTGCGGAGGTTGCCTGTGATCTCAATCCCGTGCGAATCAGCCATGTCTGTAATTTGACCTACCATTCGCCAAACACCGAGGTCCTGTGATAATATTAGTCCCGTGCAAATCGGCATCTCTGTGATTTGGTGGGACCGTATACAATTTTTTAAAAGGTTTTTGTTTCATGTGTGTTTTTTTATCCATCTTTTGCAAAGAATGGAGGCTGTGTTGGAGTGTTTTGATAGTATTTTGGGTGCTGTGTCATATAGCTATACACCATACAACTATACAATTAAAAGAGAAAGCTGAAAACCATCAGAACACCAAACACAATAAGAATGAAGAACAATAAGATGAATGACACATATAGCAACAAATAGGGCTTTAGACAACTTAAGGCAATCCTTTTTCTCTTGAATACTAGATAATCAGGTAAATATCTTCCCACATGAAGAGTACAAGGTTTCTCTCTAGTGTGTTTTTAAGTAGCAGGATGAAGTGATGCTCTTTCCACAGTCAAAGCAAACATAAGGTCTCACACCAGTATGAATACTCTCATGCACAAATAAATGCCTGACAGACTTGTGATTGTGACGTTAAACAGAAATTTAATTTAATTGCAAATCTCGTTATTTGTTTTAAATATTTTTGTACTCTTTGACACATTTTTGTGAATCTCTTACATTTGCTTCTGAATCTCAATCTATATTTAAAATAATGCACTTCTTCACTCTTTAGTTTAAGTTAAAATGCAATGCCTAATAATAGTGACTATATTCCCTTTAGATAGGCTATTTCTTCAATTATTGCTGATATTAATAATGCAAAAGTGTTTTTTTTTGGGATGACTGTAATCACTTTCTATCATGAAAAAGAAAATTAAGTGTTTTCCACTTTTGCACATTAAGTTTTTGCATATATGTTTTGAATATTCTCAAAGAAGTTAAATAAAATGTAATGTTCTCTCTACTGAGGAAAAAACATTATGCCTGGATCTCAAAGGTAGTTTTCATCTTAATGTTCATCATGAGTGATTAAAGAGAATGAAGGAAACACCAACCTATTTGTTCCTCTGTATCTTCCTCTTTTATTCTGCAGGGTTCTTCCTTAATCTCCATCTTTACAATAGTATGTCCTCCTGCTTGCTTCTTATTCTCCTGTCCTGTGCAAACTGGGAAGATGGGAATATTCCCCTGCATTTAAACTCTCATTGTTTAGCTAGAATGTTTTACAGTTCCTAAAACTTTTTCATTAAATGAAAACAATTCCCACAGATTGTATTCTAATGTGAAAAACCAGCCAGTAATAAACAGAGCAATTCCAAGAGGATCCTCTCACCATCGGTACTCGGGCCCTAATGAGTTAACTTTTTACGAGCAGAATGAACAATCAGTCGGTTCATTTCGATTTATTTCTGAGTGATTAAATCAACCGATTTGTTTAGTCGTTTGGATTTAGATTTCTCCTAATAAAATATCTTAATTAATATAATGTACTCACATAGTCTGATAACGGCAGATTTAGAGCATAATGAACGGCCGTGTTCTACTTCTCATGTTTATGTTCCCTTCCCTCGCTCACTTCTCTTCTTCTCCTAGACTCGGATGTGTGTCATTGTTTCGGCTGCTAGAGCGCCTCTAGTGGCGTAAACTAATCCAGACTGAGCTTCTCGTCCTCCCTGCCAATCCGTCTCTACAGCACGACTTCACTATCCAGCAGACCACAGCACAGCAGACAATACTCAATTCTTATTATAATTAAAAACTTTTAATTACAATCCACAAATAACCCTCTTGGTCTCTCCAGTTTATTGACTTCTCCTTTCCCACATGCTCTTCCTCCTGCGTACTGCTTTGATTTTTTATTTATTTATTTTTTTTAGCAAAAAAGCTGGCAATATCCCCACCTTTAGCCTTCATTTTCATGGTTAGGCTCCAACTACTTTCTTCAACTACTCTTGCCTGCAAAAGTCAATATGTGAAAACCTTTGGTTCTCCTTGTATTACATTACACTGTAGGGCTAGTAGCTAATAAGTACCCTATATAACAAATATAAAATCAGGTAGATTTATCACATGCACTCACTAGTTATGTTTAGACTACTTAATCCTATTGTATTTGTTATTTCCCCAGTAGTAACCTGGTTTCATTGCTGTGATATCTGAGAGCAATTGCATATTTATAGGACTGCTTAGCTAATCAATTTAATGATCTCCTAACTGGCACTGTATTGTGTGTTTTGTAACGTACTGTAACATTAGCGCAACAGCGACCATCAGTAAACGTTATGGATACAAACAATATCATATATGTTTTATTAAGCAGTTCTTGTCTTTACTAAAATCAGAATTAGGCTAATCAAATGGAAGAGTGCTCTTACAAATCAAGGTTTTTGCTAATGTAATAGACTCGCAGTTTTTGCTGATGCTAAATCGTCTTTAGCATACAATACATCCATTACAAATGTAACTTCAAGTTAAACATGTGTTTAAACTACACCTGGGGAAACTCACATCACCTTCAGAGGCTCGGGGGCAGCTCAGTCTCCCCAGCTACTGCACCTTGCCCCCCTGTAGATCCCTGGAAATGGGACTACAGAGGTTGTCAATGGATATCAAACATTACATCCGACAGGTCAACTATAACTACGCACTAGTTACTTTCACAAATCAGACTGTAAAAGGGCGGACAGTGCGTCTCTGCTTCTTCTACTGTAGTAAAACGCAGCCAAAGTTTCCCATTAACGGCCGTTGCTGATTAAAGAGCAACATGCAGGTTGATTTTATTTCTGAATTAAGACTTTAAATTGTCTGCAGAGCTCTTTTAAAAACACTTATGTAAAAATTACTAATGAAATCTCATTTGATGTAGAGATTTTGATGAAAATGCGCTAGGCTCTGGAATACGCCTTTCCAGCAAGCAACGCGTCATATGACGTAGCCCGAGGAAAACAAATCAGCTCGCGGCCGCTTTCTCATTGCTGGGTGTTGATGTAGTTAGAGCAGCAGTGAGAGACATTTGGTTTTAGATCGAAGCCATAATGGTAAATTATTGTGTTTGTGGTTGTTGCACGAATTCCAGCCTGTCAGGACATCATATCCATCATTTTCCTTCAAGGAAAAACAAGGCTTTTTGGTCTTGGGTGCGTTATGTGCAGGTGAATAGAGCAGACTTCACTGCCGCGTCTGTTAACACACACACACACTCGGTCGTTTGTGGCGCACATTTCACTCGCTTTAAATTGTATCACAAACTGCATTTGAAAAGCATTATTTATTTGTTGTTATGGCATGATCAATGTGGATAGTGCTAACCAGCTTGGATGGTCTGCATAATCACTGTCAGCGTAGAATATGAGAAGACAAAATGTTGCTAGCTTAAATAAAGACAATCTAAATAGATGTTTAATCAAGAACAAAGTCAAATGTATGTTTGCTAAACCAGATTTATTGCAAAACACCAAGGTATAGCCATACAGTAGATGAATCAGCGTTAGCCGCGGTGCTAACTTACATGAACTCACTTGCCCTATTCGCCACTTGTTTTCTCGACACCACAACTCTAACGTTACTTCTCTCCTCTGCCCATTGTTCGTTTCCCGATCTCCCCCTGACTTCTATCTCGCCTAGAAGGCTCATAATTATTTGCCTGTGGGTCATCATAGGCATATTCGTCAACATCGGAGAACGCAGTTTCGTCGTTCGCATCCATTGTAACCTGAGCCTTAACTTGAACAGACTCCCTCGGCGATCGTCACTTCCGGTTAGTGCGCTGTAGACGCGGGAGTTATTTTATCACAATTTTTCTCAAAATATCGTTAATGGCTAAATATATATTACTCCAGTTCAGAAAATCTTGTTGTTTTATCGTCAACTTACACTATGCTATATAGGGGTGTCCAACCTGCAAGTTGCTCTTTAAGTCGTTCAGAGTCTGAGCAGTTTCACAGCCTTGTTCTGTTTTTAATCACACTTTGCAATTCTGACACAAACTTACAGGGAAAATGCTTTAAAATGAAGACTGAAAGAGTTGTCAAAGTTTATAAGTGGAGATGTTGCAGTAACTTACAGTTTAGCTTATACATGATCTCTGCAGCACTGTATATAGACTTCATTCACAGCAGCGCCATCTTTGATTTTTAACAGGAACGAAACTAAGCTTTGAAAGGTTCAGTGTGTTATACTGTTATTTAATGTGTTTTGGATTTTTCTGCTGATGAAACACTGCAAAAACCTCTTTCAGAGGTTTCAATAGTCACAAAACTTCCAGAAAATGAGTTGTGGAAATATTACTAGTGATCTAGGAGCGTTTTTCAGCTTTTTACCGCAGATGCCACTGAAAACACAGCAAGTCTTTTCCTCACAGCCTCGCTTTCATACCTGTCACAGCATTGCTCTGAATAAGACCTATTGACCTTCAGAACAGATTTGATGTATTTACAGCCTAACACAACACTGTAAGGCTGTTTTATGATTATTTATTTTATTTCATGATCTGATGACATCACTACAAAACATTTCTAAACAAAAAAATGGCGATGTGACTTTGCAAAAGATTAACCCGGATAGACAAATAAATAAATAAATCAATAAATAATAATAATAATAATCATCATCATCTCACCAGTACACCAGAAAAACGTTAGAAATCTTTTAATGGACAGTAAGTGTTAGAAGTTCAGCAAAGTTGAATCATTTTACTATAAATCATGTTACACTGGCTGAGAAAAGAGAGGGGAAACACCAAACCAGATTCAAACTTCACTACTAATTTAACCCTTAGATTTAATCACTCTATTAAAACAGTCTGAATGTCAATTTATTTGTAAGTACAATATTTGTAAATCATGGACGTGAATGTGAACTTTGCTCACTTGGACGACTTCAGGCAATGCTTTTTCTCATGAGACCGTAGATTAGATGATTCGGCGAATCCCTTCCCACATGAAGAGCACTGGTACGGCTTCTCTCCAGTATGAACTCTCTCATGAACTTTCAGGTTTCCTAAATGAGCAAATCTCTTTCCACAGTGTGAACACTTGTACGGTTTCTCTCCAGTATGAACTCTCTGGTGTGATTGTAAGTGGCCGGATGTAATAAAGCTCTTCCCACAGTCAGAGCACACATAAGGTCTCGCATCAGTATGAATACGCTCATGCACTTTTAAAGTCTGTACTCGTGAAAAACTCTTTCCACAAAAAGAACAAAAGTGAGGCTTCACACCAGAATGAACTTTCAGGTGTTGTCTTAAGTTTGTTGAATAAACAAATGTTTTCTCACACTGATCACAGCTGAATGATCTCACTCCAGAGTGAATGCGTAGATGATCTTTGAGATAGCTTTTCTGCGTGAAACTCTTTCCACACTGAGTGCATGTGAACGGTTTTTCTCCAGTGTGAATTCTCATGTGTTTCTCAAGGTCTGATTTTTGTGTGCAAGTCTTTCCACACTCAGAGCAGGTGAAAGATCCTTCTCCAGTTTTTCGAGCTTGTTTTTGTGTGAAACACTTTTCACTCTGTTGAATGACTGTGTTTCCATCTTCATTTTTGAAATGCTGAGGTTTTTGAAACTGATGTTTGTCTTTATTCACTTCCATCGGGTCTAAAATCAACATCAAATTTTCAAAATTAAAATAAAGATGAAAAAATGAGAACAATAAATAAACTATGCGAGTCATAATCAAGCAAAACATTTACTCCTTTTTTCAGTTTTCATCTTAATGTTCCTCATTAGTCCTTAATTATAGTATTTTGGGTGCTGTGTCATATCGCTATACACCATACAAATATACAATTTGCAGAAGGAGACAGCTGAAAACCATCAGAAGAGCAAAAACAAAGTGATATGTCAGTTTGCATCTTAATGTTCCTCATCAGTGATTAAAGAGAATGAAGGAAAACACCAACCTATTTGTTCCTCTGTATCTTCATCTTTTATTCTGCAGGGTTCTTCCTTAATCTCCATCTTTACAATAGTATGTCCGTAGTTTCTCCTGGAGCAATTCCTTCTGCTTGCTTCTTCTTCTCCTGTGGGAAGATGGGAATATTCCCCAGCATTTAAACTCTCATGAACGGCTGTGCAGACTGATCTCATGAAGTAGCGTGTGTATGACACGCCAATTCGTATTTGCATTTTTGGCGTGCTATCAAGACGCATAATCGCTTTTCAGCGTGTTTATGAACGCCGTTGACTTAACGTTATATAAATATAGGACTTACCTCAACCCTGTCCCTAAACTTAACCGTCACTGGGGTTAATGGCATTTATGACTGTTCCCTTACCATCCTAGGGAAAAAAAAAGATATGACTTACCTCAACCCTATCCCTAAACTTAACCGTCACTGGGGTTAATGGCATTTATGAGTGGACATTTGACGCGCGTGTTCTGACACACGGAATGACGCGGACGTTAATGGCGTAGACATACACGCATACACGCGGATACACGCGAATAGCTCAAAATGCGTAGAAATAATACGCCACTTGACTCGAAAGTGGCGTGTATGTTTACGCAAAAGTCATGATGTCATGTTGACCTGTGGGAGCTTTACTGACTGAAGGAGTGAATTGTGGTCGTTGTTGCTCATTTAGCAGATGATCATCACACTTACAATCACTCGAGATTATTCAGGTGCAAATGTTCTGCTCAAATTAGTCATTTAAAAACAATTCCATGATACATTTGTGACATGGAATAGTACATTTAAATAATATCTTTTTCAGGGTTGTGCCGTTTCATTTTTCCCCATCAAGAAAATTAACTCAAAAGAAATAACACGAATAATCTTGTCTAAAATTATCATATGAAGGTTTTTGTTTGTGACCAGTTCAAGGTACATGCTCGTGCTCCAACATCAGCACCAGGAGCTGATCCCCAGAAAATATTAAAAGAAATTTAAAATTTAATAAATTTTTTAAATTTGAAATTAAAAAGAAAATATTTAGCTAAACAAATAATCTAGGTCATGTATTAAGTTTATACCAATTTGAATATGGACAACTATTATTGACAACATGTATGAAATTATGCTTTTTCTAACTGATTGAACTCTGAAGTTGTGTGATTTCACAGTAGTGCACCCTTTAAGCTCACCTAACAATAATATTAATTCTTGTGCAGATTAGAACCCAGAGAAGCAGGGACAAGTTTGTGTGCAATTTGATTTGTGATTTCACCGGAACGAATAGAATCTGTGAAGTGAAGACAACACTTACCTTTAAGAGCTAGATTGCCTCTTATTTAACAAACTAATGAAACGAATGCTGTTAGTTAACTGAGATGTTTTATTTGTATTGGCACATCCGTGCAGCGAGACGTTTCAAAACAATATCGACCCTGGCAAAAAGTGGTGGGGACATGTCATGACATTAAAGAGAATGAAGGAAAACACCAACCTATTTGTTCCTCTGTATCTTCATCTTTTATTCTGCAGGGTTCCTCCTTAATCTCCATCTTTTTACTCCTGGAGTAATTCCTGCTGCTTGCTTCTTCTTCTCCTGTGGGAAGATGGGAATATTCCCCAGCATTTAAACTCACATGAATAACTCTCATTGTTTAGAAACAGTACAGTTCCTAAAGCTGTTTTTATTAAATGAAAACAGCTCAATTTCCACAAATTGTCATGAGAAAAAACAGTAACAAATTTACGTTTTACGAGCGTAATGAACAAACATCACTCGGTTAATTTCGATTAATTTCTGAGTGATTCACTAAATGAACTGACTCGTTTAGTCGTTTGGGTTTAGATTTCTCCTAATAAATGATAAAAGATATGTACTCACTGTCTGATAACAGCTGATTTAGAGCATAATGAACGGCTGTGTTCCACTTCTCATGTTTATGTTCCCTTCTCTCGCTCACTTCTCTTCTTCCCCTAGACTCGGATGTGTGTCTGTGTCATTGCTTCGGTTGCTGGAGGCTCGAGCGCCTCTACTGGCGGAAACCAACCAACACAATATATGATATTTCCTCACACTAATAGCTTATGAGAAAAACATGAAAACGTTCATTTTTCGTTTATTCCGTTATTTTCTCTCTGCACTTATAAATAAACCCTAGGTCTACTAAATAAATACAACATGAGCACATATTTATTTTCTATTAATGCTATTAATTTAGTTGTCCCTGTTAATTTAGAATCCCTGCTGGAAAAACCAGCATAGACCAACATAAACCAGCATGGAAACTATGCTGGTCTATGCTGTTTTTTTTTTCCCAGCAGGGATGCTTCCAAACAAGATACATTTTTTTATTGTTGTTTAATTAAATGTATTTGAATTTGTTTATTGTGCTTGCATTAATTATTTGTCTCATTTAAATCGGCTCCACTGTGGTGATATTCGACGTGGTTCTCTTTGGTTGGGGCTCAGCCTTTTAAAGGGGTGGTTTAGGCCTACTCCTCTTTTTCTTTGCATGATTGTGTTTATGGGGTGCAATATAACATGTATTCGTGGTTTTTCTTTTTTAAAAAGTCTTATTTTTCATAAACTTCACCTTTATCGTCAGCCGCGCTCTCCTCTGTCCCCTGAACGAGCGGTTTACTTCCTGATTCTATGAAAACACTCCCTCAGAAACACGTCGTGGGCTCAGATTGGTTAGTTTGGGCGGGTGTGTTGTGATTGGCTAAACTGTCGCTCACGTTGTCCGGAAGGTTAACGCCTATTACCTTTACGGGGAAACGCCAGCTCCGGTCCAGATGTAAATAATGGTGTCGAACTGCAGTATCAGTGAGGCAGAATCAGACCGAGAAAGCCGCGATTAAGCGAGTCAAACAGAACCACACCACACACGGCTCTTACTAAACGTTTCTGAATGATAATTTGCCATATTTTTTTAACCATATACACGTTTGTTTTACACAATAGCATCTGACTGGCAACGATAGCAACTGACTGGCTACTAATGTTAAGCACAAACAGCGTTGGCAAGTTTACGCTCTTGATCAAATCGAAAATAACGTCATAAAGCATATATACATGAAAAATACGTTTAAAACATTAGTACTTATACAAAATTCAGGTCCATAATGTTTGTACGCGTTTGTCGTAGACACAAAATACTAGCATAACTAGTAGCCTAGTGGCTATAAAGCCACCGCTGGCATTTTGAAAAAATAAAACATAAATAAAACACAGGCTAACGTTACGTCTGGAATTATACATGCAAATACATTTAAAACGATTAAGTCTTAGCCTACTTACAGGTTGTGGTCCAACAACTGCTGCCTCTGGTTTTAAAGTTGGATCTGCTTCATGTTTTATTAACAGTTTCTTGCTGCATTGAACTCGTGGAGATTCTGGAAGCTGTCTTCCGTAAAATGCGCAGCACAGAGAGCTAGATTACGATCGTCACTTTCAGGAATATAATCAAACATAAATTGTATCCATTGTTTATGAAGTATAGCATCCGTGGGAAGCTTGAAACACAGAAGACCTGACAGCTGCGTGAACACAACTCACTCGACGTGCTGCAGAAATATGCACATGCCATTTCCTGAATATTCCGAAGGGAGTGGTTGATGTAAATGTGCGGGTTAGTGACGTACCATAACCCGTTGTAGTCCCAATCGAGTCGTTTTTGTAGGCGTTTACACTTCCTGGTTTTTAAAAGACGATATCTCTGCTTACATTGAACTTTCAGCGCTGCAACTTTGCAGATACTGTTCATGCACCATCAGCAACATTACACACTATTTAAAATCAAAAAAGTGAAACTGGAATCAACCACCCCTTTAATTCTTCTGTTTTTTTTTTTATGTTTATGTTGTTGATTTAGATAATGCCAGTAGACCTTTTTATCAAAAAAGAGTTAAAAGTGATAATTTTAGAGCTGGATGGAATGAATATGTCTCTGAACTGCATCTCCAGGCCAGAGAAGCATTTAAAAACTGGGTTTTAACGGGCAAAGCTAGGTATGGCCCAGAATTTGTGCAAAAGAAACTGACAAATGCTAAATTTAAATGCTATACAGTTTATAAAAAGAAACGAGCTGTCCATGAGAGCAAACTCAATGGCCAAGAACTTTCAGCAAAATCATGTTTATGAATTTTGGAAAGAAGTAAAGACTGTCAATAATTGTAAAATACCACTGCCAACTAGTATTATTGGGGTTGTTGGGGCTGAGAATATTGTTAACTTGTGGAGAAAATACTATGGAGATATTTTTAACTGAGTTGAGAGGAAGGAGTTTAAGGTTGGACATGTGTTGTGCGATGAAAGTATGATTATTACACCTGACTATGTCAGATATGCAATTGAGAAATTGGCTGAGAATAAAGCTTGTGGTCCAGATCGAATAACAGCTGAACATTTGAAGCAAGCTAGTACGAGGATCACCATGTTACTTGCCTTGTGTTTTACAGGTTTTTTAATCCATGGTGTGCTACCTGATTCCATGATATCAGTTTTATTAGTGCCAGTAATTAAACATAAAACCGGTAACATATCTGTGACAGGAAACTATAGGCCAATTGCATTGGCAAGTGTGATCTCGAAAGTATTTGAGAGAATCCTCATGTATCCACCTGTTTCTGCTCTAAACAATGGGCGCCGCCATGACGACGATGCCGGTAGTCAACTTCCGGTTCCAGTCTGATCTATGCATTTTTGCCATGTGTTTTAGATTGTGTCATCCCTACATCGCTAAACTAAATTGAAAGAAAAAACATTCATCAAGTGATCTGATCATGTTATTTTTTATTAAATCACAGATTAAAACAAAATGAACTTTTTTCTTTGCTTCATAACTTCCAAAGGATAGCTGATGCATGACTGCTCGATCTCCAGCAAACATCCGACAGTTTCTATCACCCCGACTGCTGCAGAATAACAGTACTATAAGTTTAGGCTGGTTAGCCCTGACTCCTGTCTACATCTACTTTCAAAGATGCATAGTCTATATATTTCTCAGGCCTGTGAGGTTAGACATAACGTTACGCCGAGTTTCAATCATGAGACCAAAGTCCAGTTTGCGCGCTGTCGCCTCCGTCATGATCATCTATTGTTTACTATATACTTCTTATTAAAACCAGGCGATAGGTTGATGAAACATTAATTGGAATTAAGATACAATTAGTGAATAAAGGACAGCAGGAAGTAGAAAACCGTCAAGTCAGTTGAATCCGCTATGAATCATGGGAAGGCAGAAACAGGTGGATAGGCTAAAAGAATATTTACTAACTACGGATAACCAATTTGGCTTTAAAAGGATGCATGGCACTGATTTATGCATATATTCCTTGAAAGAAGTGGTTAGTAAGTAATGAGCATAATTCCACAGTTTTCATGTGTTTTTTTGGACGCATCGAAGGCATTTGATCGAATCAACCATTATTTATAAAACTGCAAGAAAGAGGGGTTCCCCCTTATCTGATAAGAATTTTACTTTTTTTTTGGTATACATCAAACATTAAAAGCCCGGTGGGGGAAGAACGTATCTGAACCATTCTTTATGACGAATGGGGTTCGACAAGGGGGTTTACTGTCACCTCTTCTCTTTAACCTGTACATGGATGGTCTCTCTATAGAGTTCAATTTTTGTAAGACTGGATGTGTAATAGGTGATAGTATCATTAATCATCTGATGTATGCTGACGATTTAGTCATTATGTCTCCTTATAGTGCAGGATTACAACAGCTGCTTCGAATATGTTCAAGCTATGGTGTGCAGCATGATATTAAATTTAATGTTGAAAAGAGTGTGATCATGATTGTTAGAACCAAAGAGGACCTTAAGTCAACATTTCCTTCTTTTTATTTAAATGACCAAGTTTTAAATGTAGTAACTAAGGTTAAATACTTGGGTCACATGATTAGAAATGACTTAAATGATGACGATGACATACAGCGTCAGTGCTGTAAGCTGTATGGACAAGCTAATGTGTTGGCTCGTAAATTTTATATGTGTACCGAAGATGTTAAAGTAGCTCTGTTTAGGGCATACTGTACTTCTCCCTATACAGCTCACTTGTGGTGGAAATATTCTAGAGTTAAAATGAAAAAGCTCCAGGTGGCATATAATGATGCGCTTAGAATTTTGCTTAGGGTCCCAAGGTGGACAAGCGCAAGCCAGATGTTTGTCTCCAACAGTGTACCCACTCTACATGCTATATTACGGAGGTATATGTACAATTTTATGTGTCGGTTGAGTGACTCAAACAATAGTATCATAATGGTGCTAAATAACATCACATTAAGTGATACAAGGTATTTTTCCTAAGCCACTCCAGATGCTGCCAACAACAAAATGACTGAAAAAGATAAGGGCCCGTTCACATATCGCGTCTTTTGCGCGCTCATGTTCATTATTTTAAATGGAGGCGCGCGGTATGCGCGCTCATAATGGAAGCGGCGCGGTCGCGGTGCGACGCGCTCGTTTTTTCCAGGCGCGTCCGCGCCGCATCGAGATAAAAACATCTCAACTTTTCAGAATGCCGCAAGCGCACCGTAGGTCACGTAGGTAGGTCTACAGAGAGTGCGGCTGATGGTTGCTTAGCAACGACAGACGCCACCGGAGCGCAACCGCCCAAGCGCTTCTTTGAAAAAAAGGATAAAAACGCACACGCCTAGCGTTATCTACGCGTTTTTAGACGCGATATGTGAATCGGGCCTAAAGAAGGCGCAGCCATTGTCTTTCGAGACAGAAGGGGCCTACTACTAAAATTGCTCTTGGGTGTCCCCAGAATGTATTTGTGTATTTTGTGTATTTACAGAATGTATTTTGCTCAAAATACCCCACAGTTAATTTATTATAACCATTTGAAAATGTCATTTTTGGGGCCTGTTTGAAAATGACCTGTTTTGGTGCATACGACCTTAAATGCAAATGAGCTGCATGTCCCCGCCCTGGCTTTGGATGAGGGCGTCACTTGCAGACCTATGGCAGTCAGTAAGCAGAAGGGCTGAGAGTGAGAGGCCTGCAGTTTTGAATGTCACTCAACCGTACATGTTTGAATTGGAATATATAAATAGTCTCTGATCAGAGCCAGATGACGAAGAGACTTCGGAAGAATAAACACAAATGAGAATGGACCAGTACGTCTCGGTATGGTTATTTGATTTTTATGCACTTATAGAGTTGTAATCGCGTCACCTTCACATCACAATCGCGTCACACTAACATTGGCGCAATTTTTTGAAACTACATACACATACTGTGATAAAGTTTGCTACGTACAAGCGAAATTACATTTATGCGAGGGACCTATTGCGTCATGTTTACTTGTCATACAGGTGCTTCTGTGGCAAATGTGAGAAGATGGCTAACTTACAGAACAAGAACATATATGCAGTTTTTAATACAATATCTTTAAAAATATATAGATATTTATAAACGTGTGGTTACACACTATACAAACGAGGTTTAAATTATATACACAGACATCCTACGATGACGACGACAACAACTTTAGATGCATTTGTTGAATTGGCTGACATCGACTGAAATAACTATTTGACTATGACTATCAGAAATAAGCTCTACATTTCGAGCACTGTTAAACTATCAATCCTTTAATTCATTTCAGAGAGAAGTGAACGAATCAATGAATGAGTCATTGATTGATAAAACGTGTGAATGTGGGCAAATTACAGACAAAGGCAAGTCAAGTTTATTTATAGCACATTTCATACACAATGGTAATTCAAAGTGCTTTACATAGAAGAAATGAAAATAATCAAAACAAATAAGAAACAGTTTAGAATGAAAAAAATAAAATAAAGTACAGTAAAAACAGTCAGACGAACAGTGGCACCGTGCTCATTGAGTAAATGCATAGCTAAACAGAAGTGTTTTGAGTCAGGATTTGACTGACTACTAAAGGAGCACACCTGATCTCTTCTGGAAGCTGGTTCCAGCTGCGGCTGGCATAGTAGTCGAATGTCCTTGCTAATATCGAGTTCAGACTGCACGATTTTAGCCATGATTTTGGCCAACAGGTTGAGAAAATTGCCCGACAAATTGCTGACAAATGCCCGAAATCACAGACAAATCGGTGCTTGTTCACACGAGTGACAATCACACAGTGTGAATGAGCAAAGACGCGATCTGAGAGAATCGAGATATTCGGCATGCTAAATATCTGGACCTGTCAGTGATTCAAAATCCTGCTGTGTGTTCTGACTGAAAACTACATCTACGATTAGACAGTCAATGAGAGAGCAAGATACTGAGCAGCAGGAAGTTCGGGGAAGAGTTATAGATCACATATCAACATGCATGACAGAAAAAGGCTTCTTCTCGGTCTATTTGGACCCAAGAAATGGAAGAAAAATTAGTAGAAATTTGACAGGAGCTCCCGTGTTTGATGTTTCATCTGAGCTGAACCACAACACAACCGGGTCGAAAAAGAAAAAAAGTTTCACAAGAGAACTCCGGCGGTCTTGCACGTGTGGTGTCACATTGTTTCCTTGTCACATCTCACGTGTTTGTTATTTGTTGTCTCAGCACGCAGCGTGCTAGACAAAGTTGTCGGCGATTTTTCCTATTGTAAAGTAATTTCCTATTGTAAAGTGTGAAACCTTCTGTCGCCGACCCATTGTGCAGTGTGAACACAGCAGCGACTGAATACTGGCCAAGATAGTCATGCAGTATGAAAAGAAAAGAGACCTGACTACTTTGAAAATCGTGCAGTTTGAACTTGCCATTAGAGCAGTGTTTCTCAAAACTTTTTCTGCAATTCCCCACTTTGAAGGTAGGTCACCCGTCCCCTTGCAATCGCCCACCAAAAAATGTTAATAAACTAGGCTTTAATTCAAAATGTATTTTATCAACATGACATTTAAAAAAAAAGACAGACAGTAAATAAAAATAATAATACAATTGTGTTTGTATTTGCCTCTGATAACATCAAATTCAGAAACGGAGAAAATAAAAGTGTGGACTAGTTTATTAGCTTTATTTTGTCACTTCGCAAACTTCATGCAAAAAGAACAAACAAAATTGAAAAAGAATCATAATAATCTCAGGGTTTTCCTGGCTCACAATGAAGTGGAGGTGGTAAAATCCTAATAATGTTTGTATTTTAGGTATTTATATTAATAATAGTATTTTTCAAAAACTATCATAAAGCTACTGTGTTTCCAACAGTATTGTGTGTGGTGTGGACCTCTGCACCCACCGGGTCCGGGGGCATGCTCCCCCGGAAGAAAAGTTTGCACGTTTTAAAGATAAATTCATAAATCTTGAGCACTTGAGCACAACACCACTGTGTCCTGTCACCCTCACCTCAACCCACCCTTCCATCGCCTCTGCGGTCCATCTGCCCGGAAGCTCCTCTGGGCTCGCTCGACACTCCAGTCCAGGTCATTGACGTCCAGCAGCAGCCACACTTGACACTGAACCCCTTGGGTACCCTGGACTCCCTTTCTCTGACCTCCTTGATGGCCTCTCTCACCACAATTTCAACCCAGTCATCCGTCCCCATGTCACCACCTCAGTCCCCCAGGGTTAGCTTCCTGTCATCTGAGTCTACGCTGTCGTCATGATCCATCGGCCACTCAACTCCGCATCCGCAAAGTCTTCAGCCACCAATGGTTCCAACACAATTGGCACACGTGTCGTCCTGCCCGTCAGTTAAGGCGCCGCCCTGACACCTTACCCTGTCTGCACCATGGTGCCCATGGCCAACGCCTCTAGGGTCCAGTCCGTCCCCAGCTCAACGCCCTCCGTTGAAGCCTACACCCTCTTTTCTTTTGGACTCCTTCCCAAAGAGACCATCAGACAGTTGTACCTCATAAAGAACACTGGTGCCAAGATTCTGAGCAGGACCAGAAAATATGAACATATCACACCAGTCCTCAGGTCTTTACACTGGCTCCCAGTTACATTTAGGATTGATTTTAAAGTATTATTACTGGTATACATCATTGAATGGGCTAGGACCTCAAAATATTGCAAACATGCTCCCTAACAGATCACATCAGCTAGAAATACCAAGGGTTCACTCTAAGCATGGCATGTCCGCTTTTATTTATTATGCTGGAACAGCTTCCAAAAGAGATCGGATGCGCTCCTACAGTTGTTACATTCACATCCAGACTCAAAGCACATCTGTTTAGCTATGCATTAAATGAATTCTCTGGTGTCGTTTTAAAGAACTGGACAAAGTGTAGCTCTTCCCACAGTCAAGGCACACATAAGGTCGCACACCAGTATGAAGACGCTCATGCACTTTTAAAGACTGCAGTCGTAAAAAACTCTTTTCACAAAAAGAACAAAAGTGAGGCTTCACACCAGAATGAACTTTAAGGTGTACTTTTAGGTTTGATTCCATAACAAATGTTTTCTCACACTGATCACAGCTGAATGATCTCACTCCAGAGTGACGGCGCAGATGCTCTGTGAGAGAGCCTTTCAGATTGAAATTCTTTCCACACTGAGTGCATGTAAAAGGCTTTTCTCCAGTGTGAATTCTCATGTGTCTCTCAAGGTCTGATTTTTGTGTGCAAGTCTTTCCACATTCAGAGCAGGTGAAAGATCCTCTGACTCCCTTTAACCTTGACGTTTTTTTAGCTTGTTTTTGTTTGAAACACTTTTCGGTCTGTTGAATGACTGTGTATCCATCTTCATTTTTGAAAAGCTGAGGTTTTTGAAACTGATGTTTGTCTTCATTCACTTCCATCGGGTCTAAATGCAAATAAAGAAGAAATGAGAACAACAATTGAGATACACTCAACTAGGTGAATAGACATTAACAAAATTTTTTCCTTTTCAGTTTTCCTCTTAATGTTCCTCAAGAGTGATTAAAGAGTATGAAGGAAAACACCAACCTATTTGTTCCTCTGTATCTTCATCTTTTATTCTGCAGGGTTCTTCCTTAATCTCCATCTTTACAATAGTATGTCCGTAGTTTCTCCAGGAGTAATTCCTCCTGCTTGCTTCTTCTCCTGTGGGAAGATGGGAATATTCCCCAGCATTTAAACTCTCATGAATGGCTGTGGGAGCTTCACTGACTGAAGGAGTGAATTGTGGTCGTTGTTGCTTATTTAGCAGATGATCATCACACTTACAATCATCAAAATGTCATTTAGAAAAAATTCCACAGACTGACTTTGTCTGAGAAAACAGGACAAAATATATAAAACAAAGAATATCATCTGTTAAGTTTAAATTAAAAAATATAAAAAATAGCAAAATATACACATTTAAATCCACAAGCATACATATTGCAAACCAATGACAGAATGTGACTGTTTCAATGGATCATCAATCTTAACATTTAATTGTAACTAGTTTCCATATAGTTCATATTGTAACGTAGTTTAATAAAAAAAAATACACTGCTCAAAATAAATAAAGGGAACACTTAAACAACATAATGTAACTCCAAGTCAATCACACTTCTGTGAAATCAAACTGTCCACTGAAGGGGGCTTTCACACTGGCAGTTTAGTTCGGAACGGGGCACGGTTCGCGAGAAAATCGTTAATGTGAACGCTGTCATCGGACCCGGGTGCGCACTGGGGTACCGAACCCGAGACTGCCTGGAAGAGGTGGTCTGAGTTCGGTTGCTCCCGAACCGTGCTGCGGTTCGCGTGAATGTGCAAGTAACACAAGACTCGGGTGCGCACTTGTTCAGGAAGTAAAGTAACCTGCGCATGCGTTTTAGCTTATTGTGATGTATTCAGTTAAATAAAACACTTGTAAGGGATGATAGTGTTGATGATTTTACCTTGGATACGAACGAGAGTGAGCCTGCAGTGTATTCGTGTATTGGGCGTGGAATTAGAGCAACACATTTGGAAATCTACCGTCTCCTCAAAAGAGTCCATTTGCAAGCAGCAGAAGTACACCTTATGTGACACACGCATAGTAAACCTGTATTGTTCGCTCAACTGCTCATAATAGCAGCAAATTAATAAAAAAAAACCCACAATATTTAACCACGTTCTGCTTTCTATCATGCGACGCGCATGTTCGCGATGACGTAAGATGCACGCAAACGCACCAGGGTTCGATAGAATCAAGTTGAGTGTGAAACCAGACCAACGCTTGCGGGGGGCGCCGGAAACAACCGCGTTCGGGCTCGGACCGCAGCAAACGAGCCCAGTGTAAAAGCCCCCTAAGAAGAAACACTGATTGACGATCAATTTCACATGCTGTTGTGCAAATGGAATAGACAACAGGTGGAAATTATTGGCAATTGACCTATTGCTAAGACACGCCCTCAAACGCGATGAGCCAATCACAGTGCGCAGCTAACCCAATACACTCGTACATTCTCTGCTTCAACTTCCATTGAAATGCATTGGAGTTAGTCAGTTTTCATTCGTTTTTTCTTGTTATTTTAAGTTTAAAATGGTCAAACGGTGTGCATGGGGTACATGCAACTCTGACACTAGGTTCCTGAGTGGCTGGGCGACGGTGTGTATTTTTTTTACCCTTTCCCAACCCACATCTCAACTGTGATAAGTGTCTGCTCTGGATAAAGTTATGCGGTAGCTAGACCACAACACCAACTAAACGCGGATAAATTAAACAAGGATGTCTACATCTGATCTATGTTAAGTCAACAACGTATTTGATCGTTATCTTTAAAATCTCTAACGTAATGTTAGTCTAACGTTAGATGTACATTCGAAAACATTAACGTTAGCTTCTAGCTGCGTTGTACATCATGTCAATTAGCTTCATTAACGTATATCTGTAAATAACAAATTTTAACAGTGTTGTGCTGAATGATTCATGTAAATACTGTAGCACCAAACGGTGATGGCAACGATATGTGGGTCATCATGTTTACACTGTGACCTGTACATCTCTGCCTGGAGCTGAAGCTTTTCATCGACCTTCTCAGCAATAAAATTATTAATATAACCCTCCAATGCATAATTAATGCCCTTTAGGTGACTTCAAGGTGATATATAATTTTTCTGTCTCCAAAAATCACCAATTGCCTCCTGTGAAATGTTTCCTACTGTGACAGCTGCCATAGTGCCCGTGCCGTGTTTGTCCGAGTGAGTGGAGGGGGCGTGGCTTAGCCATAGGTCAATTAGCCAGACACCCCCAATAAAGGAGTGGTTCTGCAGGTGGTGACCACAGATCACTTCTCAGTTCCTATGCTTCCTGGCTGATGTTTTGGTCACTTTTGAATGCTGGCGGTGCTTTCACTCTAGTGGTAACATGAGACAGAGTCTACAACCCACACAAGTGGCTCAGGTAGTGCAGCTCATCCAGGATGGCACATGAATGCGAGCTGTGGCAAGAAGGTTTGCTGTATCAGCCAGCATAGTGTCCAGAGCATGGAGGCACTACCAGGAGACAGGCCAGTACATCAGGAGACATCGAGGAGGCCATAGGAGGGCAACAATCCAGCACCAGGACCACTACCTCCACCTTTGTGCAAGGAGGAGCAGGAGGAGCACTGCCAGAGCCCTCCAAAATGACCTACGGCAGGCCACAAATGTGCATGTGTCTGCTCGAACGGTCAGAAACAGACTCCATGAGGATGGTATGAGGGCCGACGTCCACAGGTGGGGGTTGTGCTTACAGCCCAACACCGTGCATGACATTAGGCATTTGCCAGAGAACAGCAAGATTGGCAAATTCGGCGTTGGTGCCCTGTGCTCTTCACAGATGAAAGCAGGTTCACACTGAGCACATGTGACAGACGTGACATAGTCTGGAGACGCCGTGGAGAACGTTCTTCTGCCTGCAACATCCTCAAGCATGACCAGTTTGGCGGTGGGTCAGTAATGGTGTGGGGTGGCATTTCTTTGGGCACAGCCCTCCATAGCTTGACTGCCATTAGGTACCGAGATGAGATCCTCAGACCCCTTGTGAGACCATATGCGGTTGGCCCTGGGTTCCTCCTAATGCAAGACAATGCTAGACCTCATGTGGCTGTGTGCTGAGTGTGTGCAGCAGTTCCTGCAAGAGGAAGGCATTGATGCTATGGATTTTTTCCAGCTGTGGTGGCAGGCCCATTTCCCCAGGGGGAGGGGGCGAGGCCACGCCGCCTTGTCTCCCCTAAGTATTGTAATATGAAAGGCTCCACTAGGAGCATCAAAGCGATCATGCGCATCCCGAGCGCAGAATGATGCACTTGAAGCAAAGCAAAGTCACAGCGCACAATGCTTCACATTGAAAAGTTCATAGCACATAGCGAAGGGATTAGTGTTGTCAAAATATTCGGTACTTCAGTACCAAGTCGGTACTAAAAAATTTTAAACGTCACAGTGCGAAGTCCAGGTGGTACCGAGTAGGGCTGAACGATTATGGAAAATAATCTAATTCCAATTTTTTTAACCAATATTGCGATTGCGATTTAATATGCGATTTCAAGAAAGAGTTCCTTACCTTCTGGATTAGTCGACAAAGACAAGCAATAAATCATTGTATAGTAGGGATGGGAATCTTTAGGCAGCTCATGATCCGATCTACTTTTTTTCTTATTAATTAATCTTGATAACACTTAAAATATGTTATTTACTTACATGTGTAAAAACACATACTTTAAAAAAATAAATATAAAAAAGCATTTAATTTAAACCAATTAAACATGTTAACATGTTTAACTGGTTCATGTTAAGTACATGTTAAGGATTTTAAAAAGGCTATATAAACTAATATAGCTTCAAAATGTAAAAGCTAGTAAATAAAAAGAACCAAAAAAGCATTAAACAAAGAGTGGTTTCAGTGTTTAAAAAGTTGGCTGTCTGAAAGTAGGCTGGTTTCATTAAACGTTACCTTACACACAAACACACCGTTGTTATAAACACCTCAATATAATAAGGCCCTGTGATTTCTGCAATGCAGAAAGCACGGATGGAATCGCAGAATCCAGTCATAAAAACGTAATTTACTGTATAAAGTGGAATGTCACTGAATTTGTAAAATATTTGATGAATTAATAAAAAGCAGACAGTACAAATCAAATTTCAAACCGCAAAAATACTATTTAAATATGAATCGTGCATGTCTCTAAATGAATGGCGCAGACGAGTGATTTCCTTTACCACACACACACTCTGTTTTCAGCCTCAGCCACATCATTATATGAAGACATGATTGCATAAACCTCATCTCCAGAGCCACTTAGTCACTTCACAAGCTTTTTAATGCTTTATCTGAGAAACATTATCATCACATCATTAACACACAGAAACTCAAAAGATCTACACTGCAACTCGTCAAAATAAAAGCCCAAAAATTTTATTTATTGAACTGTAAATATATTAAATAAGTTTGATGATTTCAATTAATTAGAAATGCTTTTTGATTAATAAAATTTAATTTAACCATTGAAATAGTCTTCAAGTTTTACAGAATGATTCTGCACTTTTTAAATTATTATTAATAATAATGTTATTAACAGTTCTCAGATTTAAGGATATATTCAAAATAATTTAAAGAAAGTATTTCAAAACACTTTGTTATTCTTACTTTGGACATTAAAGGTGCCTTATAATGTGAAATTGAATTTATTTTGGCATAGTTACATAACAAGAGTTCAGTACATGGACATGACATAGAGTGAGTCTCAAACACCATTGTTTTCTCCTTCTTACTTAAATCTCGTTTTTGAAAAACACCCCTGAATAACAAGCGAATCTCCACATAATACCGACTCTGACGCAATTGTCGGGATCATAAATATGTATGACCCAAAATATTTGCATATGCCAGCCCATGTTCAGTGACAGACGAGACGGAGCTGCGCAGTCGAAGCATGGCCGTTGATCAGTGTTTGAATGTACACATGAACACAAAAGTATTTTTAGTTCCTTCATCCGAGCCTCTGAAGAAACAATGGGTTAATTTTATTTTCTCTGGATATTTCCAAACATTTCACCGACGACTGATTCCTCAACTTGCCAAGAGCTGGCCTCGGACCGAGCTGATGTGTTATTGTTGTTCAAGTTCAGACAGGTAACGTTAATCTTTCACTCAAAATCATTCAATACTGTTTATGCATCAGTAAGTCAAGCCAGGGACTTCACATCGTTTCTTTAAGTAGGATGAAAAAATAATAATAATTGTGAATAAATTATATACAGAAAGCGAACAATATCTTTCCACACAGCGCGAGTTTATCTGGACACTTGCCAAACTCGTTATGAATTCAATGACGCACGTTACACTGCACAACGAAGCTCTAACTGTATTTAAATGATCGTGTTTGCATTGGTAAAAAAACAATATAATAGAGAGAGCAGAAACTGCATTGCAATGATAATATCTTCATCCTCGCGATCGACAGACTGTCCTCTGCTTGCTCAACACAGCAACATTTTATGTGATGGGAATAGATCTAAATACTTCAAAAACATCTCACGATTCGTTAATCTCGATGGCTGTGATAGTAAAAACGTATAATAGCTGTAGTAAAACTATTCGAGAGAAAAATGCCTTTTATTTCTAAATTATGACTATTTTTATCTAAAAAACTTACTAACATTATAAGGGCAACCCAGGAAACATTATAAAATAATTTAAAAAACATTATAGGGCACCTTTAACTTATATTTTCTACACCAGACATAGGCTATATATCGGCTCAGTGCGCTACAAAAAACGGTACCTGCCATATTTATTGAGTTTATTGCAGTAAGGCATTTTCTCCAGTTATGCGAGTTATTTACTTGTTACCTTAAATCTCGTAATCTCTTCAACGCTCACAGTCGATACCTCAAAAATGGCCCCGCGGTGACGTCACACACAACAAACCCACGTGTCTGACAAAGAAGAGAACGAAGAAAAACACTAACCTATTTGTTCCTCTACATCTTCCTCTTTTATTCTGCAGGGTTCTTCCTTAATCTCCATCATTACAATAGTATGTCCGTAGTTTCTCCTAGAGTAACGTTAATTCCTCCTGCTTGCTTCTTCTACTCCTGTGGGAAGATGGGAATATTCCCCAGCATTTAAACTCTCATGAAGGGCTGTGGGAGATTGTCATCACACTTACAATCACTCGAGATTATTCAGCTTTTACTATTTTACTCAAACTGTTTAAAAACACTCAACTTCTCAAACCTTTTATGTTTATGTAACAGAGTTTAAAAGCATCTCTTACATTAGATATAATTTACATGCATTTAAACTGTTTTACATGTTTCATTTGCTCATTACATAAAACAAAAACACAACTCATAATAATCTTCACAAAATGAAATGTGAAAAAAAAACAGTTAACGAGTTTAACGTTACGTTTCACGAGTGTAATGAACAACATCAGTCGGTTGATTTCGATTAATTTCTGAGTGATTCACCAAATGAACAGAGTTGTTTGGATTTAGATTTCTCCTAAATGATAAAGTAAATGTACTCACAGTCTAAGAACAGCATATTTAGAGCAGAATGAACGGCTGTGTTCCACTTCTCATGTTTATGTTGTTCCCTTCCCTCGACCCTCGTTCACTTCTCTTCTTCTCTTAGACTCGGATGCACTGCTTCTGTTTCTCGAGCGCCTCTACTGGCGGAAATCTATTTATATAAATTATCTAACATTCAGATTAAATGTGCTATGTTATTTTGGCTGATATTATAAAACTCTTTTTATCTCGCCACATGTGTTTGATTTTGGATAATATAAAGATACAAATTTCAAATATTATTTTAGAAATAAAATTGATTACACAGTTTATTTACCATAATAGAGCATGTTTGGAAAGGGCTGGCCTAGGCCAATATTTAAACTTGCAAATTGTTTTTGATGCTGATGATTTGAAAACAAGCTTATAGACCATTTCACAAGATGTAAACAACACTGGTCCAGAAGCACTTCCTGTTTCAGTTTTTTAACACTACATAAAAGCTGGGATAAAATACAACCAACAGAACATTTAAAACTGAATCAAAAAGTTAAACAAACATCTTTAAGATGTTTTCTTTACATGTGAAATAAAGAAAACAGTTACAAACTGAAACAGGAAGTGTTTCTGGACCAGTGTTGTTTACATCTTGTGAAATGGTCTATAGGGCTGTTACCAGAACTAAACTGACCCGAGACCTGAGACTGAAGGTTTTTTTTACATGCTTTCCTATTATAGATATGCCTGGAGTTAAAAAAAATAAATAAAATTAATTTATTGTTTACTTGATCTGTTCAACTCCTTCTAGTAATGAACGGCATGACTTCACTAATGCTGCTGAGTTATTTTCAGCATGTGTAAAGGTTTAATGCTCATTTTTCTGCACTTGTTGTTTGTTGTGAGTTTGGATTTCAGTTCTCAAAAGATCTGATCCTGAATCAGCGAGACAAGAAAAACCTTGACATTGAATTCAGCTTTGAGCGTCCAGATCTGGATTCATCAGTAGAGACGGGTTACACATGCAGTAGGACTTTTAGGAATTGAAAATGGGAAAGAGTTTTTTATTTGCTAATAAAAATGAGTGTCATCATCAGTGGACTCACATTAAATGTCCTCTTGCTGTGGCCAAACTCTGTAATGAAATCAACTGGATCACCCATTATTGTAAATTATTAACAAAGGCAAGATGGATTTTAAAAGAAAAACAATAAGACTAAACTGGTTCAGGCACTTTCTCCATTTGCGTCACAGAAGCTGTTCGGAATATTTACTCAGTCATTTCCTGGTGGATTCTGTGCTTCTCGGCTGTGATTAAAGTCTGAGGTTTCAGTAGCCGTCTTCTCCAAGGGTTTAAATGAAAAAATGTGAACTAGGGATTAAAATAATTATAAATATTTCCAGATCTGGATCTAGGTGAGTGTTTTCTGTCATTTGTTTAGCATTTCTATCGCGTTCAGATGGCGATAATGCATAGCTCTGATTTTAAAAAAACAACTCTTTATAGAATTTGCAGAAAAATTACTTTCTATGTCACTTTTTTTGCTTTTATAAATGTTTCAAAGATCATTGTGCGTTCTTCACTGGAAGCAAGAAAATGTGACATTTTTTAAGAGTTAACATAATCAATAATCACTCATTTGTGAAAATTTGATAAATTATCCCTGACCTATAAATAGTGAAGAATGCAAATATTTTAAAATCCAAAATATTTTCTACATTTATCTCAGATTGTCAATAAGAGAAGATGACAGACGAAGACAAACCTGCGCTGAAGGAAAAAACATTTAACACAAAAGAAAATGCCAGTGGATTCGGAAAACATCTAACTCTGCAGCTGAAAAACAGTGTGGAGTTATATCGACCAAAGTGTAAGGAAGTTTGAGAGGAATTTCAGATTTTAACACAAATATGTGCATGTTTACAATAATAATGACATTTGAGCCGATGTGTATAAGTGAATGTTGACTGTTGACCCTTAACTTGGGCTTTTAATATAATTAAATGCATGGAATTGAATAAAAGTGAAATACTCCAGTGATAAATCAGAATATTATATCACATATTAAATCAAATAGTTACTTTTCAATAGGTTTTCACCAGATACAGATATTTATTATATTATATTATATACAGATATTGGTTTCTATTCTAAAGAGCAAAAACAGACCGATAAAGAATAAAGAAATGTCATAGTAAGATTATTAAACTGCTCTTTCATCATATGATTTCAGGGTGGATTATGATCATGTGACTCTCTCAAACCATAGCCTGAACTTTTGTTTGTTTGCTTTCAGTCTCTCTTAATCCAAACAGACCTCCGGAGAAAAGAGAAATTCAGGCATGAGGTCAGAGTTTCACAGCCCGTAATCATAAAACGAATCTTCATGTGTTTTGATTACTAACACTGTGTTTTCTCTTCAGAAAGCGCCAGTTTTTCTCATCTAAGTGTTGAACATCTAGAACATCATCTAACATCTAGAATGTTCTTCATGTCACATTCAGTCGGTGAATCAGAATGAGACTGGAAAACAAAACTATTATTTTCTTCTGAAAATGCTCCTTTCTAAAATGTTTATGCATGGCTATAACTGTAGCCTACTGTGTATAGGCTATACTTAAACTGATTTTGATTTAATAGAGTGTACGCAGGTTTATATATTTTGTCATAATGATCAGACAATTATAAAGAATATGACAAATCTACCTCCTATTTGAACAGGTATAGTTCATGTTGCTCAAACTGTTTAGAGATGCAAAATATTTTCCCTTAAAGGACAAGTTCGGTATTTTACACTTAAAGCCACAGAAACCGAAATTTCTCAGGCCAGCTGCATGTGTCCAAATTTTAATCTTAACCGTTCTAATTCATCAGAAATGATCTTGAAACTAGGCTTTAAGTGTAAATTACTGAACTTGTCCTTTAAACGTGTCATTACTTTACTTCCGTTTAGAAGGTATTTTTATCTTAAGAACCTCCTATAACTGGTGTCAAGTGTCTTGTTCAAGTGCACAATGATCTCTATGATTGAGTTACATCATGAGCACATAGTCAGCAGGGATGAAATGTCTGTATTATTTGGATTCTGCTGAACACTTTGTGAAGGTCATGTGAGTGTCAAAGTGTATTTACAACATTAAACTCCGTCTGTTTATACTTGAAAGTGATCTCGGTCCCAAATTTATTCTTTAATGTCTAAATGACCATGTTTATATAATGCACAAAAAATATTGATCTTAAGAAGAACAGCCTACAATACGAAATACACACAAAAATAGTAATTTTCACAGTAACATTCATTTTAAATTAACGCAAAATACATGTTAATTGATTAACAGTATTTACGCTTTGTCACAGTCACCACCTAATGGTCATCGTCTCTGTCACCATCATCGTCACTGTTACTGTCATCGTCTCTGTCCCATAGACTGTAAAAAAATATGGACGTAGTATCCGTGACGTCACCCGTAGGTTTCTAAAGAGCGTTATTGAAGCCTAAAGTGGGCGGGGCCGGCCGTCGCCATCTTGGCAGTGTGTCACCTCTCGTCACTACCGGATAAATTAAAATAGGCAAAGAGGCGGGACGCGGGTGGAGCTGAGGTACTATGCTATGCTACTGTCCTCGCGCTGAATTGACAGCTGATTGAAAAAGTAAAGCCAATGGTTAAAGTTCATGTTTTTGCCCTTCGAAATATTATAATAGTTTAGACGTAATTAAAAGTGAGACTATACTTTACTTTTTTATCAACTTTATTAATCTCACAAGGGGCAATTAGTTGTACAAAACACAGATCACACACATTTCTCACAACATACAAGCAGTCAACTATGTGTATTGTGATGCATTATTAATCTGCTAGTTAAAAATGTATTATCATGTAGATAGTAACTTACAATATTGCTCTAAGCTTGTGCATGTGACAGTGATTCAAGCAAATATGTAAGTCGGCATCGCACGTCAAGTTCGTAAAGAGCTGATTTTGGCTGCCTCTCAGTTTCTCAGATGGGTCAAACCAAAGATATTACCTCAGAAGTTCAAGTAAATGCATTAGAAATCCACGCTCATTCAAGGGTGTGCATCTATTGCGCGGACGGAGAGAATGCACTGAAATCATCAGACATCCATTAGTGCATGTGAGGGAAACAACTGGAAATACAGCGCTGGTCATTCTCTCCATACTCAACACGACGGAATCCGACGGCGTGCACGGGCGAAGTTACAGGTATAACATGTATAAAATTGTATGAAATAATCCCGGAAAAAGCACAAACACAGCTGAGGGTGACGCTATCAGACAGCAGACAAACGACTAGCAGTGAAAGCAGCGGCACCTGTCACTCAAGTGGCCACGCCCTTAATTATGTAGAACTTTAAGGCTTAAATATAATTTAAACAGATGAGTTGTAAAAAAATTCACCCCCCTCACAGTCGTCATGAAGGGAAAAAATAGCACATAGACCAAAATAACTATTTGCCACCAGGTTGTAAACATGTTTTTTTTTTCTGTTGTGAAGTTAGACATTTTAGCTTGGGGGAGCCTCAAGTGGCCACTCGATAAATTGCAGTTTAATTCACTTCCGTGTTGGCCTCAAGAGAGAGACGGGGAGGTTGCCCCTTGCTCTGTCCCCGACGTTACCGTCACCTGTTAGTCTTCATCTGCACTACAGTTCCCAGCATCCTCCTCGGCCGGCGCCAGCAATCATCATCATCACTCACCATCTTCAGCTGTTGTCTTCATTGTTCAGCAGTGTATTTAAGGTCGTCCTTGTTCAATGTTCTGGGTTGGTTACTTTGTTTGTGCTTTGCACGCTGTTTCATATTACTGGCTTTTGTAAGTTCTGGTTTAAAAAACTTTCATATCTTATATAACAAAGTATTTTGGATTCATATTGAGTTTTTTGGCGTTCCGCAACGTTAGCCTTTTTGGTAACACTTTATTTGAAGGGGTGTGCATAAGACTGACATGACACTGTCATAAACATGACATAACACCTGTTATGAACATGAAGGAGTCTTTATGAATGTTTACGACTGTTGTCATTAAGTGTCATTCGGTAAATTATGACACTTTTAATGCAAAGTTGACGTTGTTTAAAGGGGTGGTTGATTCCAGTTTCACTTTTTTGATTTTAAATAGTGTGTAATGTTGCTGATGGTGCATTAACAGTATCTGCAAAGTTGCAGCGCTGAAAGTTCAATGTAAGCAGAGATATCGTCTTTTAAAAACCAGGAAGTGTAAACGCCTACAAAAACGACTCGATTAGGATTACAACGGGTTATGGTACGTCACTAACCCGCACATTTGCATCAACCACTCCCGTCGGAATATGCAGGAAATGGCATGTGCATATTTCTGCAGCACGTCGAGTGAGTTGTGTTCACCCAGCTGTCAGGTCTTCTGTGTTTCAAGCTTCCCACGGATGCTATACTTCATCAACAATGGATACAATTTATGTTTGATTATATTCCTGAAAGTGACGATCATAATCTAGCTCTGTGTGCTGCGCATTTTACGGAAGACAGCTTCCAGAATCTCCACGAGTTCAATGCAGCAAGAAACTGTTAATAAACAATGAAGCAGATCCAACTTTAAAACCACAGGCAGCAGTTGTTGGACCACAACCTGTAAGTAGGCTAAGACTTAATCGTTTTAAATGTATTTGCATGTATAATTCCAGACGTAACGTTAGTCTGTGTTTTATTTATGTTTTATTTTTTCAAAATGCCAGCGCTGGCTTTATAGCCACTAGGCTACAAGTTATGCTAGTATTTTTTGTCTACGACAAACGCGTACAAACATTATGGACCTGAATTTTGTATAAGTACTAATGTTTTAAACGTATTTTTCATGTGTATATGCTTTATGACGTTATTTTCGATTTGATCAAGAACGTAAACTTGCCACCGCTGTATGTGCTTAACATTAGTAGCCAGTCAGTTGCTATCGTTGCCAGTCAGATGCTATTGTGTAAAACAAACGTGTATATGGTTAAAAAAACATTGCAAATTATCATTCAGAAACGTTTAGTAAGAGCCGTGTGTGGTGTGGTTCTGTTTGACTCGCTTCATCGCGGCTTTCTCGGTCTGATTCTGCCTCACTGATACTGCAGCTCGACACCATCTGGACCGGAGCTGGCGTTTCCCCGTTAAGGTAATAGGCGTTAACCTTCCGGACAACGTGAGCGACAGTTTAGCCAATCACAACACACCCGCCCAAACTAACCAATCTGAGCCCACGATGTGTTTCTGAGGGAGTGTTTTCATAGAATCAGGAAGTAAACCACTCGTTCAGGGGACAGAGGAGAGCGCGGCTGACGATAAAGGTGAAGTTTATGAAAAATAAGACTTTTTAAAAAAGAAAAACCACGAATACATGTTATATTGCACCCCATAAACACAATCATGCAAAGAAAAAGAGGAGTAAACCACCCCTTTAAAATGCCTTTGTTATGACAACTTGACATTAACAAAGACAAAAATGTCTTTTTTATGACAACTTAATTATGACAGAAATGTCTTTGTCATGACAACTTGACATTAACCAAGAAATCATAACCTGTCAACCTGACATCTTTATAACTAGTCCAACGTGTTCCACTTTACTTGAGGTAAGGGGAAATATTAATGACACTGTTTTTTGACAACCCGATCACACTAAATCCGTCTTTATAGCACGCATGTGTATTGTCGTGTAATATATACGCTAAAGTGAGTTTTTACGTGCATATGATACGCATTGGTTGGTTAGGTTAAGTTTAGGTGTGGGGTAGGGTGCGTGTGTATTGTACGTTTGGCTAGAATTAGTGGTGTGGGGTGCGTGTGTATTATACGCAAATGAACTGCGTATCAATTGCACGCGAAAAACTGCGTCTCATATGCACGTAAAAACTCATTTTCGCGTATAAATTACACGATAAAACACGATGCGTGTTGTAGAGACGCATTTACGTGAGAACAGGCTGTTTTTGACAGCATCTGACAGTGTTATAACCCTTAATGACATCTTTATAACTAGTACAATGTGTTCCACTTTACTTGAGGACAAGTAAAATATTCATGACAGAGTTATGGTGTCATGACGCCCAAAGTCAAAACCAAACACATATGACAGGGTAATGTAATGTTAACGCAAAGCTAAATAACTTCTTTAAGTTTGATAATTAGACCTGTTATGACATATTTGTGACAGGTTATGATTTCTTGGTTAATGTCAAGTTGTCATAACAAAGACATTTCTGTCTGTGTTAATGTCAAGTTGTCATAATCAAGAAATTTTTGTCTTGGTTAATGTCAAGTTGTCATAAAACAGACATTTTAAACAATGTCAACTTTGCATTAAAACTGTCATAATTTACCGAATGACACTTAATGACAACAGTCATAAACATTCATAAACACTCCTTCATGTTCATGACAGATGTTATGTCATGTTTATGACAGTGTCATGTCAGTCTTATGCACACCCCTTCAAATAAAGTGTTACCGAATTTTTTTTTATCCGATTCCGACACGTTTGTAACTGCAGCTGTGGTAACTAGAGAAGATGCCGCAACACTACTGACTTCGTGATTGGTAGATCGGTGGAGGGTGACGCATCAGAACAAAACACAACTTGACAACATCAACATCAGTCAAGGGCTGGGAAAACACTTTTTAAAAGACAATATCCTGGCCGGACTACTGTGATACAAGTATTTGAAATGAACATGATTTCTTAATGTCTGACATATCAGGGAAAAGTTATGATTAATTGAAATAAATTTCTTGCATACAGCTCCTTTAAGGCATGAAGAATTGTATATTTATAGGGAAAAAATGTTAATGTAATGTTTGTGATTTTGGTGATCAAAGATGAGTTTTGAGGCATAAAATGCGGAGTTTAACAAAAAGGAAAACAGAAATGAACTAAGTAACGCTGCAGCACAGTGCAGGTTTCTAACCTTTATTTTATGGCTGAGCTCATGCCTGTCAGCTCACTCTCTCGACTGTTCTCTTGTGCACACAATGAAGAATGTTGATGATTCTGGTTTTACAACAACTAATCTGCACAAAGGTGAATTTCCTCGGCCTGATCAAACGTGCCTCTCAAATTACATCCAGGCGACTTTACCAGTTAATTGAAAAGTTTTTCTGTGATTGTGCTTCATGTCATGCTTAGCTCACTAGATAAGCTAATTTGCCATTTGTATAATTTCAGAGATAACATGTGTTAAATAGTTGTAATAATCATAGTCATAAAATAAAGAATTACATGTGAAGAATGATATAGTGTAGGCTGATCACTTGCACTTCGTCACTTTGCACAATAACATTTTGAATTGTGCAAATGTTTTCTTAAACTACACCTTCTATGAAACGTAAGATCTGTCAATACATTTGCATCATCATCTCATCTTGCATTCCATTTCACAAGATCAAAAAATAATGAAGTAGGAAATGGTCAAAATTATCGATTTAATTTTCTTTTATGCCAAAAATCATTAGGATATTGAGTGGAGATCATGTTCCATGAAGACATTTTGTACATTTTTTTTCTGTAAATATATAACACATGTATGAATCCAGCACAATCACGAACATATATTAAGAACTTTAAAGGTGATTTTCTCAATGTTTCATTTTTTTGCACCCTCAGATTCCAGATTTTCAAATAGTTGTATCTTGGCCAATTATTGTCCTATCCTAACAAACCATACATCATTTGAAATCTTATTCATTCAGTTTTTATATAATGTATAAATTCGTGCTCCAAGCTCACATATTTCAAGTTCAAATGACCTGAGTGAGTAAAAATCTAGACCGGTGTCATCGTGTGTCTGTTCTGATTTGAACAAAAGGGAAAACAATGCTAAATGCAAATAATCAAATCCAAATGAAGATAGTAAACTGGATAGAATTATAACTTTTACTAGTAATGCTAAAACAATCTTTAATTGATGTAATTTGAAAAATTGCATCTTTTTGAATATTTTAGCACAGTGCTTGTTCATTGAATGTTGTTTATTCATTTACAACGTTGTATATTTTCCTATTTCATGTTAATCATATTGTTTGTCCTATGCAGGTCATGGAAATATTAATACAATTGAACTGATGTTTAATGCTGTCTCTCATTCACATTTGTAAAATACCAGCACGTCCTGCTCGAGGCATTAGGCAATCGTTGCAGTCAAACATGTCAAAGTAGAAGCTGCAGCTAAAAATAGCTTCACTGATTGTTCAAGGAATTGTTTCCTATTTACTCAAGTCATGTTTGCGTAAATAGGCGGAGCCAAAGATAAGTATAAGAGCAGTGAAGAGTTCGACTTGAAGAGTTCCCTAGTAAAAATAGGCTTTTTGTTTTATTAGCCGTCTTTTTCTTGAGTTTGTTCTGTTTTCTCTGAGCTCTTGTTCGGTTCTCGTCAGGATTAATTACAGGATTCTCTCTCTCACACACAGAGAGAAAGAGATAACTAATGTGGATATTTCTGCTTCTCATCGATTTACTTTTACAGTCACCAGAAGGTGAATGAAACACATTTTTATGCATTTTGTAAAGCTGAGTTAAAAATGTGAGATGACTATTTTCGGTTGAATTGAAAGTTACATGCCAATCATTGCGCAGGACACACTGTGGAGGGAAGGCAGTGTGAGACAGATCACATCTGGAGTATCAGACCCTGCAGAAGAGATAAGATAAAGTCTGAAACAAGAGATGGAAAGCAGAAAGAAGGACTCAAAATTCAATGAATCATGGGAGAAATGTGTACTGAAGCTTATTCGCAGAGAAAGCATGCAGCAAAAACCAAACAGTAAGTATTTTATTTGCAATTGTGTTTGGTTCTTTTAACAATTTATTTTCATTGAGTATTCATCCAGGAGGATGTATAGTCATGCAGCACGATGTTACAAAGAAAAATGCAAACCATTGTATATAATTTAAAAACTAGTTGTGTGACAACTTGCCCCAATTAAAATGAGACAGCATTTGAATGATGATCACATCAACCCTTATGTTGTCTAAATGTGTGTATTTCGCTGCTTTCAATTTAGTTTGGATGACTGAAATTCACAAGAATTATCCTAATTTAAAATAGTTTTAATATAAAATTACATTGAAAGCATGTTTGTCATTGCTTTTAATTCAAAACCGATATTTACTGAAATGTTTACATGAAATACAGACCCTGTGACAACTAGCCCGGTTTTTCTTTCCTTTATAGAGTTTATAAAGATGTACATCTTTTTTATTATTATTATTCCAGTGTGTCTGGATGCAGCCGGACTGGTAGAGTTTCATTGTGCTGAATCAGAGACAGTCACAGATGAGGTGAGAGATTCACAGATCATCTACAGAGAAAGAGAGACAACTGATGTGTGGTAAAATCTGAGCGAAATGTGTTTTTGGCTTTTAACCATTTGGAATAACCTAACAATCCTCGCAACTGCGTAAGAATACCATAGCAACCACCCAGAAAACCCTAGCAACCACCCATAACACCTTAGCAACCCCATAGAAACTACAACCACCCAGAATATATCTCAGCAAAAGTCAAGTCACCTTTATCGCTTTTTAAAATACAGATTGTTTTAAAGCAGCTTTACAGGGATAAACAGGACAATATTTATGCAATGATCCAATCAGAATCCAATTCTGCTGTAAAACAGCTTTAAAACGACTATAGTGTGGTCAGCTGAGGTCAGTTCAATACCAGAGTTAATCAATTATGAAATAGCTTCAAGTCAGCCATAAAGCAGTTTTGTAAAAAACAGTGATGTCATCGTCAAGCTCAGTGCAGTTCTCACCCAACAGTGTCAGTGCAATCAGATCTATAATATTGCTGAATAGTATGTCTCCAACTAAGTGAGCCACAAGCAAGAGTGGCAAGGAAGCCAAACTCCATCGGTGACAGAAATTGAACTAAAAATAAACACCCTAGCAATCACCTATATTACCTTTAGCTACAAGATACAGTAGTACCACCCACAAGACAATGGAAACCAGCCAGAACACAACTTCATATAGCAACTGTAGAAATTGCCCAGAAACCCATAGCAACACCCTAGCAACCATCCTGAACACCCCAGGAAATGCATAGAAAACCTTCAAAATTCAAGCTTTCAAAACTAAATCAAACTGTCTAGCCTGTCTTTCTCAAGCAAACATTTTGCTTGTATATTGAACAATTATTTGATCTTGTTATAGTGTATTGTTATATTTATTGCTGTCTTTTTTCTCTTTAGATCACTACTGTACATCCAGCTTTTTTGAGCTCTCTTTAGCTCTCATTCAGCAGTCAGCGACATCAGTGTGTCTCCATCTGCTGGACAGAGTCCTGTAACACAAGAGGACGCTTAAGCTTGAGTGGTTGTTTTAAACCAATGGCAGTAGCGTATCTTACAATAAATCCATGTAAAACACTGTACAGCATGAATGTTGTCGGTTTACTGAAATGTGATATTTTACCTAGACTGGCATCTCTGTCTACGTCTCTGTCCTTTTGTTTTTCCATCATGGAGGATCTTCAGCTGGTTGGTCTGAACGTGTAGTTCAGTATGAAGACATTTCACTCGCATTTTGCACCTTATTAACATTTTCTCATGATTGTACATCATTTTAGGGGTTCTGGGGAAAGTTCTTTACAATATAATTTGTATATTGTTTTTTATAAAATATAAAACCTCTGTGAGGTGTCTTTCACCTAATGGTTTGTGTCTGTCTTCACTTTGTGCTTCTGTGGTTTTATATAATTACGTTTGAAAAATTTATAAGAACCGTGTTCTGCAGATACAGAGGATCCCGAATACGATATTTAGAAAAAAGGACGTTTTTAGAAAAAAGGTCTGTGGTGAACACAAGATCTTTTCTCATTTTATTCTATGCTATAAAATACTTCAATAATACCTGCTTTTCAATTTATTAAAGGGGTGGTTCCGAATTTTGGACATCGGGCATCATTTCCAAGTTAGTCATAGTGTTATTTATGAGTGGAGACAGTTTTCAAAAATTGTCATTCCAGTCGTTCCAGTTGCATAGTTCGCGTGACGCTAGTGTGAGTCAGTGGTAACTGCTAGCCTGCCATTAAAAACAGTTTTACCCACTCCACAGTTCACCAAACGCACATCAATTATAACGTCACACTATCGATGTAAACGTCTATCGAGAGAATAATGTTAGAAATCAAACTACCTTTTCATTGCATTGCAATAGTGTTCCCTCCCTGTATTTATTAGCGCAGTCTACAGCAGTGACGGAGTGATATAGTTACCTAGGCAACAGAAAGAGGTAGTGAGAGAGAGAGAGGTAGTGCAGGTAGTCCCGACTGTAGTGCGCTTGGCTTCTGTGATTACTTTTCGCAGTGCTACTAACCGGAGCAAAGTAAAATTCCGCCGCTGCTGAGTCCCAAACAGATTTTATCCAGGCCAGCAGCATTTGTCCAAATTTCAATCTTAACCTTTCTAGTTCATCAGAAACGATCAATGTCAAATTATTTGTAGGTACAATATTTGTAAAACATGAAAGTGAATTTTGTTCAGAAAACTTCTGCCAATGCTTTTTTTCATGAGTTCGTAGACTAGATGACTGACTGAAACATGAAGAGCACTTGTAAGGTTTCTCTCCAGTGTGAATTCTCTGGTGTCTTTTTAAGTTGCTGGATATAATAAAGGTCTTTCCACAGTCAGAGCACATATAAGATCTCACACCAGTATGAATACGCTCATGCTCTTTTAACTGTTGCAGTCGTGAAAAAATGTTCCACAAAAGTATGGCTTAAAGAGCAGAATGATTTTTAAGGTGTGTTTTTAAGTTAAAGGATTAGTTCACTTAGTTCACTTAAGTTAAAGGATTAGTTCTCTCGCAGAGGAGAGAAGTAACGTTAGAGTTGTGGTGTCAAGAAAACCAGTGGCGAATAAGGCAAGTGACTTGGTGAGTTCATGTAAGTTTGCACCGTGGCCAACGCTGTTTCATCTACTGTATGGCTAGTAACTATTACCTTGGTGTTTTGTAATAAATCTGCTTTAGCAAATATACGTTCGACCTTGTTCTTGATTAAACATCCATTTAGATTGTCTTAATTTAAGCTAGCAACGTTTTGTCTTCTCATATTCTATGCTGACAGTGATTATGCAGTCCATCCAAGCTGGGGTGCGTTTCCCGAAAGCATCGTTTGCCAACTATGGTCGCAAGTTCCGTCATTAACAATAGAGTTTAATGGAAATCGTGACCAACTTGCGACCATAGTTGGCTAAAGATGCTTTCGGGAAATGCACCCCTGGTTAGCACTATCTACATTGACTAATGACCATGCCATAACAACAAATAAACAATGACAATACCTAAGCTACAATAACAACAGTCCAATGGCACTTTTCCACTGCATGGCCTGGCTCACTCGGTACGGTTCGGCTCGCTTCGCGTTTCCACTGCGTGGTATGACTCGGCCTGGCACGGCTCGCTTTAGCTCAGTTTGTTTTTCAACAGCAGTTAGTGATTTAATTTAAAGCGAGTGAAATATGCACTATGGAGGTAAGAGACGTGGCAGTGAAGTCTGCTTTCTTGACCTGCACAAAACGCACCCAAGACCGAAGAGCCTTGTTTTTCCTAGAAGAAAAATGATGGACATGATGTCCTGACAGGCTGGAATTCGTGCAACCAGCACAAACACAAAAATTTACCATTATTACCCCTTGGTTTTTAACCGAGCTCTTGGTTCATTTAAAGTGAAACTTTGCGAAGATCTAAGTGGCCTAATCGCAACATGCTGCTGTAACAAACTCGAAATATAAACAGGAGCGAGCCCATGTAGACCTTTAAAAACCATTAAAAGGACCTTGAATTGCACTCTATACTCCACGGGAAGCCAATGCAGAGAAGCCAACACTGGAGAGATACTGGACCATTTCCTGGTGCCAGTCAACAATATTGTCGCAGCATTCTGCACCAGTTGCAGCCATGAAAGGAGCTTTTTTAGGCAGCCCCAAATACAGAGAATTACAGTAATCTAATCTGGATGTGATAAATTCATGAATCACAGTTTCCATATCTTTGGAAGACAGGATGCCTTTTAATTTGGCAATGCCCCTCAGCTGAAAAAAGCTTCCCTTGACCACCGCATTCACTTGTCTATCAAATTTCATTTCAGAATCAAAAATCACTCCAAGGTTCCTCACTTGAGTGTTAACATTTGCTGCCAAAGGTCCCAAGTCTAGAGCAATCTGATTTACTGATTTAGGAGGACCAAGAATCAGCATTTCGAACTTCGTTTCGTTCAACTGAAGGAAATTTGATGCCATCCACAACTTTATTTCGTTAAGGCAATCAAGCGAAGCTAACCATTTTGAGATGTCATTCGATTTCAGTGGGAGATACAACTGGGTGTCATCAGTATAACAGTGGTATGCCACACCATACTTTTGACAGATTAATCCCAGAGGGAGCATATATAAGGAAAACAAAACAGGGCCAAGACATGAGCCCTGAGGGACCCCAGAGGTGATGGAGTGGATAGAGGAAATAGAGTTCCCTATTTCCACCGCAAAGGTCCTCCCCTTTAAATAGGATGTAAACCAACTTAATGCAGTCCCCCTAATGCCACGATCTCAGACGCTCAAGGAGAATACCATGGTCCACTGTATCAAAGGCTGCACTCAGATCCAGCAGGACTAAGGCAGCACAATTCCCAGAATCTACAGACAAAAGCAAGCCATTGGTCACCTTCAGAAGGGCAGTTTTGGTGCTATGGTGAGGTCTAAAACCAGACTGGAATGTGTCATAAATATTGTTATTTAAAAATGTAGAAAGTTGGTTTAAAACCACCTTCTCCAGCATTTTGGCTAAAAAAGGCACTTTAAAAATAGGTCTATAATTGTTTAACGTTTCCGGGTCTAAACTCGTTTTTTTTTTTAAAAGAGGCTGTACACGAGCAATCTTAAAATAAGATGGCACTTGTCCCTCTACAAGACTCTGATTTACTACAGCTGTGATTGTAGGACCCATCGCGTCCCAGACCTGAATTAGCAAGCGAGGTGGGATGATATCAAGCGAACAATAAGCTGGTTTAAGATATTTAGCAATTTCAAAGAGGTCTGAAATGGTTGCTGGCTCAAATACACTTAACTGGCCATAGGAAGTAGAGTCAGGAGGACGGTCAACCTGGCTCTGGACCTGGATCAAACTAGAGATGCTAGCTCTAATAGCAGTGATTTTATCTGTAAAAAAATGCAGAAATCTTTCACAAGCTCTCTCTGCATTATCAAATGCATTATCGCGGGCATACAGGATGTAAAACTGTATTAACTACACTGAATAATATTTTAGGATTATGCTGGTTCTTTGCAATTAAATTGGAAAAAGCTGAGCCTTAGCTGCTTTGACAAACTGCTGATAGGACACCATACACTCTTTGAGAATCTCATAAGAGACCTGCAGTCTATCCTTCTTCCATCTCCTCTCTGCCTGCCTCCATTTTTGTCCAAGTAGCCGACTGTCAGCATTGAGCCACGGCTGAGATACAGCTTTTGATTTCACCTGTTTCCAGGGTGCAATGCTATCCAAAATATGAATACAGCCCATATTAAAATCAGATACCAGCTCCTCTATACCCTAAGTAGATGGATTATTCTTAATAACTGCCATAAGGGCATTATACTGGTCAGAAAACTTGGAGGCAGATGCTGCATTTATAGCTCCACTCGACGGGCAGCTTGTTCGAGCCCCATGTTCTCAATAGTCAGCTCACCCACCGGGACACCCCGGGTCAAGACCAAGTCCAGAGTATGTCCCTGCTTATGTGTAGCACCATCGACAGACTGCATCAAGTTAAAAGAATCCAACAATAAAAGAAAATCTTGTACTAAAGGCTTCTCTGGACAACAAATATGAATATTAAAACCCCCTAATATGATAAGGCTGTCACAACGAGTAATCATCGAAGATAGGAACTCTGAAAATTCCCCAATAAAGTCCTTGTTGTAATTAGGTGGTCTGTAAACTAATGCACAGATAACTGGCCTAATCAGGACCACTATAAAAACTTGAACCTCAAAACTGGCAAACTTGTCCACTGTTAGCAGTCTACATTTAAAACAATTCTTAAAGGAATACTCCACCGGTTTTCATATTAAACTATGTTATTCCCTTAACTAAGACGAGTTGATGCATACCTCTCCCGTCTCAGTGCGTGCACTCTATCGCTCTGTATTGCCGCAAAACTGTGTTAGCACTTAGCTTAGCCCAGTGCATTAAATATGGGCCCAAAAGAGAAGCGACCAAACACTTCCTCGTTTTCCCTATTTAAACACAGTTACTCGATTAGTGTAACTCGACCTGGGCTGGTGACACAAAATAAAGCGTTGTGTTTTTCTAAGCGTTTAAAATTGATGACTATATTGTATGGCGGAATACCATGAAAATTGCTTTAGAGCACTTCAACTTGGCGCAATAATACCTTCACTCGTGAAAAGTCCTCTTACCGGCTCCCGCTTCCTCTCCCCCTCCCTCTTATTTCCGTCAATACCATAGGTCAATACAACCAACGTGACATGCGACAAGCGCGAGCCGGTAAGAGGACTTTTCACGAGTGAAGGTATTATTGCGCCAAGTTGAAGTGCTCTAAAGCAATTTTCATGGTATTCCGCCATACAATATAGTCATCAATTTTAAACGCTTAGAAAAACACAACGCTTTATTTTGTGTCACCAGTCCAGGTCGAGTTACACTAATCGAGTAACTGTGTTTAAATAGAGAAAACGAGGAAGTGTTTGGTCGCTTCTCTTTTGGGCCCATATTTAATGCACTGGGCTAAGCTAAGTGCTAACACAGTTTTGCGGCAATACAGAGCGATAGAATGCACGCACTGAGACGGGAGAGGTATGCATCAACTCGTCTTAGTTAAGGGAATAACATAGTTTAATATGAAAACCGGTGGAGTATTCCTTTAAAAATTGTCACGGTCCCCCCGCCGCCCTCGCCCCCCAGGCCTTGGAGAGTTCAAACAAATGTAGTCTCTAGGTGATGCTTCAGCGAGGGAGTCCCGGTTATAATCGCTCAGCCAAGTTTGAGTCATTAGAATAAAGTCACTCAGGCAACAGGGGAAGAGCAACAGAAATATAAAACAGGATTTACACACATATATGCGATGATCACAGCTCGCGCTCCTCCTACCAACTCAATATTATGAAGCTGCAGACTCTGAGCCTGCATCTGCATCGACAGTCCCCCACCCAGAGTTTCGCATTCTCAGACCCATCATTTTTCGAGACAGCGCCTCCTGATGTTAAAAAAGATTGTATAACACCCGCACAGACCGCTCATTTTTCGAGACAGCGTAACCCTTATCCAAATGCAATTGAAAACAATAGGATGCAATTACGGTCTGTGCCAAAAAAAAAACCCTCATTGTGTCACTGATGGAAGGGATTCAATTACAGATTGAACTATTTTCTGAAAAATTGTATGTGATATTTGTTTCAATGTTCAGTTCAACCGATGATGGACTAATTGACATTACCATGCTAACATAACAAATACATTTTGAATGTAAAAATGCAAAACAAATAAGAATATAGACAAAACATCAATAATAAACAATTCTGTAGGCCTACTTTATTTAACAATCACCTAACATCATCTTGCTGTAAGTAAGAAAATTAAAGAAAGAATTGTGTCTGTGACTTTACTTTTCGTCTTCAATTGCATTAAAAAAAAACTCCTCATTCATAAGTCACTTTGGATAATCATAAAATGTTGCTGGGTTCGGCAGGGGCGACTCCTTGGAATACAGTACAGGCCTACGATTGCACTGTCACAAACGTCTTATGATCTTTCAAAAAAATAAAATAAAAAATAAAACAAACAAAAAACAAAACAAAAGATGTTTGCAAATATTACCTTCATGTTGCACTGCTCTGTTGAAGTGTCCCTTGATATGTTTTTGAACTTTGGACAACTTTGTGGCTTTGAAATATGTCGGGGGGGGGGGGGACATATCTACAAAAAGTCTAAGGTTAGAGGCTAACGTTAGCTGTCAAAATATTTACATAATTTTAATTCATCAAGTCATATATTTAAGGTAATTCCATCTTTTGCTTAATCTGAATATCAAATCAATCATAGATCTGAACATTGCTCACTTAGACACATTCAGACAATGCTTTTTCTTATGTTGTTTTAGATTAGACAATTGGCTGAAACTTTTCCCACATGAAGAGCACTGGTACGGTTTCTCTCCAGTATGAACTCTCTCATGATCTTTCAGGCTTCTTGACTGAGTGAAACTCTTTTCACAGTGTGAACACTTGTGCAGTTTCTCTCCAGTGTGAATTCTCTGGTGTTGTTTTAGGTTGTGGAAATAAATAAAGCTCTTTCCACAGTCAAAGCACACATAAGGTCTCATACCAGTATGAATATGCTCATGCCCTTTTAAATGTTGCACTTCTGAAAATCTCTTTCCACAAACAGAGCAAAAGTGAGGCTTCACAGCAGAATGAGTTTTAAGGTGTTTTTTTAAGCCTGATACAAAAACAAATGTTTTATCACACTGATCACAGCTGAATGACCTCAATCCAGAGTGAGAGAGCAGATGAGTCTTGAGATGACTTTTCTGAGTGAAATTCTTTCCACACTGAGAGCATGTGAACGGTTTTTCTCCAGTGTGAATCCTCATGTGCTCATTTAGGTGTCCTTTAAGTCTGTAACTCTTTCCACACTGAGTGCATGTATAAGGCTTTTCTTCAGTGTGAATCCTCATGTGTGTGTTCAGCTTTGATTTAGATATGCAACTCTTTCCACACTGAGAGCATGTGAATGGTTTTACTCCAGTGTGAATCCTCATGTGATCATTTAGGTGTCCTTTAAGTCTGTAACTCTTTCCACACTGAATGCATGTATAAGGCTTTTCTCCAGTGTGAATAGTCATGTGTCTGTTCAGCTTTGATTTAGACATGAAACTCTTTCCACACTCAGAACAAGTTAAAGATCCTTCGACTCCAGATTTTCCAGCTTGTTTTTCAGTTTTTGAAACGATTGCATTTCCATCTTCATTTGTCAAATAATGAGGTTTTTGAAACTGATGCTGTTTGTCTTCCTTCACTTCCATCAGGTCTAAAATAAACAAATGGAATTCCCATAATTCAATGAAAGGATAAATGAGAAACAAAAATAAACATTGTTCAAAATCTCAATTTAGCACAAATCAAGTTTACTACTGAGTCTACAAGTATCTAGATTTACATGTTATTTTTATATGTCAGTTTTCATCTTAATGTTCCTCATCAGTCATTAAAGAGAATGAAAGAAAATACCAACCTATTTGTTCCTCTGTATCTTCATCTTTTATTCTGCAGGGTTCTTCCTTAATCTCCATCTTTACAATAGTATGTCTGTAGTTTCTCCTGGAGTAATTCCTCCTGCTTGCTTCTTCTCCTGTGGGAAGATGGGAATGTTCCCCAGCATTTAAACTCTCATGAACGGCTGTGGGAGCTTCACTGACTGAAGGAGTGAATTGTGGTCGTTGTTGCTCATTTAGCAGATGATCATCACACTTACAATCACTCGAGATTATCCAGCTTTAAGTGAATTAAGGGTTTATTGCTGTAATCAGACACCAATTAAATGTGGGAATGTGTTCAAAATAGAGACAAAGTAATTGTTTGCCATTCAGATTAGATAAAACTAAAACTATTCATTTCACCAAAGACTGTAGCATAATTTACAGCAGCACATGTAGAAAATATTTTAAAGTTTAATTTTGGCAGACATAATTGTCTGTTATCTGTTTTTGAACTCATGGATAGTTGGCTGAATCCTTACTGTTTGGCTTACTATTAATGTTGTTAAACGTATTGTTTGCCAGTTTACTAGCTGTTTAAGAAAGGGATAATTACCTCCGCTTCGCGTCGGGTGGTTCTTCGCCTCTACGCCGTGCATTAAAATCCTTTAATGCATGGCTAGCTGTGGATTATCCCGCTTATACCTCGGTTGTTTGCCAAGTTAAAAAGAAGTTAAAGCTATAACTGATGTTACAGTGTAATTATTTAACAGACGTGTAAAAATGACGGTTATTTTCTCAAGTTACGGCTCGTTAGTTCTACTCCGTCCACTTTAAATAAAGTAGAGCCATCGGATTGCATTTAGTTGAATGAATTATGAATCTATTTGCAAGCGTAACTGTTACTATGGTTACCAATGTTGTTGTTTTTTACAGTCTATGGTTTATAGAAGCGGATTCATTTCAAACTGTAATCAAACTGACTGGAACTACCTGTGCATTAAACGGTTTTACTGCACACCTTCCAGCCAATCAGAATCGAGTATTTAAACAGCTCGTGGCATAAACAATAATAACACTGATATAAGAATGCGCTGTTTATCTTTCGTTAAGTTAAAACTAGTCACTTGTTAAAAACGAGATGCGATGAGTGAAGGGGAAAAAAACGTAAGCGATCAGCAAATAAAACTTTGTGTCCGAGACGCTGCAAAGCTCCATATTTAAAGTAAGAATAAGATAGACTGATTCATATCAACGTTAAATGCATAGAGAATGAAAGAAGGTTAGATTTTTCAACGCTTTACACAGAGGAGACCAGGTAGATTGCATGAATTGTTGTAGCCAAATGTAAGCAAACACTCACCTGATATTCCACAGTGGTTATTTATTATCAGCATAGTAGATCCCATGCATACACGGGTGAGTTTGCCAAACACTCCAGTAACAACTGCGCGTTACTGAATAACGTTAGAAGTAAAACGGAAAGAGCAACAGAAATATAAAACAGGATTTTCAGGCATACATACGATTGTCACAGCTCGCGCTCCTCATACCTACTCCAATATTATGACCGGCATCTACAGTCCTCCACCTAGAGTCCTGCATGCTCAGACCCCTCGTTTTTCGAAACAGCGACTCCTGCTTGTTCAAAAGATCGCATAACTCCCGCACACAGAGTTCCGCATTCTCGTTTTCCGAGACAGCGCACCCTTATCCAAATGCAACTGAATACAATAGGATGCAATATTTTGGTCTCTTTTTATTTAGTTATCCAAATAAATATTTGTGTTCCCTGCTTAATGCATGTGCCAAAAAAAAAAACCTTATTGTGTCACTGATGGAAAGGATAAAATTACAGATTGAACTATCTACTGAAAAGTAGTATGTGATATTATATTGCTACAATGATTTTTTTAATTCAAATTCAAACTTATCTTTCAGTTCAACCTATAATGGTATTATTAAAATTACCGTGCTAACATAACAAATATATTTTGAATGCAAAGCAAAACAAATAAGAATAGACAAAACACCAATAGCCGCGTTTCCACTGTCGGACCAGGGCCGGTCCAGGGCTGACAGCGAGCCGAGCCGGGCCGGGCCACTGGCCTCGGGCATCAAGCACCGGACTTGCGTTTTCACTGCCGGGCCAGTAGCCCCGCAGCGCTGCCATAAACCCTGCCCTTAACACGCCTTTCTGGATCGAACGTCATACAACCTGTCATGATTCTGCCATCATGTCTCTGATTTTTCCTAGTCTTGTGGCAGGATCATGGCAGAACCATGTTTTCTGTGTAAGCACATGGCCATTTGTTTGGGCTGTGTGCTTGCGTTGTCTCGTCTCATAACCCCGCCCCCTTGTTATCCTTGTTTAGTCATTGTTGCCCTGTTGGTGTCAGCTGTTTCCCTCATTAGTTCTCCCTATTTAATCCTCTTGTGTTTTCTGTCCTGTGTCGGTACATTGCCTATCTTACCTTGTCAAACGCTGTGAGTTATTAGCTTGAGTATTCTGTCTGAAACCAGTTTATGAGAATTGTGAGTTTGTTTCTTATCAGATCAGAGTCTTAGTTTGTCTAAGTGTTTTAGTGTAGTTGTACTCTCCTCCAGTCCTGTTTTGCCCCCTCGTGGGTTTTGTTTTCAGTTTTTGTCATTAATAAATCCCTATTTTGAGTTACTTGTTGTCTGCAATTGGGTTCATCCTTCCACCTCATGACAGAATGTACCGACCAGTAAAGAACCCAGCAGACGTACAGTCCTTGTCCGCTTGCCTTCAGCCTTCTGACACGGAACTGTGGTGGCGCTCGGCTATTGCTGACAGTTCCAATGGCAAGCTTCCTTTCCCTCCCCAGGGTGAGTTGACCCTGAAGAAGTACGCCCAGGTCGTTGAAGAGAGAAGGCTCTTCTTGCCAGAGACCCTGGTCAACCGCTACCTCGTCGCAGGTCTCAAAGTCCTTCCTCCCCTAGCTGAACGAGAGAGTTTGGTCCGCCGTCCGTTTCACAACATGGTGGACTACCTGTCTCGGAAGGAGCAGCCAGGTCCCCCTGGATCTTCACCTCCTGCCACACTTCCTGTAATTCCTGAGGGTCGGATGATGGGCGTCGCGATGCTTGGGGACCAGGCTGGTTCCCCCACGACTCCTGAGACTCCATTTACCCCCTTCAGCCTTCGAGGGAAACGAGGGAGGCGGACCTCGTGGGACTCTCCTTCCGAGTCCTCTGCGTCAGAGTCAACCCTGCCTGAGAAGACCCCTCCTTCGCCCGACACAGTACCCGCTGTGCTTCCCCACCCGGTCACAAGCCCGGCTACGGTCTCTGCTTCGCGACCCAGGAAGAAGAAGAGGAGGAGGGGAGCCTTTCGTCCTCTGTCTCTGTCCTCCCCTGAGCCCGCTACTTCAGGCACCGTCCATGAGCCCGCTCCAGCAGGCGCCGTCCCTGAGCCCGCTACAGCAAGCGCTGTTCCTGAGCCCGCTCCAGCATGCGCTGTTCCTGAGTCCGCTACTGCAAGCGCTGTTCCAGAGCCCGCTCCAACAGGCGCCGTCCATGAGCCCGCTCCAGCAGGCGCCGTCCCTGAGCCCGCTACAGCAAGCGCTGTTCCTGAGCCTGCTCCAGCAAGCGCTGTTCCTGAGTCCGCTACTGCAAGCGCTGTTCCAGAGCCCGCTCCAACAGGCGCCGTCCATGAGCCCGCTCCAGCAAGCGCTTTTCCAGAGTCTACAGTCGTGAGTGCTGCAGAGAGGGAGGCGGTCGATTCTGCTGCTGAGGCTGTTATACGCTCAGTTTCAGCTACTCAGGATATGCCGGTTGTAATTGCTGCAAGAACCCTGTCCGAATACCTGTCACGTCTTGCCAAGATCCTAGAAGTCCCTGTCTTGTCCCCAGACCCCATGCCAAAAGTTGCTGAGAGTGCTGCTCCTAAGCCAGCAGCAGAGAGCGCTGTCCCTGAGTCTGCATTAGAAGGTTCGGTTTCCAAGTCTACTGCAGAGAACGAGGTGTCCGAGTCTGCTATGGAGGGCAGTGGTTCGGAGACTGAATCTGAGAGCCCAGCAATGACTCACACCACTCCCCGGTCGCCTACAACATCCCCAGTCATGTGTCCTGATGTGTCCCCTGCTGTTCCCCCGGTCTGGTCACCTGTTTCTTTACCGTCTGTGCCCCTGTGCGTTTCCCCGGTCACCCCTGTCACCACATCATCCCGGACTGTTTCCCCTAAGACTGTTCCTAGTGTGTCCCCATCCAAGTCTGCCCGGAGTCCTCGCCCTCAGCCCTTGTCCCGAAAGCCCAAGGACCCCTGCCCACCCATCCACCCTGGACTACATCCGATGAACTCCCTTGTTCCCCCACCCCCCCTCCCGTGTTTGTTATTTTTATTGTGTCACCCGAACCCTGTCATAGTCTTTTCATGTTTGCCAATGTTGATGTTTGCTATGTTCTGTTGGTTTTTGTCTATGTCCCGATCTGTCTTGTCTTGTGCTTAGTGTCCATTTGAGGAGCGTCTGGGAGCCGCTCCTTAAGGTGGGGGTTCTGTCATGATTCTGCCATCATGTCTCTGATTTTTCCTAGTCTTGTGGCAGGATCATGGCAGAACCATGTTTTCTGTGTAAGCACATGGCCATTTGTTTGGGCTGTGTGCTTGCGTTGTCTCGTCTCATAACCCCGCCCCCTTGTTATCCTTGTTTAGTCATTGTTGCCCTGTTGGTGTCAGCTGTTTCCCTCATTAGTTCTCCCTATTTAATCCTCTTGTGTTTTCTGTCCTGTGTCGGTACATTGCCTATCTTACCTTGTCAAACGCTGTGAGTTATTAGCTTGAGTATTCTGTCTGAAACCAGTTTATGAGAATTGTGAGTTTGTTTCTTATCAGATCAGAGTCTTAGTGTTTTAGTGTAGTTGTACTCTCCTCCAGTCCTGTTTTGCCCCCTCGTGGGTTTTGTTTTCAGTTTTTGTCATTAATAAATCCCTATTTTGAGTTACTTGTTGTCTGCAATTGGGTTCATCCTTCCACCTCATGACACAACCCCACCCATTTCAGCTGGGAATAGAGAGCCTAAGTCCCGCCCCTTCGCTTCCGGCTTATGGGACCTTATTTCGGAAAAAATATGAATGGTAGTCAATGGCGAGAGACTTATCTTTTTATTCCGTCTGAACTGTGCCCTCAATTACACATATGATGTTTGTCAATTTAAAAGATGATTCTCAAAGTCAAAAATGTCGCAGTTTGTCATTCAACAGAAGAGTAACGTTTAGTTTTATGTAAAATTCGCACTGTGAACTACATCTCCCAGGAAGCGAAACGAGATTCGCTGCTCGTGTGTGTGCAGTCTGGTACAAAACACTCAGGTAGGACGGCGTAACGTTACGATTATAACGTAAGACTGTAGAAACAATGACAGACAGCCTCAGTAAAGTTAGCTTCAGTCATTGAGAGAAAATGTGCGCCTTTGGGGTTTGTAGTCTTTGTAATTACGTATTTTCACAGTCTTATACCTCAGCGGTTTCACATCAAACTGCGACTTTCTTTACTTTAAAATGTATCTTTTAAATTCACAAACATCATATGTGTAATTCAGGGCACAATTCAAACCAGATCAAAATATTTGTTGTCTCTTGCCATTGACTACCATTCAATATTTTTCCGAAGTAAGGTCCCATGGTGGTTGACCGGAAGGGGAGGGACTTAGGCTCTCTATTATGAAGTTCATTCAGACAACTTGCTAGCTTGCTAAAATCACACAATGATCGAGATAGAGAGGATCGAAGTGTCTGTTTGTTTGCTCTTTTTGGTATTTGCTTGGTGGAAGATGTGGCAGCAAAGCCAAGATAAGAAGATGGAGGTTCAGCGGCGTCAACGGCAGAAGCTTATATTGGCTGCAAGGCGAAAGAGAGCGATCCAACGTTGTGCGATTCGGTTACAGCGAATGCAGAGTCGCCAGCAATGGATGCAAACGGTAAATGTCTTATTTTATAGTATAGTCAATTCGTATCTTGTGTAGTCGATGTGAGCATAACTTCAAATCAAATTGCACGGAGTTGTTTTTATGAGCGTTTCACTAACTTTACTATCTGCTGAAAAGACAAATATTTTGCTAACTTATCATATCTTGCTTGCTAATATCATTAAAGTTAGGTGTTAATGTTAAACTGTCATTGTATTATTGGTTTAAGATTTTAAATTTTTATTGCTGTTAAGAAAGTTGAACTGTTTTGTAAATGATGTTTTAAAATTACAATATAATGTAGAAGAGCAACATGACATGACTTTTGCGTAAACATACACGCCACTTTCGAGTCAAGTGGCGTATTATTTCTACGCATTTTGAGCTATCCGCGTGTATCCGCGTGTATGTCTACGCCATTAACGTCCGCGTCATTCCGCGTGTCAGAACACGCGCGTCAAATGTCCAGTCATAAATGCCATTAACCCCAGTGACGGTTAAGTTTAGGGATAGGGTTGAGGTAAGTCATATCTTTCTTTTCCCTAGGATGGTAAGGGAACAGTCATAAATGATATTAACCCCAGTGACGGTTAAGTTTAGGGATGGGGTTGAGGTAAGTCCTATATTTATATAACGTTAAGTCAACGGCGTTCATAAACACGCTGAAAAGCGATTATGCGTCTTGATAGCACGCCAAAAATGCAAATACGAATTGGCGTGTCATACACACGCTACTTCATGAGATCAGTCTGAGAAGAGTCATTTTTAAAGAAATTAAAGAAAACAAAAAAAAACAATAATTTATACCCATGATTATGAATATATGCATTTACATTTCACATAATTAGGGAAGTAATGTTTACAGTACCACTTAGCAAGAAAGTAAAATATGCGATGTTGGCCTATGGGTTAACATGAATGAAAATTAGCAATACATTTGTTACTCTATTTGTTTATCTTTGTTAATGCTCGATTTAAAAACAGCTGTTGGTTTGTTAGTTTGTTCACAGTGCGTTAACTGATTGTAACAATTAAAACACTGGAGTGTGATGTATTAATAAATGGGCTAGCAAATACATTTATAAATGCTATGGAAGTGCCTTTCATTATCATGCCTTTCGTACAGATCTGTAACATAATTATGTAATTAATGTTTACACTTCATTCTATTATTTTTCAGATGATGCATCACTACTACACCAATATAATGCGGACAGCTGAGGTGTGGACCTATCAGCAAACAAGTGACTGGTGGGAGAACAGATGAGCAGTGACTGGGTGACTTCAGAATTTCCAGAGAAACATTCACATACATTTGTATAACTCTGAAGCCTGCACTACAGCGACAAGATACAAATTATCGATTATGCATTCCTCTGGAGAAACGGGTGGCCATTGCATTGTATAAACTGGCATCAACAACAGAGTACAGGACAGTAGCCAACCTGTTTGCTGTCAGTCGGACCTCTGTTTGCCGCTGTGTGCATGACTTTTGTAAGGCTGTGATTGCAATACTTCGGCCCAAGTTTATCAAAACACCAGAACAGGACAAACTATCTGAGATGGCAGATTACTTCGAAGAGAGGTATGGAATTCCACAGTGCGTGGGTGCTATTGATGGTTCTCACATCCCTGTATTGAAACCTCCACAATACCAATCAGATTTCCACAACAGAAAAGGTTGGCACTCCATAATTTTACAAGCAACTGTGGATGGCAAATGGATGTTCTGGGACCTGAATGTTGGACAGCCAGGGAGAGAACACAACGCTAGTGTCCTCAAAAAGTCACGCCTATGAGCTTGGGTCACAGACAGTAATGGTTTTTCTGGCAGAGTGAAAAATATATGTGGAACTTATGTTGGATACTTCAATCTTGGTGATTCTGCTTAGCCGTTGCAGAAATGGTTGCTAAAACCATATCCTGATACCGGCAGGCTTACAGAGGCCCAAGAACTATACAACATGCGAACAAGTCGAGCCCATTGTGTGGTTGAACATGCGTTTGGGAGATTGAAAGGAAGGTGGAAGTGTCTCAGTAAGCGAAATGACTGCAATGTAAATGTTGTTGTTGATATGGTTGAGACGTGCTGTACATTGCACAACTTGTGTGAATTGTACATGGACAGATTTATGCCAGAGTGGTGTGAGCATGATAAAGATGCTGAACGTTCACGTTGCAAAGTTGGTGATGAGCGTTCAGATGCAAGAAGTGCTCTGCAACAGTTGTTCATGCAGCAGCAACAATTGTAAGTTGTTGTTATATTGTGTTTTTTTACAAATTGAATATGTGAAATGAAGATTTGGTATAACACTGTTTTGTGACTTTAATATAAATCTTTATCCTAAATGCTACATGGTTACATCAGACAATATCAGATTAATAGGCTATTTAAGCATACTGCAAAAGTGTTTTAATAACATAGAATTTAACAATCTTCTCACTATTTTTAAATAAAAGCTTACATACTCATAACTGCAATTAAAAAAAACAGAGCAAAAGAGCAAAGTATGTCTGTGGAAATTTATTTAGATATGGTCACTTCTGTTAATGGTACTTTAAAATGCTAAACTGCTTACACAGTTTACAGTATTACAGAATACAAAAGGTGACCATCAGAGAGCCGTTGAGATAATGTTTCCCATCAGTATGGATAGTAGTCTTTACCAATAAATGTCTTTGCTTAATTATCTGACTAGGACCATATTTGCATTACAGAATACAAAAGGTGACCATCAGACAGCCATTGAGATAATGTTTCCCATCAGTATAGATAGTAGTCTTTACCAATACATGTCTTCGCTTAATTGTCGTTCTACTGACTATGAACGTGTTTGCATTTTAGAATACAAAAGGTGTTCATCAGACAGCCGTTTAAATAATGTGTCCATAAGTATGCATAGAAGTCTGTACAAATACCTGCAATAATGGCTTACCAGTTAGCATTAGTTAAATACTTTATATAATACAAAACTAATAGTGAGCATTTACTACACAGTACGTATTCATCTTAAAGCAAATGCCAGATATTACTAAGTATTTAAATCTAAAGTTGTTTTTGCTAACGTAAATGCAGTGTGAACTAACTTGAAACAACAATTAATTATTAAAAAATGTATTTAAGCATTAGCTTAAATACATAGAAGGGGGGTGCGGCGGGGGCTGCAGCCCCCCTCGTCACAGCATCTGGACTATAGTATTATACTTAAAAACGTGAGGAAAAAATGTAAAATAGACATAACACACTGTGTACGAGATAAAAAATTATGGGCAGTAAGATCTAAACTAATGATTCATTATTTTAATAATTCGTGGTTCATTGAGGTACGCCTACTCTCCGCAGACAGGAAGTGCTTCCGTCACGTTACCTGACACTAATTTGGTCATGCTAACAATAAGCAGCAGAAATGTATTTCTGAATTTTTTTGAGTAACACCACGGTTAAGAAAAGTAAAATTCAAAAAAAAAAATTCTCAAACAAAGGATGTCAACAACAACGACGATGAAACTGCGACTGAACCCGCGCCAAAAGCCTGACACTGACACAAACTCGGTTCAGACTAACGTTAGCGTCGTTAGGCCTGTGTCAGCATCCGCGAGCAGCGAGGTTTGTGAGCTGGACGTTAGCATGGACTCTGCTGAGGTCGGGACACATGATGATCGGATGGCTGCCAGGGAAGATGACAAGCCCTACCAATCCAGGATGAAATTTCCAGGCAGGAGATTTGGTGGGGAAACGTTTGAGCGTTCATTTCAATGTGGTGTGTTTGACAAATGGAGATGGCTGCATTAGAGAATCTGACTCTGTGATTTGTTTTATATGTTCTAAAGCCGTGGATAAAGGATTACTGCGCCTACACAACGACAATCAAAGCTCCTTTGTAAAGGTTGGTGGTGAATATAGTAATTGGAAGAAAGCTCGTGAAAAATTTGCTCAACACGAGTTATCCGAATCGCACTCGGATTCAGTGCGTGCTTTGGAATCCTTAAAATTAACACCAATCAACGCTGTGATCTCGGATATTGCTGCTCGAGACCAGGCTGCGAGTAGGGCTGTGCTGGAGCTTTTTTTCCGCTCAATCAAGCTCCTGGGCCGCGAAGGGTTGCCACTCAGAGGGTTAATGTTAATGCTGGAGTAATGCTGTTAATGCACCCAGTTAATGCTGGAGAGGACACATGCTCTCCCGAAAGAAAGAGAATGGATTTAACAGGGGGACAATTGGATGTCCGATTCAATTCAAAATGAAATTCTCGGGATGTTTGCTCATGCCATACAACGTGAAATCATGTCTCAAACTAGCCGTTGTTCTGTCTTTGGACTCACAGCAGATGGAACAACCGATGTCAGCGCGAGCGAGCAATTTTCATGTTGTTCCCAGTTTGTGGATTCATCTGATTTAAAGGCACAAAACGTCTTTCTTGGATTTTATAACGCTAATGACTCATCAGCAGAAACATTGTTTTCATGCATCAAAGACATATTTATCCGTTTAAACATACCACTGGAACGTTTGGCAGGATATTGTTTCGATGGTGCGTCAAACATGTCTGGCCGTATAAATGGTGTTCAGGCAAAGCCGAAAGCAGTGTCCAGGATCCCTATATTACCCCTTTTCCACCGAAAAAAGAACTGGTTCGGAACTGGTGCTGGTTCAAAGTTTGTTCGGAGCTGGTTCAACTTGCGAACCCGTTCAGAACCTGTTTGCTTTTCCACTGACTAGAGCGCCCAGGGAACGACGTCGTTACGTCACTGTTTACGTCGCTTGCAAGTACATTGTTTGGGATTATCTCTAACTCGTGTACCGAGAAAACTTTAAAAACAGTTGAAATATATAAGTCTTTTAATCTTTTCGTTTGATATGTAGTCTTTTCTGATAAGTTATGTACCCCTGTCTTGTGTCTTTTTTTTCTTTCCATTTATTTGTTCTATATCGTGACTGTTTTCTTCTTTGCTTATGTTTAAAAATAAATAAATAAATAAAACGCTTGCGTGTTTCTGCATTTTCTCCTGGCTTTGCGATGGTCAGAAAATATGTTTAAAAGAACCGAGAAGAACGCGTCTAAACCCGCCCCGTAAACATGACGTGCTAAAAGAACGGTTCTAGTCCAGCAAAGAGTTGGTGCCGCTTTGGAACCAGTTCTCGCGGCCGCGAACCGGTTCTTTGGCTGTCGAAACACAAAGAACTGGTTCACGCGCAGGCACCGGCTCCGAACCGGCTCTCAAAATGCTTTGGTGGAAAAGGGGCTTATGTGCACTGCAGTAACCATGCTTTGGACCTCATTCTGCAAGAGGTAGCAAGGGAAGTGAGACTCATTGCAGACACGTTGAATTTTGTTCAGGGAGTGATGTCATTTCAGAATCATCAAAACGTAAGCAGTTGTTCAGGTCTCTTTTTGGCTCTGAAGATGTGGTGTGCAATCTTCTGGGGCTTTGCCCAACCCGATGGTGCATCCGCAGCAGTGCGATTTCAAGAGTCACCTCAGCATATGCTACACTACTGGAGACGCTAAAGACTCTGGAGCAAGACAAGTCAGTTAGGGCTGAGATTCAGTCTAAGATATCTGGATTGTGCACACAAGCTAAACAACCAAGGACATATTTTGGATAAGTGTGCAGCCATGCAGTTTTTGAGCCTTCTGAGGCAGTGGCCCGAAGTCTGCAGAGTGAAAAATCAACTGCACACGCAGCCCTCAAGTCTGTCACAGTACTACAGCAACGTATGCAGAGACTTCGGGGGGATGACTCTTTCAAAGAGCTGATGGAGAAAGTTAACAAAGTTGACAAACAGAGAACTGCAATAAAGGCATTAGTCAATCAAGATGTGTTTGCCATCCTTCCTACAGAATTCAGAAGTTTAATTTATAAGCTGGCTCCGATGTTGCTAAGAAGATGTGACGCGAGTTGCCATTGTGGTTTCTCCTTTGGTCGCACTCATGGAAGATCAAATAAAAGAAGCAACTGAAATGGGCATCACAGCAATGCAACTCATGTCAAAGTCATCGCTGTATCAAAAATGGTGACGCTTTGTTACACTACTCGCACAACATACCCATACTGGCAGTCACTGTACCTCTTATTAACAGTGTATTTTAAAAAAAAAATAATTATTAGATGGTGCTACTCATCATTTTGTATTTAAGTCCTAATTAAATATATCATTAAAGCATCATTTCGGCTCCCGGTCTCTTTTCTCTGATGACTCAAATGAACACACTTCTTCAGCCTGGTCTCTTTCATCATCTCCAGTCAAACCAGTCAAGTCTCACTCCATCCGTGTTATAAAGCTGAGACAGGTCCGACAAATGTGAGCAGATTTATTGGCTTTATTGTTGAGATCTAATCCTAAACGGAGAACTGTGAATCTTTAAATACTTTTTGCAACACCGGCAAAAGTCGTTAGCATTAATTTTTCTTTTAAATACTTTTTCCGGAGTGCGTGCAATTGTAGGTAGGGCTGTCAAACGATTAATCGCGATTAATCACATCCAAGATAAAATTTTGTGTTTACGTAATATATGTGGGCGTAGTGTGTATAAATATTTTGTATGTATAAATAGACACACATGCATGTATATATTTAAGAAAAATGTGTTCTTAATATATCAAATATTTATGTCTATCCATAATATTAATTATGTATAAATATATATAAAGTATATACTTTCAGATTTTTCTTAAATATTTAAGAAATATTGGACTTTTTAATCCAAAAGGCAATATTTATTTTGAATATAATTTTTAATATAATATTTATACAACTTTTGTTCTCCAAGACTTTTTGAGATTTAACTCATACATCGACAGCCCAATGGTTTTGTTTTTCTTAATTGGCGGTGCTGAGTTGCTTCCAAGTATTTAGGTTACTTACAAGTATAGAAATTTATACAAAACTAATTATGAAAGTTTCCTTTATTTATCACTGCATTTGTTTTACAATAGCCTATGTAGTAGTGTAATGTAGACAGACACTGTAACTAAAAGAGGTTTGAACTTTTCTTTGTTCAATTTGCACACTGAATTGCATCAGAATGATGAATTTACAATTAAATTTGATTTAAACATGAATTAAACATTAAAATGCACATTTTCTTAAGAGGGCACCGAAAACCCCTAGCCTTGTAGTAGCCTAATAGATTAGTAATAATAGTAGTGGTGGTAGTAATTGTTACATGGTCAGATAATTTGTACAATGCAACTATGTAGGATGATGGAAATATCCTTGAACGTTATTTGTAGCATTTGTATGAACAATGTATTACAGAAGATCCCTTTTGAGTATTTATTTAGTTTAATAAATACTCATCATTTTAATTCATCAAGTCACATATTTCAGGTAATTCCATCGTTTGCTTAATCTGAATATCAAATCAATCATAGATCTGAACATTGCTCACTTAGACACATTCAGAAAATGCTTTTTCTTATGTCGTTGTAGATTAGCCCATTGGCTGAAACTTTTCCCACATGAAGAGCACTGGTACGGTTTCTCTCCAGTATGAACTCTCTCATGATCTTTCAGGCCTCCTAACCGAGAGAAACTCTTTTCACAGTGTGAACACTTGTGCGGTTTCTCCCCAGTATGAATTCTCTGGTGGTGTTTTAAGTTGTTGGAAAGAATAAAGCTCTTTCCACAGTCAGAACACACATAAGGTCTCACACCAGTATGAATACTCTCATGCTCTTTTAAATGTTGCACTTGTAAAAAACTCTTTCCACAAACAGAGCAAAAGTGAGGCTTTACACCAGTATGAGTTTTAAGGTGTCTTCTTAAACTTGATTTCACAACAAATGTATTATCACACTGATCACAGCTTAGTGATCTCACTCCAGAGTGAATGCGCAGATGAGTTTTCAGACTACTTTTGCAACTGAAACTCTTTCCACACTGAGAGCATGTGAATGGTTTTTCTCCAGTGTGAATCCTCATGTGCTCATTTAGGGGTCCTTTAAGTCTGTAACTCTTTCCACACTGAGTGCATGTATAAGGCTTTTCTCCAGTGTGAATCCTCTTGTGAACATTAAGGTGTCCATTATGTCTGTAACTCTTTCCACACTGAGTGCATGTAAAAGGCTTTTCTCCAGTGTGAATCATCATGTGTGTGTTCAGCTTTGATTTAGATATGAAACTCTTTCCACACTCAGAACAAGTTAAAGATCCTTCGACTCCAGATTTTCCAGCTTGTTTGAAACGTTTTTCAGTCTTTGAAACGATTGCATTTCCATCTTCATTTGTCAAATAATGAGGTTTTTGAAACTGATGCAGTTTGTCTTCATTCTCTTCCATCAGATCTACAATAAACAAATGGAATTCCTATTATTCAATTAAAGGATACTTGAGAAACAAAAATAAACATTGTTCAAAATCTCAATTTAGCACAAATCAAGTTTACTACTGAGTCTACAAGTATCTAGATTTACATGTTATTTTTATATGTCAGTTTTCATCTTAACGTTCCTCATCAGTCATTAAAGAGAATGAAGGAAAACACCAACCTATTTGTTCCTCTGTATCTTCATCTTTTATTCTGCAGGGTTCTTCCTTAATCTCCATCTTTACAATAGTATGTCTGTAGTTTCTCCTGGAGTAATTGCTCCTGCTTGCTTCTTCTCCTGGGGGAAGATGGGAATGTTCCCCAGGATTTAAACTCTCATGAACGGCTGTAGGAGCTTCACTGACTGAAGGAGTGAATTGTGGTCGTTGTTGCTCCTTTAGCAGATGATCATCACACTTATAAACACTCGAGATTATTCAGCTTTAAGTGAATTAAGGGTTTATTGCTGTAATCAGACACCAATTCAATGTGGGAATGTGTGCAAAATAGAGACAAAGGAATTGTTTGCCATTCAGATGAAATAAAACTAAAACTATTCATTTCACCAAAGACTGTAGCATAATTACAAGAAGAAGCACATTTAGAAAATGTTGTAAATTTTAATGTAGGCACACATAACCTAAATTAAGCTAAGAATCAACTAAAAAAAAATACAGTGTAGCTCTCCCTGTTTCTCCTGTGTGCCTTTCTTCCTGTGCTGTTTATCTTTCAATCAGTTAAGAGCCTCACAAGTTAAAAATGAGACACAGAGAGAGAAGAGGAAAAAACGCAAGGTAAAAGGCTAGATGTATTTAAAATTAGGTGCAGTGTTTTTAGTATGCGCATTACGTCTGAGACGCTGCCAAGTTCCATATTTTATTATAAGTGAGAATAAGATAGAAAGTCTCATATTATGGAGAGGAGTGTTATAAAATGTCCAGTATAAATATATAAATATGTAATGTAATGTCCAGTATGTAATATAAATATATATTTATTAAGAAAAAGTTATATAACTTACTTTATAGAAAAGTAAGGGATGCCCACCACAATGGGTCGGTACACTTTTAACCCAAGGACCAGCTCTTATGCCGGGGTATAAAGTGGGGGTGCAGGACAACCTGTTTTGTTTTTTTGTAAAAGAACAGTAAAAGTAGAAAAGAATACCATTTTGAAGAATATTCTTGTACTTCACTTTTTACTTGTTCCCATGCTCTAGTGGGTCCTGAGGTGGCCCTTACATTATGCAATTATGAAATTATTAAAATACAAGAACATATACTGTAACAAGTGATGGAACCATAACATGGTGAGCACTTATTCATTTAATTTGTCTGCTACATTTTGCCAGCCCTCTCTCCTGGCTTTTGCACACTTTAAAGGGGAAGTCCGGCACAAGTTATTTGATTGTTTACACAATCAAAGTTATTTGTAAGGAGGGGGGAGAACATACAAACCACCGGCTGACATAGGTGTCGTCATCGAGGGTGTTAAAGTTTTGAATGAACTGCCTTCAATCACAACAGCTTATTCCTTGCTTCTCAGGATGAAATACATCATCAATCTGGCTTACCCAAAACCACTTCGTTTTACATTCGAAGTATTCCAGAAAGTTCTCTTGCAGCTTGATCAGCACAAGATGTCACCAAAAGTCTTTTCAGTAGACTACCACGAACTTGCAGTAATGTTTGAATGTGCATATGTCTAGTCTGTGCTTGAAAGAATGTATCCATTTTAGTTAGGGACGTGTACTAATATTCGAAAATTCGATCTGCAATAATTATTCGAAAAATAAAAACACTATTCGAATTTCGCAAAAGGCTGCTTTGATATCCGTAAAAAAAAATCCCTCATAAATCATGGTAATACAAACTAAATCTCACAGTTATAACTAAATGCATTGGGTGGCACTGTGGCACCTGTGCATTTTATGATGTGCATTTGATGACTGGTGTTTGAAGAATGGCGTCGTCTAAATCTAGACGCAGTGGAGTCTGGAATTACTTTGATCAAAATTACCAACAGGTCGTGTGCAAAATTTGTCAAATGAAATTGAGTTTTCATAACAGTACCAGCACAATGAGGAGTCATATGAAATCCAAACACCGAAATGTCATTATTGACCAGCTAAGCGAAGAACGACAGCTACCCATCACTGCTTTCATGACTGCAGGTAACATCAGGCCCAGATGTACCCCCGAGCGAGCGAGAAGACCACTCATCTAATAGCAAAAATGATCGCAAGAGATATGCTTCCATTAAGTTTCACTAAAGGAGAGGGATTTAAGGAAGTCTTACAGTTTCTTGAGCCAGATCACAACACTCCCTCACGGAAAACCATAACCGCGAGAATCGAGCTTCAATATGAATGCATGGTTTCCGAACTCAAAACTACTTAAGGGACAGTCGAGTTCGAGGCCATAACAACTGACTATTGGACAGCATTAACAACAGAGTCATTAGTCACTATAACGTGTCATTTTATTGGGGATAGTAAGGCGAACAGTTTTGTTCTGCAAACCCGAGCAATGGAAGAGCGACACTACGCTGCCAACCTGGTGGATTATTTGAAAACGTCTGTGGAACAATGGGGCCTGGATGGTAGGGCTGAACGATTATGGAAAATAATCTAATTGCGATTTTTTTAACCATCATTGCGATTTAATATGCGATTTAAAAAAAAAGTTCTTTACCTTCTGTATTAGTCGACAAAGACAAGCAATAAATCATTGTACAGTAGGGATGGGAATCTTTAGGCAGCTCATGATCCGATCTACTTTTTTTCTTAGTAATTAATCGTAATAACACTTAAAATATGTATTTAATTACATGTGTAAAAACACATACTTTAAAAAATAAATGTAAAAAACATTTAATTAAACCAATTACATGTTAAAGTAACACCAGGTAACTTTTCAACCTTCATAATATATTTCCAAGTCTCTTGTGATGGTACATTGACTTACAATAGGTTGAATGACACGTCTGCCATAGCCTGACGGGGTCTGTAGCGTTTTTAATTGTACTTTTAAACTTCGGGTTTCGGGTAGTAACCCCGCGAACAAAGAGAACTACAAAATTCGACTGCTGTACGGCATATACGTCACTTCCACCACCACCCCCACTTCCTTAAAATCGGACGTTGTAACGCTTTGACCGGGATAGTTCCCACAAAGTCAACAGAAGAAGGAGTCTAGAGGCGCAAATGCTGCATCACGCACATTTTAATGGCAGGCAAACCAGGCAACGCGATCCTCTCACACATGAGAGATAACTCCTTCTTTGCGTCACAAAACAAATACATTAAACAGAATATAACAAAAAGGTAGAGCACGCTTAGCATCTACGGTGGATCTCATATCAAATCAAACACACACACTCAACGCAACACCGTCATTACGCATAGCGCGCGTCATGAATGACGTGATCAGTCTCTTAAAGGGGCACACCACCCAATAATGTGATGCATGTAAATACACAGCTTCGATCATTACAACGTGCGAGCCAAACGTTATATTCATGGCCAAAGCAGCACAGAAAAACAAGAAAGCAAAGGTTTTATCGGACAGAAGCAAAAAGAGAAACGTGATCGCGTTAAAGGCAGAACGAGGTTTAACTTTGGGCCAGTGTTTACTTTTCTGACGTGAGCTGAAGGAGGAGGACGGGGGCGAACGTAATTGGCTGTCATGCTGGACTAGTAAGTAAATTATATTGCTTGCATAATCTCTATTCGTTGTTGTTGTTTTTTTTTGTCTGCCTTACTATTGAAGCTATCCTATCCCCCGTTTATCTTCAAAATAAAGTTAACTGGTGTTTTAACTTCTAAACGGCGTGTACAAGTTTGTTAGGGGCTACATTCTTGCAAGGAAATATATAAAATGTACAAAATCATATTTTTGGATACCTATTAACATGTCTGTGATATTCGTTTATTTTCCTTTCCTCAAGCTGTTATGCAAACCGATTTTGCTGATTCATTTATGGTAGCTTGATATTATAATATTGACGATATATGGTTATTATCTACCACTTAAACATTGCGTTGAAGTATCATATAGATTCAGTAAAACGGTAACCAATAGACTAGGCTACTATAATGATGCTGGCTTGTAAACGTGAGCATCGCGATCATTTGTCGTTAGAAAAAAATAAAACCCATGAAATGATATTCATATGACATGCTGAAATATATGCCACTGTACCTGGGATGAAGACATTTCACAAGCGACGCAAGCAGAACACCTGCATGTCACGTCCTCCTACAGTGTTCAGGGCTATCATGGTTGTTGTCAACAAATGCGCGTGCATGTGGGATAACAGAGTTTACGACAGTAGTAGAGGACAATACTGTTTCCCAACTGTAGGGGGACCCCGAGTACAAAAGTAACCTGGTATTGCTTTAAGAATTTTTAATAGGCTATATAAAATAATATAGCTTCAATATATAAAAGGTAGTAAATAAAGAGAAACAAAAAAGCATTACAAGCAATAAAAAAAGAGTGGTCTCAATATTTAAAAGTAGGCAGTCTGAATGTTTATCATTCAAGAGGTGGAGTGATTTCCCTCTCAGTTTAGATATGATTAGCTGCATTCACACATCACACTAATGCACATATCTCTTTTAAAATTGTAACTGTGGTTTGTCCTGTTGGTTTAAGATATAACTGACCGTGTTTGCATTAATTTCGCGTGATAAAAGCATTTTGACAAGCAAGTACATTTAACCAGTGAGTCAGAGTCGCTCACAGCCGCATGCACGAGCGCTCTTCTCAAAGTGCGCGTTAGTATTTTAAAATGAAAGCAGCCTTCCCAGTGATTTTCATAGTTTTAATATACAAGCCAACTGCATTCCAAAAGACATATATAATGACCCTGTGAAGCATTTGTAAGGAAAATTCCCGCGGGAGAGAACACGCACTGCAAGAGTAACGTTATAACATCAAGCAAAGCGGCAAAACCTGTTCAATGAAGCTCGTGGATGTCCTTGTAATTCAGTTCAACCCTGAACTTTATGAAATAACGTTACTATGTTTCGGAAGGTTTGAGCAGTGTCGTGTGTGTGTGTGTGTGTGAGGAAGAGAGAGAGAGCGAGAGCGAGAGAGAGAATAGAAGCAAGTGGGTTCGTTTCTAAAGCATGCGCAGCATCGTCACGCATCTGTGGTTAAAAACTAAGCTCAGACTCGATTCTGAAATTCTCTGAATCGATCCAGGATTGTTAGGGAGAGAATAAATAACAATATCACATACATAATAAACTGTTCTTTTCTGAACGCCAGACCGCGTAGCGTGGCAAATTGATGCTTGATCTTGCAGACTGCTTTTCTCTCGCGTGTCACGTGACCAGTGTAATCGCAGCTATTGCGATTACAAAATCGTGTTTCAGCATATCGCGATTTTATCCCAAATGTTCAGCCCTACTGGACGGTAAAGTGGTCGCGTGCGTGCATGACATTGCCATACCTGATGACTTGAAAGTTGAGCACAGGCATTTCACTCACGTTGGATAGATTATGCATCAAATCACATTTGCATATTCTATTCGGATTGTTTGACTACCAAATTAAAATATTAAAGGGGGGGGGGGGGGGGGGGGGTTGATTGTGATTTCACTTTTTTCATTTTAAACAGTGTGTAATGTTGCTGTTGGTGCATGAACAGTATCTGCAAAGTTGCAGCGCTGAAAGTTCAATGTAAGCAGAGATGGTCTTTTAAAAATCAGGAAGTTGAATGCCTACAAATATGACTCGATTGGGACTACAGCTGGGTTTTAGACGTCACTAACCCAAACATTTGCATCAACCGCTCCTCCGGAATATGCAAAAAAGGGCATGCGCATATTTCTGCTGCTTGTCGAAAGTGTGTTATGTCCAGCTGTCAGGTCTTCAGTGTTCGGGCTTCCCACAGATGTTGTAATTCATCAACAATGGGTAAAATTTATGTTTGATTATGTTCCTGAAAATACCCCGGGATCGATACCGGCATCGATGCCGGGTTGAGGACCTAGTAACATTGCCGGAATCAGTCCCAGAACGCACGCTGTGTAATCAAAGCCAGGTCTAATGCCGTAAGGGGTGTGTAGTGATGACGCTCGTTCCATAGGCGCGACTCCGTTGCTCTTAAAAGAAAGTTTGTGTTCATCATCAACAAAGAAAGGACGAACAAATGTCTCAGACTGATCTCATGAAGTAGCGTGTATATGACACGCCAATTCGTATTTCCATTTTTGGCATGCTATCAAGAGGCATAATCGCTTTTCAGCATGTTTATGAACACCGTTGACTTAAAGTTATTACTGTATATATAAATATATGACTTACCTCAACCCCGTCCCTAAACCTAACCGTCACTGGGGTTAATGGCATTTATAACTGTTCCCTTACCACCCTAGGAAAGAAAACGATATGACTTACCTCAACCCCATCCCTAAACCTAACCGTCACTGGGGTTAATGATATTTATGACTGGAAATTTGACGCGCGTGTACAGTCACGCGGAATCACTCGGCCGTTAATGGCGTAGACACACACGCATACACGCGGATAGCTCAAAATGCATAGAGATTACATGCCACTTGACTCAAGTGGCGTGTATGTTTACACAAAGTCATGATGTCATGTTGAATGTCTGCAAACTGGAACGAAGCAGAGACCAGGAGCTCCTCACTATCTGCGCTGAAGCTGAGATTGTTCACTAGCTTTGTGGAACGGTAAGCGCACGCACGTCTCATCCTGACGTCATGTGTCTTTCCAGCAAAGTGAATTAACCGAAATCAAACAATCCTGGGACAAATGCCGGGTCACATTATCTGTGTATTTTCCGGAATCTCTGTGTGAAAGGGGCTAATGTGTACTTACATTTACGAGTCATTAAATCATGTGCATTCTCTGTGCATGCTCTTTGAGGTGAACCCAGGGTGGACCCCATAAATCTCCATAATATGACTGACAGACAAGAACAGTTTGACCTAAACATATCAAAATTGAAAATAGTGTGGAAACAAAGACACCTACATCTTGGATGCCCTTGAGGTAAGCTTAACCATATCAAAATTTAATTTCAAAGTAAACTATCCCTTTAAAAGTATAAATTCTGTCACTCATCATTAACTCAGTACACACAACAATACAATTCTTGCATTCTGTCAGGAATATATATAGCATCACATCAAATGAAAATTCTCTTTTTGTCCTTTGAAGCATGTAAACTTGTTCTGAGAAAATGGCATAGGCTAATAGGGCCACTTTAAGAGAATGAAGGAAAACACCAACCTATTTGTCCCTCAGTATCTTCATCTTTTATTCTGCAGGGTTCTTCCTTCATCTCCATCTTTGGAGTAATTCCTCCTGCTTGGTTCGTCTTCTCCTGTGGGAAGATGGGAATATTCCCCAGTGTTTAAACTTTCATGAACGGCTGTGGGAGCTTCAGTAACCGAAGGAATGAATTGTGGTCGTTGTTGCTCATTTAGCAGATGATCATCACGCTTACAATCACTCGAAATTATTCATGGTTTGAGTGTTTTACTGTTTTAAAACACTCAACTTCTCAAACTTTTTATGTTTATGTAACAGAGTTTAAATGCATGTACTCTAGCGTGCGAGATGCATTAAACTATGTTTAACGTGTTTCATTTGATTTGTTCATTAACTTTACATAAAATAAACACAAGGTGAAAAAAAAGTTAACGAGTTTAACGTTACGTTTCCCGAGCGTAATGAACAACATCAGTCGTTTGGGATTAGATTTCTCCTAAATGATAAAGTAAATGTACTCACACTCTGAGCAGATTTAGAGCAGAATGTTCGGCTGTGTTCCACTTCTCATGTTTATGTTCCCTTCCCTCCCTTCGCTCACATCTCTTCTTCTCCTAGACTCGGATGTGTGTCATTGCTTCGGTTGCTAGAGCGCCTCTAGTGTCGGAAACCAAGTTATATAAAACTATCTAACATTCATAGATTATGTGCTGTTATTTTGGCTGATATCATAAAATTATTTTTATCTCACCACATGTGTTTTATGTTGGACAATAAAAAGATACAAATTTTAAATATAATTTTAGAAATAACATTTATTGCTTACACAGTTTATTTATCATAATAGAGAATACTTGGAAAGGCCTAGCCTATGTCTATGATAGCCCAGGCTGATATTTAAACTTGCAAATTAATTTTGATGCTGATGATTTGAAAACAAGCTTATTGGGCTGTTACCAGAACTAAACTGACCTGAGCCTGAAGTTTACATGCTATTATTGATATGCGTGGAGTTAAGAAAAAAATATAAAATTAATTTAATGTTTACTTGATCTGTTCTAATGCTCACTAAAGTTATTTTCAGCATCTGTAAAGGTTTTATGCATTTTTTTTTTCCCCGCACAGTTGTAGTTTGTGGTGTGGTTGGATTTCAGTTCTCAAAAGATCAGGGACCGTATTTTACATAGGAGTCTTAAGAGCGATTCAGGACCGATCTGAGAGTAACTCTGAGAAAGGAAAAGAAAAAAACTTTCAGCTTAGTGAGGAGGCAGGGTTGACCCCGTTGCTATGTATGACACAGGCTCCGTTCCAAACCGCATACTCAGTGAGTAGGTACTTAATTTCAATAAGTAGTTACTCAACGAGCGCTAAAAAAGTAGGTACTTTATAGATAAATCTAGTTGAGTATGAATGCGAACCGGACATCTGCTATGTTATTCTCGCCTACTCTTTTACGAATACTGAGGATTCGAATGTACTTTTTTGCTCGCCTACTCTTTTCCCCTACTATATAGTAGGGAAGTATGCGGTTTGGAACGCAGGGACAATCTTTTGAAGACTGTGATTGGTTGGTTGCCCAAGAAGGGAAAAAAATGATTTTAACTATATGGGTCTATTCTGATAACCTGACTCCGCCAGATGGATTTGCTCCGCATATCCATCTGGAAACCTTCCGTTGAAGTAGTTTTGGTAAAGGGCGAAATTCTGGTTAGCTGATTGGCCTATGTTGGTGAGAGACGGGCCAAATCAACCAATCAGATCAACGAACCATATGACGTACCGTAACTCTTGCCGAAACCAGTCGGGAGAAGAGCAAAAACATCTTTTCCTCTAAGAAAAGCCTCCAGAGCAGTGTTTTGCTCTTCTTTCAGTGAAGAAATACTCTGTAATTACGATAAAACTTGCTCGATAGCCACGCTGATGCTAGTTTCATCCGCTGAAGCCGTCATGTTCTTTAGACTGAACTGTCGCGCTTCTCGTTGCGTCACACCTCAACCCGCCTCAAAGCCAACGCTGATTGGACGTTCGTTTGGTGAACTGCTCCCAAATTTTCTCTAACGGAAAGTGTCCAGACTGATCTGCGAGTGAAACCTTGAAAGCTCGCGAGATCAGGATGGTCTCACGAGGCTACTATTCTAAGCCACTTTGAAATTACATGCATCATTTTTCCTATTATACCATTGTCCTTTTTTAATTTATAATTAATTTCCTATAAGGTATTTTATTGGCTTAGAATGCTAAAAAATATTCCACTCTATTCGCAATCAGTGTATTTCCAATTACACTGATTGCTGGCATGTCTATTTAAGTGGTGCTTTTTAATGTTGGTTTTAATGTAACAAACATGGAATCAAAACCAAGAAGGATGAGAAAACCCGACTGGACAGAGGAACAGTGTTTACTGTTAGCCCAGTTAAAGGGTTAGTTCACCCAAAAATGAAAATTCTGTCAGTATTTTACTCACCCTCATGTTGTTCCAACCCCGTAAGACCTTCGTTCATCTTCGGAACACAAATTAAGATATTTAAGATATTAAGATCGCTCCTGCATAGGTTACTAGTCCATAGGCTTCTTGAGGGAATGACTTGCTGTCCTAGAAAAGTCAAATAAAGACATCATTAAAATAGTCCAAGTGACTACAGGGGCTCAATTTTAAGTTTATCAAACGTCGAGAACACTTTTCTGTGCAAAAAACAACAACAAAAATACTATTCGTTTATTTCTCCCTCTGCGTGAGTCAGGTTACTAGTTTAATAGCGTAAGCTTATGTTATTGTATGTCACACGCATCACACACGACCAGCCAATAGTCGGCCAATAGTGAGCCTACGTGTGACGTAGCTTTATGCAATCACACTATGTTAATTGACTCTTGGACTATTTTAACGATGTCTTTAATGACTTTTCGATGCCAGCAAGAGTCATTCCCTCAAGAAGCCTATGGACTAGTATGCAGGAGCGATCTTAATATCTTAAATATCTTAATTTGTGTTCCGAACATAAACAAAGGTCTTACGACTGTAATGACTTGACTGTAACGACATACATGGATGATAAAATGATGCAAGGAAAAGAAACTGTCGACAGTCTCAGTGAGTTTAATTCATACATTTAAAGGTGCCCTATAATGGTTGTTTAAATTATTTTATGTTTCCTGGGTTGTTGTCCTTATAATGTTAGTATGTTTTTTAGATCAAAAATCGTCATAATTTAGAAATTAAAGACTTTTCCTAGCCTGATTTTAGCCTCTGATCTGAACACTCGGTTTGAAGGGGTGTGTCTGCTGTGTGTAACCAGCCTCTGCTGTGATTGGCTGACATGCTTGCACATAAAATAGCTATGTATTACATGTGAAATGGTCTCGAATAATTTTACTACAGCTATTATACATTTTTTTTTTACTATTACAGCCATCGAGATTAACGAATCGTGAGATGTTTTTGAAGTATTTAGAATAGATCTATTCCCATCACATAAAATGTTGCTGTGTTGAGTATTGAGCAAGCGGAGGACAAACAGTCTGTCGATGGCGAGGATGAAGATATTATCATTGCAACGCAATTTCTGCCTTCTCTACTTTCACTAATGCAGACACGATCATGTAAATACAGCAAGAGCTTTGTTGTGCATTGTAATGTGCGTCATTCCATTCATAACGAGTTTGGCAATTGTCCAGATAAACTCGCGCTGTGTGGAAAGATATTGATCGCTTTCTGTGTATAATTTATTCACAATTCTTATTATTTTTTTATCCTACTAAAAGAAACAATTTGAAGTCCCTGGCTTGACTTACTGATGCAGTATTGAACGATTTTGAGTGAAAGATTAACGTTACCTGTCTGAACTTGAACAACAATAACACACCAGCTCGGTCCGAGGCCAGCTCTTGGGAAGTTGAGGAAACAGTCGTCGGTAAAATGTTTGGAAATATCCAGAGAAAATAAAATTAACCCATTGTTTCTTCAGAGGCTTGGATGAAGGAACTACCCAGAGAGCAAACTGACATTGAATCAATGTGGAAACGACGTTTCTCATGACATCTAAACAACGTTGATTTTTCTCATCGAATTAACGTTGAACCAATGTCAGACGCGGCATTCTTCAAAGCTAAATGAAAATCGCAAATTGGTTTGCTTTCATAACGATGAAGCAACGTTGATTTCAAGTTGATTTTCCGTTGGTTTTGAAAGAATGACTCGTCTGACATTGGTTCAACGTTAATTCGATGAGCAAAACAATGTCAGATCAACGTTGTTTCGATGTCATGTTTCCACTTTGATTCAACGTCAGTTTGCTATCTGGGTAAAATATACTTTTGTCGTCATGTGTACATCCAAACACTGATCAACTGCAATGCTTCAGCTGCGCAGCTCCGTCTCGTCTGTCACTGAACATGGGCTGGCATATGCAAATATTTTGGGTCATACATATTAATGGTCCCGACTTTTACGTCAAAGTCGGTTTTATGTGGAGATTCGCCTGTTTTTCAGGGGTGTTTTTCAAAAAACGAGATTTAAGTAAGAAGGAGAAAACAATGATGTTTGAGACTCACTGTATGCCATGTCCATTAACTCTTGTTAAGTAAGTATGCCAAAATAAATTCAATTTCACACTATAGGTCACCTTTAACATTATAGTTCGAGTGTTTTAATTTTATGATGCATGTTTAGCACTGCTACAGTTCATTTTAAAATTTCCCCTGCATTTCGTTGACTATTAGGCACAAGAAAATTGATTATTTGTCAAATTCGAATGACGTTTTTATAATTTGTGACAGCATGAGTGAGTTTAATTTAAGAAGAGTTGATCTACAGTAGTAAATTATTTAATCCACTGAAAGCCACAATATGCATTTTTCTGCTTTAAAAATAGAAAAAATAACTGTATCTATGTTATGTATTTCTATTAGATGTGTACTAACATTATCTCGATAGTTTCCACCAACTTTCAAATACGGAGAAATTTATAGTGTAATTCGAAGACACGGGACGTTTCTTTATTTCTGTTTCATCGCCTGTCTATGGTGTCATATAACCTTTGACTCCTCTATTTTCTCTAACTTACTTGCGGAACATGGCAAAACCGCCAAACACAACGGGGAACATTGGACTACCGCCAATAAAGCAAAGAAAATGACGGAAAAAAAAGGTAGTACGCATTTTTATGTGTGTAAACAGCCTGTTCTCACATAAATGCGTCTCTATAACACGCATCGTGTTTTATCGTGTAATTTATAAGCGAAAATGAGTTTTTACGTGCACATGAGACGCAGTTTTTCGCATGTTATTGATACGCAGTTCATTTGCGTATAATACACACGCACCCCACACCACTAATTCTAGCCAAACGTATAATACACACGCACCCTACCCCACACCTAAACTTAACCTAACCAACCAATGCGTATCATATGCACGTAAAAACTCACTTTAGCGTATATATTACACGACAATACACATGCGTGCTACAAAGACGCATCACGTGCCCGCTCACGAGTGCTCACTCTTAACAGACACACTGTCCCCGGTGCTGCTCGCTCAGAAAGCGCTCCCCGTTCACAGTAACCGGGTCGTCTCATTCAAAACAGCCAACTGTTGCTGTTAGCGAGCCGCGCACATTGAATACTCATATGAGTCAGGCTGCGAATGTACATGCCCGCTTCAGCGCAGTCATGCTTACTAAATAAACGCCTCAACTCCGGCGCCACGCTCTCACTACATTCCCTTTAGCCTTTAGCACATAGTGGATGCATAACGCAAACCCAGTCAAACGTTTGAATGCAGTATCTTATGTGCTTTATAATCCGGTGTGCCCTATATATGAAAAATGTTCTAAAATAGGTCATTCATTGAAGTAGCGTAATATAAATATTTATATTCGTCTGTATTATAGTTATAGACCACAATTACGCTTTGCCTGCACCTTCTGCTGCTACAGCCAGCTCAGTAAAGCTCAAACGTACGGGTGAAAAATATAAACCGAGAAGGGTTTGGGACAGGAGAAAAAGCATGACACAGGTAAACATTGGGGTTGCATTTAAAGCTTCTTGCGAATGCCCACAAGCGACATCCAGAACAGAGCATAGCGACACACAGCGACAAAATCGCTGACGTTGTGAACAGGGCTTAAAGCCTCTTAAAAGTCCTCATCCATACTCCTAACAATTTTGACCGTAATACCTCTTTTAAGGGTTACGATGCTCTGTGAATTACTTTTTCAATACTGGGATTTTTTCTTTAATTTTAAGAGTAAACACCCACATTTCTAAGAATTTTATTAGAATTTTGTCTCTTGGAGTTACACTTTGCATTAAGATTCTTTATGAATACAGGCCCTGATCCTGAATCAGCGTGATAAGAAAAAACTTGACGTTGTATTCTTTGAGCGACCAGATTTGGATTCATCAGTAGAGACAGGTTACACATGCAGTAGGACTTTTAGGAATTGAACATAGCAAAGAGTTTTATTTAATGCACATATTTTGAAAAGAGGTTTTTATTTGCTAATAAAAATGAATGTCATCATCTGTGGACTCACATTACATGCTACATTACATTACATTACATTGCTGTGGCCAAACTCTGGAATGAAATCAACTGAATCATCAGTTATTGTAAATTATTAACAAAGACAAGATGGATTTTAAAAGAAAAACAAATAAGAGGCTAAACTGGTTCAAGCACTTTTTCCATTTGCGTCATGCTTCACACTAGTTGTTCGAAATATTTACTCAGTCATTTCCTGGTGGATTCTGTGCTTCTCGGCTGTGATTAAAGTCTGAGGTTTCAGTAGCCGTATTCTCCAAGGATTTAAATTTAAAAAAATATATGAACTAAGGATTCAGATAATAATAAATATTTCCAGATCTGGATCTAGGTGAGTGTTTTCTGTCATTTGTTTGACATTTCTATCGCGTTCAGATAAAGATAACGCATAGCTCTGATTAAAAAAAAAAGAAAAACAACTCTTTATATTACAAATACATTTCAGAGTTTGCAGAAAAATTACTTTCTATGTCGCTTTTTTGCTTTGATCTGAAAATGTTTCAAAGATCATTATGGTCTCAAACCTTTGGCCTGCATTGTACATCAGATGTACAATGTTACTCTGTAATGGTGTTGATTTCTCTTCATTAGCCTACTGATGCGGTTATTTTGTATGTTTTGCAGATGTTCTCTGATACCTCAAAATAAGAAGAATGTCATGTCAGTAATATGACAAGAAAACTAAAATATAAGGCCAGAAAGAGAACGAAACGCTGCTGAAAGAAAAGAAAAGATGACAGACGAAGACAAACCTGCGCTGAAGGAAAAAACATTTAACATAAAAGAAAATGCCAGTGGATTCAGAAAACATCTAACTCTGCAGCTGAAAAACAGTGTGGAGTTATATCGACCAGAGTGTAAGAAAGTTTGAGAGGAATTTCAGATTTTAACACAAATATGTGCATGTTTACAATAACAATGACATTTGCACAGTGTAGAAATGAATAAGTAAATGTTGACTATTAACCCTTAACATGGGCTTTTAATATAAATAAATGCATAGAATTGAATCAAAGTGAAATCCTCCAATGATAAATATGAATATTATCTCACATATTAAATCAAATAGTTACTTTTCAAAAGAATTTCACCAGATACTCGTTGGTTTCTAGACTGTGATTGTAAAGAGCAAAAACAGATTGATAAAAAATGAAGAAATGTCATAGTAAGATCATTAAACTGCTCTTTCATCATATGATTTCAGGGTGGATTATGATCATGTGACTCTCTCAAACCATAGCCTGAACTTCTGTTTGTTTGCTTTCAGTCTCTCTTGATCCAGAAAGACAGACCTGCGGAGAAAAGAGAAATTCAGGCATGAGGTCAGAGTTTCACAGCTCGTAATCATAAAATAAATCTTCATGTGTTTTGATTACTAACACTGTGTTTTCTCTTCAGAAAGCGCCAGTTTTTCCTTATCAAACTATTGAAGATCTAGAACATCATCTAGAACATCATCTAACATCTAGAATGTTCTTCACATCACTTTCAGTTGGTGAATCAGAATAAAACTGGAACACAAAACTATTATTTTCCTCTGAAAATGCTCCTTTTTAAAATGTTTATGCATGTCACTGTACTGTGTATAGGCTATACTTAAACTGATTTTGATTTAATAGAGTGTACACAGGTTTATATATTTTGTCATAATGATCAGAAAATTATAAAGATGATGACAAATCTTCCTCCTATTTGAACAGGTATAGTTCATGTTGCTCAAACTGTTTAGAGATGCAAAATATTTTCGCTTAAAGCACAAGTTCGGGATTTTAAACTTAAAGCCACAGAAACCGATATTTGTTGGGCCAGCAGCATGTGTCCAAATTTAACCGTACCAAATTTAAATTTTAATCTTAACTGTTCTATTTAATCAGACATCATCAACAAGGCTTTAAGTGTAAATTACTGAACTTGTCCTTTAAACGTGTCATTACTTTACTTCCGTTTAGAAGGTATTTTTATCTTAAGAACCTCCTATAACTGGTGTCAAGTGTCTTGTTCAAGTGCACAATGATCTTCGTGATTGAGTTACATCATGAGCACATAGTCAGCAGGGATGAAATGTCTGTATTATTTGGATTCTGCTGAACACTTTGTGAAGGTCATGTAAGTGTCAAAGTGTATTTACAACATTAAACTCCGTCTGTTTATACTTGAAAGTGATCTTGGTCCCAAATTTATTCTTAACTAAATGACCATACAATGCTCAATAAATATGTAACTTAGGCAACAGACCTGGCTGCGTAACGTCACTTGTCACAAGAAGAACAGCCTATATTATGAAGACTGAAAAAAAAAGAAATCTTAATTTTAAAGAGTGACATTCATTTTACGGCCACGTTTACACAAAGCCAGGTATTTAGCAAAACGAATATTTTCCCCCTCTCTGTTTTCAAAAATAACATCGTTCACACACCTGCATTATAAATACGCCGTCGAGCGCCATCATAACTATGCCAAACCTATTGGTGGCAGTGTAGGGGTTAAGAATAAAGCCAGGCAAGCCAATCAGAATCGACAAGAGAGAACCTAAAACTCCGTTTCTCCCAGTTCACATGACAACACATAACCAGCGTTTTCAGAAATCTCTACAGAGTTTTTAGAAATAGATGTTTTCTGTGATAAAAACAGGGTTTTTTTGTGTAAACGAGAGGCCAATCCGCAGGGAAATACAGTATCTGTGTTTTCCCTTCATGTAAACAGGGCCTAAAAGTAACAGAAAAGACACGTCAATTGCTTAAAGGGTCACAAATCCCCCCTCTGTCAGCTCAAGCCTAGCTCACAATCTGTTTGAAAAATGCAACTCAAATGGGCGTGGCTAGCTGTGAGAAGAAGGGAGGGGAGTGGGTGTGGCATGGCCATCACCGCCAATGTCCCATTCATATCGACTGTCACTAAAAACCTGTGGTAAAACATGAGGAAATGCTAGATTTTTTTATATAGCTGGCAAAGTTAAAGTCTTATGTAATACACTGACACTTTATTATTGTCTTTTTAAAAATAACTGAATGCCCTGCTACATAGGCTATATTAGCCTACAGTAATCGTAATTCTATTTAAAACATATTAATGTAGGCAACATGTATCAGGGCTCCAGACTAACTTTTTGCCTTGGTTGCACTGGTGCGCCTAACTTTTTTATTTAGGTGCACCAGCACAAAATTTAGGTGCACTCAAATTTTTTTCGTCTCGCATCACATTTAAAGCCACAATTTCATGGTCACCTTTTTATCACGCTCGTATATTCATATATATATTATGTAAATGCTTTTAAAAAAGAATAAGATGTAGGTTTTTTTTGAAGCAAAATTATATTGTATATAAAAATATAAATCTTTAAAAAAATTTAAATTTAAAGTGCTGTTTTTACATTGTTCTAGTAAGGGCTTGACACCAATTTCACAATTCGATTCAATATTGATTATTTTGGATATCAGGTACAATACATGGCAAATTTTCTCAAGGAAAACAAATCTCAACTAATGCTGTTCTGGGAGTCAGTTGTAGCCCACTATGCTTCATAGCCTGCTATAATATTGAAGGTAAAAATTACCTGATTTGTACACAAACACTTAAATTACACTTACACTTTTTACACTTTTACAATTACACTTTTTTTTTCAAACAACATGCATTAAATATTGAAAAACGTTAAAAAATTTATAATGAATATGTAAAATGGTGCATGTATTTGGCAAAATGCTGATCTAGAGTTAATTTTTCTAGCTGGCTAACGAGTTTATGGTCACTGGATTTTTTTTTCTCTGAGGTAAATGTGACGTTACATTGTTTACACGCCTTTTACTGACGTCTTTCCACGGTTGAAATGAATCACTGATTGAGCGATTCTATGTGAAAGATACGGATTTCGCTAAATTGTACTCTATCTTTTAACACACTTTCAGATGCTCGTTCATGTTTATTTCACGCTGTAAATGGTTTTATTAAGGCGGAAGAGAAGCTCGTGTGCGCTCCGCGCTGCTGCTTCACTTGAGCTTAGTCAGAGCGATCTCACGCCACAGCGTCAATACAGTATTTATGTTCTTGAATTTATTAAGAAAACTGACCTAATTTAAAATCTGAGACTTTTTTTCATATCAATAGTAACAAAGCACAAAGATTATTGCGATGTATTGGATGGGATGCGCGTTGCGCGCGCTACACTTCCGTTCATTCATCAACTGAACACAGCAAAGCCCAACGGGTTCGTAAAATGAGAATTAGTTTTTGAATATGAGAATATATTTTACCTAGCCATAAAAAGTAGCCAACATTTTTAAAACTTTCTTCGTCGTCTGTTTCTTCTGCTGCTGGTTGCCGTTCCTGATTCTCTGGTGTTCACGTTCAGGTCGCAATTTATTTCGTATCACACAGCAACGGATCATTTTACTATACGTGCAAGGAGAAAAACATTTTCGTTTGGGGAGAGTCAGCGGATGCGATCATGCGAGAACGTTAGGTGCACGGGTGCGACCTAGGAAAAATTTTGGTCGCACCTTTTCAAATTCTGGTCGCATTTGCGACCAAATTGGTCGCACTCTAGAGCCCTGTGTATAATTATAAAGTCATCATAAATTATATAGTGGTTTAGGTACTATGAATACATTTGAAAACGATAAATTTTCCACTTTTAAAAAATCGTTCCGTGCATAGCCTAAATCTACGCGCCCCCTGAATCCTCAAAATAAAGATGGCTCTGATGGCTCTTTGAAGGTAGATGAGTTCTCATTTTAGACACACACACACACACCTCTGAAGGGATAGAAAAGTCTTTGGGACTTGGTACTGCATCACTGACGCAAGACGCAACTTGGATTAGTTGTCAACAAGGCGATGTCCACTCTCCACTTCTCGCAGCTCTCTCAAGAAAAAGAGAGCTATCATTGCGCCACACACTATAGTTTAGATGTATCCGTGGTTGATGGCAAACCAACCGTCCAGAGCCAGAGTCTAGCCCCTGCAGCATCACGGGGAACATATTCAACCCACTTGGACTTTTGTACCACGAAAACAAACACTTGTGTGCCATGATTGCCTCTCTCATTTACTACATAATGTCACAGTTTGACATGTCTGTCATTGGAAAGATCCACATGTTGTCATGAATAATTAAGAGACAGTGTCTTCTCATGGGATATGAAATCTCAGTCTCATTAATAATTATGAGATACCGTTGAGTCATCAAGCACAGTGCACGGCTATGTCACAACCAGTGACGTGGACACGATGAAGATTTTAAACCCGGAAAGTGGGAAAAAAACTCAAATTTAACCATTTTAACCATACTATTAAATCTAACAGATGCTAATATGGTCTTCAATGGTGTTCAACACATATACCTCTGTTAAAATCTCTGGAAATTTTGTTTGGGGTTTCATGATCCTTTAACAGTATTTACGCTTTGTCACAGTCACAACCTAATGGTCATCGACTCTGTCACCATCAACGTCATTGTCACTGTCACTGTCATCATCTCTATCCCCAACGTTACCTGTTAGCCTTCATCTGCACTACAGTTCCCAGCATCCTCCTTGGCCCCCAGCTGCCAGCTGTTGTCTTCACAGTTCACCGGTGTATTTAAGGTCGTCCTTGTTCAAGGTTCTGGATCGGTTATTGTTTGTGCTTTGCACGCTGTTTCGTATTATTGGCTTTTGTAAGTTCTCGTTTAATAAACCTTTGTCTTCAGTGGATTCCGAACGTTACACCCTCTCACAGGACATTTCATGTAATTTTACAGTAAATACTTCTAAAAGGACAGATTTTGGAAGTAAACTGTAAAAAAAAAACTTACCATCCCTTACTGTAAAAAAATAAACTAAAATTTACAGTAAAAAAAAAACAAAAAAAATGGCAGCTGTGGTTGCCAGTACTAGTTTCAAAATAGCACACTTCAAGTTAACCAGTCATTAACACACTTGAAGTATATAAGTCTGGCTGCATTTATACTTGGCATATTATTTTTTTTCACTAGGGAGCTGCCAGGTTATCTGGCCAGTATATGTTTTGTTGATGTAAAAAATCGAGTAGATTTAGCAATATACCAGGTGAATATTACGATGTTATGAGGCACCAAATGAGGCAAGGAGTTACATTGAACGAATGAAACCTTTATTGTCCTGAGGGGAATTTGTTTTACACTCATTATACATTCAAGATATATTAAGGCATGTAGAATTGTATATTTAAAGGGGAAAAAATGTTAATGTAATGTTTAGTAAGTTGTGATTTTGGTGATCAAAGATGAGTTTTTAAGGCATAAAATGCGGAGTTAAAAAAAAAAGATAACAGAAATGCACTATTATGCACAAGTAATGCTGCAACACAGTGCAGGTTTCTAACCTTTATTTTACGGTTGAGCTCATGCCTGTCAGCTCACTCTCTCGACTGTTAAATGTGCACACAATGAAGAATGTTGATGATTCTGGTTTTACAACATCTAACCTGAACAAAGATGAATTTCCTCAGACGTGCCACTCAAATTACATCCAGGCGACTTTACTAGTTAACTGAAAAGTTTTTCTGTGATTGTGCTTCATGCCACATGCTTAGCTCACTATTAGCTAATTTGCCATTTGTATAATTTCAGAGATAACGTGTTAAATAGTCATAATAATCATAGTCATAAAATAAAGAATTACATGTGAAGAATGGTGTGGTGTAGGATGTTCACTTGCACTTTGTCACTTTGCACTAATTTCCACAACAACATTTTGAATGGTGCACATGTTTTCTTAAACTACACCTTCTATGAAACACAAGATCTGTTTACACATTTGCCTCATCTTCTCATCTTGCATTCCATTTCAGAAGATCAAAAGTAATGAAGTAGGAAATTTCGGTAGCACTTTACAATAAGGTTCATTAGTTAACATTAGTAAATGCATTAACTAACATGAACTAACGATGAGCAATGCATTAGTTACAGTGTTTATTAATCTTTGTTAATGTTAGTTAATACAAATACAGCTGTTCATTGTGCGTTCATGTTAGTTCACAGTCCATTAACTAATGTTAACTAATACAAACTTTGATTTTAATAACATATTAGTAAATGTTGGAATTAATATTAACTAATATTAATAAATGCTGAAGAAGTATTGTTCACATATCGTACATGTTAACTAATGTAGTTAACTAATGTTGTTAACTAATGAACCTTACTGTAAAGTGTAACCGAAATTTCACATGTGACCCTGGATCACAAAACCACTCACATGTCTCACGGGTATATCTGTGGCAATAGCCATTGGTCAAAATTATTGATTTTTTTTTTTATGCCCAAAATCTTATTCTCAATCTAGAATATTGAGTGAAGCTCATGTTCCATGAAGATATTTTGTAGTGTAGCCAACAGTCCTGTTTTCCCAGGATATGTCTTGTTTTCACATCTTGTCTTGGCTGTTTTTTATAAAGTGATAAAAATGTCCTGGCTTTCAAAAAACTGCAGGGAAAGATCAGCTCTTCAGCAAAATATAGATGGGCAAACAAGGAGGACAAGGAAGAAAAACAGGATAAAGAGGAAGAAAAGTAAAGATATAAATATATAGGCTATTGTTAGTTTTTATAAGTTTGTGAGAGCTACTTTTGTTCGATTAGGAGGTGTTTCTTTTAGTTATTTATTATTTACATATTTATTTTTCTAATTCAGAAGAGACATTATTTCTATCATTATTTCATTCATTATTTTTGAAAACTGTTATAATAAAGCATGTTGAGTGACCTCTGAGAAGCCTTTCTGCATTTGTGTCTTGTAATATAAAAATTTTCCATCCAAATAGAGGAGGCATAGCTTACTTTAAATGTATTAAAATTAATAAGGCATCTTTGAGTAAACTTCTAGTATCATTTGAGTATATATTTGCCGGGCCGAGTGTCCTAGTTTTCGGTAATCAAAATATGGTCACCCTACATTTTTGTAAATTTCCAACTTGAAATATATAACACATTTATGAATGCAGCACAATCACGAACATAAATGGACCACTTTAAAGGTGATTTTCTCAATGTTTCAATTTTTTTTCACCCTCAGATTCCAGATTTTCAAATAGTTGTATCTCAGCATATTATTGTCCAATCCTAATAAACCATACATCAATTGAAATCTTATTTATTCAGCTTTTATATAAGGTATAAATCCCAATTTCATAAAATTGTTGTGACTTGTTTTTGTGCTCCAGGGTCACATATTTCAAGTTCAAATGACTTGAATCTGGAAAACTCTCGACCAGTGTCATCGAGTGTCTGTTTTGATGTGAACAGAAGGAAAAACAATGCTAAATGCAAACAATCAAATGCAAATGAAGATAGTAAAATGCATAGACTTATAACCTTTTACAAGTAATGCCCAAACAGTCTTTAATTGATGTAATTAAAAGTCTAATCAATCTGAAAAATTGCATCTTTTTGAATATTTAAGCACAGTGCTTGTTCATTAAATGTTGTTTATTCATTTATAACGTTATATATTTTCCTGTTTCATGTTAATCATATTGTTTGTCCTATGCAGGTCATGGAAATATTCATACAATTGAATTGATTTAATGCTGTGTCTCATTCACATTTGTAAAATACCTGCACGTCCTGCTAGAGGCATTAGGCAATCAATGCAGTCAATCATGTCAGAGTAGAAGCTGCAGCTAAAAATAGCTTCTTTCCACTGATAGTTCAAGGATTTTTTTTCCTATTCACTCAAGTCATGTTTCCTCAATGTTTGCGTAAATAGGCGGAGCCAAAGATTAACTACAGCAAAGAGTTCAAAAATAGGCTTTTTGTTTTATTATCCCTCTTTCTCTCTCGATGAGTTCGTTCTGTTTTCTCTGAGCTCTTGTTCGGTTCTCGTCAGGATTAATTACAGGATTCTCTCTCTCAAACACACACACGCAAAGAAAGAGAGAGCTAATGTGGATATTTCTGCTCCTCATCGATTACTTTTACAGTCATCAGAAGGTGAATGAAACATTTCATTCTTTCGGTCTTTATGCATTTCATAAAGCTGAGTTTAAACTGTGAGATTACTTAAATATTGTGGTTGAAGTGAAAGTCACATGCCAATCATTGCGCAGGACACACTGTGGATGGAAGGCAGTGTGAGACGGATCACATCTGGAGTATCAGACCCTGCAGAACAGATAAAGTCTGAAACGAGAGATGGAAAGCATAAAGAAGTACTCAAAAATCAATGAATCATGGGAGAAATGTGTACTGATGCTTATTCGCAGAGAAAGCATGCAGCAAAAACCAAACAGTGAGTATTTTATTTGCAACTGTGTTTGGTTCTTTTAAAGGGCACCTATTATGCTCCTTTTTACAAGATGTAATATTGGTCTCGGGTGTCCCCAGAATGTATTTGTGATGTTTCAGTTCAAAATACCCCACAGTTAATTTTTTTTATAACCATTTGAAAATGTCATTTTGGGGCCTGCTTAAAAATGAGCTGTTTCGGGGGTATACCACCTTAAATGCAAATGAGCTGCATATCCTGCCCTGCCTTTGCATGAGGGCGTAACTTGATACCTATGGCAGTCGGTACTGATAAGAGAGTGAGAGAAACCGCTGTTTTGAATGTCATTCAGCGTACGTTTCAATCGGAATATATAATTAGTACGAAGAGACTCCGGCCGAATAAACACAAATGAGAATGGACCTGTATGTCTCGGTATGGTTATTTGATACATTTATGTACTTATAGAGTTGTTGTAATCACGTCCCATTTGCAATTATGGATGTGGAACATACACACAATTGATGTTTTATAAACAAGGTTCGGGAGAAGCACGTTCAAACAAATCATTCCAATCAACTCGTCATCAGGCAATTACACATCTACCCTATCAGCACAATAGGAAGCATATATAAATATCCACTGTCAACTCACCTAACATCACTTGACAGTTTCAGCATCCCTCCACCACCTCGACTCCTCACCCCTGGCTCATTCTTACCACATCCAGGGGGGGTAAGTACTCTGGGTTCGGGCCGCATACCAAGCCTGGAGCCCTCTCCTCTGGGTTTCGGGCCACATACCGAGCCCGGAGCCCTCTTCCCGGACAGCACGCCAAATACGCATTTTATCTGACTTATTTGTAAGTATTAACTCCTTGGAATTAGGATCCTTGGATCCATCTGTATAAATTTGTCCCATCCCCAATGTCCCTTTTCTTTCTTTAACGGCCCTGACGAGAACATCGATCTCCTCGGCTGTGAACCGATTGTGAAGCGTGCCTGGTAAATGCGCCGTTATAATAGTATTGCGCCATGGAACAAGCGCACATCATTCATCATGCTCTTAAAGGGAATGTGATATGACACTCTTATTGGTTTGTTTCCCGTTATGCCCAAACTACACCTATGGATAATGAAGCTACTTCAGACCAACCCCTTTTAAAGAGTCAACAAAGTTACTTGCGCTTTGCGCTTGCTACTTGCGTTTCATATTGTTAAAATAGGGCCCTCAGTGTTTACTGCGCATGTGCAACACAACAGAGGATCAATATGTGGTCAATCAAGGTGTCGGAAGAACAAAACATGCAACAATTAAGCCCTATAGGCTCTATGCACGAACCCTGATGACGTGTGTTCGAACGAATCTCAGTCAGCGTCTTTACTTCCGGAAGCGCGTTCTGCAGGCTAAGTGTATAGGCGGCAAAACTGTAATAAAATCCGTTTTCTCAGAAACGGAGACAACGATTTTTGAAACGCTGATTCGCTAGTCGAATTTCGTACGATATGAGAGCATACTAACACTCAAAGTTGTTGATTTGGCTCAAAATATATAATTTAAATAACTTCTCTTTTTTACTCTTGCGTGACAGCTAACTGCCTCACAGTGTTGTTGACATCATTCACGTTAACCGGAGGACGTTTTTATAAACAGCGAGTGTAATTTGACACTATCTCCACCGAACGCAAAACCGGCTTATGACCATAGACTGACGCAGCACCGGAAGTGAGTGGGCGTGCTGAGACAAATATGGAAGCGATCGTGCATAGAGCCTATTCACATGGGATGTGTATTACCTGGTGACCTCTAGTCATTTGTAATAATTTGCAGAGGTTGTCTGTGATCTTAATCCCATGCGAATCGGCCATGTTGTAATTTGTAAAGTAAAAATTGCCCCGCAAATGACCTACCATATTTCACCGAACACCAAGGTCCTGTGATAATATTAGTCATGTGTGAATAGAATGCAATAAAGAACAATTTTAACCTTCCTTATAATTTTATATTAAATTACTTTATTAAAAATAATTGCATCTTTTGCTTATTTACAAGTTATGGATCTGAACTTTGCTCACTTCGGACAATGCTTTTTCTTATGTTTCAGTAGAGCAGATGAATAACTGTAACTCTTCCCACATGAAGAGCACTGGTACAGTTTCTCTCCAGTATGAACTCTCTCATGAGCTTTCATGTGTCCTGACTGAGTGAAACTCTTTCCACAGTGTGAACACTTGTACGGTTTCTCTCCAGTATGAACTCTCTGGTGTGTTTTTAAGTCAAAGGATGAAGTGAAGGTCTTTCCACAGTCAGAGCACACATAAGGTCTCACACCAGTATGAATACGCTCATGCTGTTTTAAAGATATAAGATGTGAAAAACTCTTTCCACAAACTGAACAAAAGTGAGACTTTACAGCTGAATGAACATTAAGGTGTCCTCTTAAGCCTGATTCAAAAACAAATGTTTTATCACACTGATCACAGCAGAATGATCTCACTCCAGAGTGACGGCGCAGATGATCATTGAGAGAGCCTTTCTGAGTGAAACTCTTTCCACACTGAGTGCATGTGAATGGTTTTTCTCCAGTGTGAATTCTCATGTGTAGTTTAAGATTCCCTTTATGAATATAACTCTTTCCACACTGAGTGCAGGTGAAAGATCTTTTGACTTCAGATTTTCCAGCTTGTTTCTGTGTGAAATTCTCTTCAGTCTTTGAGACGACTGCATTTCCGTCTTCATTTTTGAAGTGATGAGGTTTTTGTAACAGATGTTTGTCTTCATTTTTATATGTCAGTTTTCCTTCTTCATTTGTAAAATGATGGTGTTTGTCTTCATTCACTTCCATCTGGTCTGAAACCAACATAAATTCACAAATGAGAAACAAAGAAATAAAGTTACATCTTAATTTAATGGCTAATTTAGTTTAGATGTATAGTTATTAGTGGTGTGCATAGATTATTTTTTTAATCTAGATTAATGTCACTGTAATCTTGGATTTAATCCAGATTAAAATGGCTCATTTAAATTCTGCCATAGGCATTCAGAATATGTGTACTACCCAAATAAATGACATGCAGATAGTTTGTATGATGGGCAGGGGCATAGCCAGACTCTCAGTACAGTGGGGGCGGAGCTAGACTCCGATTTTGAATTAATCCGATCTTGAATATCCGTGCAATATACAGATTTAATGAAGTGCACGTCACTGAAAGCAACGGATATGAGCTGCATATTATTGATCATCGGCTAATTTCAAAATCAGCAAAGATAGCAATAAGAGAGAGCGGTAACAGCCCTGGTAAGATCATTTCGTCTGCGAGTTACTTTCGCTTTGATTTGCGATAGATTGTGGCGCGCTTGCTTGATGAATAGGCGCTCAGTTGCTCAACTGAGGTGATGCGCATCGTCATATATGACTAAAATAATATGACATATAGCCTGGTTTCAACAACCAGAAGCATTTACACTTGTCCAGTTTCGTCTGGAATGCGGCCCAGACCACGTCCTCAAGTGGTTTGAGCGATTGGATTCAAATCCGTCTCGAATGTGTTTCGGAGGACAACCTGGTCTTTTCATGATCGAATAGCTATCCGATCACAGAAAATGCATGAAGTGACCAGGTGTAAACAGCCCCTTTGAATCCATTGTCTACTTTTGTGGAAAGTTGACTAGTTGTGTCTCTCGAGTTGTCTTCTCTGATACGGAGAATGGCAGCGAATACAGAAACTAGCCAGTCAGTCGTAGCCAGGCGAGTGTGAACGTGCATGATGTCACGCCCAGTCTCAAATTCGAGCCCAAATCCCTCTTATTTATTTCACTGTACAGGATTATAGAGGCGATCGCAGTGATCAGAGAAGGGCTCATTCAGCCCATATGTAATAATGTGTCACTTGTTGAGCCAAGTATGCTTATGTTAAATACAAAAAGTCTATCTCGTTCTTTTCCTTTTAATGCGCCCGATTTATATTTTCTCTCCATTTTCGTAACTATTCTCTACATTATACATTCACATCTCACGCCACCCACTGTACTCCTGAGGCAAGTAGCGTTCCTTATACGCTGTGTCTCAATTCATTAATGACTCACAAAATAAGCTCCAGTTCACACGCCGGCGCCTCCATATCGTGATTATCTATTGTCTGCTATATATACTTCTTATTTATTATATCCAAGCAATTGGTTGATTAAACCAAAACGAAACGAAAGAGCAATACAGAGCGCTCGTGAATTTACAAAACGAAATTCACCATAATGAAAGGCTTTGGACTTTATTTTTGATGTCAAAGTTTTAAAGCAGTGTTTCAGTGCCGCTATCAGAGTGGTCAAGTCCGTAACAGGGAACTGTCACATAACATTGTTTTTCCCTCATAAATGCGTACACGAAAAATAAGACAAAATGAATATTTTATGTTCTGTGGAGAGCCAACCCTTCTTCATCCGGTGAGTAGTATTACTTTTTGTACTTTTGCCACCTAAAAGTATGTTGTTGTTTTTTTGTCACATCCGTTACGTATTTACGTTACATTGTATATTAAATATAAAACGCATAGACTAATATTTTTCTAATGTCTGGACTCCTTTATTAAGGGAGAATGGATAAACAAACGTATCAATATATTGGTATTAAATGCCTCTTACAGTGCAATTCGGCTAGGTCTGCGCTAAAATATCAAGGTGAATGTCATCATAGCTTGCATAGTATAGACACAGCTCCCAACCCAAGTTTGAGAATAGATTGACAATATTTTTTAACACCCGATAAGAGTCACATTAACGTAGCACGTTAACGCCGATAACGGCCCACCACTAATATTTATATGTCAGTTTTCATCCAAATTAAAGAGATTGAAGGAAAACACCAACCTATTTGTTCCTCTGTATCTTCATCTTTTATTCTGCAGGGTTCTTCTTTAATCTCCATCTTTACAATAGTTTGTCCGTAGTTTCTCCTGGAGCAATTCCTCCTGCTTACTTGCTTTTTCTCCTGTGGGAAAATGGGAATATTCTCCAGCATTTATTTAAACTCATGAACGGCCGTGGGAGCTTCACTGACTGAAGGACTGAATTGTGGTCATTGTTGCTCCTTTAGCAGATGATCATCACACTTACAATCACTTGAGATTATTCAGCTCGGACTTTCCGCTAGAAAAAAACAGTGCTGGTCAAAGTGACCGAGAGAGTTATCGCCTCTTAATTAGTGAAGTTGAGGAAAAATGTAGGCAGGATATGTAACTTAAAAATGAAAATCAGGCCGTATAGAATGCAACATGTTTATAAGCCTAACTTTCAAATAGACAGAAAAAAAACATGAACGTCCCATTGGCGTTAATCAACGCCAATTGTTTTAACTATGGGTTCACATTCATAGTTTAACACATAAAATATCTCAATAGTAGCCTATTGTTTTTACTCAAGTAAACTTAATTATACACTCTAGTATGTCTCATTTAGCTGGTAACATTTAAATTGGCCACCATGAAATTAATCCTTGTCAAATGAACTGGAACAAACAAATAACTAGGCCTATAACATTGTCTCGCATCATTTTAGGCTACTTTACGCTGTTTTGCAGAGCTGAATTGTGCAGCTGCCAAATAAAAATCAAAACTTCCCAGTGTCTCTCCACAACTTGGAATGCGCATAAGCCGCGTAAGGGCCTGTTCACGTTTCGCGTCTTTTGCACGCTCAAATTTATTATTTCAAATGTAGGTGCGTGGTATGCCCACTAATAATGGAAGCGACGCACTCTTTTTTTCCAAACGCATTCGTGTCGCATCGAGATAAAAACATCTCGGTGTGGATTGAGGTAGGGCTGCTATTTTTATTTAATTAAAGTCTAACGGGAAAAAATTGCCGGTTTTTGAAAGCTTCGTTCAAATGGATTCAGTGTTTTTTTTTTTTTTTTGTCATCTTAATTTGTAAAAAGTAAAAAAGTAAAAAAAATATTTAGTGTTGGCCAATTTTATGTTTTTATGTGTATTATTTTATTCTGTTTTTCTCACTGTCAGAAATGCTGCAACTGCATGAAAATTTGATCTGTACCCCAGGTTCTGTTATTCTGTTCTGTATGTTGCTGTTTGCAATTTGCAGATTAAAATAAACCCTTTGATAAATAAAAAAAAAATGTTTGTATTTTTAATGGGTCACAAATATGCGTCGATTTTATTTTTATTTAATGCCAATATTGTAATCTTCATGCAGTTAACGCTTAATAATCGATTAACGAGCGGTGGTTTTACAGTCAAATAAATTAACCGAAATGAGCATCCCCACTGGATACATTTCATTGAAATCACACATGAGAACTTAGCAGGCTGTGAAGAAATGCAATCCTCCATAGGAGCGCTGTCACTGTCTGCGAGGGCATCACAACGCACACTTTTACGGCATCGGTAAAAGAAGCGATGTCCGCACACTCAATGCTTGTAAAATTGCAAATAATTATCGGTCGGTGTATTTTTTATTTATACATTTTGGTTTATTTTCAAATTCCAACTGTGTTAGAGAGGCGGGATTATTAGGCCATTTTAATCTGACAAATTTGATCGGAGAAATTTAATTTTGTCGGACATTTATTTTTTTACTGCAGGCCAAAGCCCGGTAACTTAATTACCGGACAACAGAAACGCAAAAGTTTAACAACTCTGCTCTTATTGTGTGCATTAATAAAAAACAACGCAAATAATGAAAAACCAATAACAATAATACGGCAGTGTACTTCTAAAAAGAGTAACCTTAGAACTGCATGAATAATTACTAAAAAAAAAACACTGAAATGATAGCCTAGTTATAGACTACTTAGCCTTAGCGCTGCATTTTTAGAAAGCGAATGAAACTTTATGTCTATAATGCAAAGCTCTATATTTTATTTAAAATAAGATAAAATGCCACATAGGCTATAATGTAGAAATGTTGTAAAGCTTTACACAAAGGGTACTGCAATCTAAGCAAACACTCACCAGATATTCCACAGTGGTTAGCCTATTTATTATCAGCGTTGTAGATCCTACGCACAAATGGGGCAGTTTACCAAACACTCCAGTAACAACTGCGCGTTACTGAATAGAAATAAAACAGGTTAAGCGCAACAAAATAAAATACAGGATTTACACGAATTTGCGATGATCACAGCTTGCGTTCCTCATACCGACTCCGACTGGCCACTCATGATGAGAGAGTGCGCTCCGCCTTAAAGGAACAGTATGGCAAGCCGTTTAACATATTAATAATTTTAACCTACTATTGTCTATTTTCATGCTACTAGCAGAGGTGGGAGTAAGTCACTAAATGCAAGTCTCAAGTCAAGTCTAAGTCTTAACATTGCAAGCAAAGTTATGTTGTAACAGTCATACTCTAAGAGTAACTCATACTCTTTGTAAAGTCAAGTCAAGGCGCAAATTGGTCATCAAGTCATACCAAGTCGCACACAGTTTACACATTTTTTAACTCTGGGACTTATATTACTTTATTTAGACACAGAGGGTAGATAGGTTAAAAAAAATTAACTTGTGAGTAATAAATATCATTGAGAGAATAAGTACTAGTATCTAATGAATAGGTACTAGTAGGCTAATGAGTACTAATATCTAATGAATAAGTCATAGTATCTATTGAATAAGTACTAGTATATATTGAATAAGTACTTATCTAATGAATAATTACTAGTATCTAATGAATAAGTACTATCTAATGAATACGTACTAGTCTCAAATGAATAAGTATGTATCTAATGAATAAGTACACCTATCTAATGAATACATACTAGTATCTAATGAATGAGTACTAGTATTTAATAAATAAATACTAGTAACTATTGAATAAGTACTGGTTAAGTACTATAATCTATTTAATAGGTACTAGTATCTATTTAATAGGCACTAGTACCTAATGAATAACTACTAGTATCTAATATACTGTATATTTACCAGTCACAATTGGCATACATACTAGTCAGAACTGAATAGTTGATATCGGATTGACAGATCCCCATAGAAGTCAATGACAAAAAAAAGTTACTTGTAACAAAATAATAGTTACCAGTTACTATTAAAATAAGTACTAGTATCTAATGAATAAGTACTAGTAACTAATAAATAAGCACTGGCATCTAATGAATAGTATCTTATGAATAGTATCTAATGAATAAGTACTAGTAACTAGTGCTGGGCGGTAAACCGGTTCAAACCGAAAACCGGTTTATATTTTCACCACGATTTTGAATTTGAATAAACCGCCATACCGGTGTATTTAATTACACAACGTTCGGAACGAACGTTACGCTGCGCGACACTGTTTCAGACGGACCCTTTACCCGTTGCACTACTAAGCACCGACGAGTGAGGGTAAACAAACAGCAGCGCTCTGTCACGTTAGATGGACAATGGATGCTGAAGAATTAGTACAACATGACAGTGATGACACCGAAGAAAAAGAGGAGCCGGGTCTGTTGTTTGGAGGTTTTTTGTTTTCCAAAATTCTCGCCAAAGGCGGCAACACAAGCAATTTGCTCCAGCACCTTAGCCGCAAACATGTCTTGGAATATCAAGAATGTATTAAATTAAAGTCAGCCGCGGATTCAGCGCCCTCCACATCAGAATGTAACAAGGGGAAAGCTAAAGAAAAGTCGAGCCAAATGTCACTTAAAAACGCGTTTGCTTATTATTGATTGTTTGATTATTGTTTCCATTATACAGGATAATCCTGTGTGCCAAGTAGCACTTTATATTCATTTTATGTTTGTTCTGGTTTCGAAGCAATAATTTTGAAGGAATAACTAATGCAAGTTGCATAATTTTGTTTTAATATTTTTTAATAGACCTCAAAAGCAATGCAAGACAAGATTTCCTTTTATATATGTACTTGAATGCACGTAATGTTCCTGGATTTGTACTTGAACTAGCAAAAGTATTCCAAGTTGTTCTAATTGTGTTGTTTAAAATAAAAGTTCTGTATTTTGACTGCAGTTGTCTTTGCACTCTGATTCCTCTCTTCATTAGATTCATGAATGGCTATTATTTGTAAACAACAGCATCATTTTCTGGGGCCATGCAAACCTGTAGTGTGGAATTATTCTACAATATTCACCAATGACAGACAGTAAAATAGACCATCCTAAGTCAATTTACTGCAGTAATTCCTCTCTCAATCAGTAGAAAATGCATTGAACACCTGACTATGCATGAAAAAAAAAACCGTCATAAACCGAAAAACCGTTATAATTTTGAAAAAAACCGTGATATCAATTTCTGGTCAAACCGCCCAGCACTACTAGTAACTAATACATAAACATTGGTATCTAATAAATAAGGACTAGTATCTAATTAATAAAAACTAGTATCTGACGAATAAGCACTATCTAATGAATAAGTAGTAGTATCTTATGAATATGTACTAGTAGCTAATGAATAAGTCCTAGTATGTAAAAAAGAAGCACCAGCTAATGAATAAGTACTAGTATCTAATGAATAAGCACTAGTAGCTAATGAATAAGAAGTAGTATCTAATGAATAAGTACTAGAACTCGTATTTAAAGAATAAGCTCCAGTAGCTAATGAATAAGTGCTAGTGCATAATGGATGGATTAAATACTAGTATCTAAAAAATAAGTATACTAGTAGCATGAAAATAGAGACTAGTAGGTTAAAATGATTAAATGTTAAAACGGCTTGCCATAGAAACAATGCCTAACTCCTTCTCCTTCTATGTTATGTGTGGGTGTCAACCAGCATTATGGTGCGTTACTGCCACCTACTATGTTGGAGTGTGGGCCAGAGCTTTCCAAAATAAATAAAACTGTATTAATAATAATAATATTTCCTATTTCTATTTATCTGTCAGGTTTCTCTCAAATTACAGAATAACTTTGCTACTTCAATATCAAAAACATTTTTAGACTTAATTCTTCCTGTTCAAACTTTTTACTTTCCTCCCTTAATACTTTTATACTCAATACTTAAATACTCACAAATTCTTGACAGTGGAGAATTACATGCTCCTCTATTTGACAACGTTCACAAACTACTGAAGGGTGTTTATTTATTAAGTGCAAAGTTTTATTAAGCCTAGTATGTCCTTTAGCCTTATCAAGATGTTCTCTTTATTGTTTCTTCTGGCAATCCTTCCTGTACCCACATCTTGCTGTAATATATAGATATGTCGCCCTGTGTTTCCTGTCTCCCAACTGTTTTGCCGGCCACTCCTTAATGATGTTTCGTTTGATTATTCCTTTAGTTTCAGACTTACTGAGTGGAACACACAATACCTCCTCCTGCACCACAACCTGTTTTGCTAATGCATCCACATCTTCATTTCCCTTAATCCCTCTGTGTGCTGGAAACCACATAAATGTTACCTGCATGTTCAAATTTTTAATTCTGTACTATGTTTCTTAGGTTTCATTTACTATATATTGCCTGCTGTTAGATGTAAATGACTGCAGTGACATTAATGCAGTGCATGAGTCTGTACATAAAATAACTTATTTAATTTGTAATTATTCTACCTTCTATAATGCTATTACAATTGCCAACATATCGACTGTATACTCTGATAGATGAAGTCCTTCTTTTACCAAAAAACATGCAATTGAGGAATACTAAAATCAAAACCTGCTTTTCCTCTTTTAGGATCCTCGGATCCATCTGTGTAAATTTGAACATATAGTGTGAGTATTCTATCTTCCATCAGTACTAGCCTGGGTTTCCCCATGCTGCCTTGTAACAGCACTGTTATGTTCACGCTGCTAGGCAGCCTGGACACCATGGATGCTTAATGTATAATTTGCAACAATAAAAACTGCTGCATCTGTGTTGATGAGAGAATCGAAGTGTATGTGCGTTGTGCACCCACTACATTATGGCGAAGCATGTGCGCTTAAAATTGTATATGGTACAAAATTACAGATAACAGTTCACCGGAAATGCCCAAGATTGTTGGGCAAGAGAAAATTATTATTTTAATTTAACTCCACAAAGAAAAAAAAAAACATCGCTTCACAAATTGTTTCATGGCAACACACTAGTTTTCTTAACTATTATTTTGACCTTCCCCAAAGGTTCCCCTTGTCAAACTTAACTACTAATTTCAGAAAATCATCCAGCTTTTGTTAAATCTGAATGTCAGTTTATTTACTTGTAAGTGTATTATTTGTAACCAATGGCCCTGAACATGTACTTTGCTCATTATACAACTTTGGGCAACGTTTTTTCGTATGAGTCTGTAGATGAGATAGCTGAGTGAAACTCTTTTCACAATGTGAACACTTGTAAGGTTTCTCTCCAGTATGAACTCTCTGGTGTGTTTTTAAGTTGCTGGATGTAATAAAACTCTTCCCACAGTCAAAGCACATATAAGGTCTCAAACCAGTATGAATACTCTGGTGCACTTGTAAAGTTTGCAGAAGTAAAAAATTCTTTCCACAAAGAGAACAGAAGTGAGGCTTCACACCGGTATGAACGTTAAGGTGTGCTCTCAAGTGTGATTTCAAAACAAATGTTTTATCACACTGATCACAGCTGAATGATCTCACTCCAGAGTGAGAGAGTAGATGATAGTTGAGGTTTCTTTTGGATGTGAAATTCTTTCCACACTGAGAGCATGTGAACAGTTTTTCTCCAGTGTGAACTTTCATATGCACACTTAGGTGTCCTTGATGTCTGTAAGTCTTTCCACAGTAAGAGCATGTGAATGGTTTTTCTCCAGTATGAATTCTCAAGTGATCATTTAGGTGTTCTTTCCGAATGAAACTCTTTCCACACTGAGTGCATGTATACGGCTTCTCTCCAGTGTGAATTCTCAAGTGTCTTTTAAGGTCTGATTTCTGTCTGAAACTCTTTCCACACTCAGAACAGGTGAAAGACCCTTTGACTCCAGATTTTCCCAATTGTTTCTGTGTGAAATTCTCTTCAGTCATTGAAACGACTGCATTTCCATCTTCATTTGTGAAATTATGGTCTTTGTCTTCATTCACTTCCATCAGGTCTAAAATAAGAATGAGAAACAAAGTTAATTCTTACATACAACAATTTGGCACAAAGTTTACAAATGAGTCACTAATATCTAATTTTCGATGTATTGATGTATTCCTCATCAGTCATGAAAGGAAATGAAGGAAAACACCAACCTATTTGTTCCTCTGTATCTTCATCTTTAATTCTGCAGGGTTCTTCCTTAATCTCCATATTTGCAATAGTATGTCCGTAGTTTCTCCTGGAGTAATTCCTCCTGCTTGCTTCTTCTTCTCCTGTGGGTAGATGGGAATATTCCCCAGCATTTAAACTCTCATGAACGGCTGTGGGAGCTTCACTGACTGAAGGAGTGAATTGTGGTCGTTGTTGCTCATTTAGTAGATGATCATTACCCTTACAATCACTCGAGATTATTATTAAGCTTTAATTGAATTAAAGGTTGATTTCTTTAATCAGACATCAATTCAATGAAGGGATGTGTACATAATAAAGACAAAGGAATAGTTTGTCATTTAAATGAGATTTACCTATAACTAGTTATTTCCAGTTCCAGTTCAAGGTACGTGCTGCTGCAATAATCATGCCTTGAATCTTGAATGGTATGTCATATTTGTATGTCTCAAAATGTCAATTTCTATACACAAAACTTGCCAGAAGTCATGGTTTAAGGGGTTAATTTACGTTTCGCGAGCGTAATGAACAACATCAGTCGGTTCTTATCGATTAATTTCTGAATGATTCACTAAGTGAACTGACTCATTTAGTCGTTTAAATTTAGATTTCTCATAGCAAAAAATTTACTCACTGTCTGAAAAACAGTAGATTTAAAGCAGCATAAACGGCCGTGTTCCACTTCTCATGTTTATGTTCCCTTTCATCGCTCACTTCTCTTCTTCTCCTAGACTCGGATGCTGCTTCGGTTGCTCGAGCGCCTCCACTGGCGGAACTCCAGCGATGCGAATTTTTTACATTTAGATTTTACAGGCAATGCGTCAGGCCAAAGTGAAAGTTGCCCACATATTTTAGCCCAGTGTTCTCAAACTTTTTTTTAAAAGAGTCGTTTCCCTGAGGCATTTCACCTTCCTTTAGCGTACCTCCTCTCTTCCTCTTAGACTACAGTCACAACGTCTTTATTAAGTGACAATATTTGCCATTAAGAGAATATTTTCATAAAGGTACAAAATAAAAAGTGCGATGAAAGACACGCAAGGTCTTATATAAATTGTTCTTTTTACCTGTGTCCGCTTGTAAAAAAGCAAAGGCAGCTGGAGAATGAATTAAACATATAGATTACTTTCCAAGTCAATACATATACAGTAGTATTACATTCAGACATTTGTGATATATATATATAAATATATATAAAAATATAAGACTATCTTTTAAAATCGATTGATACCAATATGGTCGACTGTCAAAGGGACCTGGCATATGGAATCAGCTAGACAGGGCACAAGTGCAAGTAAAAGGAAAAGAATCTGTGCTTACAAGGGCTGTAGTCAACCAAAGAAATCCTTGGTCGACCAAAGTCCTGTCCTGCGCAGTCGACTAAAAAAAAACACATACAATGTTTTGCATTTTGATTGAACATTTATTAAACAATTGTCATAGAACATTTATAAAAAACAACGAAAAAAAAAATCAATAATACATAAAACTATAATAATAATAAAATTCTTTGAAAATTAAGTGATTTTTTTAACTGCAAAGTGAGGATCACTGTCCTAGGTCCTGTACAGTCGCGCACCCGACCACACCACACGCTTCAAAAAATGTAACTGTTAAAACTGCCAAATGAAAAATCCTTTCAAAACAAAAGCTCTCATTTATACAGGCTGTATATATTCTTCTTTACTTTTAAAGCTATGGGTTAACTTTTGTCCAGACGATCGAGGCGCTTTAAAGGGGTGGTTTACTCCTCTTTTTCTTTGCATGATTGTGTTTATGGGGTGCAATATAACATGTATTCATGGTTTTTCTTTTTTTAAAAGTCTTATTTTTCATAAACTTCACCTTTATTGTAAGCCGCGCTCTCCTCTGTCCCCTGAACGAGCGGTTGACTTACTGATTCTATGAAAACACTCCCTCAGAAACACGTCGTGGGCTCAGATTGGTTAGTTTGGGCGGGTGTGTTGTGATTGGCTAAACTGTCGCTCGCGTTGTCCGGAAGGTTAACGCCCATTACCTTTACGGGGAAACACCAGCTCCGGTCCAGATGTAAATAATCGTGTCGAACTGCAGTATCAGTTTGAGGCAGAATCAGACAGAGAAAGCCGCGATGAAGCAAGTCAAATAGAACCACACCACACACGGCTCTTACTAAACGTTTCTGAATGATAATTTGCCATATTTTTTTAACCATATACACGTTTGTTTTACACAATAGCATCTGACTGGCAACGATAGCAACTGACTGGCTACTAATGTTAAGCACAAACAACGGTGGCAAGTTTACGTTCTTGATCAAATCGAAAATAAAGTCATAAAGCATATATATACATGAAAAATACGTTTAAAACATTAGTACTTATACAAAATTCAGGTCCATATTGTTTGTACGCGTTTGTCGTAGACACAAAATACTAGCATAACTAGTAGCTTGGTGGCTATAAAGCCAGCGCTGGCATTTTGAAAAACTAAAACATAAATAAAACACAGGCTAACGTTACGTCTGGAATTATACATGCAAATACATTTAAAACGATTAAGTCTTAGCCTGCTTACAGGTTGTGGCCCAACAACTGCTGCCTCTGGTTTTAAAGTTGGATCTGCTTCATTGTTTATTAACAGTTTCTTGCTGCATTGAACTCGTGGAGATTCTGGAAGCTGTCTCCCGTAAAATGCGCAGCACAGAGAGCTAGATTACGATCGTCACTTTCAGGAACATGATCAAACATAATTTGTATCCATTGTTGATGAAGTATAGCATCCGTGGGAAGCTTGAAACAAAGAAGACCTGACAGCTGGGTGAACACAACTCACTCGACGTCCTGCAGAAATATGCACATGCCATTTCCTGCATATTCCGAAGGGAGGGGTTCATGCAAATGTGCGGGTTAGTGACGTACCATAACCCGTTGTAGTCCCAATCGAGTCGTTTTTGTAGCCGTTTACACTTCCTGGTTTTTAAAAGACGATATCTCTGCTTACATTGAACTTTAAGCGCTGCAACTTTGCAGATACTGTTAATGCACCATCAGCAACATTACACACTATTTAAAATCAAAAAAGTGAAACCGGAATCAACCCCCCCTTTAAAACAAACACACAAAAAACCCAAATAGCCTAAAAAAAGCCTAATAATAATAGGCTGTAGACTATAGTAGAAAGGCATATATTTTTATTTTCGTTTCGTTACATTATTTCGGCTATATTCAAACATGTCAAAGTGTACAAATAAAAACAATAACAATCAACAACAAAAAATACAGCATAATAACACCGTTAAGGCTACTTACAAATCTGCAGGGCAGGCCTAGTCCACCTTTTTAAAGTTGTGAGCCAAAAACTATAACATGTCCACATTATTGAGTAAAAGACAGCTCCTCGACTTGTTAACAATAAATCCTGCTTTGGAAAATACGCGCTCTGCCTCTGCAGCAAAAACATAAGGAAAAAAAACAGCATAATAATAAAGCCGTTAAAGGGATACTCCACTTTTTTTGGAAATAGGCTAATTTTACAACTCCCCCAGAGTTAAACTGTTGAGTTTTACCTTTTTTGAATCCATTCAGCCAATCTCCGGTTCTGGCATTAACACTTTTAGCATAGCTTAGCATACATCAATGAAGTGCACAAGACCAGTAACAATTCTCTCAAAAAATTACCTAAATGTTTCAATATTTTTCCTATTTAAAACTGAACTCTTCTGTAGTTACATCGTGCGCTAAGACAGACGGAAAATATAAAATTGCAATGTTCTAGGCTGATATGCAGGGAACTATACTCTCATTCCTGCGTAATAATCAGGAAACTTCACTGCCGTGAGTGCAGCAGGTGCAATAAATACACAAACTTAGTCCCGGTCACCAGAGCCGGACAGTATTGGAGTACATTTACTTGAGTACAGTACTTAAGTACAATTTTGAGGGATCTGTACTTTACTCAAGTATCATTTTTGGGGAGTACTCATGACTTTACTCAAGTACATTTGAGAGGGAAATATTGGCCGTTTCTCAATATGCCTTCTTGTCTGTACTTGTGTTCTTGTGGACTTGTAAAACGTCATCAGTCGCGGCCCAAGTACTGTCCCAATACACAAGTTTGCATTTGCAAGAACGCTTAAAAATCCCGGATGTGTTCTTGACACTCCCATTTTATCGAGGATGCATCGGTTGGTAACTTGTGTGAACTTGACGGCAGAAATATCCCATAATTCATTTTGGCATTCGCGGAAGGAGCGGGCAGAGAGAGGCCGGTCAAAAGTTACCTGAATATTACCGAATATTACCGGCGTTTTTCCCTGCCGTTGGCTAGTGATGTACACAAACAAACAACAGAGGCAGAATTAAAATGAGACATGCTTTATTGCTTTATTGTTGTGAATACATTACATTGTAGTGTATGTAGAGTAATCCCTTAGGCTTGGGCGATAAAGCCTGTCTGTATAATAATTCCCGTTGTGTTTGGGCACTGCAGACGGCGTCTGTGCGGGGGTAACGTTACTATTGCGCAATACCAGCAAGAACACATCGTCTCAAACTGTCAGCAGCGTTCTGTGTGCTCGTTACCTCGTGAGTTCGTTCTTCTGAGAACAACTAGCTAGAGCTTTCTTCCCAAGAACACAAGTCCGTTCTTTGCATTCTTGGTTTTGAGAAACGGCCATTGTACTCTTTACTCCAATACATTTCTATCCATAACCGTGAGTAAAAAGTAACTAGTCCTAAAAAAAATAAAAATAAAAATGGACATAAGAAAAATTTCGGAAACCCTCAATTTGTTGTTTCCCTCTCAAACGTGATTGGATTGTGCAGGCGCCACTGATTGAGACAGCCTATCAGAAATCACCTTCAGCTTTCCGCCAAAGTCAACTCCATGGTCAGATTTAGATAAGAGACCAAACCATGGACGAAACAATGGATGGAGACGCAGCAGCTCCATCTAGGGAATGTACCAACCCGTGACCCCACCTCGCCACACTTGTACTTGTACTTGAGTAAAATTTGGCAATGGGTATCTGTACTTTTACTCACGTAATAACTCTGTGTACTCTGTCCGCCTCTGCCGGTCACGTTAGAAGCTGGGGACTATTTTCAGGCGCTGCGTCATACTCCTGCTGCGCTCATGGTACGACAGTGAAGTTTCCTGATTATTACGCAGAAATGAGAATATAGTTCCTTGTCATATCAGCCTAGAAAATCGCAACTTTACATTTTCCGTCTGTTTTAATGCACGATGGAACAACAGAAGAGTCAAGTTTTAAATAGGAAAAATATCAAAACACTTTGGTAATTTTTTTTCTGAGAAATGCTAATGGTCTAGTGCACTTCAATGATGTATGCTAAGCTATGCTAAAAGTGCTACTGCCAGAACCGGAGATTGGCTGAATGGATTCAAAAAAAGGTAAAACTCAACAGTTTAACTCTGGGGGAGTTGTAAAATGAGCCTATTTCCAAAAAAGTGGAGTATCCCTTTAAGGCTACTTACCTTTAAGGCTACTTACAAATGTGCAGAGCAGGCCTAGTCCACCTTTTTTATGTTGTGGGCCCAAAACACTAACATGTCCACATTTTTGGGTAAAAGACAGCTCCTCGATTGGTAAACAATAAATCCTGCTTTGGAAAATATGCGCTCTGCAGGAGTGGAGGGGATGCAGAGGATGCGTTTGGCTGCGCGAGCAAGTCGTGGATATCTCTCCTCATTATTTTCCCTTCTTGAAGTGCCCAACAAGCCGGCGTGCCACAGCCACCGTGCGCGACACTGGGTCTTCCTTTAAGGCCGCATTTACGCTCAGCGGTAAAGAGTGGCCTGCACACCTAACCAACTCCACGCCTGGCCACTGACCGGATCCCTTTAGTAATTCCACCGAGAGGACCATGTTGGCACCGTTGTCCGTTACCCGCTTCTCTGGTGGAATGTGGTAAGTGTCCGCGACTTGAGTGAGACGCACAGCGACATTTTCTCCCATGTACGTTTCATCCATCTGTTTTGTTTCTAACACAACGCTATTCATTTTCCAGTCCGCATCGATAAAATGGGCCGTAACTGTCATGTATGCCTCTCTAAGTGAAGACCACAAATCAGTTGTGAGGCTTACAGCCTCGGAGGATTGGAGAAACTGGTTTACATTTACTTTAAGTTCATCAAACTGCGAACGTAGTGCACGCATGACAGTCAGAGTGCGAATTAACCCACCATAATTGGGGAGTACTGCTGCTTCACTTCTTCTATAACCCCTACCATATCAATCCCCACCGTGATCGCCAAGTCCAACACACATACAAGGTCTACTCTAAACATGCTAAAAACTGATAATCAGTAGGCTACAGAATATCTTATTGTTATTATATATTAAAAAGAGAACCAATTTCCCATTAAAGTCTATGGTAGTCAATGTCAAATGAACACAATTACTTGGAGATATGTGAAACCTGAGCAATCTTTAATCTAATTAAGGAGCATACTATGAAAAACCATACTACCCACAGAAGAACTACATAGCGGTAACATACAAGAATCCGATAACCTGTTAATATCAGAACAAGCTGGGTATCATCAACACTACAGTATCCTACAAATGAGTCACATATACACACATTAAGATACACTACTTCCAGACATTGTATTTACATTATATAGCACTATATTTCTTGTCCAAATCTGACATAAGTATGTTATGTATGAGTATGTGAAGGTGTATATTGTATTTTATATGCATTATGCTTGAGGTGCACTGAAAACTGAAATAGTAAATGGCTATGTATTCCAACAAACACTGTTGTAATTGATGCAGCAAAGCAGGCTTGTTTTAAAATACTGACCACAGAGGTCGGGGTTTTGCAGCCGTTTGAGAGACGAGAGAGCAGACGCAGCACCATTTAACTCGCGCTGTTCCTGAAATTGCGTCTCAAATTTTCAAACTACTGATTTGGTTTTATAATACAAAATAAATAAGTGAATCAATGTTTGCAATGTATGTAAATAATAATAATTAATATCTCAAATCAAAGTGAAAGTAAGTCGCAGACGATTAACACTGTAAAGAAAAGAAATGATCTTAACAGTTCTGTTGCCGCGCTCTCTTATCACCGTCTTTGCTGATTTTGAAATTAGCCGATGATCAATAAAATGCAGCTCATATCTGTTGCTTTCGGTGACATGCACTTCATTAAATCCTAATATAGTGCGGGAATTGAAGATCGGATTTATATCCGTTTTGCAAAACCACATTTATGTGACCAGGTGTAAATGGAAGCGTTTTGATAAATCAGATAGCTATCCGATCTGAGAAAACGCATGAAGTGGCAAGGTGTAAACAGCCCCTTTGACTCCAGCAACTTTCTGTATGAAATTCTTTTCAGTCTGTAGAATTGTTTCCAGCTCTATTTATGAAATGCTGTTTGTCTTTGTTCACTTCCAATGGGTCCAAAAAAGAAAATCATGGGAGCAACAAATGACCAAAATCTAGTTTACTAGATTACTATTGAGTCTACTAGTATCTAGTTTTAGATGTATAGTTATATGTAATTTTTCATCTTAATGTTCCTCATCAGTCATTAAAGAGAATGAAGGAAAACACCAACCTATTTGTTCCTATCTCCATCTTTACAATAGTATGTCCGTAGTTTGTCCTGGAGTAATTCCACCTGCTTTCTTCTTCTTTGGGAAGATGGGAATATTCCCCAGTATTTAAACACATGAATGGAGCTTCACTAACTGAAAGAGTGAATTGTGGTCATTGTTGCTCAATTTAGCAGAAGATCATCACACTTACAATCACAATCAATTATTCAGCTTTAAGTGTATTGATCAAACATCTGTTCAGAAACAATTCAACTCAGCTAGCTCCTTTAATGTTCCTCTTTCATTGGATATAATTGAAGTGGATTAAAAACACTTCACCAGGTTTCATTTGTTCATGACAAAAAATGAAAACAACTCAATCTTCATGTTATTTTTGACTACTCACTTTTGACTATTCTTCACTTTTGACTATTTTAGTGTAAAATTGCATTTGTGTAACTTATGTTATGTTCACATCATGGACACACCAAGACAAAACAAGTTGTAGTCTTTGGAGACAGTTGACTAAAAGTTGACTTCAACTAGAAGTTGAAGATATGCACACATTTGCACACAAAAAAGTCTTGTTTCAAAATTTCTTTAAATGCCGTATAGGGTAAGGTTAATCCGATTACTGATAACACAGAGGCAGGGGCGGACTGGGACCAAAAATGTGGCCCTAGACTTTCCGGCCCAAAGCAGCCCACCACATCCCACATCATAACAAATTAGCCCATTAATGTGCAGAATATGTTTTAACGCCACTTATAGCATGAAAAATATAACACAATACAAAAATAAATGCTATTTAAACATTTATTTTAATTAACACAACATATCAGATAGACAGGGGGAGCTAGCGCCATCAGAGCCTGTTGAACTGCTCTTTGCACCAACGCGTACCTTTTCAGCTTGAACTTTTCTTTTCATCCATGGCTGTTCTTGGATGTTACGTCATCTTACCTGAGAGTTCATGAGGGAATATTTAAATATTAACATGAGCGGAGTGGAAGAAAGAAAGTGTTTGGACTGATATTCAAAATGGTGAGCACACACTGCTTTGTTTATGGTTTGTGTATCTGTAGCGGGCAGCCACGGTTTCTCTTTTTTAATGATGAATATATCTGCAGAAAAGACAGTTGTCTCATTTACATGCAGGTGCAGAACTCCTCTACATTCTAGCTGAACATTCTAGCAGACAGTCAGCTGTAGTTCTCTTGATGTGTTAAAGTGCAGCTTTTTTTCCCGCGAGGCGAGAAAGGCAACGCTTCCACAGGCGAAGCGAGGGAGTTGGCTTTCATCTGCATGGCTTGGTATGTTTCCTGGACGTGAAAAAGGAGCGCAATGGAGTAGACCAATCTAATTAAAAGGGAGGGAAGGCAATACACTCAATAAAAGGCATAGAAGGCAATAAAAGGCGTTGCCATAAAAGGCAATAGAAGGCATAACACTCACGTGCATCCACAAGAAACACTCCTTGTCGGCCGCACCTGCGCGATCGAGTCCCTCATCCATTTGCGTCGAAAAGAAATGTAATGTTATGATTTACGTCATTGTTTTGTATATATGAAGAGTTCAGATGCAAAAGCCTCTAAGTGCCATTTGAAATTTTCTTCTAAAATGATCATTTTTATCAAGCTTGTATATTTAAGTTCAGTAATTTCACTTAAATGGCAATGAAGATTACCTATTAATTGTCATTTAAGTGAAATTACTGAACTAAAATATACAAGTTTGATAAAAATGGTCATTTTAGAAGAAAATTTCAAATGGCATTTAGAGGCTTTTGCATCTGAACTCTTCATATATATTTATATATATAAACATTTATATTTGTGTATCGGGCCGGCCCACATTGGCCAGCAGCCCACTGGGTATGGCCAGTCCGATCTACCAAAATTTTGGGGGCTTGTCTAGGATATTCCTGAGAAAAACAGGACTGAGAAGTCATCCTCCATCACAGGCAAGTTGTTTTTAATAATTTCCTCTGGTGGCAGGATTGCTTGATTTATCTTACAATAGGCAGAGAGAGCCCAGGGGGTTCCAGGAAGATGTGTCTGCAAGGGTACAGTTTGAATGCACAATTGCCTAACAAATATTTTTAAGCAGTGATCCCTGCAGTGCAAAGATGATCTGCAAAGATGCGCAACAAAATTCAGTAAAGTCCACAGTGTGTTCTGTCTCAACATATACTTTCCTTTCACTAAGCAGTAAACTACCGCAAAATAAAATAAACATTGCAATTAATAGTGAAAGGTAATTTAAGCAATTTTGAGTGTGGCATGGTTGTTAGTGCCAAATGGGTTGGCCTGAGTATTTCTCAATCTGCTCAGTTAATGTGATTTTCATGCACAACCATTTCTAGGGTTTACAAATAATGGTGTGAAAAGGGAAAAACATCCAGTATGTAGCAGTGCTGGGGGCGAAAATGCCTTGTTTATGCTAGAGGTCAGAGGAGAATGGGCCTACTGATTCAAGCTGATAGAAGAGCAACTTTGACCGAAATAACTAGTTACAACCGAGGTATGCAGCAAAGCATTTGTGAAGCCACAACACGCACAACCTTGAGGCGGATGGGCTACAACAGTAGAAGACCCCACTCAGAAGACCCCAGCAGAAGGTACCAATCATCTCCACTACAAATAGGAAAGAGAGGCCACAATCTGGAAGAGCTCAATAAAATTACACAGTTGAAGACTGGAAAAATTTTGAGACATTCAGATGCTAGAGTCAGAATTTGGCGTAAACAGAATGAGAACATGGATCCATCATGCCTTGTTATCACTGTGCAGGCTGGTGGTGGTGGTGTAATTGAGTGGGGGATGTTTTCTTGGCACACTTTAGACCCCTTAGTGCCAATTGTGCATTTTTTAAATGCAAAGCCTACCTGAGCATTGTTTCTGACCATATCCATCCCTTTATGGCCACCATGTACCATCCTCTGATTACTACTTCCAGCAGGATAATGCCAAGTTCAGACTGCACGATTTTCAAAGTAGTCGGGTCGCTGTTCTTTACACACTGCATGACTATCTTGGCCAGCATTCAGTCACTGCTGTATTCACACTGGACGATTGATCGGAACAGAAGGTTTCACACTGCATGACTTTACAATAGGAAAAATAGCCGACAGACTCCGTCTAGCACGCAAACTACATTTCACAACAAACACGCGTGAGATATGACAAGTAAACAACGCGCGACACCACACGTGGAAGACCGGAGTTCTCACGTGAGACTTTTTTTTCGACCCAGTTGTGGTATACAGCTCAGGTGAAACATCAAACAGACACGAGTGCTCCTGCAAAATTTCTACTAATTTTTATTCCATTTATTGTGTCCAAATAGAGCGAGAAGAAGCTTTTTTTCTGAAACAATGCCATATCATGTTGATATATAGCCTATACGTGATCCATAACTCCTCCCCGAACTCCCTGCTGCTCTGTATCTTGCTCTCTCACTGGCTGCCGGTGATCGCCGATGTATTTTTAGTCAAAACACTTTTCACACAGCAGGATTTTGAATCGCCGACAGGTCCAGATATCAAGCATGCCAAATATCTCACGGGCGTCGGCGACTCGTCGGTGATTCTCTCAGTTCGCGTCTTTGCTCATTCACACTGCGTGATTGTCACTCGCGTGAACGAGCGCCGATTTGCCTGTGATTTCGGGCATTTGTCGGCGATTTCTCAAAACCTGTCGGCGAGCCAAAATCGTGGCTAAAATCATGCAGTCTGAACTCGGCATAATGCACCATGTCACAAATCTCGAAACATTTCAAACTAGTTTCCTTAACATGACAATGAGTTCACTGTGCAAAAATGGCCCCCACAGTCCCCACTCCCAGATCTCAAACCAATTGAGCATCTTTGGGATGTGGTTGAACGGGAGCTTCGTGTCCTGGATGTGCATCCCACAAATCTCCATCAACTTCAAGATGCTATCCTATCAATATGGGCCAACATTTATAAAGACTGCTTTCAGCACTTTTTTTAATCAATGCTATGTAGAATTAAGGCAGTTCTGAAGGCGAAAGGGGGTCAAACACAGTATTAGTATGGTGCTCCTAATAATCCTTTAGGTGAGTATTTATATTTATAGCTTAAACGGCATAGAACTTTGAGGCTACACATAATCTACCTAAATTTTGGGGGCTTGTCCAGGATATTCCCTAGAAACACAAGGACTGAGAACACAAGGGTCGCTAAACTCTTACGATAACAAAGGCATATATTGATGAGGTAGATTCTGCATTAAGCGGAATTATGGATCTTGTCAAGCTGATGGATATTTTATGGATGAGTGAATATAGTGTTGTTTTTAACATGACTGTGATGTGAACCAGGGCGCGATTGCTAGACATATACCAGCACCACACGCAATGCGAGTCACACATATATAACTTAAAGAAATAAGGAAATTTCATTCTACAGAACTACATGCAAGGGCTGGATTAATACTAACATGAGTCAGTTTATTAGACGAATTAAACTTAAAGTAACACAACGCTGTTTCACTTGCTGTAACAGTCACAGTTAACGGCATTTGTGCATGTTGAATGTTGTTAGTTAGGTTGTTTGTTGGCTGTATGAGACTGAGCTAGATTAACATTAGAGAATAACACACAGATCATATTCTAACTTTTCATCATGTTGAACTAAATAACATTGATAAGTTTGCTCACCATGCTCAACATTTGGTCACCTGTTTAATAAAGTAACCTGCAACACTCACGTCTCTTAGTCAAAGTTAGTCGCGTACGTGCAGCTCTCGGCATCTCGAAAGATGTTGATCTTCGTTTTAGTCCTATTTTTGTCTGCTTGCCATGGTCCATAATGTTTGAACAAAACAACAACAGCGTGACTGCCCTGCTAGGCATAACCCGGTTGTCCACGTCTGTCGCCATGGTTACTATTGCAGTACGAGGTCAAACCTGGTGGAAACCGGGGGTAACGCTAATATGAAGTCATTGACTGGCGACTCCTCACCCCTGCTCACACGCCCCATTTCCTTGGTTAAAATCACAATTTTCTCACGATTTACAAATAGTTGAAAACATCTGGGACATTTTAAGTAATCAACTAAACAAAATATATAATATTGTCCTAGTGGTTTTTACTGCATTTTATTTTACTGCAAAAATCCTGCATATTGCACCTAAGATTTTTGTTGCCGCTTTTACACAAATGCCTCATATACATGTTTAAAAAGAATAATTGAACTCCACAAAGAAATGAGAAACATCCCTTCCTACACCATTTTAAGGCAACACACTAGTTTTCTAAACTATTATTTTGACCTTGCCCAAAGGTTCCCCATGTCAAACAATCAAACTTCACGGCAAATTTGAGCAAATTATCCAGCTTTTGCTTAATATGAATGCCAAATTATTTACTTGTAACTGTAAGTGTAATATTTGCGATTGATGGCTCAGAACATGAACTTTTCTCATTAAATAAGATTGGGCAACGTTTTTTCTTGTGAGTCCATAAATTAGATATTTGGATGAAACTCTTCCCACATGAAGTGCACTGGTGCGGCTTCTCTCCAGTATGAATTCTCTCATGATCTTTCAGGTTTCCTGACCAAGCAAAACTCTTTCCACAGTGTGAGCACTTGAAAGGTTTCTCTCCAGTATGCATTCTCCCATGATCTTTCAAGGATTTTGAGCAAGATAAACTCTTTCCACAGTGTGAGCACAAGTACAGTTTAGCTCCAGTATGAACTCTCTGGTGTGATTTTAAGGCACCGGATGTAATAAAGGTCTTACCACAGTCAATGCAACAATGAGGTCTCACACCAGTATGAATACGCTCATGCTGTTTTAAAGAGTGCAGTTGAGAAAAACCCTTCCCACACAAAAAACAAATATGAGGTCTCACACCAGCATGAACTTTAAGGTGTGCTCTTAAGCCTGATGCCAAAACAAAAGTTTTATCACACTGATCACAGCTGAATGATCTCAATCCAGAGTGAGACAGCAGATGATTGTTGAGAACGCTTTTGTAACGGAAACTCTTTCCACACTGACAGCATGAGAATGGTTTTTCACCAGTGTGAATTCTCATGTGCACATTAAAGTGTCTTTTATGAATGAAACTCTTTCCACAGTGAGTGCAGGTGAAGAGTTTTTCTCCAGTGTGAATTCTCATGTGCACATTTAGGTGTCCTTTATGAATGAAACTCTTTCCACACTGAGTGCAGGTGAATAGTTTTTCTCCAGTGTGAATTCTCATGTGTCTCTTAAGGTCTGGTTTATTCTTGTAACTCTTCCCACACTCAGAACAGGTGAAAGATCCTTTGACTCCAGATTTTCCAGCTTGTTTCTGTGTGAAATTCTCTTCAGTCTTTGAAACAACTGCATTTCCATCTTCATTTTTGAAATGCTGAGGTTTTGGAAACAGATGTAGATTGTCTTCATTTTTATACGTCAGTTTTCCATCTTCACTTTTTAAATGAGTTTTTTGAAATGTATATGGTTTGTCTTCATTCACTTCCATCGAGTCTAAAATAAAAAAATCAAATTCCCAAGATTATATTTAAGAATGACAAAGGAGAAACAAAGAAATACAGTTAATTCTAAATTTAGCACAAATCTAGTTTACTATTGAGTCAACTAGTATCAAGTTTGAGATGTATTGTTATATCCTCCTGAGAACCAGAGCCTGTATCCCTAAAGAATTTTAGTGCAAAAATTGGCTCCTAGCGGCCAAATTCTAAAAAAATTCTCAGTCATGACATTTTCTTAGAATTTCCCCTAAAAGTGACACGAAAATACCAATTAAAGCTATTCCTCAAGATTCCTAGCGCTTAAAAGGGCGAGATCTGCTAAGAGCAGGGAAGAGGACTTTTAGTGGCTTAGGAGTTCCCCTAAGCAGCTGCACAAAATGTCTTTTTCCCTTTTTTCTCCATTTTGTGTTTGTAGGATATTTGTTAACAAGCCTTCATAAATAGAACCGGCAGAAATCACAGACATTGATAAATGCTGAGCCATGTTACCCATGTTTAGACCACACTGAGTTGTAACGTTGCAATTTCTACTTCATTAAGGACAGCCCCTTTAGATAGGCCATCTTGTTTTCAATGGGGTCCATATGGGAGTGAAAGTACAAAATCATTATTTGAACAGGGTGTAATGAGCTTAAGTTTTCACATATTTTAGATTCTAACGTTAGGCTATAACCCCTACAGCTTACTATTCATTTTCCAGATATTTTCTTGAATGTGAAATATTATTTACAATTACAGTCTGCATAAGATTAGAGTGTATAATTATGTTTATTGATTTGAGAATACATCCTTTGCTCATTATCACCAAAAGTTCATTTTCATCAAACTTGTAGGATCAACCAATCACGGCTTTTGAAATGATGACTCATACCTAGCAACGGGTCAACCACACCTCACTAAAATAGGATTTTCCATCCCCTTGCTCAGAGTTCACTGAAAATGTTCTGGAATCACTTCTAAGCTAAAACTCCTGGCAAGGAATTTTTAGGTTAAGTTAGGAGCTCTCTGAGAGGATTCTCAGAATCTTTAGGGATACGGGCCCAGAAATGTATTTGTCTGAATTTAGTTCATGTCATTGCATTTTTTGGAGAATCCAGTTTAAAGTATTTATATATATATATATATATATATATATATATATATATATATATACATACAACTGCTTTTTCAACTTTAGAAATTGTTTAAAAAAATCTGCAAGTTTACAAAGCTCGAATATTTTATTAAGCAACATTCACTTCCCAAGAACTACAACAAACCAGTCGATTGGATTAGAACGCGTTTTTACAGGGCTTTGTGAAGTCATAATGTTCCACATTTAAATAATTTATGCATACAGAATAAGGGTTGGTTGAGCTGCATTAGAGAAGACAGTGTTGTCCAAGAGACAAGAGAGGAGAGTGATGTCAAGAGACACTTTTTTTCACCCCGTCTCCAAAACTCATTTGTTTAACCTTCTTAAGGTTGATGAACTTAGAGAAGTTCAAATTTATTTTAAACAATCTTCCTGAACATTATAATTCCAACGTTTATCTTTGTGCTGCAGAATTTTAGCTCCTGGTCTCTGCTTCGTTCCCGTTTGCAGACCTTTTCTGCCCTTTCTTTGTTTATGACGAACACAAACTTTCTTCTGAGCACAACAGACATTACTGACTGTTATTGGGTTATTTGAGACAGTAATGTTCCCTTTAGATTATTTCTAGTTCAATATCAGAAATAATCTTATTCATCATCAATAATCTTAATCTCATCAATATTGCTGATAATATTAATGCAGTGTTATTTTTTTAGATGACTGTAAACACTTTCTATCGTGAAAAAGAAAATATTAAGTTTAAGTGCAAGATGTGCAGTGACAATTAACCTGCATTGCATGTTCTCAAAGAAGTTCAATGAAATGTAATGTTCTCTACAGAGGAAAAAAGTCTATGCCTGGATCTCAAAGTGAGTTTTCATCTTTATGTTCCTCATCAGTCACTGAAGAGAATGAAGGAAAACACCAACCTATTTGTTCCTCTGTATCTTCATCTTTTATTCTGCAGGGTTCTTCCTTAATCTCCATCTTTATAATAGTATTCAGTAGTTCCTCCTGCTTGCTTCTTCTTCTCCTGTGGGAAGATGGGAATTTTCCCCAGCATTGAAACTCTCGTTGTTAATTATGAATACAACTCCTAAAGCTGTTTTTTTTTCTCCGTAAAATGAAAACAGCTCACATCTTCACGAATTGTCATGTGGAAAAAAAAACAGTCAGTAACGAATTTACGTTATACGAGAGTAATAAATATCTGTCGGTTAATTTTGTAATGTAAAGTGTCGATTTATTTTTGACTCACAAAATGAGCTGACTAGTTTAGTGGTTTGGATTTAGATTTCACCTAATATGATAAACTGAATGAATGTACTCACAGTCTGTCTGATAACAGAAGATTTAGAGCAGAATGAACAGCTGTATTTCACTTCTCATGTTTATGTTCCCTTTCCCCGTTCACTTCTCTTCTTCTCATAGACTCTGGTGTTGCTTCGGTTGCTCCAGCGCCTCTACTGGCGGAATCTTAATGAGGGAAAACACCAACCTGTTCGTTAATCTGTATCTTCATTTTTTTTTAAATCCATCTTTACAATAGTATGTCGACTCTGTAGTTTATCCTCGAGTAATTCCTCCTGCTTGCTTCTTCTTCTTCTGTGGAGATGGGAATATTCCCCAGCATGTAAACTCTCATGAACGGCTGTGGGAGCTTCACTGACTGAAGGAGTGAATTGTGGTTGCTGTTGCTCATCTAGCAGCAGATGATCGTCACACTTACAATACCTCGAGATTATCCAGCTTTAAGTGTTTTGCTGATTTGTGTTGCTCTTACATTAACGTAAGATATGATTTGCATGCATTAAAACTCTATTTACCTTGTTTCAATACATAAAATGAAAACACAAATAATAATCTTGACAAATTGTACTGTAGAAAAACAGTCTGTAACGAGTTTATGTTTCAGGAGCGTAATGAACAACATCAGTCAGATCTTTCATATTAATTTCTGAGTGATTCACCATTGAACTGACTCGTTTAATGTTAGTCGTTTGGATTTAGATTTCTCTAAATTTCTCTTTTAGATTTCTCCTAAATATATATATATATATATATATATATATATATATATATATATATATATAACGAATGTACTCACAGTCTGAAAAATAGCTGATTTTGAGCAGAATGAATGGCTGTGTCCACTTCTCATGTTTCCCTTCCCTCCCTCACTTCTCTTCTTCTCCTAGACTCAGATTCTACATGGCAGACAGTAGTCGAAAGACATATGATAAAGGTCGGTAACCAGAATCAGTCCAGGAAACATCCACAAACCCAAAGGAGCAAAGAAACGAATGACAATAAATATCAGACAAATTAAATGAAAAACTAAATCGTGCGAGTGAGTCACATTAGAAAATTAAGTTGTAGGTTGTGTTTGAATAATTATTTATCTTATTTAGCTGAGGTAAATTAAACACAATAGGCAACTCACATATCCTTGCTCGATGAAGAATGAGTACAGATGTCGTCCAGTGGTTGACAAGATAGGCACAACCTTAAGCAATGGCCCTGTACGGTAGTTTAATGTCAACATTGTGACGCTGCAACAACCTTCACCACACAAACGTAGTTAAAGCAACCTTGCGGCCATGTTATTTAAACAATGTTAGAAGAGATATCGGCGCTTCAGTAAAGAAAAAATTATGTATATTTACAGAAAGGGAGCAAAACAAAAGACACAATAAAAAGATGAAATGAAAAATTCAGTGCATGGAACATGGGGAACAAAGTCCAAATGAGGCTTGATATTGAGCCCAGAGTGTAAATTTAGTAATCATGGAATTGTTTCTAAATGACTATTTGAGCAAAACATTTGCACCTGAATAATCTGGAGTGATTGCAAGTGTGATGATCATCTGCTAAATGAGCAACAACGACCACAAATCACTCCTTCAGTCAATGAAGCTCCCACAGCCATTCATGAGAGTTTAAATGCTGGGGAATATTCCCATCTTCCCACAGGAGAAGAAGAAGCAAGCAGGAGGAGTTACTCCAGGAAAAACTACAGACATACTATTGTAAAGATGGAGATTAAGGAAGAACCCTGCAGAATAAAAGATGAGGAACAAATAGGTTGGTGTTTCCCTTCATTCTCTTTAATGACTGATGAGGAACATTAAGATGAAAACTCACATAACAATAGCATCTAAAACTAGATACTAGGAGAAAATTGAGATTTTGAACCATGCTTATTTTTTTTCTCATTTATCCTTTTATTAATTTATGGGAATCCCATTTGTTTATTTTAGACCTGATGGAAGTGAATGAAGACAAACTGCATCAGTTTCAAAAACCTCATTATTTCACACATGGAGATGGAAATGCAGTCGTTTCAAAGACTGAAGAGAATTTCACACAGAAACAAGCTGGAAAATCTTTAGTCGAAGGATATAAATCAACGCTGAATAGACACACGATTATTCACACTGGAAAAAAGCTGTTCACATGCTCTCACTGTGGAAAGAGTTTCATTCAAAAAAGTAATCTCAATAATCATCTGCGCCGTCACTCTGGAGTGAGATCATTCAGCTGTGATCAGTGTGATAAAACATTTGTTGTAGAATCAGACTTAAAAAAACACCTTAATGTTCATTCTTCTGTGAAGCCTCACTTTTGTTCATCTTGTGGAAAGACTTTTTCACGACTGGAACATTTAAAAGAGCATGAGCGTATTCATACTGGTGTGAGACCTTATGTGTGCTCTGACTGTGGAAAGACCTTCACTTCATCCAGCCACTTAAAAAGACACCAGAGAATTCATACTGGAGAGAAACCGTACAAGTGTTCACACTGTGGAAAGAGTTTCTCTCGCTCAGGAAACCTGAAAGTTCATGAGACGGTTCATACTGGAGAGAAGCTGCACCAGTGCTCTTCATTTGGGAAGAGTTTCACCATATTGTCGAATCTACAGCGACATAAGAAAAAGCATTGTCCGAATGTGTCTAACTAAGTGATCAAAGTTCAGATCCATGACTTCTATGTAAATGATTAAATATTCAGATTAAGCAAAAAAATGGAACTACCTTAAATACAGTAAATTAATCTAAAATTAGTAGGAGGTAGGTTAATTTTTTTTTATTGCATAGTAAGTGTTGCATGTTTTGTTCTTCCGACACCCGTATTGATCCTCTGTTGTGTTGCACATGTGCAGTAAACACTGAGTGTCACTGTATACAAGATGAACTGAACAGTAAAGCAACAATGTGAAATTACTCGAGTCAGAGTCATCACTCAAGCAGTTATTACTACTATATTCACCCCATACTGGGACTGCTTTCACTGCAGCAACAATAACAAGGTTGAAGCAATGTGCATTACAGTGGACGTAAAAAGCACATTTAGCCTCCGCTTTGATTCTCGATGCAAGCTCACTGTAATTCTACCAGAAAGACTCTGCAGAATAATACTGTAACGATTATGAAACGAGTGGTTTGTGTGAGAAAATGAACAGTATTGATATCGTTTTTACCTCTTGTAATCAGTCACGTCCAAGTAATCTGAGAGTGAGGGCGCTTCTGTCTGCGCAAGCACCGGAAAGCGCCGGAAGTGATGTCTCGCGTGTGTATGTCACTCATTGTTTACACAGAGGTTTCGGAAGTGTTACCTTTCACTGTAAAGATCTAAACACATCAAGATATATAGGAAATTACAATGGAAAACAATTTCGTTATATCAACAGACAAATGTTCATATTTTCCACAACTGCGCGAGAGATCACTTCCGGCATTTTCGGGCGCTTGTGCAGACCGAAGCGTCCGCACCTTCAAATCACTTGGACATGGCTGTGGTTACAAGAGGTAAAAACGACATACCGTTTGTTTTCTCACACACCACTTGTTTTGTGTCTTAGGCCATCAATGTGTACTTACATTTATGAGTCATTAAATTATGTTTAATTTGGACTTCTCTGTTCATGCTCTTTGAGGTGGACCCCATAAGAAAACTATTTATTTAGCTTAAAAAGAATTACGTAAGAGTCTTACGCCACTTTCCAACCAAGTAGTTACAGGAACTTAGTTATAGGAACTGTCCACTTCTAAACAGTTCTAATAACTACTCTCCCTCAAACTTGGTTTTGCTGCTTGTGTTCGCACTGGCCAAGTGGCTATAGGAACTTATCTTTCTCCTCTCGCAGCATGACGTTCTGGTCCTTCCTAGCCTCTTTCCTTGATAAATAATCCTCAAAAAATTCCTTTCATTTTCCTGAGGAGGTGGACAGAAAGGCTTTTCCTCGCCCTCAGATGTGCCCTGACCTGCATCATCTAGCGCCTACTGCTTCTCCTCAAGATTACTGCAGACCCTGTTCAAAAGCATTGAACAGTATAAAGTTAGTATACTAAAAGCAGCCCTAAATAGTCTCACTACATTTTGTTACATTTTCAAAGTCTCTGTCTCTATCTTTGACGATAGTAGTGTTTGCTTTCTATCCCAAATTTAGTTTAGCCTGCTCATGATAGCCTACACAGCACAGGAATATACTACGACTAAAACAATCACACAACAAACTCATAGTCGTGATAGCCGAGTTGGTTGGCAATGCTGCGCCACACATTATCATTCGATTCGTTGTCCTTATAGTTTTTATTCATTTTGTCAAAAAAACCCCAAAAAAAACAGTTTGTCGACACATATAATTAGAAGGTCCTTCATTGTTGCTGTGACGTCACCTTTGTTTCTCTGTATGAGATTGGCTAAAGCATTTTCTGTCGCTACAATGGTAAAAAAAAAATCGTCATCGAAGCGAAAAAAAATATTAAAAGACGGTTTTTCACCGCCGCAGATTCGCGTTTGGTGTGGAAGCAATCATTACACAAACGGCTGATCAAAAATTAAAACCATTGCACGAATTATTCGCGCGTAAAAAATCTCGTCCACTGTGAAAGGACCTTTAATGGTTAAGATGCTTTCTGAATTACTTTTTTCTTTACTAGATTTTTTCATAAATTGTAATAGTAAACACCCACATTTCTAAGAATTCTCTTAGAATTTTGACATTAGAAGCGACTCTTTGCATTAAGATTGTTTATGAATACAGGCCCTGACGTTTTAAATCCAATTTTTGAAGTCAGATTAGCATCATCTGTTCAGAGAAAATAAAAGGAAACATGTCATTTCATGGTGTAGCCACTAGATGCCTTTATAGCTCTCTATGGAGAGGCTTGTGAATTCTTTAGTTGTTTTTTGGACAAAATTACTTACTTTTAAGATGTGGATTTTGAATTCAATTCAAATGTATTTGTATAGCAAATGTCACAATACATATTGGTTCAAAGCAGCTTTACAGAAAGTGCATTTCAGAAATGTACATGGAAAAATACACTTAGTATATTTTTAGTAGTATAGTATAATATAGTGTAGTATAGTATAGTATAGTGTAGAATATTTAGTATAATACATTGAATGTATTTCAAATTTTCAAATAATACTTTTTGCCATGGTTTTTAAAAAAAAAATTAAACAAAATTCTCCTCATGCTATTTCTGTCTGTTCTGTTTGGTTGTTTTCGGGGTTTTTTTTTTTTTTTTTGCTGTGCAGCACTTTGGGTAGCCCTGCTATAAATGTGCTATGTAAATAAAATTTACTTAGTTACTAAATTTGATGTGAAGTGTACACATTTTTGCATATATTGAACCCAAAGTGTAAATTCAGTAATCATGGAATTGTTTCTAAACGACTATTTGAGTAAAACATTTGCACCTGGATAATCACGAGTTATTTAAGTGTGATGATCATCTGCTAATGAGCAACAATGACCACAATTCACTCCTTCTGTCAGTGAAGCTCCCACAGCCATTCATGAGAGTTTAAATGCTGGGGAATTCCCATCTTCCCACAGGAGAAGAAGAAGCAGGAGGAATTACTCCAGGAGAAACTACGGACATACTATTGTAAAGATGGAGATTAAGGAAGAACCTTGCAGAATAAAAAATGAAGATACAGAGGAACAAATAGGTTGGTGTTTTCCTTCATTCTCTTTAATGACTGATAAGGAACATTAAGGTGAAAACTCACATATAACAATAACATATAAAACTAGACACTAGACTACTAGCCCTAAAACAGGCAATGTGTCTCGCGAGATACATCATTTTTATTGTATTTTTGGGGGGGCATAAGAAAGATTTTTCATCAGATCTTTTATCACTTATGACAGCTTGGTCTGTTAGAGGATGCTGGTCACATGATTTGCTTGCTTGTGATCAATTAGTCAGCCTAAACTTACCACTCTCCTGGAAAAAAAGAAAGATAAAAGAATGCTAACATTAATTCTGAATGTTGTCTTAAGGTGCTGAATTAAATTATTTTTTGCTTAGCATTTTCGACTTTTCCCTCTTTAAAGCAGCACTATACAACTTTTTCAACTTTTATAATATTTTTTCAAAACCCCAAGAGGTCCTCGCTCCTGAAGGTAAAATTTGTGGGGTACGCCAAAATGAGCGAACGAGTGATTTTTTTTATACTAATATTATAAAAACATTAATTTGTAATACTACGCCACAAAAACGTAACTAAGTCCCCCAACTCCAGTCTGGTGCATCATTCTTCCCCCGCCTAGCAAACGTGAAGTGCGTCAGAAACAGAACACGCATGATCAGTTTACTGTTGGTAATGTGTTGTGTAGCTTCGTCCTTTGCCGCATCCAATGTAGACTGCATTGCTTTCTTTTGAGGGCGCTTAACACACTCAAGCATCCCCGTAGAGCCAGGGCGGGCAGCTCACGCCAGCTCGAGACGTGAAAATATAGTGATCACTGCGTTTGGTAGGGGCTACATTCTTGAAAGTAAATAATACATGATTAGACGGACAAAATAATTGGTCAGGATATTTATCCTATGTCTGCAGACTGATAGTCATGCTTGTTTATTTATTTTTCTGGTGAAAGTGTCTTGCCTCAGGCTATAATGCAAATCGATTTTTTAAATTTGCAGATTCATTGCAGCTTGATATTATATTGACGATATGGCTATTATCTACCACACAAACATTGAATTAGCATATCTATTTTGTAAAATAGTAGCCACTTGCCAATAGGTTAATGCTACTATAAAGACGCTGGCTTGTATGAGGTAAGCAATCTTTTGACGTTTGAAAAAAATAAGGCCCATGAAACTATACTCATATGACCTGCAGAAACATATGCCAATGTACCTGGGATGAAGACATTTCGCACGCAACACTGGCAGTCTGTCCAAGCTGTGAGAACTCCTTCTTTCTGCAGAGTTCGGGAGAATCGCTTGTCAACGAATGCACGCGTGTATTCCCTAGTGTAACCATGACAGATTTTATGACAGTAGTAGAAGTAGGCAGACCCTGAGAGCAAAATTTCAAAAATGTCATAATGCTGCTTTAAGGGCTGGTAGAAAATCGAGATTTTGTTTATTAATTTTTATTTTTATTTCTTAAGTATCATTTTATTATGTTAAGGGAATTTAATTTGTTTATTTTAGACCTGATGGAAGTGAATGAAGACAAACAGCATCAGTTTCAAAAACCTCATTATTTCACGAATGAAGATGGAAATGCAGTTGTTTCAAAGATTGAAGAGAATTTCACACAGAAACAAGCTGGAAAATCTGGAGTCGAAGGATCATTAACCTGTTCTGAGTGTGGAAAGAGTTTCATTCGTAAATCAACCATGAACAGACACATGATGATTCACACTGGAGAAAAGCCTTATACATGCTCTCAGTGTGGAAATAGTTTCAATCGCAAAGGACACCTAAATGATCACATGAGAATTCACACTGGAGAAAAACCGTTCACATGCTCTCAGTGTGGAAAGAGTTTCAGTCGCAAAAACTCTCTCAACATTCATTTGCATTATCACTCTGGAGTGAGATCATTCAGCTGTGATCAGTGTGATAAAACATTTGTTATTGAATCAGGCTTAAGAAAACACCTTAATGTTCATTCAGCTGTGAAGCCTCACTTTTGTTCTGTATGTGGAAAGTGTTTTTCACAGCTTGAATCTTTAAAACGGCATGAGAGTATTCATACTGGTGTGAAACCTTATGTGTGCTTTGACTGTGGAAAGACCTTCAATTTACCCGGCGACTTAAAATCCCACCAGAGAGTTCACACTGGAGAGAAACCGTACAAGTGTTCACACTGTGGAAAGAGTTTCACTCGGTCAGGAAACCTGAAAGTTCATGAGAGAGTTCACACTGGAGAGAAACCGCACCAGTGCTCTTCATGCGAGAAGAGTTTCAACATGTTGTCTAATTTACAGCGACATAAGAAAAAGCATTGTCCGAATGTGTCTGAGTGATCAAAGTTCACTTCCATAACTTGTAAATAAGTAAAAGATGGAATAACCTTCAATAAAGCAATTTAATCTAAAATTAGTATTGAAGTTTGATTGTTTGATAAGGTGAACCGGTTTAAATGGTTGTGAATTGCTTTGTAAGTGTTGAATATGTTGTTCTTCCGACACCCGTAATGGTCATCTGTTGTGTTGTACTTGCGCAGTAAACACTGAGTGTTAAGGCCCGTACACACCGGGACGAATATCAGCGTGCGTTATTCGTCAGCGTTTTTCAACACGTTTTTTTGTGTTCATACCCAAGCGTTTTTCGCTGACGATGAGCCGAGTGAACACGCAAATTCATTCCCTGACACTAGATGGCGCTTAATGTAAAACGGAAATCCCCCGGTACACAAGGTGGCGCTGCGCAACTTTTATGCTTCTGATACTCGCTTTCACCACCGAAGAAGAGAGCAAGTATTTACGCGCATGTTTACACGCTTTTCTAAATCAGACAAAGAAAACATGGACATTTCAAGCACCAGTAGCTCCAACTCCAACAATGAGGAACTTATTATTCTGTTGAATGAGGAAAGACGCTGGAAAAGACGCCGATATTGAATACATCCCATAGCGACGAGAAGAGAAGAACATGGAGAGTTTCATCGACTGGTACAAGAGCTGAAAATGTATCATGAGCGTTTTCAGGGGTATTTTAGAATGCCCGTCTGTGAGTTCGAAATTTACTTCAACAACTGGCCCCCTCGCTGACAAAAGAACAGACACACTACCGTAAACCGATCGATCCAGAACAGCGTTTGGCCGTGTGTTTACAGTGAGTTCATTAATATTGTTATTCACTTCAATGAATGTTGTAAAAACTTAAGTGAAGAGTTGATAAAAACTAGTATTTGTCTATATCTATTTCAGTTTTCTAAGCACTGGGGACTCGTACCGCACTATTGCGTCCAACTTTCGACTTGGTGTGTCAACTGTGGCTTCGATAGTGAGTGAAACCTGTGATCCAATGTGGCATTGCCTCAACATTTGCATTGAACATCGTATTGTAATGTACTAATGATAATGCCTTCGAAATTCTGTTGATGTTGCGATGAACTCTATGACCTTCATAAATTCCCACGGCTTCTTGTTTTTGGCAGCCTGTCCACTTCTGCAATCATCCTCGTGCTTTTTTCTGGTATATGTATCTCGCACGGCTTTTCCATTTCTGTTTTACCTCCTCCACTACAGCACACAAATGGCGATCATCAAACATTTGTTGGAAAAAGTTATGAGCAACATTTTTTAAGCGCAACATTTTGTGTCACCGTCCTAGGTCGAGTTGCACTACTCGTGTAACTATTTTTAAATAGGGAAAACGTGGAGGTTTTTGGTCGCTTCTCTGCTTGGCCCATATTGAATGAACTGGGTTAGTTAAGTGCGATCAAAGTGTCTCGCGCACCAGAGCAATTGAGTGCACGCACTAAAGGTATGTATCAACTCGTCTTAGTTAAGGGAATAACATAGTTTAATATGAAAAAACGGTGGAGTATCCCTTTTAAGCGTTTGCATCAAAGGTCATTTCAGGACTTATCGGGGCAAAATTGACAGGGTTCCACCAAATATATTAATTACTGATTAATATGATTACTTTCATTCTGTCGTTATGGCATTCCTGCGCTGTGTCTGAGATTTTAGTGTATCTCTAATAAGATCAGTCACAGACATGATCCACACACGATCTCATCTATAGCGTCTTACTAACTCACTGTCAGCCTGTCTGCAAGACATTTTTTCTCCCTCTTCATAGTTCTGCCATTTTCTGTTCTGCTAAATAAACACTTAAGCCTCTTAAAAGTCCTCATCCGCATCCCAATTTTGAACTTAAGACCCTTTTTAAGGGTTAAGATACTCTCTGAATTACTTTTATCTTTACTAGGATTTTTTTCTTTAATTTTAAGAGTAAACACCCACATTTCTAAGAATTGTCTCAGATTAGCATCATTTGTTGAGAGAAAATAAAAGAAAACATATAATTTCATCGTATAACCACTAGATAGCTGTATAGCGCTCTATGGAGAGGCTTGTGAATTCTCTAGTTGTTTTTTGGACAAAATTATTTTTAAGATGTGGATTTGATTTTTTTTTTTTTTAAATCTCAAATTACTTACTTACTAAATTTGATGTGAAGTGTACACGTTTTTGCATGTACTGAGCGCAAGTGTAAATTCAGTAATCATGGAATTGTTTCTAAACGACTATTTGAGCAAAACATTTGCATCTGAATAATCTCGAGTGATTGTAAGTGTGATGATCATCTGCTAAATGTGCAACAACGACCACAATTCACTCCTTCAGTCAGTGAAACTCCCACAGCTGTTCATGAGAGATTAAATGCTGGGAAATATTCCCATCTTCCCACAGGAGAAGAAGAAGCAAGCAGGAGGAGTTACTCCAGGAGAAACTACGGACATATTATTGTAAAGATGGAGATTAAGGAAGAACCTTGCAGAATAAAAGAAGAAGATACAGAGGAACAAATAGGTTGGTGTTTTCCTTCATTCTCTTGATTGATAAGGAACATTAAGATGAAAACTCACATATAACAAAAAACATCTAAAACTAAATGAAGTTTTATTAACTAAGTTCGAGAGGAGCACGTTCAGATAATTAACGAGTGGACAGCAATCAGCAATCAATGATGAGAGGGTACAAATAGACTCAGCAGTCTTACCTCGATCCATTGACAGTTTGCAGCATCCCTCCTCCACCCCTTCTCCACACTCCTAGTTCTCCACACTCCTCTTTCTAAAAAATCACTTACATACGGGGGGAGTACTCTGGGTTCGGGTTGAATTCGAGCTCGGAGCCATCCCTCCGGACAGCACGCCAAAATCTTATTCCTCAATTATATGTAAGTGTGAACTCGTGAATTAGTAGTAGATGATAGTGAACTAGATTGGTGCAAAATTGAGATTGTTGTTTTTTGTTTCTTTTCCTTTTGTTAAATAATGGGAATTCAATTTGTTTATTTTAGACCTGATGGAAGTGAATGAAGACAAACACGTTCAAAAAACTAATTATTTCAAAAATGAAGAAGGAAATGCTGTCGTCTCAAAGACTGAAGAGAATTTCCCACAGAAACAAGCTGGAAAATCTGGAGTCAAAGGTTCTTTAACCTGTTCTGAGTGTGGAAAGAGTTTTGTATGTAACACAAAGCTGAACAGACACATGATGATTCACACTGGAGAAAGGCCTTATTCATGCACTCAGTGTGGAAAGAGTTACATTAAAAAAAGTCATCTCAATAACCATATGCATTCTCACTCTGGAGTGAGATCATTCAGCTGTGATCAGTGTGATAAAACATTTGTTTTGGAATCACACTTAAAAAATCACCTTAATGTTCATTCTGCTGTGAAGCCTCACGTCTGCTTTGTTTGTGGTAAGAGTTTTTCACGACTTGGATATTTAAAACAGCATGAGCGTATTCATACTGGTGTAAAACCTTATGTGTGCTCTGACTGTGGAAAGAACTTCCCTTCATGTAGCAACTTAATATCACACCAGAGAGTTCACACTGGAGGGAAACCGTACAAGTGTTCACATTGTGAAAAGAGTTTCACTCGGTCAGGACACCTGAAAAATCACGAGAGAGTTCACACTGGAGAGAAGCTGCACCAGTGCTCTTCATGTGAGAGAAGTTTCTGTAATTTATTTAATCTAAAGAAACACAAGAAAAAGCACTGCCCGAATGTGTCTAACTAAGTGATCAAAGTCCAGATCCATGACTTGAAAATGATTTGATATTCAGATTAAGCAAAAGATGGAACTACTTTAAAATTTAATCTAAAATTAGTATTATGTTTGATTGTTTGACAAAGGAAACGGTTGTGGTTAAAATGGTTGTGAATTGCATTGCATGTGTTGTTCTTCGTACACCCATATTGATTCTCTGTTGTGTTGCACATGCGCAGTAAACACTGAGTGTAACTGATGAACTGAACAGTAAAGCAACAATGTGAAAATACTCGTGTCAGTGTCATCACTCAAGCAGTTGAGTTATTACTACTATATTCATCCCATACTGTGACCGCTTTCACCGCATTAACAATAACAAGGTTGAGGCAATGTGCATTGCAGTGGGCGTAAAAAAACATGTTTAACCTCTGATTTGATCCTCTATGCATCCCCACTGCTTTTCCCCGACATCACTGCTGCGGCTGCCCCATCATAACCTTGACCTACAAGATTTGATTTATAGTCAAGGCCACACTTATCCAAGCACTGTATTATTTTTTGAGTGAGTCCGTCTCACATAGAAAATAAAGTTGTAGGTAGTGTTTGAAAAATTATGTATCTTATTTAGCTGAGGTAAATTAAACGCAATACTCTGTATCCATCTGTATCCTCGACTGTCAGAGCCAGCTCATAAGTTACACTTTTCCCGAATCATGTAGGAAGGACGCCAAAAATATATTTCTGATCGACAAATGTCTTGATTGCAGTTTTCTGTTTGTCTATTAAAATGAATGCGCTGTCGATTTATTTTACAAAAGACGCAACAGCGGAATCTATACATCTCAATTCTTCAGCTGCACTCATCTTTGACAAGCGCTGTTTGACGACGTGAGGATTACGTTACTTAAGACCACCTGTCAATCATCTTATAAAACCCGCCCTGACAATTTGATTGACCCGATGATTTCTGAACTGATCATAATTACTCCTCAATGGATCGAGTTCAGACCGAACTTCCCGTCCAAAAAATGTTGTGGGCGGAGTTCGGGCTGGCATCCAGGCTAAGTGGATCATATATGTAGTCGAAAAGTAAAAGAATTTTTGAATTTGGTGCCCTCTTGACTGAGAAAAGACAGAAAATAACCGAAGGGTGCATTTGTATGAAAGACTACAAAACCCACAATACAACACATTGCACAGCTCCGCAATCCACACCCACTGTTCGGTTTTTCCAAGAATTTCCCCACCGAACGGGGCGTCAGGAGAGAACACGTTTCATAACTCAATTGTGGTTTTGTTTACTTGGATCTTTATTTCCACATTTAGTTGATTAGTCCACAAACAAAGAGGTTATAAACCTATAGACATAAAAAGATAGAGTAAATAACAATATTAATAACCACTTACATATCATACTATAAATTCTGAACAATATAAAATATTAATTCTAATAAATATCTCGTAATATTAATCAACGTTCTCAATAAATATTATAGTATAATCTAGTATTCAACCTAAATGACTATAACATAAACATTAAACACAGAGATGCAACAGCTTCACACAATACATCAATATTCAATTAAGCCAATCGCTCTAAATCAAAGAAATATTCTCAGTACGTTGGCCCGAAGAATCTAGTAAGTGTAGTTTATGTAGTGGCGCTTCAGTATAGTAACTCATTATCAACGCAAGACGACAAACTACATTTCCCATCCGGCATCGCAAACCAGGAAGTGACTCATATGAAAGTGAAGCGCTCCAAATCCAAACATTTCCTTAAGTTTTACCACGAATACTATCGATACGACAACATTAAACATTGATTTCAAACGAGGTTCTCAGTGTTCCCACAGCAACATTTAATAACATTTATCTACACACAAATTGCGCGCATATGCCGCGGTCGTCATTAATTATATAAACAAACAGGCAACTTACCCCGCATCTCATTAAGCATTTTATTATTAAACAGCAGCTTACCGGTGGCGCGTCTCTCCCGACGAGACAATCATGCAAACAAACTTGATTCTGCGTACATCTCAAGCTCATAATAACGCACCGTTTTTAAGATCTCACTGATAAGCGTTTCAATGCTTAACTTGTCCCTCCTTCAATCAGGAACGTGCACCTCCCACCTATTAACCTGCGTTCTCTACCAAACACCCGTGCAGTAGTGAGCGCAACACCCACTAATCCAGAACTGTGCGCACATCAGAGAAATCATTCTTTCGTCAACAAGGCTAACGTTAGCTGCCACCAGAGTTTGAAATTCATTTCACGCAAAATTTCTAGTTAGTTGGCTGTGGCAAGCAGGACGAGGGACGTGAGAGCGGTGCGAGAGGACGGCGCGAGGCCAGTGGCGTGAGTGATAATGAAAGACAAGAGACGCACCGACCAGTCTCGTATCTCTCACAGAGGAGTGGGAACATAAATGGCAGATCGAGAGAGAAACAGGCCTGATTTTATATTGTGTGTGGACATCAGTCATCAATTAGGGGCTGTTGGCTTATACTTTCGTTTTGTATTTGTTCATTTTACTATTAAAATGTTTAAATGTTCGCCGATTCCCGCCTCCTTCTTCCCACAACAACAAACCCCATTAACGTTACATTGGCAAACTCATTAGTGAATTACTCCTCGTTTGTATTTCTTTCTAAATATGGTGTATTACTGCATGATACCTGGATGTTCAGTCAGGATGGTTCACATCACAACACAAACGTCCGTGTGCTCGTCTGATTCAGAGATTTCGTCCAGGAGAAATTGCCATTGTTGAAATTCTCTGCAGCAGACGGACTATATCTGTGTCTGTAGGCCGTAGCACTCAGCAAGAGCACATACACAGCAGTCCACCTCAGCTCGAGCCAGTCTGGGCTCCTCGACCGCGACAGGCAGCCGCCTCCTGTTCCTCCATCAGCCTCAGCTGCTCTTCACTATACTGCGGCTCGTAAAGACAGCCACGAACATCGGATTTGAGCAGCAGACTTTCAAAATCCTCTTCTTCAATATCATGTTTAGTTTCTTCTGTCATTGTCATACTCCCTATCTCCACAGCGCTTGTTAGCTTAGCTTCTAAAAACAAGATGGCGGATATTGATTTCAGTTTCTTCAAGTGAAGTCCCATCCTCTGATCTGTAATAAGCCTGTAGAGTGAGTGGGTCCCACACCCTTGAATAATAATTAGCTAATGTTTGTAGTCTCTACACTTTTCAATGAAATGTGACTTCCCGCTTATTATGACGCAAAATTATGATTTTTATGTCATAATAAGCAGGAAGTAAAACACTTAAATCCTTATTTCTCCCACCTCAGGGGAAAATAAGGGAATAAACCATGACCATTAAAAAAATATGACCGGGTTTCAAAAGATACAAAGTCTAATGCAAATGACTGAATTTGAAAAAACAGTGGTAGTGACGCTGGTGTCACTGTGTGAGTAAGGAGGAAGTAGGAAGATGGGATTTGGGTTCCCTGGCACGTCCGGTGTGACAACAGGTCGGTTCCGGTTTACTGTCATGGCTGACGGCGGTGGGTTCGGAGGAAATGAGTGGCAGCTGCAGCGGGTTAGGAGCTGATCTATGCATTAATTGGAGCATGTATTCTCAACAAGCAGATAAAAGGGAGATGTGGAAGACAGGAAAAAAAGGTGAGCATTCACAGGGAAGAAGACAGGAGAAGAAGTTGGACTTTGGAGCAGGTAGAGAATTCATAAAGAAAACTGGGCAAATGGAGAGAACGATCTTGTGATTAAAGATGTCACGATCATGGGAGTAGTTAAGTACATAAATTCCGTTACTTGATGGTGATTTCATCTGGGCTTCATGAGAATATTCGGCATAAGGTGGTGTGTTTACACACCGATGTGATCCTTTGTGTATGTCATCGAGGCTGGTGAGTGAGGATTCGACTGTCTTCGTGTCACCTGGCATTTCCCTCTCCAAGATCTGAGCTGTGGATTGGAAGACCCTGGCTGGACGGAGTGGAGGCTTAACTGCACTGTGAGGTAGTGTGGTATTTCAGTGTTTTGAAGATTGAAGTGGCATGTGTGAAGGAAAATAGATTTGATGCTTGCACGAGGGTTAAGGGGACTAGTTATTACCTTCGCTTTCAAATCTTTGCTGGGGAATGTCTGGTCCTATGGGATGCCAGGAAATCAGTTGTGTGTGAGCTTTGTGAAGGTGTCTCACTCACCCTTGCTGCCATGGAGAACGGAGAAAGCCGAGGTATCTGCTGTTCTGAGTGTTTTATATCTGAAGCTGCTGCATTCTGAGTCATTGATGTTATCATGGAGAACTTATCTGCTGTTCTGAGTATTTCCCATCTGAAGTTCGCTTCATTCTGACTTACCATTGCTTTTGTAGAGAACGGAGAAAGTCCAGTTATCTGCTGTTCTGAGTGTTTCACATATTAAGGCGCTGCATTCTGATTTACCATTGCTCTTGTGGATAACGGAGAGAATCCAATTATCTGCTATTCTGCCTTACCCACGCTGTTCTAGGCGAACTGAGAAACCTCAGTCCCGAAGAATCCTGTGTCTACCTGAGACTGTTTTAGAGTAATTTATATTCAATAAAGCAAATTCTTCTACCTTGTCGTCCCGCCTTGTGGTGTCCCCTTTGGTGTAGCTCCTCAGAGTGGTATTTGATGAGGGTGGTGTGTCAGAGGACCCCATACCCCCCGGCCCGTGACACCACATTAGAATTTTCACATTAGAAAATTAAGTTGTAGGTTGAACCTGATGTCAGTCGTGTGGAAAATACATCCCACTACTACATTCCAGTTCAGGGAAGAGTTAAAAAAAATGATTGGTCGATATTATGCATGAGGAATACATTTTGGTAAGTTGTAACATACTGTATCTTTCAACAGTGTTCGTGTTCTTTTACCATTAGCTCGTAGAGATGATCGGTTCACGTGCATTAGGGATATGTCGTGCAACATTTACAAGCGCAAAAACTGCATTTATTGTTTGAATTGCGTAATAAAATTAACAGAATCTGAGAGCTGAGATCGGTCTCCGTGTCCCTTTCTGTGCATGACAAAATTGATGTGTGGCGTGAGAGTGTGTGAAAAGTGTTGTGAGAGTTGGCAGCTCTGAAAGGCACTAGCTAACATCAGGGAATGCTGTCTGTCAAATTAATTCAAACTAATGATAAAAATGTAATATGAACAAAACGAATACCATAAAACTAGAAATAATAGCCTTGGCTTTAATTTTCCCATATCGTCGAAATGCACCGGCTTGTCTATGAGCCGACCTTTATAATTTAGTATTGAGATGTTGTTCATTTAGTCTCTAATCTCTAAAAATCTCCAAATGCTGCACATGAAACTGCGGTCTTCCAACCTTTTACTATCGTGTCAATTGATTTGATTAATATGCGCGAGGGAGACAGAGCAACACAGCGCTTGCCCGTGTTTGAAGACATGAGAGTGCGTGGCCGCGGAGGTATTACTGGAGGTATACTGCCCCCATCTGGAATATGGTGTATGATTTGATTTTAAATGCCAGAGGGCACCTTTAAGGTCTGTTTACATTTTAGCCGGGTTTTCACCTGGAAGGTTCTATACAAATCTGGCTCTCTATTGTATGAAGTTAAACTGAGAGAGCATGCGTTCACAGACACCAGAATGAATATGTTCACAGTAACGTTCATCAGGCAGTAATACAGTACGTTCACTTCACGTTTGCCCAAAATATGAATGTGTTCATGAACATGAACACGATACGTGTTTTTACCTCTTGTAACCACAGCCACGTCCAAGTGATTTGAAGGCGCGGACGCTTCGGTCTGCACAAGTGCCGGAAAATGCAGGAAGTGATCTCTCGTGCGGTTGCGGGAAAAAACAACATTGTCTGTTGATATATCGAAATTGTTTTCCATTGCAATTTCCGGTATATCTTAATACTGTATGTTTAGATCTTCACAGTGAAGGGTAACACTTCTGAAACCGATACACGCGCGAGAGATCACTTCCGGCGCTTGCGCAGACAGAAGCGCCCTCGCCCTCAGAGTACTTGGACGTGACTGTGATTACAAGAGGTAAAAACGATATACAGTCAGGTCCATAAATATTGGGACATTGACTCAATTCTAATCTTTTTGGCTCTATACACCACCACTGTGGATTTGAAATGAAACAATATGTGCTTTAACTGCAGACTTTCAGCTTTAATTTGAGGCTATTCACATCCAAATCAGGAGAACGGTGCAGGAATTACAACAGTTTGTATATGTGCCTCCCACTTTTTAAGGGACCAAAAGTAATGGGACAATTGGCTTCTCAGCTGTTCCATGGCCAGGTGTGTGTTATTCCCACATTATTCCATATACAAGGAGCAAATAAAAGGTCCAGAGTTCATTTCAAGTGTGCTATTTGCATTTGGAATCTGTTGCTGTCAACTCTCAATATGAGATCCAAAGAGCTGTCACTATCAGTGAAGCAAGCCATCATTAGGCTGAAAAAACAAAACAAACCCATCAGAGAGATAGCAAACTCAACTGAGAAGGCCAAATCAACTGTTTGGAACAATCTTAAAAAGAAAGAATGCACCGGTGAGCCCAGCAACACCAAAAGACCCGGAAGACCACGGAAAACAACTGTGGTGGATGACCGAAGAATTCTCTCCCTGGTGAAGAAAACACCCTTCTCAACAGTTGGCCAGATCAAGAACACTCTCCAGGAGGTAGGTGTTCGTGTGTCAAAGTCAACAATCAAGAGAAGACTTCACCAGAGTGAATACAGAGGGTTTACCACAAGATGCAAACCATTGGTGAGCCTCAAAAACAGGAAGGCCAGATTAGAGTTTGTCAAACAACATCTAAAAAAGCCTTCACAGTTCTGGAACAACATCCTATGGACAGATAAGACAAAGATCAACCTACACCAGAGTGATAGAAAGAGAAGAGTATGGATAAGGAAAGGAACTGCTCATGAACCAAAGCATACCACCTCATCAGTGAAGCATGGTGGTATTAGTGTCATGGCTTGGGCATGTATGGCTGCCAATGGAACTGGTCCTCTTGTATTTATTGATGATGTGACTGCTGACAAAAGCAGCAGGATGAATTCTGAAGAGTTTCGGGCAATATTATCTGCTCATATTTAGCCAAATGCTTCAGAACTCATTGGACGGCGCTTTACAGTGCAGATGGACAATGACCCGAATCATACTGTGAAAGCAACCAATGAGTTTTTTAAGGGAAAGAAGTGGAATGTTATGAAATGGCCAAGTCAATCACCTGTTCTGAATCCGATTGAGCATGAATTTCACTAGCTAAAGACAAAACTAAAGGGAAAATGCCCCAAGAACAAGCAGGAATGGAAGACAGTTGCATTAGAGGCCTGGCAGAACATCTCCAGGGATGAAACCCAGCATCTGGTGATGTCTATGCCTTCCAGACTTCAGGCTGTAATTGACTGCAAAGGATTTGCAACCAAGTATTAAAAAGTGAAAGTTTCATTTATGATTGTTCATCTGTCCCATTACTTTTGGTCCCTTAAAAAGTGGGAGGCACATATATAAACTGTTGTAATTCCTTCACCGTTCACCTGATTTGGATGTAAATACCCTCAAATTAAAGCTGAAAGTCTGCAGTTAAAGCTCATCTTGTTCGTTTCATTTCAAATCCATTGTGGTGGTGTATAGAGCCAGAAAGATTAGAATTGTGTCGATGTCCCAATAATTATGGACCTGACTGTAAATACTGTTCATTTTCTCACACAAACCACTCGTTTGATAATCGTTACAGTATTATTCTGCAGGGTCTTTCTGGTAGAAATACAGTGAGGTTGCATTGAGGATCAAAGCTGACGCTAATGTTCTTTTTACATCCACTGTAATGCACATTGCTTCAACCTTGTTATTGTTGATGCAGTGAAAGCAGTCCCAGTATGGGGTGAATATAGTAGTAATAACAGCGTGAGCAATGACACTGACACGAGTATTTTCACATTGTTGCTTTACTGTTCAGTTTATCTTGTATAAAGTAACAACAGAGGATCAATTCAGGTGTCGGAAGAACAACACATGCAACACTTACAATGCAGTTCACAACCATTTAAACCAGTTCCCCTTATCAAAAAAATCAAACTTAAAAACTAATTTTAGATTAAATTGGTGTATTAAATGTAGTTTTATCTTTTGCTTATTTACAAGTTATGGAAGTGAACTTTGATCACTTAGACACCTTTGGGCAATGCTTTTTCTTATGTTTCAGTAGATTAGATACATTTCTAAAAGTCTTCTCACATGAAGAGCACTGGTGCGGTTTCTCTCCAGTATGAATTCTCTCATGATCTTTCAGGTGTGCTGACCGAGAGAATCTCTTTCCACACTGTGAACACTTGTACGGTTTCTCTCCAGTATGAACTCTCTCATGAACTTTCAGGTGTCCTGACCGAGTGAAACTCTTTCCACAATGTGAACACTTGTACGGTTTCTCTCCAGTATGAATTCTCTCATGATCTTTCAGGTGTCCTGACCGAGAGAATCTCTTTTCGCAGTGTGAACACTTGTACAGTTTCTCTCCAGTATGAACTCTCTCATGAACTTTCAGGTGTCCTGACCGAGTGAAACTCTTTCCACAGTGTGAACGCTTGTATGGATTCTCTCCAGTGTGAACTCTCTGGTGGGATTCTAAGTGGCTGGATGAAGTGCAGGTCTTTCCACAGCACACATACGGTCTCACACCAGTATGAGTACGCTCATGTAGTTTTAAAGATACAAGTTGTGAAAAACTCTTTCCACATACAGAACAAAAGTGAGGCTTCACAGCTGAATGAACTTTAAGGTGTCTTCTTAAGCTTGATTCCAAAACAAATGTTTTATCACACTGATCACAGCTGAATGATCTCACTCCAGAGTGAGAATGCAAATGAATGTTGAGAGAGTTTTTGCGACCGAAACTCTTTCCACACTGAGAGCATGTGAATGGTTTTTCTCCAGTGTGAATTCTCATGTGATCATTTAATTGTCCTTTATATCTGAAACTCTTTCCACACTGAGAGCATGTACAAGGCTTTTCTCCAGTGTGAATCATCATGTGTTTGTTCAGGTTTGATTCATTTACAAAACTCTTTCCACACTCAGAACAGGTTAAAGATCCTTGGACTCCAGATTTTCCAGCTTGTTTCTGTGTGAAATTCTCTTCAGTCTTTGAAACGACTGCATTTCCATCTTCATTTGTGAAATAATGAGGTTTTTGAAACTGATGCTGTTTGTCTTCATTCATTTCCACCAGGTCTAAAATAAACAAATTAAATTCTCGTAATTGAATAAAAGGATACATGAGGAACAAAAATAAGCATTGCTAAAAATCCCAATTTTCTACGAGCCCTTAAACAGGCAAGAGTGGAAAAGGCTAAGCAAAAGAAAAATTAATTTCATTTATATATAATCTGGACTTAAATAAAACATATCCAATATATATATATATATATATATATATATATATATATATATATATATATATATATATATATATATATTCAATTTTACATATTTTGGATTTTATAAGTTGTCTCCTGAGATATGTTGCCTGATTAGGGTATAAAAAGGACCATTAATCTGTTAACCGTTTCTGCCACTGTATGTTTAAAACAATTATATCCCATTCTTCACCTGATCTAATGCTCACAAATTATATATCATATATCACATATCATCAAGAAACCTGTTTTGAAATTGGACATTGTGTTGCCATAGAAATAATACTCTTCTTAATACTCTTCTTCTTTTCATGGGCTCCTCCCCTTTTGGGCATCATCATGTTTCATAATTTATGATCAAAACCCTTTTAATCTTGATAAAACACATATTGTCAGAAAGGTCTGAGTCTCAATGTTCCATATTTTGTGACGTGATATTTGGACAGAAGTTTATTAATTTGTTATTGCAGAATGCATACAATTAAATTCAAAGGAATTTAAGTCAACGGATGGCTATTTTTGGTGTTATGCCTAAACAAAATCTCATGGGAACTTCAATTTTGGTGATATCAACTTAAAACTTGGTTAGATATATGGCTTTGATTCTTTAAAACAAGACCAAAATCAGGTCTATATTCCAAAGCTTTCTTGAATTACAGTCATTTAAGTTTGAATAGTGCATTTTAAATAGACCTAGTTTAATCCCCTTTTAAACAGGCAAAGTGTCTCAGGAGACACATACATTTCAAAACATGCTAAATAACAACATGAACAATATATTACTTAATTTTCTCCTTCAGCACCTTAAGACAATGTTTCCAATTAATGTTAGCATCTATCTTTTTTCCAGAAGAAAAGTAAGTTTAATATATATTTACTTATCTAAATATCTGAATGTTCTGCATCACTGGCAGCCATGTTGGATTTAGGTCAGGCTGACTAATTGATCACAAAAAGTTTGAAGCAAATCATGTGACCAGCATCCTCAAGACAGACCAAGCTTTCGTAAGTGATAAAATAGCTGATGAAAAAATATTTCTTATGCCCCAAAAAAATACAAAACCTACGTATCTCGTGAGACACGTTGCCCAGCTGTCTTAGGGCTAGTCTACTAGTATCTAGTTTTAGATGTTATTGTTATATGTGAGTTTTCAACTTAATGTTCCTCATGAGTGATTAAAGAGAATGAAGGAAAACACCAACCTATTTGTTCCTCTGTATCTTCATCTTTTATTCTGCAGGGTTCTTCCTTAATCTCCATCTTTACAATAGTATGTCCGTAGTTTTTCCTGGAGTAATTCCTCCTGCTTGCTTCTTCTTCTCCTGTGGGAAGATGGGAATATTCCCCAGCATTTAAACTCTCATGAACAGCTGTGGGAGATTCACTGACTGAATGAGTGAATTTTGGTCGTTGTTGCTCTTTTAGCAGATGATCATCACACTTTCAATCACTCATGATTATCCAGGTGCAAATGTTTTGCTCAAATAGTCGTTTAGAAACAATTCCATGATTACTGAATTTACACTTTGGGCTCAATATATGCAAAAATGTGAACACTTCACATGAAATTTAGAAAGTAAATTTGATTTATATAGCACATTTATAGCAGGGCTACCCAAAGCGCTGCACAGAGAAAAAAACAAAACAAAAACAGAAAAACAACCAAACAGAACATGGAATGATGAGTACCATCCTAAGAACACCATCCCTACTGTGAAGCATGGGGGTGGTAGCATCATGATTTTGGGGAATTTTTCTGCACATGGGACAGGGCGACTGCACTGTTTTAAGGAGAGGATGTCCGTGGCCATGTATTGCGAAATTTTGGGGATCAACCTCCTTCCCTCATTTAGAGCATTGAAGATGGGTCGAGGCTGGGGGTTCCAACATGACAATGACCCGAAGCACACAGCCAGGATAACCAAGGAGTGGCTGTATAAGAAGCATATCAAGGTTCTGGCTACTGCCTAGCCAGTCTCCAGACCTAAACCTAAAAGAGAATTTTCAGAGGGAGCTTAAACTACATGTTTCTCAGCGACAGCCCAGAAACCTTGCTGATCTACAAAAGATCTATTTTTGACTGTTACCAAAAAAGCATCAGAGTTTGTCATTAGTATCATGACTTCCACATTAACAACACAAGGCTCAAATCGATGATTCATTTGACACACCCATTTATTCTCCTGTATATCTTTTGCAATGTTGCTTCACCTAGAGCCAGGTGGTTGGCTCTATGGGGACATTATGGGGGCTCGTCCGGGATCAAACTGAGACATGCTCAGTCAATTCTTTGGTAGGCCTATTTGGTAAAACAGTTAGGTGAGAGATAATTGGATGAGTTTGATTATTTGGTAAGTAATAATTTGATTAAAATTATTCTTGGGGAGTGTTTGGATAAAGCCTTATGGAAGAATTACATTGGACGAGGGTAGACGGGTTTGCTGTTGAGCTGCATGTGGGTGACCTGAAGACTAGGTCTGAGTTGGACCTTGGTGCCCTTCCTCTTTTGCTCTTCTCCTGGATTGTTTTTCTTATCTTTAATTACTAATTGTATTATTGTTTTAATTTATTTCTAATGAAATGTTAATTTGTTCAGTTTACTTCTGTAACACCTTGTCTACGTCAAAGGCCTAACATTAAAATGAAACAAAATGGGAAATGGATTGCACTTATATAGCGCTTTCACAAACCCAATAGCCACCAAAGCGTTTTACATATTGCCTCACATTCACCCATTCACTCACTCGTTCAAATAGCGATGGCGGTGTCAGTCAGGACAACCTACATGAACCACTGAGCCACTGCCGCCCCAATGAAACAAAACAAAAACCTTAAGAATGAAACAATGTTTATTGGATTTAACAGGTTTACATTACAATTGGGGATTTGGCTTCAGGCACTAACAGAGCCCAAAATAGTAAACACAAATGCAAAATTACTTCCCCAACTCCCTAATCCAAACCAGGCAATAAAGGTCAGACAAAAAGTGGCATTGGTCTTCCTACCTCCCAAATTACTATACACAAGTGAATACAGGTATAAGAGCAAACAAATCAGTGGAGGGGTAATCTGGAATGTAGGTCATTAAACAGGCGGTATTCAATATCACAGGCATGGCAGTTCTCAAGAAACCACATCTTTCTCAAACAAACTCAAATAAACACCCAAAAATAAACACTCAACAGTCTTACTAATACACTCTGAAAACAAACTAGCAAAATCACACAAGGCAAGTGTAGCGAGTGAGCACAAGGTTAATTAAAGAAGTAATTAAGTGCGTGGCACCAATCAGACTGCAGGAACCAGTCTGGTCTTTTTCCTGGAGTAAAAAAAACAAACAAAAAAAAACTCCCGAAACAGAATAAAACACATGTAACAAAACATAATTCCATGTGTGGCCTCCCCCTTATTAATGTTGCATCACTTAAAGCCAGACAGTTGTAACCCAGGATATAGTTTATTGTAACTGTTTGCATTTTCTTGTTGTTGAAATATCATGATCAAATCTCATTATACAAAAGATGAAGTACTATGCACAGGATATTTTAAACAGTATTTGACTTCAACTACACAGCAAAGACTATTCTCCATTTCTCAAATACAAAAATAATGTGAGACTTTATGGACACTTGGGGCTTTCACACAGGAGGAACCTTTTCACAGTTCTTAGAACTACTGGCGGAAGTTCCCAGTTTTTGGCACGATTATGTATTTCTGCTCAGCTGGCGACACTGGACATCAACCACATGGCAAACCCTAATAACTAATTAGATCATAAACTAAAGAACAGGGAGAATGTGAGCACTGTGTGCTCATTCTCTGGCGTTCTCAACGCCATCAAAATAAAAGGTCCGCCACACCTTTAAAATAAGTTAACAACAAGTGACGCAGCGCGGCTTACGTCACTTCAGAGTTCCTACTGGGGGTGCGACCAGTTCCAAGACGGACCATTAGTTCATTAGTTCTCGGGGAACCACCCTGGTGGTTAGTTCCTATAACTATCTGGTGCAAAAGCCCCTATAGTGTTTCTTGAGAAAAGAAAAATGCTGTACTTACTCAAACATCAGTCCTTTATCTGTTCCTTACTGTACGTACACACCACCGCCGACTTGGGCTTCCAAAGTTATTATCAGAAGTCATCACTAGAGAATAAGAGAATAACTAATGCTCAAGCAGCGCGAGCGGAAAAAAAAAGCCTAATAAAGCAGATTGCGCCAGATATCATACAAAACGTACACACACACACAAGTCAGCATATGATTGTATGATAATCATCATATAAGAAAGGCGCTTTGCTGACAGACGTTTCAGAGACACAAAGAGAACGGTGTTCTAAGTTTCTAACAGCACTTTGCATTTTCTGTTCTAAAACCGGTCTCCCTCAACAAAACTTAAAGGAAGTATGTCTCAAAATCATTTTGCTATTAGATAAGTTAACATCTTGGATCACACGGTGTCCAGCTGTGCTTACCTGCAGTCGTGATGAAGTGATGGACAGCTATCTTTCCTCATTCGACTGTTTGGATTTCATGTGATTTCTCATTGTGGTGATGATATTATAACTCAGATTAATGAATTAATTTGATCAAAAGTAATTCCATTTAGTAAGATCATTTTCAAGTAATTCCAAACTTCGCGGGGCAGATGACAACATTATGTGATCAAATACAGACAACTTGTTAACACACTCGACAGCGCCACCCAGTGCATTTAATTATAACTGCGAGTTAGTGCTTATGCTTTGTCATGGACTCACTGCATTTACGGCCAGCAAAGCAAGGTAGTAAAATTCGAGTAGTATTTTATTTTTCGAATAATAATTACAGATCGAGTGCACACCCCTAATTTATAGCATTTTTTTTTACTTATTTTTTGGAATTTGATCATTTTCCATGGCACATCTGACAACCTGTCACGGCACAGTGGTTGGGAAGCCGTGAATTAGGGTAGACAACTCCGGCAATGAGGCCGTAGAGAAGATAATCGGGTAAAACTCTTCCCACAAGAAGAGCACTGGTATGGCTTCTCTCCAGTATGAACTCTTTCATGAGCTTTCAAGGAATCTGACCGAGTGAAACTCTTTCCACAGTGTGAACACTTGTGTGGTGTCTCTCCGGTATGAACCGTCTCATGAGCTTTCAAGGAATCTGACCGAGTGAAACTCTTTTCACAGTGTGAACACTTGTACGGTTTCTCTCCAGTATGAACTCTCTGATGTGATTTTAAGTTGCTTGATATAACGAAGGTCTTCCCACAGTCAAAGCACTCATAAGGTCTCACACCAGTATGAATACTCTCATGTTCTTTTAAATTTTGCAGTCGTATAAAACTCTTTCCACAAAAAGAACAAACGTGAGGCTTTACACCAGCATGAGTTTTAAGGTGTGTATTTAAGCTTGATGCCAAAACAAATGTTTTCTCACACTGATCACAGCTGAATGATCTCACTCCAGAGTGAAAGAGCATGTGATCTTTGAGAACGCTTTTGTAACCAAAACTTTTTCCACACAGAGAGCATGTATAAGGCTTCTCTCCAGTGTGAGACCTCATGTGCACATTAAGATGTCCTTTCTGAATGAAACTCTTTCCACATTCAGAGCAGTTAAACAGATTTTCTCCAGTGTGAATTCTCATGTGCACATTTACGTCCTCTTTGCGACTGAAACTCTTTCCACACTCAGAACAGGTGAATGGTTTTTCTCCAGTGTGAATTTTCATGTGATCGTTTAGGTGTCCTTTATGTCCGAAACTCTTTCCACACTGAGAGCATGTGAACGGTTTTTCTCCTGTGTGAGATTTCATGTGTCGGTTAAGGGCCGATTTGTCTATAAAACTCTTTCCACACTCAAAACAGAAGAACAGTTTTTCTCCAGTGTGAATTCTCATGTGTATCTTAAGGTGTGATTTAAATAAGGTACTCTTTCCACACTCAGAACAGGTGAAAGATCCTTTGTCTCCAGATCTTCCAGCTTGTTTTTGTGTGAAATTCTCTTCAGTCTTTGAAACGACTGTGTGTCCATCTTCATTTGTGAAATTATGCTGTTTGCCTTCATTCACTTCCGTCGGGTCTAAAAATCAACATATTAAATTGCCCAATTTCAATTTAAGTAAGGTAAATAAGAAACAAAGAAAAAAAGTTCATTCTTCTAATTCACAAATCTAGTTTACTACTGAGTCAACAAGTATCTTGTTTTAGATGTATTTTTATATCTTCATGAGAACCAGAAATAGAAGATAATTTTTTTTTTGAGAATTTAGTTTGTCATTATATTGTTCAGAACATAAAGAAATAATGGAGATTTTTTTGTGTGTGAAAAAAAAAATGTCTGTAGAGGACACCAATGGCATGATTTGACGTGTATGCAAAAAAAATTATTTTTTCCCAAATCAATTTCAAGATTTCAGGCTATTTTAAACCAAACTTAATACAAAGATTATTCTCGACTATGGTGTGAGAGATATAACAGAATTACTTGATATAATATTTCACTTTATGCAGTATGCAAGTAAAATTGCCATAATGGGTAGTCCCATTCTATACAATGTAATTTTAATTTTAATGTTCTTATGGCAACATGTAATGAAAGGGGGGGGTGTATATTGCGATTTGCGTTTTAAAATTGATTTTTTTTTTTTAAAAAAGGTAACACTTTACGGTAGGGTACATGAATTATCATGAATTCATGTATAAATTCATGCATGAATTATGCATTAATTCATGCATTAATATCTCATGGATCATCAGAAACCAACACAAATTCAACGTTTTTCATTCATGACTGTTCATGGATGAACAACACCTCAATTAAAACATTTACTAATATGAGTACATCATCATGAATTATGATTTATGACGCATGATCATGATGTTTTCTTTGTTCAAAGTTATGCCACCTTTAATAGCACATTGTTAATTTGTGTTTCAAAGGACCTAGTCACCACTTTAGTTGAGGGGCCACACACATGAAGTCATTGATAGATAATGCTTAGTTAATGATGAGTACAGTATTGAACAGACCCCAAAATAGACCAATCACAGCTCATACAGTAGCACACACATTATGTTGACATTCAAATACATTAGGTAGGCCTAACACTAGAAGTCCTATTTTAAATGTATGGTCTAAACCACACAGCGTGTCTGAATCCACTTTTGCAAGTTTAACGACGGGAGAAATGGTTGGCGTGTCCAGTGCATGTTCTACAAGGGTTGTCCCTATTCCGTTAATGAGTAATGGGAGTGTTTGGGGCAAAATGTGCAATAAAACCAATCAGAGTCTCATCTCCCATTCCCTTTAAAAGCCAGTTACGCTTGTGCCATGGTGGATTCGCTATTTACATGGTGGAATTTACAAGTGGGAAAACGTACTCGGAGTACTACGTAAATCTTACGCTAGGGGAAAATCTCTTTTCAGCGAGATCTTGAAGCCAAAAAATTACCCTTAATTTTTATTTAATGTAAAACGCGTTGCGGCAGCATGCAGATATAGGCAGGACGACTTAGCGTACCTATTGGCTGTCCTGCGGCAACTGTAGAAGCCTATCGAGAGAGGCCCTTTGGGGACGAAGCGGGGGTGGCCTTGCCCTATAAATATAGCTCGATTGGCTGATATCACTGGTTTTTCATCGCTGAAGCGAACCAGAGAATGTAGCAGGCACAGCAAGATATGCAGTACTCGTTCCCTCTTCAAGAGAGAACCGAGGTAACATCAGAAACCGAGTACATTCTCTTATGACGGTTTCTCTCATACTGCGTAGGGGAACACCATGCAAAATGCTGTGCATGCAGGGATTCAGCCTCTGCAGATCCAGCAATAGCATCTCAGACTGGCTACAATAGCAATTGACTGGCTACTAATGTTATACTCAAACAGCGTTGGCATTAGTTTACGTTCTTGATCAAATCGAAAATAACATCATAAAGCATAGCCTATATACATGAAAAAAACGTTTAAAACATTAGTACTTATACAAAATTCAGGTCCATAATGTCTGTACGCATTTGTCGTAGACACAAAACAGCATAACTAGTAGCCTAGTGGCTATAAAGGCAGTGCTGGCATTTGAAAAAAAAAAAAAAAAACCACAAGGCTATGTCTAAAATTATACATGCAAATACATTTAAAATGATGAAGTCTTAGCCTACTTACAGGTTGTGGCCCAACAACTGCTGCCTCTAGTTTTAAAGTTGGAACTGCTTCATGTTTTAGTCACAGTTTCTTGTTGAATCCGGCATTGAATTCGTGGAGATTCTGGAAGCTGTCTTCCGTAAAATGCGCAGCACAGAAAGCTAAATTACGTTCGTCATTTTCAGGAACATAATCAAACTTAAATTGTATCCATTGTTGACGAAGTACAGCGTCCGTGGGAAGCTTGAACACAGAAGACCTGACAGCTGGGTGAACACAACACACGACGAGCCACAGAAATATGCGCATGCCCTTTGCATTTTCCGGAGGGATGGGTGATGTAAATGTGTGGGTTAGTGAAGTCTAAAACCCAGCTGTAGACCCAATTGAGTCGTTTTTGTAGGCAATATACTTCCTGATTTTTAAAAGACGCTATCTCTGCTTACACTGAAGTTTCAGCACTGCAACTTTGCAGATACTGTTAATCCACCAACAGCAACATTACACACTATTTAAAATGAAAAAAGTGAAATCGCAATCAACCCCCTCCCCCTTTAAATACATTAATTTATCCTATTAATCCTGATTCCTTACCATTAAAGCTATCTTTTCTTTATTATTTTTTTTTATCAACGTCAATGACAGACATATATTGCTGCTGTCACTTTAAGAGCTAGTGCACGGATCCATACTGTAACATACATGACCCATACTGTAACATACATGACCCATACTGTAACATACATGACCCATACTGTAGCATACACATATAACCAACTCGTCAAGACTGGAATTTTGGAATTTCTGTTTGACCAATGTTGCTTTTTCAAATGCATGTTATAAGGCACTCAAACTTGCTCTTTTGGAGATGGAGCAGAGAAATTTGCAAAAATATAATGTCCTCTACAGAGGAAAAATTCTATGCCTGGGTCTCAAGAGGATCAGTCATTAAAGAGAATGAAAGAAAACACCAACCTATGTGTTCCTCTGTATCTTCATCTTTTATTCTGCAGGGTTCTTCCTTAATCTCCATCTTTACAATAGTATGTCTGTAGTTTCTCCTGGAGTAATTCCCCCTGCTTGCTGCTTCTTCTCCTGTGGGAAGATAGGAATATTGCCCAGCATAAACTTAAGGTGTTTGTTTTTACCAGGTTTAATTTGTTAATTAGGCTACATAAAATAAAAACACAACTCACAATCTTCACAAATTGCACTGTGAAAAACAGTCGTTTCATGAGAGTAATGAACATCAGTCGGTTCATTTCGATTAATTTCTGAGTGATTCACAAAATGAACTGACTCGATTAGTCGTTTGTATTTAGATTTCTCCTAATAAATGATAAAATTTATGTAACGTTACTCACAGTATGAAAAACGGCAGATTTAGAGCTGAATTAAAGGCTGTGTTCCACTTCTCATGTTTATGTTCCCTTCCCTCGGCTCGCTCACTTCTCTTCTTCTCCTAGACTCGGATGTGTGTCATTGCTTCGGTTGCTCGAGCGCCTCTACTGGTGGATAACAGGCAATGCGTCGCGTTATACAGTGGAAGTTGCCCATTCAAAGAGATGCCAGGATATTCTAGAGATCTTTACATGTTAGCAGGAAACAATATTATTTAAACTCCGGAATGAAATCCGATCTTTATATATCTTTAAAAACGGTAGATCCGATAGATCTTTATCTGTGTGATGTGATTTCTAACGTGCACATTAATGTTTACATTATGAAAGACTTTACACATTTTTTTTCTTTTCATTAATTATTTTCAGTTTATGAAATTACATCTTCATTTGTGAAATTATGAGGTTTTTGAAACCGTTTATTTATTTATTTATTGTCATTTATCTTCATTCATTTCCAGTGGGTCTCAAAACATTTAATACCCATAATTTAAATAAAGAAAATCAATTTAAAAACAAAACAAAAGAGCTGACTGTTAGCCTACTGCAGTACAGTTATTTCTTTATGGTATTTTGATCTTTATCTTCTCAAACGTGGTGCTATTATCAGAAAAATTAGATACAGAAACAGATAGATATATAAAGATATATAAACAGAATATAAATTAGATATATAAACAGAAGCTGCATTTGACATGGCATTTAAGTTTATTTAAGAATCAAAATACAAAAGTGTGCCCAGTTTGGACATTTGGGATAAATCTCTTAAGGTAAATATCCTATAAACATGAAGGGCGAGGGAATACCGTCAAAGAAACAAATAGTAATCGGGAAGGCTTTTGAACGGTGGAGAGAACTCAAAGTATTGAACTTTTTAAATCGGATGCCGAGGTTGCACTGTTTCTTCTGGACAGGTGAGTAACTTCTAGTGTTGACTTTTTAGTATGTGAACCGTCTGTGAAAATAGTTCTTTAAAAAATATGAATGAAGCTCGGGTAAACTTGGATCGCTCTAGCGAATATCAGATTGTAGGGATTTTGCGAGTTTTTCATGATGTATGAAATGGGAGGAGCGAGCTAACTTGGTTTGTTTGGGATCTCACTTCAAACAAAAAACAGAAGTGACGTCACCCAGAATCACTGATGCAACCTTTAAGTGCTTCATTGCCATATATTAGCAAAAATGGACAATACTTTGTTATATTTTAGACACGTTAACTTCTCATTTCTTGAACTGTTGTATAAAATTATTACCACACATTGCACTCGCGTTAATCGGGACGAAACAGCACACGTGTGATAGTCGCTGCTCGTGTGACGTTGCTTATATAGGGTATGCGTGTGACGTCACCGTCGGCCGGAGTGCCTGCAGTTACTCACAGTGAGTGGCAAAAAGACTGAGCGGCTGTATTTGTTTTCAGCGTGAATGCCGCGAAAAACAAACACAACACATATAAAGCGGGAAAGAGCTTTGCGATTGACTGTACTAGATTTAGACAAAATAAATCGGAGGTATATTTTTACAGACTGCTATAGAGAGCCTAAGTCCCGCCCCTCCGCTTCCGGCTCATGGGACCTTATTTCGGAAAGAATATGAATGGTAGTCAATGGCGAGAGACAACTTATCTATTTATTCCATCTGAACTGTGCCCTCAATTACACATATGATGTTTGTCAATTTAAAAGATAATTCTGAAAGTCAAAAACGTCGCAGTGTGTAATACAACAGAATCGCTCTGTGAACTACATCTCCCGGGAAGCGAAACGAGATCCGCTGCTCGTGTGTGTGCAGTCTAGTACAAAACACTCAGGTAGGACGGCGTAACGTTACGATTATAACGTAAGACTGTAGAAACAATGACAGACAGCCTCAGTAAAGTTAGCTTCAGTCATTGAGAGAAAATGTGCGCCTTTGTGGTTTGTAGTCTTTGTAATTACGTATTTTCACAGTCTTATACCTCAACGGTTTTACATCAAACTGCGACTTTCTTTACTTTAAAATGTATCTTTTAAATTGACAAACATCATATGTGTAATTCAGGGCACAATTCAAACCAGATCAAAATATTTGTTGTCTCTCGCCATTGACTACCATTCAATATTTTTCCGAAATAAGGTCCCATGGTGGTCGACCGGAAGGGGAGGGACTTAGGCTCTCTATAAAAAGAGGAGCAAATGGATCGCTGCAGTTCACAGAAACAACTGGATTCCAGTCAGCCAAAGGTGGATTTGCAGTTATCATTTTGTGTCAATATGTTGAATTTAGGTGTAAAACCATACCCATATATTTTTGTATTGTCATATATATTAACAACTCATCAATTAAATATTTATCATAGCATATTCTGCATTATTGGATGTTTTTTAATAAACACTGGCCAAAAAAAAAAAAAAAAAAAAATATAAAGTTTTAGGGCTGGACGATATGATGATATAGTATATAGCCTATTATATAACACTGATATGATCACCCGGATTTAGATCTACCTATATTGTATTTATATAAAACGTTCACAGGCGAATTTGCTTTATGTTTAGGTGTACCGTATATTGCTTTTATTTCCCTGGTGTCGAAATCAGGCAAACATAAATGTCAGGCAACACGATTCCTGGCTGAATGTCAATATCCATGGATCACTGGATCTTTAGTAAGTTGTAAGGAACACTACATTGAGTCCAACATTTAGTTTAAATTGATAAAATTGTTCATTTTAGTCGCTTTTTCGCAGTTTCCCCTATTAAATCCAGTCACGCAGCAGATCTTTCGCCACTCATTCAGGCTGAGGGGGGTTGTTCCGGCGGGAAAGTGACGTCAATGCATTCCCTCTATTGTTGAAACCTTTTTCATGAAACATTTCCATGAAAACATTTCTCTCATGCCACTCAAAAAGTACACATTTTTTCCCTTTTGTCTTGTAAACAAAAAATTACATTCAATGTACATTCAGGCAACATTTCTTATGTTTCTGTAGACTAGATGATTGGGTGTAACTCTTCCCACATGAAGAGCACTGGAACGGTTTCTCTCCAGTATGAACTCTCTGATGTCTTTTTAAGTCACTGGATGAAGTGAAGGTCTTGCAACAGTGAGAGCACACATGAGGTCTCACACCCGTATGAACACTCTCATGCTCTTTTAAAGACTTAAGTTGTGAAAAACTCTTTCCACATAAAGAACAGACGTGAGGCTTCACATCTGCATGAATTGTAAGGTGTTGTCGTAAGTTTGATTCCACGACAAATGTTTTCTCACACTGATCACAGCTGAATGATCTCACTCCAGAGTGACGGCGCAGATGATCCCTGAGATTTCTTTTCTGACTGAAACTCTTTCCACATAGAGTGCATGTGAACGGTTTTTCTCCAGTGTGAATCCTCGTGTGCATGTTTAGGTCTCCTTTCTCAACAAAACTCTTTCCACACTGAGTGCATGTATAAGGCTTTTCTCCAGTGTGAATCCTCATGTGCGTGTTAAGCTCTGATTTATATCTGCAACTCTTTCCACACACAGAGCAGATGAAAGATTCTTTGACTCCAGTTTTTCGAGCTCGTTTTTGTGTAAAATTCTTTGTGTTCCCATCTTCATTTGTGAAACAATGAGGTTTTTCATCTTCATTCACTTCCACTGGGTCTAAAATTGACATTTAAATTCCCATAATTCAATAAAAGGAGGACAAATGAGAAACAAAAATAAATACAGTTCAATAAATATGGTTTAGTCTAAAACTCAGCAAAAAAATTAAATAAAAATAATTTATTATTGTACCCTTGTCAGGATACTATATTTCAACCATATATTTATAATATTTTGTATAACATTTTCAGATCTTATTGATCAGTTAAAATCAGTTAATTGCACACGCACAGTGGAAAAATCCTTTAGACACAAACCCCAAGTTTTCACAGACAAGGTTTAAGATAGTCTCAGACTAAAATGCATGTGTGAGCCATTTTAAATGAAAGCAACTTGCTCTGACAGATCTTACAATATGTCACTACAATTGTTTTGTCTCAAGAACCACACAGCAATGTTTTTAAAGGCACATTTATAAAAGCTACTTGAATGTCTTAATTGAACTAAGGCCTAATCTTGGCTTAATCTAAGCCTTGTCTGTGAAACCAGGCCTAATAGAGATGCGCGGTTGGCGGTTACAGCCAAGGACTGCGCGGATCAACCGCGGATCGGGCAGATGACGTGGATGGATGATGAGTTTTGTGATGCGGCTGCGGATGAAATAATAGCCCATCTGCGCATTTCTAAGGCGGAAGGTGGAAGAAAAGTCACAATACCATTAAAGAGAGCTTTTTACTGACTCTGAAAAACACCAGTAGAAAGATACTCAGGGCAATACAAAGCAACGTCTATAATGTAAGAGACCAAATAGAGCACTACAGGGAGACTTTCTAATGCCAACTACATTATGAACCCTCAGATCTGTTTAAGAACATGCAAGTGCCTTGGTGGAAGAGTGAAGTAACATCTCACAGCAAGAACTGGCAAATCTCTCTCAGTCCATCAAGACGAGATGCACTTTAGCATTTAAACTGCTGGAAACACCATATAATGACTGCAAATTTTAACATTGAGCCCCACTCGGTTCAGGGACTCATAATTCCATTTCTGCTCATTAAATGTTTGTGAAATTTGTTCCTGTTATGTCTCAGTTGTTAAATCTTTGCATGTTAATAAAAATATTTTCACAAAATCAGAAATTTGCTTTAAAAAAGTATTTGAAAGTGGGAGACATTTGTTTTGTTTTTTTGCTGAGTTTAGGATCTAGTATTAGATGTATTGTTCTAGCTATACCAACATGTTTGTTCATCTGTATCTTCATCTTTTATTCTGCAGGGTTCTTCCTCAAACTCCATCTTTACAATAGTATGTCCAGTTTCTCCTGGAATAATTCCTCCTGCTTGCTTCTCCTGTGGAAAGATGAGAATATATTATTATTATTGGATGAAATGTAGACCTAAATCATTGAATACTGAATAATAACCCCATTAATTATGATAATTATAAAATAAAAAAACAATACCTCAAACTTTTACCTCAAAATAACACAGTGCTGAAAATTATGTCTCACACTGATCACAGTTGAAAGTCTTCACTCCAGAGTAAGAAGACAGAAGATCTTTGGGAAAGCTTTCTGACTGAAAATCTTTCCACAATGAGTGCATGTATAAGGCTTTTCTCCAGTGTGAATTATCATGTGTCTCTTGGTTTGATTTGTGTCCGCAACTCTTTCCACACTCAGCATGTGATAAGCCCTTTTAACTCAGCCATGTAATGTTAATATACTGCTACTGGGTTTCTGGCACGATTTGATGAAAACCTCAAACGCTTCAGAAAGCCGAGGATTCCCATCACCAAGAATATTAATCTGATGTTGATTGTAAGGGTTTTTGTGGTTTGACAGAGGGGAAGCTTTTTGTCATTTTAGCAACAAGGGGAAACATCGAGTCCTGTTTACATTAGATCTAAGACTAAGCATTAAAACTCTGTTTACCAGGTTTCATTTGATCATTACATAAAAGGAAAACAACTCACAATCTTAACAAATTACACTGTGAAAACCCAATCAGTAACGAGTTTACATTCATGAGCATAATGATCTACTTCAGTCGGTTCAATTTCTAAGTGATTCACTAAATGAACTGACTCGTTTAGCCGTCTGGATTTAGATTTCTCCTAATAAATTGAAAAAATGAATGTACTCACAGTCTGAAAACAGCAGATTTAGAGCAGAATGAACAGCTGTGTTCCTCATGTTTATGTTCCCTTCCCTCCCTCGCTCACTTCTCTTCTTCTCCATAGACTCAGATCATTGCTTCAGTTGATTGAGCGCCTCTACTGGCGAAACACGGGCATGAAATAGAAGCTGCTTGTCTTCATTCACTTCCATTAGGTCTCAAATCATGAAATTCCCATAGTTTAATTAAAACAAAAGAGCCGACTGTAAGTCAACTGTACAGTACTGTTATTTCTTTGTGGTATTTTAATCTTTTATCTTCTCAAAAGTTGAAACTTGATATGAAGCCCAAAGTGTAAATTCGGTAATCACTGAATTGTTTCTAAATGATGATTTACACCTGGATACTCTCGAGTGATGACGTGATGATCATCTGCTAAATGAGCAACAACGACCACAATTCACTCCTTCAGTCAGTGAAGCTCCCACAGCCGTTCATGAGAGTTTAAAAGCTGGGGAATATTCCCATCTTCCCACAGGAGAAGAAGCAGCAAGCAGGAGGAATTACTCCAGGAGAAACTACAGACATACTATTGTAAAGATGGAGATTAAAGAAGAACCCTGCAGAATAAAAGATGAAGATACAGAGGAACACATAGGTTGGTGTTTTCCTTCATTCTCTTTAATGACTGATGAGAAACATTAAGATGAACGTGACATAACAATAACATCCAAAACTAGATACTAGTACAAAATTGAGATTTTGAATAATGTTGATTTTTTTTCAATTATCCTTTTATCAAATAATGGGAATTCAATGTGTTTATTGTAGATGTGATGGAAGTGAATGAAGACAAACTGCATCAGTTTCAAAAACCTCACCATTTCAAAAATGAAGATGGAAATGCTGTCATCTCAAAGACTGAAGAGAATTTCACGCAGAAACAAGCTGGAAATCCTGGAGTCAAAGGATCTTTAACCTGCTCTGAGTGTGGAAAGAGTTTCAGATATAAATCAAAGCTGAACACACACATGATGAATCACACTGGAGAAAAGCCTTTTACATGCACTCAGTGTGGAAAGAGATTCATTCATCAAGGAAACTTAAATCACCACATGAGAATTCACACTGGAGAAAAACCATTCACATGCTCTCAGTGTGGAAAGAGTTTCAGTCAGAAAAGTCATCTCAAAGAGCATCTGCTTCGTCACTCTGGAGTGAGATCATTCAGCTGTGACCAGTGTGATAAAACATATATTTTTGAAACAGACTTAAGAAAACACATTAATGTTCATTCTGCTGTGAAGCCTTACTTTTGTTCTCTATGTGGAAAGAGTTTGTCACATCTTAAATCCTTAAAACTACATGAGCGTATTCATACTGGTGTGAGACCGTATGTGTGCTCTCACTGTGGAAAGACACATATTACATCAGGCGCATTAATAAGACACCAGAGAGTTCACACTGGAGAGAAACTGTACAAGTGTTCACAATGTGGAAAGAGTTTCTCTCGGTCAGGAAACCTGAAAGATCATGAGAGAGTTCATACTGGAGAGAAACCGCACCAGTGCTCTTCATGTGGGAAGAGTTACAGCCATTTATCTGATCTACAGCGACATGAGAAAAAGCATTGCCCGAAGGTGTCTAAGTGAGCAAAGTTCACTTCCATAACTTGTAAATAAGCAAAAGATGGAATAACCTTTACTATATCAATTTAAAACTAAAATTATATTGAAGTTTGATTGTTTGACAAGAGAAACCGGTTTAAATGGCTGTGAACTGCATTGTAAGTGTTGCATGTGTTGTTCTTCCGACACCCGTATTGATCCTCTGTTGTAACTGTATACAAGATGAACTGAACAGTAAAGCAACAATGTGAAAATACCCGTGTCAGTGTCATCGCTCAAGCAGTGCATGGTCATTTAAAAGTTCAGAAAACTACAGTGTCGCCATAAACCACTATGATTTATGAAGGGATGTGTTTTGTTTATTGTTTCATTATTTTCATTGAACATGTACTTGTTTTACAGCTGTTATCTGTTTTTATGAAATAATTTAGGCTCTCACATTAGCTATTTGATTATATACATTAGCTGTATGTTATATTTTAACAATTTTGTCTAAAAAGTAATGAAAATTAACTTTTTTGAGCAGATTTTGTGTACTACTCAAATTGTGATTCATTGAACAGTTTAACTGAATTAATTCACTATGTTTATCAGACTAATTTAATTGGGACAAATCTATATCAGGGGACAAATGTATAAAGCCGCTCAAGAGTAAAAAATTTTTCTGTTAAAATTCGAAGAATCATATAATTCTCATTCCTAAACTTAAGTTAGCCTTGTAGAAAATTCAGGGCTATAAAGAAAATTAAGAAAATACACCGACAAATTTGTATTATTCCCTGGCTAAAACATTTTTTTTTTGTTTTTGTTAAAACTCTCATGAATAGCTGTGGGAGCTTCACTGACTGAAGGAGTGAATTGTGGTCGTTGTTGCTCATTTAGCAGATGATCATCACACTTAAAATCACTCAAGATTATTCAGCTTTACATGTTTTGATCAAATTAACTATGCTCAGAGGAACATATGGTTTATATTTAACATGTCATGTAAACCCAATCCTTAGATCAACATACACTGCACACACACTCCTCGTCTCCCACTCTCACACGTTTATGCAGTCCACAGTCTAGCTTGTCCCTCTCTCACACACATCTATTCAAGAATGAATCACAAAACACAATGATTACAAATAACTATGAACAACAGTGGGGAAAAGCTTAATTTCTAAATCTACATTGTCCTTTCACTCAGTGTCTGTGAACTGGAGAAGGACAATATCCCACCAGTCCTTGTTTCAGATTCTCATCCACAGACGACTGGTTTTGGGCGTTTTGTTTGATAAATATCAATTTAAAATAGACGTATACATCATGCTTGCATGGCACTATCCACTGTCCATTTAAAGAAAAATGTCTTTTCAATTCGTATACATACTTTATTGGTACTTAAGTATCAGTGAAAAGCATTCCTTTCCTTATAAAGAACAAGCCAACTGTATAACATTTAATGCACACATTGCATGAGAACAAATTTGGCATTACACAAATTTCTTCTATGCAAAATATAGCTCATATATCTCTCCTCAGCACACATGTACCACGCCCTGGCCCCTGACTCCACAAAATACATTACACAAAATTACTATAAAGTTTATAAAAAAAATAATACTGCAAAAAAGTCTTTAGTAGGAGAATGGTTATTATGAGCGAACAGATGGATTTAAACAAATCCATTCTGATTTAAAGTTTGTGAAATATAAACGTGTGCATTAACCCGATCACTTGTTTAGCATTCATGTAAACACAAGTTCAGATTTTAAAAAAAATATTCATGTAAACAAAGCCAATGACTGTTAAACAGCCCAGAGTGAGGTTATTATCTGAAATGCATTCTATATTTCCAGCACTGTTAAACTATCAAGTCAGTTCAGAACCTGCAAGAGTACAAAATCTGTTTATTTTCAAGTGTGACCGCAGGAAAATGATACATAGGAACTATAAACCAGGTTATTTGTTTTATTCCTAAACAGATGTGTATTCTCTCTCTCTCTCTTTCTCTCTCTCACTCTCTCTCTCTCTCTTTCGGTAGGCTATGTGAGGAAGAGAATCTACAACATTAAACAACAATACAAATTGACAAACATAAGTGTAATTCAGAGCACAATTCAAACGAGATCAAAATATTTTTCTCTCGATCTGCATTGACTACCATCCAATATGATTTTAAAATAATGTCCCATGGTGGTCCACCGGAAAGGGAGGGACTTAGGCTCTCTCGCACATCCATGCAATGGGCTATATGCACCATAGACAGTAATAGAAATGGACACAGCGACCCCGTTGATTTCAACGGAGAGAGCTGAAGCTCAACATGGGCACTCACTTCCTGATAGCAGGCCGTTCTGCGCAGGCTCAAACTGAGCTTGACGGCATAGTTGTCACGTGAGCAAACTGACCGACTTATAGTAGCTGTGCCAAGAGAAATTTTAATCGTGCACAGAGACGGCGAATCGCGACCTGGAGCAACTTTTGGTAAGTATTCTGATTAGTTATTTTGTCATTTTGCTTCTATTTATGCCATGGGCTGACTTTAGACAGTAAAAGATTGCCTGCGAGGCTGTGCGAGCTTCTCTTCCTGTCTATACGGTAATTTTTTACTGTGCGACGGACAGTCAATGGGTTATGACGCAATTTTTAGCCTATTTTTACAAGAACGGCTTCTTCGTGGCCATAACGTAACATACAAAGTAATGGAGCCTTTTATACATTGTCGTGTTTCTTTAGAAATAAATAATGGATAAATGGAGTCTTTGGACGCCTCAGATGTAAAGTTATTCGCTGTCAAAGTGACGCCAAAATGAATGGGAGTCAATGGGATGCTAACAGCAGGTGATAGTGGGCTACAATGACAGCCCCCAGAGGGAGCTTCAGCTTCCGGCTGATGGATTACCCCCTTGATATGCACGCATAATTTCCGCATTTGACGCAAGGACTGCTCGTCCATTTCCGGTTGTGGAAATTAAAGCGGAGGAAAACCAAAGAAAACGGGATTATTGCAGAGTGTTACAGTGGAGGCTCCCGCTCTGTCTCCTCTCCGCCACCAGAGGGAGCCTTCACCAGAGTACTGATCATTGGCTACAAACTCAAATTCCCATCATGCCGCTTACCTGGGACTGATTGCGTCACACACCTGCACGCCATTAACACACACACATAAAAGCCACGTCCACACACCACACCAGTGCGAAGTCTTGATTTGCCCCGGTGATCATTTCTGAGCGTTTGTATCCTGATTCTGGTTTTCTGGTTTTGGACTTTGGACTGTTTGATTCTTCTACGACTGATATCTGCCTGGCCTGAACTTGGACTGTTTACTGACCACGATTATTGCTGCCTGCCCTGATCTTTGCCTGTCTACTGTTTATCCTGTTGTCTGATCTGCATTGCCCTGTCTGCCTCGTCTTGACCCTGCCTGTACGACCTTGTTTAATAAAAGCTGCAAATGGATTCCTCTGTGCATCGTGAATCATTACAGAAGACTTCGCCACTAAACAATCCAGCAGCCGTCATGGAACTCACGTCCGAACTCACCTCCCAAGCTTCTCGTCTGGATTTACATCACCATCAGCTCAGTCACCTGACCACGCTCACTGAACAGCTCGTACAGGGTATGCAGGAGCTTCGCACTGCTGTGGGTATTGTGCCTAACGCACCTGCTACACCCACACCACCACCGAGTGTTCCCACTGAAGCCGTGAGTACAGCAGTAAATCCCCGACTCGCATTTCCTGACAAATTCGACGGTAATCCGACTAAATGCAAGGGATTTCTTTTGCAATGTACACTCTTCGTCGACCAGCAACCGACATTGTACTCTACTCAAGCCAGTCGCATTGCATTTGTTTGTTCCCTGCTCACGGGCAAAGCATTGGAGTGGGCTACGGCAGTCTGGAAACCAGAGGGGTCTTCATTCACCACATTTCAAGAATTCCTTCAACAGTTCCGTCAAGTCTTCAAACACTCTTCTGAGAAAGGGAGCGCTGGAGAGCAGCTTCTAAATCTCACCCAGGGAAAGAGTACCGCCGCCGAGTATGCTCTCACGTTTCGCACTCTCGCTGCACAGACGAACTGGGTCGAAGACACCTTAAAGACGCTGTTCAGGAAGGGACTCTCTATTGAACTGCAATCTGAATTAGCCTGTCGAGATGAAGGAAAGAGCTTGAACGAGTATGTAAGTCTGGCCATTCAAGTCGATAATCTCGTGCGTTCCAGACGCATCACCCGGGCACCTATCCGCCAATCACTCGAGGCAGCTCCCGCTCACGAACCTATGCAGATCGGGTTCACACACATCACCCCAGAAGAACGGGAACGCAGACTGCAACACCGTCTCTGTATGTACTGTGGTCAATCCGGCCATATGAAACTCTCCTGTCCAGTCCGACCTCCAACTCGCACTCTTTCGGTGAGTTCTGTAAACCAATATCAAAGATCTCCATCCAGTTTCACTCTCCCCGTTCATTTCACTATACAAAACCAATGTATCGAAGCCACAGCCCTCATAGACTCTGGAGCCGCTGGAAATTTCATTTCTCAAACATTCGCCAATCAGATCAAACTTAAACTTAATCCTTGTCACTCTTTTTTGTCAGTGGAGGCGCTAGATGGCCATCCCATTGGAGACGGCAAAATCCAGTTCGAAACGGAGAAGGTTCAAATGCAGATTGGTTCTCTTCATTCCGAGCAGATAAAATTTTATGTCATTCACGCTCCACATCACTCCATCATCCTCGGCCACCCATGGTTGCATAATCACAATCCACACATTTCCTGGAAGGAGGGACAAATCATTCGTTGGAGTGAAGCCTGTAACAACCACTGTCTGTCTAAAGTCAAAAGAGTGACCTGTTCCAAACCAGAACCAGACACCCTAAACCATGAGCTAGGAGAGCTACCGGCAGTTTATTCCGACCTCACAGAAGCTTTCAGTAAAGAAAAAGCTTCTCAACTTCCCGAACATCGTCCAACAGACTGTGCCATTGAGTTAATGCCCGGCGCCACACCCCCTAAAGGCAGAATCTTTCCCCTATCAAAGCCTGAGTCTGAAGCCATGAAAAAGTACATTGAAGAGGAGACAGCCAAAGGGTTCATTCGACCTTCCACCTCACCTGCCGCTGCGGGGTTTTTCTTCGTCAAGAAAAAGGATGGAGGACTCAGGCCTTGCATTGACTATCGCGGGTTAAATGATATCACAGTCAAGTATCGATACCCCTTACCTCTGGTGCCAGCCGCACTGGAGCAGCTGAGACAGGCGCAATATTACACCAAGCTCGATCTACGCAATGCATATAATCTGATCCGCATTCGAGAGGGGGATGAATGGAAAACGGCCTTCTCCACCACTAGTGGGCACTATGAATATCTGGTCATGCCTTTCGGCTTATCTAACAGTCCTTCCGTCTTCCAGGCCTTTATGAACGATGTGTTTCGTGACATGCTGGACAAATGGGTAATCGTGTACATCGATGACATCCTGATTTACTCAAACTCACTGGAGGAACACACCCAACACGTCAGATCCGTACTTCAACGCTTGATTCAGTTCCAGTTGTATGCCAAGATCGAGAAGTGTGAGTTTCATCAAACTAGCGTTTCATTTCTGGGTTACATCATCAGTCAGGAAGGAGTGGCCATGGACGACAAAAAGGTGAAAGGAGTGCTGGATTGGCCATTACCTCAGACAGTCAAAGAATTACAGAGATTCCTGGGATTTGCTAACTTTTATCGAAGATTTATTAGAAACTTCAGTCTCATTGCCGCTCCACTAACAGCTTTAACCAAACGTCATTGCTCTCGAATTGCCTGGAACCCCGAAGCACAGCAGGCTTTTCAGGAGTTGAAGACCCGATTCACTACTGCACCCATCCTACGTCATCCCGATCCAGAGCGTCAGTTCATTGTGGAGGTAGATGCCTCGAACACAGGAGTGGGGGCCATATTATCGCAACGACAGGGAAACCCAGCCAAAATGTACCCGTGTGCTTTCTTCTCCCGCAAGCTTTCTCCAGCCGAGCGGAATTATGATGTGGGGAATCGCGAACTGCTAGCTATGAAACTGGCTCTAGAGGAATGGCGACACTGGCTGGAGGGAGCTTCAGAACCATTCATCATTCTCACAGACCATAAAAACCTTGAGTATCTCCGATCCGCCAAACGCCTCAACCCTCGTCAAGCAAGATGGGCACTGTTTTTTACACGTTTCAACTTCACTGTCACTTACCGTCCAGGCACCAAGAACGTCAAAGCCGATGCCCTCTCTCGCCAAACAGAAGAAGCAGTCCACAAAGATAACCCCGAAAACATCATCCACGAGAACCTCTTAGTAGCTCCAGTCCAGTGGGACATCATAACCGAAATCCAACAGGCCAACCTTCAGACTCCAACCCCCAGCAACTGTCCAGCCAATCTCCTCTTTGTTCCTGAAGCACTACGATCTCGCCTCATCGATCAGGTCCATTCCACACCAAGCTCCGGTCATCCTGGTATCTCCGCCACAATTCAACTACTGCAGAATCGATTTTGGTGGCCTACTCTCTCATCCGACACCATCAAACATGTTCAGAACTGTATCAATTGTCAAACTTCCAAATCCACCCGTAAACTACCAGCAGGCCTTCTATGTCCCCTTCCAACACCTCAACGACCCTGGTCACACATTGCCGTAGACTTCATCACAGATCTCCCTAATTCTCAAGGACACACGACAATTCTCACAATAGTCGATCGATTCTCCAAAGCCTGCCGTCTCATTCCCCTCACTAAACTTCCCACTGCCTTCGAAACAGCTGAACTACTATGCAACCAAGTTTTCAGATTTTACGGACTACCTGAAGATATAGTATCTGACAGAGGACCTCAGTTTACTTCCAGAGTCTGGTCCGCATTCTTCAAACATTTAAACGTGAACATCAGCCTCACTTCCGGTTATCACCCTCAGTCCAATGGTCAGACCGAACGTCTTAATCAAGATATCATCCGCTTCCTAAGAACATACTGCCAGCAACACCAACAGGATTGGAGCAGATATTTATTCTGGGCCGAGTATGCTCAAAATTCGTTGGTCAAACCTGCTACTGGTATCACCCCCTTCAAATGTATACTGGGTTTTCAGCCTCCTCTCTTCCCATGGTCCGGTGAGCCCACTGAACTCCCATCCGTCACAGAGTGGTTACACAAAAGTGAAGAGGTTTGGGATCAAGCACACACTCATCTGAGGCATGCTGTCAGGCGTCAGGAACACCAGGCCAACCGTCGTCGTCGTCCAGCTCCAGAATACCAGAGTGGTCAATGGGTATGGCTATCAACCAGAGACTTACGCCTCAAACTTCCATGTCGCAAACTCAGTCCCAGGTATGTTGGTCCGTTCCAAATTATAAGACAAATATCACCTGTTTCATTTCGTTTAGACCTGCCCGCTAACTATCGTATCTCTCCCACTTTTCATGTTTCTCTGTTAAAACCCGCTGGTGGTCCGAGGGGAGAGACGGAGGAGGGGGCCGCCTCTCAGGGCCCTCCTGCCTTTCTGGTTGACGGCGAGGAGGCCTACAGAGTGCACAAGTTGCTGGATTCCAGACGTCGGGGTAACATGCTCCAATATCTGGTCGATTGGGAGGGGTACGGTCCGGAGGAACAGTCCTGGGTCAATTCAAGGGATATCCTGGACCCCACTCTCACTGAAGAGTTCCATAGGACATACCCGGAGAAACCGGCCCCTCGACCCCGTGGGAGACCCCGACGACAACCGCCTCCTCGCGTCAGGAGCCGCTCGCAGGGGGGGGGCTCTGTTACAGTGGAGGCTCCCGCTCTGTCTCCTCTCCGCCACCAGAGGGAGCCTTCACCAGAGTACTGATCATTGGCTACAAACTCAAATTCCCATCATGCCGCTTACCTGGGACTGATTGCGTCACACACCTGCACGCCATTAACACACACACATAAAAGCCACGTCCACACACCACACCAGTGCGAAGTCTTGATTTGCCCCGGTGATCATTTCTGAGCGTTTGTATCCTGATTCTGGTTTTCTGGTTTTGGACTTTGGACTGTTTGATTCTTCTACGACTGATATCTGCCTGGCCTGAACTTGGACTGTTTACTGACCACGATTATTGCTGCCTGCCCTGATCTTTGCCTGTCTACTGTTTATCCTGTTGTCTGATCTGCATTGCCCTGTCTGCCTCGTCTTGACCCTGCCTGTACGACCTTGTTTAATAAAAGCTGCAAATGGATTCCTCTGTGCATCGTGAATCATTACACAGAGTCTTCAAAATGTACTGCCCTCCCGTCTTTGAAATTAAACATACATACGTTTAGATGTAATTTTATATATAGTTATGTTCATTTAATATAATTTTAAAAAGAAGCATAAACACAACGAGGGGTGTCTGTTTTATCTGTTTTTGTGACTTTTTGTGACTGTTTCTTTGGTATAACCATGGAGTATAAAATTCAATATAAATTCTCGGTATTGCATTGGACTCTACGATCGACGGAAGTTATCGATCATCTAAACCTTCACCGGAATTACTGCCGTGCATAGAGTCCATCCTGTTTCGATCCAATCTTCCAGCAAACAGCAAATCTACAAGTTTATACAAACGTTTACATATATCTGTAGGCTGCCAACAGCAAAGCATAAATGTGAGACTTCTTCTTAGTAGTGATGGTTCGTGAACGAATTGTTTGAACCGGTTCTTTTTAGTGAACCGGTCGAACCACTTCACCAAAAAGGACTGAATTGTTCATAACAGTTTGCATCGTTAGTCAGCGCTGATCTGCAGTTTTCTAAAGTTAGCTACTCTATTTTGGAAATGCCTTACTCAAAATGAATGGCAATATCAAGTGTAAATTCGGTAATCATTGAATTGTTTCTAAACGATGATTTACACCTGGATAATCTCGAGTGATTAAGTCTGATGATGATCACCTGCTAAATGAGCAACAACAACCACAATTCACTTCTAATGTTAGTGAAGCTCCCACAGCCGTTCATGAGAGTTTAAAAGCTGGGGAATATTCCCATCTTCCCACAGGAGAAGAAGAAGCAAGCAGGAGGAATTACTCCAGGAGAAACTACGGACATACTATTGTAAAGATGGAGATTAAGGAAGAACCCTGCAGAATAAAAGAGGAATATACAGAGGAACAAATAGGTTTGTGTTTTCCTTCATTCTCTTTAATTACTAATGAGGAACATTAAGATGAACGTGACATAACAATAACATCCAAAACTAGATACTAGTACAAAATTGAGATTTTGAACAATGTTGATTTTGTTCTCGAGTATCTTAATTAAATAATGGGAATTCTTTGTTTATTTAAGATTTGATGGAAGTGAATGAAGACAAACTGCACCAGTTTCAAAAACCTCAGCATTTCAAAAATGAAGATGGAAATGCAGTCATCTTAAAGACTGAAGAGAATTTCACACAGAAACAAGCTGGAAAATCTGGAGTCAAAGGATCTTTCACCTGTTCTGAGTGTGGAAAGAGATTCAGATATAAATCGTATCTGAACACACACATGATGATTCACACTGGAGAAAAGCCTTTTACATGCACTCAGTGTGGAAAGAGTTTCATTCATAAAGGACTACTAAATAAGCACATGAAAATTCACACTGGAGAAAAACCTTTCACATGCTCTCAATGTGGAAAGAGTTTCTCTGGGAACGGGGATCTCAAAGAGCATCTGCGCCGTCACGCTGGAGTGAGATCATTCAGCTGTGATCAGTGTGATAAAGCATTTGTTTTTGAATCAGGCTTAAGAAGTCACCTTAAAGTTCATACTGGTGTGAAGCCTTACTTTTGTTCTGATTGTGGAAAGAGTTTTTCACATCTTGCATCTTTAAAACAGCATGAGCGTATTCATACTGGTGTGAGACCTCATATGTGCTTTGACTGTGGAAAGACATTTATTACATCAAGCGCATTAATAAGACACCAGAGAGTTCACACTGGAGAGAAACCGTACAAGTGTTCACACTGTGGAAAGAGTTTCTCTCGGTCAGGAAACCTGAAAGATCATGAGAGACTTCATACTGGAGAGAAACCGCACCAATGCTCTTCATGTGGGAAGAGTTACAGCCATTTATCTGTTCTACAGCGCCATGAGAAAAATCATTGCCTGAAGGTGTCTAAGTGAGTAAAGTTCACCTCCATAACTTGTAAATAAGAAAAAGCTGGAATAACCTTTACTACAGCAATTTAAAACTAAACTTAGCATTGAAGTTTGACAAGAGGAACTGGTTTAAATGGTTGTGGACTGCATTGTAAGTGTTGCATGTATTGACACCCTTACACCCTTATTGATCCTTTGTTGTGTTGCACATGCGCAGTAAACACTGAGTGTAACTGTATACAAGATGAACTGAACAGTAAAGCAACAATGTGAAAATACTTGTGTCAGTGTCATCGCTCAAGCAGTGCATGGTCATCTCATACAGATTGAACAAGAATAATAGCTCAGAAAACTAGTGTGTCGCCATAAAACACTATGATTTATGAAGGGATGTGTTTTGTATCTTTCTGCTTTCATTATTTTCAATGTACATGTGAGGCATTTGTGAAACAATGGCAACAATAGTCTATCAAATATCATTCATATAACAAAACAATAGTTTTTTTTTAGTCTCGCTGTTTAGAGGTGATACATTGTACATTTAACACTGTATTCAGCTAATGAACCAGTTGTAAACACTAATTATTTTTGGTAAAATGGCTCCAGTTCTATGTATATTTAAAGATGCGATTCCTCCCATAATATGGACTATGAAAACACATCACTGAGAGAAGAACTTGTCTACAGCTGCTATCTATTTATGAAATAAGGTAATTTAGACTCTTACATGGTTTCTATATGTATATATTTTGACAAAAATTTTGTGTAAAAAAGTAATGCAACTTATTCTGAGCTTACTCTGACTTTATGCACTAGTCGAAACATGATAAATGAAACAGTTTAACTGAATTAATTTGCTATGTTTATCAGACTAATTTTATTGGGAGAAATCTATATCAGTGGTCGAATGTATAATGCCGCTCAGAGTAACATTTTAGTCTTTAAAAATTCTAAGAATCACATAATTCGTATTCCTCGCCTGTTTTGAAAATTTAGGGCTATAAAGAAAATTAGAAAGAAAAAAAATGGCAAAATAGTGAGTTTTAAATTTGTATTGTTTTCCCCCCTCTAAAACAAATTTTCTATTTTTTCAGCTCCCATGAATGGCTGTGGGAGCTTCACTGACTGAAGGAGTGAATTGTGGTCGTTGTTGTTGCTCATTTAGCAGAAGATCATCACACTGGCAATCACTCGAGATTATTCAGCTTTACGTATTGATCAAATGAACTATACACTCAGATGACTCAGATGAACATAAGGTTTATATGTCGTGTAAACCCAATCCTTAGATCAACATACACTGCAAACACACTCCTCGTCTCCCACTCTCCCACGTTTATGCAGTCCACAGTCTAGCTTGTCCTTCTCTCACACACATTTATTTAAGAATGAATCACAAAACACAATGATTACAAATAACTATGAATACTTATAAAGAATCATATTAAATATTAAAATCTTAGTCTTAACATTTAAAAAAGATGCCGGTTCTGTGTTAATATTACTGTGATATCAGCAGGGTTTATTTAGTTGCTGATTGCACATGTTCTTTTATATAACACATAATAAGCAAAAGGCAAGTGTACATTCTCCAAATGTTCCAGTGCATAATAGGCCTATATAGCAACTGCATGAGAACGAAAAAAAAAAATGAACTTCGTTAACTGATAAATTGATAGATGTAAACATATTTATCAATAATTCAAATTTGCCAGTATGATTTTTCTTAATTTAACAAACATTAGTTTCCTCAGTCTCGTATGATCCGTGTCTGTTGTGGCAGATCACGTGTAATCTTAAACCAAACCATAAACCAAATAATCCGTTAGTAATCGGCTTGACGACAAATTGACGGCTCAATCGGACAGAAAAGCCTTCATGTAAACACCTTAATCGTTCAGATTGAGCTTGATTCTAATGAAATTTCGATCGGATTGAAAGGGGTGGTTTATTCCTTTTCATAACCCGGTCGAGAGAACAGGTATGGGGTTGAAAACCGAGGCCGAATGACTGCGCATGTGCAATGACGTTGAAATAGCGTAATAACGTATGACACACGGAAATAAGCTGTTCTTTCTGGTGAATAAAGTGTCATATAAATGAATGTCCCGTCATTCTCAAATCCTCTGAAGACTCATTTTTCATAAATTGATGTTATTTTCAGCATTATTACTATTTATTAGAATTCTAGATCAGTTGTATTATTTATCTGTATTATTATTCTTTATTTGTCTCCATATTCATTCGTATTCTTTGTATTTTGTGAATCAGTGTTCTTGAATACATGTGTGTAAGAGAGACATTGGGACATGCATGAACTGGTGTGAGAAAGTGTGTGTGCGTGTATCTCTCCTATGCTGACACATGAAATAAATTAAAAGAGAGCTGTTGGCAAAATAACTCTTGGTGTCTGATCCTGTGAACTAAACAACAGTGGGGAAAAGCCTAATTTCTAGATCTACATGGTCCTTTCACTCAGTGTCTGTGAACTGGAGAAGGACAATATCCCACCAGTCATTGTTTCAGATTCTCATCCACAGACGACTGGTTTTGGGCATTTGTTTGATAAATATCTATTATAAAATAGACCAATGCAAAATAGACGTATACATCATGCTTGCATGGCACTATCCACTGTCCATTTAAAGAAAAATGTCTTTTAGTATAGCCTATACATACTTTCTTGGTACATAAGTATCAGTGAAAAGCATTCCTTTCCTTATAAAGAACAAGCCAACTGTATAACATTTAATGCACACATCATTGAAAACCTTTGGATGAGAACAAATTTGGCATTACACACATTTCTTCTATGCAAAATATAGCTCATCTCATATCTCTCCTCAGCACACATGTACAACACACCCTGACTTCACAAAATACATTACACAAAATTATTATGAAGTTTATAAAAAAAATAATACTGCAAAAAAGTATTTAGTTGGAGAATATGGTTATTTTATGAGCAAACAGCGAGAAACTTTATATCTGTATGGATTTAAACAAATCCATTCTGATATGAAGTTTGTGATATATAAACGCAAGCATTAACCCGATCACTTGTTTAGCGTTCATGTAAACACACAAGTTCAGATTCATCAACAATTAATTAATTCTGATTGAAAACAAATAATAAAATTATGTAAAATAAATGATGTAAAATAAAAAATTATAAACAAAGCCAATGAGTGTTAAACAGCCTAGAGTGAGGTTATTATCAGAAATGCACTCAATATTTCCAGCACTGTTAAACTATCAATTCAGTTCAGAACCTGAAAGAGTATGTACAAAATCGGTTTATTTTCAAGTGTGACCGCAGGAAAATAAAACACAGAAGCAGGAACAATAAATCAGGTTATTTATTCATAAACATATTTCTCTCTCTCTCTTTTTTTTGGTAGGCTATGTGAGGAAGAGAATCTACAATAAACATTAAACAACAATAATTGACATGTAATTCAGGGCACAATTCAAACGAGATCAAAATATTTGTTGTCTCTCGATCTGCATTGACTACCATCCGATATTACTCCGAAATGATGTCCAATACCATGGTGGTCCACCGGAAGGGGATGGACTTAGGCTCTCTCGCACATCCACGCAATCCTGTTTCAACATCAAAATCCTTATGGAGAAAATTTGAGATTCGATCCATCTTCCAGCGAACAGTAAATCTGCAATTTTATACAAACGTTTAGATATATAGGCTACCTGATGATGCCGAATTACTCGATCGAACAGCAAAGCAAAACTGTGAGACATTTTCTTCTTTGTAGTGATGTGTGGTTTGTGAACGAATCGTTCGTTTGAACCGGTTCTTTTTAGTGAACCGGTTGAACCAGTTCACAAAATAGGACTGAATCTTTCATAACAGTTCGCGTCGCTAGTTAGCGCTGATCTACATTTTTCTATTACTCAATTTCGGGAATGCCTTACTCGAAAAAAACCAATATCTATTGCAAATCCGGTAATCATGGAATTGTTTCTAAACGACTATTTGCATCTGAATAATCTCGAGTGATTGATTGTATCTGCTAAATGAGCAGCAACAACAACCACAATTCACTCCTTCAGTCAGTGAAGCTCCCACAGCCGTTCATGAGAGTTTAAATGCTGGGGAATATTCCTATCTTCCCAGAGCAGGCAGGAGGAATTACTCCAGGAGAAACTACGGACAAACTATTGTAAATATGGAGATTAAGGAAGAACCCTGCAGAATAAAAGATGGAGATACAGAGGAACATATAGGTTGGTGTTTTCCTTCTTTCTCTTTAAAAGGGCACAGCCTTGAAAACTGGTCAGGGGTGAGACGGATATAGGGGGGTCTGGGATAAATTCTGAGTATCAACTGATACCGATCCGATACCAGTGCAGAAAAAAAAAATCAAGTAGAATTTATATAACTCTGTGTTGAACTGATAATCACTCGCCTGTGTGTTAAACACAATCTACTTAATACAGACAACTTCATTATAAAGAAAAACAGCAAATAAAAAAAATATGACCATAACCTGTGACAAAAAATTATATATATATATATGTATATGAATGAATATATATATGAATAAATGCTTTATAAAAAAGAATAAATGCTTTAAATAATTTTTCATTGTGCAAAAGTATTAGCTTTTTATGATCTATTATCTATAAGTAAATCTTGTTAGCAATACTAGCAACATTAGTAACTGCACTCACAGGGGATGCAAAAATACGAGTGATTATAATCGTCATTTAAAATACCAAAGCGGTTCAAAAACAGTGAAAACACTTCATATTTACAAGTCACAAAGGGCGCAGCCATCTTGAATTCCGAAACGGAATTCTTGCTCGGTGTATTCACTTTTGTCCGATGTCCAAGAGGAGAAATCTTAGGAAAGGGGACGTGTTGCTAGGCAACGTCTGTCTTCCGATTCGGATCTCCGAGATGGATACGCAACATGAGTGCACCTCTGTCCCTCTAGAAGGGTTTGGGGACATGCTCCCCCCATAAGAAAATGTTGTGATTTTTATTGTTAAATTGATCAATCTGGTCCACTTTCAGAGTTCAAAATTAAGAGCTCCAACCCATATTCAGTGTGCAAATTGAACAAAGATAAACTCAAAACTCTTTTAGATATAGTGATATAGTGTCTGTCTAGCGCTTTGGGTTTAAGAAAAGCATATTATTAAATAAAATGTATTATGCAGGGTTAGGTAAATAAAAGCTGGTCTCAAATAGAGGCGGGATGTGCTTTTTAGTTTCGGGTTGTGCTTCTAAAACCGTCTGATCGTTCGCTTTTTGGCGGCAGCTAAAGCAAATCTTTTGTCCCGCCAAATTCTATTTTGATCGGAGAGTGAACAGAATGACTGCTGGGAGGGGGTGCTCTCTCCCCCGCGCATATTAATCAAATAAATTGACACGACAGTAAAAGGTTGGAAGACCGCAGTTTCACATGGACCATTTCGATATTTTTAGAGATTACTCTATGAACAACATCTCAACACTAAATTATAAAGGCCGGTCTCATATAGGCTGCAGTTCGACGATTTGGGAAAATAAAAGCCCGGGCTATTATTTGAAGTTTTACGATAGCCTGTCTGAAAGTAGCCTAGTTCTGCTTACCACAATTTTCTGCACTCACTCATATCTTAACCAAAACTAAATGCAATGGGCCGCCAATGTGTTAGTTTTATAGGCCGTTCAGACAACAAGAAAATAAAATTAAAAATTAAAGTATGTATCAGCCCACAAAGCACATCGGCCCACCGGGCAAATGCCCTGAATGCCCGATGGCCAGTCCAGCCCTGTTTGAACACCGAATGGAGAGTGACTGACGGCCACAGCGGAGGGAAAAGCTTACATGAACTTGAATTTAATGACTTAAATATAAATTTCCATCTCTCATTATACTATAGTATGGCTTCATATAGTATAAACTATACACGATTCACGTAGGTCACCTATTTTTTTTTCCAAAACTAAAAGGTGAGTGGTTTTCATGTATGTTTAATCACTGATGAGGAACATTAAGATGAAAACTCAGATAACATATAACATCACTATTGTTTTTCAATTACATCTTAAACTAGATACTATTAGACTCAGTAGTAAACTGGATTTGTGCTAAATTGAGATTTTGAACAATTTTTATTTTTGTTTCTTATGTATCCTTTTATCAAATAATGGGAATTTAATTTGTTTATTTTAGACCTGATGGAAGTGAATGAAGACAAACAGCATCAGTTTCAAAAACCTCATTATTCCAGAAATGAAGATGGAAATGCATTCGTTTCAAAGACTGAAGAGAATTTCACACAGAAACAAGCTGGAAAACCTGGAGTCAAAGGATCTTTCACCTGTTCTGAGTGTGGAAAAACTTTCATACGTAAACCAAACCTTATCCAACACATGATGATTCACACTGGAGAAAGAACGTACTTCTGTGTTGAGTGTGGAAAGAGTTTCATTCGTAAATCAACCCTGAACAAACACAGGATGATTCACACTGGAGAAAGGCCTTATACATGCACTCAGTGTGGAAAGAGTTTCAGTCAAAAAGAACCCCTTAAGACACACATGAGAATTCACTCTGGAGAAAAACCATTCACATGCTCTCAGTGTGGAAAGAGTTTCACTAAGAATTCCTCTCTCAAATATCATCTGCTCCTTCACTCTGGAGTGAGATCATTCAGCTGTGATCAGTGTGATAAAACATTTGTTTTTGAATCGGGCTTAAGAGCACACCTTAGTAGCCATGCTGGTGTGAGACCTTATGTGTGCTTTGACTGTGGAAAGACCTACATTACATCCAGCAACTTAAAAACACATCAGAGAATTCATACTGGAGAGAAACCGTACAAGTGTTCACACTGTGGAAAGAGTTTCACTGAGTCAGGAAACCTGAAAGATCATGAGAGAGTTCACACTGGTGAGAAACCGCACCAGTGCTCTTCATGTGGGAAGAGTTACAGACATTCATCAACTCTACTTAATCATAAGAAAAAGCATTGCCCGAAAATGTCTAAGTGAGCAAAGTTCATTTCTTATAAGATCCAAGATGGCTGCCTCGGTGTGGAGCTCACATAATGTGTGTAAATACTTATTCTGACTAAATCCAACTGTGATGATTTTATTCTCATATTTTTTATATTTATATATATTTTTTTAAATTATAATTTGTATTAAGTGTTTCCTGTTGTATTTGTATATGTGAACCGGAAGCCTCAGCAACAAAACAAATTCCTTGTGTGTGCAAGCACACTTGGCAATAAAGCTCTTTCTGATTCTGATTTCTATAATTCGTAAATAAGCAAAAGATGGAATAACCTTTACTACAGTAATTTAATCTAAAATTAGTATTGAAGTTTGATTGTTTGACAAGAGGAACTGGCTTAAATGGTTGTGAATTCCATTGTGTTGCATGTGTTGTTCTTCCGACACCCGTATTGATCCTCTGTTGTGTTGCACATGCGCAGTAAACACTGTGTGAGAGACTGTATGTTACTGTATGTTAACATTAACAAAGATTAACAAATGCTGAAGAAATATTGTTCATTTTTAGTTAATGTTAATTTCAACATTTACTAATACTTCATTAAAATTTTGTTAACATTAGTTAATGCTCTGTGAACTAACATGAACTAACAATGAACAGCTGTATTTGTATTAACTAATGTTAACAAAGATGAACAAAAACAGTAACAAATGTATTGCTCATGGTTAGTTCATGTTAGTTAATACATTAACTGATATTTAATAAATGAGCCTTATTGTGAAGTGTTACCATTTTCATTGTACATATGAGGCATGTGTGAAGAAGACTTGAATACAAATAATTGTAAAATAAAAGTGATTTATTTAAGTATAATGAATAGATTTAATTTAGTTTTCATTAAATCATGGGGTTAAATAATTAAAGGGGTTAGTTTTCATTAAATCAAATACAATGATTAAATCATTGTATTCACTGTATTGTATTGCTAATGTGAACCAGCACACTGTAAAAAAAATGTTAATGCTATTAAAAAAAATATGGTAACAATATTACACATAATATATTTTTGAGTAGTCAAGGCTTGATTTCTTTCATGGAATCTATCAGAATAAATCATGGAAAATCCCCTTGATTATTTAGTCAACGATACAATTTATTTAAAGGAGAAATCTGGCGCAAAATGAAGCTTTGGTCTACACATTGGTGTCTAGTCGACCGCTCTCTGAGATTTGTTTTCATGATAATCGAATGTAAAGAGTTTTATCTCTAAAAACTGTTTAGCGTATAACGCTAGTATGGGGGCATTTAATAAGTAAACAGAAATCGCCTCTTAATAGCACTAAGAAGGCTCAAAATAGCCCCACACTAACACAGTAACATAATGGGGAACATAATCCCTTCATGCGAAACGAAGCATTGAGAACTTTGTAAGTGTACAGACCATTTAATAAGAAGATATTTTATAAAGACAGGGCACTTCATGTATACAATTTTTTTAATGAAAATTACACAACCCTGATTCATTTCCTAAACTGAGACATTCCACCTCTGGAAAGATTAATGTGTATTTAAAATGGGTAATTTATGTAGAAGACATGTGAAATTATTTTTGAAATTTGGAGCTTTCTAGACTGAGAAAAGCCAGAAAATGTATTTTTGGCTTATGTGGATGTAAGACAACAACTCCCAGAATGCACTTGCTTCGCTGCCCTAGGAGGCCACGCCTACCGGTAAATGCGCAGTAGGTAAACAACAGTCTACCATTGATTCTCCATGATAAGTCTGCCCGAAATGTGTTTCGAGATCGCCCAAAATGTCCGGGATTCGGCTTTTGCTTTCTACAGTCGCCATTCATCATGTTTACTGTGGCGAGCAGGACGAGGCTAGTGCCGTGTGGAGAACGACGCGAGGCCGGTGGTGTGATTAGCAATGAGCGACAACTGTTTCCTAGCCATATTAAAACGCACATCAACCAATCACTTTTTTAGCGTTCATGTAAACACTACATTCAGATTCACCAATCAGAATGAATTCAGTTAGATTAAAACGAAAGCTGTACATGTAAACAATGCATGGCGACTGCAGAAAGCAAAAGCTGAATCACGGACATTGAAGGCCGGACATGTCTGGGAAAAAGAGGACGGTAACCCCTAAAGTTACTACTCAGCTGAAAGAACAAGAGCCTGCTATGCCGACACTATGTGTAATCCCAATCCTCCACAATGCATCCGTCTGTGTATTCAGTACCTTCGTCCATATTTTCAAAAAGTTTCTGCCGGTGAAATCAAATTCACTGACACTGATCTGTGATAGGTCTGTTAGCGCATTAGGTCCAACCCTCTATGGGCGGGTTTGAAAAGGTGGGATCTAGTGCTTATAGTCTTTACAGAAATCCCCCCTCGTACACTTCCTCTTACAATGACGTAAAATGACGATTTGTTGTTCTGAATGTCTGAACGTGGCAGTAGACAACAGACAATCTCCAACAGACAAAGGAATATAAACAGTGATAATGAATTAATGGTTTAGTTCATGCGTCATACATTAAAGGAGTAGTTCACTTTTAAAAAAATCTTTTGCTGATAATTTACTCACCCCCATGTCATCCAAGTTGTCCATGTCTTTCTTTCTTCAGTCGAAAAAGAAATTAAGGTTTTTGATGAAAAGATTCCAGCATTTTTCTCCATATTATTCACTTTACTGGAAACCAAAAGGTTCAAGGTTCAAAACTATGCATTGTAGTGTTTTACTTTGCTAAATTTACAAACTAAAACAAGCTGCAATCACAAATGTTTAGGTAAAACGTTCAGCGGGAGCTGCGCCCATCATCAAAGAAGATCACAGGCCGCGCATTATTTTAAACTAAATATATAGTTTTTTAATTATTATTTAACCATTTTTAACAACATGAAAAAGACCAAAAGGTTAATTTTGTGCCGGAGTTTCTTCTTTAACGCAGTGGTTCTCAAATTATTTCGGTCATTTTCCACTTTGGACAAGTTTGGACCACTTTGGACAAGTTTTCCACTTTGCCCCACTTCCCCATCGCCCCAACACAATGCTACTGAAATACGCAACAAGCTTAAAATGTTCCAATTTATTGAAGTACAAGTAGTATCTAAATACAAACTAACTATCTATCTACATCAAATCACATAACAGCAAGTTGAAAAATAAAGAAAATAAAAGTACAGCTGTGTCATGACTTGCATGCAATTCAAAAATAGAGAAATTAAAAGTGCAGCTGTGTCAAAATGTTAAAAAAAGAAAAGAAGAGAAATCAATTTGGCATGACAGGTCTATTTTCTAAAAGACATAGGGTTCTGTGTTTGATATGGGATTAAAATGATGGACAGTGTATGAGATATAAACTAATGATTAATTATTTCAATATTCCTTTGTTCTGATTGGCGCATGTGAGTGGAGAGTGCATTTCTGAATATTCCTCGCTCATTCCACTCAGTGTCGCGCTCAACCCTGCTGGTTCGAAAATATGTGGAATAAGGGCTGCCTCCGACTAAAGTTTTTTTCTAGTCGACTAGTAGTTGTTTATTTAGCTAAGCCATTAGTGGACAAATCACCCCTTTATTTTGATGTAATAACTTAAATAGGCTATACAGTACAATGATAAAGCCTCACTCAAGCGTACGAGCCGGCAAAAGAAGAATGTGTAAAAATAGCAAGTAGACATTTAATTGTTTATTAATAAACTGGTGTTTTCTGCGTTGACCATGCGGACTCGCCATGAACGAATAAAGAAATTAAGGCATAAAAAGGAAAATTTCCTCCCGTTGGCATGCGCCCCACCTGTCACGTCTCCATAAAGAGCCTAAGTCCCTCCCCTTCCGATCAACCACCATGGGACCTTATTTTAACAGGTTCCCCATATCAAACAATCAAACTTCAATACTAATTTTAGATTAAATTACTGTATTAAATTAGCCTGGGTTTCCCCATGCTGTCTTGCCGCAGCGTGATTTTATTCAGCAGTATATATTATAAAAGGCAGTCTGGACACCATGAACCAAATTTTCCCCTGAAATAGGGAACCAATCACAGAACGGGGAGGGAGCACAGGCGCATTTGATAGAGGTACAGGCGCATTTGATACTTTCGTAGCACCCAATACGGTAATACGGTAATACGTGTAATACAGCTCTGTCGTAAACCACGCCTCAAATACGTGAAAATGAACATGTGGTTTCCAGACCACATTTCATTATCAATGATATGTGGTCTAACGTTAGCCAGGCTAGTGTTAAATGTAATTCCATTGTTTGCTTATTTACAAGTTATGGAAGTGAACTTTGCTCACTCAGACGCTTTGGGCAATGATTTTTCCTATGTTTCTGTAGATTAGATAAATGACTGAAACTCTTCCCACATGAAGAGCACTGGTGCGGTTTCTCTCCAGTGTGAACTCTCTCATGATCTTTAAGGTTTCCTGAGCGAGAGAAACTCTTTCCACAGTGTGAACACTTGTACGGTTTCTCTCCAGTATGAACTCTCTGGTGTTGTTTTAAGTCGCTGGATGTAGTCAAGGTCTTTCCACAGTCAGAGCACATATAAGGTCTCACACCAGTATGAATATGCTCATGCTTTTTTAAAGAACCGTGATGTAAAAAACTCTTTCCACATACAGAACAAAAGTGAGACTTCACACCAGTATGAACTTTAATGTGTGTTCTTAAGCCTGATTCAAAAACAAATGTTTTATCACACTGATCACAGCTGAATGATCTCACTCCAGAGTGACGGCGCAGATGATCTTTGAGAGAGTTTTTGTAAGGAAAACTCTTTCCACACTGAGAGCATGTGAACGGTTTTTCTCCAGTGTGAACTCTTATGTGATCGTTTAGGTGTCCTTTAGATCTGAAACTCATTCCACACTGAGTGCATGTATAAGGCCTTTCTCCAGTGTGAATCATCATGTGTGTGTTCAAGTTTGATTTACTTACAAAACTCCTTCCACACTCAGAACAGGTTAAAGATCCTTTGACTCCAGGTTTTCCAGCCTGTTTCTGTGTGAAATTCTCTTCAGTCTTTGAAACGAATGCATTTCCATCTTCATTTGTGAAATAATGAGGTTTTTGAAACTGATGCTGTTTGTCTTCATTCAGTTCCATCAGGTCTACAACAAACACATTAAATTCCCATAACTTAATAAAAGGATACTTGAGAAACAAAAATAAACATGGTTGAAAATCTCAATTTAGCCCAAATCCAGTTTAATCTTGAGTCTACTAGTATCTAGTTTCAGATGTTATTTTTATGTAAATTTTCATCATAATGTTCCTTATCAGTCATTAAAGAGAACGAAGGAAAACACCAACCTATTTGTTCCTCTGTATCTTCATCTTTTATTCTGCAGGGTTCTTCTTTAATCTCCATCTTTACAATAGTATGTCCGTAGTTTCTCCTGGAGTAATTCCTCCTGCTTACTTCTTCTTCTTCTGTGGGAAGATGGGAATATTCCCCAGCATTTAAACTCTCATGAATGGCTGTGGGAGCTTCACTGACTGAAGGAGTGAATTGTGGTCGTTGTTGCTCATTTAGCAGATGATCATCACACTTACAATCACTCGAGACCCTCCAGGTGAAAATCGACATTTACAAACAATTCCATGATTATTGAATTTACACTTTAACTTCAGAGAGATCATGGAACTTGGCAGTTAAGTAGTGATGCACAGTTATTGTCATTCATTGATGGGAAGTAACAAAGTACAAATACTTTGTTACTGTTACTTGATATTTTTACTTTACAATTTATTTTTCTACCGACTTTTTACTTTTACTCCTTACATTTTTAACACGAATATCGGTACTTTCTTCTCTTATATTTTACAAAACTGTCTCGTTACTTTAGTTTCAAATAATTTCAGTGGAGTTACCATTATTATTTTTCGCGTCATCAACCCTTCGCAGTGAGTTTGACTGATCGAACCAATCATTATCCACCATTTTGTCCAACAAAGCAGTCAGGAGAGTTAGTAGATTAACATTGGTGGATTTAAACTTGAAAACAGTGTGTACTGACGTCTTTCCACAGTTAAAACAACATTCCTTCTTATGTACATTCAGGTTTATTTGATGCTAAATCAACTAGAAGAAAGAGATGATCAGCTCGCAAGCAGCTTTAACTACAAGTATCTGTCTGACACATCAACATTATAGAACCACAAAACAGTATTTGTGTAACAACACAAACTGAAGGTTTGATCCAGATTAAAACTAGGATTGGATTCCGTGATCTAATCTGATTTCAGATTCCTTCTTTTCCTTTTGAACAACACATTTTCAAGATTTGATCCAATCCGATAACCAAAATCCGATCAGCTTACCTTTGAACAACTGGCCCTGTATGATTATGATTCTGGCAACATTACAGGTCAGAAGTCAGATTGGATCAGAATATTATCCAGTTCCATCAGGTTGGAAGTCGGAGTCATCACGCCGGTATGGAGACAGGTTTGTTGAGGATCAGTGCCGATGGCTGTGGTGTCGATGAGGCCTTCACAGAGCTGATGAGACTGGCACATCAACGATGTGTTGTGGATGGGTGCAGGTCCTCCATCTAGATACGGCCCAGATCTGGCTGACTTCAGTAAATAGTGGTAGAAGGGAAGAAGGCCTTCACAGGGGAGGGACTAGTGACATTTCAGGACTGCGTTGTCGTTGCGTCCAGGCGCAGGTCCTTCATCAGATTTGGATACGGCATGGATCTGTGAAACATCGGAATAAACAGAGAGACTAATATTAACGTAGATGTCATTGTTCTTATGATGTAACAAGTACATCAGGATTTAAGGGAAGTTTTCCCGGTTCCGGCTGACCTAATCTGTACAGCCTAACATTGAATTATAGAAGTCTATAGTGTGTTATGTGAATGCTAGGTCTAAGAGATGTGTTTTTAGTCTAGATTTAAACTGACAGACTGTACAACGTTAGAGTCGTTAGGCTCTCAGAGTCGGCTCATTCGCGGATCGCGAACGACCCATCAAAAGCTCATTCGCGAACTAGTCGATCCATCATCACTAACGATCATTCGTGAACGACCCATCATCACTAACGCTCATGAATTGAAACGACCCATCATCACTGACGGCTAACGCTCATGAATTGGAATGACCCATCATCACTAACGGCTAACGCTCATGAATTGAGAACGACCTATCATAACGCATATTCGGACAAGACAGGACACACAAGGAACAACACAACCCAGTCAGTCTACGAGAGACAGGTATAGCGACGAGCCCAAATAATCCAAAAGTAGCCTTCACTAAATGGTATATTGCGTAACAAGCTTAATTTAATTTTGCCCAGTTGTGGCCTGTTGAGGGGCAATAAATATCAAAAGTTCCAAAACATCTTTTGTGTTATTTGCATTGATCCACTATATAAACATAATATCTACATACATGGCATTTGATTGGAGGCTAGTCTCACTTTGTCCCACAGCAACATTTTTTTTTAGATGTGTGTACAATGTTTCATGTTTCTGATAACATATTGTTTTAAGTGTCCATTTCATTATAATATTCAGATTTATTATAAATAATCATAATTTTTCTTAAATATTATAAAAAAACCATGCACATGTATTTTAAGTTCCGTTAAAGAGGGGTAGAGGTGGGGTCACATTTGAGCATTTAAAATGTAATTTTACTTGAAAGTAACACAAAAGTTACTTTCTTAAGTAACTAGTTACTTTTAAAATTTGTAACTGAGTAACTAATTTAGTTACTTTTTGAAAGAAGTAACTAGTAACTGTAACTAATTACTTTTTAAACGTAACTTGCCCAACACTGAGGGTAAGTCACTACAGAATCCTACTTTTGTTCTGTTCTAAACGTAACGTCCCTCTAGTAACGTTAGCTCTCCTGGTGCTGGTGTTATCCAGCTTGACAAGCACAACAAGTTAGCATTAGCTCGTTAATAACAGTAAAGCAGGGGCGGTATAGTTTTAGTTTACAAGACAGTTTTTATTCACTCGTCTCTTTTGGCCCATCTGTTGTCATGTGTATATTCTGTCCTTGTCCCATATCGGTTATTGTTGACAAATATATGGGTGTGTTGTACTTTTTTAATTTAACTTTAAAGTTCTTTCATTGCACTTGGTCATATATATATATATATATATATATATATATATATATATATATATATATATATATGTACCATGTATATATATGGTTTGCTAGGATAGGACAATATTTGGAGATAAAAATTCCCACCTTATATTATAATATAATATGGTTTAAGTGGTTTAATATATATGACTTAAACCATATATATATATATATATATATATATATATATATATATATATATATATATTATATTATAATTTGCAATTATTGCCTATTTGCCACAAATATACCTGTGCAACTTAAGACTGGTTTTGTGATTCCAGGTCACAAATGTGATTTATAAAGGTGTAAGATCATAACAAAAGTTATAATTGATTATGGCTTACAGCATATAAAAACCCCATATCAAAATCTCAGAAAATTAACATTAAAAAAGTATTTTAAATACAGAAATGTCGGCCCTTTGAAATATATAATCAATAATCATGCATATTTATATAGTTATATATGCAAAATATATTAGTTTCACCTTTTAATTTGAATTACTGAAATACATGAACTTTTGCACAATATTAAAATTTTCACCAGTTTCACCTGTAAATGAACTTAACTTGCACTCACTACAATGTTGGTAATAATTTAATGAATAAGCTTCAAGTGAACTGTGTGTATTTCTTGTCCGTAATTGCTCTTAACTTTACACAACTAGTAACTAAAACAACAAGTATAAATTTAGTTGATGTAAATTGTATTGTAAAATTGTACTACTATTTTTTCAATCAAGAAAAAAACAGCAAACCATTAGAAACTTCTGGATGGGAATGCATCATGAACACCACAGCAAGCCACTGTTTTGACGGATAGTATCCTCAACATGCTCGTCACTGACATGAGGCCTCTGTCAATGGTTGAAGATGACGGCTTCACTAAAATGATCCACACCTTGAGCCCTGGTTACACTCTGCCCTCCAGCACCCACTTCACAAAGCTCATGGAGAGAAAATATGAAGAGACATTAAAGGAAGTGAAGACTACAATAAACGCCATTAACAGCAAACTTGCTCTCACCACTGATGTACGGAACGTCTAGCAACTGAAGCCTATCTTGGCGTTACATGCCACAACATCACAGATGACTGGAAAATGCAGTCAATCTGCCTCACCACCATGCCATTGTAGGACAGAAATACTGCATTTAACATTGCAGAGTGGCTGGAGCAGGGAGTGGACAGATTTGAAATTCCTTGTGGCAAAATTCCCAAATTTTGAGAATTTTAAGAAAAGCGAGCTTGCCAGAAGTAAGCTCAGAGAGAAACAACAACAAATGGCCACACCTGATTTCAAAGCCTTGTTCAAGACATAAGCACAAGGTGGAATAGCACGTTTTATACGATAAGCCGACTTGTGCAAAGGTGGCCTGTAACGCCAACACTGTCCGACAGCTCCGTCACACTGAGGCAAAAGGTACCTGGATCTGAAATCAGACCAGTGGAGCCTTCTGGAAGAGATTTCAACTGTCCTCAAGCCTTTTGTGTTCACTGTGTTCATGAGTGGACAGAAATATGCAACAATATCTGCAATACCTCCACTTGTGAAGGGGCTGTTGAAGTCAATCCAGAGTGCTGCCTACGAATCAGCGCTGCGGGCTTTCCAACTCACTGCTGTGCAGCAGTTGCAGGAGAGATGGAAAAGGGAGACTGCTTTCTCAAGCATTTATTCTACTTTGATGTACCTGTTCTCTGATCCTTGCCTGTTTATTGTTTCATCTGCCACCTGCCCTGACCTTCGCCTGATATTGTTTATGATTCTGGATTTCCTCGGACATTCCTGTTATTGATATCTATATTTTGCCTGCCTGACTATTCTCTGTTAAATATACTGCTAATGGATCCAGACAACTCTGATTTTGCATCACATCCTCGATTTGTAATTGTTAATTTCTGATTTTTGTTTCGGTTTGAAGAATTATTCTGGAACTTGGACTGCCATCGTGAGTCATCTTATAACAACAGAGTAAATTTAAGAGTCATTCGATTACATCGAAGGAGATTTGATTTAAAAGTCATATATGTTAAAATAATGTAAGGCTCCAGCTTGTAATGACTCTCCCTGCCTCTAGTTGGTGCTGAGCCGTAATGATTCTCCCAACCACTAGGTGGCCCTGCTTCTGTAAATATTAGTTGTTGCCACTCATTACTATTTGATTCATCCCACCTGTGGGGTTCATTAGCTTGTTTGCATTGGCCTATTTAAGCATGTCTTTTTCTCACAGTTGTGTTCAGTCTTGAGCCTACCATGCCTGTATTTTCCTTGCCAAGAGAGCTAAGTCTGTTGTATTTGCCTAACATTTTTGTTTCTTTGATTTATTCTCTGGAAGCTCGGCTTCCTTTTTGTTGTACCTTTTTACTTGGATTCTTCAGTAAAGACACTTTTTGTTCAATCATTTAAGTATTCAAGTTGTTCTTGTGCCCTTGGGTCCATCTGCTGTTCGACATCCACAATAGCTCAGAGGTAACAAAGCAGCTCAGTTGTCTAGAAGACCAGGGTTCAATTCCAGCCTCAGACACCCATCACAAATAAGTATACTAATTGATACTAATAAAGAGTTTTCCCTCAACCATTCAAGATTACATCGCTGTGTAAGTGAATTATTCAGTAGTTTCATATTCCTTCACTTTTCATTTTTGGAGTACAATCTCCTGAACTCCAAACTGAATGTCAGAATGGGAAAGAAGGGAGATTTGAGCAATTTTGAGTGTGGCATGGTTGTTGGTAGCAGACGGGCCGGTCTGAGTATTTTACAATCTGCTCAGTTACTGGGATTTTCACACAAAACCATTTCTAGGGTTTACAAAGCATGGTGTGAAAAGGGAAAAACATCCAGTATGCAGCAGTCCTGTGGGCGAAAATGCCTTGTTGATGCTAGAGGTCAGAGGAGAATGGACCGACTGATTCAAAGATAGAAGAGCAACTTTGACTGAAATAACCACTCGTTACAACCGAGGTATGCAGCAAAGCATTTGTGAAGCCTCAACACACACAACCTTGAGGTGGATGGGCTACAACAGCAGAAGACCCCACCAGGTACCACTCATCTCCACTACAAATAGGAAAAAGAGGCTGCTATTTGCAAGAGCTCACCAAAATTAGACAGTTGAACACTGGAAAAATGTTGCCTGGTCTGATGAGTCTCGATTTCTGTTGAGACATTCAGATGTTAGAGTCAGAATTTGGCGTAAACAGAATGAGAACATGGATCCATCATGCCTTGTTACCACTGTGCAGGCTGGTGGTGGTGGTGTAATGGTGTGGGGGATGTTTTTTTTGGCACACTTTAGGCCCCTTAGTGCCAATTGGGCATCGTTTAAATACCACGGCCTACCTGAGCATTGTTTCTGACCATGTCCATCCCTTTATGGCCACCATGTACCCATACTCTGATGGCTACTTCCAGCAGGATAATGCATCATGTCACAAAGCTCAAATCATTTCAATTTGGTTTCTTGAACATGACAATGAGTTCACTGTACTAAAATGGCCCCCACAGTCACCAGATCTCAACCCTTTGTGCCCTGGATGTGCATCCCACAAATCTCCATCAATTGCAAGATGCTCTCCTATCAATATGGGCCAACATTTCTAAAAAATGCTTTCAGCACCTTGTTGAATCAATGCCACATAGAATTAAGGCAATTCTGAAGGTGAAAGGGGGTCAAACACAGTATCAGTATGGTGTTCCTAATAATCCTTTAGGCAAGTGTATATTTATTATTTGGAAGCACCTCGCTATATAACAAATTATTGTAGTATTACTTGTAGTATTCTTGTAGCTAACTATCCATTCCTCAGGGGAAGGACACCAGACATTACCCTTTACTAGTACACAAAATCGGCACAAAATAAGTTAACTTTCAGTACTTTTTTGGACAAAATTGTTTGTCAAAATATAACTGTGGCGAACAGGACGACCAAAGGACGTGAGAGAATGTCGCGAGGCCGGTGGTGCGATTGCTAATGAGTAACACCTGCGAGCACACCGTTAAGTGTAAGCATAAAGGGGATCGACAATGTGGATGATCAAGAGAGGAACGGGCCTGCTTTTGTTTGTATTTTATATTTTATTTTGGTAGCCAGCAATCGTCCGTGAGGGGCTGCTAGCAGGTATTTATATTTTATTTTGGGTAGCCAGCAGTATTGTGAGGGACTGCTGCTGGCAGGTATTTTGTATTTTTCAATCAAGTACAGTCCTATATGAAGGACACGGTGTTGTACAGAGCCAACTGGATCCGGGCTAATGGCTCCAAGTACATACTGGAAATCCTCACAGAGTTCCCTCATCTAACCAGTCTGGGCATGGTATGGTTCCACTGAAACATATAGTAGCAATACCTTATTTCCATTTTGTATCAAAGGTGTGGTTATCACATTTTTTCCTTTGTTTCCTGTGTTTTTTTAGATTGCGCAGGACTTCCAGGTGCTGCATGGTGAGGCTGCACCTAAGTTATTTGAGACCAGGCTCCCCGATTATGCTGAAAAAGTCCTGTACTTGGCCAAGCAGGACAATAAACTCCCTTCTGAACTTACTGTTGAGGACATGACACAGGGTAAGTTAAAACTGACATTTTGTGTGTTCTATGGCAAGGTTCCTGGGATTCCTTTCGGTCACATCTGTCTGTATGTTGAGAAACAAATATCTGTTCATTTACATATTTCTATACAATCATTTTATTTTCCACACACATACTGATACCTAGAATATTGTTAACCTACAGATGCCAAAGGAGTTTTCAGCGTGTTTATGAACGCCGTTGACTTAACGTTATTTAAATATATGACTTACCTCAACCCCGTCCCTAAACCAAACCATCACTGGGGTTAATGGCATTTATGACTGTTCCCTTACCATCCTAGTGAAAAAAAGATATGACTTACCTCAACCCCATCCCTAAACCTAACCGTCATGTTTTCTTATGATTCTTGATCTGTAAAATGTATATATTCTTTTGTAAAGTTACTCATTTTGACTTTGCCCCCCATGTTCCATGCGTTATATTTTTCATTTCATCTTATTATAGCTTTTGAAGACTTTTCTTCATTTTAGTTTTTGGCAAAGCTGAATGACAAAATAAAGAAAAAAGAAGGAAAGAAACTGTAAAACATTTTATATCTTCAAATCTATTGACACAGACTGTCCTCTGCTTGCTCAGTGCTCATCACAGCAATATTTTATGTGATGGGAATAGATCTATACTTCAAAAACATCTCACGATCTCGATAGCTGTAATAGTTGGATGGTTGATTCCAGTTTCACTTTTTTGATTTTAAATAGTGTGTAATGTTGCTGATGGTGCATTAACAGTATCTGCAAAGTTGCAGCGCTGAAAGTTCAATGTAAGAGATATCGTCTTTTAAAAACCAGGAAGTGTAAATGCCTACAAAAACGACTCGATTAGGACTACAACGGGTTATGGTACGTCACTAACCTGCACATTTGCATCAACCACTCCCTTCGGAATATGCAGGAAATGGCATGTGCATATTTCTGCAGCACGTCGAGTGAGTTGTGTTCACGCAGCTGTCAGGTCTTCTGTGTTTCAAGCTTCCCACGGATGCTATACTTCATCAACAATGGATACAATTTATGTTTGATTATATTCCTGAAAGTGACGATCGTAATCTAGCTCTCTGTGCTGCGCATTTTACGGAAGACAGCTTCCAGAATCTCCACGAGTTCAATGCAGCAAGAAACTGTTAATAAACAATGAAGCAGATCCAACTTTAAAACCAGAGGCAGCAGTTGTTGGACCACAACCTGTAAGTAGGCTAAGACTTAATCGTTTTAAATGTATTTGCATGTATAATTCCAGACGTAACGTTAGCCTGTGTTTTATTTAAGTTTTATTTTTTCAAAATGCCAGCGCTGGCTGTATAGCCACTAGGCTACTAGTTATGCTAGTATTTTGTGTCTACGACAAACGGGTACAAACATTATGGACCTGAATTTTGTATAAGTACTAATGTTTTAAACGTATTTTTCATGTATATATGCTTTATGATGTTATTTTCGATTTGATCAAGAACGTAAACTTGCCACCGCTGTTTGTGCTTAACATTAGTAGCCAGTCAGTTGCTATCGTTGCCAGTCAGATGCTATTGTGTAAAACAAACGTGTATATGGTTAAAAAATATGTCAACTTATCATTCAGAAACGTTTAGTAAGAGCCGTGTGTGGTGTGGTTCTGTTTGACTCGCTTCATTGCGGCTTTCTCGGTCTGATTCTGCCTCAAACTGATACTGCAGTTCGACACCATTATTTACATCTGGACCGGAGCTGGCGTTTCCCCGTTAAGGTAATAGGCGTTAACCTTCCAGACAACGTGAGCAACAGTTTAGCCAATCACAACACACCAGCCCAAACTAACCAATCTGAGCCCATGACGTGTTTCTGAGGGAGTGTTTTCATAGAATCAGGAAGTAAACCGCTCGTTCAGGGGACAGAGGAGAGCGCGGCTGACGATAAAGGTGAGGTTTATGAAAAATAAGACTTTTTAAAAAAGAAAAACCACGAATACATGTTATATTGCACCCCATAAACACAATCATGCAAAGAAAAAAAGCAATCAACCACACCTTTAAAACGTAGCTGTAGTAAAATTATTCAAGAGAGTTTCAAATGTAATACATAGCTATTTCATATGCTAGCATGTCAGCCAATCACAGCAGAGGCTGGTTACACACAGCAGACACGCCCCTTCAAACAGAGTGTTCAAATCAGAGGCTAAAATCAGGGTAGGAAAAAAATGCTTTTTATTTCTAAATTATTTTTGATCTAAAAAACATACTAACATTATAAGGGCAACCCAGGAAACATAAAATAATAATAATAAAAAACACTCCTTAAAAAAATCTTTGAAGTTTGAATCTCAAAATTATCTATTGTAACATATTAGAGATGTTATAGATATATGAGGATATGAGAATATCTAGTGGTCATCAAATATATTGACATCTAGAGTCACGTGTGTGTATGTTTTGTTATGCAGTATCATAAAGTTATGTGATGACACAGGGTCTGATGTTCGTCTGTCGGTCTAAAGAACAGAACACTATTATGGTGAAGTGTATCCCCTATAGATGTAATTTCTAAATCAATACTTAATTATTCCAAATCTAACATGTTTGAAAACTATACATAATATCAACCAAGATAACAAGAGATTATCGTGGTTGTTTTATATCTGGGACTGAGTTTAACCAAGTTTACTGTAATACACCTTATTCACGGCAGCGCCATCTTTGATTTTTAATGAGAATGAAAGCGAGGCTGTGAGGGATAGACTTGCATCTCTTCAATGGGCTGTACGGTTATTTAATGTGTTTTCGGATTGTTCTGCTCATGAAACGCTGGAAAAATATATTTCCAAGAAATGTCAGTTGACAAGAAACTCCCGACCATGTAAGCTGTGGAAAATTATAAGTAATCTATCCGCTTTATTCAGCTTTTTACAGCGGATGCCATTGGAAACACGGTAAGTCTATCCCTCACAGCCTCACTTTCATACCTGTCATGGGGCTGATCTGAATAAGGTCTATAGGGTTTCCACCAGTAGAGGCGCTCTAGCAACCGAAGCAATGACACACATCCTAGTCTAGGAGAAGAAGAGAAGTAAGCGAGGGGAGGGAACATAAACACGAGAAGTGGAACACAGCCGTTCATTCAGCTCTAAATTTGCCGTTTTTCAGACTGTGAGTATAACGTTACAATTTTAATGAATCCAGATCAGATCTTTAATCCGAGATTGAGACTACTTTCATTATGTTTGACTAGAACTAGTGAATCCTTACGAAAACGAACCATGGGTTTACTACAAATAAATCCAAAAACCCCTTTTAACCGTTTTATTTCCAGTTAAAACTGGTTATATAAGCAGTAAGTAATCTGCCAAAAGCCAATGCTACACCTTTAACTGTATGGTTAAGTTTTGGCATTGTTGTAAATATAACAAACCATAATAAGCGCATTGCTGACTAGTTAACTAACAAAGCAGAAAAGAGTTGGTGTTTTGTAATTGTAATTAATACATAACCCTGGTGTAAACACAAATTGCATAACAACATTTTACATTATTTTTTTAACTGTGCTGCTAAGAATGAATGTAATTTTTTTTAAGTTAAACAAAAGTTTGCCTTCAACTCCTTTTTGATCCAATAGTTGGTTCAAAATAGCAGCGTAACGTTAATTCTTACAATAAAACCTCAAATTCTGAAATTGTTTTTTTTTTTTTTTTCTCATACAGACCTAAATAGTGCAGTAATGAACAATCAGAGATGCCGGTGACTTCAATCTAAACACTTTTTTTCATTAACGAGTAATCTAACGCATTACTATTTCAAAAAGAGTAATCGGATTACTTATCCAAGTTACTGTGAGTTACTATTTTTTTGTCATTTTACATGCGATATTAACAGAAATGTGTGTGAGATGGCAAAATCACGACACCTTCCAACTCACAGAGTTATCCTTCACGTCCAGATCCAATGCTACCCCATCTTTAAATTACTATTAGTATTATTTAGGTTAACATTATAAAATAGACATATACCACAAAACTAGTTGAGGATAAATTCTTTAAAAATGGGCAATTCCAGCGTGGACGTGACATTTGAGGTAAAAAGCAGAAGTTATCGCGAGTCAGGACGGGAGGTGCAAACGTAGCAAAAGGTCTCCATTTTTTAAACGAAAACGCAGTAGAGTGGACGGGGCCTGAGACACCTTCAGGCAATCATTTTTATGATGTTTCTGCAGACTAGATGATTGGGTAAAATTCTTTGTATTCTTCTGTTATTACTTTTTTAAAATTGGATTGTGGGTTTACTTTATATTGCTTACATAGCTATTCAAGGAAATGTGGATTTTAATCACTCAATTAGCACACGTTTGTTTTTTCTTTGTAAGATAAATTCTACACTCAATGCAAGATGCAATGAAAGGCAATAATTTTGTATCACACTTTATATGAAGCCCAAAGTGTAAATTCAGTAATCATTGAATTGTTTCTAAATGACGATTTACACCTGGATAATCTCGAGTGATTGTAAGTGTGATGATCATCTGCTACATGAGCAACAATGACCACAATTCACTCCTTCAGTCAGTGAAGCTCCAACAGCCGTTCATGAGAGTTTAAATGCTGGGGAATATTCCCATCTTCCCACAGGAAAAGAAGAAGCAATCAGGCCGAATTACTCCAGGAGAAACTACAGACATACTATTGTAAAGATGGAGATTAAGGAAGAACCCTGCAGAATAAAAGATGAAGATACAGAGGAACAAATAGGTTGGTGTTTTCCTTCATTCTCTTTAATCACTTATGAGGAACATTAAAGGGGTGGTATAATGCCCTTTTCACAAGATGTAAAATACATCTCTGATGTCCCCAGACTGTGTATGTGAAGTTTTAGCTCAAAATACCCGACAGATAATTTTATATAGCATGTTAAAGTTCAGTAAGAATTTAGAGTAGTAGTAAAGTAAAATAGCATGCAAAAAAACGCACCGTTTTGTGTCTGGCTCTTTAAATGCGAATGAGCTGCAGCTCCCGACACAGTGGGCGGAGCTTCAAGAGTGTGTGTTTGAGTTAGCAGCTCCGATTACCTCATACAGACAGAAAATGTCAGAAACTGTTCTACCTAGAAATGCACCAATTACAGTTTTCTAGGCCAATCCCGATTTCCGATTTTTTTCTTGAGTTTGACCTGCCCATACCGATTTTGCTGATTCCGATTCCATTTTTTCAAACCACTTTACAGCACAAACAACAATGTATTTTCTATCTTCTCTTTAATTGAACAGTTTGCATAGAACATTTTGAACAGATAGTCGCTATTTAACAGAACCATATAAATTACTCGTGGTGTGCGAAATTCACACACATCTAAAGTGCAGTGTTATGGAAGAACCATTTCATTTTCACATCCAATAACCAACAAAAAAAGAAAGAAAAAAGATATATTTAGCATTTCAATTTAATAGTATTCTATTTCAAACAAAGATAGCCTTGCAGTATATAGATATTTCTCTCTCACACACATGCCTATTGCTATCACTTGTACTTCAATGGCAAGTTATATTTTTCAAAGTTCTTCTCTCATCTGACACATGTCCAGCCAAGCTAAACAGGACAAGTGGAGCATGTGCAGGGAAACGATTGGGAAATAATAAAAACAAGTTTAAATGGGTACACTTTTTCTATAAATATTTTAAGTCTTCATTTTCTTTTCTGACATAGCCTACTTCAGTTCTTGTTAAAACACACCAGACATGCAAATTTTTGGATAAAATCACATTTATTTTGTCCATCAAAAGTGTGCTTTCACTTTAATTGAGCGCAGCAAAAACAACACTGGGGGCCGAAACGGCGCTTCACTGCTGCTCACACGCCGCTCCGTCTCGCGGTGTGAATGCACAGTAATTAACATGTTCACACTACGGCCCTGTTCGACGCTCACGCGCAGCTCTGGGTCCCGGTGTGAATGCACTCACTGATTAACATGCACGCCGAAAAAAACAAAACAAACAAAAGATCTGCTCCCGCTTGCGGTGTGAAACGGCCTTTACAAGGTTTACTACATGTGCGTTCTGTGTACAGTCTGTGCACGTGTGATACTGATGCGCAACGTTAATCATGCAGCGCCCGAGTGCATTTGACCGGCATAAAATCGACATATCTCAGACTGACTGGCCGGTCGCCGATCATGTGAAAATCGTCTGATTCCGATCACCAGCCGATCAATCAGTGCATCTCTAATTCTGCCTTTTATGTTTAAACCGAAGTCAGACAAAGATTGAGAGACTAAGAAGAAGTGCCATGTATAATGTAACAGGACGTCTCTGAATGATTAGTTGATGAATTGATGTTGCTGATGTGGAGTTAACTATCTTCAATTAGGGACCGTTCGGTATTTATGGAAAGGGCCACTGGAGGAAAATAGGGGAGGGTCACTTTTGTATTCATCAAAACAGCTACATTTCAAAGTGGCTTGTTTGGTGCATATTTTTTTCCATGTAGCTCTCTAGGCCTCGGCCCCCCATCGCAATCAGATGGGTCTGACCCAACAAAAATCCAGTTTGGCGCTGCTCTGAAAAAGTGCATTAGAACAGAACGCCAAAGAAATGTTTATCCGGCAAAGCTTTAAAGCACAAGCAAATAATCAACTTTTGCGATTACGTGTATACGTGAATGTACGTCGAGCTTCACAATATTGGGACTGAGGCGCCAGAACTACAGCTGATATAATGCGCCCTGTAGCATGATACAACCATATTTTAGTTTTCATTGTTATTGTGTTTCCACAACAATGTTGGTAAGTAAATCTACTGAAATTGCCACCATAACAGTGGAATGTTATGTGTTGGGCATAGGGCTACCACATTTTTAAATTACTATTAGTATTATTTGAAATTACCATAATAAAATACGTAGACCTACACTAAATAAAAAATAAAATAGTTAAGGACAAATTATTTAAAATTGGGCAATTCCAGCGTTATGGACATGACATTTTTCAGTCAAAACTGAAAATATAAATTCTCAGAAAATGCACTTAGTACGGAAATGTCTGTTTATATATTTATACTCCCTTCAGGTGGGTGTACACGGAGCGTTTTTTTTTTTGTTTTTTTTTGTGCCATTGTTGGAGCTTGCAGATGATTTTTTTTCATTAGGAAGAAATCGCGTGGAAATCGGTTGTGCTCGCTTGTTGCGGCTCGTGTCGTGTGCTAGGAAGATACGAGCCGAACCTCTCGACCTCATGATAATTTTTAAACCTGTATAAAAAGTTCGAGAGCTGTAGGCTTGAATTCGTAAGGTGTGTGCGCTGTGAGGTTGAATGAGCCGATTTGTCGATCTATCTGAATTTGACCAATCTAATCAGGAGCTGAAGAAATCCACAGAAGAAAGCAAATCTTCCTCTCCCCTTCCCAACGTGACATGCGACAAGCGGGAGCCGGTAAGAGGACTTTTCACGAGTGAATGTATTATTGCGCCAAGTCGAAGTGCTCTAAAGCACTTTTTATGGTATTCCGCCATACAATATAGTCATCAATTTTAAACGCTTAGAAAAACACAACGTTTTATTTTGTGTCACCAGCCTAGGTCGAGTTACACTAATCGAGTAACTGTGTTTAAATAGGGAAAACGAGGAAGTGTTTGATCGCTTCTCTTTTTGGCCCATATTTAATGCACTGGGCTAAGCTAAGTGCTAACACAGTTTTGCGGCAATGCAGAGCGGTAGAGTGCACGCACTGAGACGAGAGAGGTATGCATCAACTCGTCTTAGTTAAAGGAATAACAGTTTAATATGAAAACCCGAAAATTAATATGAAAAACAAAGCATTTCTTTGAAGTGAATTTCATTTTTATTAATTTTATCTTAATTTTAATCAATGTTTCATCAACCAATTGTCTGGATTTAGTAAATAAGAAGTAAAAATAGGAAAAAATCATCATGACACGGAGGCGCCAGCATGTGAACACGACTCTCGTCTAATAAATGAACCGAAACTCAGCGTATAACCTACGGTAGGCTACTTGCCTCACAGACCTGATAAATATATAGAAAGCTTTACATGCCTACTTTTTAACAGAACAATTCAAAATGAAAGAAAACCGACTACAGACTGTTCTCTGCTTATGTAATCTGTATGAAATGTGCATTGTTCTCTGGCGCGTTCACTACTGCGAGTCTGAAGATCTTGAGTCAGCATCGTCACCTTTATATTTCAAGCCGACACTGACAAAGTCTTGTTTATTAATAAACAATTAAAATGTCCCCTTGCTATATTATTCATAATAATTACTTTTGACGGTTCTTTGTGGCAGCTTTAAGATGCTTTATTGGCAGCGCCACCCCTACATTTTACATGATTACATGATGCAACACTGCATCAGCACCGAAAACATGATTTTTTATTTTATTTTATTTTATTTTTTGTAATCAAAAATCGTGATACGAACCGAATTGTAGGTTTGATCTATCGTTACAGCCCTAGCAAGATGAGAAAGCAGTAGTTTAGTCATTTATCATGGAATGGCTATCTGAACATCTTTGCCTAGCGCAAATCTGTACACATTTAATCAATAAGTTATCGGGGAGGGTCATGCCTTTTTTCACAATCATATTGGAGGGTCATAGAAATAAATTATTGCTGGCGAAGGGAGGGTCAAGTCTTTTTGACTACAGATCACAAATCTCCTCCGGTGGCCCCTTAAATAAATAAATAACAGTCCCTTAGGATATTCTGTCAGGATAATCTATAAATCGCTCGCAAGGGAACTGTTGTGAGATAAACACAGAGTGTTACTGATATCTTTCTATTGCATGTGAAAATAGGATGCTGCAGTTTGAGCTTACTCACAAATGTGCTCAACTACAACAGCTCTTCCTCTTCTCAACATGGACTGCGTGTTCCGGGGTGGGATTTATGCAAATTTTAGGGTTGGTGATGTCTCTAACTCGGGAGGAACCTCCTGTAGTTCTTACCAGCCGTTTGTTGTAGTCCTTACCTTTGCTTTGAACTTTAATTGTTGTAACTTTGCAGATGTTTAAATGCTCAAACAGCAAAATTACACACAAACTAAAGTTAGAAAAGTGAAATCATAATCAACCAGCCCTTTAAGATGAAAACTAACATAAAAATAACATCTAAATTTAGATACTAGTTGACTCAGTAGTAAACTGGATTTGTTTTTGTTTCTCATGTGTCCTTTTATTAAATTATGGGAATTTAATTTGTTTATTTTAGACCTGATGGAGGTGAATGAAGACGAACAGCATCAGTTTCAAAAACTGCATTATTTCATAAATGAAGATGGAAATGCAGTCGTTTCAAAGACTGAAAAGAATTTCGCACAGAAACGAGCTGGAAAATCTGGAGTCAAAGGATCTTTAACCTGTTCTGAGTGTGGAAAGGGATTCATACGTAAATCAAACCTGAACACACACATGAAGATTCACACTGGAGAAAAACCTTATACATGCACTCAGTGTGGAAAGGGATTCATTCACAAAGGACACCTTAATGATCACATAAGAATTCACACTGGAGAAAAGCCATTCACATGCTCTCAGTGTGGAAAGAGTTTCAGTCAGAAAGGCGCTCTCAATTATCATCTGCGCCGTCACTCTGGAGTGAGATCATTCTGCTGTGATCAGTGTGATAAAACATTTGTTTTTGAATCAAGCTTAAATAAACACCTTAATGTTCATTCTGCAGTGAAGACTTACTATTGTTCTGGATGTGGAAAGAGTTTTTCACATCTTGGATCTTTAAAACGGCATGAGAGAATTCATACTGGTGTGAGACAGTATGTGTGCTCTTACTGTGGAAAGAACTATATTTCATCAGGCGCATTAATAAGACACCAGAGAGTTCACACTCGAGAGAAACCGTACAAGTGTTCACACTGTGGAAAGAGTTTCTCTCGGTCAGGAAACCTGAAAGATCATGAGAGACTTCATATGGGAGAGAAACCGCACCAATGCTCTTCATGTGGGAAGAGTTACAGACATTTATCTACTCTACTGAAACATAAGAAAAATCATTGCCTGAAGGTGTCTAAGTGAGCAAAGTTCACTTCCATTCCTTGTAAATAAACAGAAGATGGAATAACCTTTACTACAGTCATTTAAAAATAAAATTAGTATTGAAGTTGGATTGTTTGACAAGAGGAACTGGTTAAAATGGTTGTGGACTGCATTGTAAGTGTTGCATGTGTGGTTCTTATGACACCTGTATTGATCCTCTGTTGTAAACACTGAGTTTTACTGTATCCACAAGTTTCCGAGGGACGATCCTGTAAAAAATAAAGTACCAAGCATTCCAATGGTATTTTGTGTGTTAGTTAGCGAAGAGGCTAGCTGTTTTTCAGGGAATTATTTTACTATTTAAAGACGCAAATCTTTATGAGAGATATCGTTACGGAGCTCAGGGACAACATGTGCTGTTCGCGGTTCTATATATAACCGGACTAAACTAATTCAGTGGCTTAAACATGATTGTTTTGAACATAAGCTGAAAACGAAATCAGAGTGATCCTGCCAACGACTATAGTTTCCATCACCTCCCAAAAGACGACGAATCTTCCTGTGTACATTTGTTTAAATTCTTAAAGGAGAACTCCGGCGAACAATGAACCTTTGGTCTAATAAAACATCGGTACCTCGTTAATCGTTCTCTGAGGATTGTTTTCATGATAATCGAATGTAAAGAGTTTTATCTCTAAAAACTGTTTAGCGTATAATGCTAGTACTGGGGGCACTGACCAACTGAAATGAAATCGCTAGTTTATACCACTAACAAGGCTCAAAATAGCCCCGCATTAACGCAGGAACATAACAAGGCTCCATACATGCAAAACGAAGCATTGACAACTTTGTCAGTGTACAGACCGTTTAATAAGAACATAAGTTATAAAGACTGTTTACTTCGTGTAGACATTCAGAAGCCATCTTAGGAAATAGTCTCGATAAGTCGATCCCCGAACGTCGTTCATACAGTTCAGAAGTTCGTTGAACTTCATACAGTTCAGCTCACTCATCACGACGTTCGGGGATCGACTTATCGTGACTATTTCCTAAGATGGCTTCTGAATGTATACACGAAGTGAACGGTCTTCATAACTTATGTTCTTATTAAACGGTCTGTACACTTACAAAGTTGTCAATGCTTCGTTTTGCATGTATGGAGCCTTGTTATGTTCCTGCGTTAATGCGGGGCTATTTTAAGCCTTGTTAGTGGTATAAACTAGCGATTTCGTTTCAGTTGGTCAGTGCCCCCAGTACTAGCATTATACGCTAAACAGTTTTTAGAGATAAAACTCTTTACATTCGATTATCATGAAAACAATCCTCAGGGAACGATTGACGAGGTTCCGATGTTTTATTAGAACAAAGGTTTATTGTTCGCCGGAGTTCTCCTTTAATATTCTATAAACTCTATCAGTATGTGATACTGTTCGCTACTGATGTTACACCTAAACTCAGGATCAAAGCCTGTGTTGATAGAATACCAAATGTGCCAGTTAATGTATTCAAGTAGCACATTCATTTATAATTTTGAATAAACTCCAAAGCACAATGACTACACACTAAAAACTCCTGGGTCAAAAATAACCCATTATGGGTTATTTTTGACCCAAGTTCTGGGTTGAAAAGGGACCTACTAAGTTATTGTTTTTGACCCAACTTCTGGTCAACTTGGGTTACTATGCCTTATTTCAGAAAATAAAACTTTGTTTTATATTATATTACATTTATTGCATTCAATTAAACTATATAAAAACACACACACACACACACACACACACACACACTTGGATCTATTTATTTTCATATTTATTTTAATTTAACACTGTAATAACAACTAGAACAACTTTTTTCAAATAGAAAAATAAACAACTTTCAAACATTCTCTCTCAAATACTCAACAACATGCAATAAGTGGACAGATCAGCTTAAAGTCTTCAAACATTGGTTTTGTCATTTACTGCAGCTTAACACAATTAAACAGTTCTGCCATTAAGCAAGGCATTCTTAAGAAATTTGACTGGTTTTGATTCAGATCCCTCAATCTGATACACAACTTGCTGCAGAAACTCCCATGCAGGAGCACACTGCTTGGGGTAGTTGATATCAAGAACATAAAATGCCTTGAAACACACATCAACTGCCCAATTAATGTGCTCTGAGGGAGTGCCTTACCTGCTAATATCACAAATGCCTGAGAGGCACATTGCTGGGGATCTCCCAGCGCCAGGACAGATGGGAATGGCTTCGATTGCTGGAGGTATTCCACCATATTTGTTCCAACCTAAAACAGACAGAGACAGAAAGATAGTTAAAAGAAAGTGAATATTGTTTAGAAGGTGAATTATGTAAGGGATAAAGTATAGCGAGGCAGTCGTTATAGCGAATACCACACCGACAGGCTGACTAGGAGCAAAGCGGAGGGATCTCAGCCTGAAGGGGTGGTTTTTGCTATAATGACTGCCTCGCTATACATTATCCCGCTTATTACATGGCTACCTACCAAATAAATCAATAATTTGACTCAAAATATTGATTTAAAAAGGAATTTATTGATTTAAAAATGATTGTATTGCTTCCGCTAAAGAAAATAGTCCATTCCATCTCTGAACTGCGTTCATGGCAACGCTGTTTTTCATTGCAATGGTCTGTTATCAAGAAATAACATTGAAATTGTTGAAATTGAAATTCTGCCAAGTCGTGTAATAAAAGCAAGATAATAGACTACCAGTTTGTTTTATAATGCTGATACTAACTGTAAAAGGAAGCCAAATGAGCTGTGGTTCTTATGGGCTATGAACGTGTACAAGAAAATGTCGGTTGAGAAGCAGTGAGTAATAAAACTTAACTTCTTTAACTTCACTTCCTATTCAGAATGCTACTTTGGATGGCATTGACCAAAACTGAAATACAACTTTGACGAACCTTGGAGTTGTTGTTTTTTTTTTTTGTTTTGTTTTTTTTTAATCAGGATTCACCCTTTAGCTTTCACATGAAACATGTCACTTGGATTGCCTTCTTTCACCTGTACAGTATAGTTAGATTAAGAATATTCTCTCTCAGAGTGGTGCTGAGAAACTGGTCCATTGTACTTACAGGCATTTGGTGTATGAACGCTGTCCGGGACTCTTCAGTGGAGTGCCGGACAGTCGACAGTCTTCTTCCCAACCCTGTAGATGGCCTGTGGCAACATGGTGGGTAGCAGTGAAAAGCGATTATGCATCTTGATAGCACGCCAAAAATGGAAATACGATTTGGCGTGTCATACACACGCTACTTCATGAGACCAGTCTGCCATTCTTCCGGGGAAGGACCAGACATTACCCTTTACTACTGCTGGGACACCAGGGCTCCTTTAATAGTTTTATATGAGTGTTTACGGCTTTCCAACTGATCTTCAAACCATGCAGGAAAATCAAGCCACTTTTATGAGGTTTTCGTGCTTCCCTGAGTTGTTGAAGCTGTTGATGGAACTCATGTTTGCAAATGAGGAAACGTATATAAATAGAAATGGATTACGCAACATCAAAACAAGTTTGTGATCATTGTGCACAATGCAAAGCATTATTTTACAATAATTGTAAATAAACTGAAATAGAAATCTCCCAATGAAAATAGTCTGATAAACAGTTAATTAATTCATGAATAGTGATGGATTCAACTAGTACACAAATTAAGTTAATTTCAGTACTTTTTAGGACAAAATTGTTTGTCAAAATATAACATTTAACCATTTAGCCAATGTAAGAGCCTAAATTACCTTATTTCATAAATAGATAGCAGCTGTAAAACAAGTATCCATTTCATCTTCTCTCAGTATTGTGTTTTTCAGAGTCCATTTTATGAGAGGAATCGCATCTTTAAATAAACATAGAAAAACAACTGGAGCCATTTTACCAAAAAGAATTAGTGTTTACTACTACTGGTTCATTAGCAATGCTGAATACAATGTTAAATCTTTTAATTTAATGAAAACTAAATTAAATCAAAGCATTATACCTAAATAAATCACAAGTTTTATTCATTTATACGAGTATTTTCACATTGTTGCTTTACTTTTCAGTTCATCTTGTACACAGTAACACTCAGTGTTTACTGCGCATGTGTAACACAACAGAGGATCAATACGGGTGTCGAAAGAACAAAACATGCAACACTTACAATGCAGTTCACAACCATTTTAACCAGATCCCTTTGTCAAATGATCAAACTTCAATACTAAGTTTAGGCTATGTCCACACTAATATGTTTTTCGTTTGAAAACGTATGTTTTTTTCTCCGGTTTGGCCTTCCGTCCACACTGAGACGGTGTTTTAAGTTAATGAAAACATAGCTTTTGGAATACACTCTCCAAAGTGGATAAATTTGATAACGTCATTTTTGCGTAGTAGTGTTGACTAAGAAGCCAGAGGGATTTGAAACCATGACGTAAGTTTAGTCATGTGATCCATGTTGTACCAATAGTTTTTCATGTTTACTGGTATAGTGACTGTTGTGTACTATTCACTATTACACTGTTGATAAAATATGTTATTTTACACACTCTTCAAATCACAGTCCTACAGATGACAGAAATTGTACTCCAGGGTGTCCGCGGGGTTTTAAAAAGTATTAAAAAGTGATAAATCAAAATTGTCAAATTTAAGGCCATTAAAAGTGTTAAATGTAGTCTGAGAGGTATTATTTTTAAAAACTTAGGTATTATTTTTACCAGACTATCAGGTGTCCTATTCTGTGTTTGTGTTAGTCCATTTAAATATGGGCTTTAGCTGATCTGGGCACAATCAAAGATCTTTCGTCTCTGTCTATTTTTGATGCTGACGCCATATTCAATGGTCGATCGACATCTGTGAACAAGTGATCACCCAGATTTAGACCTGCCTATATTGTATTTACATAAAGCGTTCACAGGCAAATTTGCTTTATGTTTAGGTCTATATTGCTTTTATTTCCCCGGTGTCGAAATCAGGCAAACATAAATGTCAGGCAACACGATTCCTGGCTGCATGTCAATATCCACGGATCACTGGATCTTTAGTAAGTTGTAAGGAACACTTATATTGAATCCAACATTTAGTTTAAATTGATAAAATTATTCGTTTTAGTCGCATTTTCGCAGTTTCCCCTATTAAATCCAGTCACGCAGCAGATCTTTTGCCATTTTTATGTTATAAATGTCAAAATCTGTGTAAATAATAGAAAGGTTGCTGCTGATTAACACTTAATTCAGTGTCGTGATGGTTTTAAAAAAAAATTCTGAAGGTAGTAAAAAAGGTATTAAAAAGTAGTAAATTTAACTTAAGGAATACTGTATATACCCTGTACTCACATTTGCTGTCCTGCGTCAATACAGGAGAGCAGTCGCGTTTCAGACAAAATGTTTGGTGACTGAGTGCGACCTGGACGCAGAGACATATTGCTCAAATAAAATTAGCATGTTAGAAGAATTGCGTGATAACTTAATTATCTGTATCATCTCGGTGGGCTTTTGTGGGGTTTCACACATGCGCAGTAAAGGTGAACTTATAAGTTTCTAATCCGGACTGAAACATCTGAAAACGCCTAAAAACGCTGGTGTGGATGGAAAGCATTTTTAAACAAAACAAAAAAAATCTGTTTTCAAATGTATTAATGCTGACATAGCCTTAGATTGTATTACTGTATTAAATGTAATTCCGTCTACCAGATATGGAAGAAAACTTTGCTCACTTAGACACCTTCGGGCAATGATTTTTCTTATGTTTCAGTAGATCAGATAAATGGCTGTAACTCTTCCCACATGAAGAGCACTGGTGCGGTTTCCCTCCAGTATGAACTCGCTCATGATGTTTCAGGTGTCTTGAATGAGAGAAACTTTTTCCACAGTGTGAACACTTGTATGGTTTCTCTCCAGTGTGAACTCTCTGGTGTGATTTTAATTGGCTGGATGTGGTGCAGGTCTTTCCACAGTGAGAGCACACATAAGGTCTTACACCAGTATGAATACGCTCATGCTCTTTTAAAGAGCCAAGACGTACAAAACTCTTTCCACAGTGAGAGCACACATAAGGTTTTACACCAGTATGAATACTCTCATGCTCTTTTAAAGAGCCAAGACGCACAAAACTCTTTCCACAGTGAGAGCACACATAAGGTCTCACACCAGTATGAATACTCTCATGCTCTTTTAAAGATCCAAGATGTGAAAAATTCTTTCCACACAGAGAACAAAAGTGACGTGTCACACCAGTATGAACTTTAAGGTGATTTCTTAAGCTTGATTTAAAAACATATGTTTTATCACACTGATCACAGCTGAATGATCTCACTCCAGAGTGAGAGTGCAGATGCTCTTTGAGATTTTTTTTGGATGTGAAACTCTTTCCACACTGAGTGCATTTATAAGGCCTTTCTCCAGTGTGAATCATGATGTGTCTGTTCAGGGTTGATTTATATGCAAAACTCTTTCCACACTCAGAACAGGTTAAAGATCCTTTGACTCCAGATTTTCCAGCTCGTTTCTGTGTGAAATTCTCTTCAGTCTTTGAAACGACTGCATTTCCATCTTCATTTGAGGAATAATGAGGTTTTTGAAACTGATGCAGTTTGTCTTCATTCACTTCCATCAGGTCTACAATAAACAAATTAAAATCCCATAATTTAATAAAAGGATACATGAGAAACAAAAACAAATCCAGTTTACTACTGAGAATACTAGTATCTATATTTAGATGTTATTGTTCTGTGTCAGTTTTCATCTTAAAGGGTTAGTTCACCCAACAATTAAAATTCTGTCAGTATTTACTCACCCTCAAGTTGTTTCAAAACTCTATTTGTTTATTTGTTCTGCTGAACACAAAGGAAGATATTTGGAAGAACGTTTTGATCAAACAGATCTCAATCCCCATTGACTACCATAGTATGTATTTTTCCTAGTATGATAGTCATTTGGGATTGAGATCTGTTTGATTAAAACATTCTTCCAAATATATTCCTTTGTGTTCAGCAGAACAAATAAACACATAGAGGTTTGGAACAACATGAGGGTGAGTAAACACTGACAGAATTTTCATTTTTGGGTGAACTAACCCTTTAATGTTCCTCATCAGTCATTAATGAGAATGAAGGAAAACACCAACCTATTTGTTCCTCTGTATCTTCATCTTTTATTCTGCAGGGTTCTTCCTTAATCTCCATCTTTGCAATAGTATGTCCGTAGTTTCTCCAGGAGTAATTCCTCCTGCTTGCTTCTTCTTCTCCTGTGGGAAGATGGGAATATTCCCCAGCATTTAAACTCTCATGAATGGCTGTGGGAGTTTCACTGACTGAAGGAGTGAATTGTGGTTGTTGTTGCTGCTCATTTAGCAGATGATCATCACACTTAAACTCACTCCCAAGTTTTCACGTGCAAATGTTTTGCTCTAATAGCCATTTAGAAACAATTTTATAGTTTGAGGTTTTACTGTAAGGATTACTCTAGTATTTTGAATCAATTATTGGATTAAAAGGAGTTGAAGGCAAACTTTTGTGTCACAAAAAAAATGTAGAATACATTTTTAGCAGCAAAGTGAGAAAATAGTGTAAAATGATGTGCTACGATTTGTTTTTACACCAGGTTCATTTATTACTTACAAAACACAACTCAAAATCTTTACACTTTGCTAGTTAACTAGTCAATGATGCGCTTATGGTTTGTTATATTTACAACATTGCTGAAAATGAACTATGAGTTAAAGTTTAGTAAACATTGGATATTGGCAGATTACTGTTTATATAGCCAGTTTTAACAGCAAATACAACGGTTCAACTATGGTAATGGATTTAATTAAAGTAACGATGTTTTTTTTCTATTTATTTGTAGTAAACCCATGGTTAGTTTTTGTAAAGATTCACTTCTGAAAAGAGTCTCAACTTTGACTCAGATCTGATTCGGATTAACTCGGCAAACAATCTGGCTGGTTAAATTCACTAAAATGATACTTTAATAGTCATCTAGATTTATCAAATTCAGTTATAAAATTAATGTACTCACAGTCTGTAAAACGGCAGATTTAGAGCTGAATGAACGGCTGTGTTCCACTTCTCATGTTCCCTCCATAGGTTCCCTCCCCCCTCGCTCACTTCTCTTCTTCTCCTACTCGGATGTGTGTCGTTGCTTCGGTTTCTAGAGCGCCTCTACCGGCAGAAACCATATTAAACTCTAAAATCTAGGCTTGCTTGAGATGAGCAAAATCAGCGCGAGATGGATACCGGTTAGAAATGTGTTTTTTTAGTAAATTTTTTCAGTGAAATATGAATATTGACTGGTTCAGGCAAAGATAATGAGCTCAAAGATAAAGTATTATTTTTGAAAAGCATGAGTATGCTGGATGGAATAGCATCCATAACTGTGGCAAACTCTTTGGGAGTTACTGGTAAATTATATTCTGAAAGAAACTCTGTATTGGCTACCTAAAAAGCAGACCTTCGTTATTAAAGAGTTGTCTAACATAAAATATTCCATTACAGAACCAGTGATTATAGAACAAAAACTTATTCTTAAATAAAATATTCCTATTGTTCCAAATGTAACACTGATGAGGAAAAAAAAAATTATGCTTGTAAATAAGAGTCCATGCTAGATAACTTGACAGGGAGTTTTTACACAAGCAAAATTATAATCTTTAACAATCTTCTGCCTTTCAAAGAAAGGTCTCTCTGCAGCCAGCATAATAACTGGGTCCAAATTAGCAGAGCATCTATAGTTATCTTTGGTTATTTGCATACCTAAATATGTAACACAGTTTTTAACTGCAATACCATTTTATCGGAAGTAATTCACATTTGTTAAGATTTAGATGTATGCCCGAGGCTTTAGAAAATAGATGAAGAGTGCTTAAGACTGCTATATTTGCAGAGAGTCTTCCAAGAACAGGGCAGTAATACCGTGAGTTTGATATTTATAATCTTCCTAACCACGTTCAAATATTGTGCATAAATGTGAATCTCTGAAAATTCTTGATTCATTGAAGACTTGTATAACTAAAAGTCACTTAGATTTGCTGTATGAAGTCTTAAATATGAACACAAGAATAGCAAGACAGGGAAACATGTCATATTTCTGTGGGTCCCTGCACACTCAGGCATTCAGGGAAATGAGGAAGCAGATAAGGTGGCAAAAGCAGGCGTTAAAAAAAGAGAAGTAGAAGTCTATATTAAACTATCCAAATCAGAGGGGAAAAGCATAGTTTGGAGAAGTATAAATCAGCAATGGCAACAGAGTTGGGATAATGCAATAAAAATGAGACATTTACGTGAAATTCAAAGCAAAGTAGGTATATCAAGAAATAGGGGAACAAATAGGAAAGAACAGATGATAATTAGCAGGCTGAGAATTGGACATAGCAACCTTAACAGTACACTTTTAATTACAGGAAAGCATCCAACAGGAATGTGTGAACATTGCCAGGAGATGGAAACAGTAAAACATATACTTATAACATGCAGACAATTTAATGAAGAAAGACAAGAAATGATAGCACAGTTAAAAAAATAGGGCGGGTAGATAACAATGTAAAAAGTTTATTAGAGTATGGAGAAAGCGTGGAGGGTAGGAAATGGACATTAGGTTATCTGGGCGAGACTGGATTAGATAGGAGGATTTAGTATGATTGGAAATAAAGGATAAATAAAGCCTGAAGGTGGCAGTAATGCAACTAAATGGATGCCAGCTGCCCTTAAAACCCAAAGAAGAAGAAGAAGTACGGTGAATGAAGTGCGAAGTTTGTGTTTGCTCAAGTGGGAAAAATAGAAACGAGTTCAAGTTTAACAGTTGATTAGTCTCTTTAGTTCACCCTGTGAAGTCCAGCTTCCAATATTCCATGTATTGAGTGAATGAAGAAAAGTAAGTGACTGTTATTTTGTTGTGTTTATGTAAATCGTAGATTTACCGTGTATTCATATGTGCCCAGCGAGATGAGTGAAATTTCTGTTGTTAGAAAAATGTTCCTGCTGTAAAATGCTGTGGAAATAATCAGCTAACTTGTGTGAGGCTTCTAATGTCCAAGTTACATGCTGATGTTTATTTTATTGAGTTAAAGAGAGTTAATATAATGCTCAGGAGACCATGTGCGAACTCTTTTGTTGTAGTAGCCTTGTCTGGCCAGAGGATATCGCCATTATTTTAAATAAATATATTCCATAATATATGGAACACATATCTATACATATATTTTATTTATATATTTCCAAATAATTTCATATATATATTGAAATGTATTCTACCATATATTGAACAAACATACATGGGACCTTATATCTTTAGGGGAGACCAGGGACAGTTGTAACAAGGGACGGTTGTAACACTTTGAATTCCTCCAATCATAAACAACCTAGAGTGATGAAATTCACTGTGTTCATGCTCAGGTAGTTACCCTAATTTTTTTTCAAAAAGGGAGTCACATTTGAAACTTCCTGACAGAGTTATGACAAAAGGTTGTTCTTGAGGTAAAAAAAATAAATTTCCGTTCTGATGTATTTTTTTGGATGCTGTTATAAAATAAGAAATTTATGAATTCAAACAAATATATTTAGAATCCATGTTTTGTAAGCTGAAAATAGAAATGGATAACAAGTGTCAAACTAGCAGTGAAGCAAGCTCACATGAGATGAAAACAAACTTGGTGATACTGGGACGGTTGTAACGCCCCGTTACAACTGTCCCAGTATCACCAACCAAGTTTCATTTATATTTTAAAAAACTAATTAAGCTAAAAAAAAAACTAAAAAAACCCCTGCAGAAATTATCTTTTTATATATAAAAACAGTCAGTGGAAACACGTGATTGCTTACAGCATGCCAAATATCAGAAAGAGGAAGACAGACAGAGGAGTCCCATGAAAAACAACTGGAGGCTGAGAAAGTCTGCACCTAAAAGAAAAATTAATTTCTGTAACAACAAAAAATATAAACCAAAGAAGCACAAAATTCATGAGTCATCTGATGGTGAAAATGATTTCATTCAATGATTGCATTGTGTGCTTGGAAAGCTTCTCCAGGCCAGTGGAGGTCTGGCTCCAGTGCTGGTCCTGTAAAGCCTGGGCACACAAGGACTGCACATGGAAGGGATTTCTACAATTGCAACAACTATGACTCGGACTTGGCCTACCGAGCCCCCATCTCCCCTCTCTCTCTCTCTGTTGTTGAGATGTTTGAGTTCCTTTTTAAACTTTTTTAAGATGTTCTACCATCAAATAATTTTCTTGCATTATAATTTGAAGGTTTCACCTCTTTTTTTGTCATATAGTAAGAAAAAAGGTAATTATTACTAAAAAATATGAAATGAATAGTCACAATAACAAGACTGATAAATAATATTTTCCATTTTGAGTAGGTTATATGATTAATTCATTATGTAGCCTATGTTTTAGACATGTTACAACCGTCCCTGACATGTGTTACAACCGTCCCTGTGCACTGGGACGGTTGTAACAGTGCAGATACTGTTATTAAAATTAATTTTGCAACCTACATATATTTCATAAAACCAATTTAATAGATTGTTTCAGCAGTTGACAAATTGAAGTTTATAATATAACAAATTCGTTAATCCAGGATAAATGGTTTTTGATTTATTGCAAAAAATTGTAAAAAGTGTTACAACTGTCCCTGGTCTCCCCTACATATATAAACAATACATTATCCCATACAAATTGTAATACATTATGGGTGGATATTAATAAATATAAAATTGCATATATTTTTGGATATATAATTACATATTATATATTAATTTACCTTATATTACAATATATTTAATATTGTATAATATATGTAACATCAATATATTACTCCATGTATTTCTATTATATAATATATTGGAAAATGGAAAGGAAAATAATATATTACAATATATTTCAAGTAATATATTGGTAAATATATTTTTCTTTCATAAGGGCATACTAGATTGATGAGAAGTCAGCTAATGTGTGTGTAAGTAAAAAAATACAGTAATTTCATTCATTTATCAGCAACCGTACTTCGGAAGCACTGAAAATGAATGGGGTTCAATGCTGTATCAAGTGTTTGGAACTATTGGCTGCTCCATGACACGCGTTACTTCCGCATTCCTAAGTTTCTATGGGAGTGGCGTAACTCTCGGTCTCCATGGCTCTGGAAAAGATGAGAGAGATGCACACAGGCTCAGATTTCAAATGTAGGTTTACATTACATTGATTAGGCATAAAAAAAAATTGTTTGGTTCCGGTTCCCGACCGACCCTGTCCAATTATGTGGGACCCAAATTTATTTTATGAGCTTGGGGAAGAAATAATAAAAATTAAATAAATACACGATTAAAAAAACTTTGAGGCAAACTATTTCACACATCGTTCGTCAAACTGAACTATAATACATACTATAGTCTTTGTTTTGTTTTTTGTTTTTATCATTTAGGACACTTTTATTCATATACGCACACATACAAATGCATGCATTAGGCACGCACACGCCACATGATACGTTAAAGTGTACCTCCTTCCGCCTCCCAAGTTTCATTAAAAATCATCCCAAATCTCAATCCTCTCTTCTGCTGTCTACCGCTGCTTTCGCCATGTATTTGTTCATTTATTTTATGCAATCCAAAACACTCTAACCTGCCGCGCTTCGTATCTCCAGAGCCCGGTCCGCTTGTCGGGGATAAATAGAATTTTGAAGGACAAGTAAAAGAGAATTTTACTTGCCCGAACGGACAAGTAGCCTGATAAGAACATCAATAACAAACAAAAAATAATAGACTAACTTCCTAAAGGGAATCACTAAACCGAGAGAATGATTCTGATTTTATTAAACTTATTGTAAATTGCGATCGATTGTGGATAATAAATGTATTAGCCTACTGACGTATGTATTAGTTGCACCGTTGACGCTCGCGCTGCCTTTCGAGGAGAAATCTATGAGCGCAGCACACACACACACACGCACGCACACACACACACACACACACACACACACACACACACAGTTAACAACATAGTGCCTATAAAGCATTAAAAAAATTGTAGTTTCTATATTTTAACATGTGTTAAGCAGCCTCATTTATTTTTCCTGTATACCATCATGATTGAAAATGTGACATTGTTCAATGTCAACAACAGTTCAATAAACAACAAAATTTTAGTCACTTACATTTTAGATGCAATATTGGCTGTTTTTGTTCTTTTCAGCAGCGAAAATAGCTCCAAACAAAAATCACAGCAGAACCACGTCGAATCTCACAGGAACACTCATCCTATTTTCATTAGTAAAAGATTCAGCATTTTGAACAAATCGATTGAGTCAAAGATTCAATGACCCATTCATTAACATCTGTCTCATTCTTGAATGAATCAACCGTTTAAACGAATCGTTTGAATTAATGAATGAATGACTCACTCATTAACACGGCCACCTGCCGCCACCTATTGGCAGTTTAGCGTTATGTTTATAAGTAGCCTAGTATCTTTCCATGTAACTGTCACTGAGAAAAAAAAAAATTTCCGGCCGACCCATGACCTCAACTGACAAACAACCGGAACCAAACTTTTTTTTTAGGCCCTACATGGCTACTTAAGGAAATGTGTTAATTAGTTAATCACTCAATTGACCCTTCGCTAAGCCACGCCCAAAAACCGCCACTGGCCAATCATGTCTTAGCAACCGTAACTATGCGCGGGAGGTCTGGCAAGCTTTCGAACGAGGGAAACATGCTGAAGCATTGTGCGTATGGATTGTGCATATCTGATACCGGTATAATAAAAGTTTGGACGGGGGAGAGGAATTGTTTTCCTTCCAGAAAATCTAAAAGCCAAGAGGAGAAATGATTGGCGTAATCTAGCATATGTGCGAGACCCATTCACAACTACTAGTAAATGTGGACATGCTTAATAAAAACACCTATTGCTTGGAAATATTGACGGTTCTTTGGTCATAATGATATAACATAAAATAAGACGATTAAAGAGACAAGACAAAGGCTCACTGACATAATTTAAAATATATTTCAGCATTTTGTTAATCGACGTCCTACTAACGTTACCCCTTACTAAGTAACCTAACCCAATCCGATCGCGGCTCTCCCGGTATTAGTGTTATTCCACAAGATTTATTGATAAGCTGTTTGATTTATAATTATCAAGATTATTTTCACATACTCTGCTGTGTATGAACATAGCTGTTCCTCAATTTGTGTTTCCCATTTGAACGGTCAGCGTATGAGGAGCTGCTGCTTGTGCTGGGACTATAACGTTAGGCTTTAACTTCAATTTTTAAGAAATTATTCACTAATCGGTTGTAAATATATCCCTCAAACGCATACTGTTGTCCCTTTTGTCTTGCTCTCTCAGATATTTCACTTGTTCGCCGAAAATTACTAATTATCTCATTGGGAATGTCTGACACCGCATGCATCCACACTATAGACCATTTCATTTTTTTTTTTTTAAACGTACAGTATACAATGAATATTTAATATTGAGAAAAGATATACAGAGTGCGTAACACAACATGAAACAAAGGAGAACAATAATTGACAATAATAGAGCAAAACAAGAAAGAAAGAAAAGAGAAAAAAAGAAAAAAGATAGAAAAAAAGAAATGAAAAAAAGAGAAAGAAAAAAAGAGAAGGGGTTTCTCTTTCCTCCTTCTTTTTTCCCTTCCTTTTATATAGTTTTATTTATAGGGGTTATAGTTTACCATGAGAGTAGTGAGGGTACCATGTTGTGTGTGTGTGTGTGAATGAGTGTTTTGTGTTTGAACGTTGAAATCAGCAGGATTGGTTAGGATCACTTTAATCGAATTACTGTGTCTTAGCTATAAGCGGAGATTGTTTGGGTAGGGTCAGGCTCAAAAGCTTTTTCTTCTGGCTGCTTCAGTCCACCCCGGGGCTAAAGGCCAATTTATACTTCTGCGTCGAAGGTACGCCGTAGCGTACGGCGTTGGATTTGCACGTAGCCGACGCTGTCGTGAGCATTTATACTTCTGCGTTCAGGTCTTAGTTGCTCTGCAGTACTGCTCCGAAACGCTAGTAGGTGACGGAGGGTTTTAATGTTCCACTGTGTTTACATTCCCCACGGCTAGGTTACTACAAGCAATAGCGACTGAAAGAGAGTGGATCATGTTGAAGTTGGAGCTTATTGAGGTGGAAAAACCGTTCAATTAACTGAAAGGCAGAAATGAGAGAAGACGTCGGAGGAGATGGTACGTGTGGAAATGCGTGAAGGTACGTCCGGAAATGCGTATGAGGAAATGCGATGCTACCAAGCATCCAATGGAAATGCGATGCTACCAATCACCGATCTTGCGGTCCGCGCCGTCGCGACGTGTGGTTACATTTTTGAAGAGGTGCGCGTCAGGCAACGCGGAAGGGTACGCGGTATGGGACGCGTCTGTGTGTATGCTACGCCGTACCTACTGCGCGCACCATACGCAGAAGTATAAATTGGCCTTTAGGAGTATATTTAGTCCTAGGAGACAGAGGAGAGTGAGTTGCCTCTTCAGAGCCCTCCATCATCACCACCCTCCCCCATCCTCGCCCTCAGTCACTGCTCCGGCGACGGGCCAGTCCATCTACCCACCCCACTATCCCTGTGTTATGTCTTCTAGGGTCTAAGTTATGTCTAAGTGCATTAAAAGAGGTGCGGCGCAAAGGGTAGAATTCAGATTCAGGAGTACCTCAAGCGTCACCCACTTCCCTACCTATTGATTGATTGTGTGTTTGAATGTATGATATGAGATGCATTAAAAAAGTAGTGTAGTGCAGTAGTGCAGGACCTCTACGGGGCCTCCACACGGCACACCTTAATTGTAAAGTAGGAATGTGAATGTTGACCATCTAATATGTGGAGCATTAAAAAAGTGGGGTGTGTAGGGTAGTGCCGGCCCCAGCAGTTGCAGCGGTGGAGGAGGTCTGTGGAGTCAAGGCGAAAGGGGAGGCATATTCCCCCTCAGGGCAAACACCCCCTCCAGCTCCCGCTCCAAAGCCCCGAAACCCAAAATAAAGGGGAGTGTTTTGAGGCTTGTAATGGGGGGTGAAAGAGTTAACCCTATCCTGCTGATTTGTTCTTATTGTAAGTATGTAGTGTTGTTAGTCATAAGTTGTCTTAGTCGTAACGGGGTAAGGCCGACGATAGACCATTTCAAAAGATGTAAACAACACTGGCCCAGAAACACTTCCTGTTTCAGTTTGTAACTGTTTTCTTTATTTCACATGTAAAGAAAACATCTTAAAGATGTTTGTTTAACTTTTTGATTCAGTTTTAAATGTTCTGTTGGTTGTATTTTATCACAGCTTTTATGTAGTGTTAAAAAACTGAAACAGGAAGTGCCTTTGGACCAGTGTTGTTTACATCTTTTGAAATGGTCTATAATAGGTGGGCCAGCCGTGAAAGCTTGACAGGCGTAGCAACAGTAACTAGGGAGGGCGGGGCTTAGCGCATGGTCAATAAGCACAAGTTTGTTTCTTTGTAACATCCATTCTACACTCAATGCAAGATGCAATGAATGACAATTTTGTGCATCACCACTTAACATTCAAATTCCATGATCACTGAATTTACAATTTGGGCTTGATATGAAGCCAAAAGTGTAAATTCAGTTATCATTGAATTGTTTCTAAACGACGATTTGCACCGGGATAATCTCGAGTGATTGTAAGTGTGATGATCATCTGCTAAATGAGCAACAATGACCACAATTGACTCCTTCAGTCAGTGAAGCTCCCACAGCCGTTCATGAGAGTTTAAGCGGGCTTTTACACTGGGCTCGTTTGCTGCGGTCCGAGCCCGAGCGCGTTTGTTCCCGGTGCCCCCCGCAGCGTTGGTCTGGTTTCACACTCAACTTGATTCTATCGAACCCTGGTGCGTTTGCGTGCATCTTACGTCATCGCGAACGTGCGCGTCGCATGATAGAAAGCAGAACGTGGGTAAATATTGTGTTTTTTTTATTAATTTGCTGCTATTATAAGCAGTTGAGTGAACAATACAGGTTTACTGTGCGTGTGTCACATGGACTTCTGCTGCTTGCAAATGGACTCTTTTGAGAAGACAGCGGATTTCCAAATGTGTTGCTCGGATTCCACGCGCAATGCACAAATTCACTGCAGGCTCACACTCGCTCGTATCCAAGGTAAATCATCAACACTATCATCCCTTACAAGTGTTTTATTTAACTGAATACATCACAATAAGCTAAAACGCATGCGCAGGATACTTTACTTCCTGAACAAGTGCGTGCCCGAATCCGTGTTGATTTCACATTCACGCGAACCGCAGCACGGTTCGGAAGCAACCGAACTCAGACCACCTCCTCCAGGTAGTCTCGGGTTCGGTACCCCAGTGCGCACCCGGGTCCCATGACAGCGTTCACATTAGCGATTTTTCATGCGAACTGTGCCCCGTTCCGAACTAAACTGCCAGTGTGAAAGCCCCCTAAATGCTGGGGAATATTCCCATCTTCCCACAGGAGAAGAAGCAGCGCAGGAGGAATTACTCCAGGAGAAACTACAGACATACTATTGTAAAGATGGAGATTAAGGAAGAACCCTGCAGAATAAAAGATGAAGATACAGAGGTACAAATAGGTTGGTGTTTTACTTCATTCTCTTTAATGACTGATGAGGGTCATTACGATGAAAACTGACATGACAATAACATCTAAAACTAGTTGACTCAGTAGTAAACTAGATTTGTTCTAAATTAAGATTTTGAACAATGCTTATTTTTGTTTCTCATTTATCCTTTTTATTAAATTGTGTGAATTTAATTTGTTTATTTTAGACCTAATGGAAGTGAATGAAGACAAACAGTATCAGTTTCAAAAACCTCATTATTTCACAAAGGAAGATGGAAATGCAGTCGTCTCAAAGATTGAAGAGAATTTCACACAGAAACAAGCTGGAAAACCTGGAGTCCAAGGATCTTTAACCTGTTCTGAGTGTGGAAAGAGATACATATATAAATCATATCTGAATAGACACATGATGAATCACACTGGAGAAAGGCCTTTTACATGCACTCAGTGTGGAAAGAGATTCATTAACAAAGGAAACTTAAATGACCACATGAGAAATCACACTGGAGAAAAACCATTCACATGCTCTCAATGTGGAAAAAGTTTCTCTCAGAAAGGCTCTCTCAATAATCATCTGCGCCGTCACTCTGGAGTGAGATCATTCAGCTGTGACCAGTGTGATAAAACATTTGTTTTTGAATCAGACTTAAGAAAACACATTAATGTTCATTCTGCTGTGAAGTCTCACTTTTGTTCTGATTGTGGAAAGAGTTTTTCACATCTTGGATCTTTAAAACTGCATGAGCGTACTCATACTGGTGTGAGACCTTATGTGTGCTTTCACTGTGGAAAGACCTTCACTACATCCTGCAACTTAATAAAACATCAGAGAATTCATACTGGAGAGAAACTTTACAAGTGCTCACACTGTGGAAATAGTTTCTCTTGGTTAAGAAGCCTGAAAGATCATGAGAGACTTCATACTGGAGAGAAACTGTATAAGTGTTCACACTGTGGAAAGAGTTTTATTCGGTCAGGACACATGAAAGATCATGAGAGAGTTCACACTGGAGAGAAACTGCACCAGTGCTCTTCATGTGGGAAGAGTTTCAGTAAATTATCTACTCTACTGAAACATAAGAAAAAGCATTGCCTGAAGATGTCTGAGTGAGCAAAGTTCACTTCCAAAATTAGTAAATAAGCAAAAGATGGATTTACGTTTGATCGTTTGATAAGGGGTTTAGTGTTGCATGTTTTGATCTCATGAAAGTACGTATCTATACAACAAATGTTATTTCTCGTGCCATTAATGCGCCAAAAATAGGTTTTGCATCTATATGATACGCAGTTTTTTGCATCAATATACACACTTTATGGCGTGTAATACGCACACACTCGCTCCTAAAGGGCTTTCCGTGCGTAGCTGATGAACGGAAAAAATACATATATTTTTTGGCTTATAAATGACACGAGAAATGACATTCGTGGTATAGACCATTTCACAAGATGTAAACAACACTGGTCCAGAAACACTTCCTGTTTCAGTTTGTAACTGTTTTCTTTATTTCACATGTAAAGAAAACATCTTAAAGATGCTTGTTTAACTTTTTGATTCAATTTTAAATGTTCTGTTGGTTGTATTTTATCCCAGCTTTTATGTAGTGTTAAAAAACTGAAACAGGAAGTGCTTCTGGACCAGTGTTGTTTACATCTTTTGAAATGGTCTATAGATGCGCACTTTCATGAGACTGTGTTGCAGACACCCGTATTGATCCTTTGTTGTGTTGCACATGCGCATTAAACACTGAGTGTTTCTGTATACAAGATGAACTGAACAGTAAAGCAACAATGTGAAAATACTCGTGTCAGTGTCATCACAAGCAGTTTATGGTCATCTCATACAGATGAACAAGAATAATAGCTCAGAAAACTCAGAAAATACGTGTTACTTCCGCATTCCTAAGTTCCTATGGGAGTGGCGTAACTCTCGCTCTCCATGGCTCTGGAAAAGACGAAAGAGACATACACACACAAGCTTAGACTTAAAATGGTTTACATTATATTGATTACATGGCTACTCAAGGAAATGTGTTAATTACTTAATCACTCAATAAGCACAAGTTTGTTTCTTTGTAACATCCATTATACACTTAATGCAAGATGCAATGAATGACAATTTTGTGCATCACCACTTAACATCCAAATTCCATGATCACTGATATGAGCTTGATATGAAGCCAAAAGTGTAAATTCAGTCATCATTGAATTGTTTCTAAATGACTATTTGCACCTGGATAATCTTGAGTGATTGTAAGTGTGATGACCATCTGCTAAATGAGCAACAACGACCACAATTCACTCCTTCAGTCAGTGAAGCTCCAACAGCCGTTCATGAGAGTTTAAATGCTGGGGAATATTCCCATCTTCCCACAGGAGAAGAAGAAGCAAGCAGGAGGAATTACTCCAGGAGAAACTACGGACATACTATTGTAAAGATGGAGATTAAGGAAGAACCCTGCAGAATAAAAGATGAAGATACAGAGGAACAAATAGGTTGGTGTTTTCGTTCATTCTCTTTAATGACTGATGAGGAACATTAAGATGAAAACTGACATATGACAATAACATCTAAAACTAGTTAAATCAGTAGTAAACTAGATTTGTTCTAAATTAAGATTTTGAACAATGCTTTTTTCTCATTTATCCTTTTATTAAATTGTACGAATTTAATTTGTTTATTTTAGACCTGATGGAAGTGAATGAAGACAAACATCATCAGTTTCAAAAACCTCATTATTTCACAAATGAAGATGGAAATGCAGTCGATTCAAAGACTGAAGAGAATTTCACACAGAAACAAGCTGGAAAACCTGGAGTCAAAGGATCTTTAACCTGTTCTGAGTGTGGAAAGAGTTACATATATAAATCATACCTGAATAGACACATGATGACTCACACTGGAGAAAGGCCTTTTACATGCACTCAGTGTGGACAGAGATTCATTAACAAAGGAAACTTAAATGACCACATGAGAATTCACACTGGAGAAAGGCCTTATACATGCTCTCAGTGTGGAAAGAGTTTCACTCAGAAAAGTCATCTCAACACTCATCTGCGTTCTCACTTTGGAGTGAGATCATTCAGCTGTGACCAGTGTGATAAAACATTTGTTCATGAATCAAGCTTAAGAAAACACATTAATGTTCATTCTGCTGTGAAGCCTCACTTTTGTTCGGTTTGTGGAAAGAGTTTTTCTCATCTTGGATCTTTAAAACTACATGAGCGTACTCATACTGGTGTGAGACCTTATATGTGCTTTGAATGTGGAAAGACCTTCACTACATCCTGCAACTTAATAAAACATCAGAGAATTCACATTAGACCGAAACCGTACAAGTGTTCACAATGTGGAAATAGTTTCTCTGAGTTAAGAAACCTGAAAGATCATGAGAGACTTCATACTGGAGAGAAACCGTACAAGTGTTCACACTGTGGAAATAGTTTCTCTCGGTTAAGAAACTTGAAAGATCATGAAAGAATTCATACTGGTAAGAGACCGTATAAGTGTTCACACTGTGAAAAGAGTTTTACTCGGTCAGCACACCTGAAAGATCACGAGAGAGTTCACACTGGAGAGAAACCGCACCAGTGCTCTTCATGTGGGAAGAGTTACAGTCATTTATCTAGTCTACTGAAACATAAGAAAAAGCATTGCCAAAAATGTCTGAGTGAGCAAAGTTCACTTCCAAAACTTGTAAATAAGCAAAAGATGGAATTACATTTGATACAGTAATTTAATCTAAAATTAGTATTGAAGTTTGAATGTCTGATAAGGGGAAAGGGTTTAAATGGTTGTGAATTGCATTCTAAGTGTTGCATGTTTTGATCTCATGAAAGTGCGTATCTATACAACAAATGTTATTTCTTTGTGCAATTTATAAGCCAAAATAGGTTTTGCGTCTATATGATATGCAGTTTTCACGTCAATATACACACTTTATGGCGTGTAATACGCACACACTCGCTCCTAAAGGGTTTTCCGTGCGTAGCAGATGAACGGGAAAAAATACATATATTTTTTGGCTTATAAATGACACAAGAAATGACATTCGTGGTATAGATGCACACTTTCATGAGACTGTTTTGCAGACACCCGTATTGATCCTCTGTCATGTTGCATATGCGCATTAAACACTGAGTGTTACTGTATACAAGATGATCTGAACAGTAAAGCAACAATGTGAAAATACTCGTGTCAGTGTCATTGCTCAAGCAGTGTATGGTCATCTCATACAGATGAACAAGAATAATAGTTCAGAAAACTTTCATTTTTCATTGTAGATGTGATGCATTTGTGAAACGATGGCAACAATAGTCTATCAAATATTAATATCACAAAATTGCTGTTTAGAGGTGATGCATTGAAAACATATTGAAGACTTTACTGGATTGAATCACACTCTGCACATTGTGAAAATATGAGAATTAAAAATGAATAAAACTTTAAATGAAAAAATGAAAAAAAATTTTTATATATTTAATTTATTTTTCATTCAAGGGGTTTAACATTGTATTCTGCATTGCTAATGAACAGTATAGTAAACACTAATTGTTTTGGGAAAAATGGTTCTAGTTTTTCTATGCATATTTAATGATGCGATTCCTCTCATAATATGGACTCTGAAAAGATGAAATGGACTTGTTTTACAGCTGCTATCTATTTATGAAAAAGGTCATTTACAGCTATATGGATGTTATATTTTGATAAACACTTTTGTCTAAAAATGTAATTAAAATTAACTTATTCTGAGCTAATTTTGTGTACTAGTTGAATCGTGATTCATGAATCAGTTTAACTGAATTAATTCGCTCTGTTTATCAGATTAATTTTATTGGGAGAATTCTATATCAGTGGCCGAACGTTTAAAGCCGCTCAGAGTAACATTTTAGTCTTTAGTCTCTCAAAATTCTAAGAATTACGTGATTCTTCAACTCTTATTCCAGTTTAGTGGTGGTTCATTTCCAAATGTATAAGAGTTGATCTAAATACAAATATTGAATGTTTAGTCTTAAAAGTGATACTTTCTCCTCAAATGCAATTTAATGTTGTTTTATATAATTCCCCCATCACACACTCTTTCTTTTAATGATGATATGAAGGACATATTGGAAATGTTTGATATTGAAACAATATTTTATGGTGATTTTAATATAAGCTGGGCATATAAAAGAGGAAGACAAAAGTTAAAAACAATGATGTCCAAATTTAATTATGATCAGTTGATAAAAAAGCCAACAAGAGTGACCAGTACTATCACTTTGATAGATCTTATTTTTCCTAATAGGGAAGAGCGTATTATAAAACTGTTACATCTGTCAGCTGCAGGTGCCATCATGTGCCAACTGATGGCATCCTAATCCGTCACCATTTACATTAGACTCTGTTTTTCGCGGACTTCATTTCCCAGAATCCGTTGCTCATTATTAGTTTATCTGTTTCAGCTGTGTCTTGTTTCATTTGGACATCATCCCGGCTAATTTAAATGCCTTTTGCCTTCACTCAGTCTTGTTTGTTTGCTGGTTTGGTTTTCACTCTGTCTTTATTTTGAGCAGTTCTGGTTTCTGTATATTTTCCTGAGTTTTGGATTTCTTGTTCCTGTCTGCCTCGGTGGATTGTATTTGCTCTGATTACAAGTGCTTGACCCTCTGCCTGGTATGGACTATGACCTTGGATTATATTTGTTAAAGCTACACTGAGTAACTATTTTAGTTTATTCTTAGATAAAAACACTTAGCTCTATCAAAAATATATGTGCTCATCAATGTATTTTTACTTTGTTCAAGTAATAAAGTATTCTTGTGAGAGTATAATATGTCATTGAAAATACATACAGGTAAGTGGTTCTAATGTCGGTCGCCATGTTGCCCCTCCATCTTGAAAAGTATTAGCCAAAGAGGGACATAGCCGTTAATTCAAGCTTCGCCTTCCGCGTTTACGTTTGAGTTAACACCCATGGACGAGGTCAAACCGGAAGCCATGTTAATCTTGGACGACATTGGCCACTGTAGGAGTTAAAACGAAATCGGAATTGAGAGGAACAGAAACTGATATTCACTGGATGGTCATATACCTTTTATCCGCTAGATGGGGGTAAAAATCACACAAGTGTCGCTTTAATAAACTGCGTTTGGATTCTCAGTCTCTCTGCTGAACGCTGTCTTACCACCACAACCAAATCATTACAGAAGACTTCATCATGAATCCAGCAGTTGAACTAGTTCGTAAGCGTCAAGGGGACCGCACACTCGAAGAACATGTACACATTTTCCTTGACGTGGCAAAAGTTTCTGATCTACCGGACTGTGATTTTATAGACTTTTTCTGTTACGGACTTACCCTCTTCTCAAGGATAAGCTCATTCATGATGCACCTCGAAGTTTGTTCATTGACTTTCTGGACTATGCATTATTGTGGAGCAGTCCCAGTTTACTGTGAGAGTGGTGGTAGATGGTGGTGCTTCGCCTAATCCTTTTTTCGGGACTACTACATGAGACGAGCTCCGGTGGCCACAGAGCTTGACCAGCAATTTCCATCTGTGCTCACTTTAGTGCTGAATACCCTGCTTGCAATGTTAGCCAGAACTGTCATGTCAGAGACACCAGTAGCCATTACAGTCATGTCAGAGCCGCCAGTCACCAGTATAATCACGTTACGGGTTACTTTATTAATGATCTGTAAGAATGGGCGTTTTCTGCTGATCATTGATTCGAGTAACTTTTTTGACATTTGGGTATAAAGTGTTTTATTTCTACAATATATGGTGTAAAAACGTCTTAGTGCTGCCCTCTTCAGGTTGAACGGTGGCTACTGCAGTTGAATTTTCCTTTTGGATGTTTGCGGTTCTTTGTGATGTACGCAGGTTTCAGCTCACCACGCTCTTGGTACCGAACTACCACACCATTGGTACGAGCTACAGCTACTTCGCCCTCGGTAGTTTAAAAATCATCTAGTTTCGTCAAAACCACTGCGAGTCAAGATTTGGAATTACGAGTATTGAAAACGATCAGGATAGAGTATTGTAGCATCTACCGTATTTATTTAGCATAGCATTTATATAGTTATTTAGTATATTTTGTATAGCATATTTAGTTAGTAGCATGGAGTTAGGATAGCTTCAAGTTAGCATAGATTTATCTGTATTTAGTACAGTGATCCGGATTGTAAAACGGAGATGCACCACAAAGCTCAAAAGCAATGCAGTGCACACTGCTCCTCCTGCATGGACTCCACCACCGCAGCGATGTCTTGATGTGATTGATCATGTGTATTTTAATCACAATTTATGGTTAAGCTAAAGTTAATCCTCTGGGGTCGACAAACGTGCTGGCGCATTCTGCTGGATTTTTTCACACGGGCAAAATATCAATATGCCTACAGAGCGTACGCTATTGACACATAGACACATACACATCACCACACACCTTAAATAGGATTACCTTAAATTACTTCTCAAGGAAATGTGTTAATTACTTAAGTCACTCAATTAGCAAAAGTTTTTTTTTTCTTTGTAACTGAAATTCTATACTCAATGCAAGATGCAATGAATGACAATAATTGTGCATCACCACTTAACAGGCAAATTCCATAATCACTGAATTTACATTTTGCCTGAATAATCTCAAGTGATTGTAAGTGTGATGATCTGCTAAATGAGCAACAACGACCACAATTCACTCCTTCAGTCAGTGAATCTCCCACAGCCGTTCATGAGAGTTTAAATGCTGGGGAATATTCCCATCTTCCCACAGGAGAAGAAGAAGCAAGCAGGAGGAATTACTCAAGGAGAAACTACAGGCATACTATTGTAAAGATGGAGATTAAAGAAGAACCCTGCAGAATAAAAGATGAAGATACAGAGGTACAAATAGGTTGGTGTTTTCCTTCATTCTCTTTAATTACTAATGAGGAACTTTAAGATGAAAACTCACATAAAAATAACATCTAAAACTAGATCCTAGTAGACTCGGGAGTAAACTTGGTTTGTGCTAAATAGAAATTTTGAACAATGTTTATTTTTGTTTCTCATTTATTCTTTAATTGAATAATGGGATTTTAATTTGTTTATTTTAGACCTGATGGAAGTGAAAGAGAACAAACAGCATCAGTTTCAAAAACCTCATTATTTCAAAAATGAAGATGGAAATACAGTCGTTTTAAAGACTGAAGAGAATTTCACACAGAAACAAGCTGGAAAATCTGGAGTCAAAGGATCTTTCACCTGTTCTGAGTGTGGAAAGAGATTCAGATATAAATCATTTCTGAATAAACACATGATGATTCACACTGGAGAAAAGCCTTATACATGCCCTCAGTGTGGAAAGAGTTTCTCTCAGAAAGGCTCTCTCAAAGATCATCTGCTTCGTCACTCTGGAGTGAGATCATTCAGCTGTGATCACTGTGATAAAACATTTTTTTTTGGATCAGACTTAAGAAAACACCTTACTGTTCATTCTGCTGCGAAAACTCACTTTTGTTCTGTTTGTGGAAAGTGTTTTTCACGACTATATTCTTTAAAATTGCATGAGCGTATTCATACTGGTGTGAGACCTTATGTGTGCTCTGACTGTGGAAAGACCTACACTTCATCTAGCAACTTAAAAACACACCAGAGAGTTCACACTAAAAAGAAACCGTAAAAGTGCTTACACTGTGAAAAGAGTTTCTCTCATTCAGGAAACCTGAATACTCACGAGAGAGTTCATACTGGAGAGAAATCACACCAGTGCTCTTCATGTGGGAATTGTTTCACCAAATTATCTACTCTACTGAAACATGAGAAAAGGCCCGAAGATGTCTAAGTGAGCAAAGTTCACATCCATAACTTGTAAAAAAGAAAAATATGGAATTTCATTTAATCCATTAATTTAATCTAAAAATAGTATTGAAGTTTGATATAGGGAACTGGTTAAAATGGTTGTGAATTGCATTGTAAGTGTTGAATGTTTGTTCTTCCGACACCCGTATTGATCCTCTGTTGTGTTGCAAATGTGCAGTAAAACACTGAGTGTTACTGTACACAAGTTGAATGAACAGTAAAGCAACAATGTGAAAATACTCGTGTCAGTGTCATCACTCAAGCAGCGCATGGTCATCTCATATGGAACAGGAATAATAGTTCTACACAGAAAACTAGTATGTTGCCATTAAGACTGTGATTTATGAATGGATGTTTTTTTGTTTCTCTGTGGTTTAATTATTTTAATTTCTGAAACAATGGCAATGTAACAAGGTTATTTTTGTTATTTTCACTCAAAATGCTCATTTTTTGTTGTTGAATTTAAATGTAATCTTGTTTCTTTTATATTATTGTGGAATATGGAATATTGTTTTCTGAGTTGAGATGTATATGATTTCCAAGATTTGTTGTACATTTGTTTAAAGTGCACTGTTGCTTTAAGAGTACATACTACTTCTGGTACGCGCTCCACTCAGCTCGCTTTTTTCATTTCCTGCTGAGCTGAGAGGAGGTTGTCTCGTGGCTCGACGAGCCGTCAAATGGTAGTATTACCAGAGAATGTCTAATGGGCTATGCTGTGCACAAGCGTAGTTTCGAACTTCTGCTTTTGTCAGAAGTCGGCATATCAGTTTCCGGTCTACGACTGGTCATCCGCATCCACTAATAAACAAACAAAATGAGTGCTGCTGTTGTACGAAAAAAGAGTTCTTAAACAGATCTAAGTTTTTAAGAACTGTAGGTGGATCTAACGTCCGTTTCACACCCATTTGCAATGTGTGTTGCGGTGTAGGAGCGTGCTGTTAGTGCCTTCACATATTATGATGCGATTATGATGCGTTTCTATGGTTTCCAGTGAATGGAAACCATAGAAATAAGAGCGCTGGAGAGGGATCCTAACCTAGTTAAGAGTAAATGGCAGCAGAGAGGAGAACCCACCCTTTCCAACAACCAGTAGTAGTAAACACTTAAGAGGCAATTCCTCTCATATTATAGACTCAGACAAACTCATCACTGAGAGAAGATGAGATTGACTTAATTTTTTACAGTTGCTTTCTTTTCCGAAATAAAGGTTTAAGGTAATTTAGTTTCTTACAGCTATGGTTATATGTTACATTTTAACAAACAATTTTGTCCAAAAAGTAATTAAATTATTTTTAGTCGATCTCCAAAACCATCTTGAGTCAACTGAAACAGTTCCTTTCGAGAGGTCTCTTGTATTGTGCAAGGCTAGCTTATGCTATGGGAAAACTCAGAGCTAGGCAAAGTCAGAGCCCAACAGAATGGAGGTTTATATCTATATAAACACAGAACCAGTGTTGCCATTATATATGTGTGTAATGCACAAATTGGTGGGCGGGGCTAACGGCCGTGTTGAAGTAGGCGTTGATCTTCTTCTGCGGGGGTGGTGTTTTATCCTCTTTGACGTTATAGTTCCCCAATTTGAAAAACGCGTCGTTTGCTGAGCCAGGTGTCAATAAAAGCTTTACACCCCCATAAACACATAAACACCCCCTCATGTGGTATTTTCCACTGGGCAACTCGTAGAATATTTAGAGGGACGAGTTGCCGAGCTGAGATAAACTTTGACCTTTTCAAAATGGCGGAGAGCATGCGAGAGTCGTGAATGATAAAAATATATATAATTTAGAAAATATACAGCATATAATTTACCTTTTGAGTTTTGATAAATCATTTTTTAGCTGTTGCAGATGACTTAAGCAATCTAAAATAGTTTAAGCTAAATAACAGGTCTGGATCGCCATCTTTGTACCACATTACGACAACCAAAGCACTTGAACGCAACACACTGGTAAATACCAGCTCACAAGTGGAAAATATCCTATTTTCCATAGCACGTGAACGCAGCATAACTCTCGCTCTCCATGGCTCTGGAAAAGACGAAAGAGACGCACATACACACACAGGCTTAGACTTAAAATGTAGGTTTACATTATATTGATTACATGGCTACTCAAGGAAATGTGTTAATTACTTAATCACTCAATAAGCACAAGTTTGTTTCTTTGTGACATCAATTATACACTCAATGAAAGATGCAATGAATGACAATTTTGTGCATCACCACTTAACAGCCAAATTCCATGATCACTGTATTTACAATTTGGGCTTGATATGAAGCCAAAAGTGTAAATTCAGTGATCATTGAATTGTTTCTAAATGACGATTTGCACCTGGATAATCTCGAGTGATTGTAAGTGTGATGATCATCTACTAAATGAGCAACAATGACCACAATTCACTCCTTCAGTCAGTGAAGCTCCAACAGCCGTTCATGAGAGTTTAAATGCTGGGGAATATTCCCATCTTCCCACAGGAGAAGAAGAAGCAAGCAGGAGGAATTACTCCAGGAGAAACTACAGACATACTATTGTAAAGATGGAGATTAAGGAAGAACCCTGCAGAATAAAAGATGAAGATACAGAGGAACAAATAGGTGGGTGTTTTCCTTCATACTCTTTAATCACTGATGAGGAACATTAAGATGAAACCTTACATATGACAATAACATCCAAATCTAGAAACTAGTAGACTAAGTAGTAAACTGGATTTGTTCTAAATTGAGATTTTGAATAATGCTTTTTTCTCATTTAGATTTTTATTAAATTATGGGAATTCCTTTTGTTTATGTTAGACCTGTTAGAAGTGAATTGTTCTTTTCGTACTTGTACGAACTTGTACGGTTTCTCTCCAGTATGAACTCTCTCATGAACTTTCAAGGATTTCATTTGTGAGAAACTCTTTTCACAGTGTGAACACTTGTACGGTTTCTCTCCAGTATGAACTCTCTTCTGTGATTTTAAGGCACTGGATGTATTAAAGCTCTGTCCACAGTCAGAGCACATATAAGGTTTCACACCAGTATGAATACGCTCATGCACTTTTATATGCTGCAGTCGTAAAAAACTCTTTTCACATAAAGAACAAAAGTAAGGCTTCATATCAGCGTGAACATTGAGGTGTCTTTTTAAGTTTGATGAATAAACAAATGTTTTATCACATACTGATCACAGCTGAACAACTTCACTTCAGAGTGAGAGCGCAAATGATCATTGAGAGAGCTATTCTGACTGAAACCATTTCCACACTGAGAGCATGTGAAAGGTTTTTCTCCAGTGTGAATTTTCATGTCTTTCAAGATGTGATTTATATATGAAACTCTTTCCACACTCAGAGCAGGTTAAATATACTTTGACTCCAGCTTGTTTTTTTGTGAAATTCTCTTTGAAATGACTGTGTTTTCATTATCACACATGATGAGGTTTTTCATTTTTATATGTCAGTTTTCCATCTTCATTTGTGTAATGATGGTGTTTTTCTTCATTCACTTCCATCGAGTCTAAAATCAACATATTGAGAAACAAGGAAATAAAGTTTACTCATAATTTAGAACAAATCTAGTTTACAATACAGTTTTACAACAGTTTTCATCTTAACGTTCCTCATCAGTCATTAAAGAGAATGAAGGAAAACACCAACCTATTTGTTCCTCTGTATCTTCATCTTTTATTCTGCAGGGTTCTTCCTTAATCTCCATCTTTACAATAGTATGTCTGTAATTTCTCCTGGAGTAATTCCTACTGCTTGCTTCTTCTCCTGTGGGAAGATGGGAATATTCTCCAGCATTTACACTCTCATGAACGGCTGTGGGAGCTTCACTGACTGAAATAGTGAATTGTGTTCATTGTTGCTCATTTAGCAGATGATCACACTTACAGAGTGACGCCAGGCTGCAAACAGATTTGTGCAATCAATTCTAAACTCACTGATTGTATTTTAACATCTGGGGGGTAATATCGCGAACAGGTAGGGGCATTGTGAGTGCCGAGCGAGCAGGTACAAGTATGAGTTGTCGTCGAAATGCAGCTAAATTAAGTGGATAGGGAAAGACAAAAGGTAGGATTTAAAGTGTGACGTCTGTGCTTGGAAGCTTGCAAATATTCATGTTAACAGACTAGCGTTTGCTAACACTGGAAGGTAGCAGCCAAATATGGGTTTAAATTACTTTATGACTAGCTAAGAATATGGAAAACCGAGGTTGCTGAGCTGAAAATGTGAAAATATAAGGTAGCATATACAATAAATGACAAGAATCTGCAAAACAATATGCAATATCGATGGTTTACCATGGAATCATGCATAGATTTGCTACCAAACTTGGAGACTTGCAAATATTGATGTTAACAGACTGGCTATTGTTTGCTAACTTAATGCAAAATAATGTTGCAGATACTGTCACAGATACAGAATCTAAACTACATTTAGATTTTGGTTAAACCCTATGTTAGCAATCCCATGCATGACATATCTCAAATCCCTGTACCATCCCAGATAACATTAAGGACCCTTGAAATAATTAAAAAGAAGCTCAAACTTTCTCCACAAGCTGGGAAATAATTACAGTTGACACAGTCAACTATAGTTTAGTGGTTTTATAACAAAGTGGAAGCAATTGGGAACAACAGCAAGTCACAGGGTAGGCCATATAAAATCACAGACCGAGGTCAGCGCAGTGGCATACAGTGCGCAGAAATCACCAACTTTCTGCAGTCAATAGCTACAGACCTCCAAACTTCACTTTCAGATTATCTCAATAACCATGTAGAGAGCTTCATGGAATGGGTTTCTATGGCCGAGCAGCGGCATCCAAGCCTTACATCACCAAGAGCAATGCAAAGCGTCAGATGCAGTGGCGTAAAGCATGCCGCCACTGGACTCTGGAGCAGTGGAGATGTGTTCTCTGGAGCGATGAATCACGCTTCTCTGTCTGGCAATCCAATGGACAAGTTAGGGTTCGGCGGTTGCCAAGAGAACGATACTTGCCTGACTGCATTGTGCTAAGAGAAAAATTTTGTGGAGGGGCTGTTATGGTAAGGGGTTGATTTTCAATTGTGTGGGGTTGTTATTCATTCCAGATGTATGTTAGACCTTGTATCGACTGAGCTGTTGAAAGAGATGCTTCCAGAGATCATAGATCCTTTTCTTTAGGATTTAGACCATATCATAGCACTGAGACTTCTCTCAGAGTCACAAATGATTAGCTCTTATCTGATCATGGTTGTATCTCTCTATTAGTGTTACTTGATCTTAGTGCTGCATTTGATACCATCAACCACAACATTCTGTTAAAAAGACTCGAAAAATATGGTGGGATTAAGAGAATTGCATTGGAATGGTTTAAATCATGCTTGTCTGACCATAATCAATTTGTAGCAGCAAATGAAGAGATGTCATATTGATCACAAATAAAGTATGGAGTACCACAAGGTTCAGTACTTGGACCACTGCTGTTCACTCTGTACATGCAACCCATAGGTGATATCATTAGGAAGCATGGCATTAGTTTCACACTGTTATGCTGATGATACGCAGCTCTATATTTCTTTGCGCCCCGACGAAACAACCAATTCACAAAATAAACAGAATGCATAGCTGATATAAAAAACTGCATGGCTAGTAACTTCCTACTACTTAATTCTGAGCAAATAGAGATTCTAATTATTGAACAAAAAAAACGTCCTCACGTAATAACCTAGAATACTGTCTAACACTTGATGGCTGCTCTGTCAAGTCTTCGTCTTCAGTTAGGAACCTGGGTGCTGATTACATTGATAGCAATCTTTCATTTGGAAGTAAGGTGTCTAATATCTACAAAACCATACTTTTTCCATCTTAAAAATATATCTGAATTACGACATATGCTCTCAATAAAGAATGTGGAACAATTAGTTCATGACATCAAGGCTAGATTATTGTAATGCTCTACTGGGTGGTTGCCCTGCACACTTAATAAAATAAAAAAAAGACTACAGCTTGTCCTAATCGCACCAGCTTAAAAACTGTATACATTTTAAAATATTGCCGATTACTTTAAAAGCACTAAATGGTGTAGCTCCCTAGTACTTGTGCGAGCTCTTAACACATTATAGTCCTTCATGTCTATAGCGATCTCAAAATTCTGGCCAGTTGATAATACCAAGAATATATCTAAATATCTGGCGGCAGATCCTTTTCCTATTTAGTACCAAAACTTTGGAACAGTCTTCCTAATGTTGCCCAGGAAACAGACACACTCTGTCAGTTCAAATCTATCAAATATCCCGGACAAGCCCCCAGATCTGTTAGATTAATTTTAGGGAGACCATCTCTAGCCTTAAAGCCATCAGTCATCATTTGGAAATAGGTACCTCAAGCCTTGTGATATGTGGCAGCTGCAATGCAAAATCTCAGGAAATGATCAAGAGACAGTGTAGTACCATAATATTTAAGTTTATTAAGGAAGAAAGGTCATTTATACAAACGATAAAGCAGAATTATCCAAGATGTCCAATCCATCTTATCATAGCACTCAAAGATCAACCCCTACCAAATACGGCATATTAAGAAATATAATAAGAGAGGTCAGATGTTCAAATGTATGTGCTTGAGTTCTCATTTGCGTGAATTATGTTTTTACTCCAATCAGTGATATTATAAGACCTAACTCAGTAAACACCATCTTAATAAAGCATACTATGTAAAGAAAAGCAGATTAGTCCAGAATTTAAATGCAATGCGTTTAATTATGTCAAGCACTTTCCTCCCATAGAAAACTGTTATAAAGAAAATGCATGTACCTTAATGCATTAAGACAGTGATATTAAAAGACCAACCTCATTAATAACATAATATGTAGCTACAGAAAAGCAAATGAGCCCATATTACGAAAGAAAGCAAATTTAAGTTCACTTAAGTTTCATTCCTTTTATTTTTCATAGAAATAAGCACATTACATACAACATTATTGACCATATAATCCCCATTCAACCATAAACTACCCATGACCAAACTTGACTGATTTTAATACATTTTCATCCACCCTTCAAGAGTGAGTTTCTAACATCGACTGCGCATACACTTGGCATTAACATCGTTTTTTAAAATGTGGTCAATTCAAAATCGATTCTCAACGGCCACGAATCGTTTTTTTTCTTTCCATATTTAGGGTTTGCGGTGCTTCTTCTCTCTCTGCACTAGGTTTGTGGCTCTTAATTTCTTTGCATTAATTACATTTTTGTCCACTGTTCTTTTTTATAAATATAGGATTTGTATTACATCTAAATGCATTACAGTTGAATTCGAGAATCAAATCAGGAATCGAGAAACAAACTGAGAGCTTGCGAATCGAAATCGAATTGAAATTGAACATGTGAATCGATACCCAGGCCTAGTAAACAGCACGCATTTTTCTCACCACAGCTGGCAACGTTCTCGGATACGTTTCTCTGAACCGCTTTCATTACGGAATCTATCCACATTATTAGTACTTGCAGCTTCTTCATCCTCCACATTTTGCAAGATTTGTATAATCTACCACGATTGAATACTGTTTTTAAAAGATACCCCACCAATTCAGGTCGGCTTTGCACTGGAGCCATCCTTTTTTTTCCGGGAATGCGAGATCTGTTATCTGTTATACAGATACAGTGGACAGGTGTAAACGCACCGTGTCTTGATTGGCTCCGGATCATGGTAATCGCATCTTAATGCCAAGTGTCAACGCAGCCTTCATTTAGACTTTGTTGAGAGTTTTAATGGACTGACGCCACCATTGTTTCACAAGTGTTTTACACAACAAAGCTTTTTCTTATGTTTCAGTAGATTAGAAGAGAAGGTGAAACTCTTCCCACATGAAGAACACTGGTGTGGCTTCTCTCCAGTATGAACTCTCTCATGAGCTTTCATGACTCCTGACTGAGAGAAACTCTTTCCACAGTGTGAACACTTGTACGGTTTCTCTCCAGTATGAATTCTCTGGTGAGTTTTTAAGTTGCTCGATGTACTATAGCTCTTCCCACAGTTAAAGCAGACATGAGGTCTCACACCAGTATGGATACGCTGGTGAACTTGTAAATTTTTTAGTAGTGAAAAACTATTTCCACAAAAAGAGCAAACATGAGGCTTCGCACCAGTATGAACTTTAAGGTGTGTTTTTAAGCCTGATGCCACAACAAATGTTTTATCACACTGATCACAGTTGAATGATCTCACTCCAGAGTGAGTGTGCAGGTGATCATTGAGATTTCTTTTGTAAGTGAAACTCTTTCCACACTGAGTGCAGATGAAAGCTTTTTCTCCGGTGTGAATCCTCATGTGGTCATTTAAGTTTCTTTTGTGTGTAAAACTCTTTTCACACTGAGTGCATGCAAACAGATTTTCTCCAGTGTGAATTCTCATGTGCCTCTTAAGGTCTGGTTTATGCATGTAACTCTTTCCACAATCAGAACAGGTGAAAGATCCTTTGACTCCTGATTTTCCAGCTTGTTTTTGTGTGAAATTCTCTTTAGTCTTCGAAACGACTGCATTTCCATCTTCACCTTTGAAATGATGAGACTTTTGAAACTGATGCCATTTGTCTTCATTCACTTCTATTGGGTCTAAAATCAACATTAAATTCCCAAAATTAAATTAAAGGTCAAAAGATAAATAAATAAATTTAATTCTTAATGTAGCACAAACCTAGTTCACTACTGTGTCTTCTAGTATCTAGTTTTTGATGTATTGTTTTATCTTCCTGAGGACCAGAAATTTTTAATAATTTAGTTTTTTTGTTTGTTTTTTCATATTTTATGCTATGTCTTCTGTAGTGGACACCAGGGGCTCGTTCTTCGTACGTCGCTAACTCAGTTAGCTGGATTTGATTGTTGGCGATTTGCCATGATCTTGGATTGTTTGGTTCTTCGATGCTCGTCCTGGACTTGCTGTCATAGCAACAGGTCCGTCAGCTTGAACCTGCTCGCGAGCAGGTTTATTTCATGTTAGCAGGATTAGATCACGGCTGATACGGGAAGTCCTTATAGCATGATAGTGTAGCCTAATTTCTGAGATGTATTTATTTTTTTCTCGTGAAACGATCGTAGTGAGTGTGTCGTTTTATACATTATTATAAATACTCAAGATTTAACAGTTGAAATGATAGTCTCGATAAGTCGATTCCCGAACGCCGTTCATACAGTTCAGAAATTTGTTGAACTTCATACAATTCAGATCACTTAGTCAAACCACGAACGTCGTGCTAAGTGATCTGAATTGTATGAAGTTCAACGAACTTCTGAACTGTATGAACGGCGTTCGGGGATCGACTTATTGAGACTATTTTTAAGATTGACTTGGTACCGATGTTTTATTAGACCAAAGGTTCATTTTGCGCCGAGAAGTCCAGCACAAAATGAACCTTTGGTCTAATAAAATATCGGTACCTAGTAACCGTTGTCTGAGATTTGCTTTCATGATAATCGAATGTATAGAGTTTTATCTCTAAAAACTGTTTAGCGTATAATGCTAGTAATGGGGGCATTGACTAAGTAAAAAGAAATCGCTAGTTTATACCACTAACAAGGCTCAAAATAGCCCCACACTAACACAGTAACATAATGAGGGTCCATACATGCAAAAAGAAGCATTGAGAACTTTGTAAGTGTACAGAGCGTTTAATAAGAAGATACTTTATAAAGACAGTCCACTTTGTGTATACAGACAGGAGCCATCTTAGAAAATAGTCTCGGTAAGTCGATTTCCGAACGCCGTTCATACTGCTCAGAAGTTCGCTGAACTTCATACAGTTCAGATCACTCAGCACGACGTTCGTGGTTTGACTTGTCATGACTGTTTTCCAAGATGGCTGGTAATCGAAAATACAACTGGTTTTCTACTGATACAAAGCTTAATGCTTAATCCTGAAGTCTCCCTTTAATTATATTCAGAGTTTTGGACTTATCTTCAGATTTGAAATATAACATGGTCAGGCATGTGGCTTTAGTTGCAGTGCACTTCTAATAGCATTCTCTATTTGTATGTGCACTTATTTTTAGTGGTATAGTTATGCTATATATATATTTGTGATATATATATTCTCGATATATTTGTGAAATTATTACTGTAGTATCTAATAAGCCCTTGAGGATACAAAATCACAAATCAATCTAGATGCCAACTTATGTTGGATATTTCATAATAATTTTTACAAAACTTTGAAAACTAGGCTATTTATAAAATACGGTGTATTTCTTTATAAGAACAATTAATTTAGCATTTACAATAAACTGTCAAGTGTCTGCTATGAAATGAGACCATAATTATGTGTTTAGTGCAAAAGGTTCATGAACTGTTTTAATTTGAGTATGCCATTTATTAATTAATTATTATTATTATTATTATTATTTTAAGTGGGGGTGCTGGCTAAAAGGTTAAGTGAGGTACGAAGTACGGCCCCCTGGATTGTTATTAAAAAAATAAAAATGCCATTATAATACACGTACAGGAAAAACATTGTTTCTTTGGTTGTTGTTGTGTTTTTTTGTGTGTGTGTTTTTTTTTAATATACCAATACATTTTTAGGTTTAGGCTATAATTAACCAAACTTTGTATAAAGATAATCCTCAACTACGTTATGAGCTACGTCCCATTAAATGTAATGTAATTATTTGCATATTTATGTATTCTTATGGCGGCCGACATGTAAAAGAAGTGCAATAATGGGAGTAATAACTTGGCAACATTTTCATAAAAATATTTAATAATTCATAGGATTATTGATGCATACAATAAGACCTACAGAGAACACGCATGAAATCGATGCCCTGTTTTGTTAAAAGAAAGTCCTATTCTGATTTGAAACTCAATAAAGTTTTCTGTGAAATGTTTATTTACGACAAACAATTTGAAAATTACTGTTTAAATGATAAATACAGAATATTACAAATTTGATCATTCAGTCATTGTCAACATGTAGAGGGATTTGTCAAGGTGAAACCTCCAAACATTTTGTATTTCTGAAAAGCCCTGAAAGCTCTTTACAGAACTGCTACATGAATGATCTCAGAGAAATTTGCTAAAAAATAATGCCCTCTATACAGAGAATAAAGTCTAGGTCTGGCTCTAGGGAGGATGTGTGAGTTTTCATCTTAATGTTCCTCATCAGTGATTAAAGAGAATGAAGAAAACACCAACCTATTTGTTCCTCTGTATCTTCATCTTTTATTCTGCAGGGTTCTTCCTCAATCTCCATCTTTACAATAGTATGTCTGTAGTTTCTCCTGGAGTAATCCCTCCTGCTTGCTGCTTCTTCTCCTGTGGGAAGATGGGAATATTCCCCAGCATTTAAACTCTCGTGAACGGCAGTGGGAGCTTCACTGACTGACTGAAGGAGAGAATTGTGGTCGTTGTTGTACTTTCTCATTTAGCAGATGATCATCACTCTTAATCACTCGAGATTATTCAGCTTTAATTGTTTTGCTCTATTAGCCATTTATTTAGAAATAATTTAACTCCTCTGGCTGATATTTGTTGCTCTTAAATTTGAAATGATTAACATGTTTACTAGGTTCATAACATAAAATGAAAACAACTGATAATCTTTGCATTTGTCATGCATTTCACAATTGTAATGTGAAAAAAGTCAATATCAAGTTTACGTTTCACGAGAGTAGTGAACAACATCAGTCGGTTCATTTGGATTAATTTCTGAGTGATTCACTAAATAAACTGATTCGTTTTGTCGTTTGGATTTAGATTTCTCCTAAAAAATGATGAAATGAATGTACTCACAGTTTGAAAAACAGCACATTTAGAGCAGAATGAACAGCTGTGCTCCACGTTTCGTGTTTATGTTTATGTTTATGTTCCCTTGCTCACTTCTTCTTCTTGTAGGTTTCCAGCAGTGTAGACGCTGCTGAGCGTATTACTGCCCTCCACGGGTCAAAGTTTGTACTAAATTCTTACATACAATCCTGTATCGCATGCAAGAATTGAAGAACTGCTTTGGAGATCAGTTTATGCTCATCACTGTGTCCAAACAAAGATAAAACAGAAAAAGCCTTAACTCCATGCCCTGACAGTTTACTGAAGAGAACATTTCTTTCAACCCTATACTTTCTGCATTCCAGAAACACATCCAGTCTCAAGATTCCCACATTCACACAAGCCAGAAACATGTTTCCCTACAATGTGCAAAGAATAATTCAACCCACAGTGCCCCAATCTCAATCTGCACATTTTTTACTGAGTCCCTGCGGGATAAAAAGTTACATGAGCATCTTTTCCTAACTTCAGGTTGAATAGAAAAGTAATGTCTACCCATAATTTCCTTTTCCCACCCTCTCTGCCATTCTTTTATTAACCCCTCTTTAATTTTTCCTCTTAATTCCACTCTCCCTAATAATACATGGACATCTACCTCTCTTCCTAAGATCTCCTTTGCAATATTATCCACTCGTTCATTCCCACTCACCCCAGCATGCCCGGGAACCCAGCAAAAACTGATGTTGCAAATAAACCTAGATCTAAAACCACATTCAAGATGTCATTGACAATGTCAGGACGGGATTTAGATTTTCCTACTTTTAAATTATCTAGAGCACCTACAGAATCAGAACAGATAATAACTTCTCTAGGTTTGACTTCCTCAATCCACCATACAGCCCATAGGATTGCCATTAATTCAGCAGTGAGGACAGAGCTTCCATTAGAAATACGCCGACCAATTTCCAACCCTAACTGTTCCTCATATATCCCAAATCCAGCTCTCCCACTAACTGGATCTCGAGATCCATCTGTAAAAATAATCATTGTGCTCTGACTAATTGAATTAAGATATTCCCCTATTTTTGGTGCCACTTCCCACTTACCTTTTTCCTGTAGAAAACCCAACTCAATATTAATTTCAGGCAACATCCAATATGGTGTTGGTAACCAGCTTGTATGCTCTAAAATACCTCCTTGATCCATACTCATCTTCTCTGCCCATTATGACAAAAAAATGTTTTATATCTATTAACTCCAGCAACCTCTTGTAACAGACACCTTGCTGGGAAGGTATGATTACATCCACTAAGTTTTACCCAGTACTGTAACCCTAATTTAATACGTCTTAACCATAAGGGCATTTCTCCCATTTCAATGAGTAGCGCAGGAATTGGGGAAGTTCTAAAGGCCCCACAACAAAGTCTCAAAGCTCTTGCCTGCACCACATCTAACCTAGCTAGAACAGTTTTGGAAGCAGATCCATATACAAAGCACCCATAATCTAGAGCATATCTAATCATGGCCTGATAAATTAACAGCATCGTCTCCCTATTAGCCCCCCACTCACACCCAGTCAAACTTCTCATTACATTCAAAACTTTTTCACACTTCAGCACAATTTTATCTACATGTACAGCCCACGTCATACGTTCTTCAAACCAAACACCTAAAAATTTAAAAACCTTTATCTTCTCCAATGGAGACCCATACATATATAACCCTAGTTTTGGTAGCTTTCTTTTAAAACCAAATATTATATATTTAGTCTTAGAAGGAGAGATTTTGAAGCCCCATGTATTCCCCCATTCCTCTACAGATAATAACACTCTTTGAATCTGTTTTAAAACAAACTCTACATTACGCCCTCTTTTCCAAATGGCCCCGTCGTCTGCAAATAAACATAACCCAAAACCTCTCTCTACCTTCCCAAAGATATCGTTCATCATTATATTAAATAACACTGGACTAATTACACTTCCCTGTGGGGTTCCATTTTCTATGCCCACAGTCTTTGAACTAACATTATCAACCTTTACTTGAATTGTTCTTTTCATTAAAAAGTCCTTTATCCAATTAAACATTCGTCCCCTCACTCCCAAGTCAAAAAATTTAATCATCAATCCCTCCTTCCACAAAGAATCATACGCCTTCTCAATATCCAGAAATACACTCACTACTACTTCCTTATTGCTAAATGCCCTTTTAATATCTTGATCTAAAACTACAACTCACTTCTCTTCTTCTCCTAGACTCGGATGTGTGTGTCATTTCTTCGGTTGCTCGAGCGCCTCTACTGGCGGAAACCATTTTCAACTTTCTAACTTTCATAAAACAACCAAGAGATTATAGAAACTCTGTCTATCTCCTCAAATATGTTTGATTGGGATAAAGTCTAAAGTTTCAAACTTCAAATATCTACTAAGGAGTTTGAAAATGTAGCCTACTTAACTTTTTCAACTTGTTGTTTGTGTTCAGAACCATAACTGTATGACAAGGGATGGTAACGTTGCACACACAAGGCCACAGAAAACGTAGCGTGAAAGTCCATGGTGCCCCGAGAAGTTGTGAAGTCAAATTTAACAGCTGTTAAACATACATTTAACAGCAGGAGACCAGTAGTTGGGGTACAGAGGGAACAAATAGCATAGGGCTTTGTAACACACTTGTTAACAAAATGTCCAGCAATCGATTTAAATGGTATATTGTTTTTAATTTGTCGTTTAGTGAGATCTAATGTGTTGGTGCCGAAAATTTTTAAGTGAAGTAGGCTATAGTAGTTTTTTTATCATTAAAACCAATTATGTTTGTCAGTGGCCAAGCAGGGAGTTTGTGTGCATTTTTGTCACATGCCTGCCCGGTCTTGTGATATACATGGGTTCTGTCACGAATCACGATATGAGAAATCAGGAAGCATTGATGCAATTGCAGGTGAAGGTGAATTTAATGAAACAACAAACAAACACAAGCTACAAATCAAAACTCCCTCGGGAAAACGGAAAACACAGGGCAGGCATGTGACACATTTTACTTTGTGATTTCAAATAGAGAGTAGCCTATCCGCAATGCATTAAAGCGTTTTAAAGTGGATTAGTTAACTAAAGATTTTTTTTTTTTTTTTAGTTACATCCGTGCCGCGAGATGTTTCAAAAGTGGTGGGGTTGTTTGCGCAGAGATTTCAGAAGTTTTACCTTTCACCGTGAAGATCTAAACATATTTAGATATACTGGAAATCGCAATGGAAGATATAATTGCGATATATCTAAATATGTTTAGTGAAGAGTAAACTTACGAAATCTCTGTGTAAACAATGAGTGATCACTTCCAGCGCATGCGCAGACCGAAGTGCCCATTCCTTCAGATCAGTTGGACATGGCTGTGGTTACACGAGGTAAAAACGATATAAATGCTATTCGTTTTCTCACACAAACCGCTCGTTTCGTGTCTTAGGCCATCAATGTGTACTTACATTTACGAGTCATTAAATCATGTTTAATTTTGACTTCTCTGTGCTTGCTCTTTGAAGTGAACCCAGGGTAGACCCCCTAAACCTGCATTATATGACTGATAGACAACAACCGAAAAATATCAAAACTGAAAATACTGTGGAAACAAAGACACCTACATCATGGATGCCATCAAAAATAAAATAAAAACATAAAAAAAACATCAAAAATTAATTTCAAAGTGAACTATCCCTTTAATATAGCCACAATAAAGTTATGAAACTTCACTTTGCCGTCAGCCAAAACGATTTGCCAGGCAACAAATGATACGATTAATGAGACCAAAGGTCGCCTGTTAGATATACATAAGAAAAATTATATATCATGTTTAACCACAAGACGAGACTTCAGAGCCAGCGGTAAACGTCAGTAAACTAGCTGAGCCAGCGGTGAACGTCGGTAAACTAGCCGAGGTAAGGCTGTTCCAGGCCAGAGCGCTGAGACGCTAGTAAAGCATTTATATCCTTGGATGTCACAACTCTGAAAACGTCAGATCAAATTTTTAAATAGGTGTTATCTTTATAAATAAACTACAGATTTGATCTTTAAACAACTATGTTATCGATTGAAAAACTATTAAAACTACATTTTGTGACAATAACAGTAGTATTTTTAAATTTCACTGCTTTTCTCGTCTGTCTATGCGCAGAAGCACCAGTGACTGAGGGACTGCCATAGGTCTCAGGTCGTACGATGTGTATGACATTGACATTTTGAAAGACATTTTGTGACTCTAAAAAAATCTAACACCCTGTAATGTGCAATTTCTTTGCATCTTCTTTCGAAAACAACATTCAAATTACTAGACAAAAAATTATATCCTGAGAAAAGTGGATTTTTAGGGGTATTGCTCCATAGACCTCCATTTATTCCGCCCTCATATGGACCTAGAGTGGACCTGCAACAGTTCAGAACCTGGAAGTATAATGTGAGTGGGAGTTCTCACTTAATGATGTGGGGGGCGCTCGAGCAACCGAAGCAATGACACACATCCGAGTCTAGGAGGAGAAGAAGAGAAGTGAGCGAGGGCAGAGCGGCTCTGAGCGAGGGAAGGGAACATAAACACTAGAAGTGGAACACAGCCGTTCATTCTGTTCTAAATCTGCCGTTTTTCAGACTGTGAGTACATTAATTTTATCATTTAATAGGATAAATAAAAATCTAAACGAGTCTGTCCATTTAGTGAATTGCTCAGAAATGAATCGAAATGAACCGACAGTTGTTAAATACGCTCGTGAAACGTAAACTCGTTACTGACTGTTTTTCAGATTATTTTTTTTTTTGAAGATTACGAGAGTTGTGTTTTCATTTCACATAGTAAACAAATTAACGTTAAACCTTGTAAACAATGTTTAATGTAGGCTAGGGGTGGGGAGGTAACTTAGAAAACTATCGCAGGGCTAAAAGTAAACACTGCATTACAGTTTGCCCCTATTAAAGCTGTGAAAATCTATTTAATATTTATATTATTTTGAGAAACCATGATAAAAAAGGTGAATAAAGACTGAAAGCCAATGTTCAGAATTTATCAATTATTATTATGTTTAGCATTTTGCTGCATAGCTGGGTTTGTTGTGTAAAAAAATCGAAATGTTTCTTAACAATGAGAAACAATTTTAACAATTTTAAATGCTGGGGAATATTCCCATCTTCCCACAGAAGAAGAAGCAAGCAGGAGGAATTACTCCAGGAGAAACCAGTACAGACATACTATTGTAAAGATGGAGATTAAGGAAGAACCATGCAGAATAAAAGATGAAGATACAGAGGAACAAATAGGTTTGTGCTTTCCTTCGTTCTCTTTAATCACTGATGAGGAACATTAAGATGAAAAACATACAAATCCTCTTGAGACCCAGGCACAGACTTTATCCTTTGTAGAGGACATTATATTTTAGCGAAATTTCTCAGCTCATTCATGTTACAGTCCTGTAAAGAGCACATTCGGGGCTTTTCAGAAATGCTAAATGTTTGGAGGTTTTACCTTTACAACTCCCACTCCTAGAACTGACTGATATTAGCTACGTTTACATGGACACAATCGGAATGAAATCAATACGCCTTATTCACGGCAGCGCCATCTTTGATTTTTAATGAGAATGAAAGCGAGGCTGTGAGGGATAGACATGCATCTCTTCAATGGGCTGTACCATTATTTAATGTGTTTTCAGATTGTTCTGCTTATGAAACACTGGAAAAATATCTTTCCAAGAAATTTCAAATGACAAAAAACTCCCGACAATGTAAGCTGTGGAAAACTGTAAGTAATCTAGGAGCTTCAGCTTTTTATAGCGGATGCCATTAAGTCTATCCCTCACAGCTTCACTTTCATACCTGTCATGGCGCTGTTCTGAATAAGGTCTATAAGATTGATGAATCCGATCAAGAAGTTTACATGAATTAGGGGTGTAATGGTACATGTATCCCTATTGAACTGTTTCGGTTCGAGGCTTCCGGTTCGTTACGCATACAAACCGAACGATTCCTTAAACATTTTTCTTGCCGACAAAATTTGCGCTGGCGCAGGCCGCCACAATGTTGCGCAACATCAAATGTCAATCGTAATGAAAGCAGAACGAAACTGCGCTACTGATAATGTGCTTCACAGATCGTTTATCAGTTCAGACCAGCAACATCTGTGTAGCGCGAGCCGATCTCGATCAAGCATCACTGTTACTACACAGCGCTAAGAGATCCAGTAAAGAAAACATTTGAAATTGCCACTGAAGTAGTAACATTGCTGCAAGATCTAGTGAGAAGCATTCACATTTCTCCGTTATTAACCGTAAATCTCTAACAGACATGCGCAGACATGAAAACCAGGAGAAACACCGTGCCGTGAATGAACTAGTAATACTTTATGTCCACAGACCAGCAACATTCACCATGGATTTAATATAGTAACACTAACTGGAACCAGTTTGGCTGTAATAGTGAAATGCTTTCAGGTACTTCACACATCTTTTTCCCACACATCAAAACTCAAATATTATATAAATATATATTTAAATGTTATTTTTAATGTGATGATCAAAACATTATTTGTTCATCCTTCAAAGATGACTCCCATTTAGCCTATAAACCTGAAAGTTTCAAGATTTAAGAAAACTCAAACTTGAAAATATTTTTTCTTTTAACAAATAGGACATTTCTCTGGCATTTCTTTCTTTCTGCTGTATCAAAAACGTAATGAACCGTGACTTTAAAACCGAGGTACGTACCGAACCGTGATTTATGTGTACCGTTACACCCCTAACATGAATGATGAAAGTGATCGGGTAGATGTGCGCGTTTATATGTCACAAACCGGAATTGATTTTTTTGACATGCGCACACTGCACAAATATTCCACTGTTTGCGCATAACTATTCTCCCATATTGGTTCTGTATTTGTTTTAAACAACAGATTTAATATTTATCCATCTCTGGTCATGATTTGGAGACGATGAGCATGAACCGTTTTGCCGTGCTGATTGTATTGATCACGCAGTAAAACCCTGTGCCCAAAAGTGGATGAGAATCTAAAACAAGCACTGGTGAGACGTTGTCCTCCTTCACTTCACAGACACTGAGTGAAAAGAGAATTTTGTAATAACAGAACACTCATTTACATGACACTTTATTCAACAGGAAGAACAGCTCCTTCCGTGCGTCATACATCATTATGCAACATGTGTAAAGGACTCTATTTTGTGAAGTTAGGTGGAAGGCTAGTCCACTACGGAACTCCGGCAAGAAGTATGACAGGACACGGAAGACAGTTCAATTATTTATCTCTTCAGATGTGCCAGTATACATTTCCAGCATTATACAGCATTGGAATTGAGGTGGTAAACGTGTGGTTTAGTCTGAAATAAACAAATAAATATATCAGAATATGTCTGAATACAGTTAACATAAATATTCACCTCAGTATGCATCATTTAACATTATATATTTATATTGTCCACAGCGCGGTAAATGGCGCTAAACATATTCGCGGGAATTACACTGACATCACTCGCCTCAGAACACATTCAGTACGATATGAACAAAATAACAGCAATCAGATATACAGCTGCAGCATTAAAGTGTTAATATATCACGATAACAGCTAAATATAATGATAAATGAACTTACATTCATGCACGCACAGTTACCACTCGTCGAAGATGAAGATGCGGCAGAGACGAAACTGAAAGTAAACTAAACTCAGAATGCGCGTGAATGCGCGCTCTACGTGCACTACAGCTTAATATGCATTAAAGGGCTACTACCTATTACCATATAAGTATAAGGAATTTAGTACAACATGACATCATGACTTTTGCGTAAACATACATGCCACTTTCGAGTCAAGTGGCGTGTTATCTCTATGCATTTTGAGCTATCCGCGTGTATGCATGCCGTGTATGTCTACGCCATTAACGTCCGCGTCATTCCGCGTGTCTTTACACGCCGTCAAATGTCCAGTCATAAATGCCATTAACCCCAGTGACGGTTAAGTTTAGGGATAGGGTTGAGGTAAGTCATATCTTTTTCTTTCCTAGGATGGTAAGGGAACAGTCATAAATGCCATTAACCCCAGTGACGGTTAGGTTTAGGGACGGGGTTGAGGTAAGTCATATATTTAAATAACATTAAGTCAACGGCGTTCATAAACACGCTGAAAACCGATTATGCGTCTTGATAGCACGCCAAAAATGGAAATATGAATTGGCGTGTCATACACACGCTACTTCATGAGATCAGTCTCCATTATGCTATTTCAACGTCATTGCACATGCACAGTCCTTTTAGTTTCGGTTTTTAATCCGATCAAGTGTTTACATGTTCTCTCGGCCGGATTACAAAAGGAGTAAACCACCCCTTTCAATCCGATCGAAATTCTAGTCGTATCGAGCTTAATCGGATCGATTAAGGTGTTTACATGACGGTTTTTTAGTCCGATTGAGCTGTCAATCCGATTATAAGGGTCCATGTAAATGCAGCTATTGACTGAAGAAGAATTCACCCGATAATAATAAGAGAGTCATAGTTATTCCCGCCGTTTACTCGCGCATCATTAAATTTCTTCACTTTGACATTCAGAGCACAGAAATCACATCGCGTCAACACCCGCTTGGGGCCTTAGCAATGTTTTGTTTTGTTTAAACAGACGGATTCCCCAGGTCCGCACCAGTTATAAGCCGTCTTGCTAGGTGCCGGGCGGATGCCGCCCCGCTAGGGGAGACTCCCAGACGGAGGTCCCGACACGAGCCGTAGCTGCGGCGATCCGCCAGAAGGGCCCAGCGCATGTCCATAGTTGCCGCCACACACCCGGTCGACACTGAGTAACACGTGTGTGTGCCGATCTGTACCTCCGGGAACGGTGCAAAAACAAAACAAAATTTGCGTCATTGTTTGCGTCATATATTTCATAACATAGTTTAAAATACTATTTATACAAAGTTTGGTTAGAATGGCTTGAAACCATTGGTAAATGAAAGAAAATAAAGCATTGCTTCCGCCTTTACATGTCTTATCATGCCATTTTATTTTCTAAATAACTGAGTCCTGGTGTCCTCTACAGACAGCATAAAACAAGAATAAAATAGAAACAATTGTCCAATGATTTCTCATGCCACAAACAATGTGATAAATTTTAAATTTATCACATTGTCTAAATTCACCAAATGTCTAAATTCACAAAGAAACATCTTATATTTCTGGTTCTCATAAGTATATAACATCTAGAACTAGATACTAGTAGACTCCGTAGTAAACTAGATTTGTTCTGCATTAAAAATGAATTCTTGATTTTTTTTCGTTTCTCGTTTTCCTTCTTTGATTGAATTTGTTATTTTATATCTTGATTTTAGACCCGGTGGAAGTGAATAAAGACAAATGGCATCATTTCACTAATGAAGATGGAGAACTGACGTATAAAAATGAAGACAAACATCGGTTACAAAAACCTCGTCATGTCAAAAATGAAGATGGAAATGCAGTCGTTTCACAGACTGAAGAGAATTTCACACAAAAACAAGCTGAAAAATCTGGAGACAAAGAATTTTTCACCTGTTCTGAGTGTGGAATAACCTTAATAAACACATGAAATCTCACACTGGAGAAAATCTGTTCACATGCACTCAGTGTGGAAAGAGTTTCACACGTAAATCAACCCTTAACAGACACACGAAAGATCACAATGGAGAAAAACCATTCACCTGCTCTCAGTGTGGAAAGAGTTTCAGTCGCAAAGACGACGTAAATGTGCACATGAGAATTCACACCGGAGAAAAACTGTTCAAATGTTCTCAGTGTGGAAAGAGTTTCTCTCACAAGGGAGCCCTTAATGTGCACATAAGAATTCACACTGGAGAGAGGCCTTATACATGCTCTCAGTGTGGAAATAGTTTCACATCCCAAAGCGTTCTCACGACTCATCTGCGCCGTCACTCTGGAGTGAGATCATTCAGCTGTGATCAGTGTGAGAAAACATTTGTTTTGGCATCAGGCTTAAAAACACATCTTAAAACTCATGCTGGCCTGAAGCCTCACTTTTGTTCTTTTTGTGGAAAGGGTTTTTCCCGACTGCAGAATTTAAAACTGCATGAGAGTATTCATACTGGTGTGAGACCTCATTGTTGCTCTGACTGTGGGAAGACCTTCACTACATCCAACAATTTAAAAACACACCAGAGAATTCATACTGGAGAGAAGCCGCACCAGTGCTCTTCGTGTGGAAAGAGTTTCACCCAATTATCTACCCTACAGAAACATGAGAAAACCCGTTGCCCGATATTTTCTAATTAGCAAATGTTTGTGTTTGGATCCATCACTTACAAGTAAATCATTTGTCATTCAGATTAATCAAAAGCTGGATAATTAGCTAAAATTAGTAGTAAAGTTTGATTGTTTGACAAGGGGAACCTTTGGGGAAGGTCAGAATAATAGTTAGAATATATGAGGGATTTTAGTCAAAGTAGCAACAATAGTGTATTAAATCATAATCTATATTTCAAATAACTTGTTTTAGATGTATAGACATGATGCGTTAAGATATTAAAGACTTTTTTCTGTTGAAAAAGATCTCAATAAAATTGCAGAAAAACAGCAAATGCTTAACAGCTTTATTAGTCATATTATTGCAATTGGGTCTACATTCAAAATAATAAATTGTACTAATTTAAAAACGCCGTCTATGGACTGGAGAGTTCTCTTTTAAAGAAATGTTCTCTTCTCATGTCTCTAAGGGGGCTTTCAAACTGGCGGTTAAGTTCCGAACGGGGCACGGTTCGCCTGAAAAATCGCTAATGTGAACGCTGTCGTGCGGATCCGGGTGCGCACTGGGGTGCCAAACCCGAGATTACCTGGAGGAGGTGGTCTGAGTTTGGTTGCTCCCGAACCGTGCCGCCGTTCACGTGAATGTGAAAGACAAAAAGTAAAGTAACCTGTACATGCATTTTAGCATGTGCAGGTTACTTATTGTGATGTACTCGTTAAATAAAACACTTGTAAGGGATGATAGTTTTTATGGTTTACCTTGGAAAGGAGCAAGAGTTGAGTTTGCAGTGTATTCGCTGCCATTGGCGTGGAATCAGGGCAAAAAATTTGGAAATCCACTGTCTCTAGTGTCCACTGAACTCTACGATTTGCAATAATGTATTGCATAGACATGTATCGTAAATAAATAAATGTTCTTCCTTAAAATACTGGGTGCATAAGTCAGGACACCCCTATGTTAAATGTCCATAGTGTTAGATTGTATTTTTAAAGGCCAGTTATTTAATGGATCCAGGATACTATGCATACTAAAAATTTCCCTTGGCCTTTGGAATTAAAATAGCCCCACATCATCACATACCCTTACTACCATACCTAGAGTTTGGCATGGTGTACTTTCCATAAGATCATCTTTCAATGAAAATCGCTTCAGAATCGTTTCCGTGTAAACATAACCTAAGTTTCATGTCTAGATGGTATGTCAATGTATATAACTTAATATAACTTAGCCACACAAATGTTAGGACACACGATTCCTGGCAGCATGTCCATATCCATGGATCACTGGAAGTTGTAAAGAACACTATCGTGTCTAACTTTTAGTTTAAACTGATACCTTTCCTGCTTCTGTTTTCACGGTTTCCTCAATTTAATTATCAATTTAATAATTCAGCTTTTGCCACTTAGTCCTGTGCACACCCTCTTTATAAGCCCTGTGTTTTCTCTCACTTTTTGCAAAGTCTTGTTAGCGTCGCACTGCATTTCTGAGAGATCTCCCTCTGCTTTTCCATTTTTTGGTTTTCATTTTCTGCCCAGTTTCTCGGAATTCCTTGTTCAACCTTTCCTGGTCTGTTGTCTTTTTGTTTTATCTGTCCTGTGTTTTGACCTGTTGCCTGTTTTATGGATTATGATTCCGAATTTCTGTAATAAACGGCTGCCGTTGGATCCTCAACCAGTTTCAGAGCATTTTGTCCTAAAGCACTTTAAGACCGAAAGCACGGATTCAATATACTGTTATACATTCAACTTATTTCCCAAATGTTTATGTTTACTTAAGACATAACTGACAGTGTTTAAGGGATTGCTAAGCAAGCTGCGCATTTAGGCATATTTCTGTGTTTATAAGTATTTAGGCACAAACTCAAAGTTAATTTTTCATCTCCATGTTCCACTCTGTCTCGGAGCACGCACAAAAAGCCGCTTGAGGAACAGGAACACTTTAGCCTCTTAATGCAGTTAAGCAACGCTTTATTGTTGAGTGTGTCCTGCAGTTTATTGACAGGAGACTGTATTTTACGACAATCACTGATCTACACTTCACAATCACATGGTTTGGAGTTAAGTTTGGGCTTTTAGGGAGAAACGAAAATTTCAGGTGTTCAGTCAAATTTAATCAAGGTTGTTTAAGAGTTAGTGCACCCCAAAATGAAAATTTGGTCATTGTTTCCTCACACTCATGTCTTTCTAAACCTGCGTTCGTTCATCTTAATGAATCTTCACAAATTAAGATATTTTGATATTATGAGCTTTCTTACCCTTCATAGACCGCAATGTAACGACCACTTTCAAGGCCCAGAAAGGTAGTAAAGAATGTTAAACTAGTCCATGTGACTCCAGTTGTTCAACCTTAATTATACCATGGTCTGGGTGAATACTTGATTCTGATTGGCTGCAGGGTGTCCGTTAAAAAGTGATATAGGACACCTAGTAAAGTAGTTCCGGTGAAACTGCCTGTTTACCATTCGAAATTAATGAATAAATGCGCTGCCTACAACGGCTGTGAGTAACCATAGCAACAGGCAGTCGCATGCTCTATCATCTAACGTTAGATATTATAGCCTAATACAACAATGAGCGACTTCGTGCTATTTCTTTTAACATTTATGGAGAATATGGCAACTTTGACGACTGGTATGCTGCTGAAGAAAGAAAAAAAAGTAAATAAAACGGAGAAAATTACACCGCTGCTGCTCTGCTCCATTGAACTCTATTGGTAACGACGGAACTTGCGACCATAGTTGGCTAACGATGCTTTCGGGAAACGCGCACCCCTGAATGAGACCCTGCGGGAGTTTTACGCAGCTGTCCAGACAACCAAGGCAGGAGAAGGCTCAACGTTATAGCGTTTCAAGCCTAAGGAGCCTGAGGCAAATGACCCTCTCTTTGATCTGATTAATTTATTGCCCTCTATAACGTTAAGCGCAAATCGCTGGAGCTCAGAGAGCTAATTGTTTTTTTTATTGTTGTTTGATTAATTGTTTTATGTGTAATAAAAAAAAACTATGCCTACCTTTGTGTTTCATGAAAAAAAATGCATTTGTGAACCTGAAGGGATACGAGCTAAGCGGACTATAAATATCTCCGGTTGCTAAACAGTCAGGCAAGGCAAGTTATTATTTGTAAAAACTAGATTTAGCCTAATTAAAATATAAACTAATGTTTTAAAAATGTTTTATTTGGCAAGTGACCATGGTATAAGCGGGTTAATGCCCTCCGAGGTGTCCGTTGTCAGGTTTTAATGGACTTCGGCGGACGCAACCTCGCCGTTTACGCCTCGCCGTCGTCCATTAAAACCTGACAACGGACACCTCATCGGGCATTAACCCTTACTTCTATGAAGCAATGAAAATACCTTTTTCATCTCCTAAGCGCTGTTGGTGGGGGTGGGGAGTGTCAGATTATAATTTCAGTAATTCTGGATTGCCACCACCAAACAAGTAAATAGAAAATAAGCAAATCAGATCACTGCATGCCAAAACAGCAGTATGGGCACAAGCGTGAACCACTTGTGTTTCATTCACTAGCTAGCTCATGGCCTGATTGGAGGTAGCTTGTCAACTAGCCGCGCGAGGATGGCATCGTGCGCGCTCACTGTGCAGAAACGTGGATGGCATTCTGCACGTGTATACAGTTTTTTGCCCTCGTATACTGTGCGCGAGTTTTGAGACTAAATAAACGGCGTAGGGCCGTACACATATTGTATCTTTTGCACTCTCAAGTTCGCTATTTCAAATGTAGGCACGCGGTAAGTGGTACATAAAGCGTTTTTCAGTGGTGAAAGTCTATTAGCAACTAAAACTTCTTTGTCGTTGTGAAGAGCACAGTGCATGGATGCTTAGCAACGACAGACACCACAGGAAATCGGACCGAATTTTACTATTAATAATAAATGATAAGCTAATGTGCATTAATGTAAATGTCAAGTAATTTATTTTTTTGACTCATTGTTTTATAAAAATGGTTTAAAGGCTGAAATATGGGAGGTTTATCTTTTCATAAAACCTTTTTGTGTGAAAAAAGATACAGTGACACAGCGTATGTTTAAGAATTCACAATGCTCAGAATGCGAGTGGGAAATACTGGTATCGTCACTTTTTAAAAATTTCATTACTGACTTTTGTAATTTTGACAACACTACCACTCAGAAGTAGTTTGAGCGCAACACATATTATTACAGACATCAACAGGTCACTTGCTCTCATACTGTACAGTATATCATTATAACAACAGAACGCATGAACACAGACCTGTTTTCTCTTGTGTTGCTTTTATGCCAAACATGAAACGAATTTCTATAGTTTGTCACTGGTTTAGTTATGAGACACCATTTCTTCTTGTGGGGTAATACTCAATTGTCACTTTACAAGTTTACCGTAACTGATGACCCAGTTAATTTCATTACAGGAATTTGATAAATCCAGATCTGGTCGCTCAGAGCTGAATTCAATGTCAAGACTTTTCACGCTTTTCAGGACCAGATCTTTTGAGATCTGAAATCCAACTACCGGTACACAACAAACTACAACTGTGCAGAAAAAAAGGCTGTCGGCAACATTAGTGAGCTCCATATGCTAAATTGATTTACATTTTTTTAATAAACAAACCAATATGCAACAACTGAATATTGTTAATCAATAGTAAGTGGTTGAACAGATCAAGTAAACCATTAGTCAATTTGATATATCTTCTCGTATTCCTTAAAGGATCAAAACGCAAGTATCTGAGTTCTTGCAGAACTACGCCCCCTCTGGCGACAAGCGAAACTACAACCAGAGCTGTGCGTGTTCATGGAGGAACACACACACACACAAACACATTTGCATGAGCTGTTCATAACCAAAGGAGCATCAGCCGCACACTGTGCGGCACACATCTTTTGTTACAGTCATAATGAAGTAATACAGTAATAAATCTGCAAGTCATTTAATATATATGAAAGGAAAGGCATCCGAGTAAATTACACACTGATGTGAGAGGGGGAAACGGGGGTAGTAGAAAACTTCGGTTTTTGTTTGCATCTATCTCCATGTGCTTACTGTATCCACTTATGATTGAATTATTATGGAAACACGTTCAGTTATCACTTTGTATAGGACCCGTTAGAGCAGACCGGAGATCTCTCCGTTTGTTGAAAGCCTTCCCGATGTTGACTCTCGTCTTATTCCAACGCCTGGCACTGGACAGACAGAAGTTTTATTTTCTTTTTCTCACGTGGAGTTTGCGTTGGGGTTTGGAACGAACTACAAGCCAGTGTCTTTCTGCGCTATATACAGATTTAATGAAGTGCACGTCACCGAAAGCAACAGATATGAGCTGCATTTTATTAATCATCGGCTAATTTCAAAATCAGCAAAGAGAGCAATAAGAGAGATCAGCAACAAGCCTAGTAAGATCATTTTATTTCTTTACTTTTAATGAAGATGGTAGTGTTAATCGTATGCGTCTTATTTTGACTTTGATTTGCGATAGATTGCGGCGCGCTGGCTCGATGAATAGGGGCTCAGCTGCTCATCTGAGGTGATGCGCGTCGTCATATATGACTAAAATAACATGACATATAGCCTGGTTTCAACAACCAGATGCATTTACACTTGTCCAGTTTCATCTGGAATGCGGCCCAGACCACGCCCTCAAGGGGTTTGAGCGATCGGATTCAAATCCGGCTCGAATGCGTTTCAGAGTGCATTTACACCCTGGTCTTTTCACGATCGAATTGCTATCCGATCACAGAAAACGCATGAAGTGACCAGGTGTAAACAGCCCCTTTGAATCCATCGTCTACTTTTGTGGAAAGTTGACTTGAGTTGTGTCGCTCGAGTTGTCTTCTCTGATACGGAGAACGGCGGCAAATACACTAACACTAACCTAAGACATAGGCACATAGCCAGGTGAGCGTGAACGTGCGTAACGTCACGCCCAGTCTCAGATTCGAGCCCGAATCCCTCTTATATGTTTCACTGTACAGGATTATAGAGGCGATCGCAGTGATCAGAGAAGGGCTCATTCAGCCCATCAGGCGATTGTTTAAGCAGAAAACGGCTATTTTATGAGTTAGAAAACGGTTATTTCTAACATGAAATGTTGCGCAATGCACCTTTAACTCCAGGCATATCTATAATAAGAAGCATTTAATCTTCAGGCTTTGGTCAGTTAAGTTCTGGTTCTCAACAGCCCTATATAAGCTTGTTTTCAAATCAACAGCATCAGAAACCTTTTCTTACTCTTCAATGGCTATTTTAAATTAAGTCATAACCAAAAAATATCTAAGGTAAAAAAACCTGTCCTCAATAAATGTTATTTCTAAAATATTTTAATGTGCTATTATTATATATATTATCCCAAATCAAACACACATGGTGAGAAATGGTGTTTGTTTAATATCAGCCAAGATAACAGAGATGAATATCTTAAAAGTTAAATACTTTAATATATGGTTTCCGCCAGTAGAGGCACTCGATCAATATTCATGTGGGTACCAGCTCATGTTGGGGTTAAAGGAGACATATCATGAAAAATCCACTTTTTTAGCCCTTAAATGCATTTTGTTGTATATTTGGAGTGTTTATAAGTACAGAAAAGATTAAATTATTCTCTTCGGGTGCTTCGTTTATATCTTTATATTCTGTTTTGGTCATATTTTTCAACCTGTTCGGATTTTCCTGTTGTCTATTACGTTTTTTGAACAATTACGTCACAGTATTTGCAGCGGAACTGACAAATAAGGACATTGACTACCGGTCCAACACTTCGAGCAATCCGCCATTATTATTTCTCGCTCCGATTTTGTAGTCCAAGCTCAATGATGCAGAAGTTACGGGAGGACTAGTCAAAATGTTCGGTTGTTGGATGTAGTGACCTGAAGCACTTCAAGGATCCCCAATCCAACAACCTCCGCCAGTATAAAGAATGGTTTGCCGATCGACTTCGTCTGAATGAGGGGTAAATTCCTTCTATCATTAGCTGCTGTGTTTTCTGACGTGTTCTAAACGCAAGTTATCATATTATTATCATACAGATTTTTAGTGGTAAGATCAGACCGCAGTCATTTATCTTGTCAGAGTGCTTGTTTTAACAAGAGAAATAGTCGACTTTCACTAATAACACAACATAGTTAACTTAACGTTACATACCACTGCATCCATATGAAGACGTTGTTCTGCAGGTTTGTCGTCATCTTTTTCAAATCGCTCGCTCTGGCTCGAATATGTAACGCTTGATGGACAAGTCTTCCGTTGTTGACATTTTGTTAACGTGTGAATAAAAATGTTCTTTGAAACTATAGTAATCGTATATCTCTTATCAAACTACAATAATGGCTGAACGCGGGGAGTTGAACCGACCGTGAACTCAGCGACCTGGAGAGTGGGCGGGGAAAGACGCAACTCCTTTTTATTTAAAGGAGACGCTTCGAAACGGGTTGCTCAAAGAAGCACATCAGAAAAGGGGTAGAAAAGGGGCCTGTTGAGCTATAATAATGAGGAATTCAGACCCAAGCATTGCAGTTATGCTTTATATAGACCACAAATGTATGATTTATAAGTAAAAATGAATGATTTAAAAGCACGATATGTACCCTTTAAAGGGAATGAGGCAGCAGGCTAAACAAGCATTGCAAGAGGACAGAATAGAAATGGATATAACATAGTAGAGATGAAATTAAAGCAATAATTAAAAATCAAATAAAACAAAGATGGCAACGAATGTGGGAAACAGAAAGTAAGGGTAGAAATATGTATGGAATTCAACCAAAAGTGGGGAAAAAGAGGTACTCAGGTGGAAGTAGAAGGGAGGAAAACATATTATCAAGACTTAGAATAGGACATACAGGACTTAATAAAACATTGAAATTTATATCCAAGCATCCAACAGGACTTTGTGAATGGTGTAGAGAGAATGAAATAGTAGAACATGTTATCATGTATTTGAAGAGATTCAGAGAAAAGAGGAAACTGATATAACGTGGAGAATCATATTAAAACCAGAACAGGAAAATAACAGAGAAGCTTTATTTAGAAACACGCAGCGCTGGCTATAGTATAATGTTTAATATAGTGGGTAAGGATGGGAAATGGGTTCTTGAAGTCTCTGGATCAAGTTCACAATAGGTGGCGGTAATGCACGAAATCGATGCGAATCGCCTACAAAAGGAAGAAGAAGAAGAGCTCAATCAACCTGTCTAGCATGCGATCAACCGAAGCAATGCCACACATCCGAGTCTAGAAGAAGAAAAGTGAGTGAGGTAAGGGAACATAAACGACATCGTTTTGCTCTAAATCTGCTGTTTTCATACTGTGAGTACATTCATTTGATCATTTATTTGGAGAAATCAAAATAGCCTACAAACTACTGAACGCGTCAGTTCATTTAGTGAATCACTCAGAAATGAATCGACTGATGTTCGTTATGTTCGTGAACTCGTTACCGACTGATTTTTCACATCACAATTTGTGAAGATTATGACTTGTGTTTTCATTTTATTTGATGGGTAACGTTAAATAAAACATGTTAAACATATTTTTAATGCATGCAAATAATATAAGCAGGGTTCTAAAGACGAAAAATCTTCCCCTCTGATAAACCACAACCCCCAGCGTCCCCCATTAGATTAACCAGCTGTTCTGTAAATAATAATAATCATGCAAATGGGATGTTAAGATTCTATACATTCTGTATATGCTTCAAACACATCAATTGACTTTCTTTTAAAAGAAGAGGACAGATGATATTTCTTATTAGTGTTTAAAGACATTCCCCTTACATGTTTTGTAAGTGAATGCAATCACAGAGGTGATAATACACACATATGGTTGTATATTTAAATAAAATGTCACCATATACCTGTATGATAAATGGTTTCATTGTGTGCTGGCTGGAGCTAAACTGTGCAGAGCTGTGTCCCTGCAGGAATTGAGTTTGAGACAGCGAGTTGAAATGCTAGGGTATATTCCCATCTTCCCACAGGAGGAAAAGAAGCAGCAGCAAAGATGGAGATTAAGGAAGAACCCTGCAGAATACAAGATGAAGGTACAGATGAACAATTAGGTTGGTGTTTTCCTTCATTCTCTTTAAAGACTACTGATTATACATTTAAAATTAGATTCTAGTAGACTTAATAGTAAACTAGATTTGTGCTACATTATACACATGGCATGCACACCGGGACAATTATCATGCATGCTTATTTGCCAACGTTTATCGAGACATTTTTCGGCGCGTCTTTGTGTTCATACCAGATCGATTGAATGTGCAAATTCACTCCCAGAATCCTATTTGATCTGCAATTCCTCTCCATAACAACTCCCTCTGATCGAGATGTTTGTAGTCCCTGTCGACCAATATGGATTTGTAGAGTATGAATGAAGAATCACTTTAATTCACTAATTCTGATCACCATGCACACATTCTTGCAAACAGTTTCGAAAGCCCAAAACCTACAACCTCCTCCAATCTAAATCACCAGCCAGCGCCAGCAAGTCTGAAGTTTAAATGGGTCATGAACTGGCTTTTTACATTTTTTTATATTGTTTTCCTAGCTCAACGTATGACGTTCGCTTGGTTTTTACATTCAAAAACATCAGAATGAATAAATTTCTATCCTAGTTTTGAGCCTAGCTCAAAAACGCTTGTTTTTATGGCTGTCTCGCATTGAAGACTTGGAAGTAAATGCCCACTGCTGTGAGTGGATAACAGTTTTTCATATTATAATAAGTTGCAACTCACCTGTCAGTGCACATGGGGGAAGTTGTTTTGTAAACTTCCAGTGTTGTAAAATGGCAACCGGAAAGATTCGCCCATACATGTTGTCCCAGAGTCCGTGTGTTGCACCATTGAGGTAATATCAAAGAAGACCTTTACCTTTATGTCTTCCTGACATTAAAACCCAGAAATGAGTGATTCTGGAATTTATATGTGATGTATTCCTTTATGTTTGAGTTTTATACTGTTTGTTGTACCAAGCCTAGTCTCAGCCTCAGATGTCACGCCCACGGAACGTTGGCTAAATGTCTGATGCATATGGTACACTTAACTGGAAAAACTTCAGGAATGTCTAAGTCGTCATCTGATTGGTTGAATTTTATCGGATTTCCGGGGGGCACGAGAGTCGCGTTTATTTTCGGTCCGCCATGAAACAAAGTGCAGACGTGTGATTGCGAAAGAAAAACTGTTGTGTTTACATGAGTGACAATGAGCATTTATCAAGATCAGCTAAACGTAGGATTCACAAAATGTGAGGTTCACGGCATCGACTCTTTAAGAGATTTGTCCAGGAGTTTTGTTTGAGAGACTTAGTGGAGACAAAAACAGATATTTTAGCCTGTTTGTCGACGGGATTTGGGAAGAGTATTATTTTCCAAGCCTGGCTGACCCTTTGTCAGCATTTGGAAGGATTCCCAGCAGATCCAATTTTACTAGTTGTTTGTCTCCTCCTATCTATTATGGAAGATCAAGTGAAGTACCAAACTGCGAAGGGGATATCAGCCGCGTTTGCGCGCAAACATAAAACAACAGACGCTGACATCGTAGCTGGCTGATTCAGTATTGTGTTCGGTTCTCCAGAATTGCTTGTGGGTGATAAAAAGTGGAGAGATATGCTTCAAACAGATGTTTACCGTGAGCGTCTGCATACGTTTCCTACTGATTTACTCGGTGTTTTGATCAGATGTGGTAATGCAGACGCCATTGTTGTTATACGTGCACGAACAGATCAATGATGTACTGCTTGTTTTCTTCTCCTTCTTTGATTCTTCTTTGCTGACCAGTGGTGGAATGTAACGAAATACAAATACTTCGTTACTTTACTTAAGTATATTTTTCATGTATCTTTACTTTATAAGTAGAATAAATAGTGCATACTTTTTACTTTTACTAAGTTACATTTTGCAGCAATTATTATACTTTCTACTCGACTACATTTCTCCAACTTCTGTTACTTTTTCATTACATTTTCTGATCAGTTTTTCCCCTGCCAAAACGTAATCTGACCGTCCGTCCGTTGCACGTTTGTAAATGCGTCTCGCACGCAGTGTGTTTATCGTGCAATTTATATGTGAAAATTTGTTTTTAACGTGCATAGGAAACACACTGTGTGTAATATACGTTTGGTTAGGATTATGGCAAGCCAAGAGGTTCAGAATTACACCATAAATTAATCGCGTTTACTGCCAAACATAGTTATTAACATATAGTAAGGATAAGCATGGTTTATATTGTCTAATTGCAAGCTTGTTTCAGAAATGGTGACATTTTTTTTTCATCATTATTGAACATCATTATAGGAGTATTAAGTTGAATGAGTTAGAATTAAATGTTTTATTAATCATTAGAAAATAGTCATTAAGAGAATCAATTGTTATGCAAGTACTTTTACTTTTAATACTTAAAGTACATTTAAAATCAGGTACTTTTTACTTTTTAATTAAGTATGGTTGTCATTGTGTTACTTCTTCTTTTACTAAAGTAAATATTTATCTGGTTATTTGTACTTTTACTTAAGTACTGAGATTCAGTACTTCTTCCACCTCTGTTGCTGACTGAGTTGTTGCACGCCGGTCAGTTGTTGTGGGGACATTTCCACGCCCCGAAATGTGACGCTGAACGAAACGAACTGTAATTGGTTATTTGACATGTCGGTCAAGCGACCTTATGGGCGGGCCTTGGCCAAAGAAAGCTGCTATGAATTCCAGACCTTCAGCCGTCAGTCTGAAGGTCTGGTTACGCGAGACTATATCAAACCTAGCTAGGATTGTTAGTTGTGTAATTGAACTCTAAGGGGTTCTATAAAGAATCTAAGAGTATTATATATTCTTGTATGCATGCCAAATGCAAACTTCTTGGTATCAAACGAAATGTCTCGACTTGCTTGAGCCAAATATATGTAAGAGGTTACTGTAAGAAGTAGTCCACTATGTTTTTCCATTTATGAATTGAGGGGTCGTTGTCTTGCGTTGAGTTTTTGAAGGTGAATGCAATCACAGAGGTAATAATGCACTCATATGGTTGTATATTTAAATAAAAGGTATTGATCTTTATGCATATATATATACAGTATATATATATATATATACACACACATTAAAAAAACAACTTTGTGGTTATTTAAAATAATGGTAAAACTTTACAATAAGATGATAATGATAATCGCAGGAATCAACATCAACAGCGTCAAGATTTAATTGACTCATAATCAACACAATTTGAAGTAAAGTTACAGTCAGGAAGTGAACTGTTAGTCAGCTAAAGTTTGTACAAGCACAGTACGCACGCCATAAGAAATTCAAACCAGACACAGGACTAAAATTAAGTGATAAATACATATCACAACACCACGAGTTCAGCTGGCAAACTAGCTTTTGTGCCAAGCTAGGCAATAAACATAACGAAAAAGACAAACTAAGAGAAACGACTGTTTGTTAGGAAGTCTGCTTACAGCTCTGGTAACTGAAATCTAGCTAGACATTTGTGGGAATTATTCCCACACAAAGCATTTTGTGATTCTCGCGAGATTTGTCAGGGCCACTCTCAAACTTGCATTGCTGGTTTTTACTAGGATGATTAGCCCTACTATGACTTTGTTTTCCCCCGAAACGAGTTTGAAGCTGTTATATTAAGGTACAAATCTTGCGTAGCGTGCCTTTTAAGGTTAGTTAATAAGTAATACAACTGTTCGTTGTTTGTTCATGTTAGTTCACAGTGCATTAACTAAATTAGGTTGGTGTTTTCCTTCATTCTCTTTAAACACTACTGATTATACATTTAAAACTAGACACTAGTAGTCTCAGTAGTAAACTAGATTTGTGCTACATTAACGCCTCATGCACACTGGGACAATTATCATGCATGCTTATTGCCAACGTTTTTTCAAGACATTTTTCAATGCATCTTTGTGTTCATACACAATCGATTTGCCCTGGCAATGCTCAGAGTGAACGTATATGTACAGTACTTTTACTTAAAAACTATTTTACGTGAGTAGTCAGCCAAATGTACTAAAAACGTGAAACTACTCTTTGTGCAAAATGATCCTTTATAAAGTTTTATTTTTATATCAATTAGTGGAATATTGCATGATGTTGTAGCGTTATAGGCAGAAGGGGCTAACTCTCTCTACATCGCTTGCGTCACAGACTGATCTCATGAAATGGCATATGTATGACACGCCGATTCGTATTTCCATTTTTGGCGTGCTATCAACACGCATAATCGCTTTTCAGCGTGTTTATGAATGCCATTGACTTAACGTTACATTACTATATATATAAATGACCTACCCCAACCCCGTCCCTAAACCTACCCGTCACTGGCGTTAATAGCATTTATGAGTGTTCCCCTACCATCCTACGAAAAAAAAATATCGCTCCCCAGATGTAGATCTAGATTTCGTTTCGCTCGGACATTTAACGGCGTGCACATACACGTGGAATCAATCAGACATTTAATGGCGGAGGCATACACACGTATAGCTGAAAATGCGTATAGATAACACAACACTTGACATGAAAGTGGTGTGTATGTTTACGCAAAAGTCATGATGTCATGTTGCGTGTCGCAACAGCTTTTTACCCTGGACGCGGCAAAGCGCCCGTTACAAACCATTTGTCCTCCGTGTCAGTCATAAATAAAACGAGGAATCAGTTTACAGTTGGAGATTTATCGCTTGCATCGTGCCGCAACACTGATTATTATGGGTTCAAGGAATGCACAACGAAATCGGCACAACATAGGTATCGGTCGATGAAAGCTTAAAATGACCATCATCAGCATCGGCATGTATGAATATAATATATGATATAATATGAATATTACTGCCGATGAGCCTTGCCGATAGGGACGACTGTGAACGAAGCATGAGCGACAGCAACTTAAACTTCCAACATGTCTGCTTTGTGGAGGCATTTTGAGAATTGTAAAACCGATAACAAACTTGCTATTTGCAGTATTTGTAAAGCATGTGATGCAAGGAAGCTTAAAACAACACTTGTTCAACATTACGAATGTGATTATGCACGCATCTTAAAGCTGCAGTCCTGTGTTTTTCCTCTTTGTCGCCATCTTTTTTCGAAATCTTCAATTGCAGAATTATCAACTTTATGTGAGTTGTGCCACGGCAACCATTGACACGGCACAGCGCGGATGAACACAGTGTTTGAGGAGAGTGAAGCATAAAGGGGGAGCGGCGGAGTGGATGATCGAGAGAGGAACAGGCCTGCTTTTGTTTGTATTTTATATTTTATTTTGGTAAGCCAGCAGTCGTCCACGAAAGGCTGCTGGCCAGGGTTATGTTTCATTTGGGTAGCCAGCAGTTCCGTGTGGATGGGACCCTCATTATGTTACCGTGTTAGTGTGGGGCTATTTTGAGCCTTGTTAGTGGTATTAACTAGCGATTTCTTTTTACTTATTAAATGCCCCCATATACTAGCGTTATACACTAAACAGTATTGCCCCCATATTCTAGCATTATACACTAAACGGTTTTTAGAAATACAACTCTTTACATTCGATTATCATGAAAACAAATCCCAGAGAACGGTCGACTAGGTACCAATGTTTTATTAGACCAAAGGTTCATGTTGCGCCGGAGTTCTCCTTTAATAATCATTTACCCCAGCCCTAGTCTATGCCAAGTACTTTAACTTCAGTAGCTCCAGGCACATGAACAAAAGCATCGATCTCGTTGGTCAGACCGTTTTTTAACGAGGCTCGTCAAACTAAAAAAACTATTAAAAAAATGTATTACTCTTTTACGCCTGCCGTTTTGCGCGTCGGTGTGCATGCTCACATTGGTGCCCTTTGTTTAGTCACGAGGCGTTAAGCATAATCGTCCCGGTGTGCATGTGCCTTAAGAATGAACATTTTGTTTAATTGTTTCTCGGTTTTCCTTATTAAATTCATTTTTAAAATGTTAATTATAGACCAGATGGAAGTGAATGAAGTCAAACACCATAATTTCACAACTGAGGATGGGGATCTAACAGAAAAAAATGAAGACAAACATCAGTTTCAAACACCTGAACACACCGAAGGAAATACGTTCGTTTCAGAGACAGAAGAGAATGTCACAGAAAAACAAGCTGATCAATCAGGAGTCAAAGGATATTTAACCTGCTATTATTGTGGAAAGAGTTTCATAGATAAATCACAACTTACCTGCCACATGGCACTTCACACTGGAGAAAAGCCGTTCACCTGCACGGAATGTGGAAAGAGTTTTATGTATGAATCACACCTTAAGACACACATGACGTCTCACTCTGGAGAGAGGCCTTATATATGCATTCAGTGTGGAAAGAGTTACATTCAGAAAGGACACCTTAAGGTGCACTTGAGAGTTCACACTGGTGAGAAGCCTTATGCATGCTCTCAGTGTGAAAAGAGTTTCATTTCCAGAAAGGACTTAAATCAGCACATAAGAGTTCACACTGGAGAAAAACCGTTCACATGCCCCCAGTGTGGAAAGACTTGTGGGCACAAAGCAAACCTTATGAGACACGTGTTATCTCACACTGAAGATAAGCCTTTTTCATGCACTGAGTGTGGAAAGAGTTTCATTCGGAAGGGACGCTTTAATGCGCATGTGAGAGTTCACGCTGAAGAAAAACTGTTCACTCTGGAGTGAGATCATTCAGCTGTGATCTGTGATAAATCATTTGTTTTGGCATCAAGTTTAAAAGAACACCTTAAAACTCATCCTACTGTGTAAAGCCTTACTATTGTTTTTGTTTTACACCAGATAATTCATTTGGCTAAAATCAGTAGGGAATTTTGATTTGTGAATGTGAATTTGCAGTCATTTTTTGTAAATATGTTGAATTTTGGAATAAAATAATACTCTATGTTGTATTGAAAACTGCTTAATTGTATGTTTTTAAATAAACACAGGCAAAAACTATACAAGTTTTAGGGCTGGACGATATATTTAACATCGATACAAGTGCTTTCCTGGATCTACCTTTATTGTATTAATAAAAAGCGTTCAAAACCAAATTATCTTTATGTATTTCCAGGGTTTCCCATACATTCATTAATTTGTGGTGGCCCGCCACAATATCACCGCTGACCGCCACGGATTGATTTTCAGATTTTTTAACTATTTTATATGAGTAAAATTTTATTTTAACTGTGCGCAGCTTGCTCCCTCCCACCCTCTCTCACAAACTGACAACGGAGACGCAAATACTGTAGCCCCTCCTCTTTGAGCACGATCTGAATCAAAACATGAGCATGCGTTGGAGGACTGATTGTTGCCGGTGCTTATTTCTCCAGGATCAATCCGGAGTTGATTCGTTAGTTTAATGAACAATATAACTCTGAGAAGTTAGTCTATGTTAAACGCTGTCGCGTTTCCATTACAGATTTGCAATTTTTTTTTCTAAATATCGATGAAAAACGATTGCAAAATGACTGCGTTTCCATTTTAACCGATGTAATGCGACTAACATAATTTTTTAAACAAAAAGTCATTCAAAAAATCATGGCAACGGACGTTGGTAGGTTCCCAGACAGCAAACTGACATTGAATCAACGTGGAAACGACGTCTCTCATGACATCGAAACAACGTTGATTTTGCTCATCGAATTAACGTTGAACCAACGTCAGACGCGGCATTCTTCAAAGCTAAATGAAAATCGAAAATTGGTTTGCTTTCATAACATTGAAACAACGTTGATTTCAAGTTGATTTTCCGTTAGTTTTGAAAGAATGACGCGTCTGATGTTGATTCAACGTTAATTCGATGAGCAAAACAATGTCGGATCAACGTTGTTTCGATGTCATGTTTCCACGTTGATTCAACGTCAGTTTGCTATCTGGGTTTATATCACAGCCACCGCACTAGACATTATTATTATTATTATTATTAATAATGTAAAGAGATGTAAGTGTGCTAGCCAACCATTAATGGCAAGGAAAGACATTAATTGTCATCGTCATCGTTCTGCTTGTCATTGTTAAAAAAAGAAACCCAGGAAGAGGCAGGAACGCTCTGTCTGAGGGTCCTCGCCGCTGTGGGACTATGTGGGAACACAACGATGTGGGAACACAACCTCAACGAAATTCAAAAGGGTGAAATAACAGTACCTTTACCCTCCGCAGTAGTTGATTGGGAGTATTATAATAACATTATTAATAATCAATACTCATCAAGGCATGGTGACAGAGAGTTGTGTGAGCTGACAAACAATTAAAATAAAAAATACACACTTAGTCATTGTGCTTTGGAGTTTATTCAAAATTATAAATGAATGTGCTACTTGAATACATTAACTGGCACATTTGGTATTCTGTCAACACAGGCTTTGATCCTGAGTTTAGGTGTAAACATCAGTAGCGAACAGCCAATCACATGCTGAGAGAGTTTATAGAATATTAAGAATTTAAACAAATGTTCAGTTCAGTCAACTTTAGTAATCCCACAAGGGGCAATGATTGCAACAATACATAGAACAATCAGACACAATATTCACAACATACTGTCAGTCAGTTATGTGCACATTTAAAAAACCTCAAAAACCCTACCTAGTGTTTAATAGTTTAATCGCACAAGGAATGAAAGATTTGGAGTAGCGGTTCGTTTTACATACAGGAAGCGCATAACGACTCCCAGAGGGCAACAGAGAAAATTCACCTGCCACAGCGTGTTCCGGAGGTGCTTGGATACTCGCTGCCTTCCGAACTATTTGTTGGTTACAGAAAACAGTGAGGTCTATCTGTTTCACACCAATGATTTTAGAGCAGATATTTACAATATAGTATTCTCGTCATGTGATAAACTAAAGATTAAGCCACTGTAATCACTTAACAATCTCTTTAACTTTTCTGGGCCGGCAAGTTTCACACCCTTAGAAGCCTGTGGAGGAGTGATCCAGCTCTCAGATTTAATCAAAAATATCTTACAGGGCATATTGCAGTTTAGAGGACCCAACGAGTCAATGCATAGAAAAATAATGTAGGAACTAGATTTTAGAAGCTCCCACAGTTCATGAGAGTTTAAATGCTGGGAAATATATCCCCACAGGAGAAGAAGAAGCACGCAGGAGGAATTACTCTAGGAGAAACTACGGACATACTATTGTAAAGATGGAGATTAAGGAAGAACCCTGCAGAATAAAAGATGAAGATACAGAGGAACAAATAGGTTGGTGTTTTCCTTCATTCTCTTTAAAGACTGATGAGGAACATTAAAGGTGCTCTAAGCGATGTCGGTTGACGTGAGTTCTTGTTGACGTTTAAAGTATTTTCAAACAAAACGCAGGGTATATAGACCCTCCCTCTTCCTCATCTGCACTGATCCCCCCAAACCCCACCCCCAGGGCCTTCTTGTCAGTTATTGGCTGGAACAGTTTGTTATGTTTCGTGGACAGGTTGCCGCAGTTTGTCGTTGTTGTCATTTGTGGAGCCTGGGTTGTCTGCATCGATCGCTTTTTTTTACAGTGTGTTTAGGGGACTGGCAGCTAGCGGTTAGAGAGGAGATGTTTGCTGTATGTGACAAAAAAAATTGTTTCGGCCTAAAAAACGTGACATCGCTTAAAGCATCTTTAAGATGAAAACTCACAAAAAATAGCATCTAAATCTAGATACTAGTAGATTCAGGAGTAAACTGGATTTGTGCTGAATTGAGATTTTGAACAATGTTTATTTTTGTTTCTCATTAATCCTTTAATTAAATTATACTTTGTTTATTTTAGACCTGATGGAAATGAATGAAGACAAACAGCATCAGTTTCTAAAAACGCATTACTTCACAAATGAAGATGGAAATGCAGCCGTTTCAAAGATTGAAGAGAATTTCACACAGAAACAAGCTGGAAAATCTGGAGTCAAAGGATCTTTAACCTGTTCTGAGTGTGGAAAGAGTTTTATATATAAATCAAAGCTGAACACACACATGATGATTCACACTGGAGAAAAGCCTTATCAATGCACTCGGTGTGGAATGAGTTTCATTTACAGAAGCTATCTCAGTGATCATCTGCGCCGTCACTCTGGAGTGAGATCATTCAGCTGTGATCAGTGTGAGAAAACATTTGTTTATGAATCAGGCTTAAGAACACACATTAAAGTTCATACTGGTGTGAAGCCTCACTTTTGTTCTCTATGTGGAAAGAGTTTTTCACATCTTGGATCTTTAAAACGGCATGAGAGAATTCATACTGGTGTGAGACCTTATATGTGCTCTGACTGTGGGAAGACCTTCACTACATTCAGCAACTTAAAATCACACCAGAGAGTTCACACTGGAGAGAAACCGTACCAGTGCTCTTCATGTGGGAAGAGTTTCGGACATTCATTTACTCTAAAGAAACATAAGAAAAGGCATTGCCCGAAGATGTCTAAGTGAGCAAAGTTCACTTCCATAACTTGTAAATAAGCAAAATATGGAATAACATTTTATACAGTAATTTAATCTAAAATAAGTATTGAAGTTTGATTGTTTGACAACCCCTTTGACAACCGGTTTAAATGGTTGTGAACTCCATTGTAAGTGTTGAATGTGTTGTTCTTCCGACACCCGTATTGATCCTCTGTTGTTTTGCACATGTGCAGTAAACACTGAGTGTTTCTATATACAAGATGAACTGAACAGTAAAGCAACAATGTGAGAATACTTGTGTCCGTGTCATCGCTCAAGAAGTGTATGGTCATCTCATACAGATGTAACAAGAGTAATAGCTCAGAAAACTTTCATTTTTCATTGAACACAGGGGGATTTGTGAAACAATAGCTAGTCAGAAAGAGCTTTATTGCCAAGTGTGCTTGCACACACAAGGTGTGATTTGGTGCTGAGGCTTCCAGTGCACAAATACAAATTATATTAAAAAAATTACAATATAAAAAATATGACAATAAAAGCATCACAGTTGGGTTTAGTCTGGATGCATTTACAGATTATAAGCGTGTTTACAGTGTTTTAAATATTTTAAATTATCTACAGATAAATATCACCTGATTTTGAGATATTGCACTAAACAGTGGGAGTATTGCACTTAAGGCATATGCTTTGGGAATCGTATTAACTGTTCAGGAGGGAAATGGCCTGTGGGAAGAAACTGTTCCTGTGCCAAAATGTTTTTGTGGCCAGTGATCGGAGTCGCCGTCTTGACGGTAATAGTTCAAACAGGTGGTGTCAAGGGTGGAGTCTGTGAGGATTTTACCTGCTCTCTTCCTCACTCTGGAAGAGTACAGGTCCTGGAGGGTTGGCAGGGGGCACCAATAATCCTATCCACAGTCTGGACTGTCCGTTGGAGTCTCCTGATGTCTGATTTAGAAGCAGAACCAAACCGGACAGTGATAGATGTGCAAAGGACGGACTCAATGACGGCTGAGTAGAACTGAATCAGCAGTTCCTGTGGCAAGATTATTCATTTGATTTATCCAGTGAGACAAGTAGTCTCAACATTTTTTAGAGATATGGAGACAACATGCACCTTTTGTAACGCAGAAGAATCAATAAAACATTTATTCTTTGAATGTGTACAGTATTTACCCAATTGTTTTGGATTGTTGAATATATGATATTTAAATTCACAAAATTAAAGATTCAACTATCTGGCAAAGATATTTTTTTGTTTTACAAAAATAAGAGTGTGGAGCAAAATTTGGTGATTAACTTAATAATTATGTATGGAAAATACCATATTCACAAACAGAAATGTACAAATAATAAACCTAACATTATTAAAAATTGAGCTTAAACATTATATTGAAGCCCTAAAAGATGCAAGAAATAAAAAAGTGAAACAGATGTATACTATTTTTGAATCCCTTTCTTGTTGGATTTTTTTGTAATGATGTTTCCCCTATATAGTTTTATTTTTATTTTTTTTCTTTCTGTCTATTGTTTCTTTGATGCTATTATGAATGTAATACTGTGATCTTCTGTATGTGTATATGTTATTGTTCTTGTTATGCAATAAAAAAAGATTTAAATCTTTTTAAATCTTTTTAAATTATTAGTACGAGTTCACGGGTGGGAAGTCAACTTGACTTCCGTTACAGTGCACTTTCACGGGTATAAGGTTGGAAAAGCACGGGTTACAGGCACGGGTTAAAATAGTGCAGACGGGAGCAAATACGTAGAACCGTTTTGTAAAATATTAATCATGTTTTTCTTTTCATTTTATAAAACCGTTTTGCCAGTAGAGGCGCTCGAAGCAATGACACACATCCGACTCTAGGAGAAGAAGAGAAGTGAGCGATGGAACATAAATAAAACATGAGAAACGGAACACAGCCGTTCATTCTGCTCTAAATCTAACCGTTTATACTGTGAGTACATTCATTTTATGATTTATTTGGTGAAATCTACAAACGACTAAACGAGTCAGTTAACTTATCACTCAGAAATTAACCGACTAATGTTGTCCATTACGCTCGTGAAACATAAACTCTTTACTGAATGTTTTTTACATTACAATTTGTGAAGATTATGAGTTGTGTTTTTATTTTATTTAATGAAAAAATGCATGTAGTTCATATTTTATGTAAGTGAATTGTTTCTAAACAGTTGTGTGATCAAAACAGTTAAAGCTGAATCGAGTGATTTAAAGTGTGATGACCGTTCATGAGAGTTTAAATGCTGGGGAATATTCCCATCTTCCCACAGGAGAAGAAGAAGCAAGCAGGAGGAATTACTCCAGGAGAAACTACAGACATACTATTGTAAATATGGAGATTAAAGAAGAACCCTGCAGAATAAAAGATGAAGATACAGAGGAACAAATAGGTTGGTGTTTTCCTTCATTCTCTTTAATGACTGATGAGGAACATTACAATGAAAACTGTCATACAACAATACACATAAAACTAGATATGTGTAGACTCTGTAGTAAACTGGATTTTGCTCATTTGGGCTTTCTGATTTTGTTTTTATTGTCTTCAATTGAGCAATTCAAATGTAATGTTGTTTTTTAGACCCGATGGAAGTGAATGAAGACAAACAGCATTTCACAAATAAAGATGAAAACATAATTTCACAGACTGAAAAGAATTTCACACAGAAACAAACTGGAGTCAAAGGATCATTCATCTGCTCTGAATGCGGGAAGAGTTTCATACGTAAAGGAAACCTAAATCAGCACATGAGAATTCACACTGGAGAAAGACCGTTCACATGCTCTCAGTGTGGAAAGAGTTTCACTACAAAAAGAGTCCTGAACGATCATCTGCTCTCTCACTCTGGAGTGAGATCATTCAGCTGTGATCAGTGTGATAAAACCTTTGTTTTTGGCTCAGGCTTAAGAACACACATTAAAACTCATGCTGATGTGAAGCCTTACTTTTGTCCTTTTTGCGGAAAGAGTTTTTCACTATTGCAAAGTTTAAAAGAGCATGAGAGTATTCATACTGGTGTGAGACCTCATGTGTGCTCTGTCTGTGGAAAGACCTTTATTACATCGAGTGACTTAAAAAAACACCAGAGAATTCATACTGGAGAGAAACCGTACAAGTGTTCACACTGTGGAAAGAGTTTTGCTCTGTCGGGAAACCTGAAAACACATGAGCGAGTTCATACTGGAGAGAAACCTTATGAGTGTTCGCACTGTGGAAAGAGTTTCGCTTATTTATCATCCTGTGCAGATCATGAGAGAGTTCATACTGGAGAGAAACCGTACGTGTGTTCTTCATGTGGAAAGAGTTTCACCCAACTATCTAATCTAAAGACTCATGAGAACAAGCATTAAGATGAATATCTTTAAATTATCATTTTCAACAAGCACAAGTAGATGTGAATTATTGTATTGCTTTTATTCTCCCTCCTTTTGAAGCAGATTCTGTCTCATCATCAGGATAAATCAGTGTTTCTGTATAAAGTAAACATTTACAATCCCACTCTAGATGACAGCATTTGTGGTCGTTCTCAGTCATTTCAAGGTTATATATTCAATATTTCAATTTCAAAAAATATTTTTACTGTACCACAGCATATGTCATATCAATGTGTATAAAAGGTTCTCAGACATAAAAACATTTGGATCAAAATGGCCTGTAAAAACATCTTAATATCATTATAGATAAATTTTCCTTTCGGTTTCTTAATTTTTAAGGCCCAGTATGATTAATTTCCAGAGATACAGTGATCTCAATTTGGCTCTATGAGTAAACTGGTTGCCATTTTCATTGACTGCACATTTTCTCACAAACAAATAATCATAAAACTAGAAATACATCTAGTTTTTTTCTGTCAACACAATTGAACATTCATGTCTGAGTGCCATAAATAGTATTTTCTAAAGTTTGTGTGTCTGTAGCTCTTAAAAGCAGAGGCGGACAGAGTACATAGCTTTATTACTTGAGTAAAAGTATAGATACCCCTTGCTAAATTTTACTCAAGTAAAAGTACTACAGTCAGATGTTTACTTGAGTAAAAGTACTAAAGTACTTGTTTTTAAAAGTACTTGAGTATCAAGAGTACAAGAGTACATTTTCTAAATATTGCATTACAACTGCCACAGTGCTTACATTTATGAACAGAAAAGTCCTACATGGAGTTATAAAAAATGTTAAAGTTTTATCTTGGAGAATGTAAAAGGAATTGAAAATAAAATCATGTCGTATTCATCTTTTTACCATGTTGCTTTATTTAATATTTAAGAAAATTTCAGAAAATTCAGAAATTTGAAATAGTCTGGCGAGGTGGGGCCACAGGCTGGCACATTCCCGGGATTGGCTGGGCTATACCCAACATTAATCTCCGAATGGCAGTTTCATCTTGAGTTTTTGGTGACCTGAAAAACTCCATGCAACGTCTTCATCCATTGGTTTCGTCCATGGTTTGGTCTCTTATCTAAATCTGACCATGGAGTTGACTTTGGCAGAAAGCTGAAGGTGATTGCTGATAGGTTGTCCCAATCAGTGGCAGCTGCACAATCCAATCACGTTTGAGAGGGAAACAACAATTTGAGGGTTTCCGAGATTTTTTTATTTCCATTTTTTTTTTTTTTTTGGAGTAGTTACTTTTTACTCACGGTTATGGATAGAAATGTATTGGATTAAAGAGTACAATATTTCCCTCTCAAGTATACTTGAGTAAAGTCATGAGTACTCCCCAAAAATGATACTCGAGTAAATTACAGATCCCTCAAGTACCCTACTTAAGTACTGTACTCAAGTAAATGTACTCCGATACTGTCCGGCTCTGCTTAAAAGTATACTTTTTCTTTATAAACATCTCCTTTCTTCATTTAAAGGCCCTATTTGGTTCAATCCCATAGTGTTAGCGCAGCCATGTTCTTGAAGGATAGCTGGTCAATTTGAATAAACTATACTATGGGGGAAACACACACATACCTCTCATGTTGGACTGGAACTGGAACATTTGTATTTGGCATATTTCTATTTCCATCTGTGGAAAGGAGGTTACATACATGTAAGCAGTTTGAGCGCACACCTATTACAAACAGTAACACCCTCACTTCATACTGTACAGTATATCATTATAATAACAGAACACAGACCTATTTTTTTCTTGTGTCGCATTTACATGCCAAACATGAAACTCTGTAATTTCTCTATTTTTAACTTTAGTCATAACATCAGACACCATTTCTTCTTGAGGGGTAATACTCAGTTGTCATTGACATCACCCAATGAGTCCACTGATGATGACACTCATTTTGATTTGCAAATAAAAGCTCTTTTCTAAGTATTTGCATTAAATTTATTGCATTACAAGAACATTTATTTTCATACAGTTTTCTTTATTTTCCTGTTTTTTTTTTTAAATGTACAATCCAATATGGCCTCACTTTTTTCTGTTAAATGTTTACTTTCAATATACTGTGGTCAATGAGTTGAACAAACGCCACCTAAAATGAGTGTCCGCAAGTAATAAATAAAAAATAAATAAAAAATAAATAATTCTGTGTGCAGAATTTTCCAAACTTATCGGAGAGCAGTTTTTTAATCCAACCCAAGCCGATCTAAGAAAGCAGCGGGTGGTAGTTGCATTATTTCACCTCAGGGTGTCGGTGCTTAGCCAAAAAATTTGGGAGCAGTTCACCAAACGAACGTCCAATCAGCGTTGGCTTTGAGGCGGGTTGAGGTGTGACGCAACGAGAAGCGCGACAGTTCAGTCTAAAGAACATGGCGGCTTCAGCGGATGAAACTAGCATCAGCGTGGCTATCGAGCAAGTTTTATCGGAATTGACCATGGAATTGACCCTTCGCTAAGCCACGCCCGAAAACCGCCACTGGCCAATCGTGTCTTAGCAACCGTAACTATGCGCGGGAGGTCTGTCAAGCTTTCGAACGAGGGAACAAGCTGAAGCATTGTGCAAATCTGATACCGGTGTACTAAAAGTTTGGATGGGGGAGAGGAATTGTTTTCCTTCCAGAAAATCTAAAAGCCAAGGGGAGAAATGATTGCCGTGATCTAGCATCTATGTGCGAGACCCATTCAAAACTACTGGTATGTGGACATGCTTAACAAAAACACATATTTGCTTGGAAATATTGACGGTTCTTTGGTCATAATGATATAACTTAAAATAAGACGATTAAAGAGACGAGACAAAGGCTCACTGACATACTTTAAAATATATTTCAGCATTTTGTTAATCGACGTCCTACTAACGTTATACCCCTTACTAAGTAAGTTAACTTAACCCAATCCGATCGCGGCTCTCCCTGTATTAGTGTTATTCCACAAGATTGATTGATAAGCTGTTTGATTTATAATTATTAAGATTATTTTCACATACCTTGCTGTGTATGAACATAGCTGTTCCTCAATTTGTGTTTCCCATTTGAACGGTCATCGTATGAGGCGCTGCTGCTTGCGCTGGGACTATAACGTTAGGCTTTTACTTAAATTTTTAAGAAATTATTCTCTAATCGGTTGCATATAATGTCGTGAATAGACCTTTCTCACAACTTCCGTATTTGTGACCGGAAATACGCAATCGTCGTGGTAACCTACTTCCTCCCCAGTCAAAGAAACAGGTAAACATAATGGCGCAAGCAACTAGCAAGAGCTATTGTAGCGTACCTCGCTGTTTTAGTTATTCCCAAAAGCAGCCATATCTTTCTTTCCATTCATTCCCTGTTGATGGTGAAGTTCGACGGAAATGGATTCAGGCTATCCGGCGGGATGAAGGACCAAACTTTACCATAAAAAGAGGAAGCACTTATGTTTGCAGCAGACACTTCACTAAAGACGACTACATTTTAGGGATCACCGTTCGCCGCTTGCAACCAAATGCTGTCCCTAGCCTTTTTGCATGGAACGAGTTCACCCCAAAAGGACAAAGGGACTCCGTGTATGAGAGGTGTCAAAAACGGCAGCCGTCAAGGTCTGCAGGAGTCGAGAAAAATGAAATCTCAAAGAAAGCATTGAAACTGGACCACGATTATGCGACGCCACCGCCCGCAGGTAAGACATTCTTATGGACTGTCCTAAATTTACAGAATTGTGCACACTGCTTGATGTTTAAACTATTTTGATCTGTAGCCAAAAGTCCGCACAAACAAGATATCATCTTGGTGAAGGAAGACGTGTCATGTTAGGCTGATTCTTTATGGCTTCGTAATCTGACACTTATGTAAATATAACTTATGTAAATCGTGCTAATTGTTCATTATAAATAAGACTATACGTTTTTTAATAAATAATATTATTATAATTTTAGATTATTATTATTTATATATTATAACATTATAACAAATAAAATATTATATAAGAATATAAAATAAAAATAGAATATATATATATTTATATATATTTATATATATATATATATATATATATATATATATATATATATATTCTAATTATATATTAGGGCTGTCAAAACGATTAATCGCGATTAATCGCATCCAAAATAATAGTTTGTGTTTACATAATATATGTGGGTGCACAGTGTATAATTATTTTGTATATATTTAAAAACAGACATGCATGTATATTTAAGAAAAAAAATATTATTTATATATAAAATATTTATATATAATGTAAATTATATATAAATCTAAATATACAGAATATACATGAAAATATTTCTTAAATATATACAAGCATGTGTGTGTGTTTATATGTCTAAAATAATTATACACAGCGCCCCCCCCATATATTATGTAAACACAGACTTTTATTTTGGATGCGATTAATCACGATTAATCGTTTTGACAGCCCTAATATGTATGTATGTATGTATGTATATATATATATATATATATATATATATTATAAAATAAATACTGTTATCCTCAGGGCTGTATAATTTTACTAAATTGAATGAAGTGCTGAATTAATTTGTTAATTCTCAATCACCACAGGTAGGGCTGCAACTAACGACTATTTTAATATTCGACTAGTCACCGACTATTGAAACAATTAGTCGACTAATCGGATAATTATTAAATTTTTCTAAAATTTAGCATGAGATTGCTTTAACTCTGTGGAAAATGATAGTGAACAAGAAAGAAGGGGGTACTTCAATGAAAAATGCATATTTTATTTTACTTTGCTGCTGATAGGCCCATTCGTACTAAAAGTAAATAAAAATGTCCTGTCTAAAACCAGGGGCCTGTACCATGAAGCCGGTTTAGGTGGCTAGCCAGCTATGTTTCAGTTTAGTTTGTGCCAACCCTGGGATTTAGGTACCATGAAAGTGGTTTGGCTTTTAGCAGTGTTCATCGCCATAGTAACTTACGCTCCACGGCTAACCTGGTCCGGGGCAGGTTATGTTCCAGGTAAGAAGTTGCAAACCAAACTTGGACCAATCAGCTGTGAGCAAAGTGACACATGACACATGACGTGACGCGATAAAGTCACTCCACATGTTGCCACTCCAAATTAAAGGTCACTACACAGCAAATGATTTTAAAAGACAAAATCATGGCTTTTAGTAAATAAATGTTTATGATTTAGAGATTATTTCTGTAATTATTATACCCTAAAATGATCTCACATGAACAATTTCAGTTCATCAATTATTATTACGCAGATTTTAAAGGACAAGTTCGGTCTTTTACAATTAAAGCCCTGTTTTAAGATCGACCCTGATGAAATAGAATAGTTAAGATTGTTTTTGAGACAAATGCTCCTGTCACGAGAATTTTTAAATTCTGTATTAGTACCCCCCCACCTTTATAATGAAAGCATAGGTGCACTCGAACAATCATTCATAAAAATGCATAAAACTTTAGTTTACAAAGACGTGAAACTCACCGAGTGGTCTGGGGTGTTCACTGATATGCCCACACAAAAATCGCTGCAAAAGATGCTTTCCAACAGGTTTTATCATAGTTTTTGTCCAAGTCCACTTTCTTCCTGCTTTCGGTTGAAGTCCACAATAGTCAATTGTCGAGTTCACATGCGCGATCCTTAGTTATCTAGTTACCAATGATCGCGCATGTGAACTCGACAATTGACTACTGTGGACTTCAACCGAAAATAGGAAGTAACATGGACTTGGACATAAACTACGATAAAACCTGTTGGAAAGCATCTTTTGCAGCGATTTTTGTGTGGGCATATCAGTGAACACCCCAGACCACTCGGTGAGTTTCACGTCTTTGTAAACTAAAGTTTTATGCATTTTTATGAATGATTGTTCGAGTGCACCTATGCTTTCATTATAAAGGTGGGGGGGTACTAATACAGAATTTAAAAATTCTCGTGACAGGAGCATTTGTCTCAAAAACAATCTTAACTATTCTATTTCATCAGGGTCGATCTTAAAACAGGGCTTTAATTGTAAAAGACCGAACTTGTCCTTTAAATGAATACTTATATAAAGGTAATATAAATATGCTTTAGAATCGATAAATGAAGCTATAAAAGGACTACATGCATGTGAGCTTAAATGAGCTTAAATGCTCTCTATACCTTTATCAACTGTATAAACTAACTTCACAACTTTTACTTGCACCGATATACTGTAGCGAGACTTTCTTTTAGTTGTCCTCTTTCATAGACAGCTATTTTCTTCTTGCTGTGTAAATTTGTTTAAAGTCTTAATATTTTAATACTTTTTAATTAATGAGTGAATTGCACTACTTCTCTCACAAGAAATTTATTTCAATGAATTTTAAATGAGTTTCACTCTTTCTCAGCAAGTGATTGGCTGTTCGCTACTGATGTCACACGTAAACTCCTAAACTCAAGATCAAAGCCTGAGTTGACAGAGAAAGTTGATGATATGCATCATGGTACCAACAAAGCCTGGTTGGACTGGTTTGGTTTTGTCAACTCGAAACTAATCCTGCAACTCTGAGTTTGTTCAACTACCATCATGGTACAGGCTCCTGATATGCTCGGTCAGTATAGACAAATACATAGAGAAACTCTATAATTTTTTATAAAGGACAGGCACATTTGTTTTGTAAGAAAAAATAAATTAAAACATTTCATAAACAAATAGGGCTGCAACAAAAGATTAAGCAAGTTTGTGAGTCCAAATGGAAAACGCGAATGCATCGTCTATAAAACTTAACTGCTTGCCATTGTATTAGAGAGCTGCAAATAAGGTGTAGACTATCCGTTCAGTGTGCATTAGGGCTGTCTATGAATATTCTACATTCGAATATGTATTAATTTTGAAGTTGAAAATTAATATTTGAATGTGGAAAAACACGCCCGCGGTTGCAGACTAATAACGTTACCACAGCTGCTCAGCTCGCTCGGAGCGCTCACTGTCGGTTCAATATACTGTGAAACTTCAATCAATGAATGAAGCCTGCTATATTTGGGACAAGAGTCGCGAGTCACAACCTTAAATTGCTTGCACAAAAACTCTTGATAAGCACTCAACATTGTTTGTTGTTGATCATTTAACTGACGCGCAGAGAGCGCGAGGGAGAGCGAGTGCCCGGGCGAGACGGTGAGTGAGCGAGAGAGCTCTGCGGTCTTGGCCATTAGTTGATTTACTTGCTTTTTAATACGTTGTCAAATATGTTTAAACTCAAATAAACTATCTAATACTAGTAGTTATGTCTCTTTGTATTAATGTGTTCTGTTATTGACGTAATGCGCGTCAATGACCAAATGCGCAACGGGATGTTCTAATATGTTTTTTAGAGGGAATTTGCAAACGCCATTTGAGCAATTTTGACAGCCCTAGTATGCATTCGGGTGCTGTAACGAACACTGGTCATAGGATTAAGTTGGCAACGTTGTTCTGTAGTTTTTGTGAGAGATTTATTTAGAGCCCACCTGGCTGAGGTTTGGACGCGTGTGGTGTGTGTCTCCCTCGATATCGCAGTGATATTAGAGACTAAAAATGCTCATTTTGTTTTATGTAGAAAAAATGAAACCATGGCAGTACATAGTTCGTTTCTTTTAAAATGAAGTACAATGTGCACTTTATGCTGGTTGCTACTGTGTGCAATAGTGTAATTATTTAATTTATGCTTAAATATTTATTTTCAGCACTGAACTTTTTTTGTTCTACCTCATGTTTTTGATATTTGTTAAATTGTATATCTACTTGTTCTTGTTCTACCTCACATGTTTTTACTATTTGTTAAATATTAATTTTTGAAGTTAATTAAATTTTACTTTTATTAAATTGAGACCTGTAACATTTGTTAACATCATGTATTTTTATGATGTAAATTGAGGGAGTAAAATGTATCGGCTCCAAATATCGGCTCAAGAAAATCGGCAGCCCGTATCGGTATCGGCTAAGGCTGATGGGAAAAAAATCGGTATCGGTATCGGCACTAAAAAATCCATATCGGTCGATCCCTAATGTCGACTAATCGTTGCAGCCCTAACCACAGGTACACTAGACGAGACAGCGGATTACATCCAAGACTTGGAAGCCAAGCTAAAGACAGCCTTACTACCCCCGGACCTCTTCAGCTGGTATTGTGCGTCAGATGACCAGATGAGATTTTACACCAAATTTCCATCTGAGAGCATGTTTACGATCTTCTGGGAGTCCGTTGCACCATCTGCCTCTCAACTGGTCTACTGGAGTAAAGCAAAGAGGATAAGTGAAGACACCAGTGAAAACATCAGTCCCAGTCCTCCTCGCAGCATGGCATTAATTGACGAGTTTCTTATTTACTGTATGCGAGTAGCTGTTGGCATGAAGGAGCAGGTAATTGCTGACATGTTCCAGATAAGTGTAACCACTGTGAGCCGTGTGACCATCACCTGGGCCAATTACCTCTTTTTCATTCTGGGGACGCTTCCTCTCTGGGTGAGTAGGGAGAAGTTGAAGTCTGTCATGCCAGGAAAATTTAAGAAGTACTGTCCCAATGTCCGTGTGATACTGGACTGCACTGAGATTGCTGTGGCGGCAGCCTCTTCACTGACTCTGCAATCTGAAACATTCTCCCACTACAAAAACAGGACAACCTTGAAGGGACTAATCAGAGTTGCCCCCCATGGTTTAGTGACATTCTTCTCGCCGCTGTACACTGGAAGCATCTCTGACAAGGAGATAACAAAGATCAGCGGAATCCTTCCCTTACTGGAGTCAGGTGATGATGAAGTGATGGCCGACAAAGGATTTCTCATTGAAGATCTCCTTTCTAGTGTTGGGGCAAAACTCATCATGCCACTCTTCAAGCGCTCTGCACAATTTACAAGAGAGGACGCTGAGAGGACACAAGCCATAGCACGTCTCAGAATAGTGGTCGAAAGGGTAATAGGCAGAATTAAGTCCTATCACATCTGGGACACACCTGTACCTCTCACTCTGATGGGCACTGTCAGCCAGATCTGGCACAACTGTTGTGTTATGGTGAATTTTCAAGGACCGTTGTCTTTTGAAGAAGACTGAGATCTGGAGAGTGTTTTGCATGTGCTGTTGCATACTTATCCTGGTTTGGGTTTGCTCTATTTTTGTCTTTGTTGTGTGTATATATATGTAAATAACTGCCTCTGTCAATTTTTCCTGCTGTAAGTGGAACAGTATCATTTTGAGCCTTGTGTACCAGGAGTCTACACATCTACTGAATGTCCAGGACAGTTCAGTGCGATTCCAAGTACACATCCATGTAAGTGTTGTAGTAGAAAAGGTCTAATTTGTCCTTCATTTTGAGTATGAATGAAGCATCTCGCCAAATTCTTTCAACATATAAATTCTCCTGAGTGTCCGTGACAAAGTCACACCACTCAAGACCGGTTACTGCTAATTGTCCCTGAACCTGCCAGTAGTGTCGGTGTGATTGCCTCAGCCTGAAATAGCCATTTTCCCTCTTAAGGTGCGCAACTTGCAAAGCATCATGTTTTGTGGTGCTCTTCACTTCTACAAGTCCAAACGGTGGTGACTCTGAAGGGCCATAGACCCTACTGTCAGGACTAGCCCCAAGATGTGGTGCTTCTGGGTGAATGACAAATCCAACAGACAGTACATTAACAAGCATTGTTTTAGCATAATTGGTCAGGACTTCTGACTCCATTTGCAGACCTCGTACCATTGCAGCAGTTTGCTTTCTGGAGCCTCTTATCATTTGGCCAGCAAGGGCCTTTGCTGCAGCCTCTGGATCCGCATTTCCCTCCCAGGAAGAGCAGGCCTCTCGAAAGCGACTGACAGTTAACCGTGGTTGACGTAACTGCGCCCACGCAGGACATTTGGACTGCTGCCTGGTTCCCTTCTCAATTTCACTTGCCATTTGTGGTGACACTTGTAATGACTGTAGGTGCAGTTGCTGGTGCAATGTTGGAACAAAGTCCAGGTTATATAAATGATGCTGATCCAAAGGAAGACTTAGGAATTCAGGAGCAAAGTGGTGCAGGATAAGGTCACTGGATGTTTCCAGTGGAGGGGGACAATGGTATGACAGGGGGGATCCACGTGGAACAGGGCCAAATTTGGATGGAGTCAGCTCTATCTCAGACAAGCCATCTAACACAAGAGCAATGAGAGGTTGGGGTTGCACCTTGTGCATCTTGGCTCCAGCAGCCATCAGATCAGGGTCAGGAAATGGTCCTAAAGAAAGAAAAGATACAGTAAGTTAACCATTTAAATCAACATTTTGATGTCATAGTAAAAGTAAAATGGACATAAGTTTGTCACCTAACCTGAGTATGCCTGGTAAAATGTGGACTTAATTCCACTCTTGCCTACTGTTGTTGGCTTTCGCACCACCACATCACTCACAGGTTCTGGATGGATTCCCTAAAATTCAGAAAAAAATGTGATCGCTGTGTGTGTGTGTGTGTGTGTGTAGCCTGGCTCCACCTGCCTAGTATACATTTAAGGGAAGCCCTTAATTTTCATTTTCCTTCAGTACTTGTACAAAATTCAAATGAAGTGAAGGGGTCTAATAGGCTCTATGCACAACTGCACTACTTCCTGAACTTCAGCCAGCTCCTTGTTTCCTGTCTATCATTATTGGACAATTTGATTAATTCAGGTGTGCTTGACCTCAGTAGTCACGGCAACAATAATCAAACACACCTGAATTAATCAATGTGTCCAATAATGCCAGACAGGAAACAAGGAGCTGGCTGAAGTTCAGGAAGTAGTGCAGTTGTGCATAGAGCCTATTAGGACCAGGCAGGTGTGTGTGTCTGTGCGTGTGGAGCAGTGTTTGAATCGGCCAAAGAGCAGCTACGCAGCTGCAGGAAAAGGCCATCAGATGTCCATTGTAAGCAGCAAGTGATATCTACACACACATAGGGAAATACTAATAAGAATGGTGTACATCACATCACTGTCAGCAGTAAACTGAAGTAACAGTTTATGGAGAGAGTTGAAATAGCAGTAGAGATTTATAACTTACGGAATGAGATGGAAGAGAAAGAGTTCAGTCAAAGCTCCTACACATAATTAAGGTAGATTTTCAGACTTATGCTGGAAATCACCTTCTGTCACTACTCAAAACAATATAAAACACAGCACTCCTGTGGCAAGGCTACACTAAGAAACGAGAGTGTGTGTGATAACGTTTCAATACTTGTAACTGTGCAGAAACTCAGCAGAAAGAGCTGCAACTGCAGCGAGTAAACAGTACTGCAACGGCAGTAAGAAGCGCAGGTTGCCGAACTTGCCACCTCACCAACAGGGAACTTTTGCACTCATTGGTCAAACCTCTTGTTTGTGAGGCTCCTCGTTTTTCCTCTGAGATGGGTAGCATCTAGCCCTCACAAAAACCTGCCCGTTTACAACAATTGATACTGACATGCAAAAAAATAAACAAACAAAAAAACACGCACATAAACACAGACATTACCAGAGAAAAATGTTAACTGATGACGTTAGCATTCGGCTAACATTATTGTCACTACAGACAAGACGTTCGCTTGGACAACCATAGGCAGTAATTGAATGTAATTAGTACCATAATGCTTCGTTAAAAGCATACTATAATGTTTTAGTAAGGTAGTCTGTATCATCTATATTATTATCTAAGTGGACACGCTAATGATCTGTTATTCTACTTAACAGTTCAGTAACAGTTAGCCTCGCTCTCTACTTACCTTGATATTTATGGACAAATTCCTCGTGGAAAAATTTGTACCCTTTATTCAGTTTTTTCTTTTTGGTGACGGAGTTTTCCTCCACGAGTCTTGTCACATCAGCAAATGTAATATTCGGCAAATCCGTTAATGAACTTGAATAGACTCTCTGATCCATTTTTTCTTGCCCCGGGTTTATGTTTTTCTGCTGTGTTGACGCTTGACAGGAACTCCGCTTCCACAACGATTACGTATTTTCGGTTTTTGTGAAAAAGGTCTATATATCCCTCGAATGCATACTGTAGTCCCTTTTGTCTTCCTCTCTCAGATCTTTCACTTGTTCGCCGAAAATTACTAATTATCTCATTGGGAATGTCTGACACCGGGTGCATCCACACTATAATAGATGGGCCAGCCGCGAAAGCTTGACAGACTTTGGGAGGGCAACTTGACAACTAGGGAGGGCGGGGCTTAGCGAAGGGTCAATTACAGAGTATTTCTTCACTGAAAGAAGAGCAAAACACTGCACTGGAGGCTTTTCTCAGAGGAAAAGATGTTTTTGCTCTTTTCCCGACTGGTTTCGGCAAGAGTTACGGTACGTCATATGCTTCGTTGATCTGATTGGTTGATTTGGCCCGTCTATCACCAACATAGGCCAATCAGCTAACCAGTATTTTCGCCCCTTACCAAAACTACTTCAACGGAAGGTTTCCAGATGGATATGCGGAGCAAATCCATCTGGCGGAGTCAGGTTAGTCGGTGCTTGTCTAAATTGGTGACTGCAATGCTGAAGTGTGTGAGAACAGATGAATAACATTTTGTGAATTCATTTTGCGTACCCCAAAGTGATAAAATAAAACAAAATTCTGTATCAAATTTATAGACAAGACAAGTAGTTTGTTCAGGCATGGTTTTGTAGGGAATTACAAACCGGCGCACATATATTCAAACGCACATAACTAAAGAATAAATTCTTAATGTGCATGTGAACGCCATCGGCGTTTATCACAGGTTCGCATTTAAAGTCTGTTAAGAGATATTTCTCTAAGAGATATTAGACATCGGAAGCTCCTCACAGTGCTCACATCCTCCGGAAGAGAGGGCAAGAGCAGCGTGTTCCTGGCCCAGGCAGATAACGTGGCAGTCTTCAACGCTGAGTGGTGCTCTGCACGAGCCACAGTTGGTGCGAGGCATTAAAAAGACGCTCGGCTCTTTTAGAAGCTTTTTAGCTTGCAATAAAATATGTCGCCGGATAGCGAAGCTTCCTTCGGAAGGCTGAAGGTGGCAAAGATGGCCAGCTTCCTCAGTCACTGTCCTAGCTCGCTTGTCACTGTTTCAATGGTGGCGAATCTTCTCAAGATCCAGCAATGCGTGCAGCTTCGCTGAAGAGATGAAAATCTGAGAATTCAGCCTCCGAGCCCTGCTTATATACGCTAAGCCACACCCCAGCAATCACTATCACACCTGCAATATGTCCAAAATGGCACGGCACGGTTTTTATGTGGAGTAAAAAAAGAGGGAGCACCTATTCTATGCTCACTACATTGGTTACCCGTGAGTTTTAGAGTAGATTTTAAGGTATTATTATTAGTTTAAAAATCTTTAAATGGCTTAGCACCAACTTATTTAACTGAACTATTGATTGAATAAACCTGCAAGATCACTCCGCTCTTCAAATAAAGCTCTATTGTGTACTCCAAAATCGAGGCTCAAATGTAGGGGAGATTGAGCGTTTTACATCGCTGCCCCAAGGTTATGGAATGCACTTTCTATTAGTTTAAGACAAGCTCCATCACTCCAAACCTTTAAATCCAGACTTAAAACATATCTTTTTTCTAAGGCTTTCAATTAACACTGTTGCTTGTTTTTAATGTTGTGATTTATGCCTAATGTGTATAGTTCTTGCGTAGATCTTTAGGTCTCTCTCTGTTATCCTGTCTTGTCTGTTGGCTGTTTCTTTAAATTAATTTATTTACTGTGTGGAAAGCACATTGGTGCTATACAAATAAATTGTCATTTTCGTAATATAAAAACTCTATAACAAATAAATAATATTTCAAAATTAATAATTTAATATTTTATTATCACATTGCCTATATTATCCCAAATCGAACACATGTGCTGTGATAAATAGTATTTGTACAATATCAGCCAAAAAACAGATAATCTATGTATGTTAGTTTAATGTTGATTGGTTCCGCCAGTAGAAGCGCTCGAGCAACTGAAGCAACACACATCCGAGTCTAGGAGAAGAAGAGAAGTGGGACATACAGGGTTAAATAGAACGTTATTTATAATAAATAAGCATGTTGATGGAAAATGTGATTACTGCAATAGGCAAAGATTGATATCACAACTAGGTGAGAATGGGATTACCCTAAATTTACAGGAAATAATGCAAAGAGGGTCTGGTGAAATTTGTTTTTATTTTTTGTTTTCTTTTTTAAAGATAACCGGGTTAATTAAAAGAATTAAAAAAGTGTAGTTAGACCAGGTTGCTCCACACTCCAGTCCAGATGGTGGCGGTAATGCACCAAAAAGCTGGTTGCCAACCGCCATAGAAAGAGAAGAAGAAGACGAAGAGAAGTGAGCGAGGGAGGGGAACATAAACATGAGAAGTGGTCAAGTGGAACACAGTCGTTCATTCTGCTCTAAATCTGCTGTTAATAGACTGTGAGTACATTAATTGTATTATTTAATAGGAGAAATCTAAATCCAAATGGAAAAATGAGTCAGTTAATTTAATGAATCACTCGACTGAAATTAATCGACTGATGTTGTTGATTACACTCGTACTCGACTCTTTACTGAATGTTTTTTACATTACAATTTGTGAAGATTATGAGTTGTTTTCATTGTATTTTAATGATCAAATGCATGTAAAATATTTAATGCATGTCATTCATATATTTAATGTAAGTGAATTGTTTCTAAACAGTTGTTTGATCAAAACACATATAGCTGAATAATCTCAAATGATTGTAAGTGTGATCAAGTCAAGTATATTTATATAGCGCTTTTCACAATATAGATTGCATCAAAGCAGCTTCACAATATCAAACAAAACAACAACTAAGAAAAACTTCACGTTTGGTGGTAGAGCTGATCAAGGGTATTAATGATTGGTTAACACCCTTCATGAGTGTTTAAATGCTGGGGAATATTCCCATCTTCCCACAGGAGAAGCAGCAGCAAGCAAGAGGAATTACTCCAGGAGAAACTACAGACATACTAATGTAAAGATGGAGATTAAGGAAGAACCCTGCAGAATAAAAGAGGAAGATACAGAGGAACAAATAGGTTGGTGTTTTCCTTCATTCTGTTAAAGTGCCCCTTTTATGATATTCAAAAGGATCCTAATTGTGTTTTGGAGTCTCTTACAACACGTTTATTTGGGGCTGCATGATTTGGGGAAAATGTCATATTGCGATTATTGAGGTCAATTTTGCGATATGCGATTCCGATAATAAACAAATGGTTTCATGAGTCAGTCAACTTGCTTGGTTTTAAAGCAAAATGCACACCTAGATTAGATTAATTCTAAAATGTGTATTTCTCAACTCAAACTAGCAACAACAGCTAAATGATTGATAACACCTGTATTGATCCGTTGATGTTTAAATTGATTAGGTTTCAAAAAATGTAACCGTTTTAATTTAAGTGAATAATTAAATCATACATACTGTCATACATAAATCATAATAAATGTCAGATTTACCTTTGCCCTTCCTGTCTAAAAGGTGGGCCATACAGAAATTGAATAAAGTTGTCAAACAGTCTGCGCTGCATAAATTATATATAGACTAATCCTTATTAAAGTTACAAAAGTTCTTTAGTCAGAGTGGTAATTTTCTGTTCCCTTAGTTCTTTGATTAAGTTTACTGACTGAAAGCTTTATTGGCTGCTGTCCTTTTAAGAGCAGCCACTGTTGACAGAACTCTTTACCTAAGACTGCTCTTATTTTTGGCATAATTCTGTGTTATTGTTCATTCAAGCTTGAAAAAGAACCCTATTCTGATGAGCGGTCTGTGCATGCGCATGATACTGCTGCGCGTCTTCCTGGGAGTCACAATCAGGACATTCACAGGCATCTCTGTACGCTCTCTTTTGACTTGTCAAGCATGAATGGTTTAAAAGCATTCGCACAAGTAAGAGCGGTATCATAACACTTGCCAGAGGATGAATAAAAATAAGAGATGCTGCGTTAATTGTGTTAACAGCCTTAATTTGTTTATTTCATATAAAATCGCAGCATTTTGTGTCATATTATCGCATAGGCTTTACATCACGATTGCAATGTGATTAACCATGCAGCACTAGTGTACATCCACCAAAAATCACTTTTATTTTCTCATATGCATTGCATATTATCACCACATTATTCTCGAACGACTCATCCAATTATTAAGTCTCTCTAAATCCCTCCTTTCCACAATCTACTCCTTCTCTGATTGGTCAGATGGCTCAGTCTGTTGTGATTGGTCTACGTCTTACAGCACGTATCAGAAAAGAAAAGGACATTAACTGAAATGCCTTAACTAGGGTTGTAACGGTATGAGATTTTCACGGTATGATAATCGTCTCAGAAAATATCACGGTTTCACGGTATACGATATTAAACTATCATTATTAAAATCATCATCAGCTACAATGGCCCTTAAATGAATAAAAACAGATATGGTTTTTGGTTGAACATGGTTTATTGTAACAGAGTGTTTTCAATAGTCTTTATGAAACTTATATTTATTTCCTCAGAAATTCTGGGTTGTCTGAAATAACTGGTCTGGATTCTGTGATTGAATACAAAATGCATTTTTGAAAATGCAATCAGATAAAAATTTAACCTTAGTTTGTCTACACAAGAGAGGTTTACTAAATTAAAACATGGACATACAAAACTATACACAATAGTAATATATTTTAGTCATTATTTTAGTCATAGGCTAAACCAAACTTTCTTTTTACAGGTTGTACTGAACACCTATGAGTTTCAGTCAGTGTATTATATTATTCTTTTAAAAAAACAATTATAAAGTGCACATTAAGTGTTCTCTGTCTGGATATGTTCATGTGTTCACGTCTTCACATAGTGGGTGAGACCACTTTAAAAACCACGAGCGTCATGCGTACTTGAGTGTGTACTAGATCTAGACGCAACGGCGCTGCTCATACAGAGACGCGCTGAATATAGAAGGGGCTTGCACACCAGTCTTTTTGCGTTGTATATTCAAAGACACGCACATCGCGATTTGATTTAGGCTACTGCACAGCTCTATTTTGATTTATTCATCCATCTATCTTTTTAAATCGCACATTTTACATGGCATCTGTTTTGTAACGCAAAAAGACGGGTATGCGTCTTTTTTACAGACCGGGATTCCCTCAGCATGACAGAAATAATATGGCCTTAAGTTATAAAAGTTATGAATAACCTTTATCTTCACGGAGGGATGGTGTTTCTGAATATGGGAGAACATGTTCGAAGTGTTTACTCCTTTTGCAGCCACTCTTCGTCCACATATCTTGCAAACTGTATCTTCAAGGACGACACGACGATCGATTTTCGGACATACAAAATATTCCCATATTGCAGATTTTATTTATTTTTTGGGTGGGAGATAGAGATTCGCAGCCTCTGTCTCTGACATTTTCAGCGCTGTGGAGTCCAGTCAAGCTGAAAGAAGTTGCATGCGGCAGTGCCGGTGAATTCTTTTTTTTTTTTTTTTTTTAAACCGCGGATAAGCAAATGTGCACGATATGATAATCATACATGTCAATATCGCGATAAACCGCCATACCGGTATACCGTTACAACCCTAGCCTTAACTGAACTTCAGCTCCAGAGGCTTCCTAAAGCTCAGTGATTGTACACACTGTAAGTAATAAAGGCGTTGATTTTATCATATCAATCCAAGTGCGAGTCCGATGATGAAACATTGGAAGAACTAGTTATTCCACCCAAATCTCAATCACAAGGATGACTTGAGCAGGACTTTTCTCAGTGATACGCTGCTCAGTTTGAGTAGCTAATAGATAGCCATCTTTAAATATCTCTACACAAACACCATATTGAATTCAAACGCGTATGTATTTTTTATTTATACTCGCACTTTATTTGCTTCACTTTTAGAACACTTGATGATTAACTTATCAAAATTACACATGTGTCTCAGTGACAACAAAAGAACTGAAAGCAAATGTGTTTCTGATTTGTTTGTTTCTGTCGGCTGTATGACGATACAGTTTGCTTTCTCGCATCACTAAATATGTAACTGCTGCATAACGAATGGATAAAAGCAAACTAAGGGATATAAACTAATGCAAATAGATGGTAACAATCGTGACATTAAACATATGGGTCGGACTTGCGTGTGTTATTGCCACTTTAACCACTTGAGGTACTAATGTTAGCATCCTTTCAGCCTCCGCAGCAAACTTACAGCTGTTCTCCACTAATGAAGCATCTTGTCAACAAATTAATTACTTCATAATGTTATGAAAACCTGTAGGGTAATGTACTGTATAATACACTGCTTTAAAACCACAACTGAAGTATCCTGCTGTGTGCAGCATCATTTGCCAAAACAAACTCCATGAGGTGTCTGTGTTTATTTTTTTTTTTTTGCATCTTCTTTAATTTTTTTATTGTGCTCTTTGACTTTCATTCACAGACAGCTATATTATACACAGACACTGCATGGAAGGTAATATTTCAAAAAGCATAATAGCGATACTTTAAAGACTACTTAGGAACACAAGCTGTGCACCCCGCCGCTGGCGAAAGCGGCAAAATTTGTTCTCGCCACCCTGTCAACGACGCCGTCATGGCAATATTCGTGGACGCTCTGACATAAATTGAATGCTTGGTCTTTTTTAACACTGTATTTACAGGGGCTGCAACGCAAACAAGCATGTTGATCGTTATTTTTGCAGACTGACCAAGTAGGTATATTTAACCTCATGGAATCATTCAAATGTGAAAGGATTGATGGAAAGAACTTAATTATAGTAACTAGGGATGTCAACGATTAATTGACGATCGATTAATTGTCAATAATACATTTATTCGATTAAGCAGGATCATGCGCGTGCTTGCTGCTCAAATGCAAAACATGTAAGCAAGCGCACCGGTGTGGTGAAGTGTTGAGTCCCACTAAATGAACCCCGGAATGACACACCGGAGTTGTTTGGGACTATTTTACACCTTCATCATGACTAAAGCCCGGAACACACCAAGCCGACGGTCGGCCGTCTGGCAGATTTTGTGCGACGGCCAACTCAGTTTCCTGGGTGTGATACGCACGGTTTCGTGCCGTTGGCTAAAGATAGTCCTCGTCTGCTTTGTTTCTCCCGATTCGACACGTTGAATCGGCGCCGGGCCGTTGGGGAAAGAGAGAACTCTGATTGGCTGTTCAGCTTAGTGAAAGAGACATTGTACGAGAATAAACGCAAAACAGCAAGCAAAGAAGTCAAAACGGTAAAGATAGAAGGCTGTTCTTATGTTACGTCTTCTTACCTGAGTGTTCCTTGGAATATTTCAATATTAACATGAGTGGAGTGGAATAAAGAAAGTGTTCAGCAGGATTGATATTCAAAACGGTAAGCACGCTCTGTTTTGTTTACATTATGTGTATCTGCAGCCAGCAGTGTCGGTTTTCCTTTTTGAATGACGAATATAGACGAATATATCTGCAGAAATAGACAGTTGGCTCATTAAACGCAGGCACAGAACGCACATTCTAGCTGACGGTCACCTGTAGTTCTCTCGGTGTGTTCAAGTGCAGCTTTTTACCTCGACAAGAGCAGAAGAGAGGCGACAACACAGTTGGCTTTAATCAGCACTAGTTTGTTAGCGTCTGCTTCGTGTGTTCTGGGCTTAAGTTTGCGTGTGCATTCGCAGCCTTTTGTTTTGTGCAAATATAAGTTGTAATAGTTTATTTTGTGGACGCCTATCTATATCTAATTTATCTCATTTTAGATGCATTTGGTTAAGAATTGACGTGATCTTTAGCACGCTCAGCTCAAACGACAATGCACGACTAATAATGACTGCTGGGACTGTCGTATTACACAAGATTATAAAGAGAACAATATTGTAATAAAACATTGTGAATTATTTGGGTTTAGATGCCTTGTAGCGTTGTTCCAGGAAGAGTCTCGTATCACCACCACAACATGAGTCATTCTGAATGGCATGTAACTTTGTTTAAGTTCACTTGTGCATTCACATCATTTTGTGCAGATATAATTTTGTAATATTATGTTTATTTTGTATATATCTGATTAATATCAAATAGGATGCGTTTCCTTGAGTTAAATAAATGTTAACAAAGTGCTCAAAGTCAACAGTTCATTCAGAATCTAAACTAGATTTCTACTAAATTTGAGATTTGAATTGAACCATATTTCTCTTCATTTTTATAGTTTAAGGGCTAGAAACAAAATTCTTTCTCCCTCTGATTCCTTAGCTCAAGACAATTCAATTGCACATCATTTTCCGTCATTAATATCTGTTTTGAATTTTTCGCCATTTTGAATTCTCAGAAAACTTTTTCCTAAACTAACCTACTTTTCCTAACCCTTCCTTGGCTGTTGCTCCAATTTTCACAAAAATTGAACCAGATCATCTTTAGACTATGGCGACAAAAATTTACAAAATTTAATGTCAATTCACTGTCAAATACCGTGAATACTGGTCCAGAGATATGAAAAATGGCTATTTTTACTTTACTTAACATTTAAGGCGTTAACCACTTTAAATTTCGGACCAAAATGCTGTATTTGAGGAATGTATCGTTAAGAAACATGGTATGGTTCATCGGTACGATGCCCTGAAAGAGCCTGACAAGTTTCGGACCAGCGCCACCAAATGTTTATTACTCTGGGGGTGGTCAACTCGATATGACTCATCAGCAACATGCTTTGAAGGTCCTCAAAAAGTTTCGGGGTAGTGCCGCCTTGTGGTAAAAAGTTTTACAGCAAATTTTCCAAAATGCTAATAACTTAATAATAAATTTGCCTATTTTAATGACACTGGTCTTAATAGATTCCTTGGGTTACGCCGAAAACATAGTTACCGATATTGCAGAAGTCATTCAAACTTCCTTCCTGTCCGCCATCTTTATTTTCTTTCAAAAAACCTAACTTCTAGACCGTTTGTCCGATTTTCACCAAAATCGAATCGTGTCATCTCCAAACGTGCCAACAAAAAGTTATGGATTTCGTGTTGATTGACTATTTTTGTATGCAGCAGCAAAGTTGAGGCATGATGCCAAAATGACTATTAAGGATTTTTCTCTGCAATGCCTTGACATATTAACACCAAACATTGTATGTTTCATTGTCAAGTCAAGTCAAATGAGTCATTTTCATTTATATAGCACTTTTAACACTGTAAATTGTCTGATCCCACTACATCAATTTTGTAACTTCGCCACCTATTGGTCAAAAAAGTGACAAACCATTAAGTCATATTATTAGTGTTTTTTTTTTTTTCTCCCATTTTGCCTAAAACCACCTTAAAACGTCTTTAATTGCTCATTGGTGCAGTTGGTCTGACACTCCCAGACTCCCAGGCATGGTTGGTTGTCTTTGCGCTTGCCCTCAGTATATTAATTTCATTATTTAGAAGATGAAATATAAATCCAAAGTCAGTTCATTTAGTGAATCACTCAGAAATGAATAGAGATGAACCGAATGATGTTCATTACGTTCGTGTTACGTGAACTTGTTACTGACTTTTTTTCACATTATAATTTGTGAAGATTATTAGTTGTTATTTTGATTAATTTTTTAATGCATGTAAATCACATTTGAAGAAAGAGCAACATTAAACTAGAGAAGTCGAATTGTTTCTAAACAGTTGTTTGATCAAAACACTTTAAAACACTTCTGAAGATTATTCAGAGAAGATAATTTAGTGATTTTAAGTATGATGATCATCTGCTAAATGCTGGGGAATATTCCCATCTTCCCACAGGAGAAGCAAGCGGGAGGAATTATTCCAGGAGAAACTACGGACATACTATTGTAAAGATGGAGATTAAGGAAGAACCCTGCAGAATAAAAGATGAAGATACAGAGGAACACATAGGTTAGTTGAGGAACATTACGCTAAAAACTGACATGTATCAATATATCCAAAACTTCGTAGACCTACTTACATTTTAAGAAAAAAACGTAACACTCGTGTTATTTGTGTGTCTGTGAAGAGCGGAAAAATTTTTCTTTTAAAATTGTTTTTTTGCAGCGTTGAGTGTTGTAGCCAATCACAGACATGTTTCCTTAGCATGTTAATGCAATGGCCAATCAGAGGCATCTAATGGTGCTTTTAAATCATCTCGTAAATATCGTTATTACTAGGGGTGGCACGGTACATGAAAAAATATCCGAACCGTTCGGTTCGCTTGTCTCGGTTCGGAGTGTGTGAGAGTCTCACAGTTCGACGCATGCGCATTGTAGCCTCGTGCTCGTATGTGACCTTAGACGTGTGTTTCCTTTTCACGCAATATAACAACAGTGCACTGTGTGTATACATATGAGGCTTGTTCGACTTGAACCGGTGCTGCACAGAGCGATCGGTGAATAACATCAAAGTGCCGCAAGAGCGACGACTCCGCATGCTTTTCAATCACTCTCGCAGTACTTTGATGTCATTACCGATCGCTCTGTGCAGCCAAGGGGGTAATCCATCAGCCGGAAGTTGAAGCCTCGCGGGATCCGCCATTGTAGCAGAACTTCACCTGCTGTTAGTATTCCATTAACTCCCATTCATTTTGGCGTCACTTTGACAGCGAAAAACTTTACTGACTGAAAGCTAAATTCTCATTTTTTTTTGCCAAATAAACGAAAAGCATGTCATCAATGTCTTCTCTGTTGCTGTATCAAAATCTCACCTTACTTTCCTCTGAGATGGTCCCAAAATGTGATTAAAGGCCATGCTGCAGGGTTAATTTTTCAATGAATTTGTGGAATTTGCTTGTTGGTAATAAACATTTAAACTGTTATCCATTGCATTTTATGTTGTTGGGTATCACAAAATGTAATATAATACGAAAAAGTAGGTACTATCTTACAACGGTCTCCAACGATTCTCCTTTCCCCCACATTGCATTGCATTACGTCACCTTGGGGAGAGAATTTCCAAAGCCCGCTTTGTTGAGAGCGACGAGTAGTAGACGAGAGTATTCAGATAGCGCAGATTATAGATAAATAAATAAATACATAGATAGATAGACTACATATATAGACAGACTAGATATATAAGCCGCGTTTCCACCATAGGAACTTTCCCCAGGAACTAGGAACTTTGGGGTGTTACTCGGTGTGTTTACACCGCAGGAACCAGGGTCTAAATGAAGTTCCGGGTAAAAATTTCCCCCCTAGAAAGTCCCAGCTGGCGAGGTAGTACTTTTTCAGGAGTTCAGGAACTTTCGGGGTGGGACTTGTGCGCTGAACATGCTGATTGGTTCTTACCACGCTATTCTTTCTGCCCGATGGTGCGCGTTCGTCCCATCGATCTCACGGTCAATGTCCGCTGATAACAAATGTCTACTTTTATATCTAGCATTACGAGCTTTCTGTATATGCTTTGGGTGCTTGTCTCTTTTCTGCCGTTTTGTTAATTACCTCGTTAGTAAACCAATCGCACACAAAAGCACCAAAGCTTGAATCTCCTCCATACAAAACTAAAAACAAATGCGCAGACTAGGAAGAGCAGTCGCACACAGTTCAACGTCACTACATAATCTTCCCGCCCCGTACCGGTATTTTAGTACGCGGTGTAAACGCAGTAAGCAAGCGGTCTGGGGAAAAAAAGTTCCTGTGAAAAAAGTTCCTGGGGCGAATAGTTCCTGGTAATTGTGGTGGAAACGCAGTTATAGATAGACAAGTATAGAGAGAGATAGGCTGACAGCATAACGTTAGCAGATATAGCTCTCTCTCTCTCTCTCTCTCTCTCTCTCTCTCACACACACACACAATACGAATACATGTATAATTCCACCCCTAATAGCTAGTATGATGCTTTCAATTTCTAGATGACAAAGACAAACTTTACCAGTACTATGACACTATGACAAAGGTTCCCGCAACTTATCTGAACTAACGTCATCATGTACTGCCACTAGATATAAAGAAAACGTTGATTTTTCACTCTGTGCTATTCAATGACTGTAATATATATATATATATATATACTAGGGGTGTAACGGTACATGTATTCGTATTGAACCGTTTCGGTTCGAGGCTTCCGGTTCGGTACGCATACAAACCGAACGATTGCTTGGACCATTTTTCCTGCCGGCAAAATTCGCGCTGACGCGGCCAATACATCGTTGCGCAACATCAAATGGCAAATGTAATGAAAGCAGAACGAAACTGCGCTACTCATTATGTGCTTCACGGATCGTTTATCAGTTCGGACCAGCAACATCTGTGCAGCGCGACCCTATCTCGATCAAGCAACACTGTTACCACACCGCGCTAAGAGATCCGGTAAAAACATTTGAATTCGCCACCTAGGTAATAACATCGCTGCGATAACTAGTGAGATGCATTCACATTTCTCCGTTATTAACCGTAGATCTCTATTAGATCAAACAGCGCTGTCATGGAAACCAGGAGAAACATTGTGCCGTGAATAAACTAGTAATACTTTACGTCCACAGACCAGCAACATTCACCATGGATTTAATATAGTAACACTAACTGGAACCAGTTTGGCTGGAATGGTGAAATGCTTTCAGGTACTTCACACATCTTTTTCCAGCACTTCAAAATTCAAATATGATATAAATAAATATATATTTAAATGTTATTTTTAATGTGGTGACCAAAACATTATTTGTTCATCCTTCAAAGATGACCCCCATTTATAAACCTGAAAGTTTCAAGATCTAGGAAAACTCACATTTATTTAAAAATATTTTTTCTTTAAACAAATAGGACATTTCTCTGGCATTTTTTCTTTTTGCTGTATCGAAAACGTACCGAACCGTGACTTTAAAACCGAGGTACGTACCGAACCGTGATTTTTGTGTACCGTTACACCCCTAATATATACACACACATATGCCATTATTGCGCACTGTTGCTTGGACGTTAAAACAGCTTGCCATAGCTCGTAGACTAGCTCCAGTGCTCATTGCTGCGTTGCTAAATGATAGCAACTCACTAGGACACTTCACCAACTCTCCACTCATTCTCCTCGGACCATGCATTTAATTGGCTTTGACGGCCATCAGTTCTTGGCAATTCTTCATTTGCCCTTTCACGTCTGGCAGGTTCAAAATTATATGGCTGCAGGCCAATCATGCATGTTGGCTCTTCTTGCCAACTCTTCCTCATCCCAGTCAGTCGCCATGAACTGTGAACTGTGCGTTCAAGTTGTTGAGTTGTTCACGCCACAATGTGATTGATCCGCAACAGGAGGTAACGCACTACACGAGTTGACAACTCTGTAGACAAGATAGAATTGTTGGGTGACAAACCATGTTTTGTCACGAAAAATTCATGCGCTAAAACGAACTAAAATGAGCATTCATCGCCCTCTAATCCCCCGCGATTTGCGCGCGATAACACCCTGACCCTAACACCCTGCCGGCAAGCTCAACGTTTTGCAAATCGGCCTTAAAATCATGTAGTGTGAACTAGGCTTAAGCTGAAATTTCAACTTCACTTTTTATAAAAGGAGGAAGCACACTTTAGTTTTAGCCTATATCATTCACCCATTTATAATTGAAATTAATCTTATTCAGAATATGAATTCTGAGTTAATTAATTTACTTGCATTTACATGTTTTTATTTATATACAATGACTTTTGTCAATTTGATTCGGATTTGTCTCGTCTTTGTTAATAACTTACTAATTTCGTTAATAACTTACTAATTTCAATTATTTACTGGTATTGGTACTGATTCCTAAAATGTTGGTATTATATTTTATTTTCCAACTTATTTCTTGTATCTAACTTGTCCTTTATTTGAATTGTGGGAATTTATTCTAGATCGTATGGATGTGAATGTTTTGAAACATGAGTTTCGAAGACCTCATTTCACAAATGAAGATGGAAACGCAATCATTTCACAGACTGAAAAGAATTTCATGCAGAAACGTGCTGGAAAAACTGGAGCCAAAGGATCTTTAACCTGTTCTCAGTGTGGAAAGAGGTTTACAAATAAATCACACCTTACGAAACACATGAGAATTCACACTGGAGAAAGACCGTTCACATGTTCTCAGTGTGGAAAGAGTTTCGGGGCCAAAAGTACTCTTGAAGATCATCTGCACACTCACTCTGGATTGAGATCATTCAGCTGTGATCAGTGTGATAAAGCATATGTTGTGGCATCAAGCTTAAGAAAACACATTAAAGTTCATGCTGCTGTGAAGCCTCATGTTTGTTCATTTTGTGGAAAGAGTTTTTCACTAAAGCAGGCTTTAAAAGAGCATGAGCGTATTCATACTGGTGTGAGACCTTTTGTGTGCTGTAACTGTGGGAAGACCTTTACTAGATCCAGTAACTTAAAATCACACCAGAGAGTTCATACTGGAGAGAAACCGTACAAGTGTTCACACTGTGGGAAGACTTTCACCCAATCATCTAATATAAAGAATCATAAGAAAAAGCATTGCCTAACGCTGCCTAAATGAGCATATTTTCATGCTTGGACTCTGTTTTATTAAAGTGCCCATATTGTGAATTTTTGAAAATTACCTTTCATGCAATGTGTAATGTAGCTGTATGTGAATATAATCTGTCTGCGAAGTTTTGAATCTGAAAGTGCAGCATGAATAAAAGTTATTGTATCTCAATGGAAAGACTCGACTCTAAACTGTCCAAACAAGTCATTTAGAGTTCAAATTTATTTTCGTGATATTCACTCGTCACAACTTGTGTTACAAGGATTTGCATAATGCTTGCATACGTTCTGCGTGGACAGGAAACCTGGCTGTAGCTCGTTAGTATGGATATCATGTCGTCAAGACACGCTGTGCTCACGCTGTGTGCTGTGAAAGAGAATTCGGTTTATTTTCACCTCTAAAGCAACATGACATCACGACTTTTGCGTAAACATACACGCCACTTTCGAGTCAAGTGGCGTGTTATCTCTACGCATTTTGAGCTATCCACGTGTATGCGTGTATGTCTACGCCATTAACGTCCGCGTCATTCCGCGTGTCTGTACACGCGCGTCAAATGTCCAGTCATAAATGCCATTAACCCCAGTGACGGTTAAGTTTAGGGATAGGGTTGAGGTAAGTCATATCTTTTTTTTTCACTAGGATGGTAAGGGAACAGTCATAAATGCCATTAACCCCAGTTATGGTTAAGTTTAGGGACAGGGTTGAGGTAAGTCATATATTTATATAACGTTAAGTCAACGGCGTTCATAAACACGCTGAAAAGCGATTATGCGTCTTGATAGCACGCCAAAAATGCAAATACGAATTGGCGTGTCATATACACGCTACTTCATGAGATCAGTCTGTCTAAAGGGATGAGGCTGTGAAGAATCAGTGGTGAAAATTCATTACCATGATACCACAGCAATATAATTCCAAACTTTTGCAATTCTTTCAAAGCTAGCTTGCTATTTGTAGCCTCTCTGAAAATAACCTCCCCACCTTTAAAGCTGGATAAAACAGACTGATTGTAAGTGCGATGATCATCTGCTAAATGAGCAACAACTGCCACAATTCACTCCTTCAGTCAGTGAAACTCCCACAGCCGTTCATGAGAGTTTAAATGCTGGGGAATATTCCCATCTTCCCACAGGAGAAGAAGAAGCAAGCAGGAGGAATTACTCAAGGAGAAACTACGGCCATACTCTTGTAAAGATGGAGATTAAGGAAGAACCCTGCAGAATAAAAGATGAAGAGACAGAGGAACAAATAGGTTGGTGTTTTCCTGTATACTGTTTAATGACTGATGAGGAACATAAAAACTGACATATAAAATACATCCAAAACTAGATACTAACAGACTCAGTATAGTAGTTAACTAGATTTGTGTATAGTTGAGAATTAACTTTATTTCTTTTTTTCTCAAATGTGCTTTTTTCAATTTAATTTAATATGTTGATTTTAGACCCGATGGAAGTGAATGAAAACAAACCTCATCTTTTGACATATGAATATGGAGAACTGACATGTAAAAATGAAGACAAGCAACATCAGTTTTAAAAACCTCATTTCAAAGGTGAAGATGGAAATGCAGTCGTTTCAAAGACTGAAGAGAATTTCACTCAAAAACAAGCTGGAAAAGCTGGAGTCAAAGGAGTGTGGAAAGAGTTTCATACGTAAATCAACCTTTTCAGAGACACGTGAGAATTCACACTGGAGAAAAACCGTTCACATGCTCTCAGTGTGGAAAGAGTTTCACACATAAATCAAAGCTTAAATTGCACGCGAGGATTCACACTGGAGACAGGCCTTATGCATGTTCTCAGTGTGGAAAGAGTTTCATATTTAAGTCACACCTTAATAGACACTTGAGAATTCACACTAGAGAAAAAACGTTCACCTGCACTCCGTGTGGAAAGAGTTACAGACATGAAGCACACCTTAAGACACACATGATGATTCACACTGGATAGAAGCATTATACATGCACTCAGTGTGGAAGGAGTTTCATTCGCAAAGAGGACTTAATTGTGCACACGAGAGCTCACAATGGAGAGAAACCATTCACGTGCCCCCAGTGTGGAAAGAGTTACACGACTAAATCAGAGCTTAACAGACACACGAGAATTCACACTGGAGAAAAACAGTTCACGTGCACTCAGTGTGGAAAGAGTAGCGGACAAAAGTCAAACCTAATAAGACACATGAGAGTTCACACAGGAGAGAAGCCTTATAAATGCACTCAGTGTGGAAACCGTTTCACATCCAAAAGCACTCTCAAAGATCATCTGCACTTTCATTCTGGAGGGAAATTGTTCAGCTGTGATCAGTGTGATAAAACTTATGTTGTGGAATCAAGCTTTAGAAGACACCTTAAAATTCATGCTGCTGTGAAGCCTCATGTTTGTTCTTTTTGTGGGAAGCGTTTTAGCCGACTGCAACATTTAAAAGAACATGAGAGTATTCTTACTGGTGTAAGACCTTACGTGTGCTCTGACTGTGGGAAGTCCTACATTACATCAGGCGCATTAAAAAAACACCAGATAAGTCATAATGGAGAGAAACAGTTCAAGTGCTCAAACTGTAAAAAGAGTTTCACCCACTTATCCACTCTACAGACTCATATGAAAGAACGTTGCCATAAGTTGTCTGAGTAAATGTCATGTTCAGATCCATATTTTACAAATAATATACAAGTAAATAATTTGCTATTCAGATTAATCAAAAGTTGGATAATTTGCTAAAGTTAGTGGTGATTTTTGATTTTCAATGGTCACCTGGAAGGTCAAAATAGTTTAGACAACTAGCGTTACCTTAAAAACATTTGATGAAGCAATGTGTTTTATTTCTTTGTGGGGTTTAATTATTTTCCTTAAATATTAATTCATGAATCATCCAACCAGTAAAAAAAAATAGTTCTGATATGCAGCAAAAGATTGTTGAGGATCATAAAATAGAAAATAGCCAAAGCATTGGAAAAAAGTCCCATTTCCACCATCAGGGCAATAATAAAGACATTCATATCAACTAAAGATGCTACAAATCTGCCTGGATAAGGATGAGTGTTTGTATCGTTCAACTGCATGGCGAGGAGGAAAGACACTGGCCAAAGACTCTCCAAGGATCACCACTGGAGAATTGCAGGGATTAGTTGACTCTTGGGTTCTGAAAACCTAAAAAAAATTCTAACATCCGCTACATCACCATATGTTAATTTAAGGGTTTAAAGTAAAATCGTCTTCATTCATCCAAAACCAAACTCCATATCCAATTGACAGAGATGCAACTTCAAATGGGACCTAGTTCTATGGTCAGATGCAACTTAAAAAAATAAAATAAAAAAGAAATTCAGCAGACGGGATAAAAAAGTATATCACATGCATGGATAAATATAGCGGTGAGTTTTTAATGTTGTGGGGCTTTTTCATTTTTTCTTTTTTTATGCCAGAGGTCCTGGACTTCTTGTTCAGACACATGACATCATGACTTCTAGCAATTACCAACAGATATGATGGGCCGTGGTTGGATCTTCCAATGGGACAATGATCCAAAACAAACATCAAAATCAACACAAAAATGTGTCGCTTAATCATAACCGTCCCAGTTCCCTGACCTGAATACTATAGAAAATGAATGGGCTGAACTGAAGAGAAGCACCAACATGGATCTGGGAATCTGCAGGATCTGGAAAAATTCTGTATGAAGGAATGGTCTCTGATCTCAGGTCAGGTGCTCCTCAAACTCATAGCCATCTTTGATCATATTTACCAGGGGTACCAATAATTCTGACCACAATTGTTTGTTTCATATTTTACAATCATGTTTCATTTTCTTATTTCTCATATTTTCACATTGTCCAAAGAGATATTATTAGAATATTTCAAAACTACTAAATAGCAGCTTTATATAAATACATTTCCTATTCCCTTTTATAACATGGACTTGGACATCACAGAGAGAATATGAGTAGTGAATGTGTTCTGCATCTGGGAATTTAGCTGTGACTTGTTTTGGAGCTGCTATCTTGTAGAAATAAGGTTTAAAATTAAAGCTGCAGTCGGCAAATCTGGCAGATTGAGTGGAGTTAGGCAAAATTTTCAATGTTCACAACTCTCATGCCCCTCCCCACTATCAACAAATACCCTCCCACAGAGTTTGTGCTCGTCGGTGCGTGTGCACCAGCTTTTCTGTGAACGCGCCCGTCTCATCAGCATCCATCAACATATTTCCAAAAAGCTGAATTTTATTCCTTCATCTGGACATGTTTATACACCTAACGTTACGTTCACACGGATTTCAGTGCTAAGGAACCTGCCCAACAAGTGCTAACGTAAGCTATCCATACCAACACATTTGGGCAAACAACATAGGCTACTTAGATTACTAACGTAAAACTAAGACATAAAGTAATTGGTTGATAAAGCGCAATTACCTGTCGAGAAGAAATGTTGCAAGCTCTGCATCCAGCTTGAACCCAATTAAATCACGTAAATCTCCACCGATCTGATTGTAATTTGTGCGAGGGGTGGCGTGTGTATGACCTGTGATTGACAGTCAGATCTCACACCCCTGAGCTGATTGGACTCGATGAACCGGGAGCGGTGGATTTTTGCAAAACAAATAACACACTCCAGGTGGAGTTAGAAGCTCGGGTTTTTTTCTGAAACCACATTATTTATGTTGTTCTGTCGGATTGTGGTATCGATTTCACTGAATATGATCAAAAAATATGTTGCCGACGGCAGCTTTAAAGGGATAGTTCAGCCAAAAATGATATTTAACACATGCATTACTCACCCTCAAGCCGTTCGAGATGCATATGTCAATCTTGTTTCAGACGAACACATTTTCAGTTATTTTAGAAAATGTCTTAGACCCTTCAGTGGATATAATGTGAAAAAATGGGGTCCAGCTCCTTCAAGTCCCAAAATGTGCATACATCCTTCACAAAAGTAATCCATCTGGCGCCAGTGGGATAAACGAAGGCCTTCTGATGGTAATCCGTGCGGTATTGTCATAAAAATATACATATTTAAAACTTTATAAATGAAAATATCTGACTTCCGGCAACAATCGACTCACGTTCACGGGTGATGGAAGTCGGCGTACGAGGTAGGACGTAGCGTAGGAAACGTCACAACGGTTCCTGGGGAGAGAGATCATGGAGAGAGATCATTCAGCTGTGATCAGTGTGATAAAACATTTGTTATGGCATCAAGCAGTGTTGTGCACTCGAGACTCGGACTCAAGTCCATTTTTTAACGGACTCTGTCTTGTCATGGATTCGTGTGCATTTTGACTCGGAATTGACTCGTACTCGAACATATTTGGGATTCGGGACTCGGACTTATTCCCGAGTCCACTCGAGTCTCATTCAAAATATGTCATGATTATTACTGTATGTTAATATTTCTTTAAATTGTTGTTTGATTGAAACGTCCAATGATTGCTGTCTTTCTTGTGCGCAACTGCGCATGACTTGAAATTGAGATTATAACGTTCGCGGCACACAAATGCAGCAAGACCCAGGTCAGATGTGATTTGGAGCCTCTAGCTCAACTATGTATTGAAAATATCTGCCTTATCATCCCTAATTCAGTTTGCATATGAGCCACACAGAATTTGTGTGCTGTAATGTTCTGTGAAAGAGCACTTACTGATTGTAAAAATTGTAAGTCATATAATAAAATTACCTTTACACCACTATGTGGCCTTTTACCATTACAGTGTACATGATTCCATGGTATATTTGGTTTACTGTTTGAGTATGGTGCCAATTTTATTGTTACCACCAAATATAGTAAGTAAGTCTGGTTTGAGACCCAACCTTAGGTTATCTAACCTCTCTGGTCTCGGTCTCGACTTAGACTCGACTGTCTTTGGTCTCGGTCTCGACTCGGACTCGAGTGAGCTGGTCTCGACTACAACACTGGCATCAAGCTTAAAAACACACCTTAAAGGGATACTCCACTTTTTTTGAAATAGGCTCATTTTACAACGCCCCCAGAGTTAAACTGTTGATTTTTACCTTTTTTAATCCATTCAGCCGATCTCCGGTCCTGGCGGTACCACTTTTAGCACAGCTTAGCATACATCATTAAAGTGCACAAGACCATTAGCATTTCTCGCAAAAAAAATGACCAAAGTGTTTTAGAATTTTTTCCTATTTAAAACTTGACTCTTCTAAAGTTACATCGTGCACTAAGACAGACGGAAAATGTAAAGTTGCGATTTTCTAGGCTGATATGACTAGGAACTATACTCTCATTATAGTCATGAAGGACTATAATGCGTTAAGAGCTTGCTCAAGTACTGCAGAGCTAAACCATTTAGTGCTTTGTAAGTAATCAGCAATATTTTAATGTGGTTCTACAGATACTAGACATATGACTTTCAAATGAGAGATTGGTATAAAAGAGCACACCCAGGGTCCTAACCGATGACAAAGACTTAGAGCAACCATCAAGTCTTGAAATTAACAAATGTTGTTTGCTACATTTGGTAAACTTAATGAATCAATGAGTCAGTCATAGTTATTAAAATTGATTAAACAACACAAAGAAGTAACTGTTTGAAGTATAATAAAGCACTTTTTTGATGTTTGCCATTATTTAGAGCCATTATTTCATTCTGAATGATGTTCTGTGGCAGGAAAGTTTTTGCACTAACATCCTGGAGGGCCAGTGTTCTGCAGTTTAGCACCATCTGCCCCAGATTTCAAGTAATCCTGAAGACTTTAATCAACTGGTTTAGGAGTGTTTAATGTTGGTTGGATCTACACTTACCAGCACTGAGTTTTCCAAAACCTTCATGAGCCTTAAGCCCAATTTATGCTTTTGTGTTCATGTTCATATCCATCGATTACAAATAATACACTTTATTTTGACATTCAGATTAAAGGGGTTATTAACTGAGAAATCAAATTTTCCTTGAGATTTTGACATAAGAATCTAAAATCCACTTTTATTGTAAACATGCACGTTTCCAAAGTGCTGGAAAAAATTGTTGTGGAGCAATTAATTGAACATCTTAACCAATTGTTGCATCCCCAGCAGTTTGGGTTCAGACAAAAACAGTACAAAAACTGCCAACTGCTTCTTGTTGGAACAGATCAAAGGTTCACTGGAAAAAGGGAATGTTGTGGGCGCTGTGTTTTTAGATCTGAAGAAGGCCTTCGACACAGTGGACCATTGTATCTTATTGCAGAAATAAAAGCAATTTCATTTTTCAAATGCAGTTCCTACCTGGGGGACGCCGGAAAAATAGACATTTTACTCATTAGGCTACTACATTAAAAACGTGACATTTAGACTTTTTTTTTTCTGGCGTGGATCAAGGCAAATAAATCATTTTCAACTTGAAAATAATAAATGTTTTTTTTTTTGTTTGTTTTTTTAATAATAGAACATTTTTCAGTGATCTTCAATAAAACAAAATTCCATTTTTCTCGGTTTAATAAAATCCAATAGGTTGTTGTGGCAGAGGCGATTGCGTGTAGAATAGGTCAACATCCGGGTATCTCTCCCCTGGAACATGTAAGTTTCACGTTTGAGGGGGTTAAACCGTGACATCTACACGCTTTACAAAGTGGACCAACGTGATTATTTCACGTCTTGTCGTGATAGCGGGTTGGCACACATGTTCCCATCAAGGCCTCAATGAAGGGATTTTGTGAGCAGAAAGGGGGCTTACAATGTAAATGTGCAGCCAATTTACTATTACAACTTTTAATATTCCAGATTAGTAATATTATATCCATATTTGTAAAAGGATGGTGTGTGACCATGTTCCATATCAAATCATTGTGAAAGCAAAATGGCCAGGATCTGTGCATGACTGAAGAATTTTCAGAGATTCACATTTATGCACATTATTTGAAAGGATAAGGACAATTATAAATATCAATGTGTGTGTGTTTACAGGGGCTTCATGAGATACCTGTCCTAGCTGTACATGTGCATCAGATATCTGTGTGTGTGTGTTTACAGGGGTTTCACGCAAGATTCCTGTCCTAACTGTACATGTGCATCAGACACCTGTGTGTGTGTTTACAGGGGTTTCACGTCAGATACCTGTCCTAACTGTAAATGTGCATCAGATACCTGGATGTGGAATAATAACGTTAGTCCACTTTGGAAAAGGTGTAGTTGTCACGGTTTAACCTATAGGTTTAACCTCCCTCAAACATGAAATTTACACGTTTGCATTAACACGTTCCAGTGGAGAGATATCCGGATGTTAACTTATTCTACAGGCAATCACCTCTGCCATAACGACCTATTGGTTTTCATTAAACCGATAAAAATGGAATTTTGTTTTATTGACGATTACTGAGAAATGTTCTATTATTTAAAATGCAAAAAACATTTATTATTTTCAAGGTGAAAATGATTCATTTGCCTTTATCCACGCAAAAAAAAAAAAACAGTCTAAATGTCACGTTTTTAATGAAATAGCCTAATGAGTAAAACTATTTTTCTAGCGTCCCCGAGCTCCTCCCCCCCAAAAAAATGTAAGGGGTAACACTGTGTTTTTTTTTTTTTCTGGTCGAAATTTTGAGTTTCGATATCTCAGCTCTGGAAGGGTCTAGAGCCTCCATTTTTGCACTCAGGTCTAAGTCTCATGGCCCTCTATCAGAATCCAGTTTTTTGAGAATATTGGGAAAACTTCATTTTTCACCCAAAAAAAAAAAACGTAAGGGGTAACACTGTCGTTTTTTTTTCTGGTCGAAATTTTGAGTTCCGATATCTCAGCTCTGGACGGGTCTAGAGCCTCCAATTTTGCACTCAGGTCTAAGTCTCATGGCCCTCTATCAGAATCCAGAGTTTTGAGAAGATTGGGGAAACTTAATTTTTCGCCCCCTCCAAAAAATGTAAGGGGTAACACTGTCGTTTTTTTTTCTGGTCGAAATTTTGAGTTTCGATATCTCAGCTCTGGAAGGGTCTAGAGCCTCCATTTTTGCACTCAGGTCTAAGTCTCATGGTCCTCTATCAGAATCCAGAGTTTTGAGAAGATTGGGAAAACTTAATTTTTCGCCCAAAAAAAAAACCGTAAGGGGTAACACTGTTGTTTTTTTTTCTGGTCAAAATTTTGAGTTCCGATATCTCAGCTCTGGAAGGGTCTAGAGCCTCCATTTTTGCACTCAGGTCTAAGTCTCATGGCCCTCTATCAGAATCCAGAGTTTTGAGAAGATTGGGGAAACTTAATTTTTCGCCCAAAATAAAAAAACGTAAGGGGTAACACTGTCATTTTTTTTTCTGGTTGAAATTTTGAGTTTCAATATCTCAGCTCTGGAAGGGTCTAGAGCCTCAATTTTTGCACCCAGGTCCATGTCTTGTGGCCCTCTATCAGAATCCAGAGTTTTTGAGAAGATTGGAGAAACTTAATTTTTCACCCCCCGAAAAAAAATATAAGGGGTAACACTGTCATTTTTTTTTCTGGTCAAAATTTTGAGTTTCAATATCTCAGCCTTGGAAGGGTCTAGAGCCTCAATTTTTGCACCCAGGTCCATGTCTTGTGGCCCTCTATCAGAATCCAGAGTTTTGAGAAGATTGGAGAAACTTAATTTTTCACCCCCCGAAAAAAAAAACATAAGGGGTAGCACTGTCATTTTTTTTTTCTGGTAAAAATTTTGAGTTTCAATATCTCAGCTCTGGAAGGGTCTAGAGCCTCAATTTTTGCACCCAGATCCATGTATCTTGGCCCTCTATCAGAATCCAGAGTTTTGAGAAGATTGGAGAAACTTAATTTTTCACCCCCCGAAAAAAAAACATAAGGGGTAACACTGTCATTTTTTTTTTCTGTTCAAAATTTTGAGTTTCCATATTTCAGCTCTGGAAGGGTCTAGAGCCTCAATTTTTGCACCCAGTTCCATGTCTCGTGGCCCTCTATCAGAATCCAGAGTTTTGAGAAGATTGGAGAAACTTAATTTTTGACCCCCCGAAAAAAAACATAAGGGGTAACACTGTCATTTTTTTTTTCTGGTCAAAATTTTGAGTTTCAATATCTCAGCTCTGGAAGGGTCTAGAGCCTCAATTTTTGCACCTAGGTCTATGTCTCGTGGCCCTCTATAAGAATCCAGAGTTTTGAGAAGATTGGAGAAACTTAATTTTTCACCCCCCGAAAAAAAACATAAGGGGTAACACTGTCATTTTTTTTTCTGGTCAAAATTTTGAGTTTCAATATCTCAGCTCTGGAAGGGTCTAGAGCCTCAATTTTTGCACCCAGGTCCATGTCTCGTGGCCCTCTATCAGAATCCAGAGTTTTGAGAAGATTGGAGAAACTTAATTTTTCACCCCCCGAAAAAAACATAAGGGGTAACACTGTCATTTTTTTTCTGGTCAAAATTTTGAGTTTCAATATCTCAGCTCTGGAAGGGTCTAGAGCCTCAATTTTTGCACCCAGATCCATGTCTTGTGGCCCTCTATCAGAATCCAGAGTTTTGAGAAGATTGGAGAAACTTAATTTTTCACCCCCCGAAAAAAAAACATAAGGGGTAACACTGTCATTTTTTTTTCTGGTCAAAATTTTGCGTTTCAATATCTCAGCTCTGGAAGGGTCTAGAGCCTCAATTTTTGCACCCAGGTCCATGTATCGTGGCCCTCTATCAGAATCCAGAGTTTTGAGAAGATTGGAGAAACTTAATTTTTCACCCCCCGAAAAAAAAAACATAAGGGGTAACACTGTCATTTTTTTTTCTGGTCAAAATTTTGAGTTTCAATATCTCAGCTCTGGAAGGGTCTAGAGCCTCAATTTTTGCACCCAGATCCATGTCTCGTGGCCCTCTATCAGAATCCAGAGTTTTGAGAAGATTGGAGAAACTTAATTATTCACCCCCCGAAAAAAAACATAAGGGGTAACACTGTCATTTTTTTTTCTGGTCAAAATTTTGAGTTTCAATATCTCAGCTCTGGAAGGGTCTAGAGCCTCAATTTTTGCACCCAGGTCCATGTCTTGTGGCCCTCTATCAGAATCCAGAGTTTTGAGAAGATTGGAGAAACTTAATTTTTCACCCCCCGAAAAAAAACATAAGGGGTAACACTGTCATTTTTTTTTCTGGTCAAAATTTTGAGTTTCAATATCTCAGCTCTGGAAGGGTCTAGAGCCTCAATTTTTGCACCCAGGTCCATGTATCGTGGCCCTCTATCAGAATCCAGAGTTTTGAAAAGATTGGAGAAACTTAATTTTTCACCCTCCGAAAAAAACATAAGGGGTAACACTGTCATTTTTTTTTCTGGTCAAAATTTTGAGTTTCAATATCTCAGCTCTGGAAGGGTCTAGAGCCTCAATTTTTGCACCCAGGTCCATGTCTCGTGGCCCTCTATCAGAATCCAGAGTTTTGAGAAGATTGGAGAAACTTAATTTTTCACCCCCCGAAAAAAACATAAGGGGTAACAGTGTCATTTTTTTTTCTGGTCAAAATTTTGAGTTTCAATATCTCAGCTCTGGAAGGGTCTAGAGCCTCAATTTTTGCACCCAGGTCCATGTATCGTGGCCCTCTATCAGAATCCAGAGTTTTGAGAAGATTGGAGAAACTTAATTTTTCACCCCCCGAAAAAAAAAACATAAGGGGTAACACTGTCATTTTTTTTCTGGTCAAAATTTTGAGTTTCAATATCTCAGCTCTGGAAGGGTCTAGAGCCTCAATTTTTGCACCCAGATCCATGTCTCGTGGCCCTCTATCAGAATCCAGAGTTTTGAGAAGATTGGAGAAACTTAATTATTCACCCCCCGAAAAAAAACATAAGGGGTAACACTGTCATTTTTTTTTCTGGTCAAAATTTTGAGTTTCAATATCTCAGCTCTGGAAGGGTCTAGAGCCTCAATTTTTGCACCCAGGTCCATGTCTTGTGACCCTCTATCAGAATCCAGAGTTTTGAGAAGATTGGAGAAACTTAATTTTTCACCCCCCGAAAAAAAAACATAAGGGGTAACACTGTCATTTTTTTTTCTGGTCAAAATTTTGAGTTTCAATATCTCAGCTCTGGAAGGGTCTAGAGCCTCAATTTTTGCACCCAGGTCCATGTCTTGTGGCCCTCTATCAGAATCCAGAGTTTTGAGAAGATTGGAGAAACTTAATTTTTCACCCCCCGAAAAAAAATATAAGGGGTAACACTGTCATTTTTTTTTCTGGTCAAAATTTTGAGTTTCAATATCTCAGCTCTGGAAGGGTCTAGAGCCTCAATTTTTGCACCCAGATCCATGTATCTTGGCCCTCTATCAGAATCCAGAGTTTTGAGAAGATTGGAGAAACTTAATTTTTCACCCCCCGAAAAAAAAACATAAGGGGTAACACTGTCATTTTTTTTTTCTGTTCAAAATTTTGAGTTTCAATATCTCAGCTCTGGAAGGGTCTAGAGCCTCAATTTTTGCACCCAGTTCCATGTCTCGTGGCCCTCTATCAGAATCCAGAGTTTTGAGAAGATTGGAGAAACTTAATTTTTGACCCCCCGAAAAAAAACATAAGGAGTAACACTGTCATTTTTTTTCTGGTCAAAATTTTGAATTTCAATATCTCAGCTCTGGAAGGGTCTAGAGCCTCAATTTTTGCACCTAGGTCTATGTCTCGTGGCCCTCTATAAGAATCCAGAGTTTTGAGAAGATTGGAGAAACTTAATTTTTCACCCCCCGAAAAAAAACATAAGGGGTAACACTGTCATTTTTTTTTCTGGTCAAAATTTTGAGTTTCAATATCTCAGCTCTGGAAGGGTCTAGAGCCTCAATTTTTGCACCCAGGTCCATGTCTCGTGGCCCTCTATCAGAATCCAGAGTTTTGAGAAGATTGGAGAAACTTAATTTTTCACCCCCCGAAAAAAACATAAGGGGTAACACTGTCATTTTTTTTTCTGGTCAAAATTTTGAGTTTCAATATCTCAGCTCTGGAAGGGTCTAGAGCCTCAATTTTTGCACCCAGATCCATGTCTTGTGGCCCTCTATCAGAATCCAGAGTTTTGAGAAGATTGGAGAAACTTAATTTTTCACCCCCCGAAAAAAAACATAAGGGGTAACACTGTCATTTTTTTTTTCTGGTCAAAATTTTGAGTTTCAATATCTCAGCTCTGGAAGGGTCTAGAGCCTCAATTTTTGCACCCAGGTCCATGTATCGTGGCCCTCTATCAGAATCCAGAGTTTTGAGAAGATTGGAGAAACTTAATTTTTCACCCCCCGAAAAAAAAAACATAAGGGGTAACACTGTCATTTTTTTTTCTGGTCAAAATTTTGAGTTTCAATATCTCAGCTCTGGAAGGGTCTAGAGCCTCAATTTTTGCACCCAGATCCATGTCTCGTGGCCCTCTATCAGAATCCAGAGTTTTGAGAAGATTGGAGAAAGTTAATTATTCACCCCCCGAAAAAAAACATAAGGGGTAACACTGTCATTTTTTTTTCTGGTCAAAATTTTGAGTTTCAATATCTCAGCTCTGGAAGGGTCTAGAGCCTCAATTTTTGCACCCAGGTCCATGTCTTGTGGCCCTCTATCAGAATCCAGAGTTTTGAGAAGATTGGAGAAACTTAATTTTTCACCCCCCGAAAAAAAACATAAGGGGTAACACTGTCATTTTTTTTTCTGGTCAAAATTTTGAGTTTCAATATCTCAGCTCTGGAAGGGTCTAGAGCCTCAATTTTTGCACCCAGGTCCATGTCTCGTGGCCCTCTATCAGAATCCAGAGTTTTGAGAAGATTGGAGAAACTTAATTTTTCACCCCCCGAAAAAAACATAAGGGGTAACACTGTCATTTTTTTTTCTGGTCAAAATTTTGAGTTTCAATATCTCAGCTCTGGAAGGGTCAAGAGCCTCAATTTTTGCACCCAGATCCATGTCTTGTGGCCCTCTATCAGAATCCAGAGTTTTGAGAAGATTGGAGAAACTTAATTTTTCACCCCCCGAAAAAAAACATAAGGGGTAACACTGTCATTTTTTTTTCTGGTCAAAATTTTGAGTTTCAAAATCTCAGCTCTGGAAGGGTCTAGAGCCTCAATTTTTGCACCCAGGTCCATGTATCGTGGCCCTCTATCAGAATCCAGAGTTTTGAGAAGATTGGAGAAACTTAATTTTTCACCCCCCGAAAAAAAAACATAAGGGGTAACACTGTCATTTTTTTTTCTGGTCAAAATTTTGAGTTTCAATATCTCAGCTCTGGAAGGGTCTAGAGCCTCAATTTTTGCACCCAGATCCATGTCTCGTGGCCCTCTATCAGAATCCAGAGTTTTGAGAAGATTGGAGAAACTTAATTATTCACCCCCCGAAAAAAAACATAAGGGGTAACACTGTCATTTTTTTTTCTGGTCAAAATTTTGAGTTTCAATATCTCAGCTCTGGAAGGGTCTAGAGCCTCAATTTTTGCACCCAGGTCCATGTCTTTTGGCCCTCTATCAGAATCCAGAGTTTTGAGAAGATTGGAGAAACTTAATTTTTCACCCCCCGAAAAAAAACATAAGGGGTAACACTGTCATTTTTTTTTCTGGTCAAAATTTTGAGTTTCAATATCTCAGCTCTGGAAGGGTCTAGAGCCTCAATTTTTGCACCCAGGTCCATGTATCGTGACCCTCTATCAGAATCCAGAGTTTTGAGAAGATTGGAGAAACTTAATTTTTCACCCTCCGAAAAAAAACATAAGGGGTAACACTGTCATTTTTTTTTCTGGTCAAAATTTTGAGTTTCAATATCTCAGCTCTGGAAGGGTCTAGAGCCTCAATTTTTGCACCCAGGTCCATGTCTCGTGGCCCTCTATCAGAATCCAGAGTTTTGAGAAGATTGGAGAAACTTAATTTTTCACCCCCCGAAAAAAACATAAGGGGTAACAGTGTCATTTTTTTTTCTGGTCAAAATTTTGAGTTTCAATATCTCAGCTCTGGAAGGGTCTAGAGCCTCAATTTTTGCACCCAGATCCATGTCTTGTGGCCCTCTATCAGAATCCAGAGTTTTGAGAAGATTGGAGAAACTTAATTTTTCACCCCCCGAAAAAAAACATAAGGGGTAACACTGTCATTTTTTTTTCTGGTCAAAATTTTGAGTTTCAATATCTCAGCTCTGGAAGGGTCTAGAGCCTCAATTTTTGCACCCAGGTCCATGTCTCGTGGCCCTCTATCAGAATCCAGAGTTTTGAGAAGATTGGAGAAACTTAATTTTTCACCCCCCGAAAAAAACATAAGGGGTAACACTGTCATTTTTTTTTCTGGTCAAAATTTTGAGTTTCAATATCTCAGCTCTGGAAGGGTCAAGAGCCTCAATTTTTGCACCCAGATCCATGTCTTGTGGCCCTCTATCAGAATCCAGAGTTTTGAGAAGATTGGAGAAACTTAATTTTTCACCCCCCGAAAAAAAACATAAGGGGTAACACTGTCATTTTTTTTTCTGGTCAAAATTTTGAGTTTCAATATCTCAGCTCTGGAAGGGTCTAGAGCCTCAATTTTTGCACCCAGATCCATGTCTTGTGGCCCTCTATCAGAATCCAGAGTTTTGAGAAGATTGGAGAAACTTAATTTTTCACCCCCCGAAAAAAAACATAAGGGGTAACACTGTCATTTTTTTTTCTGGTCAAAATTTTGAGTTTCAATATCTCAGCTCTGGAAGGGTCTAGAGCCTCAATTTTTGCACCCAGATCCATGTCTCGTGGCCCTCTATCAGAATCCAGAGTTTTGAGAAGATTGGAGAAACTTAATTATTCACCCCCCGAAAAAAAACATAAGGGGTAACACTGTCATTTTTTTTTCTGGTCAAAATTTTGAGTTTCAATATCTCAGCTCTGGAAGGGTCTAGAGCCTCAATTTTTGCACCCAGGTCCATGTCTTGTGGCCCTCTATCAGAATCCAGAGTTTTGAGAAGATTGGAGAAACTTAATTTTTCACTCCCCGAAAAAAAACATAAGGGGTAACACTGTCATTTTTTTTTCTGGTCAAAATTTTGAGTTTCAATATCTCAGCTCTGGAAGGGTCTAGAGCCTCAATTTTTGCACCCAGGTCCATGTATCGTGGCCCTCTATCAGAATCCAGAGTTTTGAGAAGATTGGAGAAACTTAATTTTTCACCCTCCGAAAAAAAACATAAGGGGTAACACTGTCATTTTTTTTTCTGGTCAAAATTTTGAGTTTCAATATCTCAGCTCTGGAAGGGTCTAGAGCCTCAATTTTTGCACCCAGGTCCATGTCTCGTGGCCCTCTATCAGAATTCAGAGTTTTGAGAAGATTGGAGAAACTTAATTTTTCACCCCCCGAAAAAAACATAAGGGGTAAAAGTGTCATTTTTTTTTCTGGTCAAAATTTTGAGTTTTAATATCTCAGCTCTGGAAGGGTCTAGAGCCTCAATTTTTGCACCCAGATCCATGTCTTGTGGCCCTCTATCAGAATCCAGAGTTTTGAGAAGATTGGAGAAACTTAATTTTTCACCCCCCGAAAAAAAACATAAGGGGTAACACTGTCATTTTTTTTTCTGGTCAAAATTTTGAGTTTCAATATCTCAGCTCTGGAAGGGTCTAGAGCCTCAATTTTTGCACCCAGGTCCATGTATCGTGGCCCTCTATCAGTATCCAGAGTTTTGAGAAGATTGGAGAAACTTAATTTTTCACCCCCCGAAAAAAAAACATAAGGGGTAACACTGTCATTTTTTTTTCTGGTCAAAATTTTGAGTTTCAATATCTCAGCTCTGGAAGGGTCTAGAGCCTCAATTTTTGCACCCAGATCCATGTCTCGTGGCCCTCTATCAGAATCCAGAGTTTTGAGAAGATTGGAGAAACTTAATTATTCACCCCCCGAAAAAAAACATAAGGGGTAACACTGTCATTTTTTTTTCTGGTCAAAATTTTGAGTTTCAATATCTCAGCTCTGGAAGGGTCTAGAGCCTCAATTTTTGCACCCAGGTCCATGTCTTGTGGCCCTCTATCAGAATCCAGAGTTTTGAGAAGATTGGAGAAACTTAATTTTTCACCCCCCGAAAAAAAACATAAGGGGTAACACTGTCATTTTTTTTTCTGGTCAAAATTTTGAGTTTCAATATCTCAGCTCTGGAAGGGTCTAGAGCCTCAATTTTTGCACCCAGATCCATGTCTTGTGGCCCTCTATCAGAATCCAGAGTTTTGAGAAGATTGGAGAAACTTAATTTTTCACCCCCCGAAAAAAAACATAAGGGGTAACACTGTCATTTTTTTTTCTGGTCAAAATTTTGAGTTTCAATATCTCAGCTCTGGAAGGGTCTAGAGCCTCAATTTTTGCACCCAGGTCCATGTATCGTGGCCCTCTATCAGAATCCAGAGTTTTGAGAAGATTGGAGAAACTTAATTTTTCACCCCCCGAAAAAAAAACATAAGGGGTAACACTGTCATTTTTTTTTCTGGTCAAAATTTTGAGTTTCAATATCTCAGCTCTGGAAGGGTCTAGAGCCTCAATTTTTGCACCCAGATCCATGTCTCGTGGCCCTCTATCAGAATCCAGAGTTTTGAGAAGATTGGAGAAACTTAATTATTCACCCCCCGAAAAAAAACATAAGGGGTAACACTGTCATTTTTTTTTCTGGTCAAAATTTTGAGTTTCAATATCTCAGCTCTGGAAGGGTCTAGAGCCTCAATTTTTGCACCCAGGTCCATGTCTTGTGGCCCTCTATCAGAATCCAGAGTTTTGAGAAGATTGGAGAAACTTAATTTTTCACCCCCCGAAAAAAAAACATAAGGGGTAACACTGTCATTTTTTTTTCTGGTCAAAATTTTGAGTTTCAATATCTCAGCTCTGGAAGGGTCTAGAGCCTCAATTTTTGCACCCAGGTCCATGTATCGTGGCCCTCTATCAGAATCCAGAGTTTTGAGAAGATTGGAGAAACTTAATTTTTCACCCTCCGAAAAAAAACATAAGGGGTAACACTGTCATTTTTTTTTCTGGTCAAAATTTTGAGTTTCAATATCTCAGCTCTGGAAGGGTCTAGAGCCTCAATTTTTGCACCCAGGTCCATGTCTCGTGGCCCTCTATCAGAATCCAGAGTTTTGAGAAGATTGGAGAAACTTAATTTTTCACCCCCCGAAAAAAACATAAGGGGTAACAGTGTCATTTTTTTTTCTGGTCAAAATTTTGAGTTTCAATATCTCAGCTCTGGAAGGGTCTAGAGCCTCAATTTTTGCACCCAGATCCATGTATTGTGGCCCTCTATCAGAATCCAGAGTTTTGAGAAGATTGGAGAAACTTAATTTTTCACCCCCCGAAAAAAAAACATAAGGGGTAACACTGTCATTTTTTTTTTCTGGTCAAAATTTTGAGTTTCAATATCTCAGCTCTGGAAGGGTCTAGAGCCTCAATTTTTGCACCCAGGTCCATGTATCGTGGCCCTCTATCAGAATCCAGAGTTTTGAGAAGATTGGAGAAACTTAATTTTTCACCCCCCGAAAAAAAAAACATAAGGGGTAATACTGTCATTTTTTTTTCTGGTCAAAATTTTGAGTTTCAATATCTCAGCTCTGGAAGGGTCTAGAGCCTCAATTTTTGCACCCAGATCCATGTCTCGTGGCCCTCTATCAGAATCCAGAGTTTTGAGAAGATTGGAGAAACTTAATTATTCACCCCCCGAAAAAAAAACATAAGGGGTAACACTGTCATTTTTTTTTCTGGTCAAAATTTTGAGTTTCAATATCTCAGCTCTGGAAGGGTCTAGAGCCTCAATTTTTGCACCCAGGTCCATGTCTTGCGACCCTCTATCAGAATCCAGAGTTTTGAGAAGATTGGAGAAACTTAATTTTTCACCCCCCGAAAAAAAACATAAGGGGTAACACTGTCATTTTTTTTTCTGGTCAAAATTTTGAGTTTCAATATCTCAGCTCTGGAAGGGTCTAGAGCCTCAATTTTTGCACCCAGGTCCATGTCTTGTGGCCCTCTATCAGAATCCAGAGTTTTGAGAAGATTGGAGAAACTTAATTTTTCACCCCCCGAAAAAAAATATAAGGGGTAACACTGTCATTTTTTTTTCTGGTCAAAATTTTGAGTTTCAATATCTCAGCTCTGGAAGGGTCTAGAGCCTCAATTTTTGCACCCAGATCCATGTATCTTGGCCCTCTATCAGAATCCAGAGTTTTGAGAAGATTGGAGAAACTTAATTTTTCACCCCCCGAAAAAAAACATAAGGGGTAACACTGTCATTTTTTTTTTCTGTTCAAAATTTTGAGTTTCAATATCTCAGCTCTGGAAGGGTCTAGAGCCTCAATTTTGCACCCAGTTCCATGTCTCGTGGCCCTCTATCAGAATCCAGAGTTTTGAGAAGATTGGAGAAACTTAATTTTTGACCCCCCGAAAAAAAAAAACATAAGGGGTAACACTGTCATTTTTTTTTCTGGTCAAAATTTTGAGTTTCAATATCTCAGCTCTGGAAGGGTCTAGAGCCTCAATTTTTGCACCTAGGTCTATGTCTCGTGGCCCTCTATAAGAATCCAGAGTTTTGAGAAGATTGGAGAAACTTAATTTTTCACCCCCCGAAAAAAAACATAAGGGGTAACACTGTCATTTTTTTTTCTGTTCAAAATTTTGAGTTTCAATATCTCAGCTCTGGAAGGGTCTAGAGCCTCAATTTTTGCACCCAGGTCCATGTCTTGTGGCCCTCTATCAGAATCCAGAGTTTTGAGAAGATTGGAGAAACTTAATTTTTCACCCCCCGAAAAAAAACATAAGGGGTAACACTGTCATTTTTTTTTCTGGTCAAAATTTTGAGTTTCAATATCTCAGCTCTGGAAGGGTCTAGAGCCTCAATTTTTGCACCCAGATCCATGTCTTGTGGCCCTCTATCAGAATCCAGAGTTTTGAGAAGATTGGAGAAACTTAATTTTTCACCCCCCGAAAAAAAACATAAGGGGTAACACTGTCATTTTTTTTTCTGGTCAAAATTTTGAGTTTCAATATCTCAGCTCTGGAAGGGTCTAGAGCCTCAATTTTTGCACCCAGGTCCATGTATCGTGGCCCTCTATCAGAATCCAGAGTTTTGAGAAGATTGGAGAAACTTAATTTTTCACCCCCCGAAAAAAAAACATAAGGGGTAACACTGTCATTTTTTTTTTCTGGTCAAAATTTTGAGTTTCAATATCTCAGCTCTGGAAGGGTCTAGAGCCTCAATTTTTGCACCCAGATCCATGTCTCGTGGCCCTCTATCAGAATCCAGAGTTTTGAGAAGATTGGAGAAACTTAATTATTCACCCCCCGAAAAAAAACATAAGGGGTAACACTGTCATTTTTTTTTCTGGTCAAAATTTTGAGTTTCAATATCTCAGCTCTGGAAGGGTCTAGAGCCTCGATTTTTGCACCCAGGTCCATGTCTTGTGGCCCTCTATCAGAATCCAGAGTTTTGAGAAGATTGGAGAAACTTAATTTTTCACCCCCCGAAAAAAAACATAAGGGGTAACACTGTCATTTTTTTTTCTGGTCAAAATTTTGAGTTTCAATATCTCAGCTCTGGAAGGGTCTAGAGCCTCAATTTTTGCACCCAGGTCCATGTATCGTGGCCCTCTATCAGAATCCAGAGTTTTGAGAAGATTGGAGAAACTTAATTTTTCACCCTCCGAAAAAAAACATAAGGGGTAACACTGTCATTTTTTTTTCTGGTCAAAATTTTGAGTTTCAATATCTCAGCTCTGGAAGGGTCTAGAGCCTCAATTTTTGCACCCAGGTCCATGTCTCGTGGCCCTCTATCAGAATCCAGAGTTTTGAGAAGATTGGAGAAACTTAATTTTTCACCCCCCGAAAAAAACATAAGGGGTAACAGTGTCATTTTTTTTTCTGGTCAAAATTTTGAGTTTCAATATCTCAGCTCTGGAAGGGTCTAGAGCCTCAATTTTTGCACCCAGATCCATGTCTTGTGGCCCTCTATCAGAATCCAGAGTTTTGAGAAGATTGGAGAAACTTAATTTTTCACCCCCCGAAAAAAAACATAAGGGGTAACACTGTCATTTTTTTTTCTGGTCAAAATTTTGAGTTTCAATATCTCAGCTCTGGAAGGGTCTAGAGCCTCAATTTTTGCACCCAGGTCCATGTATCGTGGCCCTCTATCAGAATCCAGAGTTTTGAGAAGATTGAAGAAACTTAATTTTTCACCCCCCGAAAAAAAAACATAAGGGGTAACACTGTCATTTTTTTTTCTGGTCAAAATTTTGAGTTTCAATATCTCAGCTCTGGAAGGGTCTAGAGCCTCAATTTTTGCACCCAGATCCATGTCTCGTGGCCCTCTATCAGAATCCAGAGTTTTGAGAAGATTGGAGAAACTTAATTTTTCACCCCCCGAAAAAAAACATAAGGGGTAACACTGTCATTTTTTTTTCTGGTCAAAATTTTGAGTTTCAATATCTCAGCTCTGGAAGGGTCTAGAGCCTCAATTTTTGCACCCAGGTCCATGTCTCGTGGCCCTCTATCAGAATCCAGAGTTTTGAGAAGATTGGAGAAACTTAATTTTTCACCCCCCGAAAAAAAACATAAGGGGTAACACTGTCATTTTTTTTTCTGGTCAAAATTTTGAGTTTCAATATCTCAGCTCTGGAAGGGTCTAGAGCCTCAATTTTTGCACCCAGGTCCATGTCTCGTGGCCCTCTATCAGAATCCAGAGTTTTGAGAAGATTGGAGAAACTTAATTTTTCACCCCCCGAAAAAAAACATAAGGGGTAACACTGTCATTTTTTTTTTCTGTTCAAAATTTTGAGTTTCAATATCTCAGCTCTGGAAGGGTCTAGAGCCTCAATTTTTGCACCCAGGTCCATGTCTCGTGGCCCTCTATCAGAATCCAGAGTTTTGAGAAGATTGGAGAAACTTAATTTTTCACCCCCCGAAAAAAAACATAAGGGGTAACACTGTCATTTTTTTTTCTGGTAAAAATTTTGAGTTTCAATATCTCAGCTCTGGAATGGTCTAGAGCCTCAATTTTTGCACCCAGGTCCATGTATCGTGGCCCTCTATCAGAATCCAGAGTTTTGAGAAGATTGGAGAAACTTAATTTTTCACCCTCCGAAAAAAAACATAAGGGGTAACACTGTCATTTTTTTTTCTGGTCAAAATTTTGAGTTTCAATATCTCAGCTCTGGAAGGGTCTAGAGCCTCAATTTTTGCACCCAGGTCCATGTCTCGTGGCCCTCTATCAGAATCCAGAGTTTTGAGAAGATTGGAGAAACTTAATTTTTCACCCCCCGAAAAAAACATAAGGGGTAACAGTGTCATTTTTTTTTCTGGTCAAAATTTTGAGTTTCAATATCTCAGCTCTGGAAGGGTCTAGAGCCTCAATTTTTGCACCCAGATCCATGTCTTGTGGCCCTCTATCAGAATCCAGAGTTTTGAGAAGATTGGAGAAACTTAATTTTTCACCCCCCGAAAAAAAACATAAGGGGTAACACTGTCATTTTTTTTTCTGGTCAAAATTTTGAGATTCAATATCTCAGCTCTGGAAGGGTCTAGAGCCTCAATTTTTGCACCCAGGTCCATGTATCGTGGCCCTCTATCAGAATCCAGAGTTTTGAGAAGATTGAAGAAACTTAATTTTTCACCCCCCGAAAAAAAAACATAAGGGGTAACACTGTCATTTTTTTTTCTGGTCAAAATTTTGAGTTTCAATATCTCAGCTCTGGAAGGGTCTAGAGCCTCAATTTTTGCACCCAGATCCATGTCTCGTGGCCCTCTATCAGAATCCAGAGTTTTGAGAAGATTGGAGAAACTTAATTTTTCACCCCCCGAAAAAAAACATAAGGGGTAACACTGTCATTTTTTTTTCTGGTCAAAATTTTGAGTTTCAATATCTCAGCTCTGGAAGGGTCTAGAGCCTCAATTTTTGCACCCAGGTCCATGTCTCGTGGCCCTCTATCAGAATCCAGAGTTTTGAGAAGATTGGAGAAACTTAATTTTTCACCCCCCGAAAAAAAACATAAGGGGTAACACTGTCATTTTTTTTTCTGGTCAAAATTTTGAGTTTCAATATCTCAGCTCTGGAAGGGTCTAGAGCCTCAATTTTTGCACCCAGGTCCATGTCTCGTGGCCCTCTATCAGAATCCAGAGTTTTGAGAAGATTGGAGAAACTTAATTTTTCACCCCCCGAAAAAAAACATAAGGGGTAACACTGTCATTTTTTTTCTGGTAAAAATTTTGAGTTTCAATATCTCAGCTCTGGAATGGTCTAGAGCCTCAATTTTTGCACCCAGATCCATGTCTCGTGGCCCTCTGTCAGAATCCAGAGTTTTGAGAAGATTGGAGAAACTTAATTTTTCACCCCCCGAAAAAAAACATAAGGGGTAACACTGTCATTTTTTTTTCTGGTCAAAATTTTGAGTTTCAATATCTCAGCTCTGGAAGGGTCTAGAGCCTCAATTTTTGCACCCAGGTCCATGTCTCGTGGCCCTCTATCAGAATCCAGAGTTTTGAGAAGATTGGAGAAACTTAATTTTTCACCCCCCGAAAAAAAAACATAAGGGGTAACACTGTCGTTTTTTTTTCTGGTCAAAATTTTGAGTTTCAATATCTCAGCTCTGGAAGGGTCTAGAGCCTCAATTTTTGCACCCAGGTCCATGTATCGTGGCCCTCTATCAGAATCCAGAGTTTTGAGAAGATTGGAGAAACTTAATTTTTCACCCCCCGAAAAAAAACATAAGGGGTAACACTGTCATTTTTTTTTCTGGTCAAAATTTTGAGTTTCAATATCTCAGCTCTGGAAGGGTCTAGAGCCTCAATTTTTGCACCCAGGTCCATGTCTCGTGGCCCTCTATCAGAATCCAGAGTTTTGAGAAGATTGGAGAAACTTAATTTTTCACCCCCCGAAAAAAACATAAGGGGTAACAGTGTCATTTTTTTTCTGGTCAAAATTTTGAGTTTCAATATCTCAGCTCTGGAAGGGTCTAGAGCCTCAATTTTTGCACCCAGGTCTATGTATCGCTGCCCTCTATCAGAATCCAGAGTTTTGAGAAGATTGGAGAAACTTAATTTTTCACCCCCCGAAAAAAAACATAAGGGGTAACACTGTCATTTTTTTTCTGGTCAAAATTTTGAATTTCAATATCTCAGCGCTGGAAGGGTCTAGAGCCTCAATTTTGCACCCAGGTCCATGTCTCGTGGCCCTCTATCAGAATCCAGAGTTTTGAGAAGATTGGAGAAACTTAATTTTTCACCCCCCGAAAAAAAAAACATAAGGGGTAACACTGTCATTTTTTTTTTCTGGTCAAAATTTTGAGTTTCACTATCTCAGCTCTGGAAGGGTCTAGAGCCTCAATTTTTGCACCCAGGTCCATGTCTCGTGGCCCTCTATCAGAATCCAGAGTTTTGAGAAGATTGGAGAAACTTAATTTTTCACCCCCCGAAAAAAAACATAAGGGGTAACACTGTCATTTTTTTTCTGGTCAAAATTTTGAGTTTCAATATCTCAGCTCTGGAAGGGTCTAGACTGAGCCTCAATTTTTGCACCCAGGTCCATGTCTCGTGGCCCTCTATCAGAATCCAGAGTTTTGAGAAGATTGGAGAAACTTAATTTTTCACCCCCCGAAAAAAACATAAGGGGTAACAGTGTCATTTTTTTTTCTGGTCAAAATTTTGAGTTTCAATATCTCAGCTCTGGAAGGGTCTAGAGCCTCAATTTTTGCACCCAGATCCATGTCTTGTGGCCCTCTATCAGAATCCAGAGTTTTGAGAAGATTGGAGAAACTTAATTTTTCACCCCCCGAAAAAAAACATAAGGGGTAACACTGTCATTTTTTTTTCTGGTCAAAATTTTGAGTTTCAATATCTCAGCTCTGGAAGGGTCTAGAGCCTCAATTTTTGCACCCAGGTCCATGTATCGTGGCTCTCTATCAGAATCCAGAGTTTTGAGAAGATTGGAGAAACTTAATTTTTCACCCCCCGAAAAAAAAAACATAAGGGGTAACACTGTCATTTTTTTTTCTGGTCAAAATTTTGAGTTTCAATATCTCAGCTCTGGAAGGGTCTAGAGCCTCAATTTTTGCACCCAGATCCATGTCTCGTGGCCCTCTATCAGAATCCAGAGTTTTGAGAAGATTGGAGAAACTTAATTATTCACCCCCCGAAAAAAAACATAAGGGGTAACACTGTCATTTTTTTTTCTGGTCAAAATTTTGAGTTTCAATATCTCAGCTCTGGAAGGGTCTAGAGCCTCAATTTTTGCACCCAGGTCCATGTCTTGTGGCCCTCTATCAGAATCCAGAGTTTTGAGAAGAATGGAGAAACTTAATTTTTCACCCCCCGAAAAAAAACATAAGGGGTAACACTGTCATTTTTTTTTCTGGTCAAAATTTTGAGTTTCAATATCTCAGCTCTGGAAGGGTCTAGAGCCTCAATTTTTGCACCCAGGTCCATGTCTTGTGGCCCTCTATCAGAATCCAGAGTTTTGAGAAGATTGGAGAAACTTAATTTTTCACCCCCCGAAAAAAAACATAAGGGGTAACACTGTCATTTTTTTTTCTGGTCAAAATTTTGAGTTTCAATATCTCAGCTCTGGAAGGGTCTAGAGCCTCAATTTTTGCACCCAGGTCCATGTCTCGTGGCCCTCTATCAGAATCCAGAGTTTTGAGAAGATTGGAGAAACTTAATTTTTCACCCCCCGAAAAAAACATAAGGGGTAACACTGTCATTTTTTTTCTGGTCAAAATTTTGAGTTTCAATATCTCAGCTCTGGAAGGGTCAAGAGCCTCAATTTTTGCACCCAGATCCATGTCTTGTGGCCCTCTATCAGAATCCAGAGTTTGAGAAGATTGGAGAAACTTAATTTTTCACCCCCCGAAAAAAAACATAAGGGGTAACACTGTCATTTTTTTTTTCTGGTCAAAATTTTGAGTTTCAATATCTCAGCTCTGGAAGGGTCTAGAGCCTCAATTTTTGCACCCAGGTCCATGTATCGTGGCCCTCTATCAGAATCCAGAGTTTTGAGAAGATTGGAGAAACTTAATTTTTCACCCCCCGAAAAAAAAACATAAGGGGTAACACTGTCATTTTTTTTTCTGGTCAAAATTTTGAGTTTCAATATCTCAGCTCTGGAAGGGTCTAGAGCCTCAATTTTTGCACCCAGGTCCATGTCTTGTGGCCCTCTATCAGAATCCAGAGTTTTGAGAAGATTGGAGAAACTTAATTTTTCACCCCCCAAAAAAAAAACATAAGGGGTAACACTGTCATTTTTTTTCTGGTCAAAATTTTGAGTTTCAATATCTCAGCTCTGGAAGGGTCTAGAGCCTCAATTTTTGCACCCAGGTCCATGTATCGTGGCCCTCTATCAGAATCCAGAGTTTTGAGAAGATTGGAGAAACTTAATTTTTCACCCCCCGAAAAAAAAACATAAGGGGTAACACTGTCATTTTTTTTTCTGGTCAAAATTTTGAGTTTCAATATCTCAGCTCTGGAAGGGTCTAGAGCCTCAATTTTTGCACCCAGATCCATGTCTCGTGGCCCTCTATCAGAATCCAGAGTTTTGAGAAGATTGGAAAAACTTAATTTTTCACCCCCCGAAAAAAAACATAAGGGGTAACACTGTCATTTTTTTTTCTGGTCAAAATTTTGAGTTTCAATATCTCAGCTCTGGAAGGGTCTAGAGCCTCAATTTTTGCACCCAGATCCATGTCTCGTGGCCCTCTATCAGAATCCAGAGTTTTAAGAAGATTGGAGAAACTTAATTTTTCACCCCCCGAAAAAAAACATAAGGGGTAACACTGTCATTTTTTTTTCTGGTCAAAATTTTGAGTTTCAATATCTCAGCTCTGGAAGGGTCTAGAGCCTCAATTTTTGCACCCAGGTCCATGTCTCGTGGCCCTCTATCAGAATCCAGAGTTTTGAGAAGATTGGAGAAACTTAATTTTTCACCCCCCGAAAAAAAACATAAGGGGTAACACTGTCATTTTTTTTTCTGGTCAAAATTTTGAGTTTCAATATCTCAGCTCTGGAAGGGTCTAGAGCCTCAATTTTTGCACCCAGGTCCATGTCTTGTGGCCCTCTATCAGAATCCAGAGTTTTGAGAAGATTGGAGAAACTTAATTTTTCACCCCCCGAAAAAAAAACATAAGGGGTATGTGGTGGAAAATTTTAAACTGAATATTAAGCTAACCATGTTTTAACATTTGACCTCATTTAACCAGCTAAATATCTGATACAATGTCCTAAGACATTCTGTACTTCAGATGAATGTATGTGTGTCAAACACCTGACTGTGTGTATAAATAACAAATATGGGAAATGGAACTAGACAGATGACTAAGATAGAATCATTAAAACAAAGTCTCCTCTACCCAGTAACAAAACAGTCTACCTATGAAGAACCAATGAAATTAATGTCATTACGCCATACCTCCCTATTGTATAAAAGCGGTTGTATCAGTGTTTTCGGGGGGATTCTCAATGGAATTTTTCTGAGATCCACCGGCCTTGTTTTTACTTGGGAAGTTCTCTGAGTATTGCTCGAGAACTCTCCTGGCCGTAATTAAAAGCATTGAAAGGACATTTGCTGGAGTCTGTCTGTTATTTAAGCTGCGCAGCAAGAAGAAGCTAGTTAGAATTATTAGTACCCAGCCAGACGTCGACTGTAGACGCGCTGAGGTTAAAGGATTAGTACCCAGCCAGACGTCGACTGTAGACGCGCTGAGGTAATAGGGTAGGTTTATAGCTCAGCCAGACGTCGACTGTAGACGCGTTGAGGGAAAAGTATAAGACTTGGCCAACTAGAGTGAGTATTAGTGTAGAGTAGTCAGGTTCAGGGAAAAAAGAATCTATCACAATTTGGCGGGCCATCCAGGAGTCCTCGGAATCTCCCTCTGTCGGATGGACAGGGACGAGGAACCATGTAACATGCACGTCCATGCACATGCATGATCTTATCTTCACTCTGCCGTACTGTAGAACCCTGTTTCGACAGAGGGACATATTCCAGTCGGGCTAAAAGAACTAAATTAAGGTAGGATGATGGACCTCAGCACTTTTCCTTTTAAAAATGCTTCTAAATTAATGCAATTAATTAAAACATTTAACTGAAATTTGGCTTTTCTGTTAAGTAAAATTTTGAAAACATGATCAAATTTAAAAGATTTAGGATAAATTATGTTTTTACCTTAGCTATTAAGAGACTTTAATTCTGATTGAAAATATAGAATGATAAAGAGAAAAATAGAAATTATAAATGTTGAAACAAGATAAATCGATAAATTTAAAAAGGCAAAAATTGTTACAATTATAAAACATAACAATAGAAATATGCTTTCTGAAAGAATTGGGACATTTTGAATCATAAAGAAACTTTTATATTTTAAACTTTGATTTATTTATGTATATGAGATGTAAAACCTAGGTGTTCTCAAAGTGATGAATAAATAGTACTATATAAATATTTATATATTAACTGCATGCGTGTAAATATTATATTTTCTATCTGAAGGTGTCTAGAATTTGTATCCTGTTATCCCTGGGAGACAGTGTGTGGAAATTAAATGTATCCATTTCAGAGATTCTAATGTGCATTATGCATTAGTATGAGAATGAGGTTGGGTGACCAGTTCAAATATAGATTCTGATTTGAATAAGCAAATAGTACATCTTACAGTAATTTTATTTTGGATTCTTAAAAAAGAAACAGAAGGTACGTAAAACTGTATTATAAATAGAGTTTTTTGTTTTCCTGCGTCTTTGCAAAGAAGAAATGCTTGCTTTTTTCCCCGCAATGAAGAACGCTTTTTAATAAAATGAGGAAATGCTGTTGATTACCAGATGAGATTTTTAGTTATTAAACTATAAGTTTAATTTGAGTTTTGCAGTTCTCTGAGTGTTCAGGGTTTCAGACACCTTGAAATGTTGGATGACTGGAGAAAGAGGAAGTGGTGCCCTCAGCTCCCCAGCTCCTAAAAGAGGAAGTGGACAGTTCACTTGAGGTGACAGTGACTTTTCCTAAAGACAATTTTTGCCATGCACAATGGAATTGTGTGCCAGGGTGGATCAAAAAGCCAGACCGAGAGTCTCATTACAGCCTGATGATCAAACATATCAGCCCAACAAGTCAACTGAACGACAATCCACACAGAAAACAAAGACTTCCATCCACTCACTGCCAGGTGCTGTTTTTCTGATCACTACAGAGAACGTTTCAAATTTAGTTAATTATCATATTAACTTGATTTTTGTTTTTGATTATCCACTGGTTTCAGCAATTCTTCATATTTCTTAAACTAACAGTCTGCTTCCAATAGGGACCAGTCCAGCTGCCCTAATATAGGAAGTTCAAAAGCAGAATAGTAATAGTGAGAGTTTGACTCACCAATCAGGTAAAACTCTGGGGCTGGATTTAATAGAGCCAAAAGCATGTATTTTGAATAGATTATAGATTATGTAGAATTCTCTGGAAAAGGAAATATAGGGCACAAAGTGTCCCAAAGAAAAGCAAAAATAATTGGTCACTCAATTTCATTTAAAAGTAATTTGCTGGATTCAATAAAAACAATGAATCTAATTTTAAACTTTTGAAACCACATGCTGTCATCACCAAAAGGGTACGAGATATAAATGTTTCATATTTGTCCATGGATCCGAGATTGTGAGAAGATCTCCAAATCTTCTTTTAAATAGCTTATGAGCAACAACAAAACATTTAAAAATGTAAATAATGCAATGAATGACAAATCGTATTTGAGAAATTAGAACTGGTTTTCTCAACTGCAACTCTAGTTCTATATGGTTATTATTTCAAAGTGTTTAATCTATTTGATTTTGAAAAGTTAGGTTTTTCAATAGGGGTTTGAAGCTACATTGTTCTCAAGGTTCGGTTCGATTACGGTTATCATGTAATCAATTTTAGTTCAATTCAATATCACAAAGCATTATGATGCACTGCTTTCTTAATTTTCAATTTTCAATTCGGTTTCAAAAAGTGATGTGTGTGTTTGCCTATCTGGCACAAAGCACATATGCAACAAATGACATCAGAAAAGCGTCAGTACATTATAATTGGTTATGGTCTATTACTGAACTGATACTGAATTGTCCTCATTTGCACAGCAATGCATTGTTGAAACGACTAAATTTGACACCGCTAGTTTTTAAGGTGTAACCTTGGCCACATGGCGACTGCATCGGACAATTGATATACTAACGTTTAGACACTGTTGCGAGGGGAATGCCACAGTGTGTCTACGTTCAGTAGCTTCCATCGTGAAAGTTGTTACCGTTCGGGATTTAGTGGTATTCCACTCTATAATAGCCTATATATTCCCCATTCAGTTCATAAACTGCTAAGGCAGACAAAAAGGTATGATTCTCTGGCCAGAGAGGGGTGTGTGTGAAAGTGTATGAATGTGGATGTGTGAAATAAGGTGTTCTGAGAGACACCAAGACAATTAAATATCAATTAAAACACCTGTGTCTAAATATATTAAGTGGGCCCACATGTTAAAATATGATCACAGGTTAAAATATGACCTCACAGGGTGAAAATTAAATATTACCAATAAATTAACGGCCATGGATGTTTTTGGCTAACTATCCTGAATGTTTGAGTTATTGTAGTGGCAGAAAGAAACAGTGCCACATATGCGCAGCGTATAACTTTGGGAAGGCAGAGAGCAATCTTACCCTGTCCTCCCCATACTTATTTTTTTCCTTTTACAGGATGTCATGATGGATCTCATCAAGCAGAACTGATTCTGTTCCAAATGTATAAATATTGTATTGTTACTGTTTAACATGAAACTTGACAGGTCTCATGAGAAAAGGAAGACTGGCCAGACAAGCAGATGAGTTAATATTTGCTGTCACTAACAAAAATAGTTAAGGTCTCCATTCACAGGTGAAAGCAGAAAGGAAATGGTTCACTCCACAAATAGGGTCCAGTGGGTGCGGTTGTGATCTGAGAAGGAATCCCACTACAATCAGTAAGGTTGGAGAGCGTGACACCTCCATCCAAGCATCTCACCTTAGCCTACACCAACCAGCCCTGAGCAACCCCACACCCAAACGCCGACAACAACACTGCCTGAAGTGGGGGATAAAAGGACGTGCTAGTAACGTACCTCCCTTGCCGACGAGGGAAAAACCTTACTACGGTTCGCAAAGAACCATTCTGGTGAAGATGGAACATAAATGGGGCAACGAGATGATCAACACACCTGGAGAAAGATGTGGACCAATGGTTTAAGTTTATTTGGGTGATGTTTATAGGGCATTTCAGAATGTTTGTAAACAATGGGTACCGCGATACTTCCGGGTGGCAGAACGCGAGCGGCTTCTATTGACTAACTGAAGAGATCCAGTCGGCAACTGAACAGTTGCATGGTTAAAATCATTGTTGTTGATCAAAGTTGAATCTATGGCGAAAATATGTTGTGTTTGGGGTTGCGCCACCAGATATACGGCAAAAAGTGTAGGTTTTTTATCGATTTCCTTAAGAAAAAAAAATATATATATATCCAGCGTAACCTGTGGGTGAGGAGGTTAAAGCCGTTAAAGCGAGTGGACGTCGTCAAAAATGCATGTCGTCTTCGAATTATGAGACTGAGCCCGATTTAAACCCAACCGTTTTAATACATGGGTCGTTATATAACTGACGTTCTCAACTGACTTAGTTATTTATATTACTTTCTTTGTTACTTTCTTTTGAGCGGTGAATGCTTCTTCATCGTAAATGTTTGTGATTGGCTACATCGCTCATCGCTGCAGTCACGTTATAAAAAGAAACTCTGCCATGTAAATCATTTCTATTTTGTTTTAGTTGTTCTTGTTGCTTTTCTGCAACAGATGAATACAAATGTATTAGTTTTTTATTTGTTTTATTTATAGATATTTCTAGTTTTACGGGAGTCCCATGAATCGTTTTATTCTCCTGCAATCCGCACACACAGAGTGAATGCACCACTGCTCGCACTCGGCCATCAGATCTAGTCCCGCGCCGCGGTCTAGTGCGTTGGCAGTGCACGTCTCTAGATCAAAGAATCTAAGCTCTAATGATCATGTTAACTATGTCTGAATTTCCTCCACGTCTGTTTTTGAATCAACTGTTGAAATGTAGATTAGGCGGTGTGTCTCCCTCCATGCAATTTACTAGTGTTGCCATAGGGACGCTTTGGCTTTTGCCACCCGGAAGAACGTCTATTATTGTTGTGACTTCATGATGAATTGTCGTATTGATGTTTTATTTTAGTTCAATCAAACTGTATGACTGAGTTTTGAGATAGATCTCATGATTTGATTAATTACTGATTAATTTGAAATTATTTCAGGTAGGGATGCACCGATATGATCGTTTTGGCCAATACCGATAACCGATAATTCTTTACATTTGAAAGACGATAACTGATATATTGGCTAATAAATCTAAATTAAAAGTTTGATATATTTGATAACCTGGATGCATAAACAAATGGCTACAATAGTGTTCTCATTATAATGGCATGTATATTACAGTCTCAATTATAGTTATAAATGTGCATTGCAGTTTGATCTGCGCACGCTAAAGATTAATATGATCGCCAGAAAAGCTACAATGATGCGAATGCTTAAGAGAACTTAACTCCATAGATGTGTTTTTCCACAACGCGCTCGTCGCACTTAAAGCCACAATATGTATTTTTTCCGCTTTAAAAATAGCAAAAATAACTGTATCTATGTTATATATTTCTATTAGATGTGTACTTACATTATCTCGACAGTTTCAACTTACTTTAAAATACGGAGAAATTTATAGTTTAATTCGAAGACACAGGAGGTTTAAACACTGGCGAACAAGAATTCACAACATTTTTTTGCAGGCGAGTTTTTATTATTCAGAACCATCATGGCGAACCATGCGCATCTCTAAACTGAAGTAAATAATTTATTATCTATCAGCTGAATAAATCGACCAAAATTTCCTATTGAATCGATAACGATAACATAAAAAAAAGACCATTTATCGCCCGATATTGATATGTGGTCAATATATTGTGCATCCCTAATCTCAGGTACACGTAAATTGAGAAGAAGAAAATTTCGTAACTTTCGTAGATTATAGTGACTCTAACTATACATTACTGTAAAAATAATAAATAAGAGGGACTATTATAGGATAAACTTTAAAAAAAAAAGTTTAAAAAATGTCTAAGACAGATATCATAGGTGCTTAAAAATAACAACTGCAATAGTTGTAATAGTTGTTCTCTAATAAGAGCGAATAGGTGATTTATTAAACTCGTTTAAACTCGAAGTTACTTTGCTAGACAAGGTCTGAAAAGATAATTGGGTAAATTTATATAGTGATTAATTAATGAATACATTAATTTTAGGTGTATCCAATTGCTACAACAGAGAAAGAAAAAACTTTTAAAAGGGAATTGGTTTTGGGAAACACATTTAATTATGGAATATTATTAGTCAAAGAAGTGTGATTACTGAAATGTTCCGTTCATGTATTGTCTAATGTCTGTATTTGATATCTGAGAGGTGACTGCGGGTCTAGTCTATTCTAGGAATACAGTAACAGTGCTTGCTTATTTAGCCCGGCTTCCAGAAATGAAATATGGATTTTGTTTTGTTGAGAGAGGACTTCAACACATTAAAACAAATTATGTAGACCACAGAGTTAACACCTAGACCAAGAACAATATGACCCAAACATATTCAATTTAAACTAAAAATTAGTCTGATCAGTTTAGATATTTTGGAAATAGAGTATTTGCTAATAGAGAAATATTGAAAAGCTTTCTAAATTCACAACAAAGTTACAGATTGAATGATCTGGATCAATGGATCCGTTATGAGCTATTCCGCATTGCCAAAACTTAGAGGCAGTATAACTTAAGTTATGCCTATTAGTTAATTCTGGAAAATAGGATTGTATGAAGATATAGTTAAAAAAAAAAAAAAATTGTTTGAAACAAAATAATACAATTATTGATATTAGTGTTAAGGGATAAAAATGAAAGAGTATAGAAATTATATTTTTGGTTAGATTTTTTTACACAGACACTTAAATAGATCTGTTTAGGAAAAACAATCATCTGCTTGAATTAAAAGCTAACAAAATAAGATAAAAAAAAAATCAAAATATAAAAATTAAAAGGTTAATCAGAACTATCAGCTGTTAAAGGCCGAATAGATCAATGCGATTTGAAAGATAGCTAAAGATGATGAAACTGACTCAAGGTTTTAAAGTTGTAAGGCAGTGTATTATGGTATGGTTAGTTTTACTACAGATAGAATTAAATTGCTGGAAGATAGAATGTTGGGAAGGAGATGAATAGATGAGAAGATGGTACGTGTATGTGATAACATTGGAAATTGGTTCTATTACAGCTTGGGATGTTGATTGAAGGAATATCTTGCAGGTAATTATAAAGTAAAAGATGAAAATGGTTAAAGATAACAAGTGGTATTAAAGTTACACTTAAGGGGATCATGCAGGTATGGAAAATTGATTAGGAGAATTAAAATTTAATATGGCCGCGTTTGTTTACGGCCAGAGAGGGGAACTGTGGTGGAAAATTTTAAACTGAATATTAAGCTAACCATGTTTTAAAGGAAAACTCCACCGTTTTTTGAAATATGGCTTATTCTCATTCTTTCCTACATTTAGATATGTGTGCAAATGCATTTTTGTCTCAGTGCATGCATTGTTTTAGTTTGACAGGGTCGGCGCTAGCTTAGCTTAGCACAATGAATGGATTGATTTGTTGCCAGCTAGCATGTCCTGAGTAAAAGTGATTAAAAAAAATAAACAAACCCACGTAATTACTTCTTGTGGCCTGCGTATTCACAACGAGTACAAATAGCGACGCAGATTAACACTAGGCGATTTCCTAGGCAGATATTGACTTGGGACTATATTAGGGGGAAGCACAGGCGAAGCACTGCTGCTAAGGCGAATCACTGATACTTGCGCGCAGAGACGTCACGCAACACATGAAATCCCACGACTTCCATAAACATACCGGTGTTCAGCGCGTCAAAAAGAAAAGAAAAAAAAACACAAGAAGAAAATAGCGGCGCGACCTATAACAAGTGTCTTCGCTTTAGGAGTATTTATTTTGAGAAGTTACAGCAAACATGGTAATTACCTGCATAGAAAAAGGTTGTGAGAACAAGCAAAGAACTACACGAATGTAATGTTTCACAGAGTTACATCGATTGTGGAACTGAGAAATAAATGGCTAACTTAGCTGCTCTGGAGATCTGTACATCAACGCCACTCGACAAAATAAAACAGTTTTGTTTGCGAAGAGCATTTTGCACCAGAGGACTAACGTTACCCTTGAAAAAATGGAATATGTGCCCAGAAAGACGGTAAAGTTACTACGTCTGAAAGATACGGCCGTCCCATCTATTTTCAAAGCGCAGGCAGAACAAAGTAAGTTCTTTTATTACTCTCTTCCTTATGTTTATTGGTGTCTTTATTCTGTTGTAAGATCGATGCCGAGAAGCTTTATCTAGACTACGAACGTTATGTTGAATTCTACCTGTTTAGCATGAACAACCTGTTATCGTTATAACTTACCTATATCCATTTGGTCCATTCGGCGTGGCGCGTTTTTTCCAGTTCACCTTATCACACCGGAAAAAAAATGTGTAGCTACTGCAGGATGGATCAGGATCAGTGCCGCGAAATCCTCAGTAACGTTAGCTGTGACACAACTGTGAGCGCGCTCATCTTATCTGACGCGTTGAGCCTGGCCATCGGCCCCACTCGCCACAGCACAGACACTCTATTTCAGTTGGCATAGGTTGGCATATTCCCCCACATTCAAAACACCAGTTCGTGTTGGCCCTCATCCTCACGTCCTCAGGCTGTTGAGCGATCGCAACATCCTCCTCCTCTCAGTCTATTTCTAAAGCACGCAGCTCCTCTTCTGAAAACTCTGGTTTAAATAGCTAGGTAACGTTATGGCTCTGGCTCTTGACTGTCTGAGAAGTCACCCTCTTCGTCTCTCACAAAATAAGCCATGTTCATCGCCAGTCATGTACTGTAAGGAAAATAGTCAGGTAGCTACTATTCAAGCCGGTATGTTTACGGAAGTCGTGGGATTTCATGTGTTGCGTGACGTCTCTGCGCGCAAGTATCAGTGATTCGCCTTAGCAGCAGTGCTTCGCCTGTGCTTCCCCCTAATATAGTCCCAAGTCAATATCTGCCTAGGAAATCGCCTAGTGTTAATCTGCGTCGCTATTTGTACTCGTTGTGAATACGCAGACCACAAGAAGTAATTACGTGGGTTTGTTTATTTTTTTTAAGCACTTTTACTCAGGACATGCTAGCTGGCAACAAATCAATCCATTCATTGTGCTAAGCTAAGCTAGCGCCGACCCTGTCAAACTAAAACAATGCATGCACTGAGACAAAAATGCATTTGCACACATATCTAAATGTAGGAAAGAATGAGAATAAGCCATATTTCAAAAAACGGTGGAGTTTTCCTTTAACATTTGACCTCATTTAACCAGCTAAATATCTGATACAATGTCCTAAGACATTCTGTACTTCAGATGAATGTATGTGTGTCAAACACCTGACTGTGTGTATAAATAACAAATATGGGAAATGGAACTAGACAGATGACTAAGATAGAATCATTAAAACAAAGTCTCCTCTACCCAGTAACAAAACAGTCTACCTATGAAGAACCAATGAAATTAATGTCATTACGCCATACCTCCCTATTGTATAAAAGCGGTTGTATCAGTGTTTTCGGGGGGATTCTCAATGGAATTTTTCTGAGATCCACCGGCCTTGTTTTTACTTGGGAAGTTCTCTGAGTATTGCTCGAGAACTCTCCTGGCCGTAATTAAAAGCATTGAAAGGACATTTGCTGGAGTCTGTCTGTTATTTAAGCTGCGCAGCAAGAAGAAGCTAGTTAGAATTATTAGTACCCAGCCAGACGTCGACTGTAGACGCGCTGAGGTTAAAGGATTAGTACCCAGCCAGACGTCGACTGTAGACGCGCTGAGGTAATAGGGTAGGTTTATAGCTCAGCCAGACGTCGACTGTAGACGCGTTGAGGGAAAAGTATAAGACTTGGCCAACTAGAGTGAGTATTAGTGTAGAGTAGTCAGGTTCAGGGAAAAAAGAATCTATCACAGGTAACACTGTCATTTTTTTTCTGGTCAAAATTTTGAGTTTCAATATCTCAGCTCTGGAAGGGTCTAGAGCCTCAATTTTTGCACCCAGGTCCATGTATCGTGGCCCTCTATCAGAATCCAGAGTTTTGAGAAGATTGGAGAAACTTAATTTTTCACCCCCCGAAAAAAAAAACATAAGGGGTAACACTGTCATTTTTTTTTCTGGTCAAAATTTTGAGTTTCAATATCTCAGCTCTGGAAGGGTCTAGAGCCTCAATTTTTGCACCCAGATCCATGTCTCGTGGCCCTCTATCAGAATCCAGAGTTTTGAGAAGATTGGAAAAACTTAATTTTTCACCCCCCGAAAAAAAACATAAGGGGTAACACTGTCATTTTTTTTTCTGGTCAAAATTTTGAGTTTCAATATCTCAGCTCTGGAAGGGTCTAGAGCCTCAATTTTTGCACCCAGGTCCATGTCTCGTGGCCCTCTATCAGAATCCAGAGTTTTGAGAAGATTGGAGAAACTTAATTTTTCACCCCCCGAAAAAAAACATAAGGGGTAACACTGTCATTTTTTTTTCTGGTCAAAATTTTGAGTTTCAATATCTCAGCTCTGGAAGGGTCTAGAGCCTCAATTTTTGCACCCAGATCCATGTCTCGTGGCCCTCTATCAGAATCCAGAGTTTTGAGAAGATTGGAGAAACTTAATTTTTCACCCCCCGAAAAAAAACATAAGGGGTAACACTGTCATTTTTTTTTCTGGTCAAAATTTTGAGTTTCAATATCTCAGCTCTGGAAGGGTCTAGAGCCTCAATTTTTGCACCCAGATCCATGTCTCGTGGCCCTCTATCAGAATCCAGAGTTTTAAGAAGATTGGAGAAACTTAATTTTTCACCCCCCGAAAAAAAACATAAGGGGTAACACTGTCATTTTTTTTTCTGGTCAAAATTTTGAGTTTCAATATCTCAGCTCTGGAAGGGTCTAGAGCCTCAATTTTTGCACCCAGGTCCATGTCTCGTGGCCCTCTATCAGAATCCAGAGTTTTGAGAAGATTGGAGAAACTTAATTTTTCACCCCCCGAAAAAAAACATAAGGGGTAACACTGTCATTTTTTTTTTCTGTTCAAAATTTTGAGTTTCAATATCTCAGCTCTGGAAGGGTCTAGAGCCTCAATTTTTGCACCCAGGTCCATGTCTCGTGGCCCTCTATCAGAATCCAGAGTTTTGAGAAGATTGGAGAAACTTAATTTTTCACCCCCCGAAAAAAAAACATAAGGGGTAACACTGTCATTTTTTTTCTGGTAAAAATTTTGAGTTTCAATATCTCAGCTCTGGAATGGTCTAGAGCCTCAATTTTTGCACCCAGATCCATGTCTCGTGGCCCTCTGTCAGAATCCAGAGTTTTGAGAAGATTGGAGAAACTTAATTTTTCACCCCCCGAAAAAAAAAACATAAGGGGTAACACTGTCATTTTTTTTTCTGGTCAAAATTTTGAGTTTCAATATCTCAGCTCTGGAAGGGTCTAGAGCCTCAATTTTTGCACCCAGATCCATGTATCTTGGCCCTCTATCAGAATCCAGAGTTTTGAGAAGATTGGAGAAACTTAATTTTTCACCCCCCGAAAAAAAACATAAGGGGTAACACTGTCATTTTTTTTTTCTGTTCAAAATTTTGAGTTTCAATATCTCAGCTCTGGAAGGGTCTAGAGCCTCAATTTTTGCACCCAGTTCCATGTCTCGTGGCCCTCTATCAGAATCCAGAGTTTTGAGAAGATTGGAGAAACTTAATTTTTGACCCCCCGAAAAAAAACATAAGGGGTAACACTGTCATTTTTTTTTCTGGTCAAAATTTTGAGTTTCAATATCTCAGCTCTGGAAGGGTCTAGAGCCTCAATTTTTGCACCTAGGTCTATGTCTCGTGGCCCTCTATAAGAATCCAGAGTTTTGAGAAGATTGGAGAAACTTAATTTTTCACCCCCCGAAAAAAAACATAAGGGGTAACACTGTCATTTTTTTTTCTGGTCAAAATTTTGAGTTTCAATATCTCAGCTCTGGAAGGGTCTAGAGCCTCAATTTTTGCACCCAGATCCATGTCTTGTGGCCCTCTATCAGAATCCAGAGTTTTGAGAAGATTGGAGAAACTTAATTTTTCACCCCCCGAAAAAAAACATAAGGGGTAACACTGTCATTTTTTTTTCTGGTCAAAATTTTGAGTTTCAATATCTCAGCTCTGGAAGGGTCTAGAGCCTCAATTTTTGCACCCAGGTCCATGTATCGTGGCCCTCTATCAGAATCCAGAGTTTTGAGAAGATTGGAGAAACTTAATTTTTCACCCCCCGAAAAAAAACATAAGGGGTAACACTGTCATTTTTTTTTCTGGTCAAAATTTTGAGTTTCAATATCTCAGCTCTGGAAGGGTCTAGAGCCTCAATTTTTGCACCCAGATCCATGTCTCGTGGCCCTCTATCAGAATCCAGAGTTTTGAGAAGATTGGAGAAACTTAATTATTCACCCCCCGAAAAAAAACATAAGGGGTAACACTGTCATTTTTTTTTCTGGTCAAAATTTTGAGTTTCAATATCTCAGCTCTGGAAGGGTCTAGAGCCTCAATTTTTGCACCCAGGTCCATGTCTTGTGGCCCTCTATCAGAATCCAGAGTTTTGAGAAGATTGGAGAAACTTAATTTTTCACCCCCCGAAAAAAAACATAAGGGGTAACACTGTCATTTTTTTTTCTGGTCAAAATTTTGAGTTTCAATATCTCAGCTCTGGAAGGGTCTAGAGCCTCAATTTTTGCACCCAGGTCCATGTATCGTGGCCCTCTATCAGAATCCAGAGTTTTGAGAAGATTGGAGAAACTTAATTTTTCACCCTCCGAAAAAAAACATAAGGGGTAACACTGTCATTTTTTTTTCTGGTCAAAATTTTGAGTTTCAATATCTCAGCTCTGGAAGGGTCTAGAGCCTCAATTTTTGCACCCAGGTCCATGTCTCGTGGCCCTCTATCAGAATCCAGAGTTTTGAGAAGATTGGAGAAACTTAATTTTTCACCCCCCGAAAAAAACAAAAGGGGTAACAGTGTCATTTTTTTTTCTGGTCAAAATTTTGAGTTTCAATATCTCAGCTCTGGAAGGGTCTAGAGCCTCAATTTTTGCACCCAGATCCATGTCTTGTGGCCCTCTATCAGAATCCAGAGTTTTGAGAAGATTGCAGAAACTTAATTTTTCACCCCCCGAAAAAAAACATAAGGGGTAACACTGTCATTTTTTTTTCTGGTCAAAATTTTGAGTTTCAATATCTCAGCTCTGGAAGGGTCTAGAGCCTCAATTTTTGCACCCAGGTCCATGTATCGTGGCTCTCTATCAGAATCCAGAGTTTTGAGAAGATTGGAGAAACTTAATTTTTCACCCCCCGAAAAAAAAAACATAAGGGGTAACACTGTCATTTTTTTTTCTGGTCAAAATTTTGAGTTTCAATATCTCAGCTCTGGAAGGGTCTAGAGCCTCAATTTTTGCACCCAGATCCATGTCTCGTGGCCCTCTATCAGAATCCAGAGTTTTGAGAAGATTGGAGAAACTTAATTATTCACCCCCCGAAAAAAAACATAAGGGGTAACACTGTCATTTTTTTTTCTGGTCAAAATTTTGAGTTTCAATATCTCAGCTCTGGAAGGGTCTAGAGCCTCAATTTTTGCACCCAGGTCCATGTCTTGTGGCCCTCTATCAGAATCCAGAGTTTTGAGAAGATTGGAGAAACTTAATTTTTCACCCCCCGAAAAAAAACATAAGGGGTAACACTGTCATTTTTTTTCTGGTCAAAATTTTGAGTTTCAATATCTCAGCTCTGGAAGGGTCTAGAGCCTCAATTTTTGCACCCAGGTCCATGTCTCGTGGCCCTCTATCAGAATCCAGAGTTTTGAGAAGATTGGAGAAACTTAATTTTTCACCCCCCGAAAAAAAACATAAGGGGTAACACTGTCATTTTTTTTTCTGGTCAAAATTTTGAGTTTCAATATCTCAGCTCTGGAAGGGTCTAGAGCCTCAATTTTTGCACCCAGGTCCATGTATCGTGGCCCTCTATCAGAATCCAGAGTTTTGAGAAGATTGGAGAAACTTAATTTTTCACCCCCCGAAAAAAAAACATAAGGGGTAACACTGTCATTTTTTTTTCTGGTCAAAATTTTGAGTTTCAATATCTCAGCTCTGGAAGGGTCTAGAGCCTCAATTTTTGCACCCAGATCCATGTCTCGTGGCCCTCTATCAGAATCCAGAGTTTTGAGAAGATTGGAGAAACTTAATTTTTCACCCCCCGAAAAAAAACATAAGGGGTAACACTGTCATTTTTTTTTCTGGTCAAAATTTTGAGTTTCAATATCTCAGCTCTGGAAGGGTCTAGAGCCTCAATTTTTGCACCCAGGTCCATGTCTTGTGGCCCTCTATCAGAATCCAGAGTTTTGAGAAGATTGGAGAAACTTAATTTTTCACCCCCCGAAAAAAAAACATAAGGGGTAACACTGTCATTTTTTTTTTGGTCAAAATTTTGAGTTTCAATATCTCAGCTCTGGAAGGGTCTAGAGCCTCAATTTTTGCACCCAGGTCCATGTATCGTGGCCCTCTATCAGAATCCAGAGTTTTGAGAAGATTGGAGAAACTTAATTTTTCACCCCCCGAAAAAAAAACATAAGGGGTAACACTGTCATTTTTTTTTCTGGTCAAAATTTTGAGTTTCAATATCTCAGCTCTGGAAGGGTCTAGAGCCTCAATTTTTGCACCCAGATCCATGTCTCGTGGCCCTCTATCAGAATCCAGAGTTTTGAGAAGATTGGAGAAACTTAATTTTTCACCCCCCGAAAAAAAACATAAGGGGTAACACTGTCATTTTTTTTTTCTGGTCAAAATTTTGAGTTTCAATATCTCAGCTCTGGAAGGGTCTAGAGCCTCAATTTTTGCACCCAGGTCCATGTCTCGTGGCCCTCTATCAGAATCCAGAGTTTTGAGAAGATTGGAGAAACTTAATTTTTCACCCCCCGAAAAAAAACATAAGGGGTAACACTGTCATTTTTTTTTCTGGTCAAAATTTTGAGTTTCAATATCTCAGCTCTGGAAGGGTCTAGAGCCTCAATTTTTGCACCCAGATCCATGTCTCGTGGCCCTCTATCAGAATCCAGAGTTTTGAGAAGATTGGAGAAACTTAATTTTTCACCCCCCGAAAAAAAACATAAGGGGTAACACTGTCATTTTTTTTCCGGTAAAAATTTTGAGTTTCAATATCTCAGCTCTGGAAGGGTCTAGAGCCTCAATTTTTGCACCCAGATCCATGTCTCGTGGCCCTCTATCAGAATCCAGAGTTTTAAGAAGATTGGAGAAACTTAATTTTTCACCCCCCGAAAAAAAACATAAGGGGTAACACTGTCATTTTTTTTTCTGGTCAAAATTTTGAGTTTCAATATCTCAGCTCTGGAAGGGTCTAGAGCCTCAATTTTTGCACCCAGGTCCATGTCTCGTGGCCCTCTATCAGAATCCAGAGTTTTGAGAAGATTGGAGAAACTTAATTTTTCACCCCCCGAAAAAAAACATAAGGGGTAACACTGTCATTTTTTTTTCTGTTCAAAATTTTGAGTTTCAATATCTCAGCTCTGGAAGGGTCTAGAGCCTCAATTTTTGCACCCAGGTCCATGTCTCGTGGCCCTCTATCAGAATCCAGAGTTTTGAGAAGATTGGAGAAACTTAATTTTTCACCCCCCGAAAAAAACATAAGGGGTAACACTGTCATTTTTTTTCTGGTAAAAATTTTGAGTTTCAATATCTCAGCTCTGGAATGGTCTAGAGCCTCAATTTTTGCACCCAGATCCATGTCTCGTGGCCCTCTGTCAGAATCCAGAGTTTTGAGAAGATTGGAGAAACTTAATTTTTCACCCCCCGAAAAAAAACATAAGGGGTAACACTGTCATTTTTTTTTCTGGTCAAAATTTTGAGTTTCAATATCTCAGCTCTGGAAGGGTCTAGAGCCTCAATTTTTGCACCCAGGTCCATGTCTCGTGGCCCTCTATCAGAATCCAGAGTTTTGAGAAGATTGGAGAAACTTAATTTTTCACCCCCCGAAAAAAAAACATAAGGGGTAACACTGTCGTTTTTTTTTTCTGGTCAAAATTTTGAGTTTCAATATCTCAGCTCTGGAAGGGTCTAGAGCCTCAATTTTTGCACCCAGGTCCATGTATCGTGGCCCTCTATCAGAATCCAGAGTTTTGAGAAGATTGGAGAAACTTAATTTTTCACCCCCCGAAAAAAAACATAAGGGGTAACACTGTCATTTTTTTTTCTGGTCAAAATTTTGAGTTTCAATATCTCAGCTCTGGAAGGGTCTAGAGCCTCAATTTTTGCACCCAGGTCCATGTCTCGTGGCCCTCTATCAGAATCCAGAGTTTTGAGAAGATTGGAGAAACTTAATTTTTCACCCCCCGAAAAAAAAACATAAGGGGTAACACTGTCATTTTTTTTTCTGGTCAAAATTTTGAGTTTCAATATCTCAGCTCTGGAAGGGTCTAGAGCCTCAATTTTTGCACCCAGATCCATGTCTCGTGGCCCTCTATCAGAATCCAGAGTTTTGAGAAGATTGGAGAAACTTAATTTTTCACCCCCCGAAAAAAAAACATAAGGGGTAACACTGTCATTTTTTTTTCTGGTAAAAATTTTGAGTTTCAATATCTCAGCTCTGGAAGGGTCTAGAGCCTCAATTTTTGCACCCAGATCCATGTCTCGTGGCCCTCTATCAGAATCCAGAGTTTTAAGAAGATTGGAGAAACTTAATTTTTCACCCCCCGAAAAAAAACATAAGGGGTAACACTGTCATTTTTTTTTCTGTTCAAAATTTTGAGTTTCAATATCTCAGCTCTGGAAGGGTCTAGAGCCTCAATTTTTGCACCCAGGTCCATGTCTCGTGGCCCTCTATCAGAATCCAGAGTTTTGAGAAGATTGGAGAAACTTAATTTTTCACCCCCCGAAAAAAAACATAAGGGGTAACACTGTCATTTTTTTTCTGGTAAAAATTTTGAGTTTCAATATCTCAGCTCTGGAATGGTCTAGAGCCTCAATTTTTGCACCCAGATCCATGTCTCGTGGCCCTCTGTCAGAATCCAGAGTTTTGAGAAGATTGGAGAAACTTAATTTTTCACCCCCCGAAAAAAAACATAAGGGGTAACACTGTCATTTTTTTTTCTGGTCAAAATTTTGAGTTTCAATATCTCAGCTCTGGAAGGGTCTAGAGCCTCAATTTTTGCACCCAGGTCCATGTATCGTGGCCCTCTATCAGAATCCAGAGTTTTGAGAAGATTGGAGAAACTTAATTTTTCACCCCCCGAAAAAAAACATAAGGGGTAACACTGTCATTTTTTTTTCTGGTCAAAATTTTGAGTTTCAATATCTCAGCTCTGGAAGGGTCTAGAGCCTCAATTTTTGCACCCAGGTCCATGTCTCGTGGCCCTCTATCAGAATCCAGAGTTTTGAGAAGATTGGAGAAACTTAATTTTTCACCCCCCGAAAAAAACATAAGGGGTAACACTGTCATTTTTTTTCTGGTCAAAATTTTGAGTTTCAATATCTCAGCTCTGGAGGGGTCTAGAGCCTCAATTTTTGCACCCAGGTCCATGTATCGCTGCCCTCTATCAGAATCCAGAGTTTTGAGAAGATTGGAGAAACTTAATTTTTCACCCCCCGAAAAAAAAACATAAGGGGTAACACTGTCATTTTTTTTCTGGTCAAAATTTTGAATTTCAATATCTCAGCGCTGGAAGGGTCTAGAGCCTCAATTTTGCACCCAGGTCCATGTCTCGTGGCCCTCTATCAGAATCCAGAGTTTCGAGAAGATTGGAGAAACTTAATTTTTCACCCCCCGAAAAAAAAACATAAGGGGTAACACTGTCATTTTTTTTTTCTGGTCAAAATTTTGAGTTTCACTATCTCAGCTCTGGAAGGGTCTAGAGCCTCAATTTTTGCACCCAGGTCCATGTCTCGTGGCCCTCTATCAGAATCCAGAGTTTTGAGAAGATTGGAGAAACTTAATTTTTCACCCCCCGAAAAAAAACATAAGGGGTAACACTGTCATTTTTTTTTCTGGTCAAAATTTTGAGTTTCAATATCTCAGCTCTGGAAGGGTCTAGAGCCTCAATTTTTGCACCCAGGTCCATGTATCGTGGCCCTCTATCAGAATCCAGAGTTTTGAGAAGATTGGAGAATCTTAATTTTTCACCCCCCGAAAAAAAACATAAGGGGTAACACTGTCATTTTTTTTTCTGGTCAAAATTTTGAGTTTCAATATCTCAGCTCTGGAAGGGTCTAGAGCCTCAATTTTTGCACCCAGGTCCATGTCTTGTGGCCCTCTATCAGAATCCAGAGTTTTGAGAAGATTGGAGAAACTTAATTTTTCACCCCCCGAAAAAAAATATAAGGGGTAACACTGTCATTTTTTTTTGGTAAAAATTTTGAGTTTCAATATCTCAGCTCTGGAAGGGTCTAGAGCCTCAATTTTTGAACCCAGGTCCATGTCTTGTGGCCCTCTATCAGAATCCAGAGTTTTGAGAAGATTGGAGAAACTTAATTTTTCACCCCCCGAAAAAAAAAAACATAAGGGGTAGCACTGTCATTTTGTTTCTGGTCAAAATTTTGAGTTTCAATATCTCAGCTCTGGAAGGGTCTAGAGCCTCAATTTTTGCACCCAGGTCCATGTCTTGTGGCCCTCTATCAGAATCCAGAGTTTTGAGAAGATTGGAGAAACTTAATTTTTCACCCCCCGAAAAAAAATATAAGGGGTAACACTGTCATTTTTTTTTCTGGTCAAAATTTTGAGTTTCAATATCTCAGCTCTGGAAGGGTCTAGAGCCTCAATTTTTGCACCCAGGTCCATGTCTTGTGGCCCTCTATCAGAATCCAGAGTTTTGAGAAGATTGGAGAAACTTAATTTTTCACCCCCCGAAAAAAAACATAAGGGGTAACACTGTCATTTTTTTTTTCTGTTCAAAATTTTGAGTTTCAATATCTCAGCTCTGGAAGGGTCTAGAGCCTCAATTTTTGCACCCAGTTCCATGTCTCGTGGCCCTCTATCAGAATCCAGAGTTTTGAGAAGATTGGAGAAACTTAATTTTTCACCCCCCCAAAAAAAACATAAGGGGTAACACTGTCATTTTTTTTTCTGGTCAAAATTTTGAGTTTCAATATCTCAGCTCTGGAAGGGTCTAGAGCCTCAATTTTTGCACCTAGGTCTATGTCTCGTGGCCCTCTATAAGAATCCAGAGTTTTGAGAAGATTGGAGAAACTTAATTTTTCACCCCCCGAAAAAAAACATAAGGGGTAACACTGTCATTTTTTTTTCTGGTCAAAATTTTGAGTTTCAATATCTCAGCTCTGGAAGGGTCTAGAGCCTCAATTTTTGCACCCAGGTCCATGTCTCGTGGCCCTCTATCAGAATCCAGAGTTTTGAGAAGATTGGAGAAACTTAATTTTTCACCCCCCGAAAAAAAACATAAGGGGTAACACTGTCATTTTTTTTTCTGGTCAAAATTTTGAGTTTCAATATCTCAGCTCTGGAAGGGTCTAGAGCCTCAATTTTTGCACCCAGGTCCATGTATCGTGGCCCTCTATCAGAATCCAGAGTTTTGAGAAGATTGGAGAAACTTAATTTTTGACCCCCCGAAAAAAAACATAAGGGGTAACACTGTCATTTTTTTTTCTGGTCAAAATTTTGAGTTTCAATATCTCAGCTCTGGAAGGGTCTAGAGCCTCAATTTTTGCACCTAGGTCTATGTCTCGTGGCCCTCTATCAGAATCCAGAGTTTTGAGAAGATTGGAGAAACTTAATTTTTCACCCTCCGAAAAAAAACATAAGGGGTAACACTGTCATTTTTTTTTCTGGTCAAAATTTTGAGTTTCAATATCTCAGCTCTGGAAGGGTCTAGAGCCTCAATTTTTGCACCCAGGTCCATGTCTCGTGGCCCTCTATCAGAATCCAGAGTTTTGAGAAGATTGGAGAAACTTAATTTTTCACCCCCCGAAAAAAACATAAGGGGTAACAGTGTCATTTTTTTTTCTGGTCAAAATTTTGAGTTTCAATATCTCAGCTCTGGAAGGGTCTAGAGCCTCAATTTTTGCACCCAGATCCATGTCTTGTGGCCCTCTATCAGAATCCAGAGTTTTGAGAAGATTGGAGAAACTTAATTTTTCACCCCCCGAAAAAAAACATAAGGGGTAACACTGTCATTTTTTTTTTCTGGTCAAAATTTTGAGTTTCAATATCTCAGCTCTGGAAGGGTCTAGAGCCTCAATTTTTGCACCCAGGTCGATGTCTCGTGGCCCTCTATCAGAATCCAGAGTTTTGAGAAGATTGGAGAAACTTAATTTTTCACCCCCCGAAAAAAAACATAAGGGGTAACACTGTCATTTTTTTTTCTGGTCAAAATTTTGAGTTTCAATATCTCAGCTCTGGAAGGGTCTAGAGCCTCAATTTTTGCACCCAGATCCATGTCTCGTGGCCCTCTATCAGAATCCAGAGTTTTGAGAAGATTGGAGAAACTTAATTATTCACCCCCCGAAAAAAAACATAAGGGGTAACACTGTCATTTTTTTTTCTGGTCAAAATTTTGAGTTTCAATATCTCAGCTCTGGAAGGGTCTAGAGCCTCAATTTTTGCACCCAGGTCCATGTCTTGTGGCCCTCTATCAGAATCCAGAGTTTTGAGAAGATTGGAGAAACTTAATTTTTCACCCCCCGAAAAAAAACATAAGGGGTAACACTGTCATTTTTTTTTCTGGTCAAAATTTTGAGTTTCAATATCTCAGCTCTGGAAGGGTCTAGAGCCTCAATTTTTGCACCCAGGTCCATGTATCGTGGCCCTCTATCAGAATCCAGAGTTTTGAGAAGATTGGAGAAACTTAATTTTTCACCCTCCGAAAAAAAACATAAGGGGTAACACTGTCATTTTTTTTTCTGGTCAAAATTTTGAGTTTCAATATCTCAGCTCTGGAAGGGTCTAGAGCCTCAATTTTTGCACCCAGGTCCATGTCTCGTGGCCCTCTATCAGAATCCAGAGTTTTGAGAAGATTGGAGAAACTTAATTTTTCACCCCCCGAAAAAAACATAAGGGGTAACAGTGTCATTTTTTTTTCTGGTCAAAATTTTGAGTTTCAATATCTCAGCTCTGGAAGGGTCTAGAGCCTCAATTTTTGCACCCAGGTCCATGTATCGCTGCCCTCTATCAGAATCCAGAGTTTTGAGAAGATTGGAGAAACTTAATTTTTCACCCCCCGAAAAAAAAACATAAGGGGTAACACTGTCATTTTTTTTCTGGTCAAAATTTTGAATTTCAATATCTCAGCGCTGGAAGGGTCTAGAGCCTCAATTTTGCACCCAGGTCCATGTCTCGTGGCCCTCTATCAGAATCCAGAGTTTCGAGAAGATTGGAGAAACTTAATTTTTCACCCCCCGAAAAAAAAACATAAGGGGTAACACTGTCATTTTTTTTTTCTGGTCAAAATTTTGAGTTTCACTATCTCAGCTCTGGAAGGGTCTAGAGCCTCAATTTTTGCACCCAGGTCCATGTCTCGTGGCCCTCTATCAGAATCCAGAGTTTTGAGAAGATTGGAGAAACTTAATTTTTCACCCCCCGAAAAAAAACATAAGGGGTAACACTGTCATTTTTTTTTCTGGTCAAAATTTTGAGTTTCAATATCTCAGCTCTGGAAGGGTCTAGAGCCTCAATTTTTGCACCCAGGTCCATGTATCGTGGCCCTCTATCAGAATCCAGAGTTTTGAGAAGATTGGAGAATCTTAATTTTTCACCCCCCGAAAAAAAACATAAGGGGTAACACTGTCATTTTTTTTTCTGGTCAAAATTTTGAGTTTCAATATCTCAGCTCTGGAAGGGTCTAGAGCCTCAATTTTTGCACCCAGGTCCATGTCTTGTGGCCCTCTATCAGAATCCAGAGTTTTGAGAAGATTGGAGAAACTTAATTTTTCACCCCCCGAAAAAAAATATAAGGGGTAACACTGTCATTTTTTTTTGGTAAAAATTTTGAGTTTCAATATCTCAGCTCTGGAAGGGTCTAGAGCCTCAATTTTTGAACCCAGGTCCATGTCTTGTGGCCCTCTATCAGAATCCAGAGTTTTGAGAAGATTGGAGAAACTTAATTTTTCACCCCCCGAAAAAAAAAAACATAAGGGGTAGCACTGTCATTTTGTTTCTGGTCAAAATTTTGAGTTTCAATATCTCAGCTCTGGAAGGGTCTAGAGCCTCAATTTTTGCACCCAGGTCCATGTCTTGTGGCCCTCTATCAGAATCCAGAGTTTTGAGAAGATTGGAGAAACTTAATTTTTCACCCCCCGAAAAAAAATATAAGGGGTAACACTGTCATTTTTTTTTCTGGTCAAAATTTTGAGTTTCAATATCTCAGCTCTGGAAGGGTCTAGAGCCTCAATTTTTGCACCCAGGTCCATGTCTTGTGGCCCTCTATCAGAATCCAGAGTTTTGAGAAGATTGGAGAAACTTAATTTTTCACCCCCCGAAAAAAAACATAAGGGGTAACACTGTCATTTTTTTTTTCTGTTCAAAATTTTGAGTTTCAATATCTCAGCTCTGGAAGGGTCTAGAGCCTCAATTTTTGCACCCAGTTCCATGTCTCGTGGCCCTCTATCAGAATCCAGAGTTTTGAGAAGATTGGAGAAACTTAATTTTTCACCCCCCCAAAAAAAACATAAGGGGTAACACTGTCATTTTTTTTTCTGGTCAAAATTTTGAGTTTCAATATCTCAGCTCTGGAAGGGTCTAGAGCCTCAATTTTTGCACCTAGGTCTATGTCTCGTGGCCCTCTATAAGAATCCAGAGTTTTGAGAAGATTGGAGAAACTTAATTTTTCACCCCCCGAAAAAAAACATAAGGGGTAACACTGTCATTTTTTTTTCTGGTCAAAATTTTGAGTTTCAATATCTCAGCTCTGGAAGGGTCTAGAGCCTCAATTTTTGCACCCAGGTCCATGTCTCGTGGCCCTCTATCAGAATCCAGAGTTTTGAGAAGATTGGAGAAACTTAATTTTTCACCCCCCGAAAAAAAACATAAGGGGTAACACTGTCATTTTTTTTTCTGGTCAAAATTTTGAGTTTCAATATCTCAGCTCTGGAAGGGTCTAGAGCCTCAATTTTTGCACCCAGGTCCATGTATCGTGGCCCTCTATCAGAATCCAGAGTTTTGAGAAGATTGGAGAAACTTAATTTTTGACCCCCCGAAAAAAAACATAAGGGGTAACACTGTCATTTTTTTTTCTGGTCAAAATTTTGAGTTTCAATATCTCAGCTCTGGAAGGGTCTAGAGCCTCAATTTTTGCACCTAGGTCTATGTCTCGTGGCCCTCTATCAGAATCCAGAGTTTTGAGAAGATTGGAGAAACTTAATTTTTCACCCTCCGAAAAAAAACATAAGGGGTAACACTGTCATTTTTTTTTCTGGTCAAAATTTTGAGTTTCAATATCTCAGCTCTGGAAGGGTCTAGAGCCTCAATTTTTGCACCCAGGTCCATGTCTCGTGGCCCTCTATCAGAATCCAGAGTTTTGAGAAGATTGGAGAAACTTAATTTTTCACCCCCCGAAAAAAACATAAGGGGTAACAGTGTCATTTTTTTTTCTGGTCAAAATTTTGAGTTTCAATATCTCAGCTCTGGAAGGGTCTAGAGCCTCAATTTTTGCACCCAGATCCATGTCTTGTGGCCCTCTATCAGAATCCAGAGTTTTGAGAAGATTGGAGAAACTTAATTTTTCACCCCCCGAAAAAAAACATAAGGGGTAACACTGTCATTTTTTTTTCTGGTCAAAATTTTGAGTTTCAATATCTCAGCTCTGGAAGGGTCTAGAGCCTCAATTTTTGCACCCAGGTCCATGTCTCGTGGCCCTCTATCAGAATCCAGAGTTTTGAGAAGATTGGAGAAACTTAATTTTTCACCCCCCGAAAAAAAACATAAGGGGTAACACTGTCATTTTTTTTTCTGGTCAAAATTTTGAGTTTCAATATCTCAGCTCTGGAAGGGTCTAGAGCCTCAATTTTTGCACCCAGATCCATGTCTCGTGGCCCTCTATCAGAATCCAGAGTTTTGAGAAGATTGGAGAAACTTAATTATTCACCCCCCGAAAAAAAACATAAGGGGTAACACTGTCATTTTTTTTTCTGGTCAAAATTTTGAGTTTCAATATCTCAGCTCTGGAAGGGTCTAGAGCCTCAATTTTTGCACCCAGGTCCATGTCTTGTGGCCCTCTATCAGAATCCAGAGTTTTGAGAAGATTGGAGAAACTTAATTTTTCACCCCCCGAAAAAAAACATAAGGGGTAACACTGTCATTTTTTTTTCTGGTCAAAATTTTGAGTTTCAATATCTCAGCTCTGGAAGGGTCTAGAGCCTCAATTTTTGCACCCAGGTCCATGTATCGTGGCCCTCTATCAGAATCCAGAGTTTTGAGAAGATTGGAGAAACTTAATTTTTCACCCTCCGAAAAAAAACATAAGGGGTAACACTGTCATTTTTTTTTCTGGTCAAAATTTTGAGTTTCAATATCTCAGCTCTGGAAGGGTCTAGAGCCTCAATTTTTGCACCCAGGTCCATGTCTCGTGGCCCTCTATCAGAATCCAGAGTTTTGAGAAGATTGGAGAAACTTAATTTTTCACCCCCCGAAAAAAACATAAGGGGTAACAGTGTCATTTTTTTTTCTGGTCAAAATTTTGAGTTTCAATATCTCAGCTCTGGAAGGGTCTAGAGCCTCAATTTTTGCACCCAGATCCATGTCTTGTGGCCCTCTATCAGAATCCAGAGTTTTGAGAAGATTGGAGAAACTTAATTTTTCACCCCCCGAAAAAAAACATAAGGGGTAACACTGTCATTTTTTTTTCTGGTCAAAATTTTGAGTTTCAATATCTCAGCTCTGGAAGGGTCTAGAGCCTCAATTTTTGCACCCAGGTCCATGTATCGTGGCTCTCTATCAGAATCCAGAGTTTTGAGAAGATTGGAGAAACTTAATTTTTCACCCCCCGAAAAAAAAACATAAGGGGTAACACTGTCATTTTTTTTTCTGGTCAAAATTTTGAGTTTCAATATCTCAGCTCTGGAAGGGTCTAGAGCCTCAATTTTTGCACCCAGATCCATGTCTCGTGGCCCTCTATCAGAATCCAGAGTTTTGAGAAGATTGGAGAAACTTAATTATTCACCCCCCGAAAAAAAACATAAGGGGTAACACTGTCATTTTTTTTTCTGGTCAAAATTTTGAGTTTCAATATCTCAGCTCTGGAAGGGTCTAGAGCCTCAATTTTTGCACCCAGGTCCATGTCTTGTGGCCCTCTATCAGAATCCAGAGTTTTGAGAAGATTGGAGAAACTTAATTTTTCACCCCCCGAAAAAAAACATAAGGGGTAACACTGTCATTTTTTTTTCTGGTCAAAATTTTGAGTTTCAATATCTCAGCTCTGGAAGGGTCTAGAGCCTCAATTTTTGCACCCAGGTCCATGTCTTGTGGCCCTCTATCAGAATCCAGAGTTTTGAGAAGATTGGAGAAACTTAATTTTTCACCCCCCGAAAAAAACATAAGTGGTAACACTGTCATTTTTTTTTCTGGTCAAAATTTTGAGTTTCAATATCTCAGCTCTGGAAGGGTCAAGAGCCTCAATTTTTGCACCCAGACCCATGTCTTGTGGCCCTCTATCAGAATCCAGAGTTTTGAGAAGATTGGAGAAACTTAATTTTTCACCCCCCGAAAAAAAACATAAGGGGTAACACTGTCATTTTTTTTTCTGGTCAAAATTTTGAGTTTCAATATCTCATTTCTGGAAGGGTCTAGAGCCTCAATTTTTGCACCCAGGTCCATGTATCGTGGCCCTCTATCAGAATCCAGAGTTTTGAGAAGATTGGAGAAACTTAATTTTTCACCCCCCGAAAAAAAAACATAAGGGGTAACACTGTCATTTTTTTTCTGGTCAAAATTTTGAGTTTCAATATCTCAGCTCTGGAAGGGTCTAGAGCCTCAATTTTTGCACCCAGGTCCATGTCTTGTGGCCCTCTATCAGAATCCAGAGTTTTGAGAAGATTGGAGAAACTTAATTTTTCACCCCCCGAAAAAAAAATATAAGGGGTAACACTGTCATTTTTTTTCTGGTCAAAATTTTGAGTTTCAATATCTCAGCTCTGGAAGGGTCTAGAGCCTCAATTTTTGCACCCAGGTCCATGTCTCGTGGCCCTCTATCAGAATCCAGAGTTTTGAGAAGATTGGAGAAACTTAATTTTTCACCCCCCGAAAAAAAAACATAAGGGGTAACACTGTCATTTTTTTTTCTGTTCAAAATTTTGAGTTTCAATATCTCAGCTCTGGAAGGGTCTAGAGCCTCAATTTTTGCACCCAGGTCCATGTCTCGTGGCCCTCTATCAGAATCCAGAGTTTTGAGAAGATTGGAGAAACTTAATTTTTCACCCCCCGAAAAAAAACATAAGGGGTAACTGTCATTTTTTTTCTGGTAAAAATTTTGAGTTTCAATATCTCAGCTCTGGAATGGTCTAGAGCCTCAATTTTTGCACCCAGATCCATGTCTCGTGGCCCTCTGTCAGAATCCAGAGTTTTGAGAAGATTGGAGAAACTTAATTTTTCACCCCCCGAAAAAAAACATAAGGGGTAACACTGTCATTTTTTTTTCTGGTCAAAATTTTGAGTTTCAATATCTCAGCTCTGGAAGGGTCTAGAGCCTCAATTTTTGCACCCAGGTCCATGTCTCGTGGCCCTCTATCAGAATCCAGAGTTTTGAGAAGATTGGAGAAACTTAATTTTTCACCCCCCGAAAAAAAAACATAAGGGGTAACACTGTCATTTTTTTTTCTGGTCAAAATTTTGAGTTTCAATATCTCAGCTCTGGAAGGGTCTAGAGCCTCAATTTTTGCACCCAGGTCCATGTATCGTGGCTCTCTATCAGAATCCAGAGTTTTGAGAAGATTGGAGAAACTTAATTTTTCACCCCCCGAAAAAAAAAACATAAGGGGTAACACTGTCATTTTTTTTTCTGGTCAAAATTTTGAGTTTCAATATCTCAGCTCTGGAAGGGTCTAGAGCCTCAATTTTTGCACCCAGATCCATGTCTCGTGGCCCTCTATCAGAATCCAGAGTTTTGAGAAGATTGGAGAAACTTAATTATTCACCCCCCGAAAAAAAACATAAGGGGTAACACTGTCATTTTTTTTTCTGGTCAAAATTTTGAGTTTCAATATCTCAGCTCTGGAAGGGTCTAGAGCCTCAATTTTTGCACCCAGGTCCATGTCTTGTGGCCCTCTATCAGAATCCAGAGTTTTGAGAAGATTGGAGAAACTTAATTTTTCACCCCCCGAAAAAAAACATAAGGGGTAACACTGTCATTTTTTTTTCTGGTCAAAATTTTGAGTTTCAATATCTCAGCTCTGGAAGGGTCTAGAGCCTCAATTTTTGCACCCAGGTCCATGTCTTGTGGCCCTCTATCAGAATCCAGAGTTTTGAGAAGATTGGAGAAACTTAATTTTTCACCCCCCGAAAAAAAAACATAAGGGGTAACACTGTCATTTTTTTTCTGGTCAAAATTTTGAGTTTCAATATCTCAGCTCTGGAAGGGTCTAGAGCCTCAATTTTTGCACCCAGGTCCATGTCTCGTGGCCCTCTATCAGAATCCAGAGTTTTGAGAAGATTGGAGAAACTTAATTTTTCACCCCCCGAAAAAAACATAAGGGGTAACACTGTCATTTTTTTTTCTGGTCAAAATTTTGAGTTTCAATATCTCAGCTCTGGAAGGGTCAAGAGCCTCAATTTTTGCACCCAGATCCATGTCTTGTGGCCCTCTATCAGAATCCAGAGTTTTGAGAAGATTGGAGAAACTTAATTTTTCACCCCCCGAAAAAAAACATAAGGGGTAACACTGTCATTTTTTTTTCTGGTCAAAATTTTGAGTTTCAATATCTCAGCTCTGGAAGGGTCTAGAGCCTCAATTTTTGCACCCAGGTCCATGTATCGTGACCCTCTATCAGAATCCAGAGTTTTGAGAAGATTGGAGAAACTTAATTTTTCACCCCCCGAAAAAAAAACATAAGGGGTAACACTGACATTTTTTTTTCTGGTCAAAATTTTGAGTTTCAATATCTCAGCTCTGGAAGGGTCTAGAGCCTCAATTTTTGCACCCAGATCCATGTCTCGTGGCCCTCTATCAGAATCCAGAGTTTTGAGAAGATTGGAGAAACTTAATTTTTCACCCCCCGAAAAAAAACATAAGGGGTAACACTGTCATTTTTTTTTCTGGTCAAAATTTTGAGTTTCAATATCTCAGCTCTGGAAGGGTCTAGAGCCTCAAATTTTGCACCCAGGTCCACGTCTTGTGGCCCTCTATCAGAATCCAGAGTTTTGAGAAGATTGGAGAAACTTAATTATTCACCCCCCGAAAAAAAACATAAGGGGTAACACTGTCATTTTTTTTTTCTGGTCAAAATTTTGAGTTTCAATATCTCAGCTCTGGAAGGGTCTAGAGCCTCAATTTTTGCACCCAGGTCCATGTCTTGTGGCCCTCTATCAGAATCCAGAGTTTTGAGAAGATTGGAGAAACTTAATTTTTCACCCCCCGAAAAAAAACATAAGGGGTAACACTGTCATTTTTTTTTCTGGTCAAAATTTTGAGTTTCAATATCTCAGCTCTGGAAGGGTCTAGAGCCTCAATTTTTGCACCCAGGTCCATGTCTTGTGGCCCTCTATCAGAATCCAGAGTTTTGAGAAGATTGGAGAAACTTAATTTTTCACCCCCCGAAAAAAACATAAGGGGTAACACTGTCATTTTTTTTTCTGGTCAAAATTTTGAGTTTCAATATCTCAGCTCTGGAAGGGTCAAGAGCCTCAATTTTTGCACCCAGACCCATGTCTTGTGGCCCTCTATCAGAATCCAGAGTTTTGAGAAGATTGGAGAAACTTAATTTTTCACCCCCCGAAAAAAAACATAAGGGGTAACACTGTCATTTTTTTTTCTGGTCAAAATTTTGAGTTTCAATATCTCAGCTCTGGAAGGGTCTAGAGCCTCAATTTTTGCACCCAGGTCCATGTATCGTGGCCCTCTATCAGAATCCAGAGTTTTGAGAAGATTGGAGAAACTTAATTTTTCACCCCCCGAAAAAAAAACATAAGGGGTAACACTGTCATTTTTTTTCTGGTCAAAATTTTGAGTTTCAATATCTCAGCTCTGGAAGGGTCTAGAGCCTCAATTTTTGCACCCAGGTCCATGTCTTGTGGCCCTCTATCAGAATCCAGAGTTTTGAGAAGATTGGAGAAACTTAATTTTTCACCCCCCGAAAAAAAACATAAGGGGTAACACTGTCATTTTTTTTTCTGGTCAAAATTTTGAGTTTCAATATCTCAGCTCTGGAAGGGTCTAGAGCCTCAATTTTTGCACCCAGGTCCATGTCTCGTGGCCCTCTATCAGAATCCAGAGTTTTGAGAAGATTGGAGAAACTTAATTTTTCACCCCCCGAAAAAAAAACATAAGGGGTAACACTGTCATTTTTTTTTCTGGTCAAAATTTTGAGTTTCAATATCTCAGCTCTGGAAGGGTCTAGAGCCTCAATTTTTGCACCCAGGTCCATGTATCGTGGCTCTCTATCAGAATCCAGAGTTTTGAGAAGATTGGAGAAACTTAATTTTTCACCCCCCGAAAAAAAAACATAAGGGGTAACACTGTCATTTTTTTTTCTGGTCAAAATTTTGAGTTTCAATATCTCAGCTCTGGAAGGGTCTAGAGCCTCAATTTTTGCACCCAGATCCATGTCTCGTGGCCCTCTATCAGAATCCAGAGTTTTGAGAAGATTGGAGAAACTTAATTATTCACCCCCCGAAAAAAAACATAAGGGGTAACACTGTCATTTTTTTTTCTGGTCAAAATTTTGAGTTTCAATATCTCAGCTCTGGAAGGGTCTAGAGCCTCAATTTTTGCACCCAGGTCCATGTCTTGTGGCCCTCTATCAGAATCCAGAGTTTTGAGAAGATTGGAGAAACTTAATTTTTCACCCCCCGAAAAAAAACATAAGGGGTAACACTGTCATTTTTTTTTCTGGTCAAAATTTTGAGTTTCAATATCTCAGCTCTGGAAGGGTCTAGAGCCTCAATTTTTGCACCCAGGTCCATGTCTTGTGGCCCTCTATCAGAATCCAGAGTTTTGAGAAGATTGGAGAAACTTAATTTTTCACCCCCCGAAAAAAAACATAAGGGGTAACACTGTCATTTTTTTTCTGGTCAAAATTTTGAGTTTCAATATCTCAGCTCTGGAAGGGTCTAGAGCCTCAATTTTTGCACCCAGGTCCATGTCTCGTGGCCCTCTATCAGAATCCAGAGTTTTGAGAAGATTGGAGAAACTTAATTTTTCACCCCCCGAAAAAAACATAAGGGGTAACACTGTCATTTTTTTTTCTGGTCAAAATTTTGAGTTTCAATATCTCAGCTCTGGAAGGGTCAAGAGCCTCAATTTTTGCACCCAGATCCATGTCTTGTGGCCCTCTATCAGAATCCAGAGTTTTGAGAAGATTGGAGAAACTTAATTTTTCACCCCCCGAAAAAAAACATAAGGGGTAACACTGTCATTTTTTTTTCTGGTCAAAATTTTGAGTTTCAATATCTCAGCTCTGGAAGGGTCTAGAGCCTCAATTTTTGCACCCAGGTCCATGTATCGTGGCCCTCTATCAGAATCCAGAGTTTTGAGAAGATTGGAGAAACTTAATTTTTCACCCCCCGAAAAAAAAACATAAGGGGTAACACTGTCATTTTTTTTTCTGGTCAAAATTTTGAGTTTCAATATCTCAGCTCTGGAAGGGTCTAGAGCCTCAATTTTTGCACCCAGATCCATGTCTCGTGGCCCTCTATCAGAATCCAGAGTTTTGAGAAGATTGGAGAAACTTAATTTTTCACCCCCCGAAAAAAAACATAAGGGGTAACACTGTCATTTTTTTTTCTGGTCAAAATTTTGAGTTTCAATATCTCAGCTCTGGAAGGGTCTAGAGCCTCAAATTTTGCACCCAGGTCCATGTCTTGTGGCCCTCTATCAGAATCCAGAGTTTTGAGAAGATTGGAGAAACTTAATTTTTCACCCCCCGAAAAAAAAACATAAGGGGTAACACTGTCATTTTTTTTCTGGTCAAAATTTTGAGTTTCAATATCTCAGCTCTGGAAGGGTCTAGAGCCTCAATTTTTGCACCCAGGTCCATGTATCGTGGCCCTCTATCAGAATCCAGAGTTTTGAGAAGATTGGAGAAACTTAATTTTTCACCCCCCGAAAAAAAAACATAAGAGGTAACACTGTCATTTTTTTTTCTGGTCAAAATTTTGAGTTTCAATATCTCAGCTCTGGAAGGGTCTAGAGCCTCAATTTTTGCACCCAGATCCATGTCTCGTGGCCCTCTATCAGAATCCAGAGTTTTGAGAAGATTGGAGAAACTTAATTTTTCACCCCCCGAAAAAAAACATAAGGGGTAACACTGTCATTTTTTTTTCTGGTCAAAATTTTGAGTTTCAATATCTCAGCTCTGGAAGGGTCTAGAGCCTCAATTTTTGCACCCAGGTCCATGTCTCGTGGCCCTCTATCAGAATCCAGAGTTTTGAGAAGATTGGAGAAACTTAATTTTTCACCCCCCGAAAAAAAACATAAGGGGTAACACTGTCATTTTTTTTTCTGGTCAAAATTTTGAGTTTCAATATCTCAGCTCTGGAAGGGTCTAGAGCCTCAATTTTTGCACCCAGATCCATGTCTCGTGGCCCTCTATCAGAATCCAGAGTTTTGAGAAGATTGGAGAAACTTAATTTTTCACCCCCCGAAAAAAAACATAAGGGGTAACACTGTCATTTTTTTTTCTGGTAAAAATTTTGAGTTTCAATATCTCAGCTCTGGAAGGGTCTAGAGCCTCAATTTTTGCACCCAGATCCATGTCTCGTGGCCCTCTATCAGAATCCAGAGTTTTAAGAAGATTGGAGAAACTTAATTTTTCACCCCCCGAAAAAAAACATAAGGGGTAACACTGTCATTTTTTTTTCTGGTCAAAATTTTGAGTTTCAATATCTCAGCTCTGGAAGGGTCTAGAGCCTCAATTTTTGCACCCAGGTCCATGTCTCGTGGCCCTCTATCAGAATCCAGAGTTTTGAGAAGATTGGAGAAACTTAATTTTTCACCCCCCGAAAAAAAAACATAAGGGGTAACACTGTCATTTTTTTTTCTGTTCAAAATTTTGAGTTTCAATATCTCAGCTCTGGAAGGGTCTAGAGCCTCAATTTTTGCACCCAGGTCCATGTCTCGTGGCCCTCTATCAGAATCCAGAGTTTTGAGAAGATTGGAGAAACTTAATTTTTCACCCCCCGAAAAAAAACATAAGGGGTAACACTGTCATTTTTTTTTCTGGTCAAAATTTTGAGTTTCAATATCTCAGCTCTGGAAGGGTCTAGAGCCTCAATTTTTGCACCCAGGTCCATGTCTCGTGGCCCTCTATCAGAATCCAGAGTTTTGAGAAGATTGGAGAAACTTAATTTTTCACCCCCCGAAAAAAAAACATAAGGGGTAACACTGTCGTTTTTTTTTTCTGGTCAAAATTTTGAGTTTCAATATCTCAGCTCTGGAAGGGTCTAGAGCCTCAATTTTTGCACCCAGGTCCATGTATCGTGGCCCTCTATCAGAATCCAGAGTTTTGAGAAGATTGGAGAAACTTAATTTTTCACCCCCCGAAAAAAAACATAAGGGGTAACACTGTCATTTTTTTTTCTGGTCAAAATTTTGAGTTTCAATATCTCAGCTCTGGAAGGGTCTAGAGCCTCAATTTTTGCACCCAGGTCCATGTCTCGTGGCCCTCTATCAGAATCCAGAGTTTTGAGAAGATTGGAGAAACTTAATTTTTCACCCCCCGAAAAAAACATAAGGGGTAACACTGTCATTTTTTTTCTGGTCAAAATTTTGAGTTTCAATATCTCAGCTCTGGAAGGGTCTAGAGCCTCAATTTTTGCACCCAGGTCCATGTATCGCTGCCCTCTATCAGAATCCAGAGTTTTGAGAAGATTGGAGAAACTTAATTTTTCACCCCCCGAAAAAAAACATAAGGGGTAACACTGTCATTTTTTTTCTGGTCAAAATTTTGAATTTCAATATCTCAGCGCTGGAAGGGTCTAGAGCCTCAATTTTGCACCCAGGTCCATGTCTCGTGGCCCTCTATCAGAATCCAGAGTTTCGAGAAGATTGGAGAAACTTAATTTTTCACCCCCCGAAAAAAAAACATAAGGGGTAACACTGTCATTTTTTTTTTCTGGTCAAAATTTTGAGTTTCACTATCTCAGCTCTGGAAGGGTCTAGAGCCTCAATTTTTGCACCCAGGTCCATGTCTCGTGGCCCTCTATCAGAATCCAGAGTTTTGAGAAGATTGGAGAAACTTAATTTTTCACCCCCCGAAAAAAAAACATAAGGGGTAACACTGTCATTTTTTTTTCTGGTCAAAATTTTGAGTTTCAATATCTCAGCTCTGGAAGGGTCTAGAGCCTCAATTTTTGCACCCAGGTCCATGTATCGTGGCCCTCTATCAGAATCCAGAGTTTTGAGAAGATTGGAGAAACTTAATTTTTCACCCCCCGAAAAAAAAACATAAGGGGTAACACTGTCATTTTTTTTTCTGGTCAAAATTTTGAGTTTCAATATCTCAGCTCTGGAAGGGTCTGGAGCCTCAATTTTTGCACCCAGGTCCATGTCTCGTGGCCCTCTATCAGAATCCAGAGTTTTGAGAAGATTGGAGAAACTTAATTTTTCACCCCCCGAAAAAAAACATAAGGGGTAACACTGTCATTTTTTTTTCTGGTCAAAATTTTGAGTTTCAATATCTCAGCTCTGGAAGGGTCTAGAGCCTCAATTTTTGCACCCAGGTCCATGTATCGTGGCCCTCTATCAGAATCCAGAGTTTTGAGAAGATTGGAGAAGCTTAATTTTTCACCCCCCGAAAAAAAACATAAGGGGTAACACTGTCATTTTTTTTTCTGGTCAAAATTTTGAGTTTCAATATCTCAGCTCTGGAAGGGTCTAGAGCCTCAATTTTTGCACCCAGGTCCATGTCTTGTGGCCCTCTATCAGAATCCAGAGTTTTGAGAAGATTGGAGAAACTTAATTTTTCATCCCCCGAAAAAAAATATAAGGGGTAACACTGTCATTTTTTTTTCTGGTAAAAATTTTGAGTTTCAATATCTCAGCTCTGGAAGGGTCTAGAGCCTCAATTTTTGAACCCAGGTCCATGTCTTGTGGCCCTCTATCAGAATCCAGAGTTTTGAGAAGATTGGAGAAACTTAATTTTTCACCCCCCGAAAAAAAAAACATAAGGGGTAGCACTGTCATTTTTTTTTCTGGTCAAAATTTTGAGTTTCAATATCTCAGCTCTGGAAGGGTCTAGAGCCTCAATTTTTGCACCCAGGTCCATGTCTTGTGGCCCTCTATCAGAATCCAGAGTTTTGAGAAGATTGGAGAAACTTAATTTTTCACCCCCCGAAAAAAAATATAAGGGGTAACACTGTCATTTTTTTTTCTGGTCAAAATTTTGAGTTTCAATATCTCAGCTCTGGAAGGGTCTAGAGCCTCAATTTTTGCACCCAGGTCCATGTCTTGTGGCCCTCTATCAGAATCCAGAGTTTTGAGAAGATTGGAGAAACTTAATTTTTCACCCCCCGAAAAAAAAAAACATAAGGGGTAGCACTGTCATTTTTTTTTCTGGTCAAAATTTTGAGTTTCAATATCTCAGCTCTGGAAGGGTCTAGAGCCTCAATTTTTGCACCCAGATCCATGTATCTTGGCCCTCTATCAGAATCCAGAGTTTTGAGAAGATTGGAGAAACTTAATTTTTCACCCCCCCAAAAAAAACATAAGGGGTAACACTGTCATTTTTTTTTCTGGTCAAAATTTTGAGTTTCAATATCTCAGCTCTGGAAGGGTCTAGAGCCTCAATTTTTGCACCTAGGTCTATGTCTCGTGGCCCTCTATAAGAATCCAGAGTTTTGAGAAGATTGGAGAAACTTAATTTTTCACCCCCCGAAAAAAAACATAAGGGGTAACACTGTCATTTTTTTTTCTGGTCAAAATTTTGAGTTTCAATATCTCAGCTCTGGAAGGGTCTAGAGCCTCAATTTTTGCACCCAGGTCCATGTCTCGTGGCCCTCTATCAGAATCCAGAGTTTTGAGAAGATTGGAGAAACTTAATTTTTCACCCCCCGAAAAAAACATAAGGGGTAACACTGTCATTTTTTTTTCTGGTCAAAATTTTGAGTTTCAATATCTCAGCTCTGGAAGGGTCAAGAGCCTCAATTTTTGCACCCAGATCCATGTCTTGTGGCCCTCTATCAGAATCCAGAGTTTTGAGAAGATTGGAGAAACTTAATTTTTCACCCCCCGAAAAAAAACATAAGGGGTAACACTGTCATTTTTTTTTCTGGTCAAAATTTTGAGTTTCAATATCTCAGCTCTGGAAGGGTCTAGAGCCTCAATTTTTGCACCCAGGTCCATGTATCGTGGCCCTCTATCAGAATCCAGAGTTTTGAGAAGATTGGAGAAACTTAATTTTTCACCCCCCGAAAAAAAAACATAAGGGGTAACACTGTCATTTTTTTTCTGGTCAAAATTTTGAGTTTCAATATCTCAGCTCTGGAAGGGTCTAGAGCCTCAATTTTTGCACCCAGGTCCATGTCTTGTGGCCCTCTATCAGAATCCAGAGTTTTGAGAAGATTGGAGAAACTTAATTTTTCACCCCCCGAAAAAAAAACATAAGGGGTAACACTGTCATTTTTTTTTCTGGTCAAAATTTTGAGTTTCAATATCTCAGCTCTGGAAGGGTCTAGAGCCTCAATTTTTGCACCCAGGTCCATGTATCGTGGCCCTCTATCAGAATCCAGAGTTTTGAGAAGATTGGAGAAACTTAATTTTTCACCCCCCGAAAAAAAAACATAAGAGGTAACACTGTCATTTTTTTTTCTGGTCAAAATTTTGAGTTTCAATATCTCAGCTCTGGAAGGGTCTAGAGCCTCAATTTTTGCACCCAGATCCATGTCTCGTGGCCCTCTATCAGAATCCAGAGTTTTAAGAAGATTGGAGAAACTTAATTTTTCACCCCCCGAAAAAAAACATAAGGGGTAACACTGTCATTTTTTTTTCTGGTCAAAATTTTGAGTTTCAATATCTCAGCTCTGGAAGGGTCTAGAGCCTCAATTTTTGCACCCAGGTCCATGTCTCGTGGCCCTCTATCAGAATCCAGAGTTTTAAGAAGATTGGAGAAACTTAATTTTTCACCCCCCGAAAAAAAACATAAGGGGTAACACTGTCATTTTTTTTTCTGGTCAAAATTTTGAGTTTCAATATCTCAGCTCTGGAAGGGTCTAGAGCCTCAATTTTTGCACCCAGGTCCATGTCTTGTGGCCCTCTATCAGAATCCAGAGTTTTGAGAAGATTGGAGAAACTTAATTTTTCACCCCCCGAAAAAAAAAAACATAAGGGGTAGCACTGTCATTTTTTTTTCTGGTCAAAATTTTGAGTTTCAATATCTCAGCTCTGGAAGGGTCTAGAGCCTCAATTTTTGCACCCAGATCCATGTATCTTGGCCCTCTATCAGAATCCAGAGTTTTGAGAAGATTGGAGAAACTTAATTTTTCACCCTCCCAAAAAAAACATAAGGGGTAACACTGTCATTTTTTTTTCTGGTCAAAATTTTGAGTTTCAATATCTCAGCTCTGGAAGGGTCTAGAGCCTCAATTTTTGCACCTAGGTCTATGTCTCGTGGCCCTCTATAAGAATCCAGAGTTTTGAGAAGATTGGAGAAACTTAATTTTTCACCCCCCGAAAAAAAACATAAGGGGTAACACTGTCATTTTTTTTTCTGGTCAAAATTTTGAGTTTCAATATCTCAGCTCTGGAAGGGTCTAGAGCCTCAATTTTTGCACCCAGGTCCATGTCTCGTGGCCCTCTATCAGAATCCAGAGTTTTGAGAAGATTGGAGAAACTTAATTTTTCACCCCCCGAAAAAAACATAAGGGGTAACACTGTCATTTTTTTTTCTGGTCAAAATTTTGAGTTTCAATATCTCAGCTCTGGAAGGGTCTAGAGCCTCAATTTTTGCACCCAGGTCCATGTATCGTGGCCCTCTATCAGAATCCAGAGTTTTGAGAAGATTGGAGAAACTTAATTTTTCACCCCCCGAAAAAAAAACATAAGGGGTAACACTGTCATTTTTTTTCTGGTCAAAATTTTGAGTTTCAATATCTCAGCTCTGGAAGGGTCTAGAGCCTCAATTTTTGCACCCAGGTCCATGTCTTGTGGCCCTCTATCAGAATCCAGAGTTTTGAGAAGATTGGAGAAACTTAATTTTTCACCCCCCGAAAAAAAAACATAAGGGGTAACACTGTCATTTTTTTTCTGGTCAAAATTTTGAGTTTCAATATCTCAGCTCTGGAAGGGTCTAGAGCCTCAATTTTTGCACCCAGGTCCATGTATCGTGGCCCTCTATCAGAATCCAGAGTTTTGAGAAGATTGGAGAAACTTAATTTTTCACCCCCCGAAAAAAAAACATAAGAGGTAACACTGTCATTTTTTTTTCTGGTCAAAATTTTGAGTTTCAATATCTCAGCTCTGGAAGGGTCTAGAGCCTCAATTTTTGCACCCAGATCCATGTCTCGTGGCCCTCTATCAGAATCCAGAGTTTTAAGAAGATTGGAGAAACTTAATTTTTCACCCCCCGAAAAAAAACATAAGGGGTAACACTGTCATTTTTTTTTCTGGTCAAAATTTTGAGTTTCAATATCTCAGCTCTGGAAGGGTCTAGAGCCTCAATTTTTGCACCCAGGTCCATGTCTCGTGGCCCTCTATCAGAATCCAGAGTTTTAAGAAGATTGGAGAAACTTAATTTTTCACCCCCCGAAAAAAAACATAAGGGGTAACACTGTCATTTTTTTTTCTGGTCAAAATTTTGAGTTTCAATATCTCAGCTCTGGAAGGGTCTAGAGCCTCAATTTTTGCACCCAGGTCCATGTCTTGTGGCCCTCTATCAGAATCCAGAGTTTTGAGAAGATTGGAGAAACTTAATTTTTCACCCCCCGAAAAAAAAAAACATAAGGGGTAGCACTGTCATTTTTTTTTCTGGTCAAAATTTTGAGTTTCAATATCTCAGCTCTGGAAGGGTCTAGAGCCTCAATTTTTGCACCCAGATCCATGTATCTTGGCCCTCTATCAGAATCCAGAGTTTTGAGAAGATTGGAGAAACTTAATTTTTCACCCCCCCAAAAAAAACATAAGGGGTAACACTGTCATTTTTTTTTCTGGTCAAAATTTTGAGTTTCAATATCTCAGCTCTGGAAGGGTCTAGAGCCTCAATTTTTGCACCTAGGTCTATGTCTCGTGGCCCTCTATAAGAATCCAGAGTTTTGAGAAGATTGGAGAAACTTAATTTTTCACCCCCCGAAAAAAAACATAAGGGGTAACACTGTCATTTTTTTTTCTGGTCAAAATTTTGAGTTTCAATATCTCAGCTCTGGAAGGGTCTAGAGCCTCAATTTTTGCACCCAGGTCCATGTCTCGTGGCCCTCTATCAGAATCCAGAGTTTTGAGAAGATTGGAGAAACTTAATTTTTCACCCCCCGAAAAAAACATAAGGGGTAACACTGTCATTTTTTTTTCTGGTCAAAATTTTGAGTTTCAATATCTCAGCTCTGGAAGGGTCAAGAGCCTCAATTTTTGCACCCAGATCCATGTCTTGTGGCCCTCTATCAGAATCCAGAGTTTTGAGAAGATTGGAGAAACTTAATTTTTCACCCCCCGAAAAAAAACATAAGGGGTAACACTGTCATTTTTTTTTCTGGTCAAAATTTTGAGTTTCAATATCTCAGCTCTGGAAGGGTCTAGAGCCTCAATTTTTGCACCCAGGTCCATGTATCGTGGCCCTCTATCAGAATCCAGAGTTTTGAGAAGATTGGAGAAACTTAATTTTTCACCCCCCGAAAAAAAAACATAAGGGGTAACACTGTCATTTTTTTTCTGGTCAAAATTTTGAGTTTCAATATCTCAGCTCTGGAAGGGTCTAGAGCCTCAATTTTTGCACCCAGGTCCATGTCTTGTGGCCCTCTATCAGAATCCAGAGTTTTGAGAAGATTGGAGAAACTTAATTTTTCACCCCCCGAAAAAAAAACATAAGGGGTAACACTGTCATTTTTTTTCTGGTCAAAATTTTGAGTTTCAATATCTCAGCTCTGGAAGGGTCTAGAGCCTCAATTTTTGCACCCAGGTCCATGTATCGTGGCCCTCTATCAGAATCCAGAGTTTTGAGAAGATTGGAGAAACTTAATTTTTCACCCCCCGAAAAAAAAACATAAGAGGTAACACTGTCATTTTTTTTTCTGGTCAAAATTTTGAGTTTCAATATCTCAGCTCTGGAAGGGTCTAGAGCCTCAATTTTTGCACCCAGATCCATGTCTCGTGGCCCTCTATCAGAATCCAGAGTTTTAAGAAGATTGGAGAAACTTAATTTTTCACCCCCCGAAAAAAAACATAAGGGGTAACACTGTCATTTTTTTTTCTGGTCAAAATTTTGAGTTTCAATATCTCAGCTCTGGAAGGGTCTAGAGCCTCAATTTTTGCACCCAGGTCCATGTCTCGTGGCCCTCTATCAGAATCCAGAGTTTTGAGAAGATTGGAGAAACTTAATTTTTCACCCCCCGAAAAAAAAACATAAGGGGTAACACTGTCATTTTTTTTTCTGTTCAAAATTTTGAGTTTCAATATCTCAGCTCTGGAAGGGTCTAGAGCCTCAATTTTTGCACCCAGGTCCATGTCTCGTGGCCCTCTATCAGAATCCAGAGTTTTGAGAAGATTGGAGAAACTTAATTTTTCACCCCCCGAAAAAAAACATAAGGGGTAACACTGTCATTTTTTTTCTGGTAAAAATTTTGAGTTTCAATATCTCAGCTCTGGAATGGTCTAGAGCCTCAATTTTTGCACCCAGATCCATGTCTCGTGGCCCTCTGTCAGAATCCAGAGTTTTGAGAAGATTGGAGAAACTTAATTTTTCACCCCCCGAAAAAAAACATAAGGGGTAACACTGTCATTTTTTTTTCTGGTCAAAATTTTGAGTTTCAATATCTCAGCTCTGGAAGGGTCTAGAGCCTCAATTTTTGCACCCAGGTCCATGTCTCGTGGCCCTCTATCAGAATCCAGAGTTTTGAGAAGATTGGAGAAACTTAATTTTTCACCCCCCGAAAAAAAAACATAAGGGGTAACACTGTCATTTTTTTTTCTGGTCAAAATTTTGAGTTTCAATATCTCAGCTCTGGAAGGGTCTAGAGCCTCAATTTTTGCACCCAGGTCCATGTATCGTGGCTCTCTATCAGAATCCAGAGTTTTGAGAAGATTGGAGAAACTTAATTTTTCACCCCCCGAAAAAAAACATAAGGGGTAACACTGTCATTTTTTTTTCTGGTCAAAATTTTGAGTTTCAATATCTCAGCTCTGGAAGGGTCTAGAGCCTCAATTTTTGCACCCAGGTCCATGTATCGTGGCCCTCTATCAGAATCCAGAGTTTTGAGAAGATTGGAGAAACTTAATTTTTCACCCCCCAAAAAAAAAACATAAGGGGTAACACTGTCATTTTTTTTCTGGTCAAAATTTTGAGTTTCAATATCTCAGCTCTGGAAGGGTCTAGAGCCTCAATTTTTGCACCCAGGTCCATGTCTTGTGGCCCTCTATCAGAATCCAGAGTTTTGAGAAGATTGGAGAAACTTAATTTTTCACCCCCCGAAAAAAAACATAAGGGGTAACACTGTCATTTTTTTTTCTGGTCAAAATTTTGAGTTTCAATATCTCAGCTCTGGAAGGGTCTAGAGCCTCAATTTTTGCACCCAGGTCCATGTCTCGTGGCCCTCTATCAGAATCCAGAGTTTTGAGAAGATTGGAGAAACTTAATTTTTCACCCCCCGAAAAAAAAAACATAAGGGGTAACACTGTCATTTTTTTTTCTGGTCAAAATTTTGAGTTTCAATATCTCAGCTCTGGAAGGGTCTAGAGCCTCAATTTTTGCACCCAGGTCCATGTATCGTGGCTCTCTATCAGAATCCAGAGTTTTGAGAAGATTGGAGAAACTTAATTTTTCACCCCCCGAAAAAAAAACATAAGGGGTAACACTGTCATTTTTTTTTCTGGTCAAAATTTTGAGTTTCAATATCTCAGCTCTGGAAGGGTCTAGAGCCTCAATTTTTGCACCCAGATCCATGTCTCGTGGCCCTCTATCAGAATCCAGAGTTTTGAGAAGATTGGAGAAACTTAATTATTCACCCCCCGAAAAAAAACATAAGGGGTAACACTGTCATTTTTTTTTCTGGTCAAAATTTTGAGTTTCAATATCTCAGCTCTGGAAGGGTCTAGAGCCTCAATTTTTGCACCCAGGTCCATGTCTTGTGGCCCTCTATCAGAATCCAGAGTTTTGAGAAGATTGGAGAAACTTAATTTTTCACCCCCCGAAAAAAAACATAAGGGGTAACACTGTCATTTTTTTTCTGGTCAAAATTTTGAGTTTCAATATCTCAGCTCTGGAAGGGTCTAGAGCCTCAATTTTTGCACCCAGGTCCATGTCTCATGGCCCTCTATCAGAATCCAGAGTTTTGAGAAGATTGGAGAAACTTAATTTTTCACCCCCCGAAAAAAACATAAGGGGTAACACTGTCATTTTTTTTTCTGGTCAAAATTTTGAGTTTCAATATCTCAGCTCTGGAAGGGTCAAGAGCCTCAATTTTTGCACCCAGATCCATGTCTTGTGGCCCTCTATCAGAATCCAGAGTTTTGAGAAGATTGGAGAAACTTAATTTTTCACCCCCCGAAAAAAAACATAAGGGGTAACACTGTCATTTTTTTTTCTGGTCAAAATTTTGAGTTTCAATATCTCAGCTCTGGAAGGGTCTAGAGCCTCAATTTTTGCACCCAGGTCCATGTATCGTGGCCCTCTATCAGAATCCAGAGTTTTGAGAAGATTGGAGAAACTTAATTTTTCACCCCCCGAAAAAAAAACATAAGGGGTAACACTGTCATTTTTTTTTCTGGTCAAAATTTTGAGTTTCAATATCTCAGCTCTGGAAGGGTCTAGAGCCTCAATTTTTGCACCCAGATCCATGTCTCGTGGCCCTCTATCAGAATCCAGAGTTTTGAGAAGATTGGAGAAACTTAATTTTTCACCCCCCGAAAAAAAACATAAGGGGTAACACTGTCATTTTTTTTTCTGGTCAAAATTTTGAGTTTCAATATCTCAGCTCTGGAAGGGTCTAGAGCCTCAAATTTTGCACCCAGGTCCATGTCTTGTGGCCCTCTATCAGAATCCAGAGTTTTGAGAAGATTGGAGAAACTTAATTTTTCACCCCCCGAAAAAAAAAACATAAGGGGTAACACTGTCATTTTTTTTCTGGTCAAAATTTTGAGTTTCAATATCTCAGCTCTGGAAGGGTCTAGAGCCTCAATTTTTGCACCCAGGTCCATGTATCGTGGCCCTCTATCAGAATCCAGAGTTTTGAGAAGATTGGAGAAACTTAATTTTTCACCCCCCGAAAAAAAAACATAAGAGGTAACACTGTCATTTTTTTTTCTGGTCAAAATTTTGAGTTTCAATATCTCAGCTCTGGAAGGGTCTAGAGCCTCAATTTTTGCACCCAGATCCATGTCTCGTGGCCCTCTATCAGAATCCAGAGTTTTGAGAAGATTGGAGAAACTTAATTTTTCACCCCCCGAAAAAAAACATAAGGGGTAACACTGTCATTTTTTTTTCTGGTCAAAATTTTGAGTTTCAATATCTCAGCTCTGGAAGGGTCTAGAGCCTCAATTTTTGCACCCAGGTCCATGTCTCGTGGCCCTCTATCAGAATCCAGAGTTTTGAGAAGATTGGAGAAACTTAATTTTTCACCCCCCGAAAAAAAACATAAGGGGTAACACTGTCATTTTTTTTTCTGGTCAAAATTTTGAGTTTCAATATCTCAGCTCTGGAAGGGTCTAGAGCCTCAATTTTTGCACCCAGATCCATGTCTCGTGGCCCTCTATCAGAATCCAGAGTTTTGAGAAGATTGGAGAAACTTAATTTTTCACCCCCCGAAAAAAAACATAAGGGGTAACACTGTCATTTTTTTTTCTGGTAAAAATTTTGAGTTTCAATATCTCAGCTCTGGAAGGGTCTAGAGCCTCAATTTTTGCACCCAGATCCATGTCTCGTGGCCCTCTATCAGAATCCAGAGTTTTAAGAAGATTGGAGAAACTTAATTTTTCACCCCCCGAAAAAAAACATAAGGGGTAACACTGTCATTTTTTTTTCTGGTCAAAATTTTGAGTTTCAATATCTCAGCTCTGGAAGGGTCTAGAGCCTCAATTTTTGCACCCAGGTCCATGTCTCGTGGCCCTCTATCAGAATCCAGAGTTTTGAGAAGATTGGAGAAACTTAATTTTTCACCCCCCGAAAAAAAAACATAAGGGGTAACACTGTCATTTTTTTTTCTGTTCAAAATTTTGAGTTTCAATATCTCAGCTCTGGAAGGGTCTAGAGCCTCAATTTTTGCACCCAGGTCCATGTCTCGTGGCCCTCTATCAGAATCCAGAGTTTTGAGAAGATTGGAGAAACTTAATTTTTCACCCCCCGAAAAAAAACATAAGGGGTAACACTGTCATTTTTTTTCTGGTAAAAATTTTGAGTTTCAATATCTCAGCTCTGGAATGGTCTAGAGCCTCAATTTTTGCACCCAGATCCATGTCTCGTGGCCCTCTGTCAGAATCCAGAGTTTTGAGAAGATTGGAGAAACTTAATTTTTCACCCCCCGAAAAAAAACATAAGGGGTAACACTGTCATTTTTTTTTCTGGTCAAAATTTTGAGTTTCAATATCTCAGCTCTGGAAGGGTCTAGAGCCTCAATTTTTGCACCCAGGTCCATGTCTCGTGGCCCTCTATCAGAATCCAGAGTTTTGAGAAGATTGGAGAAACTTAATTTTTCACCCCCCGAAAAAAAAACATAAGGGGTAACACTGTCGTTTTTTTTTTCTGGTCAAAATTTTGAGTTTCAATATCTCAGCTCTGGAAGGGTCTAGAGCCTCAATTTTTGCACCCAGGTCCATGTATCGTGGCCCTCTATCAGAATCCAGAGTTTTGAGAAGATTGGAGAAACTTAATTTTTCACCCCCCGAAAAAAAACATAAGGGGTAACACTGTCATTTTTTTTTCTGGTCAAAATTTTGAGTTTCAATATCTCAGCTCTGGAAGGGTCTAGAGCCTCAATTTTTGCACCCAGGTCCATGTCTCGTGGCCCTCTATCAGAATCCAGAGTTTTGAGAAGATTGGAGAAACTTAATTTTTCACCCCCCGAAAAAAACATAAGGGGTAACACTGTCATTTTTTTTCTGGTCAAAATTTTGAGTTTCAATATCTCAGCTCTGGAAGGGTCTAGAGCCTCAATTTTTGCACCCAGGTCCATGTATCGCTGCCCTCTATCAGAATCCAGAGTTTTGAGAAGATTGGAGAAACTTAATTTTTCACCCCCCGAAAAAAAACATAAGGGGTAACACTGTCATTTTTTTTCTGGTCAAAATTTTGAATTTCAATATCTCAGCGCTGGAAGGGTCTAGAGCCTCAATTTTGCACCCAGGTCCATGTCTCGTGGCCCTCTATCAGAATCCAGAGTTTCGAGAAGATTGGAGAAACTTAATTTTTCACCCCCCGAAAAAAAAACATAAGGGGTAACACTGTCATTTTTTTTTTCTGGTCAAAATTTTGAGTTTCACTATCTCAGCTCTGGAAGGGTCTAGAGCCTCAATTTTTGCACCCAGGTCCATGTCTCGTGGCCCTCTATCAGAATCCAGAGTTTTGAGAAGATTGGAGAAACTTAATTTTTCACCCCCCGAAAAAAAAACATAAGGGGTAACACTGTCATTTTTTTTTCTGGTCAAAATTTTGAGTTTCAATATCTCAGCTCTGGAAGGGTCTAGAGCCTCAATTTTTGCACCCAGGTCCATGTATCGTGGCCCTCTATCAGAATCCAGAGTTTTGAGAAGATTGGAGAAACTTAATTTTTCACCCCCCGAAAAAAAAACATAAGGGGTAACACTGTCATTTTTTTTTCTGGTCAAAATTTTGAGTTTCAATATCTCAGCTCTGGAAGGGTCTGGAGCCTCAATTTTTGCACCCAGGTCCATGTCTCGTGGCCCTCTATCAGAATCCAGAGTTTTGAGAAGATTGGAGAAACTTAATTTTTCACCCCCCGAAAAAAAACATAAGGGGTAACACTGTCATTTTTTTTTCTGGTCAAAATTTTGAGTTTCAATATCTCAGCTCTGGAAGGGTCTAGAGCCTCAATTTTTGCACCCAGGTCCATGTATCGTGGCCCTCTATCAGAATCCAGAGTTTTGAGAAGATTGGAGAAGCTTAATTTTTCACCCCCCGAAAAAAAACATAAGGGGTAACACTGTCATTTTTTTTTCTGGTCAAAATTTTGAGTTTCAATATCTCAGCTCTGGAAGGGTCTAGAGCCTCAATTTTTGCACCCAGGTCCATGTCTTGTGGCCCTCTATCAGAATCCAGAGTTTTGAGAAGATTGGAGAAACTTAATTTTTCATCCCCCGAAAAAAAATATAAGGGGTAACACTGTCATTTTTTTTTCTGGTAAAAATTTTGAGTTTCAATATCTCAGCTCTGGAAGGGTCTAGAGCCTCAATTTTTGAACCCAGGTCCATGTCTTGTGGCCCTCTATCAGAATCCAGAGTTTTGAGAAGATTGGAGAAACTTAATTTTTCACCCCCCGAAAAAAAAAACATAAGGGGTAGCACTGTCATTTTTTTTTCTGGTCAAAATTTTGAGTTTCAATATCTCAGCTCTGGAAGGGTCTAGAGCCTCAATTTTTGCACCCAGGTCCATGTCTTGTGGCCCTCTATCAGAATCCAGAGTTTTGAGAAGATTGGAGAAACTTAATTTTTCACCCCCCGAAAAAAAATATAAGGGGTAACACTGTCATTTTTTTTTCTGGTCAAAATTTTGAGTTTCAATATCTCAGCTCTGGAAGGGTCTAGAGCCTCAATTTTTGCACCCAGGTCCATGTCTTGTGGCCCTCTATCAGAATCCAGAGTTTTGAGAAGATTGGAGAAACTTAATTTTTCACCCCCCGAAAAAAAAAAACATAAGGGGTAGCACTGTCATTTTTTTTTCTGGTCAAAATTTTGAGTTTCAATATCTCAGCTCTGGAAGGGTCTAGAGCCTCAATTTTTGCACCCAGATCCATGTATCTTGGCCCTCTATCAGAATCCAGAGTTTTGAGAAGATTGGAGAAACTTAATTTTTCACCCCCCCAAAAAAAACATAAGGGGTAACACTGTCATTTTTTTTTCTGGTCAAAATTTTGAGTTTCAATATCTCAGCTCTGGAAGGGTCTAGAGCCTCAATTTTTGCACCTAGGTCTATGTCTCGTGGCCCTCTATAAGAATCCAGAGTTTTGAGAAGATTGGAGAAACTTAATTTTTCACCCCCCGAAAAAAAACATAAGGGGTAACACTGTCATTTTTTTTTCTGGTCAAAATTTTGAGTTTCAATATCTCAGCTCTGGAAGGGTCTAGAGCCTCAATTTTTGCACCCAGGTCCATGTCTCGTGGCCCTCTATCAGAATCCAGAGTTTTGAGAAGATTGGAGAAACTTAATTTTTCACCCCCCGAAAAAAACATAAGGGGTAACACTGTCATTTTTTTTTCTGGTCAAAATTTTGAGTTTCAATATCTCAGCTCTGGAAGGGTCAAGAGCCTCAATTTTTGCACCCAGATCCATGTCTTGTGGCCCTCTATCAGAATCCAGAGTTTTGAGAAGATTGGAGAAACTTAATTTTTCACCCCCCGAAAAAAAACATAAGGGGTAACACTGTCATTTTTTTTTCTGGTCAAAATTTTGAGTTTCAATATCTCAGCTCTGGAAGGGTCTAGAGCCTCAATTTTTGCACCCAGGTCCATGTAACGTGGCCCTCTATCAGAATCCAGAGTTTTGAGAAGATTGGAGAAACTTAATTTTTCACCCCCCGAAAAAAAAACATAAGGGGTAACACTGTCATTTTTTTTCTGGTCAAAATTTTGAGTTTCAATATCTCAGCTCTGGAAGGGTCTAGAGCCTCAATTTTTGCACCCAGGTCCATGTCTTGTGGCCCTCTATCAGAATCCAGAGTTTTGAGAAGATTGGAGAAACTTAATTTTTCACCCCCCGAAAAAAAAACATAAGGGGTAACACTGTCATTTTTTTTCTGGTCAAAATTTTGAGTTTCAATATCTCAGCTCTGGAAGGGTCTAGAGCCTCAATTTTTGCACCCAGGTCCATGTATCGTGGCCCTCTATCAGAATCCAGAGTTTTGAGAAGATTGGAGAAACTTAATTTTTCACCCCCCGAAAAAAAAACATAAGAGGTAACACTGTCATTTTTTTTTCTGGTCAAAATTTTGAGTTTCAATATCTCAGCTCTGGAAGGGTCTAGAGCCTCAATTTTTGCACCCAGATCCATGTCTCGTGGCCCTCTATCAGAATCCAGAGTTTTAAGAAGATTGGAGAAACTTAATTTTTCACCCCCTGAAAAAAAACATAAGGGGTAACACTGTCATTTTTTTTTCTGGTCAAAATTTTGAGTTTCAATATCTCAGCTCTGGAAGGGTCTAGAGCCTCAATTTTTGCACCCAGGTCCATGTCTCGTGGCCCTCTATCAGAATCCAGAGTTTTGAGAAGATTGGAGAAACTTAATTTTTCACCCCCCGAAAAAAAAACATAAGGGGTAACACTGTCATTTTTTTTTCTGTTCAAAATTTTGAGTTTCAATATCTCAGCTCTGGAAGGGTCTAGAGCCTCAATTTTTGCACCCAGGTCCATGTCTCGTGGCCCTCTATCAGAATCCAGAGTTTTGAGAAGATTGGAGAAACTTAATTTTTCACCCCCCGAAAAAAAACATAAGGGGTAACACTGTCATTTTTTTTCTGGTAAAAATTTTGAGTTTCAATATCTCAGCTCTGGAATGGTCTAGAGCCTCAATTTTTGCACCCAGATCCATGTCTCGTGGCCCTCTGTCAGAATCCAGAGTTTTGAGAAGATTGGAGAAACTTAATTTTTCACCCCCCGAAAAAAAACATAAGGGGTAACACTGTCATTTTTTTTTCTGGTCAAAATTTTGAGTTTCAATATCTCAGCTCTGGAAGGGTCTAGAGCCTCAATTTTTGCACCCAGGTCCATGTCTCGTGGCCCTCTATCAGAATCCAGAGTTTTGAGAAGATTGGAGAAACTTAATTTTTCACCCCCCGAAAAAAAAACATAAGGGGTAACACTGTCATTTTTTTTTCTGGTCAAAATTTTGAGTTTCAATATCTCAGCTCTGGAAGGGTCTAGAGCCTCAATTTTTGCACCCAGGTCCATGTATCGTGGCTCTCTATCAGAATCCAGAGTTTTGAGAAGATTGGAGAAACTTAATTTTTCACCCCCCGAAAAAAAAACATAAGGGGTAACACTGTCATTTTTTTTTCTGGTCAAAATTTTGAGTTTCAATATCTCAGCTCTGGAAGGGTGTAGAGCCTCAATTTTTGCACCCAGATCCATGTCTCGTGGCCCTCTATCAGAATCCAGAGTTTTGAGAAGATTGGAGAAACTTAATTATTCACCCCCCGAAAAAAAACATAAGGGGTAACACTGTCATTTTTTTTTCTGGTCAAAATTTTGAGTTTCAATATCTCAGCTCTGGAAGGGTCTAGAGCCTCAATTTTTGCACCCAGGTCCATGTCTTGTGGCCCTCTATCAGAATCCAGAGTTTTGAGAAGATTGGAGAAACTTAATTTTTCACCCCCCGAAAAAAAACATAAGGGGTAACACTGTCATTTTTTTTTCTGGTCAAAATTTTGAGTTTCAATATCTCAGCTCTGGAAGGGTCTAGAGCCTCAATTTTTGCACCCAGGTCCATGTCTTGTGGCCCTCTATCAGAATCCAGAGTTTTGAGAAGATTGGAGAAACTTAATTTTTCACCCCCCGAAAAAAAACATAAGGGGTAACACTGTCATTTTTTTTTCTGGTCAAAATTTTGAGTTTCAATATCTCAGCTCTGGAAGGGTCAAGAGCCTCAATTTTTGCACCCAGATCCATGTCTTGTGGCCCTCTATCAGAATCCAGAGTTTTGAGAAGATTGGAGAAACTTAATTTTTCACCCCCCGAAAAAAAACATAAGGGGTAACACTGTCATTTTTTTTTCTGGTCAAAATTTTGAGTTTCAATATCTCAGCTCTGGAAGGGTCTAGAGCCTCAATTTTTGCACCCAGGTCCATGTATCGTGGCCCTCTATCAGAATCCAGAGTTTTGAGAAGATTGGAGAAACTTAATTTTTCACCCCCCGAAAAAAAAACATAAGGGGTAACACTGTCATTTTTTTTTCTGGTCAAAATTTTGAGTTTCAATATCTCAGCTCTGGAAGGGTCTAGAGCCTCAATTTTTGCACCCAGATCCATGTCTCGTGGCCCTCTATCAGAATCCAGAGTTTTGAGAAGATTGGAGAAACTTAATTTTTCACCCCCCGAAAAAAAACATAAGGGGTAACACTGTCATTTTTTTTTCTGGTCAAAATTTTGAGTTTCAATATCTCAGCTCTGGAAGGGTCTAGAGCCTCAAATTTTGCACCCAGGTCCATGTCTTGTGGCCCTCTATCAGAATCCAGAGTTTTGAGAAGATTGGAGAAACTTAATTTTTCACCCCCCGAAAAAAAAACATAAGGGGTAACACTGTCATTTTTTTTCTGGTCAAAATTTTGAGTTTCAATATCTCAGCTCTGGAAGGGTCTAGAGCCTCAATTTTTGCACCCAGATCCATGTCTCGTGGCCCTCTATCAGAATCCAGAGTTTTGAGAAGATTGGAGAAACTTAATTTTTCACCCCCCGAAATAAAACATAAGGGGTAACACTGTCATTTTTTTTTCTGGTCAAAATTTTGAGTTTCAATATCTCAGCTCTGGAAGGGTCTAGAGCCTCAATTTTTGCACCCAGGTCCATGTCTCGTGGCCCTCTATCAGAATCCAGAGTTTTGAGAAGATTGGAGAAACTTAATTTTTCACCCCCCGAAAAAAAACATAAGGGGTAACACTGTCATTTTTTTTTCTGGTCAAAATTTTGAGTTTCAATATCTCAGCTCTGGAAGGGTCTAGAGCCTCAATTTTTGCACCCAGATCCATGTCTCGTGGCCCTCTATCAGAATCCAGAGTTTTGAGAAGATTGGAGAAACTTAATTTTTCACCCCCCGAAAAAAAACATAAGGGGTAACACTGTCATTTTTTTTTCTGGTCAAAATTTTGAGTTTCAATATCTCAGCTCTGGAAGGGTCTAGAGCCTCAATTTTTGCACCCAGGTCCATGTCTCGTGGCCCTCTATCAGAATCCAGAGTTTTGAGAAGATTGGAGAAACTTAATTTTTCACCCCCCGAAAAAAAAACATAAGGGGTAACACTGTCATTTTTTTTTCTGTTCAAAATTTTGAGTTTCAATATCTCAGCTCTGGAAGGGTCTAGAGCCTCAATTTTTGCACCCAGGTCCATGTCTCGTGGCCCTTTATCAGAATCCAGAGTTTTGAGAAGATTGGAGAAACTTAATTTTTCACCCCCCGAAAAAAAACATAAGGGGTAACACTGTCATTTTTTTTCTGGTAAAAATTTTGAGTTTCAATATCTCAGCTCTGGAATGGTCTAGAGCCTCAATTTTTGCACCCAGATCCATGTCTCGTGGCCCTCTGTCAGAATCCAGAGTTTTGAGAAGATTGGAGAAACTTAATTTTTCACCCCCCGAAAAAAAACATAAGGGGTAACACTGTCATTTTTTTTTCTGGTCAAAATTTTGAGTTTCAATATCTCAGCTTTGGAAGGGTCTAGAGCCTCAATTTTTGCACCCAGGTCCATGTCTCGTGGCCCTCTATCAGAATCCAGAGTTTTGAGAAGATTGGAGAAACTTAATTTTTCACCCCCCGAAAAAAAAAACATAAGGGGTAACACTGTCGTTTTTTTTTTCTGGTCAAAATTTTGAGTTTCAATATCTCAGCTCTGGAAGGGTCTAGAGCCTCAATTTTTGCACCCAGGTCCATGTATCGCTGCCCTCTATCAGAATCCAGAGTTTTGAGAAGATTGGAGAAACTTAATTTTTCACCCCCCGAAAAAAAACATAAGGGGTAACACTGTCATTTTTTTTCTGGTCAAAATTTTGAATTTCAATATCTCAGCGCTGGAAGGGTCTAGAGCCTCAATTTTGCACCCAGGTCCATGTCTCGTGGCCCTCTATCAGAATCCAGAGTTTCGAGAAGATTGGAGAAACTTAATTTTTCACCCCCCGAATAAAAAACATAAGGGGTAACACTGTCATTTTTTTTTTCTGGTCAAAATTTTGAGTTTCACTATCTCAGCTCTGGAAGGGTCTAGAGCCTCAATTTTTGCACCCAGGTCCATGTCTCGTGGCCCTCTATCAGAATCCAGAGTTTTGAGAAGATTGGAGAAACTTAATTTTTCACCCCCCGAAAAAAAAACATAAGGGGTAACACTGTCATTTTTTTTTCTGGTCAAAATTTTGAGTTTCAATATCTCAGCTCTGGAAGGGTCTAGAGCCTCAATTTTTGCACCCAGGTCCATGTATCGTGGCCCTCTATCAGAATCCAGAGTTTTGAGAAGATTGGAGAAACTTAATTTTTCACCCCCCGAAAAAAAAACATAAGGGGTAACACTGTCATTTTTTTTTCTGGTCAAAATTTTGAGTTTCAATATCTCAGCTCTGGAAGGGTCTGGAGCCTCAATTTTTGCACCCAGGTCCATGTCTCGTGGCCCTCTATCAGAATCCAGAGTTTTGAGAAGATTGGAGAAACTTAATTTTTCACCCCCCGAAAAAAAACATAAGGGGTAACACTGTCATTTTTTTTTCTGGTCAAAATTTTGAGTTTCAATATCTCAGCTCTGGAAGGGTCTAGAGCCTCAATTTTTGCACCCAGGTCCATGTATCGTGGCCCTCTATCAGAATCCAGAGTTTTGAGAAGATTGGAGAAGCTTAATTTTTCACCCCCCGAAAAAAAACATAAGGGGTAACACTGTCATTTTTTTTTCTGGTCAAAATTTTGAGTTTCAATATCTCAGCTCTGGAAGGGTCTAGAGCCTCAATTTTTGCACCCAGGTCCATGTCTTGTGGCCCTCTATCAGAATCCAGAGTTTTGAGAAGATTGGAGAAACTTAATTTTTCATCCCCCGAAAAAAAATATAAGGGGTAACACTGTCATTTTTTTTTCTGGTAAAAATTTTGAGTTTCAATATCTCAGCTCTGGAAGGGTCTAGAGCCTCAATTTTTGAACCCAGGTCCATGTCTTGTGGCCCTCTATCAGAATCCAGAGTTTTGAGAAGATTGGAGAAACTTAATTTTTCACCCCCCGAAAAAAAAACCATAAGGGGTAGCACTGTCATTTTTTTTTCTGGTCAAAATTTTGAGTTTCAATATCTCAGCTCTGGAAGGGTCTAGAGCCTCAATTTTTGCACCCAGGTCCATGTCTTGTGGCCCTCTATCAGAATCCAGAGTTTTGAGAAGATTGGAGAAACTTAATTTTTCACCCCCCGAAAAAAAATATAAGGGGTAACACTGTCATTTTTTTTTCTGGTCAAAATTTTGAGTTTCAATATCTCAGCTCTGGAAGGGTCTAGAGCCTCAATTTTTGCACCCAGGTCCATGTCTTGTGGCCCTCTATCAGAATCCAGAGTTTTGAGAAGATTGGAGAAACTTAATTTTTCACCCCCCGAAAAAAAAAAACATAAGGGGTAGCACTGTCATTTTTTTTTCTGGTCAAAATTTTGAGTTTCAATATCTCAGCTCTGGAAGGGTCTAGAGCCTCAATTTTTGCACCCAGATCCATGTATCTTGGCCCTCTATCAGAATCCAGAGTTTTGAGAAGATTGGAGAAACTTAATTTTTCACCCCCCCAAAAAAAACATAAGGGGTAACACTGTCATTTTTTTTTCTGGTCAAAATTTTGAGTTTCAATATCTCAGCTCTGGAAGGGTCTAGAGTCTCAATTTTTGCACCTAGGTCTATGTCTCGTGGCCCTCTATAAGAATCCAGAGTTTTGAGAAGATTGGAGAAACTTAATTTTTCACCCCCCGAAAAAAAACATAAGGGGTAACACTGTCATTTTTTTTTCTGGTCAAAATTTTGAGTTTCAATATCTCAGCTCTGGAAGGGTCTAGAGCCTCAATTTTTGCACCCAGGTCCATGTCTCGTGGCCCTCTATCAGAATCCAGAGTTTTGAGAAGATTGGAGAAACTTAATTTTTCACCCCCCGAAAAAAACATAAGGGGTAACACTGTCATTTTTTTTTCTGGTCAAAATTTTGAGTTTCAATATCTCAGCTCTGGAAGGGTCTAGAGCCTCAATTTTTGCACCCAGATCCATGTCTTGTGGCCCTCTATCAGAATCCAGAGTTTTGAGAAGATTGGAGAAACTTAATTTTTCACCCCCCGAAAAAAAAACATAAGGGGTAACACTGTCATTTTTTTTTCTGGTCAAAATTTTGAGTTTCAATATCTCAGCTCTGGAAGGGTCTAGAGCCTCAATTTTTGCACCCAGGTCCATGTATCGTGGCCCTCTATCAGAATCCAGAGTTTTGAGAAGATTGGAGAAACTTAATTTTTGACCCCCCGAAAAAAAACATAAGGGGTAACACTGTCATTTTTTTTTCTGGTCAAAATTTTGAGTTTCAATATCTCAGCTCTGGAAGGGTCTAGAGCCTCAATTTTTGCACCTAGGTCTATGTCTCGTGGCCCTCTATAAGAATCCAGAGTTTTGAGAAGATTGGAGAAATTTAATTTTTCACCCCCCGAAAAAAAACATAAGGGGTAACACTGTCATTTTTTTTTCTGGTCAAAATTTTGAGTTTCAATATCTCAGCTCTGGAAGGGTCTAGAGCCTCAATTTTTGCACCCAGGTCCATGTCTCGTGGCCCTCTATCAGAATCCAGAGTTTTGAGAAGATTGGAGAAACTTAATTTTTCACCCCCCGAAAAAAACATAAGGGGTAACACTGTCATTTTTTTTTCTGGTCAAAATTTTGAGTTTCAATATCTCAGCTCTGGAAGGGTCTAGAGCCTCAATTTTTGCACCCAGATCCATGTCTTGTGGCCCTCTATCAGAATCCAGAGTTTTGAGAAGATTGGAGAAACTTAATTTTTCACCCCCCGAAAAAAAACATAAGGGGTAACACTGTCATTTTTTTTTCTGGTCAAAATTTTGAGTTTCAATATCTCAGCTCTGGAAGGGTCTAGAGCCTCAATTTTTGCACCCAGGTCCATGTATCGTGGCCCTCTATCAGAATCCAGAGTTTTGAGAAGATTGGAGAAACTTAATTTTTCACCCCCCGAAAAAAAAACATAAGGGGTAACACTGTCATTTTTTTTTCTGGTCAAAATTTTGAGTTTCAATATCTCAGCTCTGGAAGGGTCTAGAGCCTCAATTTTTGCACCCAGATCCATGTCTCGTGGCCCTCTATCAGAATCCAGAGTTTTGAGAAGATTGGAGAAACTTAATTATTCACCCCCCGAAAAAAAACATAAGGGGTAACACTGTCATTTTTTTTTCTGGTCAAAATTTTGAGTTTCAATATCTCAGCTCTGGAAGGGTCTAGAGCCTCAATTTTTGCACCCAGGTCCATGTCTTGTGGCCCTCTATCAGAATCCAGAGTTTTGAGAAGATTGGAGAAACTTAATTTTTCACCCCCCGAAAAAAAAACATAAGGGGTAACACTGTCATTTTTTTTTCTGGTAAAAATTTTGAGTTTCAATATCTCAGCTCTGGAAGGGTCTAGAGCCTCAATTTTTGCACCCAGGTCCATGTATCGTGGCCCTCTATCAGAATCCAGAGTTTTGAGAAGATTGGAGAAACTTAATTTTTCACCCTCCGAAAAAAAACATAAGGGGTAACACTGTCATTTTTTTTTCTGGTCAAAATTTTGAGTTTCAATATCTCAGCTCTGGAAGGGTCTAGAGCCTCAATTTTTGCACCCAGGTCCATGTCTCGTGGCCCTCTATCAGAATCCAGAGTTTTGAGAAGATTGGAGAAACTTAATTTTTCACCCCCCGAAAAAAACATAAGGGGTAACAGTGTCATTTTTTTTTCTGGTCAAAATTTTGAGTTTCAATATCTCAGCTCTGGAAGGGTCTAGAGCCTCAATTTTTGCACCCAGATCCATGTCTTGTGGCCCTCTATCAGAATCCAGAGTTTTGAGAAGATTGGAGAAACTTAATTTTTCACCCCCCGAAAAAAAACATAAGGGGTAACACTGTCATTTTTTTTTCTGGTCAAAATTTTGAGTTTCAATATCTCAGCTCTGGAAGGGTCTAGAGCCTCAATTTTTGCACCCAGGTCCATGTCTCGTGGCCCTCTATCAGAATCCAGAGTTTTGAGAAGATTGGAGAAACTTAATTTTTCACCCCCCGAAAAAAAACATAAGGGGTAACACTGTCATTTTTTTTTCTGGTCAAAATTTTGAGTTTCAATATCTCAGCTCTGGAAGGGTCTAGAGCCTCAATTTTTGCACCCAGGTCCATGTCTTGTGGCCCTCTATCAGAATCCAGAGTTTTGAGAAGATTGGAGAAACTTAATTTTTCACCCCCCGAAAAAAAACATAAGGGGTAACACCGTCATTTTTTTTTCTGGTCAAAATTTTGAGTTTCAATATCTCAGCTCTGGAAGGGTCTAGAGCCTCAATTTTTGCACCCAGGTCCATGTATCGTGGCCCTCTATCAGAATCCAGAGTTTTGAGAAGATTGGAGAAACTTAATTTTTCACCCCCCGAAAAAAAACATAAGGGGTAACACTGTCATTTTTTTTTCTGGTCAAAATTTTGAGTTTCAATATCTCAGCTCTGGAAGGGTCTAGAGCCTCAATTATTGCACCCAGATCCATGTCTCGTGGCCCTCTATCAGAATCCAGAGTTTTGAGAAGATTGGAGAAACTTAATTTTTCACCCCCCGAAAAAAAACATAAGGGGTAACACTGTCATTTTTTTTTCTGGTCAAAATTTTGAGTTTCAATATCTCAGCTCTGGAAGGGTCTAGAGCCTCAATTTTTGCACCCAGGTCCATGTCTCGTGGCCCTCTATCAGAATCCAGAGTTTTGAGAAGATTGGAGAAACTTAATTTTTCACCCCCCGAAAAAAAACATAAGGGGTAACACTGTCATTTTTTTTTTCTGGTCAAAATTTTGAGTTTCAATATCTCAGCTCTGGAAGGGTCTAGAGCCTCAATTTTTGCACCCAGATCCATGTCTCGTGGCCCTCTATCAGAATCCAGAGTTTTGAGAAGATTGGAGAAACTTAATTTTTCACCCCCCCGAAAAAAAACATAAGGGGTAACACTGTCAATTTTTTTTCTGGTAAAAATTTTGAGTTTCAATATCTCAGCTCTGGAAGGGTCTAGAGCCTCAATTTTTGCACCCAGATCCATGTCTCGTGGCCCTCTATCAGAATCCAGAGTTTTAAGAAGATTGGAGAAACTTAATTTTTCACCCCCCGAAAAAAAAACATAAGGGGTAACACTGTCATTTTTTTTCTGGTCAAAATTTTGAGTTTCAATATCTCAGCTCTGGAAGGGTCTAGAGCCTCAATTTTTGCACCCAGGTCCATGTCTCGTGGCCCTCTATCAGAATCCAGAGTTTTGAGAAGATTGGAGAAACTTAATTTTTCACCCCCCGAAAAAAAACATAAGGGGTAACACTGTCATTTTTTTTTCTGGTCAAAATTTTGAGTTTCAATATCTCAGCTCTGGAAGGGTCTAGAGCCTCAATTTTTGCACCCAGGTCCATGTCTCGTGGCCCTCTATCAGAATCCAGAGTTTTGAGAAGATTGGAGAAACTTAATTTTTCACCCCCGAAAAAAAACATAAGGGGTAACACTGTCATTTTTTTTTCTGGTCAAAATTTTGAGTTTCAATATCTCAGCTCTGGAAGGGTCTAGAGCCTCAATTTTTGCACCCAGATCCATGTCTCGTGGCCCTCTATCAGAATCCAGAGTTTTGAGAAGATTGGAGAAACTTAATTTTTCACCCCCCGAAAAAAAACATAAGGGGTAACACTGTCATTTTTTTTTCTGGTAAAAATTTTGAGTTTCAATATCTCAGCTCTGGAAGGGTCTAGAGCCTCAATTTTTGCACCCAGATCCATGTCTCGTGGCCCTCTATCAGAATCCAGAGTTTTAAGAAGATTGGAGAAACTTAATTTTTCACCCCCCGAAAAAAAACATAAGGGGTAACACTGTCATTTTTTTTTCTGGTCAAAACTTTGAGTTTCAATATCTCAGCTCTGGAAGGGTCTAGAGCCTCAATTTTTGCACCCAGGTCCATGTCTCGTGGCCCTCTATCAGAATCCAGAGATTTGAGAAGATTGGAGAAACTTAATTTTTCACCCCCCGAAAAAAAACATAAGGGGTAACACCGTCATTTTTTTTTCTGGTCAAAATTTTGAGTTTCAATATCTCAGCTCTGGAAGGGTCTAGAGCCTCAATTTTTGCACCCAGGTCCATGTATCGTGGCCCTCTGTCAGAATCCAGAGTTTTGAGAAGATTGGAGAAACTTAATTTTTCACCCCCCGAAAAAAAACATAAGGGGTAACACTGTCATTTTTTTTTCTGGTCAAAATTTTGAGTTTCAATATCTCAGCTCTGGAAGGGTCTAGAGCCTCAATTATTGCACCCAGATCCATGTCTCGTGGCCCTCTATCAGAATCCAGAGTTTTGAGAAGATTGGAGAAACTTAATTTTTCACCCCCCGAAAAAAAACATAAGGGGTAACACTGTCATTTTTTTTTCTGGTCAAAATTTTGAGTTTCAATATCTCAGCTCTGGAAGGGTCTAGAGCCTCAATTTTTGCACCCAGGTCCATGTCTCGTGGCCCTCTATCAGAATCCAGAGTTTTGAGAAGATTGGAGAAACTTAATTTTTCACCCCCCGAAAAAAAAACATAAGGGGTAACACTGTCATTTTTTTTTCTGGTCAAAATTTTGAGTTTCAATATCTCAGCTCTGGAAGGGTCTAGAGCCTCAATTTTTGCACCCAGATCCATGTCTCGTGGCCCTCTATCAGAATCCAGAGTTTTGAGAAGATTGGAGAAACTTAATTTTTCACCCCCCGAAAAAAAACATAAGGGGTAACACTGTCAATTTTTTTTCTGGTAAAAATTTTGAGTTTCAATATCTCAGCTCTGGAAGGGTCTAGAGCCTCAATTTTTGCACCCAGATCCATGTCTCGTGGCCCTCTATCAGAATCCAGAGTTTTAAGAAGATTGGAGAAACTTAATTTTTCACCCCCCGAAAAAAAAACATAAGGGGTAACACTGTCATTTTTTTTCTGGTCAAAATTTTGAGTTTCAATATCTCAGCTCTGGAAGGGTCTAGAGCCTCAATTTTTGCACCCAGGTCCATGTATCGTGGCCCTCTATCAGAATCCAGAGTTTTGAGAAGATTGGAGAAACTTAATTTTTCACCCCCCGAAAAAAAACATAAGGGGTAACACTGTCATTTTTTTTTCTGGTCAAAATTTTGAGTTTCAATATCTCAGCTCTGGAAGGGTCTAGAGCCTCAATTTTTGCACCCAGGTCCATGTATCGTGGCCCTCTATCAGAATCCAGAGTTTTGAGAAGATTGGAGAAACTTAATTTTTCACCCCCCGAAAAAAAACATAAGGGGTAACACTGTCATTTTTTTTTCTGGTCAAAATTTTGAGTTTCAATATCTCAGCTCTGGAAGGGTCTAGAGCCTCAATTTTTGCACCCAGATCCATGTCTCGTGGCCCTCTATCAGAATCCAGAGTTTTGAGAAGATTGGAGAAACTTAATTTTTCACCCCCGAAAAAAAACATAAGGGGTAACACTGTCATTTTTTTTTCTGGTCAAAATTTTGAGTTTCAATATCTCAGCTCTGGAAGGGTCTGGAGCCTCCATTTTTGCACCCAGGTCCATGTCTCGTGGCCCTCTATCAGAATCCAGAGTTTTGAGAAGATTGGAGAAACTTATTTTTTCACCCCCCGAAAAAAAACATAAGGGGTAACACTGTCATTTTTTTTTTCTGTTCAAAATTTTGAGTTTCAATATCTCAGCTCTGGAAGGGTCTAGAGCCTCAATTTTTGCACCCAGGTCCATGTCTTGTGGCCCTCTGTCAGAATCCAGAGTTTTGAGAAGATTGGAGAAACTTAATTTTTCACCCCCCGAAAAAAAACATAAGGGGTAACACTGTCATTTTTTTTTCTGGTCAAAATTTTGAGTTTCAATATCTCAGCTCTGGAAGGGTCTAGAGCCTCAATTTTTGCACCCAGGTCCATGTCTCGTGGCCCTCTATCAGAATCCAGAGTTTTGAGAAGATTGGAGAAACTTAATTTTTCACCCCCCGAAAAAAAACATAAGGGGTAACACTGTCATTTTTTTTTCTGGTCAAAATTTTGAGTTTCAATATCTCAGCTCTGGAAGGGTCTAGAGCCTCAATTTTTGCACCAAGGTCCATGTATCGTGGCCCTCTATCAGAATCCAGAGTTTTGAGAAGATTGGAGAAACTTAATTTTTCACTCCCCGAAAAAAAACATAAGGGGTAACACTGTCATTTTTTTTTCTGGGAAAAATTTTGAGTTTCAATATCTCAGCTCTGGAAGGGTCTAGAGCCTCAATTTTTGCACCCAGATCCATGTCTCGTGGCCCTCTATCAGAATCCAGAGTTTTGAGAAGATTGGAGAAACTTAATTTTTCACCCCCCGAAAAAAAAACATAAGGGGTAACACTGTCATTTTTTTTTTCTGGTCAAAATTTTGAGTTTCACTATCTCAGCTCTGGAAGGGTCTAGAGCCTCATTTTTTGCACCCAGGTCCATGTCTCGTGGCCCTCTATCAGAATCCAGAGTTTTGAGAAGATTGGAGAAACTTAATTTTTCACCCCCCGAAAAAAAACATAAGGGGTAACACTGTCATTTTTTTTTCTGGTCAAAATTTTGAGTTTCAATATCTCAGCTCTGGAAGGGTCTAGAGCCTCAATTTTTGCACCCAGGTCCATGTATCGTGGCCCTCTATCAGAATCCAGAGTTTTGAGAAGATTGGAGAAACTTAATTTTTCACCCCCCGAAAAAAAACATAAGGGGTAACACTGTCATTTTTTCTTCTGGTCAAAATTTTTAGTTTCAATATCTCAGCTCTGGAAGGGTCTAGAGCCTCAATTTTTGCACCCAGATCCATGTCTTGTGGCCCTCTATCAGAATCCAGAGTTTTGAGAAGATTGGAGAAACTTAATTTTTCACCCCCCGAAAAAAAACATAAGGGGTAACACTGTCATTTTTTTTTCTGGTCAAAATTTTGAGTTTCAATATCTCAGCTCTGGAAGGGTCTAGAGCCTCAATTTTTGCACCCAGGTCCATGTCTCGTGGCCCTCTATCAGAATCCAGAGTTTTGAGAAGATTGGAGAAACTTAATTATTCACCCCCCGAAAAAAAACATAAGGGGTAACACTGTCATTTTTTTTTCTGGTCAAAATTTTGAGTTTCAATATCTCAGCTCTGGAAGGGTCTAGAGCCTCAATTTTTGCACCCAGGTCCATGTCTTGTGGCCCTCTATCAGAATCCAGAGTTTTGAGAAGATTGGAGAAACTTAATTTTTCACCCCCCGAAAAAAAACATAAGGGGTAACACTGTCATTTTTTTTTCTGTTCAAAATTTTGAGTTTCAATATCTCAGCTCTGGAAGGGTCTAGAGCCTCAATTTTTGCACCCAGGTCCATGTCTCGTGGCCCTCTATCAGAATCCAGAGTTTTGAGAAGATTGGAGAAACTTAATTTTTCACCCCCCGAAAAAAAACATAAGGGGTAACACTGTCATTTTTTTTTTCTGGTCAAAATTTTGAGTTTCAATATCTCAGCTCTGGAAGGGTCTAGAGCCTCAATTTTTGCACCCAGATCCATGTCTCGTGGCCCTCTATCAGAATCCAGAGTTTTGAGAAGATTGGAGAAACTTAATTTTTCACCCCCCAAAAAAAAACATAAGGGGTAACACTGTCATTTTTTTTTTCTGGTCAAAATTTTGAGTTTCAATATCTCAGCTCTGGAAGGGTCTAGAGCCTCAATTTTTGCACCCAGGTCCATGTCTTGTGGCCCTCTATCAGAATCCAGAGTTTTGAGAAGATTGGAGAAACTTAATTTTTCACCCCCCGAAAAAAAACATAAGGGGTAACACTGTCATTTTTTTTTCTGGTCAAAATTTTGAGTTTCAATATCTCAGCTCTGGAAGGGTCTAGAGCCTCAATTTTTGCACCCAGGTCCATGTATCGTGGCCCTCTATCAGAATCCAGAGTTTTGAGAAGATTGGAGAAACTTAATTTTTCACCCCCCGAAAAAAAACATAAGGGGTAACACTGTCATTTTTTTTTTCTGGTCAAAATTTTGAGTTTCAATATCTCAGCTCTGGAAGGGTCTAGAGCCTCAATTTTTGCACCCAGATCCATGTCTCGTGGCCCTCTATCAGAATCCAGAGTTTTGAGAAGATTGGAGAAACTTAATTTTTCACCCCCCGAAAAAAAACATAAGGGGTAACACTGTCATTTTTTTTTCTGGTCAAAATTTTGAGTTTCAATATCTCAGCTCTGGAAGGGTCTAGAGCCTCAATTTTTGCACCCAGGTCCATGTCTCGTGGCCCTCTATCAGAATCCAGAGTTTTGAGAAGATTGGAGAAACTTAATTTTTCACCCCCCGAAAAAAAACATAAGGGGTAACACTGTCATTTTTTTTTCTGGTCAAAATTTTGAGTTTCAATATCTCAGCTCTGGAAGGGTCTAGAGCCTCAATTTTTGCACCCAGATCCATGTCTCGTGGCCCTCTATCAGAATCCAGAGTTTTGAGAAGATTGGAGAAACTTAATTTTTCACCCCCCGAAAAAAAACATAAGGGGTAACACTGTCATTTTTTTTTCTGGTCAAAATTTTGAGTTTCAATATCTCAGCTCTGGAAGGGTCTAGAGCCTCAATTTTTGCACCCAGGTCCATGTCTCGTGGCCCTCTATCAGAATCCAGAGTTTTGAGAAGATTGGAGAAACTTAATTTTTCACCCCCCGAAAAAAAAACATAAGGGGTAACACTGTCATTTTTTTTTCTGGTCAAAATTTTGAGTTTCAATATCTCAGCTCTGGAAGGGTCTAGAGCCTCAATTTTTGCACCCAGGTCCATGTCTCTTGGCCCTCTATCAGAATCCAGAGTTTTGAGAAGATTGGAGAAACTTAATTTTTCACCCCCCGAAAAAAAAACATAAGGGGTAACACTGTCATTTTTTTTTCTGGTCAAAATTTTGAGTTTCAATATCTCAGCTCTGGAAGGGTCTAGAGCCTCAATTTTTGCACCCAGGTCCATGTCTTGTGGCCCTCTATCAGAATCCAGAGTTTTGAGAAGATTGGAGAAACTTAATTTTTCACCCCCCGAAAAAAAAACATAAGGGGTAACACTGTCATTTTTTTTTCTGGTCAAAATTTTGAGTTTCAATATCTCAGCTCTGGAAGGGTCTAGAGCCTCAATTTTTGCACCCAGATCCATGTCTCGTGGCCCTCTATCAGAATCCAGAGTTTTGAGAAGATTGGAGAAACTTAATTATTCACCCCCCGAAAAAAAACATAAGGGGTAACACTGTCATTTTTTTTTCTGGTCAAAATTTTGAGTTTCAATATCTCAGCTCTGGAAGGGTCTAGAGCCTCAATTTTTGCACCCAGGTCCATGTCTTGTGGCCCTCTATCAGAATCCAGAGTTTTGAGAAGATTGGAGAAACTTAATTTTTCACCCCCCGAAAAAAAACATAAGGGGTAACACTGTCATTTTTTTTTCTGGTCAAAATTTTGAGTTTCAATATCTCAGCTCTGGAAGGGTCAAGAGCCTCAATTTTTGCACCCAGATCCATGTCTTGTGGCCCTCTATCAGAATCCAGAGTTTTGAGAAGATTGGAGAAACTTAATTTTTCACCCCCCGAAAAAAAACATAAGGGGTAACACTGTCATTTTTTTTTCTGGTCAAAATTTTGAGTTTCAATATCTCAGCTCTGGAAGGGTCTAGAGCCTCAATTTTTGCACCCAGATCCATGTATCTTGGCCCTCTATCAGAATCCAGAGTTTTGAGAAGATTGGAGAAACTTAATTTTTCACCCCCCGAAAAAAAACATAAGGGGTAACACTGTCATTTTTTTTTCTGGTCAAAATTTTGAGTTTCAATATCTCAGCTCTGGAAGGGTCTATAGCCTCAATTTTTGCACCCAGGTCCATGTCTCGTGGCCCTCTATCAGAATCCAGAGTTTTGAGAAGATTGGAGAAACTTAATTTTTCACCCCCCGAAAAAAAACATAAGGGGTAACACTGTCATTTTTTTTTCTGGTCAAAATTTTGAGTTTCAATATCTCAGCTCTGGAAGGGTCTAGAGCCTCAATTTTTGCACCCAGGTCCATGTCTTGTTGCCCTCTATCAGAATCCAGAGTTTTGAGAAGATTGGAGAAACTTAATTTTTCACCCCCTGAAAAAAAATATAAGGGGTAACACTGTCATTTTTTTTTCTGGTCAAAATTTTGAGTTTCAATATCTCAGCTCTGGAAGGGTCTAGAGCCTCAATTTTTGCACCCAGGTCCATGCCTTGTGGCCCTCTATCAGAATCCAGAGTTTTGAGAAGATTGGAGAAACTTAATTTTTCACCCCCCGAAAAAAAAAAAACATAAGGGGTAGCACTGTCATTTTTTTTTCTGGTCAAAATTTTGAGTTTCAATATCTCAGCTCTGGAAGGGTCTAGAGCCTCAATTTTTGCACCCAGATCCATGTATCTTGGCCCTCTATCAGAATCCAGAGTTTTGAAAAGATTGGAGAAACTTAATTTTTCACCCCCCGAAAAAAAACATAAGGGGTAACACTGTCATTTTTTTTTTCTGTTCAAAATTTTGAGTTTCAATATCTCAGCTCTGGAAGGGTCTAGAGCCTCAATTTTTGCACCCAGTTCCATGTCTCGTGGCCCTCTATCAGAATCCAGAGTTTTGAGAAGATTGGAGAAACTTAATTTTTCACCCCCCGAAAAAAAACATAAGGGGTAACACTGTCATTTTTTTTTCTGGTCAAAATTTTGAGTTTCAATATCTCAGCTCTGGAAGGGTCTAGAGCCTCAATTTTTGCACCCAGGTCCATGTCTCGTGGCCCTCTATCAGAATCCAGAGTTTTGAGAAGATTGGAGAAACTTAATTTTTCACCCCCCGAAAAAAAACATAAGGGGTAACACTGTCATTTTTTTTCTGGTCAAAATTTTGAGTTTCAATATCTCAGCTCTGGAAGGGTCTAGAGCCTCAATTTTTGCACCCAGGTCCATGTATCGTGGCCCTCTATCAGAATCCAGAGTTTTGAGAAGATTGGAGAAACTTAATTTTTCACCCCCCGAAAAAAAACATAAGGGGTAACACTGTCATTTTTTTTTCTGGTCAAATTTTTGAGTTTCAATATCTCAGCTCTGGAAGGGTCTAGAGCCTCAATTTTTGCACCCAGGTCCATGTATCGTGGCCCTCTATCAGAATCCAGAGTTTTGAGAAGATTGGAGAAACTTAATTTTTCACCCCCCGAAAAAAAACATAAGGGGTAACACTGTCATTTTTTTTTCTGGTCAAAATTTTGAGTTTCAATATCTCAGCTCTGGAAGGGTCAAGAGCCTCAATTTTTGCACCCAGGTCCATGTATCGTGGCCCTCTATCAGAATCCAGAGTTTTGAGAAGATTGGAGAAACTTAATTTTTCACGCCCCGAAAAAAAAACATAAGGGGTAACACTGTCATTTTTTTTTCTGGTCAAAATTTTGAGTTTCAATATCTCAGCTCTGGAAGGGTCTAGAGCCTCAATTTTTGCACCCAGATCCATGTCTCGTGGCCCTCTATCAGAATCCAGAGTTTTGAGAAGATTGGAGAAACTTAATTATTCACCCCCCGAAAAAAAACATAAGGGGTAACACTGTCATTTTTTTTTTCTGGTCAAAATTTTGAGTTTCAATATCTCAGCTCTGGAAGGGTCTAGAGCCTCAATTTTTGCACCCAGGTCCATGTCTTGTGGCCCTCTATCAGAATCCAGAGTTTTGAGAAGATTGGAGAAACTTAATTTTTCACCCCCCGAAAAAAAACATAAGGGGTAACACTGTCATTTTTTTTTCTGGTCAAAATTTTGAGTTTCAATATCTCAGCTCTGTAAGGGTCTAGAGCCTCAATTTTTGCACCCAGATCCATGTCTCGTGGCCCTCTATCAGAATCCAGAGTTTTGAGAAGATTGGAGAAACTTAATTTTTCACCCCCCGAAAAAAAACATAAGGGGTAACACTGTCAATTTTTTTTCTGGTCAAAATTTTGAGTTTCAATATCTCAGCTCTGGAAGGGTCTAGAGCCTCAATTTTTGCACCCAGATCCATGTCTCGTGGCCCTCTATCAGAATCCAGAGTTTTGAGGAGATTGGAGAAACTTAATTTTTCACCCCCCGAAAAAAAAACATAAGGGGTAACACTGTCATTTTTTTTTCTGGTCAAAATTTTGAGTTTCAATATCTCAGCTCTGGAAGGGTCTAGAGCCTCAATTTTTGCACCCAGGTCCATGTCTCGTGGCCCTCTATCAGAATCCAGAGTTTTGAGAAGATTGGAGAAACTTAATTTTTCACCCCCCGAAAAAAAACATAAGGGGTAACACTGTCATTTTTTTTTCTGGTCAAAATTTTGAGTTTCAATATCTCAGCTCTGGAAGGGTCTAGAGCCTCAATTTTTGCACCCAGATCCATGTCTCGTGGCCCTCTATCAGAATCCAGAGTTTTGAAAAGATTGGAGAAACTTAATTTTTCACCCCCCGAAAAAAAACATAAGGGGTAACACTGTCAATTTTTTTTCTGGTAAAAATTTTGAGTTTCAATATCTCAGCTCTGGAAGGGTCTAGAGACTCAATTTTTGCACCCAGATCCATGTCTCGTGGCCCTCTATCAGAATCCAGAGTTTTAAGAAGATTGGAGAAACTTAATTTTTCACCCCCCGAAAAAAAACATAAGGGGTAACACTGTCATTTTTTTTCTGGTCAAAATTTTGAGTTTCAATATCTCAGCTCTGGAAGGGTCTAGAGCCTCAATTTTTGCACCCAGGTCCATGTCTCGTGGCCCTCTATCAAAATCCAGAGTTTTGAGAAGATTGGAGAAACTTAATTTTTCACCCCCCGAAAAAAAACATAAGGGGTAACACTGTCATTTTTTTTTTCTGGTCAAAATTTTGAGTTTCAATATCTCAGCTCTGGAAGGGTCTAGAGCCTCAATTTTTGCACCCAGGTCCATGTATCGTGGCCCTCTATCAGAATCCAGAGTTTTGAGAAGATTGGAGAAACTTAATTTTTCACCCCCCGAAAAAAAAACATAAGGGGTAACACTGTCATTTTTTTTTCTGGTCAAAATTTTGAGTTTCAATATCTCAGCTCTGGAAGGGTCTAGAGCCTCAATTTTTGCACCCAGGTCCATGTCTCGTGGCTCTCTATCAGAATCCAGAGTTTTGAGAAGATTGGAGAAACTTAATTTTTCACCCCCCGAAAAAAAACATAAGGGGTAACACTGTCATTTTTTTTTCTGGTCAAAATTTTGAGTTTCAATATCTCAGCTCTGGAAGGGTCTGGAGCCTCAATTTTTGCACCCAGGTCCATGTCTTGTGGCCCTCTATCAGAATCCAGAGTTTTGAGAAGATTGGAGAAACTTAATTTTTCACCCCCCGAAAAAAAACATAAGGGGTAACACTGTCATTTTTTTTTCTGGTCAAAATTATGAGTTTCAATATCTCAGCTCTGGAAGGGTCTAGAGCCTCAATTTTTGCACCCAGGTCCATGTATCGTGGCCCTCTATCAGAATCCAGAGTTTTGAGAAGATTGGAGAAACTTAATTTTTCACCCCCCGAAAAAAAACATAAGGGGTAACACTGTCATTTTTTTTTCTAGTCAAAATTTTGAGTTTCAATATCTCAGCTCTGGAAGGGTTTGGAGCCTCAATTTTTGCACCCAGGTCCATGTCTCGTGGCCCTCTATCAGAATCCAGAGTTTTGAGAAGATTGGAGAAACTTAATTTTTCACCCCCCGAAAAAAAACATAAGGGGTAACACTGTCATTTTTTTTTTCTGGTCAAAATTTTGAGTTTCAATATCTCAGCTCTGGAAGGGTCAAGAGCCTCAATTTTTGCACCCAGATCCATGTCTTGTGGCCCTCTATCAGAATCCAGAGTTTAGAGAAGATTGGAGAAACTTAATTTTTCACCCCCCGAAAAAAAAACATAAGGGGTAACACTGTCATTTTTTTTTCTGGTCAAAATTTTGAGTTTCAATATCTCAGCTCTGGAAGGGTCTAGAGCCTCAATTTTTGCACCCAGGTCCATGTATCGTGGCCCTCTATCAGAATCCAGAGTTTTGAGAAGATTGGAGAAACTTAATTTTTCACCCCCCGAAAAAAAAACATAAGGGGTAACACTGTCATTTTTTTTTCTGGTCAAAATTTTGAGTTTCAATATCTCAGCTCTGGAAGGGTCTAGAGCCTCAATTTTTGCACCCAGATCCATGTCTCATGGCCCTCTATCAGAATCCAGAGTTTTGAGAAGATTGGAGAAACTTAATTTTTCACCCCCCGAAAAAAAACATAAGGGGTAACACTGTCATTTTTTTTTTCTGGTCAAAATTTTGAGTTTCAATATCTCAGCTCTGGAAGGGTCTAGAGCCTCAATTTTTGCACCCAGGTCCATGTCTTGTGGCCCTCTATCAGAATCCAGAGTTTTGAGAAGATTGGAGAAACTTAATTTTTCACCCCCCGAAAAAAAAAAACATAAGGGGTAACACTGTCATTTTTTTTTCTGGTCAAAATTTTGAGTTTCAATATCTCAGCTCTGGAAGGGTCTAGAGCCTCAATTTTTGCACCCAGATCCATGTCTCGTGGCCCTCTATCAGAATCCAGAGTTTTGAGAAGATTGGAGAAACTTAATTTTTCACCCCCCGAAAAAAAACATAAGGGGTAACACTGTCAATTTTTTTTCTGGTAAAAATTTTGAGTTTCAATATCTCAGCTCTGGAAGGGTCTAGAGCCTCAATTTTTGCACCCAGATCCATGTCTCGTGGCCCTCTATCAGAATCCAGAGTTTTAAGAAGATTGGAGAAACTTAATTTTTCACCCCCCGAAAAAAAACATAAGGGGTAACACTGTCATTTTTTTTCTGGTCAAAATTTTGAGTTTCAATATCTCAGCTCTGGAAGGGTCTAGAGCCTCAATTTTTGCACCCAGGTCCATGTCTCGTGGCCCTCTATCAAAATCCAGAGTTTTGAGAAGATTGGAGAAACTTAATTTTTCACCCCCCGAAAAAAAACATAAGGGGTAACACTGTCATTTTTTTTTTCTGGTCAAAATTTTGAGTTTCAATATCTCAGCTCTGGAAGGGTCTAGAGCCTCAATTTTTGCACCCAGATCCATGTCTCGTGGCCCTCTATCAGAATCCAGAGTTTTGAGAAGATTGGAGAAACTTAATTTTTCACCCCCCGAAAAAAAACATAAGGGGTAACACTGTCAATTTTTTTTCTGGTAAAAATTTTGAGTTTCAATATCTCAGCTCTGGAAGGGTCTAGAGCCTCAATTTTTGCACCCAGATCCATGTCTCGTGGCCCTCTATCAGAATCCAGAGTTTTAAGAAGATTGGAGAAACTTAATTTTTCACCCCCCGAAAAAAAAACATAAGGGGTAACACTGTCATTTTTTTTCTGGTCAAAATTTTGAGTTTCAATATCTCAGCTCTGGAAGGGTCTAGAGCCTCAATTTTTGCACCCAGGTCCATGTCTCGTGGCCCTCTATCAGAATCCAGAGTTTTGAGAAGATTGGAGAAACTTAATTTTTCACCCCCCGAAAAAAAACATAAGGGGTAACACTGTCATTTTTTTTTCTGGTCAAAATTTTGAGTTTCAATATCTCAGCTCTGGAAGGGTCTAGAGCCTCAATTTTTGCACCCAGGTCCATGTATCGTGGCCCTCTATCAGAATCCAGAGTTTTGAGAAGATTGGAGAAACTTAATTTTTCACCCCCCGAAAAAAAACATAAGGGGTAACACTGTCATTTTTTTTTCTGGTCAAAATTTTGAGTTTCAATATCTCAGCTCTGGAAGGGTCTAGAGCCTCAATTTTTGCACCCAGATCCATGTCTCGTGGCCCTCTATCAGAATCCAGAGTTTTGAGAAGATTGGAGAAACTTAATTTTTCACCCCCGAAAAAAAACATAAGGGGTAACACTGTCATTTTTTTTTCTGGTCAAAATTTTGAGTTTCAATATCTCAGCTCTGGAAGGGTCTGGAGCCTCCATTTTTGCACCCAGGTCCATGTCTCGTGGCCCTCTATCAGAATCCAGAGTTTTGAGAAGATTGGAGAAACTTATTTTTTCACCCCCCGAAAAAAAACATAAGGGGTAACACTGTCATTTTTTTTTTCTGTTCAAAATTTTGAGTTTCAATATCTCAGCTCTGGAAGGGTCTAGAGCCTCAATTTTTGCACCCAGGTCCATGTCTTGTGGCCCTCTGTCAGAATCCAGAGTTTTGAGAAGATTGGAGAAACTTAATTTTTCACCCCCCGAAAAAAAACATAAGGGGTAACACTGTCATTTTTTTTTCTGGTCAAAATTTTGAGTTTCAATATCTCAGCTCTGGAAGGGTCTAGAGCCTCAATTTTTGCACCCAGGTCCATGTATCGTGACCCTCTATCAGAATCCAGAGTTTTGAGAAGATTGGAGAAACTTAATTTTTCACCCCCCGAAAAAAAACATAAGGGGTAACACTGTCATTTTTTTTCTGGTCAAAATTTTGAGTTTCAATATCTCAGCTCTGGAAGGGTCTAGAGCCTCAATTTTTGCACCCAGGTCCATGTCTCGTGGCCCTCTATCAGAATCCAGAGTTTTGAGAAGATTGGAGAAACTTAATTTTTCACCCCCCGAAAAAAAACATAAGGGGTAACACTGTCATTTTTTTTTCTGGTCAAAATTTTGAGTTTCAATATCTCAGCTCTGGAAGGGTCTAGAGCCTCAATTTTTGCACCAAGGTCCATGTATCGTGGCCCTCTATCAGAATCCAGAGTTTTGAGAAGATTGGAGAAACTTAATTTTTCACTCCCCGAAAAAAAACATAAGGGGTAACACTGTCATTTTTTTTTCTGGGAAAAATTTTGAGTTTCAATATCTCAGCTCTGGAAGGGTCTAGAGCCTCAATTTTTGCACCCAGATCCATGTCTCGTGGCCCTCTATCAGAATCCAGAGTTTTGAGAAGATTGGAGAAACTTAATTTTTCACCCCCCGAAAAAAAAACATAAGGGGTAACACTGTCATTTTTTTTTTCTGGTCAAAATTTTGAGTTTCAATATCTCAGCTCTGGAAGGGTCTAGAGCCTCAATTTTTGCACCCAGGTCCATGTATCGTGGCCCTCTATCAGAATCCAGAGTTTTGAGAAGATTGGAGAAACTTAATTTTTCACCCCCCGAAAAAAAACATAAGGGGTAACACTGTCATTTTTTCTTCTGGTCAAAATTTTTAGTTTCAATATCTCAGCTCTGGAAGGGTCTAGAGCCTCAATTTTTGCACCCAGATCCATGTCTTGTGGCCCTCTATCAGAATCCAGAGTTTTGAGAAGATTGGAGAAACTTAATTTTTCACCCCCCGAAAAAAAACATAAGGGGTAACACTGTCATTTTTTTTTCTGGTCAAAATTTTGAGTTTCAATATCTCAGCTCTGGAAGGGTCTAGAGCCTCAATTTTTGCACCCAGATCCATGTATCTTGGCCCTCTATCAGAATCCAGAGTTTTGAGAAGATTGGAGAAACTTAATTTTTCACCCCCCAAAAAAAAACATAAGGGGTAACACTGTCATTTTTTTTTCTGGTCAAAATTTTGAGTTTCAATATCTCAGCTCTGGAAGGGTCTATAGCCTCAATTTTTGCACCCAGGTCCATGTCTCGTGGCCCTCTATCAGAATCCAGAGTTTTGAGAAGATTGGAGAAACTTAATTTTTCACCCCCCGAAAAAAAACATAAGGGGTAACACTGTCATTTTTTTTTCTGGTCAAAATTTTGAGTTTCAATATCTCAGCTCTGGAAGGGTCTAGAGCCTCAATTTTTGCACCCAGGTCCATGTCTTGTGGCCCTCTATCAGAATCCAGAGTTTTGAGAAGATTGGAGAAACTTAATTTTTCACCCCCTGAAAAAAAATATAAGGGGTAACACTGTCATTTTTTTTTCTGGTCAAAATTTTGAGTTTCAATATCTCAGCTCTGGAAGGGTCTAGAGCCTCAATTTTTGCACCCAGGTCCATGCCTTGTGGCCCTCTATCAGAATCCAGAGTTTTGAGAAGATTGGAGAAACTTAATTTTTCACCCCCCGAAAAAAAAAAAACATAAGGGGTAGCACTGTCATTTTTTTTTCTGGTCAAAATTTTGAGTTTCAATATCTCAGCTCTGGAAGGGTCTAGAGCCTCAATTTTTGCACCCAGATCCATGTATCTTGGCCCTCTATCAGAATCCAGAGTTTTGAAAAGATTGGAGAAACTTAATTTTTCACCCCCCGAAAAAAAACATAAGGGGTAACACTGTCATTTTTTTTTTCTGTTCAAAATTTTGAGTTTCAATATCTCAGCTCTGGAAGGGTCTAGAGCCTCAATTTTTGCACCCAGTTCCATGTCTCGTGGCCCTCTATCAGAATCCAGAGTTTTGAGAAGATTGGAGAAACTTAATTTTTCACCCCCCGAAAAAAAACATAAGGGGTAACACTGTCATTTTTTTTTCTGGTCAAAATTTTGAGTTTCAATATCTCAGCTCTGGAAGGGTCTAGAGCCTCAATTTTTGCACCCAGGTCCATGTCTCGTGGCCCTCTATCAGAATCCAGAGTTTTGAGAAGATTGGAGAAACTTAATTTTTCACCCCCCGAAAAAAAACATAAGGGGTAACACTGTCATTTTTTTTCTGGTCAAAATTTTGAGTTTCAATATCTCAGCTCTGGAAGGGTCTAGAGCCTCAATTTTTGCACCCAGGTCCATGTATCGTGGCCCTCTATCAGAATCCAGAGTTTTGAGAAGATTGGAGAAACTTAATTTTTCACCCCCCGAAAAAAAACATAAGGGGTAACACTGTCATTTTTTTTTCTGGTCAAATTTTTGAGTTTCAATATCTCAGCTCTGGAAGGGTCTAGAGCCTCAATTTTTGCACCCAGGTCCATGTATCGTGGCCCTCTATCAGAATCCAGAGTTTTGAGAAGATTGGAGAAACTTAATTTTTCACCCCCCGAAAAAAAACATAAGGGGTAACACTGTCATTTTTTTTTCTGGTCAAAATTTTGAGTTTCAATATCTCAGCTCTGGAAGGGTCAAGAGCCTCAATTTTTGCACCCAGGTCCATGTATCGTGGCCCTCTATCAGAATCCAGAGTTTTGAGAAGATTGGAGAAACTTAATTTTTCACGCCCCGAAAAAAAAAACATAAGGGGTAACACTGTCATTTTTTTTTCTGGTCAAAATTTTGAGTTTCAATATCTCAGCTCTGGAAGGGTCTAGAGCCTCAATTTTTGCACCCAGATCCATGTCTCGTGGCCCTCTATCAGAATCCAGAGTTTTGAGAAGATTGGAGAAACTTAATTATTCACCCCCCGAAAAAAAACATAAGGGGTAACACTGTCATTTTTTTTTTCTGGTCAAAATTTTGAGTTTCAATATCTAGGCTCTGGAAGGGTCTAGAGCCTCAATTTTTGCACCCAGGTCCATGTCTTGTGGCCCTCTATCAGAATCCAGAGTTTTGAGAAGATTGGAGAAACTTAATTTTTCACCCCCCGAAAAAAAACATAAGGGGTAACACTGTCATTTTTTTTTCTGGTCAAAATTTTGAGTTTCAATATCTCAGCTCTGTAAGGGTCTAGAGCCTCAATTTTTGCACCCAGATCCATGTCTCGTGGCCCTCTATCAGAATCCAGAGTTTTGAGAAGATTGGAGAAACTTAATTTTTCACCCCCCGAAAAAAAACATAAGGGGTAACACTGTCAATTTTTTTTCTGGTCAAAATTTTGAGTTTCAATATCTCAGCTCTGGAAGGGTCTAGAGCCTCAATTTTTGCACCCAGATCCATGTCTCGTGGCCCTCTATCAGAATCCAGAGTTTTGAGAAGATTGGAGAAACTTAATTTTTCACCCCCCGAAAAAAAAACATAAGGGGTAACACTGTCATTTTTTTTTTCTGGTCAAAATTTTGAGTTTCAATATCTCAGCTCTGGAAGGGTCTAGAGCCTCAATTTTTGCACCCAGGTCCATGTCTCGTGGCCCTCTATCAGAATCCAGAGTTTTGAGAAGATTGGAGAAACTTAATTTTTCACCCCCCGAAAAAAAACATAAGGGGTAACACTGTCATTTTTTTTTCTGGTCAAAATTTTGAGTTTCAATATCTCAGCTCTGGAAGGGTCTAGAGCCTCAATTTTTGCACCCAGATCCATGTCTCGTGGCCCTCTATCAGAATCCAGAGTTTTGAAAAGATTGGAGAAACTTAATTTTTCACCCCCCGAAAAAAAACATAAGGGGTAACACTGTCAATTTTTTTTCTGGTAAAAATTTTGAGTTTCAATATCTCAGCTCTGGAAGGGTCTAGAGACTCAATTTTTGCACCCAGATCCATGTCTCGTGGCCCTCTATCAGAATCCAGAGTTTTAAGAAGATTGGAGAAACTTAATTTTTCACCCCCCGAAAAAAAACATAAGGGGTAACACTGTCATTTTTTTTCTGGTCAAAATTTTGAGTTTCAATATCTCAGCTCTGGAAGGGTCTAGAGCCTCAATTTTTGCACCCAGGTCCATGTCTCGTGGCCCTCTATCAAAATCCAGAGTTTTGAGAAGATTGGAGAAACTTAATTTTTCACCCCCCGAAAAAAAACATAAGGGGTAACACTGTCATTTTTTTTTTCTGGTCAAAATTTTGAGTTTCAATATCTCAGCTCTGGAAGGGTCTAGAGCCTCAATTTTTGCACCCAGGTCCATGTATCGTGGCCCTCTATCAGAATCCAGAGTTTTGAGAAGATTGGAGAAACTTAATTTTTCACCCCCCGAAAAAAAAACATAAGGGGTAACACTGTCATTTTTTTTTCTGGTCAAAATTTTGAGTTTCAATATCTCAGCTCTGGAAGGGTCTAGAGCCTCAATTTTTGCACCCAGGTCCATGTCTCGTGGCCCTCTATCAGAATCCAGAGTTTTGAGAAGATTGGAGAAACTTAATTTTTCACCCCCCGAAAAAAAACATAAGGGGTAACACTGTCATTTTTTTTTCTGGTCAAAATTTTGAGTTTCAATATCTCAGCTCTGGAAGGGTCTGGAGCCTCAATTTTTGCACCCAGGTCCATGTCTTGTGGCCCTCTATCAGAATCCAGAGTTTTGAGAAGATTGGAGAAACTTAATTTTTCACCCCCCGAAAAAAAACATAAGGGGTAACACTGTCATTTTTTTTTCTGGTCAAAATTATGAGTTTCAATATCTCAGCTCTGGAAGGGTCTAGAGCCTCAATTTTTGCACCCAGGTCCATGTATCGTGGCCCTCTATCAGAATCCAGAGTTTTGAGAAGATTGGAGAAACTTAATTTTTCACCCCCCGAAAAAAAACATAAGGGGTAACACTGTCATTTTTTTTTCTAGTCAAAATTTTGAGTTTCAATATCTCAGCTCTGGAAGGGTTTGGAGCCTCAATTTTTGCACCCAGGTCCATGTCTCGTGGCCCTCTATCAGAATCCAGAGTTTTGAGAAGATTGGAGAAACTTAATTTTTCACCCCCCGAAAAAAAACATAAGGGGTAACACTGTCATTTTTTTTTCTGGTCAAAATTTTGAGTTTCAATATCTCAGCTCTGGAAGGGTCTAGAGCCTCAATTTTTGCACCCAGGTCCATGTCTTGTGGCCCTCTATCAGAATCCAGAGTTTTGAGAAGATTGGAGAAACTTAATTTTTCACCCCCCGAAAAAAAACATAAGGGGTAACACTGTCATTTTTTTTTCTGGTCAAAATTTTGAGTTTCAATATCTCAGCTCTGGAAGGGTCTAGAGCCTCAATTTTTGCACCCAGATCCATGTCTCGTGGCCCTCTATCAGAATCCAGAGTTTTGAGAAGATTGGAGAAACTTAATTATTCACCCCCCGAAAAAAAACATAAGGGGTAACACTGTCATTTTTTTTTCTGGTCAAAATTTTGAGTTTCAATATCTCAGCTCTGGAAGGGTCTAGAGCCTCAATTTTTGCACCCAGGTCCATGTCTTGTGGCCCTCTATCAGAATCCAGAGTTTTGAGAAGATTGGAGAAACTTAATTTTTCACCCCCCGAAAAAAAACATAAGGGGTAACACTGTCATTTTTTTTTTCTGGTCAAAATTTTGAGTTTCAATATCTCAGCTCTGGAAGGGTCAAGAGCCTCAATTTTTGCACCCAGATCCATGTCTTGTGGCCCTCTATCAGAATCCAGAGTTTAGAGAAGATTGGAGAAACTTAATTTTTCACCCCCCGAAAAAAAAACATAAGGGGTAACACTGTCATTTTTTTTTCTGGTCAAAATTTTGAGTTTCAATATCTCAGCTCTGGAAGGGTCTAGAGCCTCAATTTTTGCACCCAGGTCCATGTATCGTGGCCCTCTATCAGAATCCAGAGTTTTGAGAAGATTGGAGAAACTTAATTTTTCACCCCCCGAAAAAAAACATAAGGGGTAACACTGTCATTTTTTTTTCTGGTCAAAATTTTGAGTTTCAATATCTCAGCTCTGGAAGGGTCTAGAGCCTCAATTTTTGCACCCAGATCCATGTCTCATGGCCCTCTATCAGAATCCAGAGTTTTGAGAAGATTGGAGAAACTTAATTTTTCACCCCCCGAAAAAAAACATAAGGGGTAACACTGTCATTTTTTTTTTCTGGTCAAAATTTTGAGTTTCAATATCTCAGCTCTGGAAGGGTCTAGAGCCTCAATTTTTGCACCCAGGTCCATGTCTTGTGGCCCTCTATCAGAATCCAGAGTTTTGAGAAGATTGGAGAAACTTAATTTTTCACCCCCCGAAAAAAAAAACATAAGGGGTAACACTGTCATTTTTTTTTCTGGTCAAAATTTTGAGTTTCAATATCTCAGCTCTGGAAGGGTCTAGAGCCTCAATTTTTGCACCCAGATCCATGTCTCGTGGCCCTCTATCAGAATCCAGAGTTTTGAGAAGATTGGAGAAACTTAATTTTTCACCCCCCGAAAAAAAACATAAGGGGTAACACTGTCAATTTTTTTTCTAGTAAAAATTTTGAGTTTCAATATCTCAGCTCTGGAAGGGTCTAGAGCCTCAATTTTTGCACCCAGATCCATGTCTCGTGGCCCTCTATCAGAATCCAGAGTTTTAAGAAGATTGGAGAAACTTAATTTTTCACCCCCCGAAAAAAAACATAAGGGGTAACACTGTCATTTTTTTTCTGGTCAAAATTTTGAGTTTCAATATCTCAGCTCTGGAAGGGTCTAGAGCCTCAATTTTTGCACCCAGGTCCATGTCTCGTGGCCCTCTATCAAAATCCAGAGTTTTGAGAAGATTGGAGAAACTTAATTTTTCACCCCCCGAAAAAAAACATAAGGGGTAACACTGTCATTTTTTTTTTCTGGTCAAAATTTTGAGTTTCAATATCTCAGCTCTGGAAGGGTCTAGAGCCTCAATTTTTGCACCCAGGTCCATGTGTCGTGGCCCTCTATCAGAATCCAGAGTTTTGAGAAGATTGGAGAAACTTAATTTTTCACCCCCCGAAAAAAAAACATAAGGGGTAACACTGTCATTTTTTTTTCTGGTCAAAATTTTGAGTTTCAATATCTCAGCTCTGGAAGGGTCTAGAGCCTCAATTTTTGCACCCAGGTCCATGTCTCGTGGCCCTCTATCAGAATCCAGAGTTTTGAGAAGATTGGAGAAACTTAATTTTTCACCCCCCGAAAAAAAACATAAGGGGTAACACTGTCATTTTTTTTCTGGTCAAAATTTTGAGTTTCAATATCTCAGCTCTGGAAGGGTCTGGAGCCTCAATTTTTGCACCCAGGTCCATGTCTTGGGGCCCTCTATCAGAATCCAGAGTTTTGAGAAGATTGGAGAAACTTAATTTTTCACCCCCCGAAAAAAAACATAAGGGGTAACACTGTCATTTTTTTTTTCTGGTCAAAATTATGAGTTTCAATATCTCAGCTCTGGAAGGGTCTAGAGCCTCAATTTTTGCACCCAGGTCCATGTATCGTGGCCCTCTATCAGAATCCAGAGTTTTGAGAAGATTGGAGAAACTTAATTTTTCACCCCCCGAAAAAAAAACATAAGGGGTAACACTGTCATTTTTTTTTCTGGTCAAAATTTTGAGTTTCAATATCTCAGCTCTGGAAGGGTCTGGAGCCTCAATTTTTGCACCCAGGTCCATGTCTCGTGGCCCTCTATCAGAATCCAGAGTTTTGAGAAGATTGGAGAAACTTAATTTTTCACCCCCCGAAAAAAAACATAAGGGGTAACACTGTCATTTTTTTTTTCTGGTCAAAATTTTGAGTTTCAATATCTCAGCTCTGGAAGGGTCTAGAGCCTCAATTTTTGCACCCAGGTCCATGTATCGTGGCCCTCTATCAGAATCCAGAGTTTTGAGAAGATTGGAGAAACTTAATTTTTCACCCCCCGAAAAAAAACATAAGGGGTAACACTGTCATTTTTTTTTCTGGTCAAAATTTTGAGTTTCAATATCTCAGCTCTGGAAGGGTCTAGAGCCTCAATTTTTGCACCCAGGTCCATGTCTTGTGGCCCTCTATCAGAATCCAGAGTTTTGAGAAGATTGGAGAAACTTAATTTTTCACCCCCCGAAAAAAAACATAAGGGGTAACACTGTCATTTTTTTTTCTGGTCAAAATTTTGAGTTTCAATATCTCAGCTCTGGAAGGGTCTAGAGCCTCAATTTTTGCACCCAGATCCATGTCTCGTGGCCCTCTATCAGAATCCAGAGTTTTGAGAAGATTGGAGAAACTTAATTATTCACCCCCCGAAAAAAAACATAAGGGGTAACACTGTCATTTTTTTTTCTGGTCAAAATTTTGAGTTTCAATATCTCAGCTCTGGAAGGGTCTAGAGCCTCAATTTTTGCACCCAGATCCATGTCTCGTGGCCCTCTATCAGAATCCAGAGTTTTGAGAAGATTGGAGAAACTTAATTTTTCACCCCCCGAAAAAAACATAAGGGGTAACACTGTCATTTTTTTTCTGGTCAAAATTTTGAGTTTCAATATCTCAGCTCTGGAAGGGTCAAGAGCCTCAATTTTTGCACCCAGATCCATGTCTTGTGGCCCTCTATCAGAATCCAGAGTTTTGAGAAGATTGGAGAAACTTAATTTTTCACCCCCCGAAAAAAAAACATAAGGGGTAACACTGTCATTTTTTTTTCTGGTCAAAATTTTGAGTTTCAATATCTCAGCTCTGGAAGGGTCTAGAGCCTCAATTTTTGCACCCAGGTCCATGTATCGTGGCCCTCTACCAGAATCCAGAGTTTTGAGAAGATTGGAGAAACTTAATTTTTCACCCCCCGAAAAAAAAACATAAGGGGTAACACTGTCATTTTTTTTTCTGGTCAAAATTTTGAGTTTCAATATCTCAGCTCTGGAAGGGTCTAGAGCCTCAATTTTTGCACCCAGATCCATGTCTCATGGCCCTCTATCAGAATCCAGAGTTTTGAGAAGATTGGAGAAACTTAATTTTTCACCCCCCGAAAAAAAACATAAGGGGTAACACTGTCATTTTTTTTTCTGGTCAAAATTTTGAGTTTCAATATCTCAGCTCTGGAAGGGTCTAGAGCCTCAATTTTTGCACCCAGATCCATGTCTCGTGGCCCTCTATCAGAATCCAGAGTTTTGAGAAGATTGGAGAAACTTAATTTTTCACCCCCCGAAAAAAAACATAAGGGGTAACACTGTCAATTTTTTTTCTGGTCAAAATTTTGAGTTTCAATATCTCAGCTCTGGAAGGGTCTAGAGCCTCAATTTTTGCACCCATATCCATGTCTCGTGGCCCTCTATCAGAATCCAGAGTTTTGAGAAGATTGGAGAAACTTAATTTTTCACCCCCCGAAAAAAAACATAAGGGGTAACACTGTCATTTTTTTTTCTGGTCAAAATTTTGAGTTTCAATATCTCAGCTCTGGAAGGGTCTAGAGCCTCAATTTTTGCACCCAGGTCCATGTCTCGTGGCCCTCTATCAGAATCCAGAGTTTTGAGAAGATTGGAGAAACTTAATTTTTCACCCCCCGAAAAAAAACATAAGGGGTAACACTGTCATTTTTTTTTCTGGTCAAAATTTTGAGTTTCAATATCTCAGCTCTGGAAGGGTCTAGAGCCTCAATTTTTGCACCCAGGTCCATGTATCGTGGCCCTCTATCAGAATCCAGAGTTTTGAGAAGATTGGAGAAACTTAATTTTTCACCCCCCGAAAAAAAACATAAGGGGTAACACTGTCATTTTTTTTTCTGGTCAAAATTTTGAGTTTCAATATCTCAGCTCTGGAAGGGTCTAGAGCCTCAATTTTTGCACCCAGGTCCATGTCTCGTGGCCCTCTATCAGAATCCAGAGTTTTGAGAAGATTGGAGAAACTTAATTTTTCACCCCCCGAAAAAAAACATAAGGGGTAACACTGTCATTTTTTTTTCTGGTCAAAATTTTGAGTTTCAATATCTCAGCTCTGGAAGGGTCTAGAGCCTCAATTTTTGCACCCAGGTCCATGTATCGTGGCCCTCTATCAGAATCCAGAGTTTTGAGAAGATTGGAGAAACTTAATTTTTCACCCCCCGAAAAAAAAACATAAGGGGTAACACTGTCATTTTTTTTTCTGGTCAAAATTTTGAGTTTCAATATCTCAGCTCTGGAAGGGTCTGGAGCCTCAATTTTTGCACCCAGGTCCATGTCTCGTGGCCCTCTATCAGAATCCAGAGTTTTGAGAAGATTGGAGAAACTTAATTTTTCACCCCCCGAAAAAAAACATAAGGGGTAACACTGTCATTTTTTTTTTCTGGTCAAAATTTTGAGTTTCAATATCTCAGCTCTGGAAGGGTCTAGAGCCTCAATTTTTGCACCCAGGTCCATGTATCGTGGCCCTCTATCAGAATCCAGAGTTTTGAGAAGATTGGAGAAACTTAATTTTTCACCCCCCGAAAAAAAACATAAGGGGTAACACTGTCATTTTTTTTTCTTGTCAAAATTTTGAGTTTCAATATCTCAGCTCTGGAAGGGTCTAGAGCCTCAATTTTTGCACCCAGGTCCATGTCTTGTGGCCCTCTATCAGAATCCAGAGTTTTGAGAAGATTGGAGAAACTTAATTTTTCACCCCCCGAAAAAAAATATAAGGGGTAACACTGTCATTTTTTTTTCTGGTAAAAATTTTGAGTTTCAATATCTCAGCTCTGGAAGGGTCTAGAGCCTCAATTTTTGCACCCAGGTCCATGTCTTGTGGCCCTCTATCAGAATCCAGAGTTTTGAGAAGATTGGAGAAACTTAATTTTTCACCCCCCGAAAAAAAATATAAGGGGTAACACTGTCATTTTTTTTTCTGGTCAAAATTTTGAGTTTCAATATCTCAGCTCTGGAAGGGTCTAGAGCCTCAATTTTTGCACCCAGGTCCATGTCTCGTGGCCCTCTATCAGAATCCAGAGTTTTGAGAAGATTGGAGAAACTTAATTTTTTACCCCCCGAAAAAAAACATAAGGGGTAACACTGTCATTTTTTTTTCTGGTCAAAATTTTGAGTTTCAATATCTCAGCTCTGGAAGGGTCTAGAGCCTCAATTTTTGCACCCAGATCCATGTCTCGTGGCCCTCTATCAGAATCCAGAGTTTTGAGAAGATTGGAGAAACTTAATTTTTCACCCCCCGAAAAAAAACATAAGGGGTAACACTGTCAATTTTTTTTCTGGTAAAAATTTTGAGTTTCAATATCTCAGCTCTGGAAGGGTCTAGAGCCTCAATTTTTGCACCCAGATCCATGTCTCGTGGCCCTCTATCAGAATCCAGAGTTTTAAGAAGATTGGAGAAACTTAATTTTTCACCCCCCGAAAAAAAACATAAGGGGTAACACTGTCATTTTTTTTCTGGTCAAAATTTTGAGTTTCAATATCTCAGCTCCTAGAGCCTCAATTTTTGCACCCAGGTCCATGTCTCGTGGCCCTCTATCAGAATCCAGAGTTTTGAGAAGATTGGAGAAACTTAATTTTTCACCCCCCGAAAAAAAACATAAGGGGTAACACTGTCATTTTTTTTTCTGGTCAAAATTTTGAGTTTCAATATCTCAGCTCTGGAAGGGTCTAGAGCCTCAATTTTTGCACCTATGTCTATGTCTCGTGGCCCTCTATAAGAATCCAGAGTTTTGAGAAGATTGGAGAAACTTAATTTTTCACCCCCCGAAAAAAAACATAAGGGGTAACACTGTCATTTTTTTTTCTGGTCAAAATTTTGAGTTTCAATATCTCAGCTCTGGAAGGGTCTAGAGCCTCAATTTTTGCACCCAGGTCCATGTCTCGTGGCCCTCTATCAGAATCCAGAGTTTTGAGAAGATTGGAGAAACTTAATTTTTCACCCCCCGAAAAAAACATAAGGGGTAACACTGTCATTTTTTTTTCTGGTCAAAATTTTGAGTTTCAATATCTCAGCTCTGGAAGGGTCTAGAGCCTCAATTTTTGCACCCAGGTCCATGTATCGTGGCCCTCTATCAGAATCCAGAGTTTTGAGAAGATTGGAGAAACTTAATTTTTCACCCCCCGAAAAAAAACATAAGGGGTAACACTGTCGTTTTTTTTTCTGGTCAAAATTTTGAGTTTCAATATCTCAGCTCTGGAAGTGTCTAGAGCCTCAATTTTTGCACCCAGGTCCATGTCTTGTGGCCCTCTATCAGAATCCAGAGTTTTGAGAAGATTGGAGAAACTTAATTTTTCACCCCCCGAAAAAAAACATAAGGGGTAACACTGTCATTTTTTTTCTGGTCAAAATTTTGAGTTTCAATATCTCAGCTCTGGAAGGGTCTAGAGCCTCAATTTTTGCACCCAGGTCCATGTCTTGTGGCCCTCTATCAGAATCCAGAGTTTTGAGAAGATTGGAGAAACTTAATTTTTCACCCCCCGAAAAAAATCATAAGGGGTAACACTGTCATTTTTTTTTCTGGTAAAAATTTTGAGTTTCAATATCTCAGCTCTGGAAGGGTCTAGAGCCTCAATTTTTGCACCCAGATCCATGTCTCGTGGCCCTCTATCAGAATCCAGAGTTTTGAGAAGATTGGAGAAACTTAATTTTTCACCCCCCGAAAAAAAACATAAGGGGTAACACTGTCATTTTTTTTTCTGGTCAAAATTTTGAGTTTCAATATCTCAGCTCTGGAAGGGTCTAGAGCCTCAATTTTTGAACCCAGGTCCATGTCTTGTGGCCCTCTATCAGAATCCAGAGTTTTGAGAAGATTGGAGAAACTTAATTTTTCACCCCCCGAAAAAAAACATAAGGGGTAACACTGTCATTTTTTTTTCTGGTCAAAATTTTGAGTTTCAATATTTCAGCCATGGAAGGGTCTAGAGCCTCAATTATTGCACCCAAGTCCATGTCTCGTGGCCCTCTATCAGAATCCAGAGTTTTGAAAAGATCTGAGGAACTTAATTTTTCACCCCCCGAAAAAAAAACATAAGGGGTAACACTGTCATTTTTTTATTCTGGTCAAAATTTTGAGTTTCAATATCTCAGCTCTGGAAGGGTCTAGAGCCTCAATTTTTGCACCCAGGTCCATGTATCATGGCCCTCTATCAGAATCCAGAGTTTTGAGAAGATTGGAGAAACTTAATTTTTTACCCCCCGAAAAAAAACATAAGGGGTAACACTGTCATTTTTTTATTCTGGTCAAAATTTTGAGTTTCAATATCTCAGCTCTGGAAGGGTCTAGAGCCTCAATTTTTGCACCCAGATCCATGTCTCGTGGCCCTCTATCAGAATCCAGAGTTTTGAGAAGATTGGAGAAACTTAATTTTTCACCCCCCGAAAAAAAAACATAAGGGGTAACACTGTCATTTTTTATTTCTGGTCAAAATTTTGAGTTTCAATATCTCAGCTCTGGAAGGGTCTAGAGCCTCAATTTTTGCACCCAGATCCATGTCTTGTGGCCCTCTATCAGAATCCAGAGTTTTGAGAAGATTGGAGAAACTTAATTTTTCAACCCCTGAAAAAAAACATAAGGGGTAACACTGTCATTTTTTTTTTCTGGTCAAAATTTTGAGTTTCAATATCTCAGCTCTGGAAGGGTCTAGAGCCTCAATTTTTGCACCCAGATCCATGTCTCGTGGCCCTCTATCAGAATCCAGAGTCTTGAGAAGATTGGAGAAACTTAATTTTTCACCCCCCGAAAAAAAACATAAGGGGTAACACTGTCATTTTTTTTCTGGTCAAAATTTTGAGTTTCAATATCTCAGCTCTGGAAGGGTCTGGAGCCTCAATTTTTGCAGCCAGGTCCATGTCTCGTGGCCCTCTATCAGAATCCAGAGTTTTGAGAAGATTGGAGAAACTTAATTTTTCACCCCCCGAAAAAAAATGTAAGGGGTAACACTGTCATTTTTTTTTCTGGTCAAAATTTTGAGTTTCAATATCTCAGCTCAGGAAGGGTCTACAGCCTCAATTTTTGCACCCAGGTCCATGTCTCGTGGCCCTCTATCAGAATCCAGAGTTTTGAGAAGATTGGAGAAACTTAATTTTTCACCCCCCGAAAAAAAACATAAGGGGTAACATTGTCATTTTTTTTTTTCTGGTCAAAATTTTGAGTTTCAATATCTCAGCTCTGGAAGGGTCTAGAGCCTCAATTTTTGCACTCAGGTCCATGTCTTGTGGCCCTCTATCAGAATCCAGAGTTTTGAGAAGATTGGAGAAACTTAATTTTTCACCCCCCGAAAAAAAACATAAGGGGTAACACTGTCATTTTTTTTCTGGTCAAAATTTTGAGTTTCAATATCTCAGCTCTGGAAGGGTCTAGAGCCTCAATTTTTGCACCCAGGTCCATGTCTCGTGGCCCTCTATCAGAATCCAGAGTTTTGAGAAGATTGGAGAAACTTAATTTTTCACCCCCCGAAAAAAAAACATAAGGGGTAACACTGTCATTTTTTTTTCTGGTCAAAATTTTGAGTTTCAATATCTCAGCTCTGGAAGGGTCTAGAGCCTCAATTTTTGCACCCAGGTCCATGTCTCGTGGCCCTCTATCAGAATCCAGAGTTTTGAGAAGATTGGAGAAACTTAATTTTTCACCCCCCGAAAAAAAAACATAAGGGGTAACACTGTCATTTTTTTTCTGGTCAAAATTTTGAGTTTCAATATCTCAGCTCTGGAAGGGTCTGGAGCCTCAATTTTTGCACCCAGGTCCATGTCTTGGGGCCCTCTATCAGAATCCAGAGTTTTGAGAAGATTGGAGAAACTTAATTTTTCACCCCCCGAAAAAAAACATAAGGGGTAACACTGTCATTTTTTTTTTCTGGTCAAAATTATGAGTTTCAATATCTCAGCTCTGGAAGGGTCTAGAGCCTCAATTTTTGCACCCAGGTCCATGTATCGTGGCCCTCTATCAGAATCCAGAGTTTTGAGAAGATTGGAGAAACTTAATTTTTCACCCCCCGAAAAAAAAACATAAGGGGTAACACTGTCATTTTTTTTTCTGGTCAAAATTTTGAGTTTCAATATCTCAGCTCTGGAAGGGTCTGGAGCCTCAATTTTTGCACCCAGGTCCATGTCTCGTGGCCCTCTATCAGAATCCAGAGTTTTGAGAAGATTGGAGAAACTTAATTTTTCACCCCCCGAAAAAAAACATAAGGGGTAACACTGTCATTTTTTTTTTCTGGTCAAAATTTTGAGTTTCAATATCTCAGCTCTGGAAGGGTCTAGAGCCTCAATTTTTGCACCCAGGTCCATGTATCGTGGCCCTCTATCAGAATCCAGAGTTTTGAGAAGATTGGAGAAACTTAATTTTTCACCCCCCGAAAAAAAACATAAGGGGTAACACTGTCATTTTTTTTTCTGGTCAAAATTTTGAGTTTCAATATCTCAGCTCTGGAAGGGTCTAGAGCCTCAATTTTTGCACCCAGGTCCATGTCTTGTGGCCCTCTATCAGAATCCAGAGTTTTGAGAAGATTGGAGAAACTTAATTTTTCACCCCCCGAAAAAAAACATAAGGGGTAACACTGTCATTTTTTTTTCTGGTCAAAATTTTGAGTTTCAATATCTCAGCTCTGGAAGGGTCTAGAGCCTCAATTTTTGCACCCAGATCCATGTCTCGTGGCCCTCTATCAGAATCCAGAGTTTTGAGAAGATTGGAGAAACTTAATTATTCACCCCCCGAAAAAAAACATAAGGGGTAACACTGTCATTTTTTTTTCTGGTCAAAATTTTGAGTTTCAATATCTCAGCTCTGGAAGGGTCTAGAGCCTCAATTTTTGCACCCAGGTCCATGTCTTGTGGCCCTCTATCAGAATCCAGAGTTTTGAGAAGATTGGAGAAACTTAATTTTTCACCCCCCGAAAAAAAACATAAGGGGTAACACTGTCATTTTTTTTTTCTGGTCAAAATTTTGAGTTTCAATATCTCAGCTCTGGAAGGGTCTAGAGCCTCAATTTTTGCACCCAGGTCCATGTCTCGTGGCCCTCTATCAGAATCCAGAGTTTTGAGAAGATTGGAGAAACTTAATTTTTCACCCCCCGAAAAAAACATAAGGGGTAACACTGTCATTTTTTTTCTGGTCAAAATTTTGAGTTTCAATATCTCAGCTCTGGAAGGGTCAAGAGCCTCAATTTTTGCACCCAGATCCATGTCTTGTGGCCCTCTATCAGAATCCAGAGTTTTGAGAAGATTGGAGAAACTTAATTTTTCACCCCCCGAAAAAAAAACATAAGGGGTAACACTGTCATTTTTTTTTCTGGTCAAAATTTTGAGTTTCAATATCTCAGCTCTGGAAGGGTCTAGAGCCTCAATTTTTGCACCCAGGTCCATGTATCGTGGCCCTCTATCAGAATCCAGAGTTTTGAGAAGATTGGAGAAACTTAATTTTTCACCCCCCGAAAAAAAAACATAAGGGGTAACACTGTCATTTTTTTTTCTGGTCAAAATTTTGAGTTTCAATATCTCAGCTCTGGAAGGGTCTAGAGCCTCAATTTTTGCACCCAGATCCATGTCTCATGGCCCTCTATCAGAATCCAGAGTTTTGAGAAGATTGGAGAAACTTAATTTTTCACCCCCCGAAAAAAACCATAAGGGGTAACACTGTCATTTTTTTTTCTGGTCAAAATTTTGAGTTTCAATATCTCAGCTCTGGAAGGGTCTAGAGCCTCAATTTTTGCACCCAGATCCATGTCTCGTGGCCCTCTATCAGAATCCAGAGTTTTGAGAAGATTGGAGAAACTTAATTTTTCACCCCCCGAAAAAAAACATAAGGGGTAACACTGTCAATTTTTTTTCTGGTCAAAATTTTGAGTTTCAATATCTCAGCTCTGGAAGGGTCTAGAGCCTCAATTTTTGCACCCAGGTCCATGTCTCGTGGCCCTCTATCAGAATCCAGAGTTTTGAGAAGATTGGAGAAACTTAATTTTTCACCCCCCGAAAAAAAACATAAGGGGTAACACTGTCATTTTTTTTTCTGGTCAAAATTTTGAGTTTCAATATCTCAGCTCTGGAAGGGTCTAGAGCCTCAATTTTTGCACCCAGGTCCATGTATCGTGGCCCTCTATCAGAATCCAGAGTTTTGAGAAGATTGGAGAAACTTAATTTTTCACCCCCCGAAAAAAAACATAAGGGGTAACACTGTCATTTTTTTTTCTGGTCAAAATTTTGAGTTTCAATATCTCAGCTCTGGAAGGGTCTAGAGCCTCAATTTTTGCACCCAGGTCCATGTCTCGTGGCCCTCTATCAGAATCCAGAGTTTTGAGAAGATTGGAGAAACTTAATTTTTCACCCCCCGAAAAAAAACATAAGGGGTAACACTGTCATTTTTTTTTCTGGTCAAAATTTTGAGTTTCAATATCTCAGCTCTGGAAGGGTCTAGAGCCTCAATTTTTGCACCCAGGTCCATGTATCGTGGCCCTCTATCAGAATCCAGAGTTTTGAGAAGATTGGAGAAACTTAATTTTTCACCCCCCGAAAAAAAAACATAAGGGGTAACACTGTCATTTTTTTTTCTGGTCAAAATTTTGAGTTTCAATATCTCAGCTCTGGAAGGGTCTGGAGCCTCAATTTTTGCACCCAGGTCCATGTCTCGTGGCCCTCTATCAGAATCCAGAGTTTTGAGAAGATTGGAGAAACTTAATTTTTCACCCCCCGAAAAAAAACATAAGGGGTAACACTGTCATTTTTTTTTCTGGTCAAAATTTTGAGTTTCAATATCTCAGCTCTGGAAGGGTCTAGAGCCTCAGTTTTTGCACCCAGGTCCATGTATCGTGGCCCTCTATCAGAATCCAGAGTTTTGAGAAGATTGGAGAAACTTAATTTTTCACCCCCCGAAAAAAAACATAAGGGGTAACACTGTCATTTTTTTTTCTTGTCAAAATTTTGAGTTTCAATATCTCAGCTCTGGAAGGGTCTAGAGCCTCAATTTTTGCACCCAGGTCCATGTCTTGTGGCCCTCTATCAGAATCCAGAGTTTTGAGAAGATTGGAGAAACTTAATTTTTCACCCCCCGAAAAAAAATATAAGGGGTAACACTGTCATTTTTTTTTCTGGTAAAAATTTTGAGTTTCAATATCTCAGCTCTGGAAGGGTCTAGAGCCTCAATTTTTGCACCCAGGTCCATGTCTTGTGGCCCTCTATCAGAATCCAGAGTTTTGAGAAGATTGGAGAAACTTAATTTTTCACCCCCCGAAAAAAAATATAAGGGGTAACACTGTCATTTTTTTTTCTGGTCAAAATTTTGAGTTTCAATATCTCAGCTCTGGAAGGGTCTAGAGCCTCAATTTTTGCACCCAGGTCCATGTCTCGTGGCCCTCTATCAGAATCCAGAGTTTTGAGAAGATTGGAGAAACTTAATTTTTTACCCCCCGAAAAAAAACATAAGGGGTAACACTGTCATTTTTTTTTCTGGTCAAAATTTTGAGTTTCAATATCTCAGCTCTGGAAGGGTCTAGAGCCTCAATTTTTGCACCCAGATCCATGTCTCGTGGCCCTCTATCAGAATCCAGAGTTTTGAGAAGATTGGAGAAACTTAATTTTTCACCCCCCGAAAAAAAACATAAGGGGTAACACTGTCAATTTTTTTTCTGGTAAAAATTTTGAGTTTCAATATCTCAGCTCTGGAAGGGTCTAGAGCCTCAATTTTTGCACCCAGATCCATGTCTCGTGGCCCTCTATCAGAATCCAGAGTTTTAAGAAGATTGGAGAAACTTAATTTTTCACCCCCCGAAAAAAAACATAAGGGGTAACACTGTCATTTTTTTTCTGGTCAAAATTTTGAGTTTCAATATCTCAGCTCCTAGAGCCTCAATTTTTGCACCCAGGTCCATGTCTCGTGGCCCTCTATCAGAATCCAGAGTTTTGAGAAGATTGGAGAAACTTAATTTTTCACCCCCCGAAAAAAAACATAAGGGGTAACACTGTCATTTTTTTTTCTGGTCAAAATTTTGAGTTTCAATATCTCAGCTCTGGAAGGGTCTAGAGCCTCAATTTTTGCACCTAGGTCTATGTCTCGTGGCCCTCTATAAGAATCCAGAGTTTTGAGAAGATTGGAGAAACTTAATTTTTCACCCCCCGAAAAAAAACATAAGGGGTAACACTGTCATTTTTTTTTCTGGTCAAAATTTTGAGTTTCAATATCTCAGCTCTGGAAGGGTCTAGAGCCTCAATTTTTGCACCCAGGTCCATGTCTCGTGGCCCTCTATCAGAATCCAGAGTTTTGAGAAGATTGGAGAAACTTAATTTTTCACCCCCCGAAAAAAACATAAGGGGTAACACTGTCATTTTTTTTTCTGGTCAAAATTTTGAGTTTCAATATCTCAGCTCTGGAAGGGTCTAGAGCCTCAATTTTTGCACCCAGGTCCATGTATCGTGGCCCTCTATCAGAATCCAGAGTTTTGAGAAGATTGGAGAAACTTAATTTTTCACCCCCCGAAAAAAAACATAAGGGGTAACACTGTCGTTTTTTTTTCTGGTCAAAATTTTGAGTTTCAATATCTCAGCTCTGGAAGTGTCTAGAGCCTCAATTTTTGCACCCAGGTCCATGTCTTGTGGCCCTCTATCAGAATCCAGAGTTTTGAGAAGATTGGAGAAACTTAATTTTTCACCCCCCGAAAAAAAACATAAGGGGTAACACTGTCATTTTTTTTCTGGTCAAAATTTTGAGTTTCAATATCTCAGCTCTGGAAGGGTCTAGAGCCTCAATTTTTGCACCCAGGTCCATGTCTTGTGGCCCTCTATCAGAATCCAGAGTTTTGAGAAGATTGGAGAAACTTAATTTTTCACCCCCCGAAAAAAATCATAAGGGGTAACACTGTCATTTTTTTTTCTGGTAAAAATTTTGAGTTTCAATATCTCAGCTCTGGAAGGGTCTAGAGCCTCAATTTTTGCACCCAGATCCATGTCTCGTGGCCCTCTATCAGAATCCAGAGTTTTGAGAAGATTGGAGAAACTTAATTTTTCACCCCCCGAAAAAAAACATAAGGGGTAACACTGTCATTTTTTTTTCTGGTCAAAATTTTGAGTTTCAATATCTCAGCTCTGGAAGGGTCTAGATCCTCAATTTTTGCACCCAGGTCCATGTCTTGTGGCCCTCTATCAGAATCCAGAGTTTTGAGAAGATTGGAGAAACTTAATTTTTCACCCCCCGAAAAAAAACATAAGGGGTAACACTGTCATTTTTTTTTCTGGTCAAAATTTTGAGTTTCAATATTTCAGCCATGGAAGGGTCTAGAGCCTCAATTATTGCACCCAAGTCCATGTCTCGTGGCCCTCTATCAGAATCCAGAGTTTTGAAAAGATCTGAGGAACTTAATTTTTCACCCCCCGAAAAAAAAACATAAGGGGTAACACTGTCATTTTTTTATTCTGGTCAAAATTTTGAGTTTCAATATCTCAGCTCTGGAAGGGTCTAGAGCCTCAATTTTTGCACCCAGGTCCATGTATCATGGCCCTCTATCAGAATCCAGAGTTTTGAGAAGATTGGAGAAACTTAATTTTTTACCCCCCGAAAAAAAACATAAGGGGTAACACTGTCATTTTTTTATTCTGGTCAAAATTTTGAGTTTCAATATCTCAGCTCTGGAAGGGTCTAGAGCCTCAATTTTTGCACCCAGATCCATGTCTCGTGGCCCTCTATCAGAATCCAGAGTTTTGAGAAGATTGGAGAAACTTAATTTTTCACCCCCCGAAAAAAAAACATAAGGGGTAACACTGTCATTTTTTATTTCTGGTCAAAATTTTGAGTTTCAATATCTCAGCTCTGGAAGGGTCTAGAGCCTCAATTTTTGCACCCAGATCCATGTCTCGTGGCCCTCTATCAGAATCCAGAGTTATGAGAAGATTGGAGAAACTTAATTTTTCAACCCCTGAAAAAAAACATAAGGGGTAACACTGTCATTTTTTTTTTCTGGTCAAAATTTTGAGTTTCAATATCTCAGCTCTGGAAGGGTCTAGAGCCTCAATTTTTGCACCCAGATCCATGTCTCGTGGCCCTCTATCAGAATCCAGAGTCTTGAGAAGATTGGAGAAACTTAATTTTTCACCCCCCGAAAAAAAACATAAGGGGTAACACTGTCATTTTTTTTCTGGTCAAAATTTTGAGTTTCAATATCTCAGCTCTGGAAGGGTCTGGAGCCTCAATTTTTGCAGCCAGGTCCATGTCTCGTGGCCCTCTATCAGAATCCAGAGTTTTGAGAAGATTGGAGAAACTTAATTTTTCACCCCCCGAAAAAAAATGTAAGGGGTAACACTGTCATTTTTTTTTCTGGTCAAAATTTTGAGTTTCAATATCTCAGCTCAGGAAGGGTCTACAGCCTCAATTTTTGCACCCAGGTCCATGTCTCGTGGCCCTCTATCAGAATCCAGAGTTTTGAGAAGATTGGAGAAACTTAATTTTTCACCCCCCGAAAAAAAACATAAGGGGTAACATTGTCATTTTTTTTTTTCTGGTCAAAATTTTGAGTTTCAATATCTCAGCTCTGGAAGGGTCTAGAGCCTCAATTTTTGCACTCAGGTCCATGTCTTGTGGCCCTCTATCAGAATCCAGAGTTTTGAGAAGATTGGAGAAACTTAATTTTTCACCCCCCGAAAAAAAACATAAGGGGTAACACTGTCATTTTTTTTCTGGTCAAAATTTTGAGTTTCAATATCTCAGCTCTGGAAGGGTCTAGAGCCTCAATTTTTGCACCCAGGTCCATGTCTCGTGGCCCTCTATCAGAATCCAGAGTTTTGAGAAGATTGGAGAAACTTAATTTTTCACCCCCCGAAAAAAAACATAAGGGGTAACACTGTCATTTTTTTTTCTGGTCAAAATTTTGAGTTTCAATATCTCAGCTCTGGAAGGCTCTGGAGCCTCAATTTTTGCACCCAGGTCCATGTCTCGTGGCCCTCTATCAGAATCCAGAGTTTTGAGAAGATTGGAGAAACTTAATTTTTCACCCCCCGAAAAAAAACATAAGGGGTAACACTGTCATTTTTTTTTCTGGTCAAAATTTTGAGTTTCAATATCTCAGCTCTGGAAGAGTCTAGAGCCTCAATTTTTGCACCCAGGTCCATGTATCGTGGCCCTCTATCAGAATCCAGAAATTTGAGAAGATTGGAGAAACTTAATTTTTCACCCCCCGAAAAAAAACATAAGGGGTAACACTGTCATTTTTTTTTCTGGTCAAAATTTTGAGTTTCAATGTCTCAGCTCTGGAAGGGTCTAGAGCCTCAATTTTTGCACCCAGATCCATGTCTCGTGGCCCTCTATCAGAATCCAGAGTTTTGAGAAGATTGGAGAAACTTAATTTTTCACCCCCCGAAAAAAACATAAGGGGTAACACTGTCATTTTTTTTTCTGGTCAAAATTTTGAGTTTCAATATCTCAGCTCTGGAAGGGTCTAGAGCCTCAATTTTTGCACCCAGGTCCATGTCTCGTGGCCCTCTATCAGAATCCAGAGTTTTGAGAAGATTGGAGAAACTTAATTTTTCACCCCCCGAAAAAAAAACATAAGGGGTAACACTGTCATTTTTTTTTCTGGTCAAAATTTTGAGTTTCAATATCTCAGCTCTGGAAGGGTCTAGAGCCTCAATTTTTGCACCCAGATCCATGTCTCGTGGCCCTCTATCAGAATCCAGAGTTTTGAGAAGATTGGAGAAACTTAATTTTTCACCCCCGAAAAAAAAACATAAGGGGTAACACTGTCATTTTTTTTTTCTGGTCAAAATTTTGAGTTTCAATATCTCAGCTCTGGAAGGGTCTAGAGCCTCAATTTTTGCACCCAGGTCAATGTATCGTGGCCCTCTATCAGAATCCAGAGTTTTGAGAAGATTGGAGAAACTTAATTTTTCACCCCCCGAAAAAAAACATAAGGGGTAACAATGTCATTTTTTTTTTCTGGTCAAAATTTTGAGTTTCAATATCTCAGCTCTGGAAGGGTCTAGAGCCTCAATTTTTGCACCCAGATCCATGTCTCGTGGCCCTCTATCAGAATCCAGAGTTTTGAGAAGATTGGAGAAACTTAATTTTTCACCCCCCGAAAAAAAAACATAAGGGGTAACACTGTCATTTTTTTTTCTGGTCAAAATTTTGAGTTTCAATATCTCAGCTCTGGAAGGGTCTAGAGCCTCAATTTTTGCACCCAGGTCCATGTATCGTGGCCCTCTATCAGAATCCAGAGTTTTGAGAAGATTGGAGAAACTTAATTTTTCACCCCCCGAAAAAAAACATAAGGGGTAACACTGTCGTTTTTTTTTCTGGTCAAAATTTTGAGTTTCAATATCTCAGCTCTGGAAGGGTCTAGAGCCTCAATTTTTGCACCCAGGTCCATGTCTTGTGGCCCTCTATCAGAATCCAGAGTTTTGAGAAGATTGGAGAAACTTAATTTTTCACCCCCCGAAAAAAAACATAAGGGGTAACACTGTCATTTTTTTTTCTGGTCAAAATTTTGAGTTTCAATATCTCAGCTCTGGAAGGGTCTAGATCCTCAATTTTTGCACCCAGGTCCATGTCTTGTGGCCCTCTATCAGAATCCAGAGTTTTGAGAAGATTGGAGAAACTTAATTTTTCACCCCCCGAAAAAAAAACATAAGGGGTAACACTGTCATTTTTTTTTTCTGGTCAAAATTTTGAGTTTCAATATTTCAGCTCTGGAAGGGTCTAGAGCCTCAATTATTGCACCCAAGTCCATGTCTCGTGGCCCTCTATCAGAATCCAGAGTTTTGAAAAGATCTGAGAAACTTAATTTTTCACCCCCCGAAAAAAAAACATAAGGGGTAACACTGTCATTTTTTTATTCTGGTCAAAATTTTGAGTTTCAATATCTCAGCTCTGGAAGGGTCTAGAGCCTCAATTTTTGCACCCAGGTCCATGTATCATGGCCCTCTATCAGAATCCAGAGTTTTGAGAAGATTGGAGAAACTTAATTTTTCACCCCCCGAAAAAAAAACATAAGGGGTAACACTGTCATTTTTTTATTCTGGTCAAAATTTTGAGTTTCAATATCTCAGCTCTGGAAGGGTCTAGAGCCTCAATTTTTGCACCCAGATCCATGTCTCGTGGCCCTCTATCAGAATCCAGAGTTTTGAGAAGATTGGAGAAACTTAATTTTTCACCCCCCGAAAAAAAAACATAAGGGGTAACACTGTCATTTTTTTTTCTGGTCAAAATTTTGAGTTTCAATATCTCAGCTCTGGAAGGGTCTAGAGCCTCAATTTTTGCACCCAGATCCATGTCTCGTGGCCCTCTATCAGAATCCAGAGTTTTGAGAATATTGGAGAAACTTAATTTTTCACCCCCCGAAAAAAAACATAAGGGGTAACACTGTCATTTTTTTTTTCTAGTCAAAATTTTGAGTTTCAATATCTCAGCTCTGGAAGGGTCTATAGCCTCAATTTTTGCACCCAGGTCAATGTATCGTGGCCCTCTATCAGAATCCAGAGTTTTGAGAAGATTGGAGAAACTTAATTTTTCACCCCCCGAAAAAAAACATAAGGGGTAACACTGTCATTTTTTTTTTCTGGTCAAAATTTTGAGTTTCAATATCTCAGCTCTGGAAGGGTCTAGAGCCTCAATTTTTGCACCCAGATCCATGTCTCGTGGCCCTCTATCAGAATCCAGAGTTTTGAGAAGATTGGAGAAACTTAATTTTTCACCCCCCGAAAAAAAAACATAAGGGGTAACACTGTCATTTTTTTTTCTGGTCAAAATTTTGAGTTTCAATATCTCAGCTCTGGAAGGGTCTGGAGCCTCAATTTTTGCACCCAGGTCCATGTCTCGTGGCCCTCTATCAGAATCCAGAGTTTTGAGAAGATTGGAGAAACTTAATTTTTCACCCCCCGAAAAAAAGCATAAAGGGTAACACTGTCATTTTTTTTCTGTTCAAAATTTTGAGTTTCAATATCTCAGCTCTGGAAGGGTCTAGATCCTCAATTTTTGCACCCAGATCCATGTCTCGTGGCCCTCTATCAGAATCCAGAGTTTTGAGAAGATTGGAGAAACTTAATTTTTCACCCCCCGAAAAAAAACATAAGGGGTAACACTGTCATTTTTTTTTCTGGTCAAAATTTTGAGTTTCAATATCTCAGCTCTGGAAGGGTCTAGAGCCTCAATTTTTGCACCCAGGTCCATGTATCGTGGCCCTCTATCAGAATCCAGAGTTTTGAGAAGATTGGAGAAACTTAATTTTTCACCCCCCGAAAAAAAACATAAGGGGTAACACTGTCGTTTTTTTTTCTGGTCAAAATTTTGAGTTTCAATATCTCAGCTCTGGAAGGGTCTAGAGCCTCAATTTTTGCACCCAGGTCCATGTCTTGTGGCCCTCTATCAGAATCCAGAGTTTTGAGAAGATTGGAGAAACTTAATTTTTCACCCCCCGAAAAAAAACATAAGGGGTAACACTGTCATTTTTTTTTCCGGTCAAAATTTTGAGTTTCAATATCTCAGCTCTGGAAGGGTCTAGATCCTCAATTTTTGCACCCAGGTCCATGTCTTGTGGCCCTCTATCAGAATCCAGAGTTTTGAGAAGATTGGAGAAAATTAATTTTTCACCCCCCGAAAAAAAAACATAAGGGGTAACACTGTCATTTTTTTTTTCTGGTCAAAATTTTGAGTTTCAATATTTCAGCTCTGGAAGGGTCTAGAGCCTCAATTATTGCACCCAAGTCCATGTCTCGTGGCCCTCTATCAGAATCCAGAGTTTTGAAAAGATCTGAGAAACTTAATTTTTCACCCCCCGAAAAAAAAACATAAGGGGTAACACTGTCATTTTTTTATTCTGGTCAAAATTTTGAGTTTCAATATCTCAGCTCTGGAAGGGTCTAGAGCCTCAATTTTTGCACCCAGGTCCATGTATCATGGCCCTCTATCAGAATCCAGAGTTTTGAGAAGATTGGAGAAACTTAATTTTTCACCCCCCGAAAAAAAAACATAAGGGGTAACACTGTCATTTTTTTATTCTGGTCAAAATTTTGAGTTTCAATATCTCAGCTCTGGAAGGGTCTAGAGCCTCAATTTTTGCACCCAGATCCATGTCTCGTGGCCCTCTATCAGAATCCAGAGTTTTGAGAAGATTGGAGAAACTTAATTTTTCACCCCCTGAAAAAAAACATAAGGGGTAACACTGTCATTTTTTTTTTCTGGTCAAAATTTTGAGTTTCAATATCTCAGCTCTGGAAGGGTCTAGAGCCTCAATTTTTGCACCCAGATCCATGTCTCGTGGCCCTCTATCAGAATCCAGAGTCTTGAGAAGATTGGAGAAACTTAATTTTTCACCCCCCGAAAAAAAACATAAGGGGTAACACTGTCATTTTTTTTTCTGGTCAAAATTTTGAGTTTCAATATCTCAGCTCTGGAAGGGTCTGGAGCCTCAATTTTTGCAGCCAGGTCCATGTCTCGTGGCCCTCTATCAGAATCCAGAGTTTTGAGAAGATTGGAGAAACTTAATTTTTCACCCCCCGAAAAAAAATGTAAGGGGTAACACTGTCATTTTTTTTTCTGGTCAAAATTTTGAGTTTCAATATCTCAGCTCAGGAAGGGTCTACAGCCTCAATTTTTGCACCCAGGTCCATGTCTCGTGGCCCTCTATCAGAATCCAGAGTTTTGAGAAGATTGGAGAAACTTAATTTTTCACCCCCCGAAAAAAAACATAAGGGGTAACATTGTCATTTTTTTTTCTGGTCAAAATTTTGAGTTTCAATATCTCAGCTCTGGAAGGGTCTAGAGCCTCAATTTTTGCACTCAGGTCCATGTCTTGTGGCCCTCTATCAGAATCCAGAGTTTTGAGAAGATTGGAGAAACTTAATTTTTCACCCCCCGAAAAAAAACATAAGGGGTAACACTGTCATTTTTTATTTCTGGTCAAAATTTTGAGTTTCAATATCTCAGCTCTGGAAGGGTCTAGAGCCTCAATTTTTGCACCCAGATCCATGTCTCGTGGCCCTCTATCAGAATCCAGAGTTTTGAGAAGATTGGAGAAACTTAATTTTTCACCCCCTGAAAAAAACATAAGGGGTAACACTGTCATTTTTTTTTTCTGGTCAAAATTTTGAGTTTCAATATCTCAGCTCTTGAAGGGTCTAGAGCCTCAATTTTTGCACCCAGATCCATGTCTCGTGGCCCTCTATCAGAATCCAGAGTCTTGAGAAGATTGGAGAAACTTAATTTTTCACCCCCCGAAAAAAAAACATAAGGGGTAACACTGTCATTTTTTTTTTCTGGTCAAAATTTTGAGTTTCAATATCTCAGCTCTGGAAGGGTCTGGAGCCTCAATTTTTGCAGCCAGGTCCATGTCTCGTGGCCCTCTATCAGAATCCAGAGTTTTGAGAAGATTGGAGAAACTTAATTTTTCACCCCCCGAAAAAAAATGTAAGGGGTAACACTGTCATTTTTTTTTCTGGTCAAAATTTTGAGTTTCAATATCTCAGCTCAGGAAGGGTCTAGAGCCTCAATTTTTGCACCCAGGTCCATGTCTCGTGGCCCTCTATTAGAATCCAAAGTTTTGAGAAGGTTGGAGAAACTTAATTTTTCACTCCCCGAAAAAAAACATAAGGGGTAACATTGTCATTTTTTTTTTCTGGTCAAAATTTTGAGTTTCAATATCTCAGCTCTGGAAGGGTCTAGAGCCTCAATTTTTGCACTCAGGTCCATGTCCTGTGGCCCTATATCAGAATCCAGAGTTTTGAGAAGATTGGAGAAACTTAATTTTTCACCCCCCGAAAAAAAACATAAGGGGTAACACTGTCATTTTTTTTCTGGTCAAAATTTTGAGTTTCAATATCTCAGCTCTGGAAGGGTCTAGAGCCTCAATTTTTGCACCCAGGTCCATGTCTCGTGGCCCTCTATCAGAATCCAGAGTTTTGAGAAGATTGGAGAAACTTAATTTTTCACCCCCCGAAAAAAAACATAAGGGGTAACACTGTCATTTTTTTTTCTGGTCAAAATTTTGAGTTTCAATATCTCAGCTCTGGAAGGCTCTGGAGCCTCAATTTTTGCACCCAGGTCCATGTCTCGTGGCCCTCTATCAGAATCCAGAGTTTTGAGAAGATTGGAGAAACTTAATTTTTCACCCCCCGAAAAAAAACATAAGGGGTAACACTGTCATTTTTTTTTTCTGGTCAAAATTTTGAGTTTCAATATCTCAGCTCTGGAAGAGTCTAGAGCCTCAATTTTTGCACCCAGGTCCATGTATCGTGGCCCTCTATCAGAATCCAGAGTTTTGAGAAGATTGGAGAAACTTAATTTTTCACCCCCCGAAAAAAACATAAGGGGTAACACTGTCATTTTTTTTTCTGGTCAAAATTTTGAGTTTCAATATCTCAGCTCTGGAAGGGTCTAGAGCCTCAATTTTTGCACCCAGGTCCATGTCTCGTGGCCCTCTATCAGAATCCAGAGTTTTGAGAAGATTGGAGAAACTTAATTTTTCACCCCCCGAAAAAAAAACATAAGGGGTAACACTGTCATTTTTTTTTCTGGTCAAAATTTTGAGTTTCAATATCTCAGCTCTGGAAGGGTCTAGAGCCTCAATTTTTGCACCCAGATCCATGTCTCGTGGCCCTCTATCAGAATCCAGAGTTTTGAGAAGATTGGAGAAACTTAATTTTTCACCCCCGAAAAAAAACATAAGGGGTAACACTGTCATTTTTTTTTTCTGGTCAAAATTTTGAGTTTCAATATCTCAGCTCTGGAAGGGTCTAGAGCCTCAATTTTTGCACCCAGGTCAATGTATCGTGGCCCTCTATCAGAATCCAGAGTTTTGAGAAGATTGGAGAAACTTAATTTTTCACCCCCCGAAAAAAAACATAAGGGGTAACACTGTCATTTTTTTTTTCTGGTCAAAATTTTGAGTTTCAATATCTCAGCTCTGGAAGGGTCTAGAGCCTCAATTTTTGCACCCAGATCCATGTCTCGTGGCCCTCTATCAGAATCCAGAGTTTTGAGAAGATTGGAGAAACTTAATTTTTCACCCCCCGAAAAAAAAACATAAGGGGTAACACTGTCATTTTTTTTTCTGGTCAAAATTTTGAGTTTCAATATCTCAGCTCTGGAAGGGTCTGGAGCCTCAATTTTTGCACCCAGGTCCATGTCTCGTGGCCCTCTATCAGAATCCAGAGTTTTGAGAAGATTGGAGAAACTTAATTTTTCACCCCCCGAAAAAAAACATAAAGGGTAACACTGTCATTTTTTTTTTCTGTTCAAAATTTTGAGTTTCAATATCTCAGCTCTGGAAGGGTCTAGAGCCTCAATTTTTGCACCCAGATCCATGTCTCGTGGCCCTCTATCAGAATCCAGAGTTTTGAGAAGATTGGAGAAACTTAATTTTTCACCCCCCGAAAAAAAACATAAGGGGTAACACTGTCATTTTTTTTTCTGGTCAAAATTTTGAGTTTCAATATCTCAGCTCTGGAAGGGTCTAGAGCCTCAATTTTTGCACCCAGGTCCATGTCTTGTGGCCCTCTATCAGAATCCAGAGTTTTGAGAAGATTGGAGAAACTTAATTTTTCACCCCCCGAAAAAAAAACATAAGGGGTAACACTGTCATTTTTTTTTTCTGGTCAAAATTTTGAGTTTCAATATTTCAGCTCTGGAAGGGTCTAGAGCCTCAATTATTGCACCCAAGTCCATGTCTCGTGGCCCTCTATCAGAATCCAGAGTTTTGAAAAGATCTGAGAAACTTAATTTTTCACCCCCCGAAAAAAAAACATAAGGGGTAACACTGTCATTTTTTTATTCTGGTCAAAATTTTGAGTTTCAATATCTCAGCTCTGGAAGGGTCTAGAGCCTCAATTTTTGCACCCAGGTCCATGTATCATGGCCCTCTATCAGAATCCAGAGTTTTGAGAAGATTGGAGAAACTTAATTTTTCACCCCCCGAAAAAAAAACATAAGGGGTAACACTGTCATTTTTTTATTCTGGTCAAAATTTTGAGTTTCAATATCTCAGCTCTGGAAGGGTCTAGAGCCTCAATTTTTGCACCCAGATCCATGTCTCGTGGCCCTCTATCAGAATCCAGAGTTTTGAGAAGATTGGAGAAACTTAATTTTTCACCCCCCGAAAAAAAAACATAAGGGGTAACACTGTCATTTTTTTTTCTGGTCAAAATTTTGAGTTTCAATATCTCAGCTCTGGAAGGGTCTAGAGCCTCAATTTTTGCACCCAGATCCATGTCTCGTGGCCCTCTATCAGAATCCAGAGTTTTGAGAAGATTGGAGAAACTTAATTTTTCACCCCCCGAAAAAAAACATAAGGGGTAACACTGTCATTTTTTTTTTCTAGTCAAAATTTTGAGTTTCAATATCTCAGCTCTGGAAGGGTCTATAGCCTCAATTTTTGCACCCAGGTCAATGTATCGTGGCCCTCTATCAGAATCCAGAGTTTTGAGAAGATTGGAGAAACTTAATTTTTCACCCCCCGAAAAAAAACATAAGGGGTAACACTGTCATTTTTTTTTTCTGGTCAAAATTTTGAGTTTCAATATCTCAGCTCTGGAAGGGTCTAGAGCCTCAATTTTTGCACCCAGATCCATGTCTCGTGGCCCTCTATCAGAATCCAGAGTTTTGAGAAGATTGGAGAAACTTAATTTTTCACCCCCCGAAAAAAAAACATAAGGGGTAACACTGTCATTTTTTTTTCTGGTCAAAATTTTGAGTTTCAATATCTCAGCTCTGGAAGGGTCTGGAGCCTCAATTTTTGCACCCAGGTCCATGTCTCGTGGCCCTCTATCAGAATCCAGAGTTTTGAGAAGATTGGAGAAACTTAATTTTTCACCCCCCGAAAAAAAGCATAAAGGGTAACACTGTCATTTTTTTTTCTGTTCAAAATTTTGAGTTTCAATATCTCAGCTCTGGAAGGGTCTAGAGCCTCAATTTTTGCACCCAGATCCATGTCTCGTGGCCCTCTATCAGAATCCAGAGTTTTGAGAAGATTGGAGAAACTTAATTTTTCACCCCCCGAAAAAAAACATAAGGGGTAACACTGTCATTTTTTTTTCTGGTCAAAATTTTGAGTTTCAATATCTCAGCTCTGGAAGGGTCTAGAGCCTCAATTTTTGCACCCAGGTCCATGTATCGTGGCCCTCTATCAGAATCCAGAGTTTTGAGAAGATTGGAGAAACTTAATTTTTCACCCCCCGAAAAAAAACATAAGGGGTAACACTGTCGTTTCTTTTTCTGGTCAAAATTTTGAGTTTCAATATCTCAGCTCTGGAAGGGTCTAGAGCCTCAATTTTTGCACCCAGGTCCATGTCTTGTGGCCCTCTATCAGAATCCAGAGTTTTGAGAAGATTGGAGAAACTTAATTTTTCACCCCCCGAAAAAAAACATAAGGGGTAACACTGTCATTTTTTTTTCCGGTCAAAATTTTGAGTTTCAATATTTCAGCTCTGGAAGGGTCTAGATCCTCAATTTTTGCACCCAGGTCCATGTCTTGTGGCCCTCTATCAGAATCCAGAGTTTTGAGAAGATTGGAGAAAATTAATTTTTCACCCCCCGAAAAAAAAACATAAGGGGTAACACTGTCATTTTTTTTTTCTGGTCAAAATTTTGAGTTTCAATATTTCAGCTCTGGAAGGGTCTAGAGCCTCAATTATTGCACCCAAGTCCATGTCTCGTGGCCCTCTATCAGAATCCAGAGTTTTGAAAAGATCTGAGAAACTTAATTTTTCACCCCCCGAAAAAAAAACATAAGGGGTAACACTGTCATTTTTTTATTCTGGTCAAAATTTTGAGTTTCAATATCTCAGCTCTGGAAGGGTCTAGAGCCTCAATTTTTGCACCCAGGTCCATGTATCATGGCCCTCTATCAGAATCCAGAGTTTTGAGAAGATTGGAGAAACTTAATTTTTCACCCCCCGAAAAAAAAACATAAGGGGTAACACTGTCATTTTTTTATTCTGGTCAAAATTTTGAGTTTCAATATCTCAGCTCTGGAAGGGTCTAGAGCCTCAATTTTTGCACCCAGATCCATGTCTCGTGGCCCTCTATCAGAATACAGAGTTTTGAGAAGATTGGAGAAACTTAATTTTTCACCCCTCGAAAAAAAAACATAAGGGGTAACACTGTCATTTTTTATTTCTGGTCAAAATTTTGAGTTTCAATATCTCAGCTCTGGAAGGGTCTAGAGCCTCAATTTTTGCACCCAGATCCATGTCTCGTGGCCCTCTATCAGAATCCAGAGTTTTGAGAAGATTGGAGAAACTTAATTTTTCACCCCCTGAAAAAAAACATAAGGGGTAACACTGTCATTTTTTTTTTCTGGTCAAAATTTTGAGTTTCAATATCTCAGCTCTGGAAGGGTCTAGAGCCTCAATTTTTGCACCCAGATCCATGTCTCGTGGCCCTCTATCAGAATCCAGAGTCTTGAGAAGATTGGAGAAACTTAATTTTTCACCCCCCGAAAAAAAACATAAGGGGTAACACTGTCATTTTTTTTTCTGGTCAAAATTTTGAGTTTCAATATCTCAGCTCTGGAAGGGTCTGGAGCCTCAATTTTTGCAGCCAGGTCCATGTCTCGTGGCCCTCTATCAGAATCCAGAGTTTTGAGAAGATTGGAGAAACTTAATTTTTCACCCCCCGAAAAAAAATGTAAGGGGTAACACTGTCATTTTTTTTTCTGGTCAAAATTTTGAGTTTCAATATCTCAGCTCAGGAAGGGTCTACAGCCTCAATTTTTGCACCCAGGTCCATGTCTCGTGGCCCTCTATCAGAATCCAGAGTTTTGAGAAGATTGGAGAAACTTAATTTTTCACCCCCCGAAAAAAAACATAAGGGGTAACATTGTCATTTTTTTTTCTGGTCAAAATTTTGAGTTTCAATATCTCAGCTCTGGAAGGGTCTAGAGCCTCAATTTTTGCACTCAGGTCCATGTCTTGTGGCCCTCTATCAGAATCCAGAGTTTTGAGAAGATTGGAGAAACTTAATTTTTTACCCCCCGAAAAAAAACATAAGGGGTAACACTGTCATTTTTTTATTCTGGTCAAAATTTTGAGTTTCAATATCTCAGCTCTGGAAGGGTCTAGAACCTCAATTTTTGCACCCAGATCCATGTCTCGTGGCCCTCTATCAGAATCCAGAGTTTTGAGAAGATTGGAGAAACTTAATTTTTCACCCCCCGAAAAAAAAACATAAGGGGTAACACTGTCATTTTTTATTTCTGGTCAAAATTTTGAGTTTCAATATCTCAGCTCTGGAAGGGTCTAGAGCCTCAATTTTTGCACCCAGATCCATGTCTCGTGGCCCTCTATCAGAATCCAGAGTTTTGAGAAGATTGGAGAAACTTAATTTTTCACCCCCTGAAAAAAACATAAGGGGTAACACTGTCATTTTTTTTTTCTGGTCAAAATTTTGAGTTTCAATATCTCAGCTCTTGAAGGGTCTAGAGCCTCAATTTTTGCACCCAGATCCATGTCTCGTGGCCCTCTATCAGAATCCAGAGTCTTGAGAAGATTGGAGAAACTTAATTTTTCACCCCCCGAAAAAAAAACATAAGGGGTAACACTGTCATTTTTTTTTTCTGGTCAAAATTTTGAGTTTCAATATCTCAGCTCTGGAAGGGTCTGGAGCCTCAATTTTTGCAGCCAGGTCCATGTCTCGTGGCCCTCTATCAGAATCCAGAGTTTTGAGAAGATTGGAGAAACTTAATTTTTCACCCCCCGAAAAAAAATGTAAGGGGTAACACTGTCATTTTTTTTTCTGGTCAAAATTTTGAGTTTCAATATCTCAGCTCAGGAAGGGTCTAGAGCCTCAATTTTTGCACCCAGGTCCATGTCTCGTGGCCCTCTATCAGAATCCAAAGTTTTGAGAAGGTTGGAGAAACTTAATTTTTCACTCCCCGAAAAAAAACATAAGGGGTAACATTGTCATTTTTTTTTTCTGGTCAAAATTTTGAGTTTCAATATCTCAGCTCTGGAAGGGTCTAGAGCCTCAATTTTTGCACTCAGGTCCATGTCTTGTGGCCCTATATCAGAATCCAGAGTTTTGAGAAGATTGGAGAAACTTAATTTTTCACCCCCCGAAAAAAAACATAAGGGGTAACACTGTCATTTTTTTTCTGGTCAAAATTTTGAGTTTCAATATCTCAGCTCTGGAAGGGTCTAGAGCCTCAATTTTTGCACCCAGGTCCATGTCTCGTGGCCCTCTATCAGAATCCAGAGTTTTGAGAAGATTGGAGAAACTTAATTTTTCACCCCCCGAAAAAAAACATAAGGGGTAACACTGTCATTTTTTTTTCTGGTCAAAATTTTGAGTTTCAATATCTCAGCTCTGGAAGGCTCTGGAGCCTCAATTTTTGCACCCAGGTCCATGTCTCGTGGCCCTCTATCAGAATCCAGAGTTTTGAGAAGATTGGAGAAACTTAATTTTTCACCCCCCGAAAAAAAACATAAGGGGTAACACTGTCATTTTTTTTTCTGGTCAAAATTTTGAGTTTCAATATCTCAGCTCTGGAAGAGTCTAGAGCCTCAATTTTTGCACCCAGGTCCATGTATCGTGGCCCTCTATCAGAATCCAGAGTTTTGAGAAGATTGGAGAAAATTAATTTTTCACCCCCCGAAAAAAAAACATAAGGGGTAACACTGTCATTTTTTTTTTCTGGTCAAAATTTTGAGTTTCAATATTTCAGCTCTGGAAGGGTCTAGAGCCTCAATTATTGCACCCAAGTCCATGTCTCGTGGCCCTCTATCAGAATCCAGAGTTTTGAAAAGATCTGAGAAACTTAATTGTTCACCCCCCGAAAAAAAAACATAAGGGGTAACACTGTCATTTTTTTATTCTGGTCAAAATTTTGAGTTTCAATATCTCAGCTCTGGAAGGGTCTAGAGCCTCAATTTTTGCACCCAGGTCCATGTATCATGGCCCTCTATCAGAATCCAGAGTTTTGAGAAGATTGGAGAAACTTAATTTTTCACCCCCCGAAAAAAAAACATAAGGGGTAACACTGTCATTTTTTTATTCTGGTCAAAATTTTGAGTTTCAATTTCTCAGCTCTGGAAGGGTCTAGAGCCTCAATTTTTGCACCCAGATCCATGTCTCGTGGCCCTCTATCAGAATACAGAGTTTTGAGAAGATTGGAGAAACTTAATTTTTCACCCCCCGAAAAAAAAACATAAGGGGTAACACTGTCATTTTTTATTTCTGGTCAAAATTTTGAGTTTCAATATCTCAGCTCTGGAAGGGTCTAGAGCCTCAATTTTTGCACCCAGATCCATGTCTCGTGGCCCTCTATCAGAATCCAGAGTTTTGAGAAGATTGGAGAAACTTAATTTTTCACCCCCTGAAAAAAAACATAAGGGGTAACACTGTCATTTTTTTTTTCTGGTCAAAATTTTGAGTTTCAATATCTCAGCTCAGGAAGGGTCTACAGCCTCAATTTTTGCACCCAGATCCATGTCTCGTGGCCCTCTATCAGAATCCAGAGTTTTGAGAAGATTGGAGAAACTTAATTTTTCACCCCCCGAAAAAAAACATAAGGGGTAACATTGTCATTTTTTTTTCTGGTCAAAATTTTGAGTTTCAATATCTCAGCTCTGGAAGGGTCTAGAGCCTCAATTTTTGCACTCAGGTCCATGTCTTGTGGCCCTCTATCAGAATCCAGAGTTTTGAGAAGATTGGAGAAACTTAATTTTTTACCCCCCGAAAAAAAACATAAGGGGTAACACTGTCATTTTTTTATTCTGGTCAAAATTTTGAGTTTCAATATCTCAGCTCTGGAAGGGTCTAGAACCTCAATTTTTGCACCCAGATCCATGTCTCGTGGCCCTCTATCAGAATCCAGAGTTTTGAGAAGATTGGAGAAACTTAATTTTTCACCCCCCGAAAAAAAAACATAAGGGGTAACACTGTCATTTTTTATTTCTGGTCAAAATTTTGAGTTTCAATATCTCAGCTCTGGAAGGGTCTAGAGCCTCAATTTTTGCACCCAGATCCATGTCTCGTGGCCCTCTATCAGAATCCAGAGTTTTGAGAAGATTGGAGAAACTTAATTTTTCACCCCCCGAAAAAAAACATAAGGGGTAACACTGTCATTTTTTTTTCCGGTCAAAATTTTGAGTTTCAATATCTCAGCTCTGGAAGGGTCTAGATCCTCAATTTTTGCACCCAGGTCCATGTCTTGTGGCCCTCTATCAGAATCCAGAGTTTTGAGAAGATTGGAGAAAATTAATTTTTCACCCCCCGAAAAAAAAACATAAGGGGTAACACTGTCATTTTTTTTTTCTGGTCAAAATTTTGAGTTTCAATATTTCAGCTCTGGAAGGGTCTAGAGCCTCAATTATTGCACCCAAGTCCATGTCTCGTGGCCCTCTATCAGAATCCAGAGTTTTGAAAAGATCTGAGAAACTTAATTTTTCACCCCCCGAAAAAAAAACATAAGGGGTAACACTGTCATTTTTTTATTCTGGTCAAAATTTTGAGTTTCAATATCTCAGCTCTGGAAGGGTCTAGAGCCTCAATTTTTGCACCCAGGTCCATGTATCATGGCCCTCTATCAGAATCCAGAGTTTTGAGAAGATTGGAGAAACTTAATTTTTCACCCCCCGAAAAAAAAACATAAGGGGTAACACTGTCATTTTTTTATTCTGGTCAAAATTTTGAGTTTCAATATCTCAGCTCTGGAAGGGTCTAGAGCCTCAATTTTTGCACCCAGATCCATGTCTCGTGGCCCTCTATCAGAATCCAGAGTTTTGAGAAGATTGGAGAAACTTAATTTTTCACCCCCTGAAAAAAAACATAAGGGGTAACACTGTCATTTTTTTTTTCTGGTCAAAATTTTGAGTTTCAATATCTCAGCTCTGGAAGGGTCTAGAGCCTCAATTTTTGCACCCAGATCCATGTCTCGTGGCCCTCTATCAGAATCCAGAGTCTTGAGAAGATTGGAGAAACTTAATTTTTCACCCCCCGAAAAAAAACATAAGGGGTAACACTGTCATTTTTTTTTCTGGTCAAAATTTTGAGTTTCAATATCTCAGCTCTGGAAGGGTCTGGAGCCTCAATTTTTGCAGCCAGGTCCATGTCTCGTGGCCCTCTATCAGAATCCAGAGTTTTGAGAAGATTGGAGAAACTTAATTTTTCACCCCCCGAAAAAAAATGTAAGGGGTAACACTGTCATTTTTTTTTCTGGTCAAAATTTTGAGTTTCAATATCTCAGCTCAGGAAGGGTCTACAGCCTCAATTTTTGCACCCAGGTCCATGTCTCGTGGCCCTCTATCAGAATCCAGAGTTTTGAGAAGATTGGAGAAACTTAATTTTTCACCCCCCGAAAAAAAACATAAGGGGTAACATTGTCATTTTTTTTTCTGGTCAAAATTTTGAGTTTCAATATCTCAGCTCTGGAAGGGTCTAGAGCCTCAATTTTTGCACTCAGGTCCATGTCTTGTGGCCCTCTATCAGAATCCAGAGTTTTGAGAAGATTGGAGAAACTTAATTTTTCACCCCCCGAAAAAAAACATAAGGGGTAACACTGTCATTTTTTATTTCTGGTCAAAATTTTGAGTTTCAATATCTCAGCTCTGGAAGGGTCTAGAGCCTCAATTTTTGCACCCAGATCCATGTCTCGTGGCCCTCTATCAGAATCCAGAGTTTTGAGAAGATTGGAGAAACTTAATTTTTCACCCCCTGAAAAAAACATAAGGGGTAACACTGTCATTTTTTTTTTCTGGTCAAAATTTTGAGTTTCAATATCTCAGCTCTTGAAGGGTCTAGAGCCTCAATTTTTGCACCCAGATCCATGTCTCGTGGCCCTCTATCAGAATCCAGAGTCTTGAGAAGATTGGAGAAACTTAATTTTTCACCCCCCGAAAAAAAAACATAAGGGGTAACACTGTCATTTTTTTTTTCTGGTCAAAATTTTGAGTTTCAATATCTCAGCTCTGGAAGGGTCTGGAGCCTCAATTTTTGCAGCCAGGTCCATGTCTCGTGGCCCTCTATCAGAATCCAGAGTTTTGAGAAGATTGGAGAAACTTAATTTTTCACCCCCCGAAAAAAAATGTAAGGGGTAACACTGTCATTTTTTTTTCTGGTCAAAATTTTGAGTTTCAATATCTCAGCTCAGGAAGGGTCTAGAGCCTCAATTTTTGCACCCAGGTCCATGTCTCGTGGCCCTCTATTAGAATCCAAAGTTTTGAGAAGGTTGGAGAAACTTAATTTTTCACTCCCCGAAAAAAAACATAAGGGGTAACATTGTCATTTTTTTTTTCTGGTCAAAATTTTGAGTTTCAATATCTCAGCTCTGGAAGGGTCTAGAGCCTCAATTTTTGCACTCAGGTCCATGTCCTGTGGCCCTATATCAGAATCCAGAGTTTTGAGAAGATTGGAGAAACTTAATTTTTCACCCCCCGAAAAAAAACATAAGGGGTAACACTGTCATTTTTTTTCTGGTCAAAATTTTGAGTTTCAATATCTCAGCTCTGGAAGGGTCTAGAGCCTCAATTTTTGCACCCAGGTCCATGTCTCGTGGCCCTCTATCAGAATCCAGAGTTTTGAGAAGATTGGAGAAACTTAATTTTTCACCCCCCGAAAAAAAACATAAGGGGTAACACTGTCATTTTTTTTTCTGGTCAAAATTTTGAGTTTCAATATCTCAGCTCTGGAAGGCTCTGGAGCCTCAATTTTTGCACCCAGGTCCATGTCTCGTGGCCCTCTATCAGAATCCAGAGTTTTGAGAAGATTGGAGAAACTTAATTTTTCACCCCCCGAAAAAAAACATAAGGGGTAACACTGTCATTTTTTTTTTTCTGGTCAAAATTTTGAGTTTCAATATCTCAGCTCTGGAAGAGTCTAGAGCCTCAATTTTTGCACCCAGGTCCATGTATCGTGGCCCTCTATCAGAATCCAGAGTTTTGAGAAGATTGGAGAAACTTAATTTTTCACCCCCCGAAAAAAACATAAGGGGTAACACTGTCATTTTTTTTTCTGGTCAAAATTTTGAGTTTCAATATCTCAGCTCTGGAAGGGTCTAGAGCCTCAATTTTTGCACCCAGGTCCATGTCTCGTGGCCCTCTATCAGAATCCAGAGTTTTGAGAAGATTGGAGAAACTTAATTTTTCACCCCCCGAAAAAAAAACATAAGGGGTAACACTGTCATTTTTTTTTCTGGTCAAAATTTTGAGTTTCAATATCTCAGCTCTGGAAGGGTCTAGAGCCTCAATTTTTGCACCCAGATCCATGTCTCGTGGCCCTCTATCAGAATCCAGAGTTTTGAGAAGATTGGAGAAACTTAATTTTTCACCCCCGAAAAAAAACATAAGGGGTAACACTGTCATTTTTTTTTTCTGGTCAAAATTTTGAGTTTCAATATCTCAGCTCTGGAAGGGTCTAGAGCCTCAATTTTTGCACCCAGGTCAATGTATCGTGGCCCTCTATCAGAATCCAGAGTTTTGAGAAGATTGGAGAAACTTAATTTTTCACCCCCCGAAAAAAAACATAAGGGGTAACACTGTCATTTTTTTTTTCTGGTCAAAATTTTGAGTTTCAATATCTCAGCTCTGGAAGGGTCTAGAGCCTCAATTTTTGCACCCAGATCCATGTCTCGTGGCCCTCTATCAGAATCCAGAGTTTTGAGAAGATTGGAGAAACTTAATTTTTCACCCCCCGAAAAAAAAACATAAGGGGTAACACTGTCATTTTTTTTTCTGGTCAAAATTTTGAGTTTCAATATCTCAGCTCTGGAAGGGTCTGGAGCCTCAATTTTTGCACCCAGGTCCATGTCTCGTGGCCCTCTATCAGAATCCAGAGTTTTGAGAAGATTGGAGAAACTTAATTTTTCACCCCCCGAAAAAAAACATAAAGGGTAACACTGTCATTTTTTTTTTCTGTTCAAAATTTTGAGTTTCAATATCTCAGCTCTGGAAGGGTCTAGAGCCTCAATTTTTGCACCCAGATCCATGTCTCGTGGCCCTCTATCAGAATCCAGAGTTTTGAGAAGATTGGAGAAACTTAATTTTTCACCCCCCGAAAAAAAACATAAGGGGTAACACTGTCATTTTTTTTTCTGGTCAAAATTTTGAGTTTCAATATCTCAGCTCTGGAAGGGTCTAGAGCCTCAATTTTTGCACCCAGGTCCATGTCTTGTGGCCCTCTATCAGAATCCAGAGTTTTGAGAAGATTGGAGAAACTTAATTTTTCACCCCCCGAAAAAAAAACATAAGGGGTAACACTGTCATTTTTTTTTTCTGGTCAAAATTTTGAGTTTCAATATTTCAGCTCTGGAAGGGTCTAGAGCCTCAATTATTGCACCCAAGTCCATGTCTCGTGGCCCTCTATCAGAATCCAGAGTTTTGAAAAGATCTGAGAAACTTAATTTTTCACCCCCCGAAAAAAAAACATAAGGGGTAACACTGTCATTTTTTTATTCTGGTCAAAATTTTGAGTTTCAATATCTCAGCTCTGGAAGGGTCTAGAGCCTCAATTTTTGCACCCAGGTCCATGTATCATGGCCCTCTATCAGAATCCAGAGTTTTGAGAAGATTGGAGAAACTTAATTTTTCACCCCCCGAAAAAAAAACATAAGGGGTAACACTGTCATTTTTTTATTCTGGTCAAAATTTTGAGTTTCAATATCTCAGCTCTGGAAGGGTCTAGAGCCTCAATTTTTGCACCCAGATCCATGTCTCGTGGCCCTCTATCAGAATCCAGAGTTTTGAGAAGATTGGAGAAACTTAATTTTTCACCCCCCGAAAAAAAAACATAAGGGGTAACACTGTCATTTTTTTTTCTGGTCAAAATTTTGAGTTTCAATATCTCAGCTCTGGAAGGGTCTAGAGCCTCAATTTTTGCACCCAGATCCATGTCTCGTGGCCCTCTATCAGAATCCAGAGTTTTGAGAAGATTGGAGAAACTTAATTTTTCACCCCCCGAAAAAAAACATAAGGGGTAACACTGTCATTTTTTTTTTCTAGTCAAAATTTTGAGTTTCAATATCTCAGCTCTGGAAGGGTCTATAGCCTCAATTTTTGCACCCAGGTCAATGTATCGTGGCCCTCTATCAGAATCCAGAGTTTTGAGAAGATTGGAGAAACTTAATTTTTCACCCCCCGAAAAAAAACATAAGGGGTAACACTGTCATTTTTTTTTTCTGGTCAAAATTTTGAGTTTCAATATCTCAGCTCTGGAAGGGTCTAGAGCCTCAATTTTTGCACCCAGATCCATGTCTCGTGGCCCTCTATCAGAATCCAGAGTTTTGAGAAGATTGGAGAAACTTAATTTTTCACCCCCCGAAAAAAAAACATAAGGGGTAACACTGTCATTTTTTTTTCTGGTCAAAATTTTGAGTTTCAATATCTCAGCTCTGGAAGGGTCTGGAGCCTCAATTTTTGCACCCAGGTCCATGTCTCGTGGCCCTCTATCAGAATCCAGAGTTTTGAGAAGATTGGAGAAACTTAATTTTTCACCCCCCGAAAAAAAGCATAAAGGGTAACACTGTCATTTTTTTTTCTGTTCAAAATTTTGAGTTTCAATATCTCAGCTCTGGAAGGGTCTAGAGCCTCAATTTTTGCACCCAGATCCATGTCTCGTGGCCCTCTATCAGAATCCAGAGTTTTGAGAAGATTGGAGAAACTTAATTTTTCACCCCCCGAAAAAAAACATAAGGGGTAACACTGTCATTTTTTTTTCTGGTCAAAATTTTGAGTTTCAATATCTCAGCTCTGGAAGGGTCTAGAGCCTCAATTTTTGCACCCAGGTCCATGTATCGTGGCCCTCTATCAGAATCCAGAGTTTTGAGAAGATTGGAGAAACTTAATTTTTCACCCCCCGAAAAAAAACATAAGGGGTAACACTGTCGTTTCTTTTTCTGGTCAAAATTTTGAGTTTCAATATCTCAGCTCTGGAAGGGTCTAGAGCCTCAATTTTTGCACCCAGGTCCATGTCTTGTGGCCCTCTATCAGAATCCAGAGTTTTGAGAAGATTGGAGAAACTTAATTTTTCACCCCCCGAAAAAAAACATAAGGGGTAACACTGTCATTTTTTTTTCCGGTCAAAATTTTGAGTTTCAATATTTCAGCTCTGGAAGGGTCTAGATCCTCAATTTTTGCACCCAGGTCCATGTCTTGTGGCCCTCTATCAGAATCCAGAGTTTTGAGAAGATTGGAGAAAATTAATTTTTCACCCCCCGAAAAAAAAACATAAGGGGTAACACTGTCATTTTTTTTTTCTGGTCAAAATTTTGAGTTTCAATATTTCAGCTCTGGAAGGGTCTAGAGCCTCAATTATTGCACCCAAGTCCATGTCTCGTGGCCCTCTATCAGAATCCAGAGTTTTGAAAAGATCTGAGAAACTTAATTTTTCACCCCCCGAAAAAAAAACATAAGGGGTAACACTGTCATTTTTTTATTCTGGTCAAAATTTTGAGTTTCAATATCTCAGCTCTGGAAGGGTCTAGAGCCTCAATTTTTGCACCCAGGTCCATGTATCATGGCCCTCTATCAGAATCCAGAGTTTTGAGAAGATTGGAGAAACTTAATTTTTCACCCCCCGAAAAAAAAACATAAGGGGTAACACTGTCATTTTTTTATTCTGGTCAAAATTTTGAGTTTCAATATCTCAGCTCTGGAAGGGTCTAGAGCCTCAATTTTTGCACCCAGATCCATGTCTCGTGGCCCTCTATCAGAATACAGAGTTTTGAGAAGATTGGAGAAACTTAATTTTTCACCCCTCGAAAAAAAAACATAAGGGGTAACACTGTCATTTTTTATTTCTGGTCAAAATTTTGAGTTTCAATATCTCAGCTCTGGAAGGGTCTAGAGCCTCAATTTTTGCACCCAGATCCATGTCTCGTGGCCCTCTATCAGAATCCAGAGTTTTGAGAAGATTGGAGAAACTTAATTTTTCACCCCCTGAAAAAAAACATAAGGGGTAACACTGTCATTTTTTTTTTCTGGTCAAAATTTTGAGTTTCAATATCTCAGCTCTGGAAGGGTCTAGAGCCTCAATTTTTGCACCCAGATCCATGTCTCGTGGCCCTCTATCAGAATCCAGAGTCTTGAGAAGATTGGAGAAACTTAATTTTTCACCCCCCGAAAAAAAACATAAGGGGTAACACTGTCATTTTTTTTTCTGGTCAAAATTTTGAGTTTCAATATCTCAGCTCTGGAAGGGTCTGGAGCCTCAATTTTTGCAGCCAGGTCCATGTCTCGTGGCCCTCTATCAGAATCCAGAGTTTTGAGAAGATTGGAGAAACTTAATTTTTCACCCCCCGAAAAAAAATGTAAGGGGTAACACTGTCATTTTTTTTTCTGGTCAAAATTTTGAGTTTCAATATCTCAGCTCAGGAAGGGTCTACAGCCTCAATTTTTGCACCCAGGTCCATGTCTCGTGGCCCTCTATCAGAATCCAGAGTTTTGAGAAGATTGGAGAAACTTAATTTTTCACCCCCCGAAAAAAAACATAAGGGGTAACATTGTCATTTTTTTTTCTGGTCAAAATTTTGAGTTTCAATATCTCAGCTCTGGAAGGGTCTAGAGCCTCAATTTTTGCACTCAGGTCCATGTCTTGTGGCCCTCTATCAGAATCCAGAGTTTTGAGAAGATTGGAGAAACTTAATTTTTTACCCCCCGAAAAAAAACATAAGGGGTAACACTGTCATTTTTTTATTCTGGTCAAAATTTTGAGTTTCAATATCTCAGCTCTGGAAGGGTCTAGAACCTCAATTTTTGCACCCAGATCCATGTCTCGTGGCCCTCTATCAGAATCCAGAGTTTTGAGAAGATTGGAGAAACTTAATTTTTCACCCCCCGAAAAAAAAACATAAGGGGTAACACTGTCATTTTTTATTTCTGGTCAAAATTTTGAGTTTCAATATCTCAGCTCTGGAAGGGTCTAGAGCCTCAATTTTTGCACCCAGATCCATGTCTCGTGGCCCTCTATCAGAATCCAGAGTTTTGAGAAGATTGGAGAAACTTAATTTTTCACCCCCTGAAAAAAACATAAGGGGTAACACTGTCATTTTTTTTTTCTGGTCAAAATTTTGAGTTTCAATATCTCAGCTCTTGAAGGGTCTAGAGCCTCAATTTTTGCACCCAGATCCATGTCTCGTGGCCCTCTATCAGAATCCAGAGTCTTGAGAAGATTGGAGAAACTTAATTTTTCACCCCCCGAAAAAAAAACATAAGGGGTAACACTGTCATTTTTTTTTTCTGGTCAAAATTTTGAGTTTCAATATCTCAGCTCTGGAAGGGTCTGGAGCCTCAATTTTTGCAGCCAGGTCCATGTCTCGTGGCCCTCTATCAGAATCCAGAGTTTTGAGAAGATTGGAGAAACTTAATTTTTCACCCCCCGAAAAAAAATGTAAGGGGTAACACTGTCATTTTTTTTTCTGGTCAAAATTTTGAGTTTCAATATCTCAGCTCAGGAAGGGTCTAGAGCCTCAATTTTTGCACCCAGGTCCATGTCTCGTGGCCCTCTATCAGAATCCAAAGTTTTGAGAAGGTTGGAGAAACTTAATTTTTCACTCCCCGAAAAAAAACATAAGGGGTAACATTGTCATTTTTTTTTTCTGGTCAAAATTTTGAGTTTCAATATCTCAGCTCTGGAAGGGTCTAGAGCCTCAATTTTTGCACTCAGGTCCATGTCTTGTGGCCCTATATCAGAATCCAGAGTTTTGAGAAGATTGGAGAAACTTAATTTTTCACCCCCCGAAAAAAAACATAAGGGGTAACACTGTCATTTTTTTTCTGGTCAAAATTTTGAGTTTCAATATCTCAGCTCTGGAAGGGTCTAGAGCCTCAATTTTTGCACCCAGGTCCATGTCTCGTGGCCCTCTATCAGAATCCAGAGTTTTGAGAAGATTGGAGAAACTTAATTTTTCACCCCCCGAAAAAAAACATAAGGGGTAACACTGTCATTTTTTTTTCTGGTCAAAATTTTGAGTTTCAATATCTCAGCTCTGGAAGGCTCTGGAGCCTCAATTTTTGCACCCAGGTCCATGTCTCGTGGCCCTCTATCAGAATCCAGAGTTTTGAGAAGATTGGAGAAACTTAATTTTTCACCCCCCGAAAAAAAACATAAGGGGTAACACTGTCATTTTTTTTTCTGGTCAAAATTTTGAGTTTCAATATCTCAGCTCTGGAAGAGTCTAGAGCCTCAATTTTTGCACCCAGGTCCATGTATCGTGGCCCTCTATCAGAATCCAGAGTTTTGAGAAGATTGGAGAAAATTAATTTTTCACCCCCCGAAAAAAAAACATAAGGGGTAACACTGTCATTTTTTTTTTCTGGTCAAAATTTTGAGTTTCAATATTTCAGCTCTGGAAGGGTCTAGAGCCTCAATTATTGCACCCAAGTCCATGTCTCGTGGCCCTCTATCAGAATCCAGAGTTTTGAAAAGATCTGAGAAACTTAATTGTTCACCCCCCGAAAAAAAAACATAAGGGGTAACACTGTCATTTTTTTATTCTGGTCAAAATTTTGAGTTTCAATATCTCAGCTCTGGAAGGGTCTAGAGCCTCAATTTTTGCACCCAGGTCCATGTATCATGGCCCTCTATCAGAATCCAGAGTTTTGAGAAGATTGGAGAAACTTAATTTTTCACCCCCCGAAAAAAAAACATAAGGGGTAACACTGTCATTTTTTTATTCTGGTCAAAATTTTGAGTTTCAATTTCTCAGCTCTGGAAGGGTCTAGAGCCTCAATTTTTGCACCCAGATCCATGTCTCGTGGCCCTCTATCAGAATACAGAGTTTTGAGAAGATTGGAGAAACTTAATTTTTCACCCCCCGAAAAAAAAACATAAGGGGTAACACTGTCATTTTTTATTTCTGGTCAAAATTTTGAGTTTCAATATCTCAGCTCTGGAAGGGTCTAGAGCCTCAATTTTTGCACCCAGATCCATGTCTCGTGGCCCTCTATCAGAATCCAGAGTTTTGAGAAGATTGGAGAAACTTAATTTTTCACCCCCTGAAAAAAAACATAAGGGGTAACACTGTCATTTTTTTTTTCTGGTCAAAATTTTGAGTTTCAATATCTCAGCTCAGGAAGGGTCTACAGCCTCAATTTTTGCACCCAGATCCATGTCTCGTGGCCCTCTATCAGAATCCAGAGTTTTGAGAAGATTGGAGAAACTTAATTTTTCACCCCCCGAAAAAAAACATAAGGGGTAACATTGTCATTTTTTTTTCTGGTCAAAATTTTGAGTTTCAATATCTCAGCTCTGGAAGGGTGTAGAGCCTCAATTTTTGCACTCAGGTCCATGTCTTGTGGCCCTCTATCAGAATCCAGAGTTTTGAGAAGATTGGAGAAACTTAATTTTTTACCCCCCGAAAAAAAACATAAGGGGTAACACTGTCATTTTTTTATTCTGGTCAAAATTTTGAGTTTCAATATCTCAGCTCTGGAAGGGTCTAGAACCTCAATTTTTGCACCCAGATCCATGTCTCGTGGCCCTCTATCAGAATCCAGAGTTTTGAGAAGATTGGAGAAACTTAATTTTTCACCCCCCGAAAAAAAAACATAAGGGGTAACACTGTCATTTTTTATTTCTGGTCAAAATTTTGAGTTTCAATATCTCAGCTCTGGAAGGGTCTAGAGCCTCAATTTTTGCACCCAGATCCATGTCTCGTGGCCCTCTATCAGAATCCAGAGTTTTGAGAAGATTGGAGAAACTTAATTTTTCACCCCCTGAAAAAAACATAAGGGGTAACACTGTCATTTTTTTTTTCTGGTCAAAATTTTGAGTTTCAATATCTCAGCTCTTGAAGGGTCTAGAGCCTCAATTTTTGCACCCAGATCCATGTCTCGTGGCCCTCTATCAGAATCCAGAGTCTTGAGAAGATTGGAGAAACTTAATTTTTCACCCCCCGAAAAAAAAACATAAGGGGTAACACTGTCATTTTTTTTTCTGGTCAAAATTTTGAGTTTCAATATCTCAGCTCTGGAAGGGTCTAGAGCCTCAATTTTTGCACCCAGATCCATGTCTCGTGGCCCTCTATCAGAATCCAGAGTTTTGAGAAGATTGGAGAAACTTAATTTTTCACCCCCTGAAAAAAACATAAGGGGTAACACTGTCATTTTTTTTTTCTGGTCAAAATTTTGAGTTTCAATATCTCAGCTCTTGAAGGGTCTAGAGCCTCAATTTTTGCACCCAGATCCATGTCTCGTGGCCCTCTATCAGAATCCAGAGTCTTGAGAAGATTGGAGAAACTTAATTTTTCACCCCCCGAAAAAAAAACATAAGGGGTAACACTGTCATTTTTTTTTTCTGGTCAAAATTTTGAGTTTCAATATCTCAGCTCTGGAAGGGTCTGGAGCCTCAATTTTTGCAGCCAGGTCCATGTCTCGTGGCCCTCTATCAGAATCCAGAGTTTTGAGAAGATTGGAGAAACTTAATTTTTCACCCCCCGAAAAAAAATGTAAGGGGTAACACTGTCATTTTTTTTTCTGGTCAAAATTTTGAGTTTCAATATCTCAGCTCAGGAAGGGTCTAGAGCCTCAATTTTTGCACCCAGGTCCATGTCTCGTGGCCCTCTATCAGAATCCAAAGTTTTGAGAAGGTTGGAGAAACTTAATTTTTCACTCCCCGAAAAAAAACATAAGGGGTAACATTGTCATTTTTTTTTTCTGGTCAAAATTTTGAGTTTCAATATCTCAGCTCTGGAAGGGTCTAGAGCCTCAATTTTTGCACTCAGGTCCATGTCTTGTGGCCCTATATCAGAATCCAGAGTTTTGAGAAGATTGGAGAAACTTAATTTTTCACCCCCCGAAAAAAAACATAAGGGGTAACACTGTCATTTTTTTTCTGGTCAAAATTTTGAGTTTCAATATCTCAGCTCTGGAAGGGTCTAGAGCCTCAATTTTTGCACCCAGGTCCATGTCTCGTGGCCCTCTATCAGAATCCAGAGTTTTGAGAAGATTGGAGAAACTTAATTTTTCACCCAGCGAAAAAAAACATAAGGGGTAACACTGTCATTTTTTTTTCTGGTCAAAATTTTGAGTTTCAATATCTCAGCTCTGGAAGGCTCTGGAGCCTCAATTTTTGCACCCAGGTCCATGTCTCGTGGCCCTCTATCAGAATCCAGAGTTTTGAGAAGATTGGAGAAACTTAATTTTTCACCCCCCGAAAAAAAACATAAGGGGTAACACTGTCATTTTTTTTTCTGGTCAAAATTTTGAGTTTCAATATCTCAGCTCTGGAAGAGTCTAGAGCCTCAATTTTTGCACCCAGGTCCATGTATCGTGGCCCTCTATCAGAATCCAGAGTTTTGAGAAGATTGGAGAAACTTAATTTTTCACCCCCCGAAAAAAACATAAGGGGTAACACTGTCATTTTTTTTTCTGGTCAAAATTTTGAGTTTCAATATCTCAGCTCTGGAAGGGTCTAGAGCCTCAATTTTTGCACCCAGGTCCATGTCTCGTGGCCCTCTATCAGAATCCAGAGTTTTGAGAAGATTGGAGAAACTTAATTTTTCACCCCCCGAAAAAAAAACATAAGGGGTAACACTGTCATTTTTTTTTCTGGTCAAAATTTTGAGTTTCAATATCTCAGCTCTGGAAGGGTCTAGAGCCTCAATTTTTGCACCCAGATCCATGTCTCGTGGCCCTCTATCAGAATCCAGAGTTTTGAGAAGATTGGAGAAACTTAATTTTTCACCCCCGAAAAAAAACATAAGGGGTAACACTGTCATTTTTTTTTTCTGGTCAAAATTTTGAGTTTCAATATCTCAGCTCTGGAAGGGTCTAGAGCCTCAATTTTTGCACCCAGGTCAATGTATCGTGGCCCTCTATCAGAATCCAGAGTTTTGAGAAGATTGGAGAAACTTAATTTTTCACCCCCCGAAAAAAAACATAAGGGGTAACACTGTCATTTTTTTTTTCTGGTCAAAATTTTGAGTTTCAATATCTCAGCTCTGGAAGGGTCTGGAGCCTCAATTTTTGCACCCAGGTCCATGTCTCGTGGCCCTCTATCAGAATCCAGAGTTTTGAGAAGATTGGAGAAACTTAATTTTTCACCCCCCGAAAAAAAACATAAAGGGTAACACTGTCATTTTTTTTTCTGTTCAAAATTTTGAGTTTCAATATCTCAGCTCTGGAAGGGTCTAGAGCCTCAATTTTTGCACCCAGATCCATGTCTCGTGGCCCTCTATCAGAATCCAGAGTTTTGAGAAGATTGGAGAAACTTAATTTTTCACCCCCCGAAAAAAAACATAAGGGGTAACACTGTCGTTTTTTTTTTCTGGTCAAAATTTTGAGTTTCAATATCTCAGCTCTTGAAGGGTCTAGAGCCTCAATTTTTGCACCCAGATCCATGTCTCGTGGCCCTCTATCAGAATCCAGAGTCTTGAGAAGATTGGAGAAACTTAATTTTTCACCCCCCGAAAAAAAAACATAAGGGGTAACACTGTCATTTTTTTTTTCTGGTCAAAATTTTGAGTTTCAATATCTCAGCTCTGGAAGGGTCTGGAGCCTCAATTTTTGCAGCCAGGTCCATGTCTCGTGGCCCTCTATCAGAATCCAGAGTTTTGAGAAGATTGGAGAAACTTAATTTTTCACCCCCCGAAAAAAAATGTAAGGGGTAACACTGTCATTTTTTTTTCTGGTCAAAATTTTGAGTTTCAATATCTCAGCTCAGGAAGGGTCTAGAGCCTCAATTTTTGCACCCAGGTCCATGTCTCGTGGCCCTCTATCAGAATCCAAAGTTTTGAGAAGGTTGGAGAAACTTAATTTTTCACTCCCCGAAAAAAAACATAAGGGGTAACATTGTCATTTTTTTTTTCTGGTCAAAATTTTGAGTTTCAATATCTCAGCTCTGGAAGGGTCTAGAGCCTCAATTTTTGCACCCAGGTCCATGTCTCGTGGCCCTCTATCAGAATCCAGAGTTTTGAGAAGATTGGAGAAACTTAATTTTTCACCCCCCGAAAAAAAACATAAGGGGTAACACTGTCATTTTTTTTTCTGGTCAAAATTTTGAGTTTCAATATCTCAGCTCTGGAAGGCTCTGGAGCCTCAATTTTTGCACCCAGGTCCATGTCTCGTGGCCCTCTATCAGAATCCAGAGTTTTGAGAAGATTGGAGAAACTTAATTTTTCACCCCCCGAAAAAAAACATAAGGGGTAACACTGTCATTTTTTTTTCTGGTCAAAATTTTGAGTTTCAATATCTCAGCTCTGGAAGAGTCTAGAGCCTCAATTTTTGCACCCAGGTCCATGTATCGTGGCCCTCTATCAGAATCCAGAGTTTTGAGAAGATTGGAGAAACTTAATTTTTCACCCCCCGAAAAAAACATAAGGGGTAACACTGTCATTTTTTTTTCTGGTCAAAATTTTGAGTTTCAATATCTCAGCTCTGGAAGGGTCTAGAGCCTCAATTTTTGCACCCAGATCCATGTCTCGTGGCCCTCTATCAGAATCCAGAGTTTTGAGAAGATTGGAGAAACTTAATTTTTCACCCCCCGAAAAAAACATAAGGGGTAACACTGTCATTTTTTTTCTGGTCAAAATTTTGAGTTTCAATATCTCAGCTCTGGAAGGGTCTAGAGCCTCAATTTTTGCACCCAGGTCCATGTCTTGTGGCCCTCTATCAGAATCCAGAGTTTTGAGAAGATTGGAGAAACTTAATTTTTCACCCCCGAAAAAAAACATAAGGGGTAACACTGTCATTTTTTTTTCTGGTCAAAATTTTGAGTTTCAATATCTCAGCTCTGGAAGGGTCTAGAGCCTCAATTTTTGCACCCAGGTCCATGTCTCGTGGCCCTCTATCAGAATCCAGAGTTTTGAGAAGATTGGAGAAACTTAATTTTTCACCCCCCGAAATAAAACATAAGGTGTAACACTGTCATTTTTTTTTCTGGTCAAAATTTTGAGTTTCAATATCTCAGCTCTGGAAGGGTCTAGAGCCTCAATTTTTGCACCCAGGTCCATGTCTCGTGGCCCTCTATCAGAATCCAGAGTTTTGAGAAGATTGGAGAAACTTAATTTTTCACCCCCCGAAAAAAAACATAAGGGGTAACACTGTCGTTTTTTTTTCTGGTCAAAATTTTGAGTTTCAATATCTCAGCTCTGGAAGGGTCTAGAGCCTCAATTTTTTTTCACCCAGGTCCATGTCTTGTGGCCCTCTATCAGAATCCAGAGTTTTGAGAAGATTGGAGAAACTTAATTTTTCACCCCCCGAAAAAAAACATAAGGGGTAACACTGTCGTTTTTTTTTCTGGTCAAAATTTTGAGTTTCAATATCTCAGCTCTGGAAGGGTCTAGAGCCTCAATTTTTTTTCACCCAGGTCCATGTCTTGTGGCCCTCTATCAGAATCCAGAGTTTTGAGAAGATTGGAGAAACTTAATTTTTCACCCCCCGAAAAAAAACATAAGGGGTAACACTGTCATTTTTTTTCTGGTCAAAATTTTGAGTTTCAATATCTCAGCTCTGGAAGGGTCTAGAGCCTCAATTTTTGCACCCAGGTCCATGTCTTGTGGCCCTCTATCAGAATCCAGAGTTTTGAGAAGATTGGAAAAACTTAATTTTTCACCCCCCGAAAAAAATCATAAGGGGTAACACTGTCATTTTTTTTTCTGGTAAAAATTTTGAGTTTCAATATCTCAGCTCTGGAAGGGTCTAGAGCCTCAATTTTTGCACCCAGATCCATGTCTCGTGGCCCTCTATCAGAATCCAGAGTTTTGAGAAGATTGGAGAAACTTAATTTTTCACCCCCCGAAAAAAAAACATAAGGGGTAACACTGTCATTTTTTTTTTCTGGTCAAAATTTTGAGTTTCAATATTTCAGCTCTGGAAGGGTCTAGAGCCTCAATTATTGCACCCAAGTCCATGTCTCGTGGCCCTCTATCAGAATCCAGAGTTTTGAAAAGATCTGAGAAACTTAATTTTTCACCCCCTGAAAAAAAAACATAAGGGGTAACACTGTCATTTTTTTATTCTGGTCAAAATTTTGAGTTTCAATATCTCAGCTCTGGAAGGGTCTAGAGCCTCAATTTTTGCACCCAGGTCCATGTATCATGGCCCTCTATCAGAATCCAGAGTTTTGAGAAGATTGGAGAAACTTAATTTTTCACCCCCCGAAAAAAAAACATAAGGGGTAACACTGTCATTTTTTATTTCTGGTCAAAATTTTGAGTTTCAATATCTCAGCTCTGGAAGGGTCTAGAGCCTCAATTTTTGCACCCAGATCCATGTCTCGTGGCCCTCTATCAGAATCCAGAGTTTTGAGAAGATTGGAGAAACTTAATTTTTCACCCCCTGAAAAAAAACATAAGGGGTAACACTGTCATTTTTTTTTTTTCTGGTCAAAATTTTGAGTTTCAATATCTCAGCTCTGGAAGGGTCTAGAGCCTCAATTTTTGCACCCAGATCCATGTCTCGTGGCCCTCTATCAGAATCCAGAGTTTTGAGAAGATTGGAGAAACTTAATTTTTCACCCCCCGAAAAAAAATGTAAGGGGTAACACTGTCATTTTTTTTCTGGTCAAAATTTTGAGTTTCAATATCTCAGCTCAGGAAGGGTCTACAGCCTCAATTTTTGCACCCAGGTCCATGTCTCGTGGCCCTCTATCAGAATCCAGAGTTTTGAGAAGATTGGAGAAACTTAATTTTTCACCCCCCGAAAAAAAACATAAGGGGTAACATTGTCATTTTTTTTTTCTGGTCAAAATTTTGAGTTTCAATATCTCAGCTCTGGAAGGGTCTAGAGCCTCAATTTTTGCACTCAGGTCCATGTCTTGTGGCCCTCTATCAGAATCCAGAGTTTTGAGAAGATTGGAGAAACTTAATTTTTCACCCCCCGAAAAAAAACATAAGGGGTAACACTGTCATTTTTTTTCTGGTCAAAATTTTGAGTTTCAATATCTCAGCTCTGGAAGGGTCTAGAGCCTCAATTTTTGCACCCAGGTCCATGTATCATGGCCCTCTATCAGAATCCAGAGTTTTGAGAAGATTGGAAAAACTTAATTTTTCACCCCCCGAAAAAAAACATAAGGGGTAACACTGTCATTTTTTTTCTGGTCAAAATTTTGAGTTTCAATATCTCAGCTCTGGAAGGGTCTAGAGCCTCAATTTTTGCACCCAGGTCCATGTCTCGTGGCCCTCTATCAGAATCCAGAGTTTTGAGAAGATTGGAGACACTTAATTTTTCACCCCCCGAAAAAAACATAAGGGGTAACACTGTCATTTTTTTTCTGGTCAAAATTTTGAGTTTCAATATCTCAGCTCTGGAAGGCTCTGGAGCCTCAATTTTTGCACCCAGGTCCATGTCTCGTGGCCCTCTATCAGAATCCAGAGTTTTGAGAAGATTGGAGAAACTTAATTTTTCACCCCCTGAAAAAAAACATAAGGGATAACACTGTCATTTTTTTTTCTGGTCAAAATTTTGAGTTTCAATATCTCAGCTCTGGAAGAGTCTAGAGCCTCAATTTTTGCACCCAGGTCCATGTTTCGTGGCCCTCTATCAGAATCCAGAAATTTGAGAAGATTGGAGAAACTTAATTTTTCACCCCCCGAAAAAAAACATAAGGGGTAACACTGTCATTTTTTTTTTCTGGTCAAAATTTTGAGTTTCAATATCTCAGCTCTGGAAGGGTCTAGAGCCTCAATTTTTGCACCCAGATCCATGTCTTGTGGCCCTCTATCAGAATCCAGAGTTTTGAGAAGATTGGAGAAACTTAATTTTTCACCCCCCGAAAAAAACATAAGGGGTAACACTGTCATTTTTTTTTCTGGTCAAAATTTTGAGTTTCAATATCTCAGCTCTGGAAGGGTCTAGAGCCTCAATTTTTGCACCCAGATCCATGTCTCGTGGCCCTCTATCAGAATCCAGAGTTTTGAGAAGATTGGAGAAACTTAATTTTTCACCCCCCGAAAAAAACATAAGGGGTAACACTGTCATTTTTTTTTCTGGCCAAAATTTTGAGTTTCAATATCTCAGCTCTGGAAGGGTCTAGAGCCTCAATTTTTGCACCCAGGTCCATGTCTCGTGGCCCTCTATCAGAATCCAGAGTTTTGAGAAGATTGGAGAAACTTAATTTTTCACCCCCCGAAAAAAATCATAAGGGGTAACACTGTCATTTTTTTTTTCTGGTAAAAATTTTGAGTTTCAATATCTCAGCTCTGGAAGGGTCTAGATCCTCAATTTTTGCACCCAGGTCCATGTCTTGTGGTCCTCTATCAGAATCCAGAGTTTTGAGAAGATTGGAGAAACTTAATTTTTCACCCCCCGAAAAAAAAACATAAGGGGTAACACTGTCATTTTTTTTCTGGTCAAAATATTGAGTTTCAATATTTCAGCTCTGGAAGGGTCTAGAGCCTCAATTATTGCACCCAAGTCCATGTCTCGTGGCCCTCTATCAGAATCCAGAGTTTTGAGAAGATTGGAGAAACTTAATTTTTCACCCCCCGAAAAAAAAAAACATAAGGGGTAACAGTGTCATTTTTTTTTTCTGGTCAAAATTTTGAGTTTCAATATCTCAGCTCTGGAAGGGTCTAGAGCCTCAATTTTTTGCACCCAGGTCCATGTCTCGTGGCCCTCTATCAGAATCCAGAGTTTTGAGAAGATTGGAGAAACTTAATTTTTCACCCCCCGAAAAAAAACATAAGGGGTAACACTGTCGTTTTTTTTTCTGGTCAAAATTTTGAGTTTCAATATCTCAGCTCTGGAAGGGTCTAGAGCCTCAATTTTTTTCACCCAGGTCCATGTCTTGTGGCCCTCTATCAGAATCCAGAGTTTTGAGAAGATTGGAGAAACTTAATTTTTCACCCCCCGAAAAAAAACATAAGGGGTAACACTGTCATTTTTTTTCTGGTCAAAATTTTGAGTTTCAATATCTCAGCTCTGGAAGGGTCTAGAGCCTCAATTTTTGCACCCAGGTCCATGTCTTGTGGCCCTCTATCAGAATCCAGAGTTTTGAGAAGATTGGAAAAACTTAATTTTTCACCCCCCGAAAAAAATCATAAGGGGTAACACTGTCATTTTTTTTTCTGGTAAAAATTTTGAGTTTCAATATCTCAGCTCTGGAAGGGTCTAGAGCCTCAATTTTTGCACCCAGATCCATGTCTCGTGGCCCTCTATCAGAATCCAGAGTTTTGAGAAGATTGGAGAAACTTAATTTTTCACCCCCCGAAAAAAAACATAAGGGGTAACACTGTCATTTTTTTTTCTGGTCAAAATTTTGAGTTTCAATATCTCAGCTCTGGAAGGGTCTAGATCCTCAATTTTTGCACCCAGGTCCATGTCTTGTGGCCCTCTATCAGAATCCAGAGTTTTGAGAAGATTGGAGAAACTTAATTTTTCACCCCCCGAAAAAAAAACATAAGGGGTAACACTGTCATTTTTTTTTTCTGGTCAAAATTTTGAGTTTCAATATTTCAGCTCTGGAAGGGTCTAGAGCCTCAATTATTGCACCCAAGTCCATGTCTCGTGGCCCTCTATCAGAATCCAGAGTTTTGAAAAGATCTGAGAAACTTAATTTTTCACCCCCTGAAAAAAAAACATAAGGGGTAACACTGTCATTTTTTTATTCTGGTCAAAATTTTGAGTTTCAATATCTCAGCTCTGGAAGGGTCTAGAGCCTCAATTTTTGCACCCAGGTCCATGTATCATGGCCCTCTATCAGAATCCAGAGTTTTGAGAAGATTGGAGAAACTTAATTTTTCACCCCCCGAAAAAAAAACATAAGGGGTAACACTGTCATTTTTTATTTCTGGTCAAAATTTTGAGTTTCAATATCTCAGCTCTGGAAGGGTCTAGAGCCTCAATTTTTGCACCCAGATCCATGTCTCGTGGCCCTCTATCAGAATCCAGAGTTTTGAGAAGATTGGAGAAACTTAATTTTTCACCCCCTGAAAAAAAACATAAGGGGTAACACTGTCATTTTTTTTTTTCTGGTCAAAATTTTGAGTTTCAATATCTCAGCTCTGGAAGGGTCTAGAGCCTCAATTTTTGCACCCAGATCCATGTCTCGTGGCCCTCTATCAGAATCCAGAGTCTTGAGAAGATTGGAGAAACTTAATTTTTCACCCCCCGAAAAAAAACATAAGGGGTAACACTGTCATTTTTTTTTCTGGTCAAAATTTTGAGTTTCAATATCTCAGCTCTGGAAGGGTCTGGAGCCTCAATTTTTGCAGCCAGGTCCATGTCTCGTGGCCCTCTATCAGAATCCAGAGTTTTGAGAAGATTGGAGAAACTTAATTTTTCACCCCCCGAAAAAAAATGTAAGGGGTAACACTGTCATTTTTTTTCTGGTCAAAATTTTGAGTTTCAATATCTCAGCTCAGGAAGGGTCTACAGCCTCAATTTTTGCACCCAGGTCCATGTCTCGTGGCCCTCTATCAGAATCCAGAGTTTTGAGAAGATTGGAGAAACTTAATTTTTCACCCCCCGAAAAAAAACATAAGGGGTAACATTGTCATTTTTTTTTCTGGTCAAAATTTTGAGTTTCAATATCTCAGCTCTGGAAGGGTCTAGAGCCTCAATTTTTGCACTCAGGTCCATGTCTTGTGGCCCTCTATCAGAATCCAGAGTTTTGAGAAGATTGGAGAAACTTAATTTTTCACCCCCCGAAAAAAAACATAAGGGGTAACACTGTCATTTTTTTTCTGGTCAAAATTTTGAGTTTCAATATCTCAGCTCTGGAAGGGTCTAGAGCCTCAATTTTTGCACCCAGGTCCATGTATCATGGCCCTCTATCAGAATCCAGAGTTTTGAGAAGATTGGAAAAACTTAATTTTTCACCCCCCGAAAAAAAACATAAGGGGTAACACTGTCATTTTTTTTCTGGTCAAAATTTTGAGTTTCAATATCTCAGCTCTGGAAGGGTCTAGAGCCTCAATTTTTGCACCCAGGTCCATGTCTCGTGGCCCTCTATCAGAATCCAGAGTTTTGAGAAGATTGGAGACACTTAATTTTTCACCCCCCGAAAAAAACATAAGGGGTAACACTGTCATTTTTTTTCTGGTCAAAATTTTGAGTTTCAATATCTCAGCTCTGGAAGGCTCTGGAGCCTCAATTTTTGCACCCAGGTCCATGTCTCGTGGCCCTCTATCAGAATCCAGAGTTTTGAGAAGATTGGAGAAACTTAATTTTTCACCCCCTGAAAAAAACATAAGGGATAACACTGTCATTTTTTTTTCTGGTCAAAATTTTGAGTTTCAATATCTCAGCTCTGGAAGAGTCTAGAGCCTCAATTTTTGCACCCAGGTCCATGTTTCGTGGCCCTCTATCAGAATCCAGAAATTTGAGAAGATTGGAGAAACTTAATTTTTCACCCCCCGAAAAAAAACATAAGGGGTAACACTGTCATTTTTTTTTTCTGGTCAAAATTTTGAGTTTCAATATCTCAGCTCTGGAAGGGTCTAGAGCCTCAATTTTTGCACCCAGATCCATGTCTTGTGGCCCTCTATCAGAATCCAGAGTTTTGAGAAGATTGGAGAAACTTAATTTTTCACCCCCCAAAAAAAACATAAGGGGTAACACTGTCATTTTTTTTTCTGGTCAAAATTTTGAGTTTCAATATCTCAGCTCTGGAAGGGTCTAGAGCCTCAATTTTTGCACCCAGATCCATGTCTCGTGGCCCTCTATCAGAATCCAGAGTTTTGAGAAGATTGGAGAAACTTAATTTTTCACCCCCCGAAAAAAACATAAGGGGTAACACTGTCATTTTTTTTTCTGGCCAAAATTTTGAGTTTCAATATCTCAGCTCTGGAAGGGTCTAGAGCCTCAATTTTTGCACCCAGGTCCATGTCTCGTGGCCCTCTATCAGAATCCAGAGTTTTGAGAAGATTGGAGAAACTTAATTTTTCACCCCCCGAAAAAAATCATAAGGGGTAACACTGTCATTTTTTTTTTCTGGTAAAAATTTTGAGTTTCAATATCTCAGCTCTGGAAGGGTCTAGATCCTCAATTTTTGCACCCAGGTCCATGTCTTGTGGTCCTCTATCAGAATCCAGAGTTTTGAGAAGATTGGAGAAACTTAATTTTTCACCCCCCGAAAAAAAAACATAAGGGGTAACACTGTCATTTTTTTTCTGGTCAAAATATTGAGTTTCAATATTTCAGCTCTGGAAGGGTCTAGAGCCTCAATTATTGCACCCAAGTCCATGTCTCGTGGCCCTCTATCAGAATCCAGAGTTTTGAGAAGATTGGAGAAACTTAATTTTTCACCCCCCGAAAAAAAAAAACATAAGGGGTAACAGTGTCATTTTTTTTTTTCTGGTCAAAATTTTGAGTTTCAATATCTCAGCTCTGGAAGGGTCTAGAGCCTCAATTTTTTGCACCCAAGTCCATGTCTCGTGGCCCTCTATCAGAATCCAGAGTTTTGAGAAGATTGGAGAAACTTAATTTTTCACCCCCCGAAAAAAAACATAAGGGGTAACATTGTCATTTTTTTTTCTGGTCAAAATTTTGAGTTTCAATATCTCAGCTCTGGAAGGGTCTAGAGCCTCAATTTTTGCACCCAGGTCCATGTATCATGGCCCTCTATCAGAATCCAGAGTTTTGAGAAGATTGGAAAAACTTAATTTTTCACCCCCCGAAAAAAAACATAAGGGGTAACACTGTCATTTTTTTTTCTGGTCAAAATTTTGAGTTTCAATATCTCAGCTCTGGAAGGCTCTGGAGCCTCAATTTTTGCACCCAGGTCCATGTCTCGTGGCCCTCTATCAGAATCCAGAGTTTTGAGAAGATTGGAGAAACTTAATTTTTCACCCCCCGAAAAAAAACATAAGGGGTAACACTGTCATTTTTTTTTCTGGTCAAAATTTTGAGTTTCAATATCTCAGCTCTGGAAGAGTCTAGAGCCTCAATTTTTGCACCCAGGTCCATGTATCGTGGCCCTCTATCAGAATCCAGAAATTTGAGAAGATTGGAGAAACTTAATTTTTCACCCCCCAAAAAAAAACATAAGGGGTAACACTGTAATTTTTTTTTTCTGGTCAAAATTTTGAGTTTCAATATCTCAGCTCTGGAAGGGTCTAGAGCCTCAATTTTTGCACCCAGATCCATGTCTCGTGGCCCTCTATCAGAATCCAGAGTTTTGAGAAGATTGGAGAAACTTAATTTTTCACCCCCCGAAAAAAACATAAGGGGTAACACTGTCATTTTTTTTTCTGGTCAAAATTTTGAGTTTCAATATCTCAGCTCTGGAAGGGTCTAGAGCCTCAATTTTTGCACCCAGGTCCATGTCTCGTGGCCCTCTATCAGAATCCAGAGTTTTGAGAAGATTGGAGAAACTTAATTTTTCACCCCCCGAAAAAAAAACATAAGGGGTAACACTGTCATTTTTTTTTTTCTGGTCAAAATTTTGAGTTTCAATATCTCAGCTCTGGAAGGGTCTGGAGCCTCAATTTTTGCACCCAGGTCCATGTCTCGTGGCCCTCTATCAGAATCCAGAGTTTTGAGAAGATTGGAGAAACTTAATTTTTCACCCCCCGAAAAAAAACATAAAGGGTAACACTGTCATTTTTTTTTTCTGTTCAAAATTTTGAGTTTCAATATCTCAGCTCTGGAAGGGTCTAGAGCCTCAATTTTTGCACCCAGATCCATGTCTCGTGGCCCTCTATCAGAATCCAGAGTTTTGAGAAGATTGGAGAAACTTAATTTTTCACCCCCCGAAAAAAAATGTAAGGGGTAACACTGTCATTTTTTTTCTGGTCAAAATTTTGAGTTTCAATATCTCAGCTCAGGAAGGGTCTACAGCCTCAATTTTTGCACCCAGGTCCATGTCTCGTGGCCCTCTATCAGAATCCAGAGTTTTGAGAAGATTGGAGAAACTTAATTTTTCACCCCCCGAAAAAAAACATAAGGGGTAACATTGTCATTTTTTTTTTCTGGTCAAAATTTTGAGTTTCAATATCTCAGCTCTGGAAGGGTCTAGAGCCTCAATTTTTGCACTCAGGTCCATGTCTTGTGGCCCTCTATCAGAATCCAGAGTTTTGAGAAGATTGGAGAAACTTAATTTTTCACCCCCCGAAAAAAAACATAAGGGGTAACACTGTCATTTTTTTTCTGGTCAAAATTTTGAGTTTCAATATCTCAGCTCTGGAAGGGTCTAGAGCCTCAATTTTTGCACCCAGGTCCATGTATCATGGCCCTCTATCAGAATCCAGAGTTTTGAGAAGATTGGAAAAACTTAATTTTTCACCCCCCGAAAAAAAACATAAGGGGTAACACTGTCATTTTTTTTCTGGTCAAAATTTTGAGTTTCAATATCTCAGCTCTGGAAGGGTCTAGAGCCTCAATTTTTGCACCCAGGTCCATGTCTCGTGGCCCTCTATCAGAATCCAGAGTTTTGAGAAGATTGGAGACACTTAATTTTTCACCCCCCGAAAAAAACATAAGGGGTAACACTGTCATTTTTTTTCTGGTCAAAATTTTGAGTTTCAATATCTCAGCTCTGGAAGGCTCTGGAGCCTCAATTTTTGCACCCAGGTCCATGTCTCGTGGCCCTCTATCAGAATCCAGAGTTTTGAGAAGATTGGAGAAACTTAATTTTTCACCCCCTGAAAAAAAACATAAGGGATAACACTGTCATTTTTTTTTCTGGTCAAAATTTTGAGTTTCAATATCTCAGCTCTGGAAGAGTCTAGAGCCTCAATTTTTGCACCCAGGTCCATGTTTCGTGGCCCTCTATCAGAATCCAGAAATTTGAGAAGATTGGAGAAACTTAATTTTTCACCCCCCGAAAAAAAACATAAGGGGTAACACTGTCATTTTTTTTTTCTGGTCAAAATTTTGAGTTTCAATATCTCAGCTCTGGAAGGGTCTAGAGCCTCAATTTTTGCACCCAGATCCATGTCTTGTGGCCCTCTATCAGAATCCAGAGTTTTGAGAAGATTGGAGAAACTTAATTTTTCACCCCCCGAAAAAAACATAAGGGGTAACACTGTCATTTTTTTTTCTGGTCAAAATTTTGAGTTTCAATATCTCAGCTCTGGAAGGGTCTAGAGCCTCAATTTTTGCACCCAGATCCATGTCTCGTGGCCCTCTATCAGAATCCAGAGTTTTGAGAAGATTGGAGAAACTTAATTTTTCACCCCCCGAAAAAAACATAAGGGGTAACACTGTCATTTTTTTTTCTGGCCAAAATTTTGAGTTTCAATATCTCAGCTCTGGAAGGGTCTAGAGCCTCAATTTTTGCACCCAGGTCCATGTCTCGTGGCCCTCTATCAGAATCCAGAGTTTTGAGAAGATTGGAGAAACTTAATTTTTCACCCCCCGAAAAAAATCATAAGGGGTAACACTGTCATTTTTTTTTTCTGGTAAAAATTTTGAGTTTCAATATCTCAGCTCTGGAAGGGTCTAGATCCTCAATTTTTGCACCCAGGTCCATGTCTTGTGGTCCTCTATCAGAATCCAGAGTTTTGAGAAGATTGGAGAAACTTAATTTTTCACCCCCCGAAAAAAAAACATAAGGGGTAACACTGTCATTTTTTTTCTGGTCAAAATATTGAGTTTCAATATTTCAGCTCTGGAAGGGTCTAGAGCCTCAATTATTGCACCCAAGTCCATGTCTCGTGGCCCTCTATCAGAATCCAGAGTTTTGAGAAGATTGGAGAAACTTAATTTTTCACCCCCCGAAAAAAAAAAACATAAGGGGTAACAGTGTCATTTTTTTTTTCTGGTCAAAATTTTGAGTTTCAATATCTCAGCTCTGGAAGGGTCTAGAGCCTCAATTTTTTGCACCCAGGTCCATGTCTCGTGGCCCTCTATCAGAATCCAGAGTTTTGAGAAGATTGGAGAAACTTAATTTTTCACCCCCCGAAAAAAAACATAAGGGGTAACACTGTCGTTTTTTTTTCTGGTCAAAATTTTGAGTTTCAATATCTCAGCTCTGGAAGGGTCTAGAGCCTCAATTTTTTTTCACCCAGGTCCATGTCTTGTGGCCCTCTATCAGAATCCAGAGTTTTGAGAAGATTGGAGAAACTTAATTTTTCACCCCCCGAAAAAAAACATAAGGGGTAACACTGTCATTTTTTTTCTGGTCAAAATTTTGAGTTTCAATATCTCAGCTCTGGAAGGGTCTAGAGCCTCAATTTTTGCACCCAGGTCCATGTCTTGTGGCCCTCTATCAGAATCCAGAGTTTTGAGAAGATTGGAAAAACTTAATTTTTCACCCCCCGAAAAAAATCATAAGGGGTAACACTGTCATTTTTTTTTCTGGTAAAAATTTTGAGTTTCAATATCTCAGCTCTGGAAGGGTCTAGAGCCTCAATTTTTGCACCCAGATCCATGTCTCGTGGCCCTCTATCAGAATCCAGAGTTTTGAGAAGATTGGAGAAACTTAATTTTTCACCCCCCGAAAAAAAACATAAGGGGTAACACTGTCATTTTTTTTTCTGGTCAAAATTTTGAGTTTCAATATCTCAGCTCTGGAAGGGTCTAGATCCTCAATTTTTGCACCCAGGTCCATGTCTTGTGGCCCTCTATCAGAATCCAGAGTTTTGAGAAGATTGGAGAAACTTAATTTTTCACCCCCCGAAAAAAAAACATAAGGGGTAACACTGTCATTTTTTTTTTCTGGTCAAAATTTTGAGTTTCAATATTTCAGCTCTGGAAGGGTCTAGAGCCTCAATTATTGCACCCAAGTCCATGTCTCGTGGCCCTCTATCAGAATCCAGAGTTTTGAAAAGATCTGAGAAACTTAATTTTTCACCCCCTGAAAAAAAAACATAAGGGGTAACACTGTCATTTTTTTATTCTGGTCAAAATTTTGAGTTTCAATATCTCAGCTCTGGAAGGGTCTAGAGCCTCAATTTTTGCACCCAGGTCCATGTATCATGGCCCTCTATCAGAATCCAGAGTTTTGAGAAGATTGGAGAAACTTAATTTTTCACCCCCCGAAAAAAAAACATAAGGGGTAACACTGTCATTTTTTATTTCTGGTCAAAATTTTGAGTTTCAATATCTCAGCTCTGGAAGGGTCTAGAGCCTCAATTTTTGCACCCAGATCCATGTCTCGTGGCCCTCTATCAGAATCCAGAGTTTTGAGAAGATTGGAGAAACTTAATTTTTCACCCCCTGAAAAAAAACATAAGGGGTAACACTGTCATTTTTTTTTTTCTGGTCAAAATTTTGAGTTTCAATATCTCAGCTCTGGAAGGGTCTAGAGCCTCAATTTTTGCACCCAGATCCATGTCTCGTGGCCCTCTATCAGAATCCAGAGTCTTGAGAAGATTGGAGAAACTTAATTTTTCACCCCCCGAAAAAAAACATAAGGGGTAACACTGTCATTTTTTTTTCTGGTCAAAATTTTGAGTTTCAATATCTCAGCTCTGGAAGGGTCTGGAGCCTCAATTTTTGCAGCCAGGTCCATGTCTCGTGGCCCTCTATCAGAATCCAGAGTTTTGAGAAGATTGGAGAAACTTAATTTTTCACCCCCCGAAAAAAAATGTAAGGGGTAACACTGTCATTTTTTTTCTGCTCAAAATTTTGAGTTTCAATATCTCAGCTCAGGAAGGGTCTACAGCCTCAATTTTTGCACCCAGGTCCATGTCTCGTGGCCCTCTATCAGAATCCAGAGTTTTGAGAAGATTGGAGAAACTTAATTTTTCACCCCCCGAAAAAAAACATAAGGGGTAACATTGTCATTTTTTTTTTCTGGTCAAAATTTTGAGTTTCAATATCTCAGCTCTGGAAGGGTCTAGAGCCTCAATTTTTGCACTCAGGTCCATGTCTTGTGGCCCTCTATCAGAATCCAGAGTTTTGAGAAGATTGGAGAAACTTAATTTTTCACCCCCCGAAAAAAAACATAAGGGGTAACACTGTCATTTTTTTTCTGGTCAAAATTTTGAGTTTCAATATCTCAGCTCTGGAAGGGTCTAGAGCCTCAATTTTTGCACCCAGGTCCATGTATCATGGCCCTCTATCAGAATCCAGAGTTTTGAGAAGATTGGAAAAACTTAATTTTTCACCCCCCGAAAAAAAACATAAGGGGTAACACTGTCATTTTTTTTCTGGTCAAAATTTTGAGTTTCAATATCTCAGCTCTGGAAGGGTCTAGAGCCTCAATTTTTGCACCCAGGTCCATGTCTCGTGGCCCTCTATCAGAATCCAGAGTTTTGAGAAGATTGGAGACACTTAATTTTTCACCCCCCGAAAAAAACATAAGGGGTAACACTGTCATTTTTTTTCTGGTCAAAATTTTGAGTTTCAATATCTCAGCTCTGGAAGGCTCTGGAGCCTCAATTTTTGCACCCAGGTCCATGTCTCGTGGCCCTCTATCAGAATCCAGAGTTTTGAGAAGATTGGAGAAACTTAATTTTTCACCCCCTGAAAAAAAACATAAGGGATAACACTGTCATTTTTTTTTCTGGTCAAAATTTTGAGTTTCAATATCTCAGCTCTGGAAGAGTCTAGAGCCTCAATTTTTGCACCCAGGTCCATGTTTCGTGGCCCTCTATCAGAATCCAGAAATTTGAGAAGATTGGAGAAACTTAATTTTTCACCCCCCGAAAAAAAACATAAGGGGTAACACTGTCATTTTTTTTTTCTGGTCAAAATTTTGAGTTTCAATATCTCAGCTCTGGAAGGGTCTAGAGCCTCAATTTTTGCACCCAGATCCATGTCTTGTGGCCCTCTATCAGAATCCAGAGTTTTGAGAAGATTGGAGAAACTTAATTTTTCACCCCCCGAAAAAAACATAAGGGGTAACACTGTCATTTTTTTTTCTGGTCAAAATTTTGAGTTTCAATATCTCAGCTCTGGAAGGGTCTAGAGCCTCAATTTTTGCACCCAGATCCATGTCTCGTGGCCCTCTATCAGAATCCAGAGTTTTGAGAAGATTGGAGAAACTTAATTTTTCACCCCCCGAAAAAAACATAAGGGGTAACACTGTCATTTTTTTTTTCTGGCCAAAATTTTGAGTTTCAATATCTCAGCTCTGGAAGGGTCTAGAGCCTCAATTTTTGCACCCAGGTCCATGTCTCGTGGCCCTCTATCAGAATCCAGAGTTTTGAGAAGATTGGAGAAACTTAATTTTTCACCCCCCGAAAAAAATCATAAGGGGTAACACTGTCATTTTTTTTTTCTGGTAAAAATTTTGAGTTTCAATATCTCAGCTCTGGAAGGGTCTAGATCCTCAATTTTTGCACCCAGGTCCATGTCTTGTGGTCCTCTATCAGAATCCAGAGTTTTGAGAAGATTGGAGAAACTTAATTTTTCACCCCCCGAAAAAAAAACATAAGGGGTAACACTGTCATTTTTTTTCTGGTCAAAATATTGAGTTTCAATATTTCAGCTCTGGAAGGGTCTAGAGCCTCAATTATTGCACCCAAGTCCATGTCTCGTGGCCCTCTATCAGAATCCAGAGTTTTGAGAAGATTGGAGAAACTTAATTTTTCACCCCCCGAAAAAAAAAAACATAAGGGGTAACAGTGTCATTTTTTTTTTCTGGTCAAAATTTTGAGTTTCAATATCTCAGCTCTGGAAGGGTCTAGAGCCTCAATTTTTTGCACCCAAGTCCATGTCTCGTGGCCCTCTATCAGAATCCAGAGTTTTGAGAAGATTGGAGAAACTTAATTTTTCACCCCCCGAAAAAAAACATAAGGGGTAACATTGTCATTTTTTTTTTCTGGTCAAAATTTTGAGTTTCAATATCTCAGCTCTGGAAGGGTCTAGAGCCTCAATTTTTGCACCCAGGTCCATGTATCATGGCCCTCTATCAGAATCCAGAGTTTTGAGAAGATTGGAAAAACTTAATTTTTCACCCCCCGAAAAAAAACATAAGGGGTAACACTGTCATTTTTTTTCTGGTCAAAATTTTGAGTTTCAATATCTCAGCTCTGGAAGGGTCTAGAGCCTCAATTTTTGCACCCAGGTCCATGTCTCGTGGCCCTCTATCAGAATCCAGAGTTTTGAGAAGATTGGAGAAACTTAATTTTTCACCCCCCGAAAAAAAACATAAGGGGTAACACTGTCATTTTTTTTTCTGGTCAAAATTTTGAGTTTCAATATCTCAGCTCTGGAAGGCTCTGGAGCCTCAATTTTTGCACCCAGGTCCATGTCTCGTGGCCCTCTATCAGAATCCAGAGTTTTGAGAAGATTGGAGAAACTTAATTTTTCACCCCCCGAAAAAAAACATAAGGGGTAACACTGTCATTTTTTTTTCTGGTCAAAATTTTGAGTTTCAATATCTCAGCTCTGGAAGAGTCTAGAGCCTCAATTTTTGCACCCAGGTCCATGTATCGTGGCCCTCTATCAGAATCCAGAAATTTGAGAAGATTGGAGAAACTTAATTTTTCACCCCCCAAAAAAAAACATAAGGGGTAACACTGTAATTTTTTTTTTCTGGTCAAAATTTTGAGTTTCAATATCTCAGCTCTGGAAGGGTCTAGAGCCTCAATTTTTGCACCCAGATCCATGTCTCGTGGCCCTCTATCAGAATCCAGAGTTTTGAGAAGATTGGAGAAACTTAATTTTTCACCCCCCGAAAAAAACATAAGGGGTAACACTGTCATTTTTTTTTCTGGTCAAAATTTTGAGTTTCAATATCTCAGCTCTGGAAGGGTCTAGAGCCTCAATTTTTGCACCCAGGTCCATGTCTCGTGGCCCTCTATCAGAATCCAGAGTTTTGAGAAGATTGGAGAAACTTAATTTTTCACCCCCCGAAAAAAAAACATAAGGGGTAACACTGTCATTTTTTTTTTTCTGGTCAAAATTTTGAGTTTCAATATCTCAGCTCTGGAAGGGTCTGGAGCCTCAATTTTTGCACCCAGGTCCATGTCTCGTGGCCCTCTATCAGAATCCAGAGTTTTGAGAAGATTGGAGAAACTTAATTTTTCACCCCCCGAAAAAAAACATAAAGGGTAACACTGTCATTTTTTTTTTCTGTTCAAAATTTTGAGTTTCAATATCTCAGCTCTGGAAGGGTCTAGAGCCTCAATTTTTGCACCCAGGTCCATGTCTCGTGGCCCTCTATCAGAATCCAGAGTTTTGAGAAGATTGGAGAAACTTAATTTTTCACCCCCCGAAAAAAAACATAAGGGGTAACACTGTCATTTTTTTTTCTGGTCAAAATTTTGAGTTTCAATATCTCAGCTCTGGAAGGGTCTAGAGCCTCAATTTTTGCACCCAGGTCCATGTCTCGTGGCCCTCTATCAGAATCCAGAGTTTTGAGAAGATTGGAGAAACTTAATTTTTCACCCCCCGAAAAAAAACATAAGGGGTAACACTGTCGTTTTTTTTTCTGGTCAAAATTTTGAGTTTCAATATCTCAGCTCTGGAAGGGTCTAGAGCCTCAATTTTTGCACCCAGGTCCATGTCTTGTGGCCCTCTATCAGAATCCAGAGTTTTGAGAAGATTGGAGAAACTTAATTTTTCACCCCCGAAAAAAAACATAAGGGGTAACACTGTCATTTTTTTTTTCTGGTCAAAATTTTGAGTTTCAATATCTCAGCTCTGGAAGGGTCTAGAGCCTCAATTTTTGCACCCAGGTCAATGTATCGTGGCCCTCTATCAGAATCCAGAGTTTTGAGAAGATTGGAGAAACTTAATTTTTCACCCCCCGAAAAAAAACATAAGGGGTAACACTGTCATTTTTATTTTCTGGTCAAAATTTTGAGTTTCAATATCTCAGCTCTGGAAGGGTCTAGAGCCTCAATTTTTGCACCCAGATCCATGTCTCGTGGCCCTCTATCAGAATCCAGAGTTTTGAGAAGATTGGAGAAACTTAATTTTTCACCCCCCGAAAAAAAAACATAAGGGGTAACACTGTCATTTTTTTTTCTGGTCAAAATTTTGAGTTTCAATATCTCAGCTCTGGAAGGGTCTGGAGCCTCAATTTTTGCACCCAGGTCCATGTCTCGTGGCCCTCTATCAGAATCCAGAGTTTTGAGAAGATTGGAGAAACTTAATTTTTCACCCCCCGAAAAAAAACATAAAGGGTAACACTGTCATTTTTTTTTTCTGTTCAAAATTTTGAGTTTCAATATCTCAGCTCTGGAAGGGTCTAGAGCCTCAATTTTTGCACCCAGGTCCATGTCTCGTGGCCCTCTATCAGAATCCAGAGTTTTGAGAAGATTGGAGAAACTTAATTTTTCACCCCCCGAAAAAAAACATAAGGGGTAACACTGTCGTTTTTTTTTCTGGTCAAAATTTTGAGTTTCAATATCTCAGCTCTGGAAGGGTCTAGAGCCTCAATTTTTGCACCCAGGTCCATGTCTTGTGGCCCTCTATCAGAATCCAGAGTTTTGAGAAGATTGGAGAAACTTAATTTTTCACCCCCCGAAAAAAAACATAAGGGGTAACACTGTCATTTTTTTTCTGGTCAAAATTTTGAGTTTCAATATCTCAGCTCTGGAAGGGTCTAGAGCCTCAATTTTTGCACCCAGGTCCATGTCTTGTGGCCCTCTATCAGAATCCAGAGTTTTGAGAAGATTGGAGAAACTTAATTTTTCACCCCCCGAAAAAAAACATAAGGGGTAACACTGTCATTTTTTTTTCTGGTCAAAATTTTGAGTTTCAATATCTCAGCTCTGGAAGGGTCTAGATCCTCAATTTTTGCACCCAGGTCCATGTCTTGTGGCCCTCTATCAGAATCCAGAGTTTTGAGAAGATTGGAGAAACTTAATTTTTCACCCCCCGAAAAAAAAACATAAGGGGTAACACTGTCATTTTTTTTTCTGGTCAAAATTTTGAGTTTCAATATTTCAGCTCTGGAAGGGTCTAGAGCCTCAATTATTGCACCCAAGTCCATGTCTTGTGGCCCTCTATCAGAATCCAGAGTTTTGAGAAGATTGGAGAAACTTAATTTTTCACCCCCCGAAAAAAAAACATAAGGGGTAACACTGTCATTTTTTTATTCTGGTCAAAATTTTGAGTTTCAATATCTCAGCTCTGGAAGGGTCTAGAGCCTCAATTTTTGCACCCAGGTCCATGTCTCGTGGCCCTCTATCAGAATCCAGAGTTTTGAGAAGATTGGAGAAACTTAATTTTTCACCCCCCGAAAAAAAAAACATAAGGGGTAACACTGTCATTTTTTATTTCTGGTCAAAATTTTGAGTTTCAATATCTCAGCTCTGGAAGGGTCTAGAGCCTCAATTTTTGCACCCAGATCCATGTCTCGTGGCCCTCTATCAGAATCCAGAGTCTTGAGAAGATTGGAGAAACTTAATTTTTCACCCCCCGAAAAAAAACATAAGGGGTAACCAAGCGGCAACCTCCCCGTCTCTCTCTTGAAGCCAACACGGAAGTGACTTAAACTGCAATTCATCGAGGGGCCGCATGAGGCTGGCTGCAAAAGCGAGTCAAATCTGTATTTCCCCCATGTTAAAATGTCTAACTTCACAGCAGAAAAAAACATGTTTACAGCCTGGTGGCAAATAGTTTTTTGGTCTATGTTGCTAATTTTGCCCTTCATGAAGACTGTGAGGGGGGTGAATTTTTTTATAACGCATCCGTTTAAATTATATTTAAGCCTTATAGTTCTGCATAATTAAGGGCGTGGCCACTTGAGTGACAGGTGGATTGCCGCTGCTCTGTCACTGCTAGTCGTTTGTCTGCTGTCTGTTAGCGTCACCCTCAGCTGTGTTTGTGCTTTTTCCGGGATTATTTCATACAATTTAATACACCTTCGCCCGTGCATGTTGTTGGATTCCGTCGTGTTGCATGGAGAGAACGACCGTGAGCGCTGTATTTCCAGTTGTTTCCCTCACGTGGACTAATGGATGTCTGATGATTTCGCGTTCTCTCCGTCCATGCAATAGATGCACACCCTTGAATGAGCGCGGATTTTTAGTGCATTTACTTGAACTTCTGAGGTAATATCTTTGGTTTGACCCATCTGAGAAACTGGTGGCCAAAATCAGATTGTAAAATGGACTGAGTAAAGCTCTTTACGAACTTAACGTGAGATGCCGACTGATGTGTTTGCCTTGAATCACGGTCACATTCACAAACTTAGAGCAATATTGTAAGTAACTAATACATTTTTAACTAGCAGAATAATAATGCCTCACTATACACATACTAGTTGACTGCTTGTATGTTGTGAGAAATGTGTGTGATCTGTGTTGTATACATGCTCTTAACTAATTACCCCTTGTGATATTAATAAAGTTGATAAAAAGATAAAGTAAATAGTCTCACTTTTAGTTACGTCTTAACTATTATAATATTTCAAGGGACAAAAACATGAACTTTAACCATTGGATTTACTTTTTCAATCGGCTGTCACTTTGACGGCAATAGCATAGCATTAGTACCTCAGCTCCACCCGCGTCCCGCCTCTTTGCCCATTTTAATTTATCCGGTAGTGACGAGGGGTGACGCACTGCCAAGATGGCGACTGCCGGCCCCGCCTACTTTAGGCTGCAAAAGCGCTCTTCAGAAACCTATGGGTGACGTCACGGATACTACGTCCATATTTTTTTACAGTCTATGGGGGTAACACTGTCATTTTTTTTCTGGTCAAAATTTTGAGTTTCAATATCTCAGCTCTGGAAGGGTCTAGAGCCTCAATTTTTGCAGCCAGGTCCATGTCTCGTGGCCCTCTATCAGAATCCAGAGTTTTGAGAAGATTGGAGAAACTTAATTTTTCACCCCCCGAAAAAAAACATAAGGGGTAACACTGTCATTTTTTTTCTGGTCAAAATTTTGAGTTTCAATATCTCAGCTCTGGAAGGGTCTAGAGCCTCAATTTTTGCACCCAGGTCCATGTATCATGGCCCTCTATCAGAATCCAGAGTTTTGAGAAGATTGGAAAAACTTAATTTTTCACCCCCCGAAAAAAAACATAAGGGGTAACACTGTCATTTTTTTTCTGGTCAAAATTTTGAGTTTCAATATCTCAGCTCTGGAAGGGTCTAGAGCCTCAATTTTTGCACCCAGGTCCATGTCTCGTGGCCCTCTATCAGAATCCAGAGTTTTGAGAAGATTGGAGAAACTTAATTTTTCACCCCCCGAAAAAAAACATAAGGGGTAACACTGTCATTTTTTTTTCTGGTCAAAATTTTGAGTTTCAATATCTCAGCTCTGGAAGGCTCTGGAGCCTCAATTTTTGCACCCAGGTCCATGTCTCGTGGCCCTCTATCAGAATCCAGAGTTTTGAGAAGATTGGAGAAACTTAATTTTTCACCCCCCGAAAAAAATCATAAGGGGTAACACTGTCATTTTTTTTTTTTTCTGGTAAAAATTTTGAGTTTCAATATCTCAGCTCTGGAAGGGTCTAGATCCTCAATTTTTGCACCCAGGTCCATGTCTTGTGGCCCTCTATCAGAATCCAGAGTTTTGAGAAGATTGGAGAAACTTAATTTTTCACCCCCCGAAAAAAAAACATAAGGGGTAACACTGTCATTTTTTTTCTGGTCAAAATTTTGAGTTTCAATATTTCAGCTCTGGAAGGGTCTAGAGCCTCAATTATTGCACCCAAGTCCATGTCTCGTGGCCCTCTATCAGAATCCAGAGTTTTGAGAAGATTGGAGAAACTTAATTTTTCACCCCCCGAAAAAAAAAAACATAAGGGGTAACAGTGTCATTTTTTTTTTCTGGTCAAAATTTTGAGTTTCAATATCTCAGCTCTGGAAGGGTCTAGAGCCTCAATTTTTGCACCCAGGTCCATGTCTCGTGGCCCTCTATCAGAATCCAGAGTTTTGAGAAGATTGGAGAAACTTAATTTTTCACCCCCCGAAAAAAAACATAAGGGGTAACACTGTCATTTTTTTTTCTGGTCAAAATTTTGAGTTTCAATATCTCAGCTCTGGAAGGGTCTAGAGCCTCAATTTTTGCACCCAGGTCAATGTATCGTGGCCCTCTATCAGAATCCAGAGTTTTGAGAAGATTGGAGAAACTTAATTTTTCACCCCCCGAAAAAAAACATAAGGGGTAACACTGTCATTTTTTTTCTGGTCAAAATTTTGAGTTTCAATATCTCAGCTCTGGAAGGGTCTAGAGCCTCAATTTTTGCACCCAGGTCCATGTATCGTGGCCCTCTATCAGAATCCAGTGTTAGGGGTTAACAGTCAAAGGACCCAGAACCAGACATGAAGAATGAAAACCCGGAGTCAGAATTATAAAAAATTAAAGAAAAGTTTACTGAACATAGTTTGCCATTTCATCAGCAGAAGTCAGCTTCAAGACTCACTCAGGAGTTCGTAGGCCGCCCCCTTACAGTTACAACAATCACAGTAGTTATACCATTTTCAAGGTCTAAGCTACTTCATTTCTTACACGTTGAATGATTCTCATTGGCTAAGAAATAGATAAACACAGTAATTTTCCACACATATACAGATAGACGAAGCATATCTCCATCGATGATGCATCTGACATTCAGAGGCACGTCATGACCTTCCAGGTCACAGATTGTCCAGAACATGTCCAGAACAACAACTCAAGTCAATCTCAAATAATGACAGTGGTTCCTTAACCTGCAACTGGAGTAAGACTTTAACAAAGAAATGGTGCCTTAAACTATTTGCTTCAATGACCCCTTTATGTTTTAACACTCATACATAAACCAAAATCCCTTTCCCTATTATTTTCACTGTTACCACATTCACATAGGGCACTAGCAAATAAGAGCTCCCATCAAGGCTGAAGAGAGTCTGAGCGGCTTATTATCAGTTAAGTGTACCAAAACATAATGGTAAAACATTCACTCGTTTGGGAGAAAAACAGATAACATTTGCTCCTCAGAAAGCAAATATAATAAAAGAGTACATTTTAATAAAACTATTAAAGTTCAGTATAGCAATGCTCAAGCTTGACCATCGGTACAGAGAAGTATTATATGTGTTGGACATATGTGTTCACGACGCTTTTTAGGATCCATAAACCTTTCTCCTGAGACCAGAGAAAGAGACAAATGGCCTTGTGCACCTAAAAGAAGCTGGTTACTTACGTCAGCATGCATTTAAGAATATGATTTCACAAGCAAAAGCACAATAAATGATTAAGTAATAATGAATATACTTAATTACTGATTTCATAAAAGAAATACATAAGCATTCAAAAGGATATATAATATATATATGCTGAAGAGGCAAGGGATTCTGTGTGACGATCACCAGGTGGAGTGCCCGAGAAAACCACCAGAGGGCACTCCACATCAGAACTGTTCACCTCTTTCTAGAACTCCGTTTCCCATCATACACCTCATTGGACTGATTACGCACACACCTGAACCTCATCAGACTTCCTATTTAAACCACACCCAAACACTGGTTCATTGCGAAGTATTGCATTGCCACGGCTTGTAATCTCTGAGCGTATTATCCTGTTTCTTGTTCCTCTGGTTTTGATCCTGGTTTTGTTTCCTGACTTCTGCCTGTTTGCTGCCTGCCCTGAACTTTTGCCTGTGACCTGACTACTCTCTGTGCTGTTCCTCTGAAAACCCTGTTTTGCTGTTCCCTGACCCTTGCCTGTTTGACGATTCTAAATAAAGCTGCATTTGGATCTAATCTCGTCTACCGCCTCGTAACATTCTGACCACCCCCTTCACCAGAGTTTTGAGAAGATTGGAGAAACTTAATTTTTCACCCCCCGAAAAAAAACATAAGGGGTAACACTGTCATTTTTTTTTCTGGTCAAAATTTTGAGTTTCAATATCTCAGCTCTGGAAGGGTCTAGAGCCTCAATTTTTGCACCCAGGTCCATGTATCGTGGCCCTCTATCAGAATCCAGAGTTTTGAAAAGTTTAGAGAAACTTAATTTTTCACCCCCCGAAAAAAACATAAGGGGTAACACTGTCATTTTTTTTTTCTGGTCAAAATTTTGAGTTTCAATATCTCAGCTCTGGAAGGGTCTAGAGCCTCAATTTTTGCACCCAGGTCCATGTATCGTGGCCCTCTATCAGAATCCAGAGTTTTGAGAAGATTGGAGAAACTTAATTTTTCACCCCCCGAAAAAAAAAAACATAAGGGGTAACACTGTCATTTTTTTTTTCTGGTCAAAATTTTGAGTTTCAATATCTCAGCTCTGGAAGGGTCTAGAGCCTCAATTTTTGCACCCAGGTCCATGTCTCGTGGCCCTCTATCAGAATCCAGAGTTTTGAGAAGATTGGAGGGTAACACTTTATTTTAAGGTGCTTGTAATAAGCAGTAATTAATAGTTAATAAGACACTTATAAGACCTTATAAGATACATATAAGCATCAATTACTTCATATAAGTGTTAATTAAAGCACAATTAACATATTTATTGTTGCTTATAAGACAATCATAAGCCCTTATTAGAAACTTGTGTACAAGTTATTTATACCTCATGAAGCTTAATAAGATGTTTATTAACATTAATTAGACTTAATGAGTGTTATTAATTTCATAAAACACATTTATTATAGATTATAAGATATTTATGAACACTTATTAGAAACTTGTTAAAAGTTTATGGACCACTTATCAATGTTAATAGGATGTTTAATAACAGTAATTAGACTGTAAGAGGTTTATATTAATGCCTTATTATGGCTAATCAACCCTTTATTATTCACTTATTAAGCATTAACAATGCTCCTTTGCAGCTACCTAAAATAAAGTGGGAACAGTGTCTTATTTAAATTAATAACTCCTTTATTATGCACTTATTACCCATTAATAATGCACCTTTTCTGCAACCTAAAATAAAGTGGGAACAGTGTTTATCTAAATTAATAACTCTTTTATTATGCACTTTTTACCGATTAACAATGCACCTTTGCAGCTACCTAAAATAAAGTGGGATCAGTGTCTTATTTAAATTAATAACTCTTATTAACCACTAACAATGCACCTTTGCAGCTACCTAAACGAAAGTGGGAACAGTGTCGGTATTATTAAGATGAGTGTATTGTGTATATGATCAATTATTAATAAATAATCCATTTGAAGAACACACAATGGGTTAGTGATGAAGGTTAAAAACACACTTTTAGACAGATTTTTTGGAAAGATATTTGTTTTAATGAACAAGCTTTTAAAAGCAACTACTGTGTGTTTCTCTTAAGGTCATGCCAAAGGTCAGTTCATCGGGGGACTAGGACCATGAAGTCAATCCGTGATAGGTCTCTTTTTCACAGGTCTCACCTTTCACTTTTTCAGTGGATGCAGTTCATATTTAGGTAATGTATTTTAAGGTGTGCTATATAACTAATTATTTCAAATAGCAACAAAAAAATTAAATGTAAACAAACTCAAGATTTCTTGTGTTCATAGATTTGCGCAGGGTCTCCGACTTCGACAAGTTTATATGATGCATTATTATACAAAAAAAAGTCACAGTGTGATTTCCAGCTTCATAAATAAAACACCATTTTTTCCAACATACTCATTTTATTTTATTTTTATTTTTTACAAACATTCCTTACAGTTTCCACTTTATGTTAGGTATTAAGTGCATAATAAAAGAGTTATTAATTTAAATAAGTCCCCACTTTATTTTAGGTAGCTGCAAAGGTGCATTATTAATGGGTAATAAGTGCATAATAAAGGAGTTATTAATTTAAATAAGACACTGTTCCCACTTTATTTTAGGTAGCTGCAAAGGTGCATTGTTAATGCTTAATAAGTGCATAATAAAGGGTTGATTAGCCATAATAAGGCATTAATATAAACCTCTTACAGTCTAATTACTGTTATTAAACATCCTATTAACATTGATAAGTGGTCCATAAACTTTTAACAAGTTTCTAATAAGTGTTCATAAATATCTTATAAGCTATAATAAATGTGTTTTATGAAATTAATAACACTCATTAAGTCTAATTAATGTTAATAAACATCTTATTAAGCTTCATGAGGTATAAATAACTTGTTAACAAGTTTCTAATAAGGGCTTATGATTGTCTTATAAGCAACAATAAATATTTTAATTGTGCTTTAATTAACACTTATATGAAGTAATTGATGCTTATATGTATCTTATAAGGTCTTATAAGTGTCTTATTAACTATTAATTACTGCTTATTACAAGCACCTTAAAATAAAGTGTTACCCAAGGTATTATCACAAAGTACATACTTAAATAATATTAATAATATAACATCATTAATATTTCATCATTAAGTACTTTGATAGTAAAGCTGGACGAATCTGGTGAATTTGTGAAAAACTTTGTACGAGAAAAAATTTGCTCATGACTTAAGCCACTCTAAGTAACTTTTGTTTCTTTATTCTTGTAACAAATTCTACATGCAATGTAAATATATAATGAATGACATTAATAATAGTGCATCACAGCCAGAATAAATACATTTGCACAGAATATTGATAGACATAACTAATTTGACATTTGCATTGACACACAATATTCATAAACATAAATAAGCATTTCCATCTAAAAATGGAGCAACCCTCACCATGCCTGTTACTTTGACAAATTTCTCTTTCAGATGATGTCGCTATGTTACAAGAAATTCGATCTTTTGATTTATCAGATTATCAAACTATTAACTTGAATGTTACAGATGTGAAAATGAACTTTAGTTATTTCGGAAACTCAAGGCAACACTTTTTCTTATGAGTCTGTAGCTGAGATAATCGGATGAAACTCTTCCCACATGAAGAGCACTGGTGTGGTTTCTCTCCAGTATGAACTCTCTCATGATCTTTCAGGTGTCCTGACTGAGAGAAACTCTTTCCACAGTGTGAACACTTGTACGGTTTCTCTCCAGTATGAATTCTCTGGTGTGATTTTAAGCCGTTCGATGTAGTAAAGGTCTTTTCACAGTGTGAGCACTTGTACGGTTTCTCTCCAGTATGAATTCTCTGATGAGATTTTAAGTGGGTGGATGTAGTGAAGGTCTTTCCACAGTGTGAGCAAATATAAGGTCTCAAACCAGTATGAATAGTCTCGTGCTCTTTTAAATGCTGCAGTAGTCTAAAACACTTTCCACATAAAGAACAAAAGTGAGGCTTCACGCCAGCATGAACATTAAGGTGACTTTGTAAGTTTGATGAAAGAACAAATGTTTTATCACACTGATCACAGCTGAATGATCTCACTCCAGAGTGACGGCGCAGATGATCGTTGAGAACACCTTTGCACCTGAAACTCATTCCACACTGAGAGCACGTGAACGGTTTTTCTCCAGTGTGAATTCTCATGTGTCTGGTAAGGGTTGATTTATCTGTTAAACTCTTTCCACACTGAGAGCAAGTGAACGGTTTCTCTCCAGTGTGAGATCTCACGTGTCTGTTAAGGGTTGATTTATCTGTGAAAATCTTTCCACATTGAGAGCATGTGAATAGTTTTTTTCCCGTGTGTATCCTCATGTGTCTCTGAAGGTGTGTTTTATGTATGTAACTCTTTCCACATTCAGAGCAGGTGAAAGATCCTTTGGCGACTGTGTTTCCATCTTCATTTGTGAAATTATGAGGTTTTTGCTGTTTGTCTTCATTCACTTCCACCGGATCTAAAAACAAACATATTAAAGGGGGGGGTTATTCCGGTTTCACTTTTTTGATTTTAAATAGTGTGTAATGTTGCTGATGGTGCATGAACAGTATCTGCAAAGTTGCAGCGCTGAAAGTTCAATGTAAGCAGAGATATCGTCTTTTAAAAACCAGGAAGTGTAAACGCCTACAAAAACGACTCGATTAGGACTACAACGGGTTATGGTACGTCACTAACCCGCACATTTGCATCAACCACTCCCTTCGGAATATGCAGGAAATGGCATGCGCATATTTCTGCAGCACGTCGAGTGAGTTGTGTTCACGCAGCTGTCAGGTCTTCTGTGTTTCAAGCTTCCCACGGATGCTATGCTTCATCAACAATGGATACAATTTATGTTTGATTATGTTCCTGAAAGTGACGATCGTAATCTAGCTCTCTGTGCTACGCATTTTACGGAAGACAGCTTCTAGAATCTCCACGAGTTCAATGCAGCAAGAAACTGTTAATAAACAATGAAGCAGATCCAACCTTAAAACCAGAGGCAGCAGTTGTTGGACCACAACCTGTAAGTAGGCTAAGACTTAATCGTTTTAAATGTATTTGCATGTATAATTCCAGACGTAACGTTAGCCTGTGTTTTATTTATGTTTTATTTTTTCAAAATGCCAGCGCTGGCTTTATAGCCACTAGGCTACTAGTAATACTAGTATTTTGTGTCTACGACAAACGCGTACAAACATTATGGACCTGAATTTTGTATAAGTACTAATGTTTTAAACGTATTTTTCATGTATATATGCTTTATGATGTTATTTTCGATTTGATCAAGAACGTAAACTTGCCAACGCTGTTTGTGCTTAACATTAGTAGCCAGTCAGTTGCTATCGTTGCCAGTCAGATGCTATTGTGTAAAACAAACGTGTATATGGTTAAAAAAATATGGCAAATTATCATTCAGAAACGTTTAGTAAGAGCCGTGTGTGGTGTGGTTCTGTTTGACTCGCTTCATCGTGGCTTTCTCGTTCTGATTCTGCCTCAAACTGATACTGCAGTTCGACACCATTATTTACAACTGGACCGGAGCTGGCGTTTCCCCGTAAAGGTAATGGGCGTTAACCTTCCGGACAACGTGAGCGACAGTTTAGCCAATCACAACACACCCGCCCAAACTAACCAATCTGAGCCCACGACATGTTTCTGAGGGAGTGTTTTCATAGAATCAGGAAGTAAACCGCTCGTTCAGGGGACAGAGGAGAGCGCGGCTGACGATAAAGGTGAAGTTTATGAAAAATAAGACTTTAAAAAAAAGAAAAACCATGAATACATGTTATATTGCACCCCATAAACACAATCATGCAAAGAAAAAGAGGAGTAAACCACCCCTTTAAAATAAGTCAATAAAAGAAGGACAAAACAAAATGAAATATGGTTCAATCTCAATTTAACACAAAATCCAGTAAAATACCGAGTTGGGTGTACTCACACTGGGTGATCTGAACCATGCCCGAGCACATTTGACCCAAAAACTGTTTCGCTTGACTAGCGTGATCATTTTTTGTTCCGTATCCGGGCCCGCAGGAAGAGCTGGACTCAGGCACAGTTCAATTGGGCTGCCTCCATAATAATCTTCTATAATAATTACGCCAGGACATGGTACAACAAGACAACCATGCCTACCTGTAAGTACACTAAACTCAGGAGACTATATTTTAAAGAATCTTTTTAAAACAAATCTTTTTTCGAGTCATTTGTTTCATTCAACGAAGGAAATGACTCGAAAAAAGGGGTGTGGCGTGAGAGCGTGAGAATTGGCTCAATTGCGTGAGTCTCACGCTCAATGCATGAGAGTTGGCAGCCCTGTGCGTGCGCTCTTGCTCGGTCGCTCTAGATTCCGAGATATTTTAACTAATTTGCGGGCATTTGCGGGATGTCATTAAAAAACTGACAAGGTATAGTGCTGCCGAGATATAAACCTAAATTAGCATGCTAAATTACTAGCCCCGGCCCGGCAGGTGTCGTAATACCAGTTTCGGCCATGGGAGGCGGTATGCGGGCGGGTAACATAACCACCAGCCAAACTGCAATAGACGAGTAACTGCGGCTTGTGTGTACTTGAACCTGATGTCAGTCGTGTGGAAAATACAACCTACTACTACATTTCAGTTGAGGGAAGAGTTAAAAAAATGATTGGTCGATATTATGCATGAGGAATACATTTTGGTAAGTTGTAACATACTGTATCTTTCAACAGTGTTCGTGTTCTTTTACCATTAGCTAGCAGAGATGATCGGTTCACGTGCGCAAGGGATCTGTCGTCTAACATTTACAAGCGCCAAAACTGCATTTATTGTTTGAATTGCGTAATAAAATTAACAGAATCTGAGAGCTGAGATCGGTCTCCGTGTCCTTTTCTGTGCATAACAAAATGGATGTGTGGCGTGAGAGTGTTTGAAAAGTATCAGTTGTGTGTCTCATGGTGAATTTGTGAGAGTTGGCAGCTCTGAAAGGCGCTAGCTTGTTCCACATCAGGGAATGCTGTCTGTCAAATTAATTTCAAACTAATGTAACATGGACAAAACGAATACCATAAACTAGAAATAATAGCCTGGGCTTTAATTTTCCCATATCGTCGAAATGCACCGGCTTGTCTTTGAGACGGCCTTTTCAATTTAGTATTGAGATGTTGTTCATTTATTCTCTAATCTCCAAATGATCCACGTGAAACTGCAGTCTTTCAACCTTTTACTATCGTTTCAGTTGATTTGATTAATATGCACGAGGGACACAGAGCAACACAGCGCTCGCCTGTGTTGTTTGAAGACATGAGAGTGCGCGGGGCCGCGAAGGTATTTCTGGAGGTCTACTGCCTCCATCTGGTATGGAATATGGTGTATGATTTGATTTTTTATCCTAGAGGGCACCTTTAACCATAATTAACGCACAATGAACTAACATGAATGATCAAAGTACAATTGTATTGCTCAAATATTACATGGTGTAAAAAAAAAAAAATTCACTGTTGCACTGTGGTGATGCACAGCTGTATGTGTTATTAAACATGACGGTGAAGATTGATAGGAACAACAATAATTGGTTCACAATATCAACACAGCCTTTTGGAAAATGTATTTGTGGATAGCATTGACATATTTTTCTTTAACTTCATGTTAAATAAACATAACCACTGCACGTTTCAAAGTCAAAGTTTTTATATGAATGTATTTTTGAAGGGAACAAATCGCTCGTTTCGTGTCTTAGGCCATCAATGTGAACTTACATTTACAAGTCATTAAATCATGTTTAATTTAGACTTCGCTGTGCATGCTCTTTGACGAAATTGAATGTAAAAATTGAAACTACTGTGGAAACAAAGACAGCTACATTTTGGATGCCCTTGATGTAAGCTAAAACATCAAAAATTAATTTCAAAGTGAACTATCCATTTAATGTTCGTTATTAGTTATTAAAGGGTCATGAAACCCCAACTTCCATTTTTTGAAGTGTGAACAAATATGTACAGGTTGCACGTCACTGAAAACTCTTCATGACAACTTTAAAGAGAACGAAGGAAAACACCAACCTATTTGTTCCTCTGCATCTTCATCTTTTATTCTGCAGGGTTCTTCCTTAATCTCCATCTTTACAATAGTATGTCTGTAGTTTCTCCTGGAGTAATTCCTCCTGCTTGCTTCTTCTTCTCCTGTGGGAAGATGGGAATATTCCCCAGCATTTAAACTCTCATGAACGGCTGTGGGAGCTTCATTGACTGAAGGAGTGAATTGTGGTCATTGTTGCTCATTTAGCAGATGATCATTACCCTTAAAATCACTCGAGATCATCCAGCTTTTTTTGATCCAGCGATCAAAGTGTTTTGATCAAACAACCATTTGGAAACAATTTAACTCCTCTAGCTGATTTTTATGTTGCTCGTCCATTAGATAACATGCAGAAACTAAAAACAAGTTGTTTGTGATATGAATGATATTTGATAGACTATTGTTTCACAAATGCCTCATATATGTACTATGAAAATCATTAAACTAAACAATGAAACAAAACATGTTCTTTCATAAATCACAGTGTTTTATGGTAACAGTTTTCTAAATTATTATTTTTGTTCTGCGGCTTCTCTTTCAAAGTAGCTAGTGACGAAACGCGCTCTGTAGCGCTGTGTGTTCACGTTCGGCTACGATAGAAACATGACGTCATAATCTGTAGACCTTCATAGAAGAGGGTGCCTGCGGTTATGGACTATGGGGATATAAATGTCTCACTCTTAGGTAACAAAAACATTATGGTTTATTAAGTAAGATCTTTAGACACCACTGTATAGTTATGGATGTCATATTGCATAATCGATACTCAAAAATGTAACACATTTTGAATAAAATGAAAAACAACTCAATTCTCAAAAAAATGTGAAAAAACTGTCAGCAACGAGTTTACGTTTCACGAGCGTAATGAACAACATCAGTCGATTTATTTCTGAGTGATTCACTAAGTGGACTGACTCGTTTAGTCGTTTGGATTTAGATTTCTCCTAATAAATAATAAAATGAATGTACTCACAGTCTGAAAACAGGAAATTTAGAGCTGAATGAATGGCTGTGTTCCACTTCTCATGTTTATGTTCCCTTCCCTCGCTCACTTCTCTTCTTCTCTTAGACTCGGATGTGTGCCATTGCTTCGGTTGTTTGAGCGCCTCTACTGGCGGAAACCAGTCTATAAACTAGCTAAACTTCATTAGATTCAAAACAACCAATATAAAATCTATTAACTTGTTTGAGATTATACAAATATTATTTATTTCCCGAAATATATTTGATTTGGGATAAAGTTTTAAATAAAAAAAGAATTAATTTTAAAGTTATGAGGTACAAGTTTAATTAATAAAACGTGAGTGTTATTAGATAAGAAGATTTACCTGAACAACTCCTGTTGTGTCCGAGCAGCTCAATCAATGCAAGCTGTCTCATTTAGATTTCTCCCAATAAAAATAAAATCACATTCTGATAAACACAACTGATACACAATGAATTAAACTGATACACAGTGTATACCTTTAACTGAACACAGAATTAAAATCAGTTAAAGGTATACACTAACTTTTGCAGCTTTATAATCAAAACTTATTTTAAGGAATAGTTCACTTAAAATTGAAAACCAGACAGTTGATGGACCCCACTGACTTCCATAAGTCCATCAACTGTTTGATTATCGATATGCATGCTTCAAAATATCTTCTTCAGTGGTTTAGCAGAACAAAGAAATTCATACAGATTTGAAACAACTTGACGGTGAGTAAATGATGATCACCAAGCTGGGCAATTAGGCATATTTCTATGTGTTTTTAAGTGTATAGACACAAACCCAAAGTTCACTTTTTTTCTCCATGACTTTCGTCTCGGAGCGCACAGAAAGCCGCTTGAAGAACAGTATCACTTTCGCCTCTTAATGTAGTTTTAATAACTCTTTTTATTGTTGCGTATGTCCTGCAATTTAGTGACAGAAGACTGTATTTTACGACAATCACTGATCTAGCTGGTTTGGACATTAAGTTTGGGCTTTTAGGGAGGATCGAAAGTTCAGAAGATGTTCAGTCAGATTTAACCAAGTTTGTTTAAGGGATGGTAGACTATTTGTTTGTATTTTTTTAATTCATGGAATTGTTTCTAAACGACTGTTCTGGAAAACCATTTACACTTGGATAATCTCAAGTGAGTGTGATGATCATCTGCTAAATGAGCAACAACGACCAAAATTCAGTGAAGCTCCCACAGAGAGTTTGAATGCTGGGGAATATTCCCATCTTCCCACAGGAGAAGAAGAAGCAAGCAGGAGGAATTACTCCAGGAGAAACTACAGACATACTATTGTAAAGATGGAGATTAAAGAAGAACCCTGCAGAATAAAAGATGAAGAGACAGAGGAACAAATAGGTTGGTGTTTTCCTTCTCTTTAATGACTGATGCATTAAGATGAAAACTCACATATAACAATAAAATCCCAAACTAGAAGATATTAGTAGACTCAGAAGTAAACTGGATTTTGCTCAAACTTTCTGATTTTGTTTCTAATTTGTTCGTCTTCAATTGAATTTAATGTTGATTTTAGACCCGATGGAAGTGAATGAGGACAAGCAGCATTTCACCAACGACGATGGAAACATAATTTCAAAGACTGAAGAGAATTTCACACAGAAACGAACTGGAAAAATTGGAGTCAAGGGATCTTTCACCTGTTCTGAGTGTGGAAAGAGTTACAAACTGAAAAAAAACCTAAATCAGCACATGAGGATTCACACTGGAGAAAAACCATTCACATGCTCTCAGTGTGGAAAGAGTTTCACATCCCACGAATATCTCAAAAAACATCTGCTCTCTCACTCTGGAGTGAGATCATTCAGCTGTGATCAGTGTGATAAAACATTTGTTTATGAATCAAGCTTAAGAATACACATTAAAACTCATACTGGCGTGAAGCCTCACTTTTGTTCTTTTTGTGGAAAGAGTTTTTCACGACTGCAAATTTTAAAACAGCATGAGACGATTCATACTGGTGTGAGACCTTTTCTGTGCTCTGATTGTGGAAAGAGCTTCATTACATTGACTGACTTAAAAAGGCACCAGAGAGTTCACACTGGAGAGAAACCGTACAAATGTTCACACTGTGGAAAGAGTTTCTCTCGGTTAGGAAGCCTGAAAGATCATGAGCGAATTCACACTGGAGAGAAACCGTACAAGTGTTCACATTGTGGAAAAAGTTTTGCTTATTTATCATCCTGTGCAGATCATGAGAGAGTTCATACTGGAGAGAAACCGTACAAGTGTTCTTCGTGTGGAAAGAGTTTCACCCAACTATCTAATCTAAAGACTCATGAGAACAAGCATTAAGATCAATATCTCACAAATAGATGTGAATTATTGTATTGCTTTTCTTCCCCCTCTTTTTTGAAGCAGATTCTGTATCTCATCAGAATAAATCAGTGTTTCTGTATAAGTGAACATTGACAATCCTACTCTAGATGACAGCATTTGTTGTCATTCTCAGTCATTTTAAGGTTTCATGAATGAAGAATCAGCTCTAAATCTCCGTTTGCCAACTTCTTTACACTGGGGTTTCATCATCCATCACCATCAGCCAGAAAATGAAGCTTCTCTGGGAGCCGCCATTGTAGCAGACCATCTACTGCTGTCAGCATTACATTGACTCCCATTCATTTTAGCGTCATTTTGGCAGCAAATAACTTTACATCTGAGGCGTCCAAAGACTCCATTTGTCTTGATTCAGATTGCTCTCAGCATAGCTACTAGAAGACGTACAACTGTCAGACAGTTCGCTCACGTTACATCTCCGTCATCAAGCTCAGGAAGAGAGTGCCTCTACAGGGCTTCACTTTTCTTTGGTGAATTTACAGTCGCTGTGTCCATTTATTTTACTGTCTATGCTTTTGGAAAGGAAAATAAGGGACACTCAAAACATTTGTAATTCACCACACAGCAAATGTCATTTCATTGTCTGTATGTGTATAAAAAATCTATAAAAGGTTCTCAGACATAAACACATTTGGGTCATTTGTGTCAAAATTGACTGTAATTCATATTAAAGACATCTTAATATTCTTTTAAATTACCTTTTCTTTTGGTTTCTTAATTTTTAAGGCCCAATAGGATTGATTGCCAGAGATACAGTGATCTCAATGTGGCTCTATGAGTAAACTGGTACACATTTTCAATGGCTGCACATTTTCGGAATAACAGATATTGATGAAAGTAGAATTATATCTCTTTATTTTCTATCAACACAATTGAAAATTAATGTCTGAGTGCCACAAATAGTATTTTTTTAAAGTTTGTGTGCCCGTAACTCTAAATGTATACTTTTTCTTAAAGGGGCCATATAATGGTACATGCAAGTTGATTGTACTGAAATGTGTTGCCAGTTCCTCTACACAACTATCATATTATGATAAAAATTTATCCAGTGTTTTTATTTTGATCTCCTTATATGTTTCTCCTGACTCAAATTGAGACGTTCGGTTTTGTGATGTCACGGTCGGACGCCCCTCCCATGATTTTTGATTGACAGCAGCGTTTCAACACATTCCCGCCCTGAGCGAGCTGTCATCATAGTCCGCCATTGTTGATACGCTGGATCAGAATGGTGTCTTGTGGTGTTCTGTTCTTGGGAGTAATAACAAACAGTCATTTTGATGTTCCTAAATCCGAACCGCTGAAGACACAGTGGTTGAGTTTTGTTTTCGAAGGGAATATTCCCCGCGAGCAACGTAAATATGTTCATGTCAGCTCAAATCATTTCTCTGCTGACTGCTTTATAAACGAGGATCAGTATAAAGCTGGTTTTGCTAAGAAGCTTGGGTAACACTTTATTTGAGGGGGTGTGCATAAGACTGACATGACACTGTCATAAACATGACTTAACACCTGTCATGAACATGAAGGAGTCTTTATGAATGTTTATGACTTTTGTTATTAAGTGTCATTCGGTAAATTATGACACTTCTAATGCAAAGATGACATTGTTTAAAATGTCTTTGTTATGACAACTTGACATTAACCAAGACAAAAATGTCTTGATTATGACAACTTGACATTAACACAGACAGAAATGTCTTTGTCATGACAACTTGACATTAACCAAGAAATCATAAGTCACAAATATGTCATAACAGGTCTAATTATCAAACTTAAAGAAGTTATTTAGCTTTGCGTTAACATTACATTACCCTGTCATATGTGGTTGGTTTTGACTTTGGCCGTCATGACAGCATAACTCTGTCATGAATATTTTACTTGTCCTCAAGTAAAGTGGAACACATTGTACAATTTATAAAGATGTCATTAAGGGTTATTACACTGTCAAATGCTGTCAAACAACAGTGCCATTAATATTTCCCCTTACCTCAAGTAAAGTGGAACACATTGGACTAGTTATAAAGATGTCAGGTTGACATGTTATGATTTCTTGGTTAATGTCTCATAACAAAGACATTTCTGTCTTTGTTAATGTCAAGTTGTCATAATCAAGACATTTTTTGTCTTTGTTAATGTCAAGTTGTCATAACCAAGACATTTTTGTCTTTGTTAATGTCAAGTTGTCATAACAAAGACAATTTAAACAATGTCAACTTTGCATTAAAAGTGTCATAATTTACCGAATGACACTTAATGACAACAGTCATAAACATTCATAAAGACTCCTTCATGTTCATGACAGGTGTTATGTTATGTCATATTTATGACAGTGTCATGTCAGTCTTATCACCACCCCTTCAAATAAAGTGTTACCAAAACGTGAAGTATTTTCAAATTACAATGGTTTCCACCTTCATATCCCCTTGAGACGAGCGATTTTCTACAGTCAGTAGAAGCAGCATGTTCTCAACCCGCCCATAGAGGGTTGATCTCACTCATAAAATGAACACAGTGTCAGCCATCTTTTTTTGGAAGCCAAGCGAGCAGGCTCTTGTTCTGTGGAGAAAGCTGAGTAAACTAAATACCATTCATTCTCTTTTTCCTTCACCTTTTGCTTCCTGTAGTCGCCATTTATTGTTAAAATGCACACCTTTTGTTTCAATCAATTGAATTGCTGAAATTTAAAGCTGGTTTGTTGCATACCGAATACAGAATACTTTGCCGTAAGCCCGTCCAACTCGGGTCAAGCGGTTATTCGATAGAACGGGTGAAGGTCTCTAGTGTTAGTGTATTTCCTTTTATGCAACACAACAAGATTCAATGAAATACAAATGTTACCTCATTATTCATCCGACTCCAAAAATGAAGGTTTTAATGATATCTGTAAATGTGAGAGAATGTTTGATTATTCCTTTTAACTCTACTCTACTCTACAATTTTACCCATTCAAGGGGGGTGCATTTCCAGTACAACGACGTAGTTCACTGTTTCACTACCATAGTACGATGCATAGTTGGAAAAATCAACTAGCTAGTCACGACTGTTTCCCGAAACCCACTGTCGCAAAGTATCGTTCAACTACGTTGGTTTCGCACGTGGAGTTATAACTGTTTGAGATCCAATTAACGCTAGATTTGTTTTATATAAATTTCAGACATGTCATCTGAGGACTGTTTCTAATTGTTCTCAGTTGTTTTGCTTTATTACCAGACTCAATATTTGGCTCGTTCTTACATAGTGGAGCGCATTCGCACATGCCCACTTTTCAAACACGTTACTTCAATTCTTTTGACAAACTAAAAGATGTAAATTCCATTTGTAAGTATTCTAAATAAAAGGCACCGGTTGTACTGAATGTCAGCTTGCTCATTATGCTCAAGATAAGGATTTATTACCTCCAAATGTGTTGCAGTATAGAAACGATGCCTCTAACCACAGGCCGAGAGCTGTCGTTCAAACCACACAACTTTGCGATGCTGTTTGCGAATGTTCGTTGGAACGATGGTTTCGGGAAACATCGAATCGTTGAACTATGCTGATAACGACGGAACTTGCGACCATAGTTGGCTAACAATGCTTTCGGGAAACGCACCCCAGATTAGGAAGAGAAGTCGCTTTGAGGTCCTCACGCCTTCTGTTTAACATAAGTGTCTCACGAACACAAACTCATCGGTTTTGGTCATTAAACAGAGGTTATTGGCTATATATCTAAGATGGCCACAATTCACGCTTACACATAGATACACGCAGATACTTAGTTATAGCTCCCTTGTTTTTACATACACTTGAATTTAAAGGGATACTCCACTCTTTTGGGAAATAGGCTCATTATACCACTCCCCCAGAGTTAAATATTTGAGTTTTACCATTTTCGAATCCATTCAGCCGATTTTTTTTATATATTTAGAGTAACTAGACAGTTTCTGGTCTCATTTACTTCCATAGTAGGAAAAAATATACTATGGAAAGTCAATGAGACCAGAAACTGTCTGGTTACTGATATTCTTCTAAATATCAAAAAATCGGCTGAATACATTTGAAAACAATAAAACTCAACTGTTCAACTCTGGGGGAGTGGTATAATGAGCCTATTTCCAAAAAAAGTGGAGTAGCCCTTTAACGTAACGTTTATTTCAGGCAAAAGCATGTCCCCTATTACAGATATAAGTAGACCAACATTACTTCTCTTATAATAGCTTTGGATTGGCCATGCCATGATTTCCCACCTACACTTTTCTAAAGTGACATTAAATTAAAACAGGTAAGACACACCCAGAATTAGATTAGTCAAGCAGCATTTTTGATGTACTAAAAGAAAATTCACTTCTTGTCTTTGCGAGCAGAGTAGGCTACACTTAAATTAACCCTAAATGTTAGTCGTCACTAACGTGACGAAAATTTTACGGAGACATACGAATCCGTTTAATCTACTTGAACTATAATCTACCGTTGTTTACAATTATTGACCAGAAAATAAAACAATAATTCAAAATCCAATTCATAGAAAAAAAAATCATTGGTCAACCAAATTAAACAACAATAATTCACAAATGGAGGAACAATGTGATCATGTGGGAAGTCTACTTACAGACTCATCAAACCTTTCGCCAATTTTAAATTCAATATGCTTACCTAATGGTGGTGTTTGTCTTCATTATTAGATTTTGGTCCCCTATTAAGGGGATCACAACTTGTAATATGATAGGTTCTTGATACCTGTGGAAGAGAATACGGTAACACTTTATTTTACAGTGTCATTGTTACATATGTTACATGTAGTTACTATAGTAATAACTATAATTTATGCATAATTACATGCAACTAACCCTAAACCCTAATCCTAACCCTTTAGTAAGTACATGTAATTACTTCATATTACTCAGTACTTAACTGTATAATTACAGTGTAACAATGACACCTTAAAATAAAGTGTAACCGAGAATACTTATTTGCAAATGGGAAATAGTAATTGGTGGTAGTTTGAATGGAGGATAGGGGGGAGGGCACATCTTTTAAGAGTCACACAATATTTCTCTATATTTGTCACGACCGACTCAAAGCCTTGGCAAATGAGATGGAGGACACAGTGATTGGGTTGCAAAAAATATAAACATTTATTAACATAAATGTTAAGATTAACATAAATGTAAAACCATATAAAAACAGGAAAACATGGTTATCTGTAATGTCTGTCAGGTGCATGGATGTAAATGTATAAGCCAGAAAAAACAAAAATCTAAATCAAAAAACAAAAGCCCAACCCAAAAACACAAAGTAACCCGGTGAAAGACTTCCCTCTACACTAGCCAGACTAACTTTTATAAAGGGATGAACAGGTGGAGCCTCCTAGCCGCACCCACTAGCCCGCAATAGCAAGATGAGTAGAGAGAATCATAGAGATCAGTCCACGCCACTCCGATACATCTCAAACAAGCCTTCCATCAACAACGGCGGTCGTTGCGTTATTATTTATGCTCATCTATCTCCATAAGAGACTGGATCCAAACTGGAGCTGATGTACTCTAGTTACTTTAGGATGGCATCCCGAGATAGAGCAGAAAATCAAATGGAAAATTCTTAGCTTTGAGCAATGGGCAACTTTGGGCAACCCTTTTTCTCGTGATGCCGTAAATGAGTTAATTGGGTGAAACACTTCCCACATGAAGAGCAATGATACGGCTTCTCTCCCGTGTGAAGTCTCTCATGAGCTTTCTTGACTCCTAAGCGAGCGAAACTCTTTCCACAGTGTGAACACGTGTACGGTTTCTCTCCAGTGTGAATTCTCTGGTGTCTTTTAAACTGTGTGATTCCACCAAAGCTATGCCCACAGTCAGAGCACAAATACGGTTTCTCACCTGTATGCACAATCTCATGCACTTTTAAATAGTTCAGTAGTGCAAAACTCTTTCCACATATAGAACACAAATGTGGCTTCACACCAGCATGAAGTTGAAGGTGTATTTTTAAGCGTGATCTCACGGGAAATGTTTTACCACAGTGACAACAGCTGAACGGTCCCTGATCTTCAGAGTGAGAGAGCAGATGATCATAGAGAGGCCCTTTCTGAGTGAAACTCTTTCCCCACTGAGTGCATGACAACAGATTTTCTCCAGTGTGAATCTTCATGTGTGTGTTCAGGTCTGATTTACGTATGAAACTCTTTTCACACTCGGAACAGGTTAACGATCCTTTGTCTCCAGATTGTCCAGCTTGTTTCTGTGTGAAATCCTCTTCAGTCTTTGAAACGACCGCATTTCCATCTTCATTTTTGAAATGAGATTCTTGAAACAGATTTTGTTTATCTTCATTTTCATTTGTAATTTCTTCGTCTTCATTTTTGAAATGATGCGATTCTTGAAATAGATTTTGTTTGTCTTCACTTTTATCCGTCATTTTTTCATCTTCAATTTTGAAATAAGATTCTTGAAACAGATGTTGTTTATCTTCATTTTCATATTTCAGTTCTCCATCTTCGTTTGTGAAATGATGCTGTTTGACTTCATTCTCTTCCGGCGGATCTAAAATATGTCCAAAATAAAAAAAGGACAAAGGAGAAACAAAGGTCATTCTTAATTTAGCACAAACCCAGTTTACTACACAGTCTAATATTTCATTTTAGATGCGTAATATCCTCCTGAGAACCAGAAACTTTTTTTGAGTGAACCTTTTTTTTTGTCTATTGAACTTTTGAGTTATTTGGGCAGTTTCCTGTGATTTCAATTTGTCAACCTCCACACACCTGATCCAGATATAAGGACCATCCCAAACACTTAACCTTTGCCATTATTGTCCCATCGTGTGAGATTGTGTATCTCTTCGCTATTGCTTAATATCATCACTGTTTTCTGTATTCTAGTTAGTCGTATCAAAGAATTTGAGAGTGTTTGTGATTTTGACTTTTAATAATTCTTGTTAGCTTAACTATATATACAACTATATAACTATATGTGTGTAAATATTCTGATTTATAATTTTGCCAAATTAAGGGATGTAGGTAGCCTGGCAAGCAAGACCCACATCAAACAGCAAAAACGATTGTCTTTCAAATTCCCTCTGCACGCAATAGGATAGAGTTACAACCAACCAGGGGTGCGTTTCCCGTACAACGATGTTAATGCTAGATTTGTTTTATATAAATTACAGACAGGTCATCTGAGGACTATTTCTAATTGTTCTCAGTTGTTTTGCTTTATTACCAGACTCAATATTTGGCTCGTTCTTACATAGTAGAGCATGTTCACACATGCGCACTCTTCAAACACGGTACTTCAAATCTTTTGACAAACTAAAAGACGTAAATTCCATTTGTATGTATTCTGAATAAAAGGCACCAGTTGTACTGAATGTCAGCTTGGTTATTTTGCTCAAGATAAGGAGTAGGTGTTTCCCGAAACAATCGTTCCAACGAACATTCGCAAACAGCATCGCAAAATTGTGTGGTTTGAACGACAGCTCTCGACCTGTGGCTAGAGGAATAGTTTCTATATTGCATCACATTTGGAGGTAATAAATCCTTATCTTGAGCAAAATGAGCAAGCCGACATTCAGTACAACCGATGCCTTTTATTTAGAAAATGTCACTTACGTCTTTAATTTGTCAAAAGATTTAAAGTACTGTGTGAAGAGTGTGCATGTGCGAACATGCTCTACTATGTAAGAACGAGCTGAATATTGAGTCTGGTAATAAAGCAAAATACTGAGAACAATTAGAAATACTCCTCAGATGACATGTCTGTAATTTATATATAAATAAAATCTAAAGTTAATTGGATCTCAAAAAGTTTAATTAAACGTAGTTATTACTCCACCACGTGCGAGACGTCATAAACCAACGTGGTTGTACGATACTTTGCGACAAAGGGTTTTGGGAAACAGTCGCGACTAGCTAGTTGATTTCTCCAACGATGCATCGTACTATGGTAGTGAAACAGCAAGTTAAATAGTTGTACAGGAAACACACCCCAATGCGTTTTCCCATCAGCTGAGCTCGTTGAGATTAACTTTTGCCGTATCTGATCGGCAAAACTACTTTTCATTTTTATGAAAGACTTAAGTGCCTTTGTTCTTTTCTCAAAGAAAAGCTTAACTCCAAGTCCTCCAGAGTCGCGGCTAAAGCCGATTCGAAAGGCCTGACAAGAGTTTGTTTTTTCCAGCTCGAAAGCCAATGGAGAGTTGCTAGACCACCCTGGCTGAAAAACCATTTGTATAATTTTTGTATAATTTCGTATAACTTTTCACACTGTTTTTGTTACTTTTTTATTTTAGGAAATGTAGAGGTTGATAAAAAGATTTTGTTTGTTATTTTGGCCTAGTCTAAATCTAATGGGTTCTTGTGGCAACATGTAATGAAAAAAGAAGTGTAATAATGTGAGTAAAAACTTGCCAATATTTTCATAATAATATAGAAAAATACCAACCTATTTGTTCCTCTGTCTCTTCATCTTTTATTCTGCAGGGTTCTTCCTTAATCTCCATCTTTACAATAGTATGTCCGTAGTTTCTCCTGGAGTAATTCCTTCTGCTTGCTTCTTCTCCTGTGGGAAGATGGGAATATTCCCCAGCATTTAAACTCTCATGAACGGCTGTGGGAGTTTCACTGACTGAAGGAGTGAATTGTGGTCGTTGTTGCTCATTTAGCAGATGATCATCACACTTACAATCACTCAAGATTATCCACGGTTTAAGGCGTTGGCCAAGGATAGTTTGCAGTTTGAAACGGCCCAATTGTTCGAGCCATTAAATAAATCAGTTTCCAAGTTTGAAAGCCGGTCACTAGTCAGGTCACGCTCTAGGCTCAAATACTATTGTGATTTAAGAAATATTTCACAGTTCAGTCTTTAAGAGCACTAAATAATTTATTTAACAAAACAGTCATTTTTAGTCCGTTAACCGGTCCGATGGAGGCACCAGAGAGAACACAGAGCATATGCTGATAGATTGAGTATTTTCTCCACTTATGTTATCTGAACATATCGTTTACCAAGTCATGTTTTTATTTTTATTTGCTCTGACGTTGTTCATTATGGAAGTAAGCTGGCTGTGTGTCCCCTGCCAGACTTTCTAACTCTCATCAGTGCTTTTATGGGACTGCAGTCTCATGCTAATGTGCCAGTCTGCTGTTTTTGGCCTCCAACAAATTCAGATCTACTTGAAGTATTACATAACCCAACTCATCATGATAGTATTTACTTTCTTTTTTTTCTCAAAGCTTATTCAACAACTTTTAATTTGTTCCTATCACTTCTGTAAAAACATATTTGTCATTTGAGATTAGCCCAGTAATTGATCATTAATATTTCCTTCTAATTTCTAGTGGCATCTCTCTTAAAGGTGCAATATATAAATTTTCTTCTAAAATGAATCATTTTATTATTGCCTGTGTGTGAAGGGGTTGTAATCACACATTACAATGATCCACTGTTTTGCTATTACCTCTGAAGGCCAGTATTCCCATTTCTATGTGAAGGGTCGGATTTTCTGCGAAATATACATCGGATGTGACGTGCATGCGCACTCCCCAGCCCCTCTCCTTTATTTACAGTCTATGCGACGGCACTGAGTCTTATAACACCAAAACACTCCTGGCTCCAGCACAACACACACTGCAGCCCAACACACACTCCACATAAATATAAAACACAAAACAAGAATATATCTGCTGAAGTTCGTCAGGCCAAACGTGAATCGGATCGACTTAGGACGAAAACACGGATCAACATTTGCAGAGCGTTTGAATTATGGAGAGACCTCCACTATTTTTATTGTGATAAATTACAAGTTTTCAGATATGGTGAAATAATGCTAAACTTTAATGAAATAGCAAGGTAAACTACAACATATACGAGACATGAAATGAACACAAAAGATTGAAATACCACTATATAAAATACTAATAAAAAAAATAATAGTTTCCAGCAAATTAGTGTAAAAACCATTTGAAATGTCTTCCTGTATGACATTCGTATTGATGGACAATTACTATAGGTTTTCAATGCTTATTTTTTATTATGAATTAGATTTTTATAATTAATTATTCAGTTCTTTTCACATACTGTTAAAAAGATCTTCCTCATATTTTAACTAGATATCAGCTTTAAAACATGTATTTTTTCAATACACTTTCACAGACAGAACAGAATGGGGTTTTTTTGCGAAAGAAAATTGCACTTTTTAGTTTAAAGGATACCCCGACTAGTGAGGCATGTTGGCCTTATAAGATTAACGTGGGCGTCAGCTATAAAAAGGTGATACAAAAACACTCAAAATGTTTTTGATTTTAATAAAAAAAAGTCGAAAATCCGTTCACTCGTAGGCCGCCATAATTATTTACGCCTCAATGCATTCTGGGTAGTGACGTGTAAAGGTTGTAGCTAGCCCAGTTTTGACAGTAGCGAGATGAGCACGTCTGCCGTTCAACCTTTTCAGTTTGAACCCGAGCACATAGGCTTAAATCAAGAGTATAAACGTGGAAAATGACAGGCATACTCAAGAGTTGCATGAAAATTAAGATTATCAGAGAGTTGAAGAAGCGAGAGTGGGGCAAAATACATGGTGTCTGCGGTAAGGGTAAATGCCAAGCGAGAACGAGAGCGTTTGCTGTAAAGAGCTCCACTTAGGCTATATAGATCCGACGATCGTACTATCAGTATAAATAATTTAATAAGTCATCTACCGCCGTCGTAGGCTTTATTTCCTTAAGCAGTCACTCACTGTGTTGAACGCATAGAAATAGCTGCTCTTGGACCTTGTTCAAAGTCCTGCCGCGCCACAGAGCACCATTTATATAGTTTTATATTAAATTTAAATTATTTATCTCAAATCGTTGATATGTATTTACTGACTTCACCCAGCGCAGCAATAAGGGCTGTAATCAACCAAAGAAATCCTGACCAAAATCTTGTCTTGCCCAACGATTATACACCTAAAAAAAAAACAACAAAAAAAAAACTTGTACTTGTACGGGCATGTGCAAAACACACCACAGACAAACACAAACACTGGCGCAATTTTTTTGAAATTACATACACATACTGTGATAAAGTTTGCTATGTACAAGCGAAATTACATTAATGCGAGGGAGCTGTGGCGTCATGTTTACTTGTCATACAGATGCTTCTGTGGCAAATGTGAGGAGATGGCTAACTTACAGAACAAAAACATATATGCAGTTTTTAATACAATATCTTTAAATATATATAAACGTGTGGTTACAGACTATACAAACAAGGTTTAAATTATGTAGCCTACAGATATCCTACGACAACACCAACTTTAGACGCATTTGTTGTTGAATTGGCTAACATTGACTGAAAAGACTATTTGCTCAAAAATCATAAAATACACTTACTGTTACTGGATGTGACGGCGGATCGCAAACAGTAGATGACGATCCACAGTTGAGGATTAACTTTTAAGCCACAACAACAGGATTAACCCACGACAGAACATTTATGTTTCCAAGAGATATTACCGGCTGTCGTTGAAAAAATGGAGGATTGTGTACAGATCGCCGGGGGCGGGGTCTATGCCACAACCACACTGTCAATCAAACCCCTTTCTCACGTTCTACGTCACAAAGAGCTGGATCTCAGAACAGCTCGTTCTGAGACAGTGCAGATGATTTATTGAGATTGTAAAAAAAACACTAGGTGGATTTTTATCATTCTAGGGTGGTTTTGCTCACACACTGCCAACACACATTTAAACGAAGCTGCTACAGCGGCTAGGCTCAACCGACTACAACCATTACACGTCACTACCCAGAATGCATTGAGGCGTAAATAACTATGGCGGCCTACCAGTGAATGGATTTTCGACTTTTTTTAATAAAATCAAAAACATATGGAGTGTTTTTGTATCACCTTTTTATAGCTGACGCCCAGGTTAATCTTATAAGGTCAACATGCCTCACTAGTCGGGGTACCCTTTAAAAAAACAGTGATTTATTAAAGCAGAGCTAATTCATTGCAATGCATAGCTACGATCAAAACTCTGATTAGTTGCCTGAAGAAATTTGTTCATTAAATCAATAAACTAAAAGACTAAGGCCCCGTCCACACTACTGCGTTTTCGTTTAAAAATGGAGAATTGAAACGAATACGATCTCCGTCCACACCAGCGTTTTATCTGCGTATTAGAAATGATCTCCGTCCACATTAAAACGACTGAAAACGCGGATCACGTGACCATTCACCAACACTGGGCATGCGCGTGCCGGTGTAAACAGTGGTTGGCGAATCAGGGAAGGATACGTCATGACTGATAACACCCAATCATAGAGCCGAGCGTCAGCCTCTGCGTCATCGTTTGTAAACTCATCTGTTTTGTGTCGTCCACACTGAAACGCCCTCCGGAGATTCAAAATGCAAAACGCAGCTGCAGCGTTTCTAAACTTCTCTGTTTAATGTTTTCGTTTTTCCCGTTTTAGTCTGGACGGGAGGTGCAAACATAGCAAAAGGCCTCCGGTTTTAAACGAAAACGCAGTAGTGTGGACGGGGCCTAAAACAACTAAACACGTTCAGCATGTGGGTGGAGATTTAACAGGCTGATGATCATTCATTTAGTTTTACTACATTTACTCCCCAACAGAAACTAAAGCATTCCTACTAAATTGAGGCATTTTGACCTCCTCACAATTTACAATTTGAAACGATTTTCCCTGTATTTAACACACAGATATCTCCGTCAGATGCTGTTGCTGCAAGAATCCCATATTTTGCTTTATCAGAATATCAAACTACTTGCTTGAAAGCGACGGATCTGAACAAGTTCTTTTTTTACTGGACAACTTCAGACAACGCTTTTTCTTATGAATTTTTCGCTTCGATTTCTCTCCAGTATGAGTTCTCTCATGAGATTTCACGGCTCCTATCTGAGAGAAACACTTTTCACAGTGTGAACACTTGTACGGTTTCTCTCCAGTGTGAATCCTCTGGTGTTTTTTCAAGTCGCTGGACAAAGTGAAGGTCTTCCCGCAGTAAGAGCACAAATGAGGTTTCACACCATTATGAAAATTCATATGCGATCGAAAATAAGACAGACGTGGAAAACTCTTTCCACATACAAAACAAAGGAAAGACTTCACACCAGAATGAACTTTAAGGTGTGATTTTAAGCCTGATTTAACAAAAAATGTTTTATCGCACTGATCACAGCTGAACGGCTTCACTTCGGCGTGAAGGAGTGAATGAGCTTTGAGACTTTTTTTGGATGGGAAACTCTTTCCACACTGAGTGCATGTGAACATTTCTCCAGTGTGAGATCTCATGTGCAAATGTAAGCTTATTTTCTTCGTGAAACTCTTCCCACACTCAGAGCAGGTGAACGATCCTTCTTCAGTGTGAGATCTCATGTGCACGTTTAAATGTCCTATCAGAGTGAAACTCCTTCCACATTGAGAGCACGAGAACAGATTTTCTCCAGTGTGAATCCTCATGTGATCATTTAAGTTTCTTTTACGCATGAACTTCTTTCCGCACTGAGAGCAAGGAAAAGGTCCTTTGAATACAGCTTTTTCAGCTTGTTTGTGTTTGCAGTTCGCTCCGGCTAGTTTTTGTTTGCGCTTCTCTTCAGCTAGTTTTTTTTTGCGCTTCTCTTCAGCTAGTTTTTTTTTGCGCTTCTCTTCAGCTAGTTTGTGTTTGCGGTTCGCTCTGGCTAGTTTATTTTTGCGCTTCTCTTCAGCTAGTTTTTTTTTGCGCTTCTCTTCAGCTAGTTTGTGTTTGCGGTTCGCTTCAGCTAGTTTCTTTTTGCTGTACTCTTCAGCTAGTTTTCGTTTGCGGTTCACTTCCGCTAGTTTTTGTTTGCGGTTCTCTTCAGTTGGTGAAATGGCAGCATTTCCATTTTTTAGTTGTTGAGGTTTTTCAAACTGCTGCTGTTTGTCTGCTTTTACTTCCATCGAGTCTGAAATCAAAGCCAAAAATTAACAAACAGAAATAAGTGAGCTTATATACATATATAAAAAAAATGAGTTCACAACTGAATCTAGCGTCTAGATTTTGTAACTGAGTTTTCATCTGAATGTTCTTCATCAGTCTTTATAGAGAATGAAGGAAAACACCAACCTATTTGTTCCTCCGTATCTTCATCTTTTATTTTGCAGGGTTCTTCCTTAATCTCCATCTTTACAATAGTAAATCCGTAGTTTGTAGCTGCTTCTCCTGTGGGAAGATGGGAATATTCCCCAGCATTTAAACTCTCATGAACATAAACGTGACCAGGATGTGTAAAAGCATGTCCCCATTCGTTAGGTCTTAAGTGACATCAGCCTTTAAAATCTTCAATAGTACTGTGAGACATATATACCTGAAGAAAATAAACAGCATTGCTTAAAGAGCCCCCATCATAGCATTTGAAATGTTCCTATTTTTGTTTTTGTTTTGTCCCAAAAACAGTTTAACATGCATGCAAGGATAAAAGAACACTTTGTTTGTCTTATAATATGGATTTATTTTTAACTGATTTGCTCACCGACTCCCAAATGATTCGTACGACTCATTTTTCCAAACCACTCCTTTGCGTGACGCTAATTGGCGGTGATTGGTCAGATGATAGATCCATAAACGAATTGATAAAGCACTGCAGTACTACAAGACGCTCTATTCTTTATGACAACTCCAATAACAGCGACAAACATTTCACAAATTTAAAAAAATGACACTGGAGACCTAGAAGCTGCGCTGAGCGTAACTCTCTCTCACACACAGACACACACGATACATACATACTTATTGCGCCTTGCCTCCTCGCGCCCGACGCTACAAAACCGTTCAAAACCCATAAAAGCAACAATTATTAATAATACTTACAGGTTGTGATTCATAGGTGGAAGCTGATCCATATACACTGCCTGGTTAAAGGTATAGCGGAGGATTTTCTTTTTCCGGGTGGGTAGTCTATTTTATTGGTCCACCTAAGTGTCAATCATTCTGGCGATATGTTTACGTAAGGCCGTCGTACGTGCTCATCTCTATGTAGTTTTCACTTTCAGGTGTATTATGTCGGAGTTACGGTTTCAGCCATTCCTTTGAAAATGACTGAGGGTCGAAAGAGAAAAAAAATGTGTACGAAGTGTATGACAAGAAGAGAAAGGCCGCAGAATATAGAAACAAGACCAGAGTGATTTTGGGTGAATATCACACGCTGGCGTGCACTAAAAGCACAGGTCGGGCTTCTCACTGATGCCGCAGTCGCGAAGATTCTACAGGTAAAGTTTGTCATGCTATTTGGAGAAATCCATTTAAAATCACTAGTAAAAGTTAATGCAAGCTACTTAGCAATGCTAGCCCTGGCACAAGTCATGCACCGCATAGACACGGTAAACATCTCAATTTGTCTAAAGTAGCCTTTTGACCAAATGGTAAACGGTATCGCGCTGAAATATTCTAAAACCGTGTGTGTTTATTATTACACAAACGCAACAAGCTACTTCTCCATATGCAACTATGTATAAAAATAACGTATTAATACCTACGTATTAACAATGAGACATATTAGGTCAAGGACCAACGTAATAGCACTGCTCATATGTTGCCATGTAACATAATTGCGATTTGCAAAAAAGTTTCCTCAGAACGTATTTCGTGTGATACAAGGGTGCACATATCATGTCTTGAGCCCTCGGTCTCTCAACCGATCAGTATAATAAGTAAATAAAACACGGAAGGGCATTTGACATGTTGTCTTTTTTATGAATGTTTTTGAGTTAGTTTATAATTTGCAACATAATTGTGCAAGGCGTAATAGGCGTTCCCTCTCGGGAGCAAGAGTGTTGTGTTTGTGCATTTGCATTTTTTAAAAAAAATTGGAGAGGGCGGGTCTTCTCTAAATTTCGGAAAGATCCTCCGCTATACCTTTAAGTAAGTTATTGAACCCTCCTTAAGGAACAACCGCTTGCAAATCCACATTTCAATTCATTTATGTTTTTGAACGATTCGTCATTAAAATGATGAGAACACAATCGGGCTATACTGTTGTGGTATCGTTGCAAATATGAACTCTAGCCACCGATTCTTCACATGCTCGTCCCTGGTAAATGAAAACAAAGTGGCTGAACTATCTTTGCATTGTAGAACACAGCGTCTTCTCGACATGATGCTATGATGAAGTATTTGAATGTGTAGACTTCAAGTTTACATTTCCGTCTCTGCACGCAGTAACTATGCGCGGCCAATATGTATCTACGTCACGACGAACCAGCTAAAGACTCGTTTCAAAAACAATTCATTTGATAGACTCAGAGTCGACTCTCAATTTTGAAAGACAATAACTTTATAAACGGAGCACTTTCAGATATAAATCTTTGCAGGATGTTTTCATTCCCTTAGAGCTATATTCCACACCATATGAACAGTCATTCTCAGAAATCCATGATAGGGGCTCTTTCATTATCTTTAATCTATAGTTTTTATTTATGCTACTGCTTCCAATGTGTTTAATCGTTGTTTTATTGCTGATTGTTGCAACAAAAGACTTCATAAAAAAGTGAGAGAGCAAATATTGTTGAGTGAGTTTATTGTCATTAATAAACTCAACAAAAATGTATGAAAATATGTATAAAAACATATAAAGCAGTTAATGTTTAACTTTTTTCTTTTTTACAATTTAGTGGTGTCAGTCCTACAGACTACTAGTTTTTGGTATCGTGATGTATGTAATCTGGTGACTCACTGCATGGATCTGCGTCTGTCTGTGTGAATTGGTCTTTTATGTTCCTCATCAGTCATTAAAGAGAATGAAGGAAAACACCAACCTATTTGTTCCTCTGTATCTTCATCTTTTACTTTGCAGGGTTCTTCCTTAATCTCCATCTTTACAATAGTATGTCCGTAGTTTCTCCTGGAGTAATTCCTCCTGCTTGCTTCTTCTTCTCCTGTGGGAAGATGGGAATATTCCCCAGCATTTAAACTCTCATGAACGGCTGTGGGAGTTTCACTGACTGAAGGAGTGAATTGTGGTCGTTGTTGCTCATTTAGCAGATGATCATCACACTTACAATCACTCGAGATTATCCACGGTTTAAGGCGTCGGCCAAGGATAGTTTGCAGTTTGAAACGGCCCAATTGTTCGAGCCATTAAATAAATCAGCTTCTAATTTTGAAAGCCGGTCACTAGTCAGGTCACGCTCTAGGCTCAAAGACTATTGTGATTTAAGAAATATTTCACAGTTCAGTCTTTAGGAGCACTAAATAATGAATTTAACAAAACAGTCATTTTTAGTCCGTTAACCGGTCCGATGGAGGCACCAGAGAGAACACAGAGCATATGCTGACAGATTGAGTATTTTCTCCACTTATGTTATCTGAACATATCGTTTCCAAAGTCGTGTTTTTATTTTTATTTGCTCTGACGTTGTTCATTATGGAAGTAAACTGGCTGTGTGTCCCCTGCCAGACTTTCTAACTCTCATCAGTGCTTTTATGGGACTGCAGTCTCATGCTAATGTCCCAGTCTGCTGTTTTTGGCCTCCAACAAATTCAGATCTACTTGAAGTATTACATAACCCAACAGACCAGCCATTTGACCATTTGAAATGTCTTCCTGTATGACATTCGTATTGATGGACAATTACTATAGGTTTTCAATGCTTATTTTTTATTATGAATTAGATTTTTATAATGAATTATTCAGTGAATTAATCTTTTTAGTTGTTATTGTTCTTTTCACATACTGTTAAAAAGATCTTCCTTATATTTTAACTAGATATCACCTTTAAAACATGTATTTTTTCAATGCACTTCCACAGACAGAACAGAAAGGGGTTTTTTTGTGAAAGAAAATTGCACTTTTTAGTTAAAAAAAACAGTGATTTATTAAAGCAGAGCTAATTCATTGGAATGTATAGCCACAATCAAAACTCTGATTAGTTGCCTGAAGAAATTTGTTCATTGCATCAATAAACTACTAGACTAAAACAACTAAACTCATTCAGCATGTGGAGATTTAACAGACTGATGATCATTCATTTAGTTTTACTACATTTACTCCCCAACAGAAACTAAAGCATTCCTACTAAATTGAGGCATTTTGACCTCTTCACAATTTACAATTTTAAACAATTTTCCCTGAATTTAACACACAGATTTCTCCGTCAGATGCGGTTGCTGCTAGAATACCATATTTTGCTTTTTCAGAATATCAAACTACTTGCTTGAAAGCGACGGATCTGAACAAGTTCTTTTTTTACTGGACAACTTCAGACAACGCTTTTTCTTATGAATTTTTCGCTTCGATTTCTCTCCAGTATGAGTTCTCTCATGAGATTTCACGGCTCCTATCTGAGAGAAACTCTTTTCACAGTGTGAACACTTGTACGGTTTCTCTCCAGTGTGAATCCTCTGGTGTTTTTTCAAGTCGCTGGACAAAGTGAAGGTCTTCCCGCAGTAAGAGCACAAATGAGGTTTCACACCATTATGAAAATTCATATGCGATCGAAAATAAGGTAGATGTTGAAAACTCTTTCCACATACAGAACAAAGGTAAGGCTTCACTCCAGAATGAACTTTAAGGTGTGATTTTAAGCCTGATTTAACAAAAAATGTTTTATCGCACTGATCACAGCTGAACGGCTTCACTTCGGCGTGAAGGAGTAAATGATATTTGAGCCTTCTTTTGGATGGGAAACTCTTTTCACACTGAGTGCATGTGAATATTTCTCCAGTGTGAGATTTCATGTGGAAATCTAAGCTTATTTCCTTCGTGAAACTCTTCCCACACTCAGAGCAGGTGAACGATCCTTCTCCAGTGTGAGATCTCATGTGCACGTTTAAGTGTCCTATCAGAGTGAAACTCCTTCCACACTGAGAGCACGAGAACAGATTTTCTCCAGTGTGAATCCTCATGTGTTCATTTAAATTTCTTTTACGCATGAACATCCTTCCACACTGAGAGCAAGGAAAAGGTCCTTTGAATAGAGCTTTTTCAGCTAGTTTGTGTTTGCGGTTCGCTTCAGCTAGTTTTTGCTTGCTGTTCTCTTCAACTAGTTTTTGTTTGCGCTTCTCTTTAGCTAGTTTTTGTTTGCGCTTCTCTGCAGCTAGTTTTTGTTTGCGCTTCTCTGCAGCTAGTTTTTGTTTGCGCTTCTCTGCAGCTAGTTTTTGTTTGCGCTTCTTTTCAGCTAGTTTTTGTTTGCTGTTCTCTTCAGCTAGTTTTTGTTTGCAGTTCCCTTCAGTCTGTAAATTGGCAGCATTTCCATTTTTTAGTTGTTGAGGTTTTCGAAACTGCTGCTGTTTGTCTGCTTTTACTTCCATCGAGTCTGAAATCAAAGCCAAAAATGAACAAACAAAAATAAGTGAGCTTATATACAAAAAAAAGACTTCACAGCTGAGTCTAGTGTCTAGATTTTGTAAGTGAGTTTTCATCTGAATGTTCTTCATCAGTCTTTAAAGAGAATGAAGGAAAACACCAACCTATTTGTTCCTCTGTATCTTCATCTTTTATTCTGCAGGGTTCTTCCTTAATCTCCATCTTAACAATAGTAAATCCGTAGTTTGTAGCTGCTTCTCCTGTGGGAAGATGGGAATATTCCCCAGCATTTAAACTCTCATGAACGTGAATGTGACCAGGATGTGTAAAAGTATGTCCCCTTTCATTACGTCTGAAATGACATCAGCCTTTAAAACTGCTGTCTATTGGCTTTCTGTATTAATAATGATAATCAAACAATCAAAAATAGCTTAAATAAGGATTAATATTTCAATGATACAGTTACAATTATGCAGATTAATTTAATATTTGATTATTCAATTTATGTGGCATTTTTACTTGAATATGACTGTGAGATATATATACCTGTAGAAAATAAACAGCATTGCTTAATTATCTTTAAACTAGTTTTTATTTAAGCTACTGCTTCCAATGTGTTTAATCGTTGTTTTATTGCAACAAATGACGTAATAAAAAAGTGAGTGAGCGAACATTTTGTTGAAGTTATTGTCATTTATTAAAAAAATATATGTATAAAATCATATAAAGCATTTAATGTTTAAGTATTGTTGCAAATGTTTAAGCAACTTAAGTATGTTGTTCTTTTTTACCATATAGTGGTGTCAGTACTACAGACTACTAGTTTTTGGTATCATGATGTCCGTAATCTGGTGACTCACTGCATGGATCTGTGTCTGTCTGTGTGAATTGGTCTTTTATGTTCCTCATCAGTCATTAAAGAGAATGAAGGAAAACACCAACCTATTTTTTCCTCTGTCTCTTCATCTTTTATTCTGCAGGGTTCTTCCTTAATCTCCATCTTTACAACAGTATGTCTGTAGTTTCTCCTGGAGTAATTCCTCCTGCTTGCTTCTTCTTCTCCTGTGGGAATATGGGAATATTCCCCAGCATTTTAACTCTCATGAACGGCTGTGGGAGCTTCACTGACTGAAGGAGTGAATTGTGGTCATTGTTGCTCATTTAGCAGATGATCATCACACTTACAATCACTCGAGATTATCCACGGTTTAATGTGTCGGCCAAGGATAGTTTGCAGTTTGAAACGGCCCAATTGTTTGAGCCATTAAATAAATCAGTTTCTAATTTTGAAAGCCGGTCACTAGTCAGGTCACGCTCTAGGCTCAAAGACTATTGTGATTTAAGAAATATTTCACAGTTCAGTCTTTAAGAGCACTAAATAATGAATTTAACAAAACAGTCATTTTTAGTCCATTCACCGGTCCGATGGAGGCACCAGAGAGAACACAGAGCATTTGCTGACAGATTGAGAATTTTCTCCACTTATGTTATCTGAACATATCGTTTCCAAAGTGTTTTTATTTTTATTTGCTCTGACGTTGTTCATTATGGAAGTAAGCTGGCTGTGTGTCCCCTGCCAGACTTTCTAACTCTCATCAGTGATTTTATGGGACTGCAGTCTCATGCTAATGTGTCAGTCTGCTGTTTTTGCCCTCCAACAAATTCAGATCTACTTGAAGTATTACATAACCCAACAGACCAGCCATTTGAAAGACATTTGAAATGTCTTCATGTATGACATTCGTATTGATGGACAATTACTATAGGTTTGGTTTTCAATGCTTATTTTTTATTATGAATTAGATTTTGTATATGAATTATTGATAATGAATTATTCAGTGAATTAATCTTTTTAGTTGTTATAGTTCTTTTCACATACTGTTAAAAAGATCTTCCTTATATTTTAACTAGATATCAGCTTTAAAACATGTATTTTTTCAATGCACTTCCACAGACAGAACAGAATGGGTTTTTTTGTGAAAGAAAATTGCACTTTTTAGTTTAAAAAACAGTGATTTATTAAAGCAGAGCTAATTCATTGCAATGCATAGCTACAATCAAAACTCTGATTAGTTGCCAGAAGAAATTTGTTCATTGCATCAATAAACTAAAAGATTAAAACGTCTAAACTCATTCAGCATGTGGAGATTTAACAGGCTGATAATCATTCAGTTAGTTTTACTACATTTACTCCCCAACAGAAACTAAAGCATTCCTACTAAATTGAGGCATTTGACCTCTTCACAATTTACAATTTTAAACAATTTTCTCTGAATTTAACACACAGATTTCTCCGTCAGGTGCTGTTGCTGCAAGAATCCCATATTTTGCTTTATCAGAATATCAAACTACTTGCTTGAAAGCGACGGATCTGAACAAGTTCTTTTTTTACTTGACAACTTCAGACAACGCTTTTTCTTATGAATTTTTCGCTTCGATTTGTCTCCAGTATGAGTTCTCTCATGAGATTTCACGGCTCCTATCTGAGAGAAACACTTTTCACAGTGTGAACACTTGTACGGTTTCTCTCCAGTGTGAATCCTCTGGTGTTTTATCAAGTCGCTGGACAAAGTGAAGGTCTTCCCGCAGTAAGAGCACAAATGAGGTTTCACACCATTATGAAAATTCATATGCGATCGAAAATAAGACAGACGTGGAAAACTCTTTCCACATACAGAACAAAGGTAAGACGTCACAGCAGAATGAACTTTAAGGTGCGATTTTAAGCCTGATTTAACAAAAAATGTTTTATCGCACTGATCACAGCTGAACGGCTTCACTTCGGCGTGAAGGAGTGAATGAGCTTTGAGACTTTTTTTGGATGGGTAACTCTTTTCACACTGAGTGCATGTGAACATTTCTCCAGTGTGAGATCGCATGTGCAAACGTAAGCTTATTTCCTTCATGAAACTCTTCCCACACTCAGAGCAGGTGAACGATCCTTCTCCAGTGTGAGATCTCATGTGAACGTTTAAGTGTCCTATCAGAGTGAAACTCTTTCCACACTGAGAGCACGAGAACAGATTTTCTCCAGTGTGAATCCTCATGTGATCATTTAAGTTTCCTTTAAGCATGAACTTCTTTCCACACTGAGAGCAAGGAAAAGGTCCTTTGAATACAGCTTTTTCAGCTAGTTTGTGTTTGCGGTTCGCTTCAACTAGTTTGTGTTTGCGCTTCTCTTCAGCTAGTTTGTGTTTGCGTTTCTCTTCAGCTAGTTTGTGTTTGTGGTTCGCTCCGGCTAGTTTGCGTTTGTGCTTCTCTTCAGCTAGTTTTTGTTTGTGGTTCGCTCCGGCTAGTTTGCGTTTGTGCTTCTCTTCAGCTAGTTTTTGTTTGTGGTTCGCTCCGGCTAGTTTGCGTTTCTCTTCAGCTAGTTTGTGTTTGTGGTTCGCTCCGGCTAGTTTGCGTTTGTGCTTCTCTTCAGCTAGTTTTTGTTTGTGGTTCGCTCCGGCTAGTTTGCGTTTCTCTTCAGCTAGTTTGTGTTTGTGGTTCGCTCCGGCTAGTTTGTGTTTGCGCTTCTGTTCAGCTAGTTTGTGTTTGCGGTTCGCTCCGGCTAGTTTGTGTTTGCGCTTCTCTGCAGCTGGTTTGTGTTTGAGCTTCTCTTCAACAAGTTTTTGTTTGCGAGTCTCTTTAGCTAGCTTGTGTTTGCGGTTCCCTTCAGCTAGTTTTTGTTTGCGGTTCTCTTCGGTCGGTGAAATGGCAGCATTTCCATTTTTTAGTTGTTGAGGTATTTGAAACTGCTGCTGTTTGTCTGCTTTTACTTCCATCGAGTCTGAAATCAAAGTCAAAAATGAACAAACAGAAATAAGTGAGCTTATTTAAAAAAACAAACAAACAAACAAACAAAAAACAACTTCACAACTGAGTCTAGTGTCTAGATTTTGTAAGTGAGTTTTCATCTGAATGTTCCTCATCAGTCTTTAAAGAGAATGAAGGAAAACACCAACCTATTTGTTCCTCTGTCTCTTCATCTTTTATTTTGCAGGGTTCTTCCTTAATCTCCATCTTTACAATAGTAAATCCGTAGTTTGTAGCTGCTTCTCCTGTGGGAAGATGGGAATATTCCCCAGCATTTAAACTCTCATGAACGTGAATGTGACCAGGATGTGTAAAAGCATGTCCCCATTCATTGGGTCTGAAGGGACATCAGCCTTTAAAACTATTGGCTGTCTGTATTAATAATGATAATCAAACAATCAAAAATAGCTTAAATTAGAATTAATATTTCAATGATACAGTTATGATTATGCAGAGTAATTTAATATTTGAAATAAACAGCATTGCTTAATTATCTTTAATCTACAGTTTTATGCTACTGCTTCCAATGTGTTTAATTGTTGTTTTATTCCTGATTATTGCAACAAACGACTTAATAAAAAAGTGAGTGAGCAAACATTTTATTGAGTTGATTGACATTTATTTAAAAAAATGTATAAAACATATAAACCAGTTAATGTTTAAGTATTGTTGCAAATGTTTAAGCAACTTAAGTATGTTGTTCTTTTTTACCATATAGTGGTGTCAGTACTACAGACTACTAGTTTTTGGTATCGTGTTGTCCGTAATCTGGTGACTCACTGCATGGATCTGCGTCTGTCTGTGTGAATTGGTCTTTTATGTTCCTCATCAGTCATTAAAGAGAATGAAGGAAAACACCAACCTATTTGTTCCTCTGTCTCTTCATCTTTTATTCTGCAGGGTTCTTCCTTAATCTCCATCTTTACAATAGTAAATCCGTAGTTTGTAGCTGCTTCTCCTGTGGGAAGATGGGAATATTCCCCAGTATTTAAACTCTCATGAAGGCGAATGTGACCAGGATGTGTAAAGGCATGTCATTCATTAGGTCTTAAGTGACATCAGCCTTTAAAAATATTGTCTGTCAGTATTAATAATGATAACCAAACAATCAAAAATAGCTTAAATAAGGATTAACATTTCAATGATGCAGTTATGATCATGCAGATTAATTTAATATTTGATTATTCATTTTGTGGTTGAATACAACTGTGAGACATATATGGCTGAAGAAAATAAATAGCATTGCTTAATTATCTTTAATCTATAGTTTTTATTTATGCTACTGCTTCCAATGTGTTTAATCGTTGTTTTATTGCAACAAATGACCTAATAAAAAAGTGAGTGAGCAAACATTGAGTTTGTCATTTATTTAAAAAAAAAATATATGTATAAAAATATGTATAAAAACATATAAAACAGTTAATGTTTAAGTTATGTTGTTAATGTTAAAGTAACTTAAGTAGACTTTTTTTTCTTTTTTACCATATAGTGGTGTCAGTACTACAGACTACTAGTTTTTGGTATCGTGTTGTCCGTAATCTGGTGACTCACTGCATGGATCTGCGTCTGTCTGTGTGAATTGGTCTTTTATGTTCCTCATCAGTCATTAAAGAGAATGAAGGAAAACACCAACCTATTTGTTCCTCTGTCTCTTCATCTTTTATTCTGCAGGGTTCTTCCTTAATCTCCATCTTTACAATAGTATGTCCGTAGTTTGTAGCTGCTTCTCCTGTGGGAAGATGGGAATATTCCCCAGCATTTAAACTGTCATGAAGGTGAATGTGACCAGGATGTGTAAAGGCATGCCATTCATTAGGTCTTAAGTGATATCAGCCTTTAAAAATATTGGCGGTCTGTATTAATAATGATAACCAAACAATCAAAAATAGCTTAAATAAGGATTAATATTTCAATGATGCAGTTATGATCATGCAGATTAATTTAATATTTGATTATTCAATTTATGTGGTTGAATACTACTGTGAGACATATATGGCTGAAGAAAATAAACAGCATTGCTTAATTATCTTTAATCTATAGTTTTTATTTATGCTACTGCTTCCAATGTGTTTAATCGTTGTTTTATTGCAACAAATGACCTAATAAAAAAGTGAGTGAGTCAGTCAGTCGTTAAAGAATGAAGGAAAACACCAACCTATTTGTTCCTCTGTGTCTTCATCTTTTATTCTGCAGGGTTCTTCCTTAATCTCCATCTTTACAATAGTATGTCTGTTGTTTCTCCTGGAGTAATTCCTCCTGTCTGCTTCTTCTTCTTCTGTGGGAATATGGGAATATTCCCCAGCATTTTAACTCTCATGAACGGCTGTGGGAGCTTCACTGACTGAAGGAGTGAATTGTGGTCGTTGTTGCTCATTTAGCAGATGATCATCACACTTACAATCACTCGAGATTATCCACGGAAACGGCCCAATTGTTCGAGCCTTTAAATAAATAAGTTTCTAATTTTGAAAGCCGGGCACTAGTCAGGTCACGCTCTAGGCTCAAATACTATTGTGATTTAAGAAATATTTCACAGTTCAGTCTTTAAGAGCACTAAATAATGAATTTAACAAAACAGTCATTTTTAGTCCATTCACCGGTCCGATGGAGGCACCAGAGAGAACACAGAGCATTTGCAGAAAGATTGAGAATTTTCTCCATTTATGTTATCTGAACATTATTGTTTCCCAAGTCATGTTTTTATTTTTATTTGCTCTGCTTACGTTGGTCATTATGAAAGTAAGGCTGTCTGTCCCCTGCCAGACTTTCACACTCTCAATCAGTGCTTTTATGGGAATGCAGTCTCATGCTAATGTGCCTTATTTAGCAAATCTGGCCAAACTGCATGGTTTAAAAAACAAAAGAAAAAATAAACCTCTTTCCACTTGACTGCTTAGGCCCCATCCACACTAGTACATTTTACTGTATCTTTTGCTACGCTTGCACCTCCCGTCCAGTTGACATTTTCTACCGCATTAACAATATACACCGTCATTTATACCGCCCAGCTCTAAAGCAGAGGCTCACACTCGGATTGGGTGTCAGTCACGGCGTGTCCTTCCCTGATTTTTTCAGCCACCCATCACATGACCCATACCCGGAAGAAAACATACAACAGCCTAGACTACCAGTTACATTGGTGACTGTAACATGTATGACGAATTACAAGCGTTACTGACTCTGATGTATGTCTTTGCTAGCGGCTGTTGTGCAAGTAAATTCTGCATTTGACAATACTATAACCGCCAGTGATGTGCAGGTCAATGTATAAACAACCCGCACCCGACCGACATGTTCAACTAACCGGCCCACAACTCGGACCACACAAAAAGTACTCGACCCGCTTCCTGACCGCATTTTTAAAAAGTAGTAAATGCTCATCGTAGCGTCATTGGGCCATAGACGTGTGACAACACAACATCGCAAGAAGACATGCACATAACAAAGCCAGCATTATTTCGGCAAACGTCTCCCACACTTTTACTCTTTCTATTTGTGTATTTGCGGAGCTTCCACTCCCCTGTCTTCATCTTTTCTCTTGCCGCCTCCATCTCTCTGCAGACTGTAGTGATCATAGACATGGCCGGTTCGTCACTGAATCGTTCTTTTGAAACGGTTCTTTTTAGCGAACCGGTCAAACCAGTACACTGAATCGAACTGAATCGTTCGAACTGTTCGCGTCTTGCGTCAGTGCTAATCCACAAGTTACTAAAGTTACTCACTTTCAGACATGCCTGACAGTCCCGGTTCTCGGATCACAGTACAGAAACAAGAACTGTTTAGACTGAGCTTGTGTGTCATCTTCGTGCCAGTTATTCAGCCAATAAAGTGTAGGCCTATGGCTATGGTTTAATTGGCATCTTTTTTTTTTTTTTTTTTCCAAACGAACGACCAACCGATCGTGACCTAAATATCATTAAAAATATTTTTTGGTTGACTCGTAACTATGGGTAACCGCAGGTGACCGCAGACACCCGCTCATTTTGGATCAACCCGTACATCACTGATAACCGCCCACATAAGCTAAAGGCAAGCTTACTCCTGCAATGTGACAGTTCCTGTGTGCAGAGGCGGTATCGACCGTACATGAAGTATCGCTCTTTGCAGAGGTAACTTGGCTACTTTCTTCTTCGTCAAATCTGAGGAGTAGTCAATCTGTTTCCCGTTTACACCGAAACGTGCGTACCCAGTGTGGGTGAACGGTCATGCAATCCGCGTTTTCAGTCATTTTCAATCTTCAAGCTTTTAAAACTACTTCAATCTTTCTAGTTACGCTTTTTCAAGAGAACTTAAAAAGTTTGTATACAAACTTTTTTTTTTCTAGGCTAAAGCGTTACCAAATTATTATAAACATCATACACGTTACAGCGCTGCCTGATTCAAGTAGGTCGTGGCTGTTAATGCATGAAAATACAAATTCAGCATTAAAATTCACTATGTTTATTCTAATTTGAAGGGCTTTGACAACATATCTGTGAAAATAAAATGCATTGCGAGTAAAAAAATATTTTTTGTTTTATAGTGCATAAAAGAAAATATTGCATGTTTGTTCGGGTAGTGAACTTACAACAAAACCTGTTAATTCTTCAACAAGAGAAAGGCGGAGTTATTCATCATTGTGCAACACAATTCAGATGCTACGTGACAACTTACTTACAGTGCTTGACTTTTTCGTGAAAAAGGAGTGAAGAGTTTTTTGCCATTTTGAACTCCATGAAACTGATGGATTCGGCGCGGGTGCGGGCATGTCGTAGGCAAATCCACGAGTGACTGATTACCATGGAAACGTGAAATTCACGTATATAGATAACTATCCTTGACTCTTTGGATTTTAAATCGCGATGTAGGGTATACACAGACGCAAAAACTTCAGCTTGTTGTTGACACACTTGCCCAATGAAAAAGTGCGGGGGATGAATTTACATTGTATAAAAAGTGGGGGGGGACACGTCCCCCACGTAATCTTCGCCCATGCACTTAAAGGACCACAGGTAGTAAAGTGCACAGCAACAAAAAATACAAATAACTAACAACTTCCATATCTGTATATATCTATAATTTTGCTTTTTTTCTGGGATGCTTAGTTAGATTTTGTGGGTATTTAGAGAAGAAGAGAGAGATAGAGAAAGAGAGAGTAGAGATTTTTAGATTAATTTCTCTCCCAAAGCTTACTTCTTAAGCATCAATATTTTGGTTAAAAAAAAAATGTTTGCAAGAACCATTGCTGAATTATTTTAAACAGATTAAGAAATGCACGGATGTACAAATGTACCCATACACGGATGTACCTAATACAAATAAAATATCTCCAGTTAACTAGCAGCGGATTCAAAATCAAATCGAAATCTAGCACTAAAATGTGTTTGTTTTTGAACTCAAGCTGCGCGCTTGTTGCCACGGCGATCAGTGGATAAAGTGTTCTCTGTAGCTTGCGCAGTCTTTACTCGGACACACGCTTCAATCTATTGCCGTTGTGGACGGACTATTCTTTCCAGTGATTTTATGGGTTGATCAGAGAGGCTGCACAGTTTGACAAGGGGAAAGCGGCGTGGTACACACATTGCAGATGGATTGCTAGTGAATTGCTTTTTCACACACCTTGTAGAATTGCCAGACTGCTGAAGCCATTTTTACCAGGGCATAAAAAATTGTCTCGCGAGTTTTGCATCATCTGATCGGATTTTCTGAATCGCCCTTTATAGAGACCGCCGATCACACATCCCAAAACAATTATCAGCCGATTGTGATTGGCGACCGATCAATCGGAGCACCCTTATTTTCTAATAAAGAGATTTACTGCTAATTAGGTAGCTCCAGCTGGAGAACACTCAATTCTCACCAGCTTCTCTTTTGCCAGGATGTTTCCTCTTCAAGTGCTCCAACATACATGTTGTGCTCCTGTAAAAAGCAAGTTCCGCCTTGCATGTATTGCACACGACAGCTTTCTTGGTTTGAAGTTTTGTGAAACTTTCCCAAACTTTGCTAGTTCAGATTCGTTTACACTCCGTCATAATTCGCGCTGTTTTTTTTTCTTTTACCGCCATGGCATTTGTAAAGGGCTGCATTACACTCTAGCGCTACAGCGCCATAGTGTTCAAATCATGATATTGCACGCCCTTACATTAGTCACGTGAGATCAAACGACCACTCGACAACAAGGATATTTGTCGACAATTTCTTAGTCGACGTTGTCGACTCATCATTTCAGCCCTACTGATTAGTACTCTTATTATTGACCGTAAAACAGAATGTTACAGGAACAACCAACCCGTCGATCGTGGTCGACAAGTCGATCTTGATCATTTTAAGTCAATCGCGAAGAGTTATCAAAATCAGAAAAAAAAGCCTATTGTGTGTACTAAATGGTGTCTATGGGATGCGGAGGTGCGCGTGCGCTGTTACGATCATGTCATTTTTGCCGCGCGCACCTTTGTGATCATGCGGATCATTGCAATGTTACTACCCTGTTAGAAAAAAATTATAGTTGTAGTATAGTTAATAAGTACTATAATTATAATTAAGTTGTAAATAATTAATTAACTAAATAATTAAGATGTAGTATAGTATAGTTAAAAGTATAGTTATTATTCCATTATATTAAAGGGACACTCCACCTCAGGAAAGATTTGGTAGAAACCATAGACTGTAAAGTAGAAACCCAGAAATCAAGAAAATCCATGTCAGAGGCAAATCGCGTGGACTCACGCATCCAGTGGCTTTGCTTCTGAAATGCTTCTGGTGTAAGCTGGCAACGCGTGGAGGACAGAATAAAAACATTTCGGAGCCGTAACGTGCCGCAGACGTGTGCAGTGAAAATAAGGGTCACGCCACAAGCATGAGCGGGGCATTTTTTTTCAGTGTGCATGTTAGTCAATATTTGTATTCACACCGGGACCAGGAGCGTCACTTGAGCAGCAGCGAAGAGTGGGTTGCTTGCGGCATTGACTCTACATTTGCGGCGCTGCTCACGTTCAGTTAAAGTGAAGCAAACTTTTGATGGACAAAATAAATATAATTTCACACAAAAAAGTGCCCCAAATCCACAGAAAAAGCATGTCTAGTGAGTTTTAACCAGAACTGGAAAAGAAAAGAAAACAAAGACTCAAAAATATTTCTAGAAAATGTACCTATTTAAACTTGTTATTCAGTTTGGGTAAAAGGATATGGTGTTTTATACAAAAAAAATATATATAGAGAAAAAGTAAATATTTGTGTTAGCTAAAAAGTGGTTAGGAAAAATTAATTCAGAATCAACAAGTCAAACTCAATGAAAAAAACGAAATCAGCCTTGAAAAGCAGCCCGTGAAAGTTTTAAAGAAGGGTTAACCGACCAAAACTGTACTTTGAAAGATTTCACAAATCAGAAAAGTGTAGTTAAGAACTCTCGGAAGGTTCAACTGGCCAAAATGTACTGTACAATATTCCATATATCAGAAAAGGAAAGTTAGGAAGTCATGGAAGTGTTAACAGACCAAAACTTCGCTGTGAAAGATTTCATAAATCAGAAGTCAAAGAAGGGTTAATAAAAGTACACTATGTATGTAATGGGAATTGTCACAAGTTTTCTCACAAGTTCTCTCAATTTATACACAATTTAAACCCAGTTGCCAGAAGAAAATGTGTTCAGTAATAACGTAAATCAAAGTAAGAGGTTTTGTTCTTTTGTTCTTATGTAACGTACATGATAAAAGAGTGCATTACCTCTTAACAGCCAGACCAGAAGAGAACAGGCTGATTTCCGTGTTTCCGCACTGATATCAGGAGGAAGAGTACGTCTCAAGATGATGATGTGTCGGATCCCACAGGTGCTTCTCTTCCACTTCACTTTGTCTCGGTCATCAGGTCTGAAACAAAGATACTAAAATTAGACAATTTCTGTCCTTTTATTCCTATTCCGTGCAGCTACAATTTGTATTCTTGTATAATTATTACACCCATCAAAGCTTTTTCATCAACAGACAACAATTTAGAAAATGAATAATGATTTTGCTATAAAACTTTTTTTTTTTAATCCAGCAAATGTTTGAAACTACTTATTTTATGATCTGATGAGGCTTGTTACAGATTGAGGTAAAAATACATTATTTTTCAGTATTCTAAACCACATATGGCTGCAATCGTGTTTGTGTGTTTATTGCACGTAGTTATTTTCTTCGTAAACAGACTCAGTTGTGATATTTGTACATTTTTTGATCAACATAGCCTAGAGACTTTTTTCCATTCAAAAATGTAATTATGGTGATCATAAACCACTGTTTTTAATTTTGAAATCACAAGTTCAGCAATGCATAAACAAGGCAATTTATAAATCTCAAAAACAAAATGCTGTGAAATGTATGTAAACTAGTGCTGTCAAATCGATTAAATGTGCATCTAACTTCGTTTATATAGAGTATATATATTATAATATTTATGTCTAAGTATACAGATGTATAAATGTGTTCATATAGAGTCTCTATATACATATTATGTACACAAAAACTTTTGTTAGATGCTATTAATCGATTTCACAGCACTAAATGTAAAAATATTTTTTACTTTTCTCTAAAGCTGTCTTTATATACCACTATTGTTAGATTTTGAAAGCTCTAATAAAAGAAAAGTCTAACTTGTAGCGCTAGTTTCTGCACGAAGGCACACTTTGGCATCGATAATGAATTAGATTAGAACATACATTATTGCAATATAGTAATTAGGTTTTAATGACAATTAAAATGCGAAACGATAATACTAAACATCTTGAATAAAAATAAAAAAAAAATTTAAAGTAAGTTTCATCCTTATTGCAAGAAATTGCCCTGTTTACCCTCTTTCTGGCTCACTTAAGTTAATTATAACATAAAAATTATACATTTATTTTCAACCAAACACTTTAACACACCTTTACGTAACGTGACTATCTTTATATTACTACAATTGTAAACAAAATGCCAGTTGTTCTACCTGTCGATACTAATCATTGCTACATTGCTAATGTTGCTAACGAACTCATCTTACACTCGCTAGATCATGTTTCATAGATAAACTTCTAATTTAGCAGGAGTTTTAAAGTAGCTTCGACGGCGTTTAAAGTTAAAGGGCGCACTTTATCATTCAGCTGAACTGTGCACATTCATTTTTAACACTTACTTGAGCTTTTGATTCGTCAACACGTCCTTGTTTGAATCATGAGCGCGCGCGAGATCTTGATTGACAAGCCAAGGCCACTTCAGGAGCCAATCAGATTTCAGCTCTGGTCAGCACCCCTCTGGCCCCGCCCCTGGCTTTCATTTGCGCCATCGTGTGGTTAACATGGAAACTACAGGAACGTTTATTACGACTAAGTGGATGTGTTAATCTAAAATGTCATTTAGAAATATATACATTCTAAAATGCTCGAAAAATATAAATTTACATAAAACAATTTAGGCTATGTGTGAGAGATCTGATCAAAGAGAATCGGATCTTTAGTGGTGTTGGTGTCACTTTCAACCACGAGATGGCAGCAGCGCTACAGTGCACATTTTTTTTTACATCATTACATATTCAAATTTGATTAATTACAGAAACATGCTTTATTGTCAAAACATTCGGTAAAAAAAAAAACTTTGGTATTTTGGTGAACAGGTGAAGCGTTGAAGCAGCTTTTCAAACAATATTTTGTGTAACCTATATTCAATTCACTACATATGATTTGCATTTTGGGGGGTTACTCTAAATGAACATCACGTCATTGACCTATGTATGTTCTTTGTGTTGCTTGTGCGGCTATGAATCTTCTTCTGGATCTAGGGAAATCTCGAACACTAGGCTGATTGTGTTTCTGCATGCGGGACTCAGGCACGTGTGCTGTCTTGTTCCTTCACTTCCTTCTCTGACTCTCTGTTATTATATTCCAGTAAGGGAGGAGGATAAAACCTGGCGCACTGTATGTGTTCTCACAGGAGAGAGGGAGGTCGATCCTGTTTCCTTTTATTAGACTGGCATACAATGGGGTCCAAAAGTCCAAGACCACGATTAAAAATGATTTTATTCTGCAATAAATAGCGTTTCCTCCAGTCTCTTTCTTAAAGGGATACTCAAACCAAAAGTGAAAATTCTGTCATCACTTGCTCACCCTCAAGTTGTTGCAAACTTGTATGAGTTTCTTTCTTCTGCTGAACTCAAAGGAAGATATTTTGAAGAATCATTGGAATTAAACAGTTGTTAGGCACCAATGACTTCAATCACCAAAAGTTGGGGAAAAAAATACAATGGCAGTCAATTGTGCCAAAATTCCAATCGTTCTTCAAAATATCTTGCTTTGTATTCAGCAGAAGTAAGAAAATCATACAGGTTTGCAACAACTTGAGGGTGAGCAAATGACCGAATTATCATTTTTGGGTGGAGTATATCCCTTTAAAGGTGAGCAGGAAGTGAAGAGCGAACAGAAGGAGACACAGGACTGTTTCCAGGCAGCAGGAGTATATAATGAAAGATCACCTTTACATAGTGCTGGACAGTTTCCTTGTTCCTGTTATCACTAAAAAGGTTCTGCAGCTATTGTCATGCTTATGTTTGACTTTGTGATTGTTTGAGAAGGGCTAGACACCATTCTCATAAACAGGACATTAATCTTCCCCATAAAGAGAACATGTTTTTGATTACTATTTAGCGAACATTAGCTCTGCTGGGAAAATTTCCTAAAACCCTCTCTCTATCAAAGCATGACAAGGCAGGTGTGAGTTTGCATATATATACAGTATGTGTGTATGTATCAAAGACAGATAAATCTTTTATGTACGAAAATATATTGGGGACAAGAATAAGCTTTTCCAATCTTGTATTTGCCTTTGTATTATATATATATATATATATATTATATATATTATATATATATATATATATATATATATATATATATATATATATATCTGTGTGTTTGTGCTGCATGCTGCAGATTTGCTGGCCATTTATTTTGTTCCTGACCGCCGTTCTCATTGCAAACGTATCTCTATTAAAATATTGAATCATGATTTGTGTCTTTATTTATTCACCGTTTGCATTGCATCACTGCCACCTGTCCTGCAAACACACACCCTGTGTTTAATAAAGCATGGACATACAAACAAACGGCAAGTGTGTCTTCAGCTTGTGCGTGTGTGCATAACAAGATAAGACAATGTTTTATTTATACATCATTTCCAAGCAAGCTGTAATTTGTTCAAATTTTGCAAGAAGTTACTTAAATCCTGCAAATGGCATGTAATTTTCTTTAAGAAAAGAGTTACTCTTTATGTGATGCATGCATGTTCTCCGACAGTGGACTAATTCAACTAGTCCAAACTAGTTTCAGTGTGAAAAGATTTTCTAAAATCCCACACAGCCAAAAGAGGACATTTATAAAGAAAGAAAAAACTGCATTCTGATCTCGGTTAACCTCTGCTGGACATGAGGAACCACAGACACGTTTTTTTTTTTTTTTTTTTTTTTTTTTTTTTTTAATAAATGTTTTTTTTTTTATTTCCCCCTGCTGACCGTGTCTGTGGTTTATATGTGTACAATAAGTGTTTTTTATTCCCCTGCTGAAGGTGTCCAGTAGAGGTTAACCGAGGTCAGAATGGAGAGGTCTGGAAAGCACCGTTCATCCAGTCTGACTGTAAACAGGCCTGAGGTTACATGTGTTGACCAGTGAACAATTTTAACTCAAACACAAACTTTCTTTGAAGCCAACAAAAGCAGCTGCTTCACAGTACTCGAATCAGAGTGTTTATGTGAAGAGACGAGAAGGAAATGGACTGAAGAAACAGAAATAGCACATTCTTATCTGCAAACTCATCTACAATAGTGACTCATTTAAAATTTTAACAGTGAAACAATGGCCTCTGCTCATCTGGTCATCAAATTTAGCGATTGATTTCTGGATTAAAGTGAAATAAGTGCAGACCCAAACTAAAGACACAGTTTTGGAGACCAATGTAAAATCTGGAGTCACTCCTGATTTCTGTACACACACAGTTAACTTTAAATATGATTGTCAATCCCAAAACTTTGCATGCAGAAAATCTTATATCACAATATTGGTCTTTTTATCTAATGATGGTGACATATCGATCACAATGCTTTAAATAAGGTTTGCAGGGAATGCAGCCTCTGAATTGGGACGCAGTGTTTATGTGCAAGGGACGGTTGCTGAACATTTCATTCAGTTCACTACCAACACTGGGAGTTTGAGGGGGTTTATCCATCCTGTACCTTTGCATATATGTGGTTTTAGGAAAGCATGACTTAAATCAGAAAGAAAAACTAAAGCGGTATTCGTTCCTTTTTTGGTGCTTGTTTTTAAAGTCTCATTAAATAAGGAATAAGGAAATATCAGTGGTTAGGAGCCACGGGGAATCCCTCCATGCCCACACACTTCTGTCTTGCATAATCTAGTCTGGTTGCATTGTTTGTCGGGTAGCCTGAAACATGCTTTAAGTGTTTACCTGAGTCAAATTATTATTCAATATGACTAATAATCTTTAAAAACTGTGTGGTACCTTCAAAACATATTGGTTGATTACGACCCATAATCCCATGACTTTCCTTTGTGTTTTTTTAATTTATGATAACATAATTATTATATTGCAATGGACAGACATTAACTTGCTGCAAAATAATTTCCTTATTTAAGACGTCATGCAATAAGATATGTAAGTACTGAAAGGTCTGGACTCTATCGCAGCTTTCATTGGCCGTCGGACTGACATAAAGCAACCAATTACTGTAAGCTTTGTTTCTGCATCACGCTAGGGGAGTGAAAAGGTGAAGTTTATGTCCCTACAATAACAGACCAATTCAATGAGGAATGTCATGCATGTTTACTGCAACAATGGTGCCGCCAAATTCACATATGAAAATCCAGCGTTTAGTTGATCCTGATAAGCGCTCATTGTCACAGTTGTAAACAGAACAGCTTTTTTCCATGAGGGGGTTTGGCATCACACCGGTTTTGTTTCCAGGCGGACATTTAAAGAACATGACACACACGTCTCCTGGGTTTTAGGGGTATGGTCCTGGTCAAGACAATCTCCTGAACTCCAAACTGAATGTCAGAATGGGAAAGAAAGGTGATTTTAAGCAGTTTTGAGCGTGCCATGGTTGTTGGTTAGTTGGCTGGTCTGCTCAGTTACTGGAATTTTCACACAAAACCATTTCTAGGGTTTACAAAGAATGGTGTGAAAAGGGAAAAACATCCAGTATGTGGCAGTCCTGTGAGCGAAAATGCCTTGTTGATGCTAGAGGTCAGAGGAGAATGGGCCGACTGATTCAAGCTGAAAGAAGTGCAACTTTGACTGAAATAACCACTCGTTACAACCGAGGTATGCAGAAAAGCCACCAATCCACTCTGGACCCCCGCCGATGAACTCTTTAGTTCCCCATACCCCCCTCCCTTGTGTGTTACTGTTGAGTCACCCTTATCCCGTTATTATGTACTCTTGTCCGCCATTGTTAGTAGTTATGTTTTGTTGGTTTGTTTCTGAGTCACGGTCTGTTATGTCTCATGTGGAGCGTCTGGTAGCCGCTCCTTAAGAGGGGGGTTATGTCAGGATTTGTCATGTTGTGTGTGCAAACACATGGCCTGTGGTTTCGGCATGTGTTTGCGTTGTCTTGTGTCATTTACCACACCCCCTTGTTCCCCTCCTTAGTCTTGATTATACATCTGTGTCACCTGTGCCCTTGTAATGATGTCCCTTATTTAAGGTCCTTGTGTTTGTAACTCGGTACTTGTTCGTTTGTTATCCTGTTATCCTGTCCTGTGAGCTGTTTATTCCTATGATGAGTTTGTATCCTGCCTGTTAGTTCTAGTCTCATGTTATTGTCAAGTTTATTAGTCTAGTCTTGTCGACATTCATTTGCCCTCTCGTGGGTCTTTGTTTTCTGTCTGTTTAATAAATAGGTGTTTTATTTATTACTGCCTGCGGTTGGGTTCGTATCTGTATATCATGACAATGGGCCAACATTTTTAATGAATGCTTTCATCACCTTGTCGAATCAATACCACGTAGAATTAAGGCAGTTCTGAAGGTGAAAGGAGGTCAAACACGGTATTAGTATAGTGTTCCTAATAATCCTTTAGGTGTGTATATATATGCATTACTAGTCTCAATCTCAGATGTATATGTAATTTTAGCATTCATTAGAATCAATGTTTCTTTTTTCGGAGCTGGGTTTTCCCTGTCTGTTTTTGCTGTTACACAAAGCTTTAAATGTTGCTTAACTGAACTCCAGCATTCGGTTCTTCTTTAGTGCTGTCAATAGTTTAAACTGTTGCATCCTGCACAAGCACAATGCTAATAAAGTACATCCAGATGACATTCAGGCATTTTTTACTACCTCCCCTTGCGGGAAACATGCACTTCCCTTTTTAGCCGTTGCCAGTTAAAGCGGAGTTTACTTTCTCAGAAATGGAAGTTAATCCTGTTGAGAATCAGAGCATAATGAAAGTGAAACAAACAACGCTGTGTGTGTGAGAGATAAAGCGTTCTGTGCACGGACCCCTCAAAAAAGCTTCTGAAGAGTATAAACTAGTTTTCACTCATTTCTTTTATCAAAATCATGACATTTTACATCAATAAATGAAACTATAAAAAATATGTAAGTATAAAAAAATAACTCATTCTCTCTATACATATATAAACAAAATACACGTGCAACTGTTGTCACAGAAAGTTTGATGGACTTACAGAGAAGTTGTTTTTGCACAATCAGCTTTTGATCTGTCAGATAAAATGGTAGTTATGGTTATTTGGTAACTATATTTTGTTGAAAGCATAAATCAGATGTGCTTTTTCCTGTAACGGTTTAGCCACATGTATTAATACCATATGTATTAATGCCAATGACAAGAGGCAGAAATACACTGGGGAAAAAAAGGTAAAATACAAATTAAGTGGTTTTATTCAATTAAAAAACTGTATTTAAAATCCCTGAATCAACCGAAGATTAATTTCACAAGTTAAGATTAGTAGGTTACCACCTTTTACAGTCTAACATTTTATTATCATGATCTCATTTCTCTTTTCTTGGACTTGGTCTTACACAACAAAAAAGTTTGATCTCCAGCCAAAGTCTGAGGGGGAAGATTCCAGAAAAGCAACGGGCGGATCCATTGACCCGGGTCAATGCTTAAACATGAAATTGCAGGATCACTGTCAATGCAAATATGAAATGTATCCCATTTCCTCATGAACCAGACTCTCCGGTCTCTGTTTGAGTTGCAACACTGTCCTGACGGTTCTCTCCAGGGATGGACACTGTCCTGGACGGGTTGTCACTAAAACCCTGCACATCTGTCGCTCATTCAAAAACACCTCGAGAGTTTCATCCAAGTCCTTATTTCCCTCCTGGTATCCGTCCAGGATGAGCAAGCAATCTTCCGGCCCGAGAAGCGTCTCTCTGAGGTCAGACAGCAGTGGTTTTTGGTGATGAACTCTGGACTTTAGCAGCTGGAAAAGGTCTCCTTGCGCTCCGCTACAGTCCACCAGCAGTACCAGATGGAGCTGGGGTGCGTTGAAGGAGTTCCCAGCCCAGCAGGATGACAGGATTTGGGCTACTGTGGTTTTCCCGCTGCCTGGTTCTCCTAACAGAAGGATAACCTGCCTCGTGTCGGGAATGATGGAGCTGATGTTTAGCAATTGGTCATCTCTGGAATTGACAGGAAGTGATGACATGGGTTAACATGAAAATCAATGCGTAATGTGTGTGTGTAGTGGTAATCTGTCAATCAGCCAGTGCTGTGTTTTTCAGGAGATCACTGGAAACAGACCCTTTTTGGTAACACTTTACTTGTAGGGGTGTGCATAAGACTGGCATGACTCCTTCATAACCATGTCATGAATATGAAAAATGGTTTATGCATGTTTATGACAACTGTCATTAAGTGTCATTCACTCAATTATGACATTTTGACTTTTTGAAGTTAAAATTAAGTTAAATTAAGTTAACCTGTCCCCCAGAGTTAAACAGTTGACCAGTTGTACCTGGTCTCATTGACTTCCATAGTAGGAAAAAAAAAATATACTATGGAAGTCAATGAGACCAGAAACTGTCTGGTTACTGATATTCTTCTAAAAATCAGAAAATCGGCTGAATACATTCAAAAACGGTAAAACTCGACTGTTTAACTCTGAGTGAGTTGTAAAATGAGCCCATTTCCAAAAAAAGTGGAGTATCCCTTTAAAGACAGTTGTCATAAACATGCATAAAACTTCCTTCATATTCATAACATGTTGTCATGTCATGATTATGAAGGTGTCATGTTAGTCTTATGCACACCCCTTCAAGTAAAGTGTTACCTACTTTTTTTCTTCAACACAAAACAATCAAAATCAACACAATTACTTGACCCTCACCAACCATTAAAGGGCAAGTTCACCCCAAAATCACAATTCTAGTAGTTACTCATGTTGTTCCAACCCTGTAAGAATTTCGTTCATCTTCAGAACACAAATTAAGATATTTTTGATTAAATCTGAGAGCTGGATCACTCCTCAATAGGCTTCAATGGGATTGAAACCAAACAGAAAAGTTATTAAAGACATCGTTAAAATAGTCCGAGTGACTACAAGTTTATCAAGCGACGGGAATATTTTTTGTGCGACAAAAAACAAACAAACAAAATAACGACTTTATTCAACTAATAATTTTCTTCTCTATGGGCCTTGAGTGAGTTCTTGTAGTGTAGTGATCTCTTAGTGTTTGTGTGTGTGTGATGGGTAGGTTTAGGTTAGGGTTAGGGTTAGGAGGGAGACAATATACAGTTTGGACAGCATAAAAACCATTACGTCAATGGAGATTCCCAAAGATAGCGATCTAGATATGAGTGGGTGTGTGTGTGTATTGTCCTTAAAAATAGTATTGCCGATTTTTCTAAGGAAATTTTCTTTTATGCTGTGAAACACGTTAAACACGTGAGTAATGCTTTAGCTGTTTAAGCGGTTCAAATTTAGATTTCCCCAATCACTCACTCACTCACTTGCTGTAAAGTGCAAATGACTCAAGTCTCTTTTCCACGTCCGCATCTGTTTCGATCTGTGAATACTGTTGTGTTTGTACGTGCCTCAAAGACAGAGGGTTTTCTGCAGGTTCTGCACAAATCAAAGACAAACAGAGTCACAAGAGCTTTACTTTCCTGACTAATGCTCACATCAGCTGAATTTACGATCACATGAAGCCTCCAGATGTGCTTCACAATCTGATGTAGACACTTTTATGAGCTATTTACAGTAGCAAACCAGACAGATGACAGAAGGAAACAGTGTGCTGGAGCAGTCGGGGGTAAAAGGCTCAAGGGTGATAGTCACATAAAACATAATTTCCAGTTTCTACAGAACTGAACATGCATCAGCTGTTTAACCATTAACTCCTAACCATAATAAATTCATAAACAACAAGGTTTACCTTCTGAGGTTATGTGACATGTTTGTGGTCTGTTCTCATTCACTGTCAGTAAAGCTGGGAATGAAAGAGACATTCATGCATAAGAAAAACACTGTTCAATAACACAAACAAAGAGTTTATTGTGTTGAGGTACAATAAAAATAAATGACTTCTGGAGGTTTAAAACATACAGCAAAAATGGTAACACTTTACAACAAGGTTCATTAGTTAACATGTACTTAGAATGAACAATACTTCTTCAGCATTTATTAATTTTAGTTAATATTAATTCCAACATTCACTAATATGTTATTAAAATCAAAGGCTGTATTAGTTAACATTAGTTAATGCACTGTGAACCAACATGAACGCATAATGAACAGCTGTATTTGTACTAACTAACATTAACAAAGATGAATAAACACTAACTAATGCAATGCTATCATTAGTTCATGTTAGTTAATGCATTTACTAATGTTAACTAATGAACCTTATTGTAAAGTGTTACTGCAAAAATATATATTTAAAATGTATGCTAAATCTAAATAGTTATATATGTTGTTATATGCAGGTGAATGAAATTGAAAATGTATTAAGTTTAAACCTTAAAATGTCAAAATATATTACAAAATTCAAGGAGCTTGGGTAAATGTTAAATGTATTTTTAAAAAATATATTTTGGACAATATAAATATATTTTGATTAAAAATAGAAAATAAGGCATGAGTATATAAATATACATTTATGTAAATAGGTAATATATTTATATTTTTTAAGTCATGTTGAAATGTTACATTTGTTATCTATAAAATACTTATGTGCCTCAGAGATGGAGGGTTATATATATATAAGCCTATATGTGAGTCTGTATATATATATATATATATATATATATATATATATATATACACACACACTCTAAAAATGCTGGGTGGTTTTAACCCAAATTTGTGTGGACAAACCCAAACTAGGTTAAAAATGTAATTTAAAATGTTAACCCAGTTTCTGGGTTTGTCAATATTTGATCCAAATGTGGGTTGAAATAACCCAGCATTTTTAGAGTATATAGTCAAGTTGATATATTTGATATATTTCTAATATTTATATATATTGAAATGTACTTTTATATATTAATATATTATTGATAAAATTTAAAACATATAAGTATGATTTATATAATTTAAAATTTTAAAATTTTTATAAAATATAATAATAATAAAAAAATTAATATAAAATATATTATTTAGTTATATATAAAAAATGTATAATATATGTCATATTTTAAAATGTACTTTAGATCAACTTTATTTACTTTATATACAATATACTTAAGATAGACAAATATATAGATGTATCATTATATGTATTATGTATTACATGCTCTCAACGTCCACCGGAAATATCTTGTTTTGTTTTTACAGTATGCTTTTACGGTCACGTTTTAGTGACGTTCATATCATAAGCAAAATGAATTACTGTGCGGGAAACGAATGATGTAAATGTGAGAAACTCACAGTCCGTGTTGGCAGAGGACGAGTGCGGGAACAGTAAAGCACATTTAGATGATTCATTTCGTCTGTTTTTCTGACCTGGGAATAGATAGAGAAACATGTCACGTAACATTTTATCATTATTTATTGGAATTCACCCATGGCTGCACAATAAAAGAGGATATGAAATAACATTTTTGCATAGCTATGATTTTATTTCTTAAAGCTGTTGACAGACACACTTCTTCTGTTCAGCATTCAGCTCATAAAAATCATAATCATGAAATGGACAAATATTTTGCAGTGTCAGGATTAGGCTACAACGGGAAAATATGTTTTGTCAGGAAACCTAAAGAATGTTTAAACCTCAGAGTAATAACAGCATATGTTCAGTACATTTTTTTAAAGATAGTTGAGCAACCGGTAGGCGAAGTGTCTCCGCACGTGAGTGACGGATGTGGGATTCACCTGTGAAAATAACTGAATGTATTTCCTGCAAATACTGAAGATTAGCAAACTGAGGACTCTCTGTTTACACGTCACATGATGCTAACTCACAAAACCGCTAAGTAAGCGAAGCTATAAACAATAACTGTAACAGAGAGCAACAATAACTGGTTTAAAAATAGAGTCTGTTACAGTACATTGATGTCACAGCAATTAAGTGCGTGATGTCCAAGAAGTACAGTAAGCACACTATATATGCCAGAAATACTACGAGAACTATATAAGTATGTTTTATGAACATAACCCAAAGTCATGACTGATAATATTAATTTGGCAAGGTCAGTAACAGCTGAGGTTAGTTCAGGGTAATTTACTGGGTCATTCCTGTTTCTGCATGTTTTAGTTTCATAATGTTTAGAACTGTGCATGTACAAAATGTAATTCAAAAGCGTCTAGTAGTAACACACAAACTTGAATGACTAATGAGTTTTTCACCAGTAAGCTTATAAACCTGAGTAGCAAAGCAGGGGATTCCTTCTGTAAGGTATTTAATATCATATGAGGTTGACTCACATGATAAACAAACTATAAATCAATCAAGCAAATCCACACCGCCTCCACCTAAAACTTCTCCATATCTGATCGAGACGTCGACATGTGCCAACTGACGCGCTTTAATGGACCGTGATCAGTGATCAGAATCAGTGGTTTGACAGATTAAAGTGGTATTCACCTGGTACTCTTACAATAATACTGTGGTAAATACCCAAACATCATGGTATTACTATGGTATAAGTCAAAGACTAGCTATATAATGATTTTTTTCAATTATTATCAAAGTACCGTTGCTCCTCCTGCGCAGAATGACGTAGATGAAGGTTACGGCTAACAGCACGACGACCACGGCTCCGATCCACGCGTACTGAGCTGAACATTCATGACGGACTTCATCTGTGGAAACCAGAAACACTGCGGTTAACACTCAATATCTGTCTCTCAGAAGAACATCATGATGGATGAAACTGACAGAAATTAATCATCAAAGTGTTATCAAGAAGTGTTTTAAATATATATACTGTATTTTCCGCACTATAAGGCGCACTTAAAAGTCTTTAATTTTTTTTAAAAACGACAGTGCGCCTTATAATCCGGTGCGTCTTATAAATGGATCAATTGGTTAATGGAATCGCACTTTTAGTCTTCCCATTTTCTTGCTAAAGAAAACACAGTTTTACTCAAATTCATCAAAATGGATTTATAGCGTTTTGGAACCAAACTCTTCATATGTAGCATAGGCTTCTTTACTCAACTCCAAAGGACATTTTATGCTAAAAAAGGTTCAATAATGACATGAAAGAACACTTTTGGCACAAAGGTTCTTTAAAGGCTATTATTCATTCTTATATTACATTATTCTGCACCATTTTGTAGTTGTAATTAAATTATTGTTTATTAAACTGTTGTAGTAAGTTAATGTCACATTTTAATCATGCTGATTTTGGAGGATAAAAACTGAAATGGCACTCTTCGTATGATATTGATTAATTACATTTTTAACCCCCATATCTTGAATTTTGTGATCATTCACGCTCATTGCATTTTAGGGGTTCCAAATACGTAGCGCTTTAGAACCTTTTAAGGTCCTACATAGCACCTTTTCTTCTAAGAGTGCAGTATCTTATGCGCCTTATAATTCGGTGCGCCCTATATATGAAAAATGTTCTAAAAATAGGTCATTCATTGAAGGTGCGCCTTATAATCCGGTGCGCCTTATAGTGCGGAAAATACATACACAGTACACACACACGCACAAGCGTCAATATTTCGCATTCGACTTTATTTTCATATTTTCATTTTTCATTTTTATTTCAGTTACATTTTTAGACTTTTTCTTTGGTTTTTGTCAATTTCATTTTCTTTTCATTACTTGATTTTAGTTATTTTAGTACTTCAACTTGTACTAACACAAAAAATGTTGCCTTATAAACTATTTTAACAAGTTTACGTTTGTTTTATTTCTACATAATGAAGATAGTTTTATATATAAGCTATATTACAACAGCTTTGAACCAGTGTTGTTTCAATGTATTTGAAATACTATTGAATCATGTGTTATTTTTATTTTTATTTATTTATAAATATTTTATTTTTACTATATTTCAATCATTATTTTAGTTAAAGTTTGAGTTATTTTGTTGTGTTTTAAAAAAATACTTCTATATAATTTAAGTTTATTTTTTGTTATTATAGTTGTCAATACTACACTGGAAACTAGCTGACATAAAATAAGTTGAACTTTTTTATTTCAGTTTATGCTCATTTCAAGTAATGAAATAAATTCATTTTTTTATGGTTTTACTTTTAATTAATGATAATAACCCTGTTTCGATTTGGTTCATATAATCAGAGCCATACATTTCTGCCAATAAACAAAAATTAAATTAAAGCTAATCGTAGTCAACACTTCTACTGAATATGATCACACACTGAATGCAAAAGATGTGGTGTAATGTGCAACTTTGTTACATAACAGAAGATATTTCCTTTCAGACTTTGAAAGATGAACACTTGCTTTAGGGTGAAACTTCATATTCTAACCGTTTTCACAATGAGACTCTCGTGTCTGCTGGAAAAACACGGTAACAAAGGCTCTCCTCCATATTTATCGGAAACTGTGTGTTTTTCATGTGCGTGTTTGTCTTCCTCCGCCCCCTCGTCGCAGAAACACATCAATGAAAATCTGCCTCACACAATCCATAAGCGATGGAAAACACAGCAACTTTCACATCTGTAGGTTGATGCTGTTTTTCACATTTTCATTTTATAAAGATCAGTTCTTTCTCAGAAGTGCTCATGATGTCAAGCGTTTGTTTCCCATCGGACTGATACATCGCAAAAACTGATTTTCCTACTTAGTGTTTTTGTCTGTTTTCCATTGCAAATATTTAAACATTCTTAAACCAACATACATTTACAGGAGAAACAAAAAGATTTCAAAAATAGAATAAAAATAGATACAAATTAAGTTAATGTTAATGCTTGAAACAAAAATAAATGGCTGCCAATCGGGTCAGAAAATAAACTAAATTCAAAGTGAAAGCTTGATTTTTCTCAGACCCCATTTTCAGATATTTGTTCTTGTTTAAAGCATAAACACAAGCTCTTTAAAGCATTGTGGATTCTGATTGGCTGCTAATGTTTATGTGGCTCATCAGCTGGAAAATAAATCATTGGCTTCATCCGAAATCGCATACTTCCCTACTATATATAGGCGAAAAACAGTGAGTGACAAAAAAGTGTCAGAATTCACAGTACTCATAAAAGATTTGGCAAAACGTATACGGATGATCTACTACTTCTGGTAAGTTTCTGAAGTGTGCCTAAAATGAACACTTTACTGTCCCATGAAGCCGCGAGAGAGGATTTATGAAGCGACACTAATGACACTGGTAGGTCACATGACACAAACAACATGGCGAATGTAATTCGTCCAAATTTCATCAATATCACCCATATTCATTCTATATAGAACATACTTTTTAAACGGTCATAATGTAAATTTACAATAACACAAAGTAAAAACAGATGACTAAACGCCTGTGAAGAGACGACTCAACGGCAGCGATGTATTATGCCCTAAATTAATACATGATTACAGTAACTAACTGTATTTTTTTCAATCTACATTTCTGTAATGTACTTTCTGTAAGGCTACTTTGAAACAATATGTATTGTGAAAAAAGCGCTATACAAATAAAATTGAATTGAATTAAATTCAAATGTAGTACCTACTCAGACAGTATGGGATTTCAGACACAGCGTATATAATTATCGTTTAATATTTATTTATTTATTTATTTTTTATTATTATTTATTTATTTCAGCAACATTTCATTTTTTTTAATAAACAAAATCAACATACAAAATCAGACACATACCAGTAGTAAAAACAGTAATAATAACATTTACATAGAATCACTCGGTGTAATATTTTTTTATCGGGCCTTATAGTAGGCTAGTGAACCCACCTGGGATGCTGAAGGAGGCCGTCTGCTGGACCTTGCCGCTCCTGAGGAAAGAGCAGGTGTAGTTGTTCACGAGATCTCGTCTCACCGTCAGCGTGCTGAACACTTTGACCAGATCCTCGTCTGTATGGAGCGTTGAGGTGTTGGACGTCTCAGTCAGGTTTGTGTTCTGACCGTCGCTCCAGAAAACCTGAGGTGACGGGAATCCCTGAGACTCACAGGAGAGCTCTACTTCATCCCGACCCGTTTTCCTCACGCTTTTCTTTATGGGAGTATAAGGAGCTGAAAAACGTAAATGTAATACGTAAGTTATATGGAAGACAATCTGGTGCAAGTTAAAGAGAAACACATGAAAACGTGTTCAGGATTGTGGATAAGTTTGGAACACTACACTAGGTCTATTTTTGTAGTATGTATATTCAGATATAGTGTTGCAAATGTACTGTATTGAACTCAACCAAAAAAAATTCTACATTTGCCAAAATTTGCAGCATATATATAAATGAATGCAGCATAAGTATATGAAACCGAAAACTGTCCTATTTAATATGTGGATAAAAAAAATGTACTTTAGAATTCAATACCACACATACTGTAGCTAGTGTATCGTCAGTAGAAAAGTCCTATTAAGTGTCCCATAATGCATTGTAGCAGTTAATTAAATTGCAAATCAATCACCTGACACCTTAAAGGGATACTCCACTTTTTTGGAAATAGGCTCATTTTACCACTCCCCCAGAGTTAAACAGTTGGGTTTTACCGTTTTCGAATGTATTCAGCCGTTTTTTTTTTTTTTGTTGTTTTTTTTTTTGATATTTAGAAGAATATCAGTAACCAGACAGTTTCTGGTCTCATTAACTTGCATACTATATATATTTTTTCCTACTATGGAAGTCTATGAGACCAGACACTATCTGGTTACTGATATTCTTCTAAATATCAGAAAATTGGCCGAATACATTCGAAAACGGTAAAACTCAAAAGTTTAACTCTGGAGAAGTGGTAAAAAAAATTTTTTCCAAAAACAGGGGAGTATCCCTTTAATGTTGTCAGCAATCAAATGTGACTTTTATGAAGTTGTTTGTTAATAAAGCACCTGTAACATTGAGCGTGACTTGCTTGTAGTCTCCCTCATCTCCCTCTTTTACGATACACCGGTATGTTCCCGAATCTTTTATCTGGAGCTTTTCCAAGTGTAAAACCGCTCGGTTTTCCTTCAGCTGTTCTTGGATGAGCTGCGCCCGCTTTTTGAACGCATCATTGGTGTAAATTTGGTTTTCTCTGCCTTTCTCGAGCCGATACACGTCCACGTCTGGCTTCGGGTTGATGCGGCTCCATATGACGGTGAGGTCTGAGGGTTGTTTAACCGTGGAGAACACACACACCAGCTCGACGTCCCCGTGCAGCTCTGCCTCGTAAGAGCTCTTCTGTACATTCACAGTAAACAGGCCTAGAGGAAGGCAGGAGGAAAACATTTTTTTTATTAAAAGGGGATATATTATGCCCTTTTTCGAAGTCTTGATTTTATTTCTGGGCTCTACTAGAATGTTTTCATGCGTGTATGTTCAAAAATACACATTATGTATCCCATAATCACCATAGTGTGCCAAAGTGATGACGTCACTTTGTAGGACAACTCGAAGGCTAGTGGCGCATGGGTCGATCAAAAAGTAATGCATTTTCCCCATAGACTTTTGGAAAATCGCAAAAAATAAGATCTGTGTTCAACAAAGAGTTGTGACCCTTACACATCTATCAAGATAATCTTTACAAGTTAATCCAAAATTTATACATTTTAAAGCCTATATAAAGTTTAAAATAACACAAGCAGACACAATAAAGTTTAAAAAATCACAAGCAGGTTATAACTGGTGTGTTTTATGTCATAGATCAAAACGTGAAAATAATTAGAGGCTTTGTTAACCACAGACCTTATTTCAGGCGATTTAGCAAAAGCCCATTCAAAAAACCCTTAGACTTATGGGCGAGGGAACCGGGAATACAACCGTCATTCGTCACTCTATTACTGCAGCTCCTCTTTTCCCAGTCTGCCAGTAATGTTCTGTTTAGTTCCTGTCTCTATGAAGCCCCTCCTTCTGAACACACTGTGCTCTGATTGGTCGGCTGGAGCAGTGTGTTGTGATTGGTCGAGCGCTTTGAGTGTGTTTGGGAAATGTCCCGCCCCTTACCATAACAGCCGGTTTAACACACTACTAACTGACTCAACCAGGCCCCGCCCCTTTTTTCTGCGTATTAATTATTCAAATGAGGAATATTGTGACGTGTTCGTTGCCGAAGGAAACTCAAGACTACAATATTTAGGGAGTTCAGAGTTCACACTGACACTGATGTAGAGAAGAAGTCTTTGTAACCTTGCAGAGCTTTTTCGTGCTCAAACAGCAAAATTACACTGAAGACATTGTAAAAAGCATATTAGGAGCTATTATATTAGACAACTTCATCAGACCTGGAAGTGAAATGCTCAAAGGCTCAGATGTTGCACTTACACAGCTCATGAGATGTAGTGCAGTTCTCAGTTGCGTTTTATCAACTTTATTTTAAATGAGTTAGCCTACTATCGTCATCATCAGTAAGATTATAATAATGAAGCCAGCAGCTCAGGTCATTTGATAAGATCTATCCTGACAAATCTAAGCAGTTTGTCACTCTTCTGTAAAGCTTTTCAGTTGAAACCTTAATTTGCTACATTCATTTCTGGGAGAAACCACATAGTTTCTCGTATTAGCAGTTTCTAGAGTCATCGTTTATCATTTAAAGCTGAAAGATATGTGCGATGCTCATACCTGAAACTGAGACGGCAGGCCATAGCAGAGCCTGGAATATGAGCACCAGCGTTCCTCTCATTGATTCCTGCAGGCAAAGACAACACATCAGTCTGATATCACACACAATCCTGATCTGAAGCCTGTTAAGAAGAGTTTGTGCGTGTGACTATGAGCAGAACTGGTCACTGATGTCACGACCCACAATGATTCAGCAGCGATTCACTTCTTGATTTAAAAACAGCACTGACTGAACCATGGAGTCTGCATTAATAACAGTTACAAAGCAGTTTTGTTTTTGTTGATGATTTGTCATGTGACCTGATGTGAGTCAGATCAGTGGCTCGACCGTGTGACTGGATGATTCAGCACATTAACTGATTCACATGTGGGACAAAACCTAGAGCCCCAGGTAGATTATCTTAGAAATAATGTGACCGTTCTTCCTCGGAAAGGATGATCTCTTTCAAAACAAAGCTTATCAGTAATTCTTACACACATTACTCAATTTCTGTAACAGCTTTCATGGTGATACTTTACAATAAGGGTTGATTAGTTAACATTAGTTAATGCATTTACTAACAATGAGCAATACATTTGTTAGAGTATTTATGAATCTTTGTTAATGTTAGTTAATAAAAATACGCCTGTTCATTGCTTATGTTACTGTAGTTCACAGTGCATTAACAGAAAATGTCCAAGTGTTCATAATGTAGTTCAGATAGACTGATATATGACACACATATACACTTATATCATATTTACCTGTGTTACTTGTCGTTTCTTTTGTTATTGTTTGTAAAATTCATTCGCAATTAATGCATAAAAATTGTTACTTCCTACACCATTTTGTTATTAACCTCATTAGATGACCTGACCAGTGACTTGAGTCAACTCTATACGTTTCTGAGTAGTTCGCAAAAAGTACCTTCAGGAAAGCAAGTGTGGATTATAAATAGACTTATCACCTCTACATTCACAGTCATAGTAAGACTGAGAGAAATGGTGATGTTATCAAACTCTTCATTCTGATGCTGGTGATCATTTGCTGTTTGATTGTGAACATAAGTTGAATTGTTGGACATTTGTTGAACATCTAATTTGGATTCCCCAGGTTACTATAGTTTACATCACTGGGAAAAACTTGTTAGATAGTGAGTAAAACAACAAGAACAACAACACCCACACTGATAAACTCACTCAAAGTTAAAAACAGTGAGAATATGAGTAACGCTTGGGCAACCCAAGGTGAATTGGCTGGCAAACCAACTTTACTTACTCTAGTAAATCCCCTTTTTAATTTTTGGAGTTTCAACCAACAACCTTTGGGAAACCAATTTCCTAATCTGCCACAAACATTTTCTATCCAATTAAAAAGATGGGTTTTCTAAAGATAATCTACTTTTTAGCCTGAATGAGGAAATTCATACTTTGTAGAGAAATGCTTAACTCACAGAAGTGTAAACTACCCAGATAGCAAACTGACATTGAATCAACGTGGAAACATGACATCGAAACAATGTTGATCTGACATTGTTTTGCTCATGGAATTAATGTTAAACCAAAGTCAGACGCATCATTCTTCAAAACTAACAGAAAAATCAACTTGAAATCAACGTGGTTTCAACGTTAGGAAAGCAAACCAATTTTTGATTTTTATTTAGCTTTGAAGAATGCCGCATCTGTCGTTGGTTCAACGTTAATTCGATGAGCAAAACAATGCCAAATCAACGTTGTTTCGATGTCATGTCAGACGTCATTTCCACGTTGATTCAATGTCAGTTTGCTGTCTGGGTACCCAGCTAAGATCACTCTTTAGGAATACTAGGAGTAATTTTAAGATCATAGTGAAATCTTAGTAGAATATGCCACTGTTTTTTTTTTTTTTTTTTACAAAAAAACTCACATAAAACATAATTTAAATTTTTTAAACATAAGGTACTGCAAAGAATACCATGTCAAAAACATGGGCCTGGTTTCATAGACAGGGCTTGGATTAAACCAGGATTAGGTGTTAAGGCCAATTTATACTTCTGTACGCCATAGCCGACACCGCCGTGGGCATTTATACTTTTGCGTTCGGTTCGGGTTGCTCTGTAATTACGGCACCGAAACACTAGTTGACGGTAGGGTTTCGATGTTCCACTCTGTCGAGTTTCGCTGATACAAACAATGGTGGCTGAAACTGAGTGGATTTATGTGAGTTGGAGCTGATCGATGTTGAAAAACAGTTACTTTTAATGAAATTACGAAAACTAAAATGCAGAAACGAGAGTAGGCTTCGGGGTAGATGATATGTACGACCCATAAACCTGTTGAGGCAAAAAGTTGGAGAATTTTCTGTGGTTGTCCGGCCCCTTGATAGACATGGACGTGGAAATGCATTTCAGATATTGTCGGCCGATAGGTTCATCGTGTGCAGCCATTTATTGTACATCAGTGTACTTCTGATTTTCAAAATGGTGGCCTAGGAGGAAACGAGATGCTACACATCCGACCAATCACAGATCTTTAAGTTACATTTTTGGGTGAGGTGCGTGTCAGGGTACGGCATTTGGCTTAAGTTTAAATCAGACATTTATGTAGCTTTTATAAAAGTGCTTTAGAAAAAAAACATTAGTGTGCATCTGGAGACAAAACAATGGCAGTGACTTATTTAAAGACATATTAGTGCAAGTTGCTTTCAGTTAAAACAGCTCAAACATGCATTTTAGTCTGAGACTAGCTTAAGCTTTGTCTGTGAAACCGGGCGATGGTTTTTCCATGGCACATTTGTAAATAATTAAAAATGAATGAATTAATTAATAAAATTGGGAAATTAATAAATATAAGTTTAACAAAACATTACTACTATGGTAGCACATCTACTATAAGGGTACTTTTTAGGTGGTCTCTAGCTTTATGAGACTATGGAAAAAGCTCAGGCTTAAACATGTTCAGTCCTGTGGCTAAAATAACAATGTAGAAGCAAGACATTCTTCACAGTGCTGGATCCATTTAACCCTTTTTAAAGACCATAGGCTCTACTGCATATCATTGTACCGAGATTACAGGGGAGGATTTCCATCTGTATGTCATGACAGGTGGCAGTTGCATAAACAGTCAAGACTGTCTTGAGAATCATTCCGACCAACAAGCAGTTAGAACGACTTTAGGTTATGATTTGTCTTAAAAAATGATGAAGATTAGTCCAAGTGACTAATGCAACTGCCCTTGATGTAATTAATTATTAAACATTCTAGCCTATACTACCACTATGACAATTCCATGACACTTTTCTTTGTGCACAAAACTCGCCTTTTAAGTGCATCATACTGCAGAAATAGTTTGCAGCAAAACCACTTTACACAACAGGATGTTAAATTGGGTTGTTATTACACACTGTAACCAACAGCTTAAAATGTATGACTTAAAATGACAAATTAAATATCAAATAGCCCAGTAAAAAAAAAAAAAAACTCCAAATCATGATAATTTTTTTTACACTATGTTCATTAGTAGACATCAGATTATTGATTTATGTATTTACGAAATTGTTTGCTTACTTACTTAATGATGAATGTCTCGCATGAGCAGAAGCCTGTGTAGCTCAGTGTTTGTGTTTCTGCGGGTTTGTAGAGAGGATCTGCTGTAGAAGCCTTTTATACTGTCTATGGTAAAGGCTTTTTAAACGCGCCATCGGCTCCTCCCACTGCCCATTGGCCAAGTTTCAAAGAAACTTGTGTCTCGTAGAAAAACATCATCATGAGTTCAGTTTGGCTTCTCTTCAGTCTTCATTCACGGATTCTGAGAACGCAATGACAGGACCGATAAATCATCGCGGAATCCGGTAAATCATCACTGGAATGAACATGTAGATTCGCTGACATCATAGTCTCGTTTCCTACGTGAAACAAATCAATAAAAAACGGAATACTGTTGCAAAGGAAGTGAGATAGATAGATAGATAGATAGATAGATAGATAGATAGATAGATAGATAGATAGATAGATAGATAGATAGATAGATAGATAGATAGATAGATAGATAGATAGATAGATAGATAGATAGATAGATAGATAGATAGATAGATAGATAGATAGAGGGGTGTTTCAGGAGTTGTCCATCAGTTTCATTTTGTCCTGCATGCAGAGACTTGAAATAAATTTTGTATCATTTTCCACGAATTCTCCTCATATTAAAAAAAAAATCTGGAAAGGCTTCACCTCGATAATGCCCTTGAAATTAAGATCTGCCATCATTTACTGACCGTAAATGTAATATTGCCTCTTCCTTCCTTCCTTTCTTTTCTGTGAAAGTAAATGAGGACTGAGTCTAAAAAAAAACTTCAAAATGACAAAAAAGACTTCCACTTACAATGAAAAAAACCTTCTAAAGCATTTATTAATTCTAAAAGCAGATAAAGCATCTGTTAATTTCAACATTTACTAACACATTACACACAAGTTAATATTGAATGGACCTTTGCTTAAATGAAACAATAAACAGTTACACTTTTATTATCTAACAAAGATTAAAGATTACTGCTCATTGTTAGGTGGTGTAAGTTGACACATTAACTAACCGCAAGTATATAGTATAGTAATGCATTATGTTTTAAACAAGTCAGACAAGAAGGTGAGTAAAATATATTTTGGTTGAATTATTCATTTAAAGTTTAATAATAAATATAAGAAAATATCTCATGACTTACATTACTGTAAAACTGCGTGTGTGTTTGACTTGGACAAAGCACCTTGTGACTCTAAAGAATATCGGGGGATTTTGTTAATAATTGCTCGAAGTGAAATTATAACAAACCATCTCATTTCATTAGCATAGGTTCTCACGTAATCCAGGGCATTCTGGATCTCCTTTAACTGGAATTTTTTTGGATGTGATCAACTTCCTGCCAGTAGCAGATCAATTGAATGGCATCATCACTGTATGATTTTGATTATTTGGGTTTTCCATCTTAATCCAGGGGACTCGTTCAGATCAGATTTACTTGTATGATGGAATCTCCACCAGGGAATCTTGCCACACTAATCTGAAGAATGTTCATTTTAATAATTGAATAGTCTTGGTCCTTTTCCTTCACGGAAAGACAGCTTATTTGATATTGAAGATTCCCATGCTGTGTTTTTTCTTTTCTTTTTTTTCGTTCAGGCTAGACCTGTTTGGTGGGCTCATGTTACTTACCTGTAGATTACTGTGTGACATGGGAAACAACCTTGGGATTTTAGCACACACGATTAGGACAAAACACAACAAAAACATGCACTGAGGTTCAGAAGTCAACACTGAGTTTAAACTAATATATAGTAGTGGCCAAAAGCAAAAGCTATGTCCGGCATAGGAAAATTGACATCTTGACGTCTGTTGACATTAGTGACAGATGACCTAAACGTAACGTGACATTAAAGGGATGGTTCACCCAAAAATGAAAATTATCCCATGATTAACTCACCCTCAAGTCATCCTAGATGTATATGACAATCAGAGTTATATAAAAAAGGTGCCCTGGGCTCTTCCAAGCTTTATAATAGCAGTGAATGTCCAAGTCCATAAAAGTGCATCCATCCATCATAAAAGCTCCATGAGATAATTAAAGCCTTCTGAAGTGAAGCAATGCATTTGTGTAAGAAAATATCCATATTTAAAACTTTATAAAGTAAAATAACTAGCTTCCGGCCAAATGAACAAACGTCTAACTTATGCGAGTAATGCGACGTTCTACTGATATTTATGCTATCCTATGACGAGCTATGCTACTTCCCACGTCACTGGTTGCTTAAGTTGTGCTTTAGGTGTAACTGCTATTTGGCCTAGAACTTTTTAACACATTTTACCTTATAATGTGTTAAATAAATATGAACTTTTTTTACACAAACTCATCGCTTCTCTTCAAAAGGCTTTTATTAACCCCCCGAGCCATGTGGAGCACTTTTATGATGAATGGATGTACTTTTATGATGGATAGATGCTTTTATGGTTTCATAACTGAAACAGCCATTCACTGCTATTATAAAGCTTGGAAGAGCCAGGACATTATTTTTATATAACTCTGATACCTAGGATGACTTGACGGTGAGTAAATCATGGGCTAATTTTTATTTTTGGGAGAACTATCCCTTTAACACCCGAGTGTTATGGTAAGGGAAAATGCTGAGTGGCTAGTAACCATTAGCCACAGAGGTTGGTGAGCAAAAAAAAAGTTAATTTCAAACCCTGCAGAGGACTATATCAGCTTTGCACTGTGGGTGAACGGATCTGCAGTCACTGTGGATGAAGCAGAGAATGACATAATTATAATAATTAATATAATCATTTGATTTCATTTGTCACATTTATATAGTGCTTCAACAAATGGAAGGGGAAATCTTCAACTCTTAACCACCAGTGTGCAGCACCACCGGGATAATGCGACAGCAGCCATATTGTGCCAGAACGCTCGCTACAAACCAGCTTATTGATGTAGAGGAGACACAGTGATGAAGCCACTCAGTATATGGGGATGATTAGAAGGCCATGATGGACAGAGACCAATGGGCAAATTTGGCCAGGATGTCAGGGTTAAACCCCAATTCTTTTTCTGAGGGATTTTTTTTTTGATGACCACAGAGAGTCAGCACCTAGCACTATACCAGATTTTTGCGGAGATTGAAACTAGGCATGACTGGTTAATCGATTGGGACTCTGAAGAATTATTTCCCTTTCTGTCCTTCACTGACTCATCAGTGTCGACATCATTGCTGGTCCTGTCCAGCATAAAACCTGTTACATTCAGACGTTCAGATTGTGCGTTTATCATCGCTGGATCTATCCTCTATAGAGACTGTATCATCGCCCTGTATAGACACTGTGTTATCATCATCAACCCCACCCATCATCCCTCTCCAACCTCAGTCAGTCCTTCACCTCAGCTGGTTCCCCCTTCACACTGTGTGGTGCAGCTGAGCCCCAGGTCTTATGATCACCAGCTTCACTGAAACAAGAGGATCCTGAAGGCTCCACCTTCAGCCACTGATCCCTTTGCACCACCTCGGACCGTCGACTCCTTCGGCTCCACCGAGCTCCACCCTCCCTTCGGCTCCACCGAGCTTCACCCTCCCTTCGGCTCCACCTTGGTCCTCTTTCGCACTGGCTCCACCTCAGTCCTCGGACACTCTGGTTCCTCCTCGGAGGCTTTTTTTTCGGTGCCGCTTCACCTTGGTCACCAGTGCCAGAGGTGCTACTTGGTCCCATCGGCTCCCCTAACAACTCCTCTGGGGATGTTATGTAACATACATTCAGTTATATTTGTCGTAGGGTATGTTTACACGACAACGATGCTTAAAGGGGGGGGGGGTTGATTGCGATTTCACTTTTTTCATTTTAAATAGTGTGTAATGTTGATGTTGGTGCATGAATAGTATCTACAAAGTTGCAGCGCTGAAAGTTCAATGTAAGCAGAGATATCGTCTTTTAAAAATCAGGAAGTATAATGCCCACAAAAACGACTCGATTGGGACTACAGCCGGGTTTTAGACGTCACTAACCCATACATTTACATCAACCCTCCCTCTGGAATATGCAAAAAAGGGCATGGCCATATTTCTGCGGCTCATCGAAAGTGTGTTGGTTTCACCAGCTGTCAGGTCTTCTGTGTTCGGGCGTCCCGTGGACGTTGTAGTTCATCAACAATGGATACAATTTATGTTTGATTATGTTCCTGAAAATGACATAGCTCTCTGTGTTGCGCATTTTACGGCAGACAGCTTCCAGAATCTCCACGAATTCAATGCCGGATTCAACAAGAAACTGTTACTAAAACATGAAGCAGTTCCAACTTTAAAGGCACTCTGTGGAACTTTTCAACCTTTATAATATATTACCAAAACCCATTGAGATGGTACATCGACTTACAATAGGTTGAATGACACGTCTACCGTCTCCAGAAGGTGTCTGTATCGCTTTTACTGGCACTTTGTAACTTTGGGTTTCGGGTAGGAACCCGAGCACAAAAAGAACTACAAAATTCGACCGCTTTACGGCATACGTCACTTCCCCCAACACCCACAACTTCCTCAGATCCTGACGTGAGTGCTCAACTCACGTTTGATTGCCAACTGTATGTTTTCGTCATGGCCGAACAACAGCTACAAGGAAGAAGGCAACGGTTTTATCAGAGGAATCTAAAAAAAGAAAAGGGCAGAGTGACAAATTAAAAGCCAGGACGAGGATTAACATTGGTCTAGCTTTCGCTTCGCTCGCTGGCGTGAGGTAAAAGAGGAAGGGTGCTCGACTGATGCTGACGCTTGCCTGCACACAAATGCCATTTCCAAGGTAACCCGGATAAATTCATATAAACAGTGTGGTATTTTCTGGTATTCTGACCACAGCCAATGGTGTTATGAGTGTAATAAAATGCCCACGGCTCAGTGTTCATTTCAACACAGCCCGCCTCAGTGCAGGGCTTGCACAAATAAAATCGACTCATGTCAAATGTAACGTTACATTAAATGTAGTGAACATGCCCACGACTCAGTATAGTACCCACAAACACTAACGTTACACACTACATGTCCCACGGTTTCTGTAAAAATAAACCAACATACATACAGTCAGCTTTTCAATGCAGTGAATGTGCCCGTTGTCCCGCACCCACATTCACTCACAGACATGATAAGCCCCACAGGACTCGCCTCACTTGCTCTCTCTCAGCCGACTGCTATAAGGAAATCGAGCACGGCAAGGCTGCCCGGCCCGCCTCAAACACTGCAAGCACACACAATCTAAAGACACGGGAGGATGACCGGTTGGCTGTTTGTTGACTTTTTGCGATAGTGCTGCGGAGCTTGTGGCCTCTAGGGATGCTAGACGTGAAAGTTACAGGTCGAGCGCCACTAGTGGCCAAAAGTTCCACAGTGTGGCTTTAAAACCAGAGGCAGCAGCTGTTGGGCCACAACCTGTAAGTAGGCTAAGACTTCATCCATTTTAAATATATTTGCATGTATAATTTCAGACCTAATGTTTTAGTTTTATCAATTCCCAGCGCTGGCTTTATAGCCACTTTGTTATGCTATTTCGTGTCTACGACAAACGCGTACAAACATTTTGGACCTGGATTTGTATATGTACTAAATTTGTAAATGTATTTTTCATGTATATATACTTTATGATGTTATTTTTCGATTTGATCAAGAACGTAAACCAATGCCAACACTGTTTAGTAGCCAGTTAGTTGATGCTATTGTGTAAAACAAATGTGTATAAAGTAAAAAATATATATAAATTACCGTTCAGAAACGTTTTGTAAGAGCCGTGTGTGGTGAGGTTCTGCTTGACTCTCTTCATCGCCGCTTTCTGGGTCTGATTCTGGCTCATACTGATACTGCAGTTCGACACCATTATGTACATTTGACTGGAACACACATGCAACTTTCGCCCGTAAAGGTAATGGGCATTAAGTATCCGGACAACGTGCACTACACAGTTTAGCCAATCACAACACACCCGCCCAAACTAGCCAATCTGAGCCCACTGGCTGTTTCTGAGGGAGTGGTTTCATAGACTCAGGATGTACACTGGACTTTCAAATGACAGAGGAGAACGCGGCTTACAATAAAGGTGTAATTTATGAAAAATAAGACTTTAAAAAAAGAAAAACCAAAAATACATGTTATATTGCACCCCATAAACACAATCATGCAAAGAAAAAAGCTGTAAACCAGCCCTTTAAAACGGATAAGCATTATTATATAAACATTACAAAGGACTTGCTATGCTGCTAATATCATCTCATTAATTTTTAAATTATAAAAGTACATACTTTTAGACTTCACTGAAGTTCTGATATGATTTTCATGGCATGAAATCATTCGTATGTTGCAATATTTGAATTCACCAGCAGAATCCAAAGCAGTTTAAGAAACCAAGCAAGAGTTTTGACATCCGGTTCTCAGAGATGTGCTGAGAATAAAAAAGGAAGTTCTATGTATTACACTTACGGGATGACTAATATTTACTGTTAAGAATGAAGAGTAACTCCCTCTACGAAAATACAGAATGACAAACAGTGCATCTATGAACTGAATGACTGATGAACGGGGTTATTCTAGTCATAAGTTGCTTGGCGTGAAGTTTGTTTGACTCTGTCATTTGATATTGATAAAGCGGTAAAGGATCATCGTTTTACTTTCTGTTTTCAGTGACTCGTTCAGTCATCAGGAGACACGATGTTGACCACTAGATGGAGTGCTTTCAATAAATCCACTTACTTGGCAGATTCTGAGGAACAATCAAACCATTTGACAATAACACTTTAGCAGGCAACAAAAGATACATATCAAGTACAAACCAAAAACTAGAATATTACATTTGAAATTTCATGTACTAGATGCTGTCTGAGTCTGACAAATGATGAAAAACAGAAGCATGATCCCATGAAGAGCCAACAACATTAGCAGTGCCATAACACCATATTTCAAGAGTAAGCTAGAATAGTGCATGACAAGAGAAGTGAAACTGCATAACAGAAGAGGAAAATTAGAAAAATTAACTGTATTTATGCATTTCCATATTTCGTTATAAAAAGTACCTTTATTGGCACGTAATGCATTTATCATTACATTATGCTACTTTAAATGCAATGACAAAGAGAGATAAAATTGAAAAGAAGTCAATGTGAAAGTTACTGACACAATGCTGGAGTGTTTGGTTGGTTGCTAGGGAGTTCTGGGTTGTTGCTAGGTGGTTGCTTATTGGCCTATCCTTAGCTCAATATGATTTCACAGGAATGTCAAAAATATAAACATTTTTTGTTATTTTACATGCTCTAGAAGTTTTAATGAGATTCATATCAGTTTGTAAAATCAGAAAAACAGCATATGATGTTGTTTAACTGTGATTTGTGCTGCTGTTTTAGTTTTGGTTTTATTCTGATATGCATTATTTCTGATAAACACCAGAGGAATTATTGACTTCAGCTGAAAAGGAAAGTTATTTCAGATGCAGAGCAAGTTATTACACATTGATGAGTTTATGAAGACTAGTGATAATTTACACTGAAGTTCAGGAGCACTAATAAATTCAATTTTAAATTCATGTTCTTCTGTGGAACAAGACTATGCCTGGTCTCTTTACCAAGCAATTATGAATGAGAACTAAAGACGAGACGACACGCTTCAAAAATGACACAAAGGCTCTACACTTTTACATTGCCTTTGAAGCTTGTCATCTCTACTTCTCATTCATGCATGGGAAAAAGAACAGGCATAGTCTTGTTCCACAGAAAAACATTGTCATGTGGGTTTAAAACAACTTGAGATGAATAATAATCATAGATATCCATAATAAAGGCTATGTCTTACAGCAGAGTCTCTATCGTCATCACTGGCGGCAAGCTTTCTGGCGGGCTCTGTGGTAGGCTAGGCTGATGTAGCTAAGATGAGTGATCTGCACAAATACAAATACTCTTTATGCCTTTGAAACCTTGACGGATTTACAAACTGGTTTCTTACAAACGTTATTAACGTTGTTATAATTCTAGATGATTATTTATTTATACACTTATTATTCATAAGTATGCAGTGTGATAACTACATCTCTGATGTTTATAACAAACCAAACCGTTTGAAAATTGAGTAAGTTGGTTATTTAAAAAGTACATGCACCAAAAACACAATCTTACAAGTGAGCGAGCTGACTGTGACAATATTGGCCGCGGGCCACCAGGTGCGGACCAAGGGGCTAATCCATCAGCCGGAAGTTAAAGCCTTGCAGGAGCCGCCATTATAGTAAAACTTCACCTGCTGTTAGCATTCCATTGACTCCCATTCATTTTGGCGTCACTTTGACAGCGAACTTTACATCTGAGGCGTCCAAAGACTCTATTTGTCCATTATTTAATTATAAAGAAACACGACAATGTATACAATGCTCCATTACTTGGTATCTCGCGTTACAACCCTGTAGAAGCCGTTATTTTGTGAAGCCTCAGTTTGAGCCTACGCAGTCGCTTAGAGAGGAAGTGCAATAATCGGCCTTGAGTCTTCTCCGTTGAAATCAATGGGGTCGCTGTGTCCAATTCTTTTACTGTCTTCTGTCTATGACATCGACCTCCATCGGCCAGCAGCGCGGACGAGATACTTAGCTTTTATTATGGATATCTTTGTGAGTAATCAGAATTTAAATTGGGGTTGAACTGTCCCTTGAACTATGTTTTGTTGTAAGGTAATGCTGCTTATTTGCACTAGATGATGCTCTTAGATCTAACATTAATTTACAGAGCTTGATCACCCAAAAATATGAAGATTCTCTCTCCATTTAGTCCCTTCAAAATGTTGTTCAAAACCATGCCTTATTTTTTATTACCATTTTAGGATTTGACCTCCTTATTGACAGTGTCATTTGATCGATGCTTTTATTACATGTCTCGTTATGAAACATAATGAGCACATCAAATCAATTGCTTTTAAATTATAATAATTTCAAGACATGCAGGAGACCTAACAAATAAAAATAATGAAGGCTTTTTTTATTCCAGTTATTTCAATTTCTACAGAACAACTCTTACTGCAACAAACAGTACAGCATCTACATTATCAAGCGTTGTGACTTTACTGTCACTGTGTCTTTTCCAATACAGTAATAAGCTTATTAAAACAAGTCTGCACTGTGCCCACTTAAGGGCTAGCCTAAGGGCCCCCAGCAGGCTGCTAGCGCAGGGCCCGTGAGAATTTGCTCATTGGCAAAACGTTGGGCTTGTATGGGCAGCCCTGCCTGATCTTTCATTAAAAAATGGCAAAATTCTAACCTTTCACTGAAGTAAAAGAATTGAAAGTGGGGTGGAAATCACATTATAAAATAAATGTTTTTCTCCAAAACATGTTGGCCACAACTATTGGCACCCCTAGAATCTTTTACGAGTAAAATATCTCTGAAGGATATTCCCTTTAATATTCACCTTTTTATCAGGGTGACCAGGAACATGAAATTGTCCAGTCATTACTTCTTGTTTCACAGGAGTTTAAATATGAGGAAACACAAATGCCAAATTCCTTTAACCATCCATCACAATGAGTAAAACCAAAGAGTATAGTTCTGATGTGCAGCAAAAAATTGTTGACCATCACAAAATAGAAGGTGTAAAATTGAAAATCCCCATTTTTACCATCAGGGCAATAAGTAAGAAGTTATAATCAACTAAAGATGTTACGATTCTGCCTGGAAGAGGATGTGTGTCGATATTGCCTTAATGGACCGTGAGGGTGAAAGTTTGAGTTGCCAAAGACTCTTCAAGGATCACAGATGGATAATTGCAGAGATTAGTTGAGTCTTAAAGCTTTAAAGATTAGTTGGGTCAGAAAGCAAAAAAAAAAAAAATCCTCCTCATTCATCCAAGAACAAACTCCAGCAAATTCAGTTGTCAGACATGACTGGATCTTCAGACGGTGGTCAGATGAAACTAAAAAAGAGCTTATTGGTAGTAAGCACACTAGATGGGTTTGGTGGACATGAGGATAAAAAGTACCCCATGTGTACAATTTAATATACCATTGGATCTTTAATGTTGGGGGCCTATTTTTCTGCTGGAGGTCCTGGACTTCTTATTCAGATACATGGCATTGTGGATTCTATCAGATATCAACAGATAAAAAAAATCAAAACCTGACGCCTTCTGCTAGAAATCTTATAATTGGCCGTGGTTGGATCTTGCATCAGGACAACGATCCAAAACAAACATCAAAATCAACACAAAAATTAGTTGCGGAGCACAAAATGAAGCTTCTGCCATGATCGTCCCAGTGTCCTGACTTGATGAGTGGGCTGAACTGAAGAGATGAAGCACCGATATGGATCTGGGAATCAGGATCTTGAGAGATTCTGAATGGAGGAATGGTCTCTGATCTCTTGTCTGGTGTTCTCCAAACTTATCAGGCATTAAAAGAGAAGACTCAGACCTGGTATCTTGGCAAAAGGAGATTGCAAAAAGTATTTAATAAAAGGGTGCCAATAATTTTGGCCAACGTGTTTTGAAGAAAAACATTTATTTTTTAGAACGTGATTTCCACCCCACTTTCAATTCCTTTACTTAAATGAAAGATTAGAATTTTGCCATTTTTTTTTAACGAAAGATCAAAAGGATAAACAATGCAGATTTATTTTTTACAGCCAGTTTTGATCATATTTACCAGGGGTGCCATCAATTTTGACCATGACTGTATGTTTGGTGTGCTAATCATTCTTTGGCAAAGTTCACTCTTCCACCGAGGTCTCTTGACTAGTCAACAAGTGGTGGTACCACTCCTTTCGTCCACCGGCTATGTCTCTTGAATTCCGCCACCACACCTTTATCTCACTCTCAATTTCAGAATCACAAGGACTTGGCTGAAAGGAACATTTTCTTACAGCCTTTGAAAAGCAAATAGGCATGAAACAACACTGTGTATGGGAAGTAATTAATACTTGCCATTTCTAATACCACATACTTACCTGTTACATCCCTTCTTAGCCTCGGGCTCTGAAAAGGTCTCTTTTGGTTTGAGCCATTCCAGTTCAATTGAGTGGTTAAAGAAGAAAAATATATATTTTTTTTTTTCAATAAAATTTCAACAGCAGCTAATTATTAGGTCTAAAGATAGAAAACTAAAAACAAACATATTCAGCAAACAAAGTTTCAATACGTATTAATTGTGAAGGCCTTTAACTGTGACGTTGCATAAATCCTCTGTCTGCATGTGTGTGAGAGAGAATGCACACAGTTCTTACATCTACAGTACTTTGTTTACACAAATACTCAACTTGGCATTTTGATATATGTTTGTGCTTATTTGGCCATTTAGGTCCATAACTGAAGACAAAGGCTATGCTTGTCTGTGTTGCTCTCGGAGCATGTGCACAGCATCCTGCCAGTAGAATTACGCTCTCTTTCCCGACTTATCGCAATTTTAATTTTTTTTTTCAGTATAAAGCACATCCTGCTCTCTTTTTTCTCATTTTGACCAGGGCAAAATTTTCAGTGTTGGTAAGTATCCTCTAAACACAGTTGATTATGTCTTAAATAAGCATAAAAGTTTTTAGCAGAAACGGCAATTCCCCTGTTGTATGATGAAGTTAAGCGAGATATTGTGCGGTCACTCTCTTAACCCTGAGAATGTCGATCAATTTTTGTTTCTGCATGAAAATCTGAAGATATAATCATTTTGAATGATTTCAATGTCAAAGAAATTCCTTTCTTTGGTGCACATTCCAACACTTAAGACCAAATTGTTAAACACTAAAAAAAAAGAGTTTGAGAAAACTAAGTTAAATTTAAGTTGTAACCATTTTTGCTTTTATGGAATGTTTTAAGTTTTGTTTAGTCATTGAGCAGCGTAGACATGCTTCAGCCCTAGTAGATACACTTTATGGACAAAATATGTAGACCCATTGAATTAGTTCCCCCTTTGTAATTGCAACAACTTTCACAAATACTCTTGTGGAAAGATATTTTATAGTTTAAGATATTTTAGATTTAGTCGGAGAGCTTTCTGTTCCTCCATTGAAAATGTATGTATGTACCTTATACTGTCCTTGTCCATAAGGCAATACAGACATCATCAAAGTAGTTTTGAAGCATCGAAAATACTTTTTGGTCCAAACATAGCAAAAACAACAACTGTATTCAGCATTGTATTCTCTTCCGGCTCTGTTGTCATTGCTTGTTCACGATTCCAATGACGCTGCTTGCGTGTTATCTTGTGCGCCGAGCTTCGTTAAAAGTCTGATGGAGACGCGCGCTGTATTCAAGCTTTTCGACATTTTTTGTATTTTGGTATTGCAATATTTTTTAAAAATGCATGTCCCGGATGTCTTAATCGTCCTAATTGGACGCAAAAGATAACACGTCAGCAGCATCATTGGAATCGTGAACGAGCAATGACAACAGAACCGGAAGAGAATACAATGCTGAATTAAGTCAGAGTTCCGGATCTTCCAATGATTCTTTGCGGCGCCGAAATGTAAAGATGTCAGAGTTCCGGTCCCAGTGCAACTGATTCTCAATTGCCATTGGCTCATCTGTGTTCGAAGGGAGGAGTTTACTGATAGGCCAATTAGAACGCACCGTGAAGACGCAATCGGCCTTTGAAGGCTGCCTTTGCAGGATGAAGCATTGAATTGAGACACAGTACAAATATATGGCTCAATACAAAAAATGTATCTATCCTGATCATGTTTTATATCCACACAGTTTGGAGAAAAGCATTTGGGCTGTGCTGCTAAAGGCTATAGATCATTAAATACCGCTCTACAAACCCTGTGATAAATCTTTTCACACTGAGGACAATTGAGGGACTCATACACAACTATTAAAAAAGCTACAAACATTCACTATAGGCTCAAGATGGCAACACATGATGCATTTAGAGCCAGGGACTTTTGAACAGGATGATTGGTGCAAGTTGTACTTATATGTAAATATCTTATCTTACCAAATGTATCTTTTAAATTTACACACAAAAACTTCCTTATAGACACTTCCCCTTGGGGGAATCCCCATTGCTCCTGCCAAAGTCTTTATGGGCAGACCCTCGACTCCTTGATTTTGATGTCTGCCCATATGAAGGAAATTTCCAAAATGGTAAACTTCATATGCTCTTGTGGTCTTATGGGCTTGCAATGGCTGACGCACATGCATGTTCATTAAGTCTACAAGACTGCTGGGTGTGGATTATTGTGTTTTTGTTTCTAGGTTTCAGAAGCTGTCAAACGGCCCCTTAGCAGCCGATATGTGCCCTTGATGCACACTTTTACTGAGCCCACAAGCTCTTCAGCACACAGTCAAAGAAACATTACATCACGAAAGTGTGAACTCAGAAGAAGACCATGAGGCCTTAAGGGTTCAATTTGGACTTAATAGTTCAATTTGACACCCCGTACACTTCTACGCACGTCAAAATGTTTGCATACACCTCGGAACCTGTTTCAAAGTTTGCATTCTCGAGCCAGGCACTGTTGTTGTGCGAATGAGTGGCCGGAGCATGTTAATTTTATCGCAATGAAAGTAAAATGCTCAAAATTAAATTTAGCAGTGACTTTATTCTGGAGCTGCTGTAAAGCCAAAAACTATCTCTGTTACTTTAACTTCCTATTATCACTGTAAAGCTGCTCTGAAAAAAATGTATGTTGTTAAATGGATTTAATTTAATTTTATTAAATGTATTTTTTTACAGTTCATTTTTGTGTGGAAAATATTTTTCATATTTGCTCCAACGAGCATAGCTATAGTACACTGCAAAAAAAACAAAAAACTAATTGAACAGCATCATAGCAGATTCCAAGTAACCAAGGTCTTAAGGCGTTGTTAAACCTTTTGCGCAGGTTCCGCAAAAATGGGCAGATCAGCAGTATATAAATGACCAGTACTCATTCCAAAGACCACAGATCATCTTTGAACACACACTGTACTGAAACTGTAAGTAAGTATAAAAAAATGGATCCTAAAATCTTTTTTGTAAAATTTGAAAACAGCGATAGTAAGGGCACACCCGAAGGTGACCACCAGGATGAAGGAAAAACACGAATGAGCAGTAAGTAAAGTTTATTCTAAAGCAGAGATTGTGTCATTAATGTTCTCTAAGAATGTTTAAATATGAAATGTTTTAATAGAATTATTTTTTCTCTCTGCAGCATATGTTCTTGTTTGCATTTTGTACCATATATTAATTTCAGATGATCGTCATTATAAAAGAGCATTCAAAAGAACATTTTTTAAAATACTTACGAAGGTTGATTTTAAGAGTTATATTTTATAATATGGAGTGAACTGTTCTAAATTTACATTTGTGTGTTTTCTCTCTGTTTGTCAGGAGGAAGTTGGTGTTTGGTGTTATTGACAGTGTGTCTTGGACTCATTTGTGCTTGTCTACTTACCTACATCATACTGCAGAACATCAACAGTACAGCAGAGAGAGACCTGTTAAAGAGCTACTCGAACACAGTTAAAGAGTTCAATCAGACTATCAACGGCTTAAAGAACAACAACACTAAACTAACGAATGAAAAAGTCCAACTGCAGAACAACTTCAACTCTTTGAGTAAGAAGAAAGTGGAGCTGGAGACCCGAGTAAATAGCCTCACTGCTGAGAAAAGCCAGTTACAGAGAAGCGTTGACTCTTTGGGTCAGAAGAAACTGGAGCTGGAAACCAGAGTCAACAGCCTAACTGGTGAGAAAAGCCAATTACAGACCAGTTTAAACTCTTTGAGTCAGAAGAAACTGGAGTTGGAGACCCGAGTCAATAGACTCACTGGTGAGAAAAACCAGTTACAGACCAGTTTAAACTCTTTGAACCAGATTAAACTGAACCTGGAGACCAGAGTCAATAGTCTCACTGCTGAAAAAAGCCAGTTACAAACCAGTTTAAACTCTTCGAGTCAGAAGAAACTCGAGCTGGAGACCCGAGTCAATTGCCTCACTGCTGAGAAAAGCCAGTTACAGAGAAGCGTTAACTCTTTGGGTCAGATGAAACTGGAGCTGGAAACCAGAGTCAACAGACTCACTGGTGAGAAAAAACAGTTACAGACCAGTTTAAACTCTTTGAGTAAGAAGAAACTGGAGTTGGAGACCCGGGCCAATAGGCTCACTGCTGAGAAAAGCCAGTTACAGAGAAGCGTTGACTCTTTGAGTAAGAAGAAACTGGAGCTGGAGACCAGAGTCAATAATCTCACTGCTGAAAAAAGCCAGTTACAGAGCAGTTTTAACTCTTCGAGTCAGAAGAACCTGGAGCTGGTGACCAGAGTCAATAGCCTCACTGCTGAGAAAAGCCAGTTACAGAGAAGCGTTACCTCTTTGGGTCAGATGAAACTGGAGCTGGAAACCAGAGTCAACAGACTCACTGCTGAGAAAAACCAGTTACAGACCAGTTTAAACTCTTTGAGCCAGATTAAACTGAACCTAGAAACCAGAGTCAATAGTCTCACTGCTGAAAAAAGCCAGTTACAGAACAGTTTTAACTCTTTGAGCCAGATTAAACTGAACCTGGAGACCAGAGTCAATAGTCTCACTGCTGAAAAAAGCCAGCTGCAGAACAGTTTTAACTCTCTGAATCAGCAGAAACTGGGTTTAGAAGTCAGTGTCAAATCTCTGACTGATGAACTACAGAAAGTTAATGATAGAGGTAAGTACATTTTGTTTTTGTCTAAGTTCTTACTTTACTTCTTCTTTGATGAATACATTTTTTTAAAAAGTGTTTTCTGTTAGGAAATCGGTTGGGTTGGTTTTTTATAACCCCTCCGTTGAGCTGGTTTAACAGCAGGCAGTACTGCAAGGATCGTGGTGGTGATCTGGTCATGCTCAAAACTGAAGCGAAGCAGGTGAGTTTGGTTTAACGTTTTTTTTAATGAATGAGAGGAATCACACTTACTCCTGTTTTTATCCACAGAGGTTCATAACCTCAATAGTCAGGGATAATGTGTGGATTGGTTTGAATGACATACAGAAGGAGGGCAGTATGAAATGGGTGGATAATTCACCACTTAGTCAAAGGTAAGTGCTAAAAAGCTCTATATTTGTTTAGTATTCACAAATTCATCACAACCACCAGTAAGTGTCTGACAACACAATTCTCGACATCAACAATCACAAGCAAATCAACTTCCTAAATAAATTATATTATTCTTCTCTATTTTAATTTTCTGCACTTTCACTTCTACTCCAGCTTATTTTGCTGGTTTGATTATTGTTGATTCATGAATTTTGGGGTTCTGAATAATTAACAAAACTGACACATGTTATTCAGGTTTTGGTACTCACGTGAGCCGAATAACTTGGGTGATGAGGATTGTGTTGAACTGTATTATTCAGTTCCTGTCCAGAACTGGAATGATCTCCCATGCGCCGCCCTCAGAAAAGGGGTTTGTGAGAAATAGGGTTCATCTTGGTTTGTGCTTTTGTTTGTTTTATTTTATGGAATCATTCATACTGTGTTCCCATTGAGATTCTTGCCTTTTAAAAAAACAGCCTGCTACTTTCATTTGATATGCACTGCTTTCATGATATCAATTTTGTTTTATAATTTTTCTGTAATGTACAAAATAAAGAATGCAATATCATTATTTTCTCATTCCTTTATTAAACTCACAACATTCTGTTTCTCATGGGGTGAATTATTAATTACTTCATAATTACTCAGTAGTTACATTCAAATCAAGACTCAAAATTAAATTAATCAAGACTTTTTAGCTATACGTTTACTGAATGAACACTGTGTCTGAATGAATGACTGTTTTTACTGTACTTTATTTTATATTTTATACTAAACTGTTTTAATTCTTCTTATTTGTTTTGATTATTTTAATTTCTTCTATGTAAAGAACTTTGAAATACCATTGTGTATGAAATGTGCTATATAAATAAACTTGCCTTGTCTACTTATTAATTATTGAATATTATTAAAACCTCATAATTGGGGGTCAGATGAAAAGTGAAAAGCATAATGGATGAGGAAAGTGCTGTGCTGGTTTTGAATTGTATAAAATCACGACATATGTTTGACGTGATCCTTATGTTATGAATAGAATTGATTTTTCTACTGAACTGATATAGAGAATGTAAAGCTGACTTCAGACCCGACTCGTTAAAAAGAGATGGTATTATTATTCGACCGTGTGCTAGCTGTCTTACATTACTGAGATCCGATAAATACCAACACATAGAGACTCTTTCCCCCAGATATTAACATATATAAACTGTCTCGGTTTCCAAATTACTAAATAAAATAAAAAAATCTCAAACAAATTGATTTATTGATGTTCAATAAATTAAAAACAGATATAATGCAGATTAACAAATGATAAAGCTTGAGTTGCTGAAAATTAGATCCCTTTCTTCAAAAGCACATATGCACATATAGACACAAAGTTTTGTAAATGTCAGGATAACTGTACAAAAACAACTCATGTTTACAGTATCATCAGAGGCATTACTTCTATTAACAATATTTGCTCTGTTGTGTTGCAAGTATGGAGTTAAAAAAAAGAGACACCCATGTTTTAGTTAATATGGCACTTTCTTATTAATTGCATTGTTGTTTTTTTAATTGTCTATTGCATAAAAACAAAGTAAAGAAAAGTTTGCAGCTTTAACAAGCATATTTTGAAACAGACCTGAGATTAAACAATAGTTTAATTAAAAAAAGTCAGTTTAACTGCTGTTCTGTAAATACACAAAGGTAAATACAGCTGCAGGAAAGGAATCCAGAGGGCCAACAATGGAGTCCGGATGACCTTACTATAACAACTTCAACCCAATGTGCAAGCAAGATGGATCCTGAAGGCACTTGATGATGTGGTAACCTGGGCTAGGATGAAGTTTAAACCAAGGAAATCAAGAAGTATGGTGATCAGAAGCGGGAAAGTGATCAGCAAGTTCCAGTTGCGAGTACAGGGGGAGATGATCCCATCAATTGAGAAAAACCCAATTAAGTGCCTAGGGAAATGGTACGATGCATCCTTGACCGACAGATGGAACGTTTCTAGGACAGAGAAACAGGCAGATGAATGGCTGACCAAGATCGAGAGGTCAGGTCTGCAAGGGAAGTTCAAGACCTGGCTCTTCCAACACTTTATGAAGTACCTATGACAGCAGTGGAAGGAGTCGAGAGGCGAGTGACTAAACATCTTTGCAAGTGGCTCGGAATCCCACCAACCTTTCGTCAGTTGGGCTATATACCAGGTCTGGTCAGGTACAGTTACCCCTATCATCAGTGGTGGAAGAGTTCAAGGTGGCAAGGTGCCGGGTTGCAATGATGTACCAAGACTCCGCTGATGGAAAAGTCAGAAAAGCAGGCGTCACTACGAGACCAGGATGCAAATGGGCGGCTGACACATCAGTGGCGCAAGCGGTAAGTGCATTGAAGCTGAAGGACATCATCGGGAACCCATGCATAGGGAGGCAAGGACTCACTCGGGTCCACCTACTTCCAGCAGTGGGGTAAAGCAGATCCAAGGCAAAGGAGGGACATGATCCAAGCTAAGGTCTGACACCTGGAGGAAGAAAGGCGCATGTCCAAGGCTGTCGAACTTGGAGCACAAGGTACCTGGACAAAGTAGGACCTGCCGAAGCGGAAGATCACCTTGCCTGAGATCTGGAGACCTTTCGCATCTCCTTCTTGCTGTGTTCAGTGTACGGCACCCTTCCATCACCAACAAACCTCTATGAGGAATTAGGGATGACCCATTGTGTAGGCTATGTGGAGGGAGGGGAACAATGGCGCACATACTGGCAGGATGCAAAACAGCTCTTAGGCAAGGAAGATACAGGTGGCGCCATGACAAGGTTCTCTGTGAACTGGCTGACATCTTGGAGTGGGAGAGGCAGAAAAAGCGCCAGTCCAGTGCAAGGCCGGCAACAGTCATTCAGTTCATCAGAAAAGGGGAGAAACCACCTGCCCCCAAGAGGAGGAAAAAGAGCCCCCCCAGGTTGTGCAGACATCACTGAGGCTGGACATGGTCCTATGGTCTGAGGAGGTTAGGAAGATAATCTTGATCGAACTGACAGTCCCTTGGGAAGACGGGTGCGAGGAGGCCTATGAGCGGAAAGCCACTAAGTATCAGGACCTCGTTGAGCAGTGCAGGGCCAAGGGGTGGCAGACCTGGTTATTCCCGGTTGAGGTCTGGTGTAGGGGCTTCCCGGCGCAGTTTGTGTGGAAGACACTCACAGCTCTGGGTATAGCAGGTAGGGAGAGAAAGGCAGCTGTCCGTAGGTTGGGTGAGGCAGCAGAAAGAGTGTCTTGCTGGCTCTGGAACAGAAGGGAGGAGTTGAGCTGCGGGCCAGGAGGAGGTAGGCAGTGACTGGCCACCACTGCCGACCCGCCAACTGGAGGGTGTTGTGGTTCAGGGTCGAAACACCCGGTGTGAAGGGTGGATGCCACCTGATGACATCTTCTCCTGGCCGAAAGCTACAGTCATGCACTACAGTCACTGACTGAGTAGATAGCATCTGTAAAGATGTATCCAATAGTAATAAAAAACTCAGTTTAACTGCTGTTCTGTAAATACACAAAGGAGAATGAACATAAAGTGGTCAGCTACCATGGTCACTGTTCACGTGAGCAGAGTCTAGTCCATAGACCATTAAGGGTCAAGGTATTTGGTGAGGATTCTCCTCACTCTCTTTCCACTCCCCTCATTACAGTCAGTCAAATAGCTGTTGGTCTGGGTGGGAGGCTGCAGATCCCCGTCATGCTCTATGGCTTCCTGCTCAGCATGTTGATTCACAGTGTCAATACAGGCCTAACAGTAGTTGTGGAGGACAAAGCAAGCGTAAATTACGCTTGGCAGGTCAAGAAGATTTATGTCCATGGGCCACCCCAGGGCTGCAAACCTGGCCTTTAACCGACCAAATGCACAATGCACATTCGATCACCATACATGCCTTACACAAACAAAGTCTAAAGTTCTGTCCAAAGTCTAAAGTCTAAAGTTCTGTTCTGATGGGGTAGAGCCTCCATTTGTGTACTCTTTCATAAGGTAAGGGAGAAGGGGGCATGCAGGGTCTCCCACGAGAAAGACAGGTATGGGTTCCTCTCCATCCACTATCTGCCATACCAGTCTTGAAGTAGTTGTTCACTTTGTAATTTGCAAAGACACGTGCATCATGGACACTTCCAGGTCATTTTATCTGTGGTCACACACAGCTTGGACATTCAGGGAAAACTTCCCCTTCCTTTTTATGTAGTCCATGCATTGACAGCTGGCTGTTTAATTTCAATGTGTGTCCCATCTACCGCTCCCAAATATTGTGGCATCGCATGATCCTGCAGAAATCCGGAAATGAGCTCCTCTGCCTCGGGCACAGATAATGGCAACTTTTTTTTTTTGACTGAGATGAACAGTTATGGCTCTGCATGTCTGTCTGATGATGACCGACACAGAGTGGACCATGATAATCCGAAAGCGTTCACGGTTTTTCAAAATCAAATCATATTTATTTCTAGAGCACATTTAAAAACAACACGAGTTGACCAAAGTGCTTTACAGACCCAACTGTACACAACAATTAGACAAATACACATAACTAAGAACAGTTAAAAGTAGCCGAGAAAAGATAGGTCTTTAACCTAGACTTAAAACACTCGATGGAATCACAAGATCTAATGTGTAAAGGTAGAGTTTTCCAAAGACGCGGTGCTGCTACCTCGAAAGCACGATCTGCCTTGGTTTTCAACTAAGCTCTCAGTTTCATTTGAAGTAAAGCTTTGCGAAGATCTAAGTTGTCTAGCCGCAACATGCTGCTGTAACAGACTCCAAATATAAACAGGGGCGAGCTCATGTAGACTTTTAAAAACCATTAAAAGGATCTTGAATTGCACTCTATACTCAACGGAAAGCCAATGCAGAGAAGCCAACACCGGAGAGATGCTGAACCATTTCCTGGTGCCGGTAAACAATCTTGCCGTAGCATTCTGCATTGTTGCAGCCGTGAAAGGAGATTTTTAGGCACCCCCAAATACAGAGAATTACAGTAATCTAATCTGGACATGATAAATGCATGAATCACAGTTTCCATATCTTTAGAAGACAGGATGCCTTTTAATTTGGCAATGCCCCTCAACTGAAAAAAGCTTCCCTTGACCACTTATCAACAGCTTATCAATCTTATCATCAGTTTTTCTTAGCTGTCCTTCGTCGCTTAAATAATACAACGTACAAGCTACCTTTTTGAAGACTCCAACAGGTGCTCTCATGTTCGTTATTTCACCTGTGATGTAAGGACGAAGTTCTCAGCTTAAGGCGACAAGAGAATACATACGTAAATTTTCACGCCATGCATTGTAATGAACTACTCCTTTCACAAAGTTGTCCCACCATTTACTGTTTCTCCCAGGTCTCGTCCAAATCCGTCTGATTTGCCTCCGATGAATTGGGGCATCAACAATTTGATGGAGGTAATTAATGCGTCTTCTCTTAATGCGTCTTACTATGTAATATTAATTCGCAGAATTAATTAACAGCAGAAAAGACTCTTGTACGTTAATCAGAGCTGCTGGGGCAACTTGAAGGTCTGACGTATGGAAAAAATCTGACATGTTGGTTGTTATTTTCATGTCCTGGTGTATGCCTGTGACGTAAACGCGTATGCGTAGATGACGAGAGCCACCGTGAGCAGATTTGGGGTTTTGCCATTTAGACGGGAATGCGACAGTGGAGCGTTTTTAAGATTTCCAATCTGGAGGGTGGTTTCACTTTTTTGTGTTTTCAAGCCCCAAAAACGCCATCGCCGTGTAAACTAAAGGCACATCCGAATTTTTTTTAACGTTTTCACCCGGAATCGTTCTTGTTTAAACAGGGCCTAATGAGAGCTTTTTCAGTACTATGGCATGGTCTAAATCCTGAAAATCCTGCCAGCGAAGAAGAGAAGAACACAACACACCAATATGGACGTCAGACAGACACTAGTGCTGCACACTGTTTGCGCGATGATTTGCTCTGAGAAAAAAATGCACAAAAAATAGAAAATAAGATTTACCCGGTGACCTCAACCCATGCCTTGCTATGATTGGCCGTAGCTGATGACATCACTGAGGTTTAGTTGATAACTCCCTGACCTGTCAGCGAGCTCAACGATTTGCAAATCGGGCTTGTGAACTTGGCATTAGTCAACACTAACAGTAGGCGCTGTTTTGTTTTCTATTGCTGCTCTCCTTCTAGTCACTTCTGAACCTGATAACTTGACACTTTTGAACTCCTCTTGATTAAAGCTCAGGGTGACGGGTCACCAGATATCACAAAAAGAGCAAAACCAGCCCCTTGAAAACGCAGTATGATAGGCACATATGGTAAAAATAGACCGGGGAACACATTTAAACGTAACTTGTATTACTAATATCCTACAAAATTAAAAGAAAGTAAATATCTTTTTACGAATAGAATAGTTTAATGTAAAATATTTAGATATTATAAACGGATATATGAAGTAAAGCACTGTATGAGATTGAAAAATTATTCAGCAACACTTTATTTAAAGTTTAAAGGCACCTATGAATTGTATTTAATATCAGTTGTGGAGTTCATCTAAAAGCTGATAAGTGTGTTTTGTTTACTATATTTTGCAATCAAAATAGTTTACCAAAGAGACAATTTCCCAAATAAAATAAAAATAAAAATCAAACAAGGTGAAGTACTTTTCATTTCTAAACTATTTGGATTTATTTATAGTAAAAAGCTCTTTTTATCGATTATATGAGGATAACTACATATATAAATAACTATATCGTGAAATATATCGTTACTGTGAAATAAAATTAGTCATACCGTGAAACACAATCCCTATCCCCTGGGGAACCAACAGGGAAAAAGTTTCCCTGTTGCATTACCACAATAACGGACCATACGTACTTAATTTCATCTTCTCTTCCATTTTCAAGTTTTATTTAAAAAATATATACACACATTTGATCAATGTTATAATGTTTAACCCCTTGATTTCAGGTAAATTATACACATAAGTTGTTCCTTTTTATTTCTCATAGTCTCAAAATGCAGTGATTTCACTATATCAAATTATCATATGAAATTACTGAATATCAATTATTTACTCAAATTATAAACAATGCTTTTTCTTACTAAATTAGATTATTGGGTGAAACTTTTCCCACATGAAGAGCACTGATTGATGCGTCTTCTCTCCAGAGTGAACTATCTCAAGATCTTTCAAGAATGATGAATGAGAGAAACTCTGTCCACAGTGTGAGCACTTGTACGGTTACTCTCCAGTATGAACTCTCCCATGAGCTTTCAAGGATTTTGAGTAAGAGAAACACTTTCCACAATGTGAGCACTTGTACGGTTTCTCTCCAGTGTGAACTCTCTGGTGTGATTTTAAGATGCCAGATCTAGTAAAGGTCTTCCCACAGTCAAAGCACATGTATGGTTTCACACCAGTATGAATGCGCTCGTGCACTTTTAAAGTCTGCAGTTTTGAAAAACTCTTTCCACAAAAAGAACAAAAGTGGGACTTCACACCAGCATGAACATTAAGGTGCTCTCTTAAGCTAGACGAAAACACAAATGATTTGTCACACTGATCGCAGCTGAACGACTTCACTCCAGTGTGAGAGCGCAGATGCTCTTTAAGAAAGCTCTTGCGATTGAAACTCTTTCCACACTGAGAGCATGAGAACGGTTTTTCTCCAGTGTGGATTCTCATGTGCTCCTTCAAGCTTCCTTTCTGAACGAAACTATTTCCACACTGAGTGCAGGTGAAAGATCCTTTGACTTCAGTTTTTCCAGCACGTTTTTGTCTGAAAGTCTTTTTGGTCCTTGAAGCAACTTTATTTTCATTTATGAAATGAGGTTTTTCTTCTTTCCCTTCCTTTGGGTCTAAAATCAACAAATGAAATTCCCACAAATCAATTATAGACACATGAGAATAAAAGCAATATACAGTAAGTGAACCTCATTTTAGCTCAAATCTAGTTTACAATCGAGTTTACTAGTAACTAGTTCGTTTTCATCTTAATGTTCCTCATCAGTCATTAAAGAGAATAAAGGAAAACACCAACCTGTTTGTTCCTCTGTATTTTCATCTTTTATTCTGTAGGGTTCTTCCTTAATCTCCATCTTTACAATAGTATGTCTGTAGTTTCTCCTCTGGGAAGATGGGAATATTCACCAGCATTTAAACTCTCATGAACGGCTGTGGGAGCTTCACTGACTGAAGGAGTGAATTGTGGTCGTTGCTCATTTAACAGATGATCATCACACTTCCAATCACTCAAGATCATTCAGGTGCAAATATTTTGCTCAAATAATAATTTAAATACAATTGCATTATTTCAGTTATTTTACTTCTATCATCAAGCCCGATTTTTGCTCTTTCATGAGATATGGTTTATCCTAGAGTGATATTTTTTGGTGAGATTTCTTTTCAAACATTTTCTTGCAACAAAACATCATCCAGACTGTATAATTACTAGTTAACATCAAATGGGTGTTGTGGTGTTGTGTTTGTCTGTTAATCATTCTAATTTCATTAAGTATTTTAGTCATTTATCCAATGAAAAGTGATGTTACAAAAATTAACACTATTTCCAGCACTGTTAAACTGTTAATTCTTTCAATTCGGTTCAGAGAGAGAATATTGATCTGGGCTGATAGCTGTAGTAGTCAGACATCGATTAAACGTGTCTGAAATAAACTATTTGTTACACCTTGTGTTACACCTTGTGTTTACCAGGTTCAATAGCCATTACTCAAACTATTGCTAAACGCAACAAACAATCTTTAACAACATGCTGTCAGTAACGAGCTTGCGTGAACAACATTGGTTAATTTTAGGGTTAAGTATTTTAGGATTTAATAATGTCAGATTTAGATTATTGAAATAACCGCTACGGCTCGTTTATAAGTGTTGTTGATTCAGTCAAATGAACCGGCTCTTAAGAGTCATTCGGTCGGGAATCAGACACTAGTCGAGCTCAATGACAAGTTGGACAGATTTAGATTTCTCTCAATAAATAATAAAAATAAATGTACTCACACAGTCCGGTAAACAGCAGATAAGAATCTCCCTCCCTCTCTTCTTGAATGAACCAAGATGGACTGGACCAACAAGATCACGTGATTGATATAAAAACAAATGTCGCCATCTAGAGGAACATCTGTGGCGCTGCCAAACTATTGCCACTCACGCATTTTATTCTGAGGATCAAAACGACACACAAATTATTTCCAAATATGACATACGAGACTGTTTATAATCATTTTACTTTTACCAGATTGTTGATCAAGTTCCATGTCATTAAAAGCTTAATTTATTTTGGTGTTAGATCATATTTTAACCAATAGATGGCATCTGTAAAACGGGTATTTTATTCACTGCACTTCCACACTGTTCAGTTTTCTGATCTCAGTGGTGAGGATAAGTCCAAAGCCTTTTTTTAAACAAAGTAAATTGGAAAAATATCCAGTCAAACCTTTGTATTTTAAAATACTGCAGAGTTAAATAACAACCATGAATACAATGTTGAAACCCTTTGATATGCTTCTGGGCCTCTGTCTGCAATGCTCATTTGATCAACTATATTACAAAAATGTTTTGTATTTTTAGGTTGTGTATGTTTTTTCCTGCAATTTTGTTGGACACGAGTATGAGTACTAGATTAATGAGTAGAGAACTTAGAAACACGGTGAACAAATATATCTACCTGGCTGTTGACTGAAACAATAGAGCTGCCTTTGGAAAAATAAATCACGCATTGAAAATGAATAGAAAAACAGGGTCCACATCTTCAAACTTAAGCTAGATTACAATGCGTATCCTTTTGGAACAAAACAAGCAGTCAAAAAACCTACACCAGGGCATTTTTCACAAATTCCACACCTATTTCCAGTCCTTTCAGTTCATCTTAAAGTAAAGAAATGTGAGCATGTTCACATTCTGAGTGCTCAGTCTTGACCGCTGAGGACACAGAATATGTCCACTTTCGCTGAACACCCGTTCTGAGGGCACACTTGTTGCAGGGATACAAAGGTACTTTAACTAGCCACTTTTGAAAGCATTGGCATTTTGTCCACATGTGCCTTCCACCAAGCCAGTGGGTCAGCATCAGCACTGATTGCTGGAAGGGACAAGTACAGTTTCACCTCAGAGTTAAGTTTCTTGGATTGATGGCATTGCATATCCTAGTGACCTGTTCATCTTTGCACTGGTGATTTGCTGTAACAACCCAGACCGTCTCTTCTCTTTCCTTTTGGTGGTGGGGGTGTTAGTAGAGGAGGTAATCTTTGTGGATGATCTTCTGTGTATGTGATGCAAGAGCCAGTGCTTCATCATTCCATGCCTTGACTGTGTCATCTAGATTTTCAGCAAAGCTTCCCTTGAACCTGGGATCCACAAAACTGGATATGTTCAGAACATTCTTAATTTCTTCTGTATATCTCAGTGGCATCAACAGGTCTTCTCTTGTGACATGTTTCATTTGTGTAGTGAGAGTGCAGTCTTTCTCTTGATCCTGAAGTATCACATTGTTGATGTGCTCCAAGACTGGCTTTAGGGAGGAAAGTGTGACTTGTTTACCTGAGGCCAGGACATCAGTGAAGTCATGCAGAAGACAAAGGAGCTGGCTTACTTTCTCAAGGACAGTGATGTCATAGTCTTTAGGCATAAGATGCCAGGAGTTCCTGTGTCCTGCTAGCACCCCACAGATGGCCTGCTGCAGCTCCAAGAACCTGGCAATCATTTCAAATGTAGATCCCCACCTGGTGACCACGTCATGTATCAGTGAATGCTCAGTGATGTTCAATTCTGCCTGCTTCTTTTGAAGCTTGCCTTTCCGTTTGCAGCTTCGAGAAAACCCTTGCATCAAATGTTGGCATGCTCTGGGACTTTGGATGCATATCTTGAGGACTTTGGAAATGGCCAAATTTAAATTATGACCAAAACAAGGAAACCAAACACAGGGAAATGATTGAAAGTTCTTTCCTCATGTTACTTGTATTGTCTGTTGTTATTCCAGACAGACTCTCTATCTTTATCTTCCAGTCCAGGAGCATGTTTTCCATCATTTCAGTGATATGCTCTGCTGTGTAGTCATCAGGAAAATAAAGAGTCTCAAGACAGTGAGACTTAAGCTGCCAATCAGTAGAGAGAGTAGATTGTAAAATTCATAAAGGGTTCTCCCCAGGAGCTGATCCACAGGTCTGTGGTTGCACCAAACCACACACCCTCTGTCGGCTGTTCCTCCACACTTGCTCGTACCTACTTGTACATTACTGGGATTTTGTTAGTGGAGAAGTAGCTTCTTGATGGAACTTTGTGTTGTGGCACTGCCCTTTTCACCTGTTTTTCTTTTTTCCACAATCTGAAATGGCATCATATCTTTGGAGATGAAATACGCCACTGATTTATTTAAATCCTGGGCTTGTTTTGAATTGGGAGCATAGGTTACACACTTTGCAAAGGATTCTCCAATAGTTGGTTGTTGAACTGCGGCACCAACAGTCTTAAGATAAAAGTGATGAAGAAAAATGTAAATAAATGATCCATACCTAGACAAAAAGTAATGACTTAAAGGGATATTTCACTTTGAAATTAATTTTTGATATGTTTTATCTTACCCCAAGGGCATCCAAGATGTAGGTGTCTTTGTTTCCACAATATTTTCAATTTTGATATTTTTCGGTCAAACCGTTGTTGTCTATCAGTCATATAATGGTATAGGTATAGGGGTAAGAGCATGCACAGAGAAGTCAAAATTAGACATCATTTAATGATTCATAAATGTAAGGACACAATGATGGGCTAAGACACGAAACGAGCAGTTTGTGTGAGAAAACGAACAGTATTTATATTGTTTTTACCTTGTGTAGCCACAGCCATGTCCAACTAATCTGAAGGCATGGGCGCTTCGGTCTGCGCATGCGCCGGAAGTGAACGCTTGCTAATGTACATCACTCATTGTTTCACAGAGATTTCTGAACTTTTACCTATTTAGCAAAAATCTACTTTAAAGCAACACTATGTCATTTTTCAACCTTGATGATATATTTTCCAAACCCTTGTAATGATATATCGACTTAAAATAGGTTGAATGACACATCTGCCAGAGCCTTAGGTGCAAATTATTATTATTATTACTTTTTTGCAGGATGGTAGGGGAAGACTCATGAATATACATTTAGGGAACTCATCCCTGACTGGCTCGCCATAACACATTGCCGTGAATTATACAGAAAACAGCCTGACAGTCTCATTCGTGACAAGTTCTGACAATAGACAGACATATTCTCAAAGGTAAGGTTTCATTTGATATTTGATCAGACATAACTTCATGATATAATGATTTCTCAGTGTAACGTTGGAGTGTTATTTAGAACGGCGAGCCAATCAGGGATGAGTACCCTAATAAATATTTATGAGTCTTTCTTCCTACCATCCTGCAAAAAAAAAAAAAATTGCTAACGGTGTCTGTATCACTTTTACTGGCACAACATTAACCCGAGCACAAAAAAAGAGCTAAGATTCGACTGCTTTACAGCATAGGCTAACCTCATGATTCATCATCGTCCTCATGGCCAAAGCAGCAACTAAACCAAAGGCGGCAAAGGTTTTGTCAGAGGAGACTAGAGAGAGAAAAAAGGGAGAGTGACAGAATCAAAGGCCGGACGAGGATCAATAATGGTCCAGCGTTCACTGGCTGGCATGAGCTAAAGGAGGAGGAGGGGTGTCCGACCGATGCTGACTTGGCCATCATGTTTTTGGACTAGTAAGTATATTGTTTGCAAACCATCTTGTTTTTCAAATTTGTTGTGCCTACTATGTTACAGAAGCTGTCTGGTCCTCCATTTATCTTCATGAATGAAGCAACGTATTGTTGTCCTACTCTTAGTTCAACCGCTTCTATTGTTCTCATTTGTAAGTCGCTTTGGATAAAAGCGTCTGCTAAATGAATAAATGTAAATTCTAGTACAGTAGTGATTATCAATCTGGTAGCTAGTAAATGCTAACAAAGCCTCAGGCTATATAATGCAAATTGATTTTTCAAATTTGCAGATTCATGTATGGTAGCTTGATATTATAATATTGACGACATATGGCTATTGCCCACCACACAAATATTGAATTGAATTAGCTTATCCCTTCTGTAAAACAATCGCCAATAGGCTACTATAATGACGCTTGCTCGTAAACGTTAGCTACACAATCTTTTGCCGGCTCCTGCGAGGCTTCAACTTCCGGCTGATGGATTGGTGTCTGGTTACACATCTTGTTTCCTGAAGGTCATTACAGCAAATGGGTGTTCTACTAAGTATTAAAGATGCTTGCCATGAAGGGGTTGAAACTCCACGAAACATTTAAATAACTGACGATGACAATGATGCCATCTAGAATGAAATATATGACACTGTAATGTTCACTTACTTAACTTCATATAAAAACACAGAATTATTCTGATGATTAAACTACACAGAAGCTGCTTCCAAAGAAGAATCAAGGTAATAAGATAATTCAAGTTATTTGTTTAGCAAGATTTCATGTGTATCTTATTATTGACCAAAATTCATGTAAAGGACAGTTCATGTCGATACACCTGATAGCAGCTGTAAAACGGGTATTTGTCACAGACACAGACGATATATTATTTAATCTTAATTGTAAATGCTTCTTTAACTATAAATTGAAAAACATCCAGTGGCTTTTTTGTTTAAAATATTTTACTTGATTAGTGATACAATATTTAACCCATTTATTTCAGGGACACAGGTAAATTGTTTAAATAAATTAAGTTGCATAGGTTTAGTACCTTTTTATTTCTCATAATTTTAAATGTACAGAGTTTCTGTGTGAAATGAAAGAAAGTCTCTTTAAAATGTTCAGAATGCTTCAGCCACTAAACAGCTGGACAAAAAAAATATAATATTGATTTGTTAATGATGTGGATGATAATTTTATGAACTAAATTTGCCATTGATTCACATTCCATTCACAAATTCTCATATGCACAATTATGCTGCCATTTGTGAAATTTCCTCACTACAATATATTTCACAGTCAATTTTAAATAAAGTGGAAGTTCATGACAATCAAATTATTTACTTGTGAATGTGAACTTTGCTCACTTAGGTAACTTTGGACAATGCTTTTTCTCATGAGTCCGTTGATGTGATGATGTGGTGAAACTCTTCCCACATGAAGAGCACTTGTACGGTTTCTCTCCAGTATGAATTCTCTCATGAATTTTCAAGGTTCCTGACATAGAGAAACTCTGTCCACAATGTGAACACGTGTACGGTTTCTCTCCGGTATGAACTCTCTCATGATCTTTCAACGATCCTGACTGAATGAAACTCTTTCCACAATGTGAACACTTGTGGGGTTTCTCTCCAGTATGAATTTTTTCATGATCTTTCAAGGTTCCTGACCGAGTGAAACTCTTTCCACAGTGTGAACACTTGTAGCGTTTCTCTCCAGTATGGATTCTCTCATGAGCTTTCATGTCACTTGACTGAGCAAAACTCTGTCCACAGTGTGAGCACTTGTACGGTTTTTCTCCAGTATGAACTCTCTGGTGAGTTTTTAAGTCATTGGTTCTAGCAAACTTTTTCCCACAGTCCAAGCACACATAAGGTCTCACACCAGTATGAATAATCTCATGCTGTTTTAAAAATTCAAGCACTGAAAAACTCTTTCCACAAACAGAACACACATGAGGCTGTACATCTGCATGACTTTTCATGTGCCTTTTCAGCTGATTTGCCAAAATAAATGTCTTGTCACACTGATCACAGCCGAATGATCTTTTTCCTGAGTGAATCAGCAGATGACTTCTAAGATTACCAGCCCATGGGAAGCTCTTTCCACACTGATGGCATGTGAAGGGTTTCTCTCCTGTGTGGATTATCATGTGCGTCTTCAAGCCTGGTTTAGTTTTGAAGCTTTTTCCACATTGAGAGCATGTCAAAGAACATTTCTTTCCTCTTCTTTGAAGTTTCTTCCGCTTCTTCAGTTTCTGAAACGGATGATGTTTCTTATCCACTTCAATTTGTTCCATCATACCTAAAATGAACATATTACATTTGACAATTCAAGATTTAAATAAAAGTTATCCCTAGTTTAATAGCAGTTAATGGCGTACCAAAAATGGACACCAACCTATTTGTTCCTCTGTATCTTCATTTTTTATACTGCAGGGTTCTTCCTTAATCTCCATCTTTTGAGTGTTTTGTTGAGGTTTCTGAAACTGATGGATATTCTCCTCCACTTCATATTGTTCCATCAGACCTTAAATGAACATATTAAATTAGACAATTCAAGACTGATATTAATGTAATACATAGTTTAATAGCAGTTATTAATGAAGTATCAAGAATGAACACCAACCTATGTGTTCCTCTACATCTTCATCTTTTATTCTGCAGGGTTCTTCCTTAATCTCCATCTTCACAATAGTATGTCCGTAGTTTCTCCTGGAGTAATTCCTTCGTTTTGCTGCTTCTCCTGTGGGAAGATGGGAATATTCCCCAGCATTTAAAGGGATACTCCACTTTTTTTTGGAAATAGGCTCATTTTACAACTCCCCCAGAGTTAAACAGTTGAGTTTCACCGTTTTCGACTACATTCAGTAGATTTTCTGATATTTAGAAGAATATCAGTAACCAGACAGTTTCTGGTCTTGTTGACTTCCATAGTGGGAAAAAAATATATTATGGAAGTCAATGAGACCAGACACTGTCTGGTTACTGATATTCTTCTAAATATAAGAAAATCGGCTGAATACATTCGAAAACGGTAAAGCTCAACTGTTTATCTATGGGGGGAGTTGTAAAATGAGCCTATTTCCAAAAAAAGTGGAGTATCCCTTTAAACGTCAATAACTGTTGCAAGTCTAACAGTGAATTTAGCTGATAAAGTCAGTGATGGGATAAAAACAACACCTAGTCAACACCTTTATGTATACAATGGCTTTTATTCACTGCAGCTTCAGCAATGTTGTCAATGAGCACTGGATAGCATACCTGAGGTAATTTTGTTACACTATGCTATACTGCATAATATCTCATCGTGAATACTTCTCAACATTTATTCCCAGGATACCGACGATTGCTTTCCATATAGCAAACTTTTTTAACGTATCCTTGAAAGGGGGGTTTGACTTGTCAAAATGTGGAGGATTTTTTTGTACCTCAACGATTAACTTCTCTGGAATGTCATCTGCCATTTTAGATGCGCGAGACTTTTGAATTAGAATGGATTCTGATTGGTTGTCAGTGTTTTATCATTGGACAGCTGGAAAAAAAATCTTTCTGAAAGTGATCCCAACGATATCGTTCCTCATGTCTTTATTGTTATAGTTGTGGTGTGAACTCTCTTATTCTTTAATATGGAAAACGATTTTTAGAATTATATCCTAATAGTTAACTTTATAGTTGTCGTGCTTGGTGTGAACGGGCCTTAATTATGCAGTTCTAGAGGTAGGCTACTGTTTTTTTATTATTGTTTGACACAAATTTCATGAATTTAAATCCATTATTGTGATTTGATTACGATCTTGATTCAATATCGATCAATACCATTTGGATAAATATTAAGGTACAGTAGATTAGGGCAGTGAAACGATTAATCGCATCCAAAATAAAAGTTTGTGTTTACATAGAATATGTGTGTAGTGTGAATAATTATTTTGTATATATAAATACACACACATGCTTATATATATTTAAGAAATATTTGCATGCATATACTTTATATTGATACAAAATTAATATTATACATCAATATAAATATTTGATATATTAATAATACTTTTTTTCTTAAATATACTTGTATGTGTGTCTATTTATATATACAAAATAATTATATACACTACACAAACATATATTATGTAAACACACACTTTTATTTTGGATGCGATTAATCGTTTCACAGCCCTACAGTAGATAAATTAATTTTTCTCAAGAAAAAATGAATCCCACCTAATGCAGTAAACATACAAAGAGTCCTGGTGTTAAAAATATAAACTCAAATGGAATATAATGCATTTTTTGTTATAACAACAACAACATTAATACATTTTAATAATATAGCCTAAGTAAAACTACAAATCACACATATTTAGCAAAATACTATGACTAATTTTACATGCTATGTGGTCATCAAATGGCAAATGAGGGTAAATGTAATATTGTTCTCGTTTTATTGATCTCATTCCGCGGTAGAAAAACGCTGATTACCGGTAACCAATATTTTGTAGGCTACAATACAAAGTTAACTGTATCCTCTATCATGGCTGCAACCTATTGTTGATTCGTTTTATTTACTATTAATTTAACTAACGTTAGTAGAAGAGTAAGAGATAATCGGTTCACGTGCTGCTTAAACCGTGGCGTTATTTATTGTTTGAAATTTGTAATAAATTTGCAGGATCGGAGAGCTTGTTTTCAAATGTCTTTTTCCAACGCAGTTTTAGTTGCTAGACATGTTGTGAACAGCCAGAAAACACCGTTCATCTCTCCGGGCTACTGCACACATGTATACAGAAATTATTAATGAGCAAGAATTTTTTACAAAATAAAACTCACGTTACACTCCAGCTGAAGATTTCTCCAAGATGTTTTACTTGCTGAGAGAACACGAGAACACCATCAACACCATTCGTCTTCTGATTCTTCTTCTTCTTCTGGTGTTTAATGGCGGTTGACAAGCCAGTTTGTGGTGTATTACCGCCATCAATTGGACTGGAGTGTAGGCATCAACGTGGAAGGAAAAAATAAAACATAAACATAACATGTAATTTAGATCCTATTTTTTAGTCCTGTTATTTTGAAAAAACTAGGTAGTTCTTTCTGCATTTTTGAGCTGAGGCACAACTTCATTTTGATAGATTAAAAATTATGAAACCTTTATTAAATCTTTCAGTTTCTTAATCAACTCGTCTCTTTCCAATGCTGCACAATGTAGATCAAAAGTCTCTGCTTCACAACAAGATATACATAATCGAGTTTGAAGTTTCCCTATTGAACAATGAATGATTTAAACTTTATTGTGTATGTATGGCAACACTAGAATGTCCTATACGGATTAGTGAAATAATTATATTCTTTAAGCACACTCTCCCTTTACCAACTTGTTTTTGGATAGTGTAGAGGTGTCTGTTCTGCATTTCTTGCCACTTTTTTATTCATGTGTTCTTTAATTCTTCCTTTTATTTCTGCTTTACTCAGCAGAATTTGTACTTCACGTTCATGTTTTGTCGACTATTTCATTACCTTGTGCAGATATAAACCTCAGGACTATAACCATTTTCTATTGGCTATTCTAAGCAAATTTATTAGTATCTCTATAAATTCTTGTATCTCTATGTATTTATTGGCGGAAAGCAAGCATAACTGGAAAGCATGCATAACATCCCTCAATTATTATAGGCCCATTGCACCAACACCTAGGTATGAAATGCATGGAGAGGCTAGTTTTGCATCACATCAAGACCTGTAAAAAATTATTGTGATTTTAACAGTAGAAAACAGTGCAAAACTGTAAATTGATTAACAGAAAGTTTCCTAAGTATATACAGTAAATAACTGTGATAGATCTAACAGTACATTTAATGTAAAATTAAATATAAAATACAGTTAAATTTACAGTTTTTGAAAGTGAAAAACAACTCATTGTATAATTTACATTGAAAAAACATAAATCGACATTCCCATAACTCCCATTCACATTTGATGACTTTTCTTGAAATAACAATATTTCTTCTTAGTTTTCTTAGTTCTTGTCTAATCATGTACATTAGCATTTTAGGGTTTATGTATACATTTGGGTTGTTACATTTTTTTGTTGTTGTTACATTTAATGTTGTGAAATTAAAGTTTATTGCATTTTTTTTTTTTCTCAAATATCAAGTGTGTTACCATGATGGTGTTTAATGTTGGTGCGAATGACTCTGTCCAGCTTCTATATAATAATATGAGTCAGGACCGCTGCTCATTCCCCATATTATCATACCAGGCTACCAAAACTCAACTTTTAGAAAATAATTCAGCTCAAAATACAATTGTGGGGATATATGTTAAGATTTTATATATATTTTGTTTATTGAATAATTTTGCCAATGGAAGAGTTATTTTTCTACAGTTTTGGACTATACTTTCCTCACTTCTATAAATAAAACACCATCTTTGCACCATAGTGTGTCTCTGATACACTGCAAAAAACATCTCTTTTTGATTTGATTATCATCTCCATCAAGGTCATACTCATGTGACATTGCAATTTTTTTTAGTTTATTTTCTGCATGCATTTTAAAGCCATTTCAGTCTAAATTTCTGAAATGTGTTTTGCTGAGTACACACATCTGAACCACGAGCACAGAAAGCTGGATGTCAGACGTGAGTCTTGAACTAAGCTCTCTTTCAGTATTTATTGCGCTTAAACTGTCAAATACACACATGGTTATGTCAAAAACATTCAAAGTTCTCATAAACAGTCAGTTATGTCTGTCTGTGTAAACAGCAGGGAAAGAAATCACATGTGCATATTAGATATGTGTATTGAAGTGAAAGCAGGTAATAAATGGTACCTACTGCAATATCTGCTGTTAATATGAATCAAACAACAAAAGAAAAACAGAAAATCACTCACTGTTCTTGCCTGAATAACTTTATTAGCTTTAATAAGCATACATTTCTTACTTGAACGCTGCTGTTAAATGCACTGGCAAGGAGATGAACAAGGAGGACTGTCTTCAGCTCACTGAGGGCAGGGTCTATATCTAAAAATGGCCGAAACTCTTGCCACATGAAGAGCACTGGTGCGGTTTCTCTCCAGTATGAATTCTCTGGTGTGATTTTAAGTCACTGGATCTAGTGAAGTTTTTCCCACAGTCTAAGCACACATGAGGTCTCACACCAGTATGAATACTTTGATGAATTTTTAAATATTGGAGTTGTGAAAAACTCTTTCCACAATCAGAGCACAGATGAGGCTTCTCATCTGCATGAATTTTCATGTCTTTTCAGTTCCACTTTCAAAATAAATGTCTTGTCACACTGATCACAGTGAAATGATCTTTTTCCTAAGTGAAACAGCATGTGAGTTTTGAGACTAGTTTCCCATGTGAAGCTCTTTCCACACTGAGAGCATGTGAAGGGTTTCTCTCCGGTGTGGATTCTCATGTGATTCTTCATGCTTGATTTAGTTGTGAAGCTCTTTCCACACTGAGAGCAGATGCAAGAACATTTCCCTCCTCTTCTTTGAGTGTTTTGTTGAGGTTTCTGAAACTGATGGAGTTTCTCCTCCACTTCACTTTGTTCCATCAGACCTAAAACAAACATTACGCTTCAATATTAAAATAAAAGCAATCCATAGTTAATTTATGGTTATTTATCAGATGCTAAACATACCTCTGAAATTATAAGTCATCAACTCTTGGCAACAACTTGAACACAGATGCATTTTCCCTAACTCAACTTAAAATTACACAAACAATAGGATAATATATGAGCTGTAAAATAACATTAACTATGAAGTGAATGGAAAATACCAGATGAGTTTGGGAAATTATGCCAATAAATCCATTTTCACTCATCTTGTATTTTCATGTATGTTCCTATGTTGTTTTACAGCTTATATAATTGTTTAAATGAGGGTTTATAGCCATAATGTTATTCAGAAGTTATTGCTAAAGAAACGAGAATGGACATGGACACTGACCTATTTGTTCCTCTGTATCTTCATCTTTTATTCTCCAGGATTCTTCCTCAAAATCCATCTTTACAATAGTATGTCTATAGTTCCTCCTGCAGTAATTCCTCCTTGCTTCTTCTCCTGTGGGAAGACATGCATGTTCAACAGTATTTTAATAGGTCAATAGCTGTGTGATGCTTAACGTTTTTAGCATACTAGCCTAGCCGTTAGCCTTGTTTACACTTTCGCCTGAGTGATACTGCACCATTTAAACTGCAGTGACTCTCCGCTCTCTAGTGATGGGAACCCAAATCCCAACTACATGTGCTTAATATTTAAGATGATTTGGAGACTATAGATAACGGTTTAATGAAAACGATTGGCTTCAACACGTTTTTAATACACATGTTCATATATTTGCACCGTTTTGACCAAAAGGTGTCGCCAGCGTACGGCGTTTCGAAAGAGTGAATCATTCGAGAATTTATTCGGTGTACAAAAACCTCCGTTTCTAAACACACTTCTAAACCTTGTGGAAAGCCTTCCCAGAAGAGCTGGAGCTGTTATAGTTACAATTCAAATGCATGGATTGATCCCTTAATACGTACATGCTAAGAACAGTCCTCTTTTTTTAACCTCTACGTCCCAGTCAACCAGTTCACATAGCGACCCCTACAGAGAAACTACGATACTTCATATAACTTGCATATGACAATGTTTAAAGGGATAGTTCACTTTGAAATTAATTGTTGATATGTTTTAGCTTACCTCAAGGGAATCCAAGATGTAGATGTCTTTGTTTCCACACTAAACATATTTAGATATACGGGAAATCGCAATGGAAGACGATTTCGATATATCTAAATATGTTTAGTGAAAGGTAAAACTTCCGAAATCTATGTGTAAACAATGCATGTCGTAGATACGCGAGAGATCACTTCCGGCGTAACGTCTGGAGACGTTTTAGTTCGGTTCAGTTGGACATCTGATTCAGATCAGTTCGACGGCTGTTACCAAGAGGTAAAAACGATATAAATACTGTTCGTTTTCTCACAAAAACCGCTCGTTTCGTGTCTTAGGCCATCAATGTGTGCTTACATTTACGAGTCATTAAATCATGTTTAATTTTGACTTCTCTGTGCATGCTCTTTGAGGTGGACCAAGGGAGGACCCCCTTAACTTCCAGTGTATGACTGAGAGACAACAACGGTTTGACCAAAAAACGTCAAAATTGAAAATACTGTGGAAACATCTTGGATGCCCTTGAGGTAAGCTAAAACATATCAAAAATTAATTTCAAAGTGAACTATCCCTTTAACACGGGGGGTTCATGAAAATCAAATTATTTACTTATGAATGTTAACTTTGCTCACTTAGGTAACTTTGGACAATGCTTTTTCTCATGAGTCCGTTGATGTGATGATGTGGTGAAACTCTTCCCACATGAAGAGCACTTGTACGGTTTCTCTCCAGTATGAATTCTCTCATGATCTTTCAAGGTTCCTGACATAGAGAAACTCTGTCCACAGTGTGAACACGTGTACGGTTTCTCTCCGGTATGAACTCTCTCATGATCTTTCAACGTTCCTGACCGAGTGAAACTCTTTCCGCAGTGTGAACACTTGTGGGGTTTCTCTCCAGTATGAATTTTTTCATGATCTTTCAAGGTTCCTGACCGAGCGAAACTCTTTCCACAGTGTGAGCACTTGTAGCGTTTCTCTCCAGTATGGATTCTCTCATGAGCTTTCATGTCACCAGACTGAGCGAAACTCTGTCCACAGTGTGAGCACTTGTACGGTTTTTCTCCAGTATGAATCCGCTGGTGTGTTTTTAAGTCATTGGTTCTAGTAAACTTTTTCCCACAGTCCAAGCACACATAAGGTCTCACACCAGTATGAATAATCTCATGCTGTTTTAAAAATTCAAGCACTGAAAAACTCTTTCCACAAACAGAACACGCATGAGGCTGTACATCTGCATGACTTTTCATGTGCCTTTTCAGGTGCTCTGCCAAAATAAATGTCTTGTCACACTGATCACAGCCGAATGATCTTTTTCCTGAGTGAATCAGCAGATGACTTTTAAGCTTACTAGCCCATGGGAAGCTCTTTCCACACTGATTGCATGTGAAGGGTTTCTCTCCTGTGTGGATTATCATGTGCGTCTTCAAGCCTGTTTTAGTTTTGAAGCTTTTTCCACATTGAGAGCAGGTGAACGAACATTTCTTTCCTCTTCTTTGAAGTTTCTTCTGCTTCTTCACTTTCTGAAACGGATGATGTTTCTTCTCCACTTCAATTTGTTCTGTCATACCTAAAATGAACATATTACATTAGACAATTCAAGATTTAAATAAAAGTTATCCCTAATTTAATAGCAGTAAATGGCGTACCAATAATGGACACCAACCTATTTGTTCCTCTGTATCTTCATTTTTTATACTGCAGGGTTCTTCCTTAATCTCAATCTTTTGAGTGTTTTGTTGAGGTTTCTGAAACTGATGGATTTTCTCCTCCACTTCATATTGTTCCATCAGACCTTAAATGAACATATTAAATTAGACAATTCAAGACTGAAATAAATGTAATACATAGTTTAATAGCAGTTATTAATGAAGTATCAAGAATGGACACCAACCTATGTGTTCCTCTACATCTTCATCTTTTATTCTGCAGGGTTCTTCCTTAATCTCCATCTTTACAATAGTATGTCCGTAGTTTCTCCTGGAGTAATTCCTTCGTTTTGCTGCTTCTCCTGTGGGAATATGGGAATATTCCCCAGCATTTAAAGGGATACTCCACTTTTTTTGGAAATAGGCTCATTTTACAACTCCCCCAGAGTTAAACAGTTGAGTTTCACCGTTTTCGAATCCATTCAGCCGATTTTCTGATATTTAAAAGAATATCAGTAACCAGACAGTTACTGGTCTCGTTGACTTCCATAGTAGGAAAAAAATGTACTATGGAAGTCAATGTAGACACACACACATATGTGTGTGTACTGTGTAGTGTGAATTATTTTGTATATATAAATACACTCACATGCTCGTATATATTTAAGAAATATTTGCATGCATATACTTTATAAATATTTATACAAAATTAATATTATACATAAATACAAATATACTAATAACACTTTTTTCTTATACATGTATGTGTGTGTCTATTTATATATACAAAATAATTATATACATTACACAAACATATATTATGTAAACACACACTTTTATTTTGGATGCGATTAATCGTTTCACAGCCCTACAGTAGATAAATTAATTTTTCTCAAGAAAAAATAAATCCCACCTAATGCTGTAAACATACAAAGAGTCCTGGTGTTAAAAATATAAACTCAAATGGAATATAATGCATTTTTTGTTATAATAACAACAACATTAATACATTTTAATAATATAGCCTAAGTAAAACTACAATTAATCACACATATTTAGCAAAATACTATGACTAATTTTACATGCTATGTGGTCATCAAATGGCAAATGGGGGTAAATGTAATATTGTTCTCGTTTTATTGATCTCATTCCGCGGTGATTACCAGAAAAACGCTGATTACCGGTAACCAATATTATGTAGGCTACAATACATTTCGATAAGTTAACTGTATCCTCTATCCTGGCTGCAACCTATTGTTGATTCGTTTTATTTACTATTAATTTAACTAACGTTAGTAGAAGAGTAAGAGATAATCGGTTCACGTGCTGCTTAAACCGAGGCGTTATTCATTGTTTTAAATTTGTAATAAATTTACAGGATCGGAGAGCTTGTTTTCAAATGTCTTTTCCCACGCATTTTTAGACGCGACATGTTGTGAACAGCCAGAAAACACCGTTCATCTCTCCGGGCTACTGCACACATGTATACAGAAATTATATATGAGCAAGAATTAGTTCAAAATAAAAACTAGCTCACGTTACACTGATTTCTCCAAGATGTTTTACTTGCTGAGAGAACACGAGAACACCATTGAGTCTTCTACTTCTTCTGGTGTTTAATGGCGGTTGACAAGCCAGTTTGTGGTGTATTACCGCCATCAATTGGACTGGAGTGTAAACATCAACGTGGAAGGAAAAATAAAACATAAACATAACATGTAATTTAGATCCTATTTTTTTAGTCCTGTTATTTTGAGAAAACTAGGTAGTTCTTTCTGCATTTTTGAGCTGAGGCAAAACTTCATTTTGATAGATTAAAAATGATGAAACATAAACATTTAACATCACAACATTTAATTTTAAATCTTTCAGTTTCTTAATCAACTCGTCTCTTTCCAATGCTGCACAATGTAGAAGTACATGCTCAAAAGTCTCTGCTTCACAACAAGATATACATAATCCAGTTTGAAGTTTCCCTATTGAACAATGAATGATTTAAACTTTATTGTGTATGTATGGCAACACTAGAATGTCCTATTCAGATTAGTGAAATAATTATATTCTTTAAGCACACTCTCCCTTTACCAACTTGTTTTTGGATAGTGTAGAGGTGTCTGTTCTGCATTTCTTGCCACTTTTTTATTCATGTGTTCTTTAATTCCTCCTTTTATTTCTGCTTTACTCAGCAGAATTTGTACTTCACGTTCATGTTTTGTCGACTATTTCATTACCTTGTGCAGATACCCATAGAAACCTCAGGACTAACCATTTTCAGTAGGCTATTCTGAGAAAATGTATAAGTAGCTCTATAAATTCTTGTAGTATGCTTCTTTCTCTATGTTTTATGGAGATTATCATCTCCATCAAGGTCATATTCACGCGACATTGCAATTTTTTTAGTTTATTTTCTGCATGCATTTTAAAGCCATTTCAGTCTAAATTTCTGAAATATGTTTTGATGAGTACACACATCTGAACCACGAGCACAGAAAGCTGGATGTCAGACGTGAGTTTCGAACTAAGCTCTCTTTCAGGATTTATTGCGCTTAAACTGTCAAATACACACATGGTTATGTCAAAAACATTCAAAGTTCTCATTAACAGTCAGTTATGTCTCTGTCTATGTAAACAGCAGGGAAAGAAATCACATGAGAATATTAGATATGTGTATTAAAGTGAAAGCAGGTAATAAACGGTACCTATGGCAATATACTGTATGCTGTTAATATGAATCAAACAACAAAAGAAAAACAGAAAATCACTCACTGTTCTTGCCTGAATAACTTTATTAGCTTTAATAAGAATACATTTCTTACTTTAATGCTGCTGTTAAATGCACTGGCAAGGAGATGAACAAGGAGGACTGTCTTCAGCTCACTGAGGGCAGGGTCTATGGTAAAAAGACCCTATAATAATTATTTAGTGTGACATTACAATTTCGAAAAATGGCTTGTTCTGAAACACTGCTTTTGATTTATGGGGATTAAAAAAGGAGTGGGTGGATTTTCATCATTAGAGGGTGGTTGTGTACACACTCCCGTCACACATTTATGTTCAAACACCATGTAAAAGTGAATTTTGCATAATAGGACCCCTTTAACTAAAGTCATTCTGTTGAAATTCCGCCTTTTTCCAAGTCTCAATATCAAATAATTTTCTTTAAAGTGATGAATCTGAATGTGAACTTTGCTCACTTACACAACTTTGGGCAATGCTTTTTCATATGAGTTCGTAGACCAGATAATTGGCCGAAACTCTTGCCACATGAAGAGCACTGGTGCGGTTTCTCTCCAGTGTGAATTCTCTCATGATCTTTCAAGGATGATGAATGAGCGAAACTCTGTCCACAGTGTGAGCACTTGTACGGTTTCTCTCCAGTATGAATTCTCTGGTGTGATTTTAAGTCACTGGATCTAGTGAAGTTTTTCCCACAGTCTAAGCACACATAAGGTCTCAAACCAGTATGAATACTTTGGTGAATTTTTAAATATTGGAGTTGTGAAAAACTCTTTCCACAATCAGAGCACAGTTGAGGCTTCTCATCTGCATGAATTTTCATGTGTCTTTTCAGTTCCGCTTTCAAAATAAATGTCTTGTCACACTGATCACAGTGAAATGATCTTTTTCCTAAGTGAAACAGCATGTGAGTTTTGAGACTAGTTTCCCATGTGAAGCTCTTTCCACACTGAGAGCATGTGAAGGGTTTCTCTCCGGTGTGGATTCTCATGTGATTCTTCATGCTTGATTTAGTTGTGAAGCTCTTTCCACACTGAGAGCAGATGTAAGAACATTTCCCTCCTCTTCTTTGAGTGTTTTGTTGAGGTTTCTGAAACTGATGGAGTTTCTCCTCCACTTCACTTTGTTCCATCAGACCTAAAACAAACATTAAGCTTCAATATTAAAATAAAAGCAATCCATAGTTAATTTATGGTAATTTATCGGATGCTAAACATACCTCTAAAATTATAAGTCATCAACTCTTGGCAACAACTTGAACACAGATGCACAGATTCCTAACTCATCTTAAAATTAGTGAAAGGAAAATATTAGACGAGTTTGGGAAATTGTGCCAATAAATCCATTTTCCCAAACTCATCTTGTATTTTCATGTATGTTCCTATGTTGTTTTACAAGCTTATATAATTGTTTAAATAAGGGTTTATAGCCATAATGTTCTTCAGAAGTTATTGCTAAAGAAACGAGAATGGACATGGACACTGACCTATTTGTTCCTCTGTATCTTCATCTTTTATTCTCCAGGATTCTTCCTCAAAATCCATCTTTACAATAGTATGTCAATAGTTCCTCCTGCAGTAATTCCTCCTTGCTTCTCCTGTGGGAAGACATGCATGTTCAACAGTATTTTAATAGGTCAATTAGCTGTGTGATGCTTAACGTTTTTAGCATACTAGCCTAGCCGTTAGCCTTGTTTACACTTTCGCCTGAGTGATACAGCACCATTTAAACTGCAGTGACTCTCCGCTCTCTAGTGATGGGAGCACAAATCCTAGTTACATAAGCTTCATATTTAAGATATTAAATGATTAGCTGCTATAACGGTTTCATGAAAACGATTGGCTTCAACACGGTTTTATTACACGTTCTTATATTTGCACTGTGACCGTTCTGACCAAAAGGTGTCGGCCAGCGTGTGGCGCTTCGAAAGAGTGAATCATTCGTGAGTTCATTCTGTGTACAAAACCTCCGTTTCTCTCATCATCAGAACTTCTCCCCAGGCTGCAGCGCACAACCGTTTATTGATGAACATTAATTGTTGCTACATTAAAACGAACTCACTTTATAGACTCCAGCTGAAGATTTCACCAAGATGTTGTGGGCTGAGGGAACCATAGGAGGGAACAACATTCGTCTTCCTCTATTGTAGAACTATTGGCGGGTTTTGAACTAACCACACAGTCTGCCATCTACTGGGCTGGAGTGAGAAGAAATAAGTCTGAGCTCATATGGCAAGCCGTATTAGCTTTTATTCATTTCCATGGATTCTTGATATCAACAATGCCATTTTTTAATATCAACAATTCAATTGTTGATATCAACAATTAATTGTTGATATAAACAATTGGATTGCTGATATCTGTAATTGTATTTTCACTAGTGAAATGTCACATATTATGGCAAGCCGTTTTAGCTTTTATTCATTTCCAGGATATGAATTGTTGATATCAACAATTACATATTTTATATCAAAAATGTAATTCTAGATATCAACAATTGAATTCTTGATATCAACAATTGTATTTTCACTAGTGAAATGTCACCATAGGCTGCCATTCAAACCCAATTGTTTATATCAAGGAGTGTTGTAGTCTAGACCAACTCACTCGAGTCCGAGTCGAGACCGAGACCAGAGAGATTCGAGTCCGAGTCGAGTCCGAGACCAGATAGGGTCGAGTCCAAGTCGAGACCGAGACCAGTGAGGGTTGATTACCTAATTTACCTTTATTTACTTAGAGAAATCCTTTTTTTTTTACTGAATTTACCCAGAGATTAAAAATATGATCAGTTTAGGGTAAAAGGCCACATAGTAGGTGGTGTTAAAAGTATTTATTTTTAATTTTTTTTACAATTTATCAGCATTAAGTGCTCTTGTCCCCAGAACATCATTTCATTGTACCCAGTAACGTACGGTGAAGTCTTGTCATGGGTAGGCTGTGACATTGGCATATTGTGGCAATATTGTGAATGTGGCATATTATTATCAGGGGCGAAATTTGCCACTGTACTGTTTGACGGAACAGCTCACACAGTAACGGTTGCTATGATGTGTGATTGGACAATGGCCGTTTTGTGGGAGGGGCCGGAGAAGAAGCTTTTCAAGGTGTGTAATAGAGGGTGCTTCTCATTTCTCATTTGTGCATCCTTGTTTCCTTTCCTTGCTTCCTTTCCTTGCGTCTCAGCTCCTCCCCCTGTAGGATGCGAGGGAAGGAAGCGAGGAAAGGAAAGGAGGACAGAGGAATCGAATAAAACCTTTTTTATATACATTGGAATACTTGATCATTCGAGCGTCACTCCACAGTGTCATCAGCAGCGCTAAAAAGGTCTGCCCTTATGTTGTTGAAGTTTGGTTATTTAATAAATTCATAATAAACAATAATAAAGATAGGCTATACTGTTGAAATATCTGAGATGTGTGGTTTATATAAACTGCAAAGGTAAAGTATAAATTAAAATGATTGTGACCGATGTGTCACGTCTCTGTAGGAGTAATTCAATGTCGCCCCCTCTAGGTGGCCAAGTCACTTTCTCAATCCCACAAAACCGCAAAGAAGTAACATCATGATTCAAAGTTACAACTGGATAATTCATTTCTTTTCTTCTGATCAAACTCTTAGGCTCACTAATTCTTTGTTTCAATTGCCGTGACGATCCCCACGTAGCCAATACCACATGGACAATGAATCAAATAAACCACATGAGTGGAAACACAAGTAATCACAGATTTAAACATTATATGGCTGTGTGGAATGCCACGGGAGACCACTCTGTGACGCTTTCTTGTACACGTGTGGGATCATAAAAGAGCATTGTCTGTGTGATAATTGTTCATAAAAACCAACGACTACTGTTGACGTGAGTACAAGATAAATGCGTTAAAATGGCAGCTCATTTACCAATGATGAAATGGTCTGACCCCGATCTGAGGGAAGCGATGTCTTTATTCAAACAAAAAATGAATCTGTACATGGAAGATGAAGAAATAACTGACACAGGGAAACAAGCTAGAAAAATATATAGAGGAATTGGAGATGAAGGATTAAAACGACTAAATGCAAGTGGGCTTAGTGATAAAGAAAAGAGAAAGCCTGACACCTTGTGGAATTTCTTTGAAGGGCAATTAAAGTTAAATGTGAACTTCAGAATCCACAGACTACATCTCATGCAGTATAGACAGAAGCCAAGTGAGAGCATTGATGACTTTGTGACTAGAACAAGAACTTTAGCACTGAAAATCCCAATTCACTGACGATGAGCTCAATGAACGCTTAATTGAACTTATCACTGCCAGCACTCCTTTTGATTCCTTAATAAACGACCTATACAGCAAACCTAAAGGTCACCCCATTGCCAAAGTACTAGCAGAGGGACGAAAGTACGAAGCCTTAGCAGCTGGTAATGAACAGATACAACAACTTGGTATGTCACAGACTGAAAATGTCCATGCTGTAACAAGAGGACGAACGTGTCAAAACTGCAACACAAACCACAAGCCAAGGCAGTGCCCTGCATACAATGATATATGCTCTATGTGTGGTAACAGAGGCCACTGGGCAAAGTGCTGTAAAAAGAGCAGACGACAGAGACAGCTATCCAGCAAGGGCAGAAGAAGTAAGTCACGAACACGCAACAGATACCAAAGCCACGCTCACCCATGGAAAGACCACAAACGCAAAGACGAGTCCAGCATTAGCACTGTAGACAGCATTAAAGACGATGAGTATACCTACCAACAACACTTCTACTCCATCACTATCAGTGCAAAATGCATGCATAGCATTCATGTGAAACCACCTAGAGATGAGGCATATACAACTCTGAATATTAAACCACCTCTCTTGCAAGGACATGGATACACGCTTCGCCTGAAGATAGATACAGGGGCATCTGGAAACACGCTTCCACTGTGTACATTCAAATTCAGATGTATGGTGCATCACCACAAAGCTTGGAACATCTCAAATCAGCATCCAATGTAAAATTGACGTCATACACTGGTGATGTGATTCCCTGCTTTGGAACCATCAACATGCCATGCCAGCACAAAAAGTCCAGATGGATAGAGGCAAAGTTCTATGTCGTTGACGTACCTGGACCAGCCGTGGTTGGACTACCCACAAGTGAGATCCTCAGTCTTGAGGATCAGAAGTGAGTACCCAACAACACATAAAAGGCATCAAAGAACTAAAAGTGAAACAGATTGTGAAGCAGAAAGTGAAACAGAACAGCACACAGATTGGTGTTCTAGTCTTACCTTCAGCACCAAAAAAGACGGATCACTTCGAATCTGTTTAGACCCTCAGAAATTAAATGCAAGCCTGAAGAGGTGCCCTCACAAAATTCCAACTGTGGAAGAACTTAACCCCAAATTAGCAAATGCAAAAGTGTTCAGCAAGCTAGGCGCAAAACCCGGATACTGGTTGATAAATCTTGATGAGGAGTCACAAATTCTAACCACGTTCCGCACCGCACTCTTTTTGGCAGATACTGCTGGAGACGCTTACCATTTGGTCTCAGTGTGTCCCAAGACCTTTTCCAAGCCAAAATGGACCAAATTCTTGTAATCAGCATAGCAGACGATGTTGCAGTTTGTGGAGTTGACGAAGAGGAACATGACAGGAATCTGACAAGCCTGATGGAAAGAGCTGTAGAAACAGGTCTGGTGTTTAACAGTGACAAATGTATCATCAAACAGCAGAGCATATCCTTTTTTGGCAACCTGTACACAGACAAAGGCATCAGACCAGATCCAGCCAAAATCCACGACATCCAAAAAATGCCAACACCACAAAGCAAAGATGACCTTCACCGATTCATGGGTATGTTAAACTACCTGTCACCCTACATACCAAAGTTTGCTGATAAAGCAAACTTTGTGACTCACAATGGGTATGGGACAATGAGTATCAGCAATATGATCTATGACCTTTAGGTTCGATGACCTAAAGAAAACAGTGACTGTTGATGCTTGCTTAAAGTACTACAATCCAGCAGCCACCCTCACACTGGAGGTAGATGCATCACAGAGAGGCATTGGTGTAGCACTGGTGCAAGACAACAGGCCCATTGCTTTCGGTTCGAAGACATTAACTGAACGTCAATCAAGATACAGCAACTTTGAAAGAGAAATGCTTGCTATTGTGTATGGTATGCAGCGATATCACACACACTTGTAGGGCAAATCATTCATCGTAGTAACGGACCACAAACCTCTTGTCACCATATGCACAAAGCCTCTACATGCTGCTCCTCCCAGGCTACAACGCATGCTGATCAAAACACAGGGATACAACTACAGCATCGTGTATCGTCCTGGATGTCAAATGATTCTAGCTGACACGCTCAGCCGCCTGCCAAACCCTGAAAACAATGAAGACATTGAACTTGATGAACGCATTGATGGGCTGGATGAAGACCCTGAAATTCATACTGTTGCAATTGTAAACTTCTCCCCAAACAAACCAGAGATTCTCAGAACTGAGACTGCAAAAGACCAGCAAGCTCAGTGCGCTAAAAGAAATCATCCATCAGGGATGGCCAGACAGAATTCAAGACCTGCCAAAAGACCTACGCAGCTATTGGCCTTTCCGAGATGAACTTGCCATAGAAGCTGGAGTTGTATTTAAGGGCAGACAAGTGCTGATTCCAGAATCCATGACCAGCGACATTTTGACCCAACTCCACGCAGCCCACCAAGGTATCGAAAAAACACGCAGGTTGGCTAGAGAAAGTGTATATTGGACAAAGATAAACAGACATAGAGAAACTGTGCAGATCTTGCAGTACCTGTGCAGAAAATCAAGATGCACATCCAAAGGAACCTCTCATTCCACACGAAACACCCACAAAGCCATGGCAATACCTGGCGTCAGATCTATTCGAGATCCATGGACATCAGTACCTACTTACCGTGGACAGGTATTCCAAGTACCCATTAGTTGATGAAATGCCCACACCAGTAAGTAGCCATGGGGCCAGTAGGACAAGTAGCAAGTAGCCAGTAGGACAGTCTTTCAGGAAGTTCATAGCTGATTGGGGAATAGAACACATCACAAGTTCACCACACTACCCAAAAAGCAATGGATTTATTGAAAGACATGTGAGACACATCAAATCCATCATAAAAAAACAATGCAACACAAAGGAGATGTACAAGTGGCTCTGATGCAGGTGCGAGCGACACCCATTGGCAGTGATTTACCATCCCCTGCATAATTACTCCTTGGCAGACCAATCACCACACTCCTACCAAGTCATTCAGATCCAGGTAAACTTGAACACAGACAGCACCTGGAAAAAGTGATTACAAAGATGAAAGCACACCATTATCAATGTAGTGGCAGAGACTTACCACCATTGTTTCGTGGACAGAGTGTGAGAGTGCTGGACAAGGAGAGGAAAACATGGCACCCAGGTACCATTGTGGAAAGATGCAAGGAGCCGAGAAGTTACCTGATAAAAACACCAAATGGAAACACAATCAGACGTACTAGGAGCCAACTCTGTGAAATGTATGTAACACACACACAGAAAGTCCAGAAAAAGCAACAATTTGCTGAAACACCCAAAAGAGATGAGGCTGGACAAAGCCACAATAATCCAGTTGAAAACAAAGTCACATAACCTCTTGAAACAGAAGCAGACAATACAGGTACTGAGACAACAAGACCAACATGCACAAGGTCTGGACGGATCATAGTCAAGCCAGCGCAATACAGGGACTATGTGTAAACCTGAATTAATAGTCAAGCAGTAAAAAGAATACCAAATATGGACTGAATGGTTGTCTGACAACTACAGCTGCATACACTAATTTGACAGTTGTGTGGTGTATTTGATGTGACATGATCATGTTGTTGCCATCTGGTTTCTGCTGCCTGCCTCAATGTTATGTCCAGTATGTATTTTAATGTGGCCTCTGTATGCTTATTGTTTGTGTTGTGTTGCATTATCTTGCTGCTTGAATTATTATTGTGCCTTTGCAATCTATGTCTGCTTTTTTTATCTGTTTAAGCTGAGTGTCACATGTCTAGTATGTCTGTCCCCTCCTGTTAAGTCCTGTTGTACTTATATTTGTAATAATTTTATTGATGTATGCCTATTTACAACTGGCCGGGGACTACAGCTGGAAATTAGCCGTATAGGCTAAAGCTGCTCCTTTTTTCTTTCAAAAAAGGACTGTCCACGTTAATAAAAACGAATAAACTAAACTAAACTAAATGCTTATTTTGCACATATAAACACCAAACAGGTTGTTATTGTTTATTATTGTTGGAATGTGCACCCTGTTGAAAAAAAAGCTTGACATATTTTTGTTAAGAATCTTATGTTCTACAAAAAAAGGAAGAAGCAATCTTGTTGTTGTATTAGTTGTCTGAGGTGTTTACACATTTATGTTAAACAGGGGGGATGTTGTGATAATCTACGTAATACATGTGTACGTAAGACGCTGTGTGCGTGTACCGGAAGTGTATGTTATTGAACACAAAGACACTTCACCAAGCTGTCTTTTAAATTATAGCGCGTTTGTATACAATCAAAGGAAGATGTCTAAAAATATCACTCAACTCTGGATCAGAAGACAGCAAATGCCAATGTTTTTTTTTTTTAATTGATTTTATCATATGGGACTTAGGTGAATGTGTTGTAATACAGGAAAAAGAATACTTAGATTTTTTTGTCTTCTTTTTTAACAGTTCAGAGTGTGTCTTTTTTAAAAGCTGTATTAAATGCTTCATCAACTCAATCTAAAGGGTAACCTCTGTTCAAAAAATTATTTTTCATAATTTTAGATTCCTCAAAAAAGTCAGAATCAGAATGAAAAATCCTCCTCAATCTGTAGAACTGACTCTTAGGCAGTCCTTTAAAAAAAATAGGATGCAAAACTGGTACCGTGTAAAAGTGTGTTACGATCAGTCTCTTTTGTAAACAAAGTAGTAGTTAAACTACCTTCGTTCTTCTGTACCCACATAACGAGGAAGTATAGGCTACTTTAACCGAATTAATTTCAGAGGTAAATTCCAAATCATCAACCAAGTTATTCAAAAATGTAACAAATTCTCGAGCATCATCGTGATCACCCCAAAAAATACAAAATATATCGTCAATGTATCTTTACCATTTGATGATCTGTGAAAAGAAAGGGTTATTCTCTGTATTAAATATGTAACTTTCTTTAAAAAAAAAACATAAATAGATTGGCATAGTTAGGGGCAAAGTTCGAGCCCATTGCTGTCCCAGTTATCTGAAGAAAAAAATCATTATCAAAACTGATGGGCCTGGGCACTGAGTGTCTCTAAGTGTCTGTCTAATTTGCACTAAGAGTCTGTCTTTTTAGCAAAAACACGCCCTTTATGAAACAGTTACAGTGGTGTAGATTGTGGAGCGTGTAGTTTGTGAAACAGCTTTTGATGCGCTCGGACCCGAGTTCGAATCCGCCTTTTGCCGAACATATGAGATGTAAAATGTATAAACTAACATGAAGGTCTCTAACATTATATTTTGCCAATGAACTAAAATCAAAACCATGATATGGCATTTTGCCTTCATAAAACAGGACAAGACTTTAAGAATAGCAGAGGATGTCTAATTGAAGGGAATTGGCACTGGCTGGTTACTTCCGGTTTCTGGACTGGCTGCAGTAACACGCCTCTGCCCATGCGGGGGCACTCGCGGTCGAGTGCAGAATGAATGGGAGTCAATAGCCGCATTTCCACTGCCGGGCTAGGGCCGGGCCAGAGCTATATGAATTAGCTTTCCATGCGTCATGGAAATCTCTTCCAAGTCTCGTTTCAGGCCAACAAGGAAGAATTTTTTCGCACAAAAAGTATTCTCGTCGCTTGATAAACTTATAGTTGAGCCACTGTAGTCACATGGAATATTTAAACATTTTCTTCATTGACTTTCTGGGCCGTCAAAAGTCAGTCCCTTAGGCAGCCTATGTGGTAGTGATACAGTTCTCAAATTTAATCAAAAATGTCTTCGTTTGTGTTCCGAAGATGAACGAAGGTCTTACGGGGTTGGCACAGCATGGGGGTGAGTAATAAATGACTTAATTTTCATTTTGGGGTGAACTAACCCTTTAAGCTCGCATGCTTGGCCAGCCATAATAGCGAGAGCACGCGAATACACTTTGATTCTCTCATCAACAGATGCAGCAGTTTTATTTTTGCAAATCATGCATTATAACAAGGAATAATATTAACACATGAGGGAAATAATTATGGTTTACATGAAGATGAAAAAACGTATTACCTATTTTTTAAGGCTAATTGTAGTACTGAAGGATCAGACCTGTTTGCCCAATAGTGGCAAGAAACATACGTATATGTTTAACCGACGCTGATGTGCGAGGGTTTCTCCCATCCCCATACAACGTCACTTCTCTGTCTTTCACTGGCCTGACAAGAACGTCGGTCTCATCCGCTATGAACGCTCCTGGCGCGCGCCTGGTAAACCCGCCGTTATTATAACAATCCGTCTATGAATATCATAGGTGTAAAAAATTGTCATTTGGTGATCTTAGATGTAGCCTCCCTACGTACCAATATTAAACACCAGGAAGGCCTTTTAGCCTTACAACATTATTTGGTACATAGGTCGGAGACGTTACCACCCAACCATTTTTTACTTTCTCTCACAGAATGGATTTTACACAAAAATGTGTTCCTCTTCCAAGACAATTTCTTTAGACAGCTTAAGGGCACAGCGATAATTATGCCAATTTAATTTTAGGTCACTGGGAAGAGCAATACATATATAATCGATCTAGTAACAAATTCTGTGATATAATATTTTGGGGACGCTTTATCGATGATATTCTCTTTGTTTGGTCTGGGAATGAAGGAGATCCATTGCAGTTTCATGAGTACATCAACACATCTAAAAAAAATATAAAACTATCAATTGAACATTCAAAATCATCTATAAATTTCTTGGATTTGACTCTCTCCAGAGATGATAATAATCTCTTGTACACAACAATATATAGGAAAAGCACAGGTAGAAATACTTTATTGAGGGCTGACAGCTTCCATCCAAGGAGCCTGAAAGATAACATTCCATTTGGACATTTCAGCGTCTTGGAAGCATCTAAAGATTCTGATTTCGAAATGCAGACTCAAGAGATGACATTAAGGCTCATGGCTAGGGGCTACTCACCAATGATAATAGAAAAAGCACTAATAAACATACTAATAAACTCATAACACACTCTGACCTACTAAAAAAGAAAAAGAGGAGGAAAGACATGGCTAAAAACAACTCCAGATCTTTGTTACCCAATATAGCAGTAGTGCTTTTGAAATGAAACAAATAATTGTCCAATTTGGGGTTAATTCAAAATGCTCCTATTTTGAAAAATGTCTTTCCAGAGCCGCCTATAACTGTGTTCAAGAAGGCACCATCCATAAGGGACAAACTTGTAAGAACCTACCAGGTCCTAAACAAAAAACATAGCTTGAAAAAGGATTGTGGGGGACCTATTAGGTGTGGGTCTTGCAGTCATTGTGAGGGTGTCATTCAGTGTAAGATTTTTTTGTGATTTGAGAACGCAGAGAGAATTTAAGATGTTAACTGCAACTCTCAATATGTGTCTACCACCTACAATGCCCATGTGGGTGTTTCTATGTGGGCAGAACTAAAAGAAAGAAAACTAAAAGAGCGGTTTTATGAACACAAATACGCAATCCGAGTCAACAACAAAGATTACCCTATGGCCAAACACTATGGAACACATAGTGATCGACCCATCATCCTTGAGAATTCAGGGCATTGAAATTATTGAAATTATTCAACCGCATATAAACGGGCTGTGCTGACAGCGGTTTGAGACTTGAGAGAGAAACTGGGAAGCTCATGCTCCATGACCTGAAGGATGTGATCAGCGGGAAGAGTTTGTCTATATCAATGTGAAAACTGTAATAAGTGGGAAGAGTATGTTTATCGTCAACGTGAAAACTGTAATCAGCAGGAACCCAGCAGGCAATAGCCCTCATTTCACCCTCTAGGTTAAATATAGGCCTGATATAGTTCGGCTATGTGTAACCCACTTCTAGCCAAAATAACATTGAATCTGGTTACATGTATTTTTTTTTCCAAAACAACTTGCAAAATGTATGATATTCCATCATGTAAGCATGTCAACTGTGATTACAAGGTGTTTGGTTTGATCACTTTGACATTTTCAATGTGTAGACTGTGCGTACGCGATCTAGCTCGTATAGTCTGCCCGGCTATTTATAGCCCACTTCTAGTTTTAATTAATTGTTGGGCAGGCAACGCATGATAGTTGATATCCCATCATGTTCGATTGGTAAAAATATATACAAGGTGCCAGTGTCATATCATAACTTGGTCGATATGTAGACACGGTTTAGCTCTGAATTGGACGGGCTATATGCAGTCTGCTTTTAGATTTTGCTTTTAGGCAAAATCGAGGCAATCAGTGGTCTACGTTTAACGGCTATAACCCTGGTTTAGACCAGCGATTAGTATAGCTAAAAAAGTCTTAAAATTGTTTAGATGTTTTTCACCCACGCTTCATGTTTGCTGTCACAGTCACGCATTAATAAAAACATCTACAATTTTATTTGACTCTCTTTCATTTTAAATTAAATAAAAATGTAATTAAATTTCTCAACTGCTAGATGGCAACAGCTCTACTGAGACATGACTGCTGACAACGCGAGACTTGATAGTAATGTTACAGATCACGGTCCCGCGAATGCGTAATGAACATTTCCTCCATTTTCAAATGTTTTAAAGGAGCATTTCACCCATTTCAACATTAATCTTTATTGAAAGTGGATCATATAGTCGGAATGTAAAATAATTTTTGAATTTGGTGCTCTCTTGACCGAGAAAAGACAGAAAATAACCGAAAGGTGCATTTGTATGAAAGACTACAACACCCACAATGCACCACATTGCACAGCTCTGGAAGCCACACCCACTAATCCGGAACTGTGCGCACATCAGAGAAATCATTCTTTAGTCAACAAGGCTAACGTTAGCTGCCATCAGAGTTTGAAATTCATTTCACGCTAAATTTCTAGTTAGTTGGCTGTGGCGAGCAGGATGATCGAGGGCGAGGGACGTGAGAGCGGTGTGAGAGGATGGCGCGAGGCCGGTGGCCCGAGTGAAAATGAAAGACAAGAGACACACAGACCGGTCTCGTAAACCTCACAAAGTAGCGGGAGCATAAACGGCAGATCTAGAGAGAAACACACATGATTTTATATTGTGTGTGGACATCAGTCGTCAATAAGGGGCTGTTGGCTTTCGTTTTGTATTTGTTAATTTTTCTAATAAAATGTTTAAATGTTCACCGATTCCCGCCTCCTTCTTCCCACAACAACAAACCCCGTTAACGTTACATTGTCAAACTCATTAGTGAATTAATGCTTGTTTGTATTTCTTTCTAAATGTGGTGTATTACTGCATGATACCTGGATGTTCAGTTAGGATGGTTCACATCACAACACAAACGTCCGTGTGCTCGTCTGATTCAGAGATTTCGTCCAGGAGAAATTGCCATTGTTGAAATTCTCTGCAGCAGATGGACTCTATGTGTCCGTAGGCCGTAGCACGCAGCGAGAGCACATGAACAGCAGTCCGCCTCAGCTCGAGCCAGTCCGGGCTCCTCGACCGCGACAGGCAGCCGCCTCCTGTTCCTCCATCAGCCTCAGCTGCTCTTCACTATATTGCAGCTCGTAAAGAACATCGGATTCGAGCAGCAGACTTTAAAAATCCTCTTCTTCCATATCATTTTTAGTTTCTTCTGTCATTGTCATACTTCCTATCTCCACAGCGCTTGTTAGCTTAGCTTCCAAAAACAAGATGGCGGATATTGATTTCAGTTTCTGCAAGTGAAGTCCCACCCACTGATCTGTAATAGGCCTGTAGGGTGAGTGGGTCCCACATCCTTGAATAATAATGAGCTATGTTTGTAGTCTCTACAGATTTTAATGAAATGTGACTTCCTGCTTATTATGACGCAAAATTATGATTTTTAGGGCATAATAAACAGGAAGTAAAACACTTAAATCCTTATTTCTCCCATGTCAGGGGAAAATAAAGGAATAAACCTTGACTATTCAAAAGTATGACTGGGTTTCTAAAGATACAAATCTTAATGCAAATGGGTGTGGTGTTAATAAAAGCATGTTTTAAGGTCATCTGCCATTTGTTTGCATCTGTTTTTTTAGTTCAGAATGCAAATTTTAGAGTACTTTAATACACTTTATAATACACAGTTTATGAAGATTATTGCTGGAACACTAATATAATGGCAGCCGAACATCTGACTGTATTATACTGTGCAGCCTATATTCTTTAGAGCACAGTACTGTAATATTTTTACAGTAATAAACTTATTTCTGATTACAGCATTCTACAGCTAAATCTAGGTGCCTGTAGTTCACTGTAAATTAATTAACAGGGACATTTTTACAGTAATAAACTTGTTTCAGATTACAGCAGGTCCACTGTAAAATTACAGCATTCTACAGGTCAATCTAGCTGCCTGTAGATTACTGTAAATTAATGGGGACATTTTTCTTTAAGGGGGGGGGGGGGGTTGATTCCGATTTCACTTTTTTCATTTTAAATAGTGTGTAATGTTGTTGTTGGTGCATGAACAGTATCTGCAAAGTTACAGTGCTGAAAGTTCAATGTAAGCAGAGATATCATCTTTTAAAAAAACAGGAAGTGTAAACGCCTACAAAAACGACTGGACTGGGACTACAACGGGTTATGGTACGTCACTAACCCGCACATTTGCATCAACCACTCCCTTCGGAATATGCAGGAGAGGGCATGCATATTTCTGCAGCACGTCGAGTGAGTTGTGTTCACGCAGCTGTCATGTCTTCTGTGTTTCGAGCTTCCCACGGATGCTATACTTCATCAACAATAGATACAATTTATGTTTGATTATGTTCCTGAAAGTGACGATCGTAATCTAGCTCTCTGTGCTGCGCATTTTACGGAAGACAGCTTCCAGAATCTCCACGAGTTCAATGCAGCAAGAAACTGTTGATAAACAATGAAGCAGATCCAACTTTAAAACCATAGGCAGCAGTTGTTGGGCCACAACCTGTTTAATACATCGTTTTAAATGTATTTGCATGTATAATTCCAGACGTAACGTTAGCCTGTGTTTTATTTATTTATTATTTTTTCAAAATGCCAGCGCTGGCTTTATAGCCACTTGGCTACTAGTTATGCTAGTATTTTGTGTCTACGACAAACGCGTACAAACATTATGGACCTGAATTTTGTATAAGTACTAATGTTTTAAACGTATTTTTCATGTATATATGCTTTATGACGTTATTTTCGATTTAATCAAGAATGTAAACTTGCCAACGCTGTCTGTGCTTAACATTAGTAGCCAGTCAGTTGCTATCGTTGCCAGTCAGATGCTATTGTGTAAAACAAACGTGTATATGGTTAAAAAATATGGCAAATTATCATTCAGAAACGTTTAGTAAGAGCCGTGTGTGGTGTGGTTCTGTTTGACTCGCTTCATCGCGGCTTTCTCGGTCTGATTCTGCCTCAAACTGATACTGCAGCCAGTTCGACACCATTATTTACAACTGGACCGGAGCTGGCATTTCCCCGTAAAGGTAATAGGCGTTAACCTTCCAGACAACGTGAGCGACAGTTTAGCCAATCACAACACACCCGCCCAAACGAACCAATCTGAGCCCACGACGTGTTTTTGAGGGAGTGTTTTCAAAGAATCAGGAAGTAAACCGCTCGTTCGGGGGACAGAGGAGAGCGCGGCTGACAAAGGTGTTTGAAAAAAGTTTATGAAAAATAAGACTTTAAAAAAAAGAAAAACCACGAATACATGTTATATTGCACCCCATAAACACAATCACGCAAAGAAAAAAAGCAATAAACCACCCCTTTAAAAAACAGGACTTAACCTGCACATTTACATAACAAAATTTATAATCCACTTTCAACATCACCAGTGATAAAAGGAAAGATCCTCGAAGCATTTAAAGCAGGCAAAGTTATTTATTAAGTCACATGTGTAATACAGACAGTAGAAACTTAGTTGTAACAAAGAATTCACTGTTATGCAGAAGAGGCCGTAAAAGCCTTTATCATAGTATGAGGTTACGCACCGGTGTGCGGGAGATTTTCTCCCAGATCAATAATACCCTGAGCAAAGCATTGTTAAACATGAATAATAAATGCCAACACCGAAACCAACCGACAGGAAACCAAAAGATAAGGCAAATGCATGGTGATCAAGAGGTGGAGAAGAACATCAACGCATGTTTAAGCAATAGTACCTGTACATTATACTCTAATATTTAAATTCACCACCATTCATTTCAGTTTATAAGCTGTCAGATGAGACCAACCATGGCATAGTTACATATTAGAACACACTAGTAAATAAACAGTATGTAGTTGAAAGCATGTCCTGTGAAGCAAGTGGTGCTGACTTGTCATTGAGGTCTCTCCCTACACCATCCTGTGCCTGGAGTGTCCCAACAGTCCTCAATCAGCATATTGATGAATCTTTTGCACTAGATTATTAGCATATACTGTTATGATGAAAGCCATTGTGCCATGTTTAATTAAAATGTATACCTTTAAAAGGATTTCTGAAGTACTAGGGCAGAGTTCTGCCCATATTGGCTCAGCCCTACAAATTCATAAGACCTCACTCATACGAATTCATGCATTTTTTGCTAAATCGTAACCTTTTAGACGTGCCAAAAGTTAATGATCAAATGCTATGAGCTCCTATCATAGCATTTGAAATGTTCCTATTTTTGTTTTGCGAGTTCCCAAAAACAGTTTAACGTGCATGCAAGGATAAAAAACACTTTATTTGTCTCATAATACGCATTTATTTTTACCTGATTTGCTCAACGACTCCCAATGATTCGTTCGACGATTCATTTTCCCAAACACCTCCTTTGAGTGACGCGAATCTGCGGCGATTGGTCAAATGACCCAGTCAGTTGTTATTGGTAAACCGTAGGCAGAGATTGTCGGAAACGGAACACCCATCACCATTAATGGATTATAGCTTGTCAAGTGTTGTATACAGTGTATGAACAAACGTGTCAGAAAAAGTGCACTTTCCACACTTTCCTCACTCGTGCGTCCGTCAAGAGCAAGCTTTCCCGGCGAAACTCACATTGCGGTGGCTTTTGGTGAAATAGTAATGAGCGAATAAACACTGACACATTGTTAATTTCATCATTTACTTCAGGAGACTTAATGTAAAGAAAATCAAAATCTATAAGCGACACAAAAAATGGATAGTGTTTTAGAGCCCCCCCCCCTAATTGTCTCAGAGTAGGCTTCCAGGGGAGCCCAGGTCCTTTTCAGGGGAGCCGAGCTCCCCTTAGCTCCCCCGTAATTCGAGCACTGTTTGTATCTACGTCACGACGAAACAGCAAATGACTCATTTCAAAAACAATTCATTTTATAGACTCAGAGTCGACTCTCACTTTTGAAAGACAATAACTTTATATACGGTGCACTTTCAGGTATAAATCTTTGCAGGATGTTTTCATTCCCTTAGAGCTATAGTCCACCCTACATGAACAGTCATTTTAAAAAATCCATGATAGGTGCTCTTTAATACCTCTATAAACCATGGTTACAGAATCAATAAGTGATTTACCAAATCCAAGCAACTGGAGAGTACGGAAAATAAATTTGTATAGTCCAGCAAGTCTGTTACTTGCCTTCTTCCTCACGAGAGGCCACAGCTTGTCCCACGCTACTCTATCTGAAGCATAATACAAGTCATATATAAGTTATTAAGGTAAAATCGGTTGATATGTACTGAAGGATACTGATTACAGACAGTAAAATCAGCGAATAAGTGTCTGTAAGGTTTTTACCATATTGTTTGATAATACCAATTTACTGAAGGATAATAATGAAGACAGTACAAGCATCACAGCAGCAAATCAGGTTTTGGACAGTTGAGAGGAGAATGATCAGGCAGAGTCCAGGCTAATCAAATCCGGATCGTGAGACGAGAATCAGTGTCAGGATGGTCAGGCAAGGGGCAAACACAACCAAAAAGCAAATCCTAACTCAAAATTGGAAAACTGGGAAATCCAAACTCCAGCACCAACCAACAGACCAACTGGTCAACAGCAACACAACAGTTTGGTGAGAATGGATCCTGGAGAGGGACGGCGAATTGGAGCACAACCTGAAAAAACATGTCAGATAAATAAAAACTAGACAAGAAAAAAAACGGCAGGTGAACAGCAAAAAGCACAGAACATACTGGCAGAGAACAAAGAGAAAGGAAGCGTAGATATGGCATAGAAATCAAGCAATAATGGGAGACAGGTGAGCGTAAACCAACAGACGCACTTAAACACAAACTAGGATCTGTTTTCCGAAAGCGTCGTTAGCAAACTATGGTTGCAAGTTCGGTTGTTATCAGCAAAGTTTAATGAGCCAGTGTTTCCCGAAACCATTGTTCTAACGAACATACGCAAACAGCATTGCAAAGTTGTGTGTTTGGAACGACGGCTCTCGACCTGTGGTTAGAAGCAGAGTTTTTATATTGCATCACATGTGGACTCAATAAATCCTTATCTTGAGCCAAATAAGCAAGCTGACATTCACTACAGTCTGTATCTTTTATTTATACAAATGACATTTATGTCTTTGAGTTTGTAAAGAGATTTAAAGCAAAGTTTTTGAAGAGTGTGCATGTGCGAACGTGCTCTAGTATGAAAAAATGAGCCTATAATTGGAAATAGAGCAATATAACTGAGAAAAATTAGAAATAGTAATTAAGTGACATGCCTGTGATTTATAGCAAAACATTACCATTAATTCAGTCGCAAACAGATGCATTAAAAGAAGTTATTACACCACCATCTGCGTGACATCATTAAGATCAAACCTGTGTTCACACAGAAGAAGGAATATGGTTCTACATCAGGCTCATCTCCTGTTTGATTATACCAGCAACCGCAACCTGTCATTAAAGAGAATCAAACAAATACTTAAAATTGACATAAAGATGATGCTTTATCAAACATAACATAAAGCTCAGAGTAGGGGAAATGTGGCTCTACCCTCGCCTCGTTTATCAGTTTCTTTCAGTTTTTATGATTTCAATGCATCAAAGGACACATCTTCTGTTTATTTTAAAGAATTATTATTATAATTCTTATTATTATAGTAATTTTTGCTTTTACTGAGACTTGACTGTCATCACATGCATCAGTCAAAATGTGAATCAAAACCAGAATTCTTACTGTTAGGTGCCTCTGATTCTCCACTGTTTCTTCGCAAAGGACTCATTCCTCCAGACTTCTTCAGTTCCTTCTCCCTTTTTTCCAGTTCATTCTCCCTTTTGTCCAGTTCCTCCACTGTTTTGTCCAGTTCCTCCACTCTTTTATCCAGTTCCTTCGATCTTTCATCCAATTCCATCGCTCTTTTCTTGATCTTCCTAGACTATGTGATGTAACATTAAGATTGTATTATTACTCGTTCCCTATCGAGGGAACTCAACACTGCGTCGATAAATAGACTCTTTGGGGACCCTCCCTAAGCGTGCGCCTCTGAAGTATGAATGAAACTAATCCAATCCTGATTGGTGTTGCGTCGTGACGTAACATGTGACGGCATACCCGGAAGTATAAAAGTGACGCTGTCACAACACACACTAGCTTTCGCTCTTCAGCAAGCGCTCTATGTTGAAACTGTCTGTCTATTTGGTGTTGTCTGTCATTTATCTAAGAAAAAGAAGTGAATATGGCCACTGAACAGTTTAAGAAGTGTGCGCCTCCTTGCCCACGCTATATCACGGGCAGGGACACGCACACTTTGTGTGTCAATTGTTTGGGAGTGCAGCACGCATGGGCAGCTCTCAAGGGGGCTGCTTGTGAACACTGTGAGGCTCTGCCTATTAGAGTGCTGCACTCCCGACTGGCGTGCTTTGATGAGCATGGTCTGGCTCGTGTTCCCCAGGGTTCCGGTCCCGCATTCGCTGAGGCGATGCGGCGAATGAGATCCTGGGGTTCACAGCGGGATCTGGGAGAGGAGAGTGAGAATGCCGAGGCATTTTCTCGCTCTCCATCGGCTGATCCCGTGGCCTCTGAGAGTGGTGCGGGAGCCCGTTCTGCGGTATCTCCCACCCACGATCAGGTCCCGATGCTCGAGCTGTCTGCTTCTGAGGAGGTGGACGTGCTCAGCATCGATGTGGATGACCATGATCTTAGCACGCCATCTCGTGGCCAGAACTATGAGGAGCTGCTGGAGGTTGTGACTCGCGCTGTGGCCAGATTAAACATCAGCTGGCCACAAAATAAGCAGGAAACGCAAGTCACAAGTAAGCTTGACGAGCGTTACCTGTAGCGCAGGTCACAGCCTCAGCGCCGGGGCTTGCCGTTTTTCCCCGATCTGCACAAAGAGATCTCGAGATCGTGGGGAAAACCGCATTCATCCCGTGTCTCGAGCCCCATTATAATTGATTATAGTAACGTTATGGGGACTCGGGACATGGGATATGGAAGGATGCCGAGGGTGGAGGAGTCTTTAGCGAGCTATCTCTCTCCCGAATCGGCGGTCCTTGGCCATATTCAGAAATTGGGGTTGAGACTCAATTCCAAAAAGAGTGTGCTAGAACCATCCCAAATAACGACTTTTTTGGGGGTCGTATGGGACTCAACTACAATGCAGGCAAGATTGTCTCCTGCACGTGTCGAGTCAATTTTGGCGATGGTATCCGGAGTCAAGCTGGGCCAGGCCATCACTGTGAAGCATTTCCAGAGGATGCTGGGCCTCATGGCAGCGGCCTCCAACATTATTCCGTTGGGCCTCCTTCATATGAGGCCCCTTCAGTGGTGGTTGAAACCCAAGGGGTTTTCCCCCAAGGGGAATCCGTTCCGTATGATCAGAGTAACACGCAGATGCCTTCATTCTCTGCAAATATGGAAGAGACCTTGGTTCTTATCCCAAGGGCCAGTGTTGGGGGTGTCATGTCACCGGGAGACCGTTTCGACAGACGCCTCCCTTACTGGTTGGGGCGCGGTCATGGACGGCCGCTTTGCCAGGGGTATGTGGCAGGACCATCATCGCACTTGGCATATAAATTGCTTGGAGATGATGGCTGTGTTTAGGGCTTTGAGGAGCTTCCTTCCACGTCCTAATACGGACAGACAATACGTCAGTGGTGGCCTATCTGAACCGACAAGGGGGACTCAGATCGCGCCCTCTGTGCAAATTGGCGCATCAAATTATTCTTTGGTCCCAGGGGAAAATACTGTCAATAAGAGCAATGTATAATCCAGGGGTTCAGAATCAGGGAGCAGACGTCCTGTCGAGGCAGGGGCTGAGGCCCGGGGAATGGAGACTTCATCCAAAGGTGGTGAAATCAATATGGGAGAGATTCGGGCCGATGGAAGTGGATCTGTTTGCGTCTCGAGAGACGTCCCACTGCCCACTTTGGTTCTCCCTCTCACATCCAGCCCCACTGGGGTTGGATGCCATGGTACAGGCTTGGCCGAGGCTTCGCTTGTACGCATTTCCCCCGATCGCTCTGATCCCGGGAGTCCTGGAGAGGGTCCGTCAGGAGGGCATCAGTCTACTTCTGGTTGCCCCAAGATGGCCGACACGAGTATGGTTCTCAGACATAATATCACTCCTCATAGCTCCGCCATGGCAGATTCCTCTGAGGAGGGATCTGCTGTCTCAACTGGGAGGCACAATTTTTCACCCGAACCCAGAGCTGTGGAAGCTATGGGTCTGGCCTCTGAGGGTACCTGAACCTGAATGCTGAATGCAGTACCTGAATGCTGGGTTATCATCAGGAGTAGTCGAAACCATACTTAGCTCTAGGGCTCCGTCCACCAGGAGATTATATGGCCTCAAGTGGAATGTGTTTCTCACTTGGTGTAGAGAACGAGAGTTAGATCCAGTAAATTGCCCAGTAGCTTCAATTCTGGATTTTCTTCAGGAACGTTTCTCTGCGGGTCTTTCCCCGTCCACTCTTAAGGTGTACGTGGCTGCCATTTCGGCTTTCCACACACCGTCTGCATCTCAGACGCGCTGATCTTGAATCTCCCCCTATATCCACCTGTTTCTGCCTTCCCGCGTGATTCATAGCGGATTCAACTGACTTGACGGTTTTCTACTTCCTGCTGTCCTTTTTTCACTAATTGTATCTTAATTTCAATTAATGTTTCATCAACCTATCGCCTGGTTTTAATAAATAAGAAGTATATAGTAAACAATAGATGATCATGACGGAGGCGACAGTGCGCAAACTGGACTTTGGTCTCATGAATGAAACACGGCGTAATGTTATGCCTAACCTCACAGGCTTGAGAAATATATAGACTATGCATCTTTGAAAGCAGATGCAGACAGGAGTTAAAGGGCTAACCAGCCTAAACTTATAGTACTGTTATTCTGCAGCAGTCGGGGTGATAGAAACTGTCGGATGTTTGCTGGATTAGGGAGATCGTGCAGTCATGCATCTTTGGAAGTTATGAAGCAAAGAAAAACGTTAATTTTGTTTTAATCTGTGATTTAATAAAAAATAACGTGATCAGATCACATTTGATGAATGTTTTTTTTTCCGATTTAGTTTAGCGATGTAGGGATGACGCAATCTAAAACACATGGCAAAAATGCATATACCAGACTGGAACCGGAAGTTGACTACCGGCATCGTCAACATGGCGGCGCCCGTTGTTTAGAGCAGAAACAGGTGGATATATGTCATATAGTGGAAAGGTTACTCCCCTTTCTCTGCTTTGCCCGCCCAGAGACCGACCATGACAAAACCAGAGCCACTCTGGAGAAAACCAAACGAGCTAGGATCAGGAAGTACGAACAAGCGCAGGCCCGGTTTTATTTTTTCCTAGAACTTTGAGATTTGAGTTTTTCCTCGAGAAATATCATGGCTTGCAAACGAGCGAAGCATGGCAGTTGCTCAGTGTTCGGATGTACAAATGAACACAAAAGTATTTTTTTAGTTCCTTCATCCGCGCCTCTGAAGAAACACATTCTTACTATTCGAATATAGCTTTTATATATATTTAAAAATAAATATATACTTCCGAAGTGACCAGGTGTAAATGACCCCTTATCGCTTTCTTATTAACAATAGGAGAGTGCGGAATAGCTTTCGCGTGGCACATTCGCAAGGTCTCGTTCACTCCCTCTCTGCCATGCACACGCCACGTGCTATGTCTGTTATGCGCTGTCTTTGCTGATATTGAAATTAGCCGATGATCAATAAAATGCAGCTCAAATCTGTTGCTTTCGGTGACGTGCACTTAATTACATCTGTACATAGAGCGGGAATTGAAGTTTGGGTTTATATCTGTTTTGCAAAAACACATTTATGTGACCACGTGTAAATGGAATTGTTTTGATAAATCAGAGCTATCCGATCTGAGAAAACGCATGAAGTGGCCAGGTGTAAACGGCCCTAAATGTTTATTGTAGTAATGTTAGATTTCCCTTTAGTGGGCCGAACGTGTAACAACAATCACAGGCTATAGTGGCATTAACGATCCATAAGAAAGTGTAATGTAAATATTAATAATAGGATAAATTTGAGCATTTAATATTCGAATATTATTTGAATATTACAATGGAATGGAATTCGAATAGTATTTAAGAGGAAGATTGACAGCCTATTACACTGCACAACAAAGCTCTTAATGTATGTACATCATCGTGTCTGCATTGGTGAAAGCAGAGAGTACAAAAACTGCGTTATACAATAAGATCTTCATTCTTGCGATTGACAGACTGTCATTTGCTGCTCATCACTGCAACATTTTATGTGATGAGAATCTAAATACTTCAAAAACTTCTCACGAATCAGTAATCTCAATATCTGTAATAGTAAAAACGTATAATAGCTGTAGTAAGACGTATCCAAGAGAGTTTCACATGTAATAGCTATTTCATATGCAAGCATGTCAGCCAATCACAGCAGTGGGCGGTTACATTGAATCCCCCAGCAGACACGCCCCTTCAAACAGGCCGTTCTAAGCAGAGGCTAAAATCAGGCAAGGAAAAATGCCTTTTATTTCTAAATTATGTCTATTTTTGATCTAAAAAACATACTAACATGATAAGGGCAACCCAGGAAACATTATAAAATAATACAAAAAACCCATGTCATGAAACCTTTAAAGAAAAATAAAATAAAAATGGAGAAAAGCTCCCAGGGGAGCTACGTGGAAAGTCTCTCACAGGAAAAGGTGCTTCCTTTGGAAGGACTAGGTCAGTCTCTTATGGAGAGGATGGTTCACGCCTCTGTTCGCGCAACCACCCAATGACCGTCTGAGAATCTGAGGCGGGAAGAACTTTCTTTGCCCTGTCGGACAGTTCATTTACATGATTTAATGACTGCATTTAGGATTCGTCGTCTTTACCCCGAAAGATGGTACACAAAGAACATATACATTTTTCTGAAATCTCCTGCATATGGTTGGTTTCGTCAGACCACATATTGGTCTGTGTGTGTTACGCTGCAGGCAGGAATGAAGCGGAGAATTGATCAAAGTGCAAGCACTTTTAATAATAACAAAACAAACAGGGAATCCAGGGAAAAAACAAGAACAGGAACGTAGATACAGCAAACATTTAAACAACGACCGACACCCAACAACTGAAGTACAGAGGTTTAAATACACAGACAAACAAGCTAAACAAGGGAACAAGGGGGCGTGGCAAATCAGAAACAACTGGGGGAACTCATCAACAAGAAAAACTACAAAGGACTACAAAACATGGCACGGAACAGGAAATAACTAAAGTCCACCCAAGACAAGGAAAACACAAGACAGGAATCATGACACAGCGCTCCACCTAAGGAGTGGATTCCAGACGCTCAAAAACAAACAAAAAATAAAACTGTCCAGGTGGGAGGTGGAGCGGAGGCTGATCTGGGGGTGAGATGGAGGGCCAGGTCCATGGAGCAGAAGAGGAACAGGGGACCAGGGCAGACCAGGCTGTGTGGGCGACCAGGGCGGAGCAGGCTGTGCAGGCGACCAGGGCGGAGCAGGCTGTGCGGTGAAGACCCCTCGGGCGGCCAGGGTGGTGAAGACCCCTCGGGCGGCCACGGCGGTGAAGACCCCTCGGGCGGGAACAGAAACAGACATGGAAACTGGCTCGGGGACAGCCATCTTGTCTGTAGACACTGGCTCGAAGGTGGCCATCTTGTCCGTAGACACTGGCTCGGAGGTGCTGATGTGAACAGACTCTGGATCAGCAGAAGTGATTTGAACAGTCTCTGAATCGACCATCTTGTCCATAGCCACTGGCTCGAAGGCGGTGACGTGAACAGACTCTGGATCGGCAGAAGTAATGTGAACAGTTTCTAAATCGGCCATCTTGTCCGTAGACACTGGCTCGGAAGAAGTGACGTGAAGAGTCTCTGGCTCGGCAGAAGTGACGTGAAGCATCTCTGGCTCGGCAGAAGTGAATTGAAGCGTCTCTGGCTCGGTAGAAGTGACGTGAAGCATCTCTGGCTCGGCAGAAGTGACATGAAGCGTCTCTGGCTCGGTAGAAGTGACGTGAAGCGTCTCTGGCTCGGCAGAAGTGACATGAAGCGTCTTTGGCTCGGCAGAAGTGACGTGAAGCATCTCTGGCTCAGCAGAAGTTACTTGAAGCGTCTCTAGCTCGGCAGAAGTGACGTGAAGCGTCTCTGGCTCGGTAGAAGTGACGTGAAGCATCTCTGGCTCGGCAGAAGTGACATGAAGCGGCTCTGGCTCGGCAGAAGTGACATGAAGCGTCTCTGGCTCGGTAGAAGTGACGTGAAGCGTCTCTGGCTCGGCAGAAGTGACGTGAAGCGTCTCTGGCTCGGCAGAAGTGACGTGAAGCGTCTCTGGCTCGGTAGAAGTGACGTGAAGCGTCTCTGGCTCGGCAGAAGTGACGTGAAGCGTCTCTGGCTCGGCAGAAGTGACGGTGAGCGCAGGCTCGGCAGAGTGGATGTGATGATCCTCAGCTATGTCCACCAAATCCACCGTAAAAGCTGACCCGCTCAGTTGCAGGGCCAAATGAATATAAAACTCAAGAGTCCAGCTAGGGTCATGTAATGGCAGAAGGTAGCTAAGTGGCTCAGACAGTCCTCCGCAAAAAAATATCATCAAGCATACCTCTTCCATGCAAGTCAGATGAGCATTCTTCAGAAAGTCCATCACATAATCCTCAATTGGTCGATCTCCTTGACGGAGACACATAATTCGGATGTCTGGGCACTGGGTAGGAATGGCTGCTGCTGGATCTCGGTGTGGTCGGTCGTTCTGTTACGCTGCAGGCAGGAATGAAGCGGAGAATGGATCCAAGTGCAAGCACATTTAATAATAACAAAACAAACAGGGAATCCAGGGAAAAAAACAAGATCAGGAACTCAGAACAGGAACTTAGAAACAGTAAACATTTAAACAACAACCGACACTCTGAACTGAAGCACAGAGGTTTAAATACACAGACAAACAAGCTAAACAAGGGAACAAGGGGGCGTGGCAAATCAGAAACACCTGGGGGAACTCATCAACAAGAAAAACTACAAAGAACTACAAAACATGGCATGGAACAGGAAATAACTAAGTCCACACAAGACAAGGAAAACACAAGACAGGAATTGTGACAGTGTGTGTGTTACTCGTGATCTGTTGGAACAAGGTGGTCATTTTAGTGTTCAACTTCTGATCACAATGTTGCTGTATTTGTAATGTGTCATGTGCTCCCAGAAGAACCGGCTTGACTGGCGCGTCCCTGATGCATTCCCCCTGAGGGGCACGTAAACAGGGTATTCTTTGTTTTCAAATCCAGAGTCTTTTCCAGGGGGAATTTGCTTACAGTACACACATTCAGAAAACCATTTAATTCAAAGCTATTCTATAATCAACAACAGAACTAATCACAAATGCATAACTGAGTGTATATTTAAAGGACATTTTTATCATAAGTTACACACGACGAAGTTGGTGTATGTGGTGTTCAGATGTGTGTTGGGGAATGGTTTGGGAGCTGTGAGAACGAAAAGGGTGCCTGCATGGGAGACCCCAGATTCTCTACATAAAGAAGTACAGAAAAACATGAAGCAAGAGATTGAAAATCTGAAAAAAGAAAACTGAGCAAACGAGTCGCCGACTGCAAACGTTTTAGCTGGAGATGGGAGCTAAAGACACTGACACTGATTAACACAGACACTGATTAACACTTTCTAAACTGACATTTGATGAACGGGAATCTGCATGGTGACTTCTGTGATCCTAGGGTGAATCTAGTTGAGAGTTAGTTAAAGGGCACCTATTATGCCCCTTTTTACAAGATGTTATATTGGTCTTGGGTGTCCCCAGAATACATTAATAGTATGAAGAGACTCCAGCAGAATAAACACAAATGAGAATGGACCAGTACGTCTCGGTATGGTTATTTGATACATTTATGTACTTATAGAGTTGTAATCGTGTCCCATTTGCAATTATGGATGTGCAACACACACACAGACATACACAAACACTAACCCTGGCGCTAACGCTGGCTTTTTTGAAACTACATACACATACTTTGATAAAGTTTGCTATGTACAAGCGAAATACATTTATACAAGGGACCTGTTGCGTCATGTTTTGCTTGTCATACAAGTGCTTCTGTGGCAAATGTGAGAAGATGGCTAACTCACAGAACAAAAACATATATGCAGTTTTTAATACAATATCTTTAAGTATATATATATATATATATATATATATATATACAGTTACACACTATACAAACAAGGTTTACATTATATAAACAGACATCCTAGGACGACGACGACAACAACTTTAGACGCATTTGTTGTTGAATTAGCTGACATCGACTGAAAAGACTATTTGCTCAAAAATCATAAAATACAATTACTGTTACTGGAGGTGACGGTGGATCGCAAATCGTAGACGACGATCCACACTTGAGGATTAACTTTTAAGCCACAACAATAGGATTAACCCACGACAGAACATTTATGTTTCCAAGAGATATTACCGGCTGTCGTTGAAAAATGGAGGATGGTGTGCACTGTGCAGATCACCGGGGGCGGGGTCTATGCCACAACCACACTGTCAATCAAACCCCTTGCTCACTTTCTACGTCACAAAGAGCTGAATCTTAGAACAGCTCGTTCTGAGATAGTGGATATGATTTATTGAGATTGTAAAAAAAAAAAAACACTGGGTGGATTTTTATCGTTCTAGAGTGGTTTTGCTCACACACTGCCAACACACATTTATGTTCAAACACCATGTAAAAAGTGAATTTTCCATAATAGGTGCCCTTTAAAAACTTGTTTTAGTTTGTGTCTTATTTTTTTCTGTTTTTATTTATTAGATGGATGTTAAGTTAAATTCTCTTACTGTGATGTCATTGAATATCTTCTCATGACGGCAGATGTTTAATTATTGTCATTAGCAGGATAATGCAATCCTTATTGTGTGCAATGTTTATGTTCACAACTCACGCTCTCGGAACAAAGGGCTTTTCTCCCACATAGTCTCAAAATTAAATGAAATCTTGCAGAAGTATTCAAACTCCCTTTTAATTTTAGGGAGTGACGTTTAATGAATGTGCTGATGATGCAAAAAAAACAGGTATCCTCCAAAGATTTGCCAATCTTTACATAGTAACAATCTGATTTTAAATCTTTGTTTGACTCCTCTCTGACTGATGCATGGTGCTTTTTGACTCCTGCTGAATTTTACTTGGTCTAACAAAAGTTTGTCATGTAAATCTAGAATTGATCTTTTTTTAATTTTAACAAATGCGCTTCATCCTCAAACGTGTCACATTCTTCTGCCCCTTTATCAGATCATAAACAAATTATTCTGAAATTGGGTGATTCACAGCAAACTGCAAACTGGAAATTCAATAACTCAAAGCTACAGGAAATTCAATAACTCTTCTCCAGGACGTCAACTTCAATGATAGTATAAAAAAAATAATTGAATGATAATAAAAATTGCAAATTCAAGTAAAAATGGGAATACTTTAAATATATGGCTAGATGTGCTGCTATTAAGAGAATAAATTCCTTAGAAATCAAAAAGAATCAGAATTACTATTTATTTACATAATTTTAACTAAAAGTACTGTATCTTCTGAGAAAGAAATGGAGTTAAAGGAGATACAAATAAAAGTAGATCAAATGTATAAGGATTTAGCTAAATGCGCATTTATAAGATCTAGAGCTTAACGGCTGGAGGAGGGAGAAACCATTTCAGTTACTTTTTGCTCTGGAAAAAAAGACATGGAAGGAGGAAATCACTGGATGTTGATATTAAAGGAACTCACTGTTCAGATCCAACCGAGATTTCCATATTGTCTCTTCATAATTCTTACGGTAAAAAAATGGAGGCTGCGTTGCCAGAACTTTACCGTTAAAAATACAGTATAGGGACGTTAAAGGGTTAGTTCACCCAAAAATGAAAATGAAGGTGAGTCATTATTTACTCACCCCCATGCTGTTCCAACCCCGTAAGACCTTCGTTCATCTTTGGAACACAAATAAAGATATTTTTGATTTAATCTGAGAGCTGGATCAGTCCTCCATAGACTGCCTAAGGGACAAGCTCTTGACGGCCCAAAAGTCATTAAAGAAAAGGTTTAAATATTCCATGTGCCTACAGCGGCTCAATTATAAGTTTATCAAGCGACGAGACTACTTTTTGTGTGAAAAAAACATAAATAACGACTTTATTCTACTACTCCATTACTTCCTTATTGGCGCATGCTCGAGAACTGAGACGAGGACGTTCTCCTTCTTGTTACCGGCTGCTCACCGCTTAGGAGTATTAGCGCCACCTACTGTATAAGATGATGTGCTGATATAGCTGGAAGTGCAAAACTTTCTGTTTACAAGCAGAGGAAGATGCGCGCTGTACATACGCTTTTCAATTAGCGTATTTTCCGCACTACAAGGTGCACTTAAGAGCCTTTAATCTTCTCAAAAAACGACAGTGTGTCTTATCATCATCTTAGACGGTAGGTGGCAGTAATACTCCTAAGCGTTGAGCAGCCGGTAAAAAGAAGTAGGCGAAGGAGAACGTCCTCCTCTCAGTTCTCGCGCATGCGCCAATAAGGAAGTAATGGAATAGTAGAATAAAGTCGTTATTTATGTTTTTTTTCGCACAAAAAGTAGTCTCAGCCGAGACAGCCGAGCCTGCTCAATCTGTGACTGTGTTCTCACCCAGCCTCCCTCTCCCACCTCCTCTCATCTGTCACTGTTCCACTCTTCCACCACTGCTTGTCATCCACTCTGATCACCTAAACTCCTTCAGTGAGGCCGAGTTCCTGTCTACACTTCTGTCCTCAGAGCCCACACCTTCATCTCACCCTGTCAGCCCTTCCCTTCACCTGGACCCACCACTCCTTCATCGTCCGTCGCCCCGGAAGCTCCGCTGGGCTCGATCGCCACGCCAGGTCGGCCTTCGTTGCTCGATGTCCAGTTCCTGCCACGAACTTCCGGGATTCGGGCTGCACCCTCACCCTGCACCCCTTCGGCATCCCTGGACTCCTCCCTTCCTCTGGCCTCCCCGTCTGCCTCCCTCGCCTTATCGTCACCCCGGTCGCCTGTCCCCACGTCGCCTCTTCGGTCCCGCGGATCTACGGCGCGGCTTCAGCTTGCCAGGCCTACGATGGCGCCATGGTTCCTAAGCCATTCAGTTTCGCCGTTGCTGCCTGAGGGGTCTTCACCGCCGTGGCCGCCTGAAGGGTCTTCACCATCCTGGCCACGCCCTCAGCCTGCTCCGCCCTGGCCATGCCTTCAACCTGCTCCGCCCTGGTCAAGCCCTCAGCCTGCTCCGCCCTGGCCACACCCTCGACCTGCTCTGCCCTGGTAAAGTCCTTAGCCTGCTCCGCCCTGGCCACGCCCCGCTCAGCCTTCAGCTCGCCCTCCCTCCTCTGTCCTTCTCTGTTCTACGGCCACGCCTTCCGGGAGGGGCGAGTTCTGTCACAGTCCTTGTCTGCATCAGTCTGTCTTGTCATCTGCACTACACTTCCCAGGATCCTCTTGTCTCCACACTTGAACTCACTCCCTCAATCAGCCACCTGTTCATCGTCTTGCTCATCTGTATCACCTGTTTGCACCTTGTTAGTGTTCATTTGTGTTTGTATTTAGTCTGCTCAGTTTAGTTGGTCCTTGTTGGTTGTTGTTAAATTTTACCCAGTGATTGCTTCTGTCTGTACCTGTACCTGTTTGGATTTAAAGTAAATCTTTGTATTGGAGCCTTTGGACTCAGCCTGTTCTTCTGCCTGCACCCACACCGTGACACAGACTCAATACACTCTAAATCTTTCATCCTTTTTTTAACTTATATAAAGCTTTCGACACCATTGAACATGGTTTTCTTATAAAATATCTCAAGTTGTTTGGTTTTGAAATGGCATTTGTAGATGATTGATATGTTTTTATAAAGGAATTAATATCCCTGTGATAGTAAATCTACTAGATTTGATATAAAGCGGGGTGTTGGACAAGATTGCCCTATTTCACCCTTTCTTTTTAGTTTAGTTGTTGAGTTATTGACCAGGAACAATGTATGCAATCCTGATTTTAAAGGCATTTTATTTGATAGGGAAATTAAAATTCGCTACTGGTAAATGACACAACACTTTTCTTTAAATATAAAGATCTGATACAAAAAGCTATTGAGCTAGTTGAACTTTAATGAAAGAATTAAAAAAAAAGAATATATTTAACCTCTTGCTTCAAAGAGACTTAATAAATGGCAGAGTGCTTTTATCCAAAGCCGAGGGTCTGTATCGTTTTTTTTACCCATCACTTTCTATTTTTGTTAATGAATCCATGGCCAATGACATTAATAAGTTATTCCTTGATTTTATTTTGGAGAAATAAAATTCACAAACTTAAAAAAAAGCTGTGCTAATAGCAGAGTGGAAGGAGGTCTTGAAGTTTTAAACTGTATAGATACTGTTAATACTTTTAAAATTAACTGGCTTAAAAGATGCCGGACAAGCCCCAATTCTGTATGGTTTCTTATCCCCAACTACATTTTTGAAAAAATTGGAGGCCTCTCTTTTGTCTTGATGTGTAATTACTATCCAAACAAACTCCCTGTTGCATCTAACTTTCATCAGTCACTTCTTGCATGAAAAAATACTGTATATGACTTACATTTGCTGCCCCCATTTTCTTCTGATGTTCGGCGTTGTTTTACACAAAATCTGTAACAAAACCCATTTGAAGAAAGCATAAATGTAACTTTGAGAATCATAATATATATGCAACAAAAAAGTACACTTTTTTGGAGATTGACATTTAGAGTTTTTTTTTGTTCTGTAAATTCAAAATGAAGTGACGGTAAGTAGGCTAATGATGTTTTTGACTCACCAGAATTCTCCCAAAGACTATGTGTTTCATTTTCATTTTCTCTAATTTTGGTAAAGACAGATGCTCTGTCGAAGAACCTCCCCATATGATGTCAACACCAGAATCCGACTCCCCTCGTCTGCACGCCTATGATGTCACTGAACTAGACGCGACAGTCATTTACTTCTCATATGTTTGCTTTGTAAATGCTTAGGCATGAAAGTTTACTTTTCTGAATAATATGTATTTTTTTATACAGATATACAAAGAGTAACACCAAATGTGGCCTTTATTGTTAATGTTTGTTTGATTATGGGGAAATACCATAAACAAAAATGGGCTATAACCTATGAAAACCCTATACTTATTTGCCATTTCAGATAGATATGACACATTATATTGAGTTACTAGGCCTACTTGGATTCAATAAATAGTCAAACAAAACGCACTAGGTCGAAGCTTACTATGATGATCTCATACCTGACCTTTTTTCTGTTTATTCTTTTTTTCATTTCTTTTATTTGTAGGCTATTTTTATTTTATATTGTATATGTTCTTTTACTATTTGTTGTTGACTACATTTTTATATATGTGTTGGATTATTGTCACGTTGTTTATTTGTAATTTGATTTGTATTTAATAAGTAAACAAAATCCTTTACTGTTCATAGTTTTCCACACCTTTAGGCTAATTCCTGTTAGTGTTTGTATTCTCTCTCTCTCTCTCTCTCTCTCTCTCTCTCTCTTTCTGTGTGTGTATGCAAATTAAATAAATAACAAATGACTATAAATAAGAAATGAAATTATAAATGATAACTATAAGCAGTGACACACATAAAATAAGGTACCTGCCGAATTAAAAACTCCCCCTCCAATTTTGCTTTGCAAGAGAAAACACATGAAACTCGTTCTGATGGAGGATCCCTCTATAATGTTCCCTCTATAATGTTAGCAATTGTGCAGTTACGTGTTTTTTATGTCTGCAACTTGGACAGGTCTGCCTGTCTTGGACAGGACACTCTTGTAAAAGAGATTTTTAATCTCAATAAGTTTTATTTCTGGTTAAATAAAGGTATAATAAAAAAATACGGCATGTGTCAAAATAATTTATTGCCTTATGATTGACAGGTGGGCGGAGCTGACCTTTGACCTTCCGGATTCCATCTTTTAAGTATCTTCATTAGCCTTTAACTTCCGGTGACGTCGCCCGTGACCTTTTGAACGTAATTACGTATTACGTGACGTTACAAACGTGCCTCAGAGAATATAGCAAGGCTAGCATTTGTCCTTAGAAAAGTTACATTTTTGGAAAAAGTTTTGATATAACCGGTCGTTTCGCATGATAAGACCCTTATTCATCGTCTGATGTCGTTTAAAGACATTTGAAGCTGCATCTGAAACTGTTATTAACTGTCTTTTGGACCTTGAACCATCCGGTTCCCATTGAAGTCCATTATATGGAGAAAAATCCTGGAATGTTTTCATCAAAAACCTAAATTTCTTTTCGACTGAGGAAAGAAAGACATGGACATCTTGGGTGACATGGGGTGAGTAAATTATCAGCAAAAGTTTTTTCAAAAGTGAACTACTCCTTTAACTTGAAAATAGTTTAATTGTACAGTCTAGATAAGTCTTATGTACATGATAGATCTTAGCTAGTACGGATAGTTAAGAGTTATTTAAACTTTTTCAGTAGTTTTAATTATAAAACAGCATAAGCTTATGTTTAGGTTTAAAAATAATAGATAATTAAACTTTTTCAATCGTTTTTGATGGTACAAATAGCAGGTCTTATGTTAATGTCGACAATAGGTATAAAATAGTAAACTGAAATATATTAATGAGTCAGATTTTAAAATAAGATAACTAGATGAATCTTAAAAATGAAAAGACTTTTTAAAAAAAAAAATCACCAAAGGGCAACCATAGTTATTTCTACTCATATAAGCTTTTCTTTAAATTTATAAACAAAACATTGTAGAAAAATATAAATGTTAATACTGTTTTGCATTGTTGATGAGGTTTTAAGAAAGGTGTTGTAGAAAATCTTTTTGATCTTAGAAAATGTTTTTCTCCTGTGAAGAGCTTATACTGAAGAGTTGCCTCGTTAAATCTTTCTTAGAATCTATTAATCATGTTGTGTTATTTTACAATGAATGAGAAAAGCATTTATTGTTATAATTTTAAATGAGACATGTTGATCAACTTTACTTAGTGTGAGAAAGGTCAATCTTTTTATTATCACTGTCCCTGCAAGGGCTGCTGTTGGTGTCGTCTCTCACATGAACAAACGCAGCCACATTCAGATGGTGTGTAAAAAGGGTCAATCTTCTGAACTTTAAATGACTCAACATCACGGGACAGCTAAAAAGTAAGATGCTCTTATTTTGCTCTTACTTAATTCTCTTCGTTTAGCAAGCCTTTTTTCTTAGAATGAATAATAAAGCATTTCATTGTTATCATTTTTAAATGAAACATGTAAGAAATTTAATCTTTTTAATCTCACTGCCCCAGCAAGGGTCTGCAGGAATGTAATGCTGTCACAGTGACACACAAATACACACACACACACACAAATACACACACACACACACACACACAGATGCTGCTATCGCTGAGAGGGAGAGAGCTTTTCAACATTATCTTCAGAACTCTGATAAAGACGCTTTTATTTTTCAGATCATATTTAAATCTAAATGTTTTCCTTATAATCTATAAAACAGGGTTTCATTTTTTAGCTCGCGTGAGATTTTCTCTGGGTAAAGGAATGTTCAGCCATCTCACACAGGCACTGTCACAGATGGCACTAGCACAGAGGTCGTTCTCCAACATGAAGTGAGAGAGAGAGAATCAGAGGGGGATCATCAGAACTCAAGTAAGCTGCTTTTTTATTGTACAGCCCATATTTATATGTGATATTGGCATTATTAGAAAATTATTCTGGCAATGCAACATCAGGCTGGGATGGTGAGAGAGAGAGTCAGAGGGGAGTTATTTTCCCCAAAGGGGTCAATTGGTCAGAACCAAAGTGTCAGTTTGATCTAGAACGCAAAAACATCACCGGAGTCAAAACCAGAATGCCCAAATGAATGATCAGTGCCTGGATCACTGGGGTCAGAAACAGAATGTCAAAGTGAATGATTATTACCACCATGTAGCAACACATGTTCTCTATTTAGAAAGGTCAACAGGTCAAAAACAACCTGTCCATTTGAATGCATTGACGTCACTTTCCCGCCGGAACAACCCCCCTCAGCCTGACTGAGACCCCGTTTACACCTGGTATTAAAATGCGATCTGTATCCAGATAAGTTATCCGGATAATAAAAAACGCATGTTAATGCAAGGTGTAAACGCGTTGTGATCGGATCGTGATCGGATCTGCCTGACCACATCTGGAGGTAGTCTGGCTCGCATTGTGTCCGGATCTTTACTAGGTGTAAACGCAATCTGGTTGTTGAAACCACATATGTATATTTTACTCCTCCCAAAAATGCTAAAAAAATAAACGAGTGAGAGCGTGTTATATAGGCTATATGTCATGTTATAGCCTAGTCAGATGCGACACGCATCACCGCAGATGAGCAGCTGAGCGTCTATTCAACGTGCAAACATCGCAAATAAAAGTGAAAGTAAGTCACAGACGCAGTTAACACATCTTCAAGTAAAGAAACGAAATTATCTTACCAGGCCTGTTGCCACTCTCTCTTATTGATGTCTCTGATTTGGAAATTAGCTGATGATCAATAAAATGCCGCTCAGATCTGTTGCTTTTGGTGGCGTGCAATCCATTAAATCTGCATAACGCAGGAGGTGAAGATCGGATTTATGTCCGTTTTGCAAAACCACATTTATGTAGCCAGGTGTAAATGGAATCAGTACTTATTATCCGGATAACTTATCTGGATACAGATCGCATTTTAATACCAGGTGTAAACGGGGTCTGAGTGGCAAAAGATCTGCTGCTTGACTGGATTTAATAGGGGAAACTGCGAAAATGCGACTAAAACAAAGAATTTTATCAATTTAAACTAAATGTTGGACTCAATATAGTGTTCCTTACAACTTACTAAAGATCCAGTGATCCATGGATATTGTAGCCAGGAATCGTGTTGCCTGACATTTATGTTTGCCTGATTTTGACGCTGGGGAAATTTGCCTATAAACGCTTTATATAAATACAATATAGTTAGGTCTAAAGGCCATTGCACACTAAAGTCCGAAATTTTCGTATGCGTTTTTTTCGTGTTCGTCAGCCTAAAATTCGTCACTCACAGAAACCTTGCCCACTGAATCCGATGTGTATTTATTAAACCTTTGCGGAAAAAAAACGCACAAAAAAACTCACAAAAAACTAAATGGATTCGTCAAGCTGTAAGGATGATTTTGTTGCTCTCTCTCTCTACTTGAAAAGAAAAAAAAAGAGAAAATATTAGGTCCATCCAATCTTGAAATTGCGCCGAGAGGAAGGAGAGTTCCACCTCCTTATCAAGGAGTTGCGAGTTTATCCAGAGCGATTCAAAATTTACTTCAGGATGTCCAACATGACATCATGACTTTTGCGTAAACATACACGCCACTGTCGAGTCAAGAAGCGTGTTATCTCTACACATTTTGAGTTATCCGCGTGTATCCACGAGTATGCGTGTATGTCTACGCCATTAACGTCCCAGTGATTCCGTGTGTCTGTACACGCCATCAAATGTACCCACGAAACGAAGCAAAATATACATCTACATCTGGGGAGCGATCTTTTTTTTCCCTAGGATGGTAAGGGAACGGTCATAAATGCCATTAACCCCAGTGACGGGTAGGTTTAGGGACGGGGTTGAGGTAAGTCATATATTTATATAACGTTAAGTCAACGGCGTTCATAAACACGCTGAAAAGCGATTATGCGTCTTGATAGCACGCCAAAAATGGAAATATGAATTGGCGTGTCATACACACGCTACTTTATGAGATCAGTTTGGGATGTCAGTGGAACAGTTTGATGCTTTGCTGGCAATTCTGGAGCCACATATTAAAAAGAAAACAACCAATTACCGTGAACCTATCGATCCTGAACAGAGACTGGCAGTATGTCTGAGGTAAGAACACACACGACACACACACGCGTGCACGGTGCGGCGGAAGCGCAGACAGAAGAATAGCTGAATAGGCTACAGGTTATATATTGTACCCAAATAATACATTTTTTATCGAATTGGCTGCTCAATCACACCTTAATCGATCCGGAATTTCGATCTGATTGAAAGGGGATCTTTATTCCTTTTCTAATCCGATCGAGAGAAGATATAAACACTTGATCGAATTGAAAACGGAAACTGAAAGGACTGCGCATGTGCAATGATGTGCGGATCGAGCTCGCATCTCCCCACCCCACCCACCCCCGGCCGTACACAATACACATTATTGAAAAACATTATTTCGTGTATCTTAATTATATATGTACAATTAAACTATTATGTACAATAAATTTTAGGTATCTGAGCACTGGGGACTCATTCACCACCATCGCCAGCAGTTTTAGGTTGGCCATCAGCACTGAAGGGAAGATTATGAGGGAGACCTGTGACCAAATCTGGCTGCAGCTCAAGGACACTTACATGCCAACTCCAACAGAAGAAATCTGGAAACTCACGGTGACAAGGTTCAATGAGAGATGGAACTTCCCTAATTGTATTGGTGCTCTCGATGGGAAGCATGTCAGGATTGAGGCCCCTGCAAACTCAGGTTCCCTTTTTTTTAATTATAAAAGCACCGTTTCCATTGTCCTCCTCGCATTAGTCGATGCCGATTACCGTTTCCTGGCCATTGATGTGGGGAACTATGGTGAGAACAGCGATTGAGGCATTTTTGCAGATTCTGGGCTGGGACGGGCCCTCCAGCGCGGGACCCTGAATGTTCCACCCCCATTGGAGGTGCCATCTGCTCCTTAATTGGGGAAGGTCAACCATGTTATCGTGGCGGACGAGGCCTTTCCCATGAAGCAATATTTGCTCCGACCCTACGGTGGAAACCGTCTTGAAGAAGACAAGCACATCTTCAACCTCCGACTGTCAAAAGCTCGTCGCATCTCAGAAAATGCGTTCGGAATTTTGACCCAAAGATTCAGGGTGTACAAAAGGCCAATGGAAGTGAACCCTGACCTGTCAGACAGTATCATCAAGGCAACCTGCATCTTATGCAACTACCTGCACCATGAAGTTGTGGGACAAGCCAGCCAAAGTGAAAGCTTTGATGTTGATGATGCTGTCAGTGGCAACGCCTGTCTACAGGAGTTTCAGAGGCCAAGGGGCAGCCGTGTATCTGAAGAAGCATCGGGGCTTCAGCCCCGGATGTTTATTTTATAGCCCCGGATCTCAAAAAAAAAAAAAAATTGATTTTTTTTTTATTATTCATTATTAATTCATTATTATTAAATTTTAATATATATGTAGGGCACTGGGCATTGCAAAGATTTTTTAAATCTAAACAAGTATTTATTACCAGTTGAATTTTCTGATTTCCCATTGGCCACCCCTGACTGATTCTTGGTCCCCCCTGCCCCCCCCCCCCCCCCCCCAATCACACCCAATCATACAACCAATCACACTATATAGTCTCAGTCGTGCATAATGGCTGAGTTGGATTCATGTATGCAGTGTAGTTTGTAAACACAACCAAATATATACAATCAGTTAACATTTTTACTAAAACTATTATTATATTGTTATTACATTCAATGCAACAATGATCCACCAATTGTTATGTACATGTCAACGTCCTCAGCAACTTTCCTCACTCAGCATAACCCTCATCAAAGAGATCATACAGAACTGACAAAATAAAACTTTAATCTCTCCGCCATTTTTGTTCTACCCGCGTCCGACGCTTTTCACTGTGTAGTACGACGTCCGCTGGGAATGTAATGCGTATTACGGAGCTGATTTCAACTGCCAGTGTGAAGGCGGCGTAAGGGAAAAGAGGGACTAACAATAAATGAAAGGAGTAAAGAATAATAAATGTGAGAAATCTCCTTTTCCTGCAGACCTCAGATGCCATACTGCCATACGGACAATGAACACTACCAGTCACCTACACATACCATATGTAACAACTTGCACCACCACTTCAGGACTCAGGGACTAGCCTTTTTGAGTGTCGAAATGTATGCTCTGTTTACTATCCACACTCCGGTGTTTTAAACTAAAGCATGCACTAGAGTCTGTGGTTGGATATGTGGGGAGGGGGGGATGGAATGGTTGGGTACCATATTGATTTATATCTAAATGTTTTTAACTTTATTTTATTTTATTTTTATGTATTTATTATATTATATTCATTTCAAAGCACTGTGAGGAATGTCATCCAATTTCGTTGTACCTTGTACAATGACAATAAAGAATTCAATTCAATGTTACAGATGGAGCATGCAAACCTTCTCTAACACACTGTTCCACAGCAACCAGGATCGAAGCAACATGGCTACACACTTCACATAACCTAACCACAAAAATTTCCAATCGTATGAAATAATTAACCTGTTAAACTTCAACCCCACTTTTGAAAAATCCCCAGAAATGACATACTCAAACAGAAACAGATACAATTCATGAACCATTTGATCATTTGAATGCTGACACCTGGTAGTTTATTGTGAATGTAGAATTTATTATTGTCATACAGAAAAACATTTATTTAAATAGCTCCAAAGTTTTGTAAAGTTATTAGAAACTTATTTTAATGAATCATCTTCATGAAAATAAAATTGAAGTTGGCGCTGTAGCAATCTAGAAATGCACTGCAGCTAAAGCCATTTGTGACCATTTTATATTTAAAATCTGAAAATGATAAGTCTAAAACTCTCTATTTAGTTACATGTTTTTCAAGATCATGTCAAATTACTTTATTTTGATTAGACTATAAAATGCAAACTGATGTCTGGTCATCTTCTAAATCATCTATACAGTCTATTGTCTCTATTGTTTTGTGGTGCAAACAAGTCCCAGTCAGTCTCAGTCTCCCCATGTACATATTCACACCTTTACAGAATGGTTATGGCTCAACATTTGCATTTTTTTGTCTGCATTATAGCTACTAACGACTGGCTATTCACAGGCTGTTCATATGGTTTCAAACCCTAATTTCTTTTATCAAAGTGCTAGCTCCACCTTTGAGACTATCAAATGCACTGAAACATTTCAGTAAACGTTCCTATTTGGGGAAAAAAAAAAAACTTCTGGTGACAGGTGCACCTGGCGAGCTAGCATATTAGTTTAGCACACCACCAATACACGACAATTTATGAGATTAAAACCATGTTTTGCTCCAAATTTACTTTATAACGTAAGTTGAGAGTTTTAAGTAATCTTCTGAGATCTAATTTGGCTTCAGATAAAAAAAATCAGACAGACAATATATTATTTATTGTATTGTGCACAACAAAAAAAATCTATATCGATTAGCATTACATTATAAATATAATCTATTATTATGAAAATACCTGGCATGGCTTGAAGAACAAAGGTAACTCAAATATAGTTGAAATCATGTTTATTGTCTTCAAAACATCTTTATCTGCATGTTACAGCGATATCTGTTAGTTCTTCTGGCAGTTCATGGAATGTCATGTAGTTATGGCTCTTCATGTTCCATATATGGAATATTCTGTGCAGACAGCACCCTCAGGCTATTGGTATTTATTGAAAACACAGCAAATCTCAGGAAGAAGCTCTCATAATGATTACATTGTCGCATTTTAGTATAAATTCAATAAATAGTATTCCTGTCTAGAAACATGATGTGAATCTATGAGAATCAATCAATATTTTCTCCAAGTCTACACATTTTTTAGCTAAAGCCCTGAGGGGATGTTGTTTTGTGAATCGCTGTCATGACGACAGCACTGAGTTTTTTTCCCCTTTTTTTCTGAATGGACCAGCTGACGCTCATAATTCATATTAAAGGCATCAACTCATTTTCTTCATTTCATAACTCCTGAAACAAATTAAGACATAACTGTCACTATAAGTTTCTCACAATACAATAGTGGCCAAATACTGAAACTAGAGTCTTATATCTTTTTAGTGATGTATACATGGGTTTCTCGGCTACGTCATCACTGCTTGCGCACGCAACCAGGGGGCAAAAGACCCGCGGTCTTCATACCGGAGTAAAGAGTTTTAGGCTAGTAGCATATGTAACCCTTATTACTAGATAGTCGAAATAAGGTACATGTTTGATAGTCTAAGATAGCATAGAGGTTTTTACGATTCGGACCAGAACCAGAAGACGCTAGATTTTTAAGAGCCTGAGACTTGAACATCAATGAAAGAAGAATACCACACCAAATTGACAGTTCAGATAAACTGTATTAAATTCACAGGGTGAACATACATACATAGAAAAAACACATTTATGAAAAATAACAAACTAAAATAATAAAGTGCGCACATAAACGAAACAAAAAACCTCCCTCTGTATTTTTGAGCTCAATTTGTTCTCAGTTCACCTTGCCTTGGTAGACAAGAATGCAGTTTCAACTGGGCAAATCAAAATGGGCATCAAAAGCCTGGCCTGTTAGCATGAATATTAGTGAACTCAGATGCATAAACAACTCACCATTTTACGGAATCCATTGCCTTTAGCTCTGTGACAACAGTGGATACAGGCACAGCTTTCTTTTACACTCTATATTACAAGGTATAATCAGTATAAGCAATAATGAACTTAATTTACTCTATATGTTTTTCTTTAATCTTACCAAGCAGATAACGCAGCCTTCTCTGCTCAAGTGCAAGCGCCAAAAGAACGTGCAGTGACGCGAAACTAGAGGCGTAACTGTAACAGAGCCAAGCTGCCAGCTGATTGATCATCTCTCTATCTCTCAAAGCTCACCCATTTGCTCACTTGCATGTCCGTCAAAGAGAAGAAACGTCTAGGAGAATTGGCACTGGCTGGTTACTTCCGGGTTCTGGAATGGCTGCAGTAACACGTCTCTGTCCATGCGGGGGCGCTCGCGGTCGAGTGCAGAATGAATGGGAGTCAATAGGGATTCACCCACAGAAATCCACTTTTCTCAGGATGTAATTTTTTGTCAAGTAATTTGAAAGTTGCATTCAAAGGGGATGGCTAAGATAATACACTCAGCAGAAAATTGCATTTTTAAGTTCACTTATCTGTTCTAAAAATCCGTTCAAAAATCTGATGACGTCACACAAGAGCAGAATGCTAGCGTGTTCCGGCCAACAACGTCCTAACCTGTAAGAAATCAAAAGGACATATAAGTACTCGTTCATTCGACTTTTGGCCTATAATCTATATTGAACTTGCGGAATCAACAATAAAATCTATGTTAATTTAACGACAAGCAGGTGAAAGAGACATATTTAGCCGTTTAGCCCCATAGACTCCCATTCATTCTGCCCTCGCCCCCGATCACCTCCAGTGGAATTCTAATGGAACTGCAACCAAGGTGATACACAACGGGGCTAATAGGAAGTGCCAAGGCTCTCCGTTAGACGGGCTCTGGAAGAAATAAAAGTTAACCCTTTTTTTGACTGGGTCAGACAGCTAAATAGTGTTTCTCATTATTAAGCCTGGCTACACATAGTGGTGGTGTTGTCGCTAGTCAAAATGCCCTTATGGACATACACCCAGGCATCATAATGATTGGCTTTAATGCCTTTCCTTTGACTAGGGAGCACATTATGACCTCAACACGCAAAAATCCATTGCAGCATCAGTATTTGACGAGCTGCTCATGACCACATAGCAGCACGTAGTTGTACGCATCAAGGGATTTGTACACTCTCTGACTGTGTTCACACTTTGTGTCTGAATTAGATATATCAGGCCATAATTGCAGGCCACTTCTTGTCATCCACAATCCAAAGATCGTCAGATATTGCGTAGGACTCCGGCAAGATCTCACCATTGCTGATAGTAAAAGTTTTTTAATGTTATCGCCATGGTCGGAGGTAAAGTTTAGGCTAAGGCTTCCCGCATAATCCATCGTCAAATCTTTGATTTACAATAGGCTAAAGTATCGTTATGTTTGCAGTCATGATATGTTGCAGGTCGTAAACTAACAAGGTTAACTTATAAAAGCAAATTGAGGCTATTACATTACTAACTAGTCTAACATGATAATTTATACATGCATCACAGTAGGCTATGTCTGGATTTGATTCGTAAACAGTTGTACGTTTTACATATCAATGAAACACAAACAGATCCAGCTCTGAAATTGCAGTTTATTACTGAGTCAAAAAGAAATTACAAACAATGTGAAATCTACGTTAATTACTGTGTTTGTAGGAGCATTAATTGTTTTCTATTTATTATTGGTTATTCACAGTCATGTGGGCTCAGGTGATCACTTCCGTTTTTTCTTTATTATTTCCTTTGTTGAATTGTTTGATGCTGTGTTTGGAAGGGGCGAGAGTGGCAGCTGTAAGTTCCATGCGGGGAATGGTGGTAGATTTCAGTGGTGCTACCCGAGCCTTACCCATCAAGAAGGCAGAATGTACAATGCTCTGACTGTTATGGAGAAGTAGGTAAGACACAACACCATAGCCTTCCTCACTGGCATCCGAGAAATGATGCAACTGAGCTGCTGTGACTTCTCCAAACTCGACGGGTTTCAAACATCTTTTGGTCTCAAATTTCTCCAAGCCATGAAGATCTTCGAGCCAATTTCCCAATTTCTGTACATATTTGATGGGTATAACACTATCCCATCCAACCCCTTCCCTGCAAAGATCTTGAAGAATCTTCTTTGCGGAAAGAACTACTGGAGACAAAAATCCAAGAGGATCATAGATAGCACTGACCACTGAAAGTATCCCTCTTCTGGTAAAAGGTCTGTCCTTTATAACTACCTTAAATCTGAAAGTGTCAGATTCGGCACACCACTGTACACCTAGAACTCTTTCCATCGGAAGCACATCGTGACTCAAGTCAAGATCTTTTACCTCTTTCACCCGGTCTTCTTCTGGTATGGCATTCAGCACCTCCCGACTATTGCTCATCCATTTGGTCAGATGGAATCCACCTTTAGCACACATTGCACGAAGCTCCTTGTATAGTTGGATAGCATCAGATTTGGTGGGCACTGAAGAAAGACAATCATCCACATAGAAGTGTTTCTGGATGACCTCTGCTGTCCTGCAATCAAACAAACTTCCATGGTCCTCTGCACATTTCCTGAGTGCATAATTAGAACAACTTGGGGATGAAGAAGCACCAAACAGATGTACCACCATTCTGAATTCCTCCAAGTCTTTACTCAAATCGCCATTTGACCACCACAGAAACCTCAAAAGGTCCGAATCCTCCACAGGAACCTTCACTTGATAAAACATGGATTCAATGTCGGCCATTAAAGCAACAGACTCCATTCTGAATCCTGTAAGGACGCTTATTAAAGTGCTTGTTAGGTCTGGTCCCTGAAGTAGTTGTCCATTCAATGACACTCCCTGAAATGAGGCACTACAGTCAAAAACAACCCGGATCTTTTTCTTTTTTGAATGGTAAACCCCATGATGAGGAATGTACCACACACGACCATCAAGCCTTTCAAGTTCCTCCACAGGTACCTTTTCCGCATATCCTTTGGAAATCACATCTTCCATGAAAGCAGTATAATCTGTTTGAAATGCAGAATCTTTTCGAAATTTCCTTTGCAGACTAAAAGCCCGCTGTTCTGCAACTATTTTGTTATTTGGTAGAACCACATCCTTATTCCTGAGAGGCAATCCAATGCAGTAATGGCCATCTATAAGTTTTATAGACTGAGATACGAACTCCATGAATTGATTATCTTCTTTAGACATCCCTACCAGTTCATCCAGAGCATTTTCAGGGAAATCGTTTTTAAACTGTTGTTCCCAAAGCTCATCCAGTTTTGAAACAGAGATCCGGTTAACAGTTGCTTGAGATCACAATTTTTATTCAGAGCCTCTGCGTGCCTATTGGATGCCGCGAATAGTGTTCTTTACAGAACTCTGCATAACCGTGCATAACAGATAGCGTTTTTTGCCCCCAGGATGCGCGCGCATCCGGTTTTGTTTGTATACAGGAAACTCGTGTATAGTTTGTCAAGGTATAACATTAAATCTGATTGTAACTTTCAAATGAATAAAAAAAAAAAACGCTTCAGAGCGCCTGCGCACGGACTGAAGGTTAACTGGTGCAATGGGTAATAATAGAATAGAACAATTCGTTCACTAAAGGATTAGCAATGTGATTTATTTTTTTGAATAGACATATTTACCCTGCCATGCAAGTGCAATGCCCGCTAATAACCTCCCCGGTCACCTTAGCAACGAACCACGCAGAGTACGTTTTTGACAATGTCTGACTTGCACTTCACCAAATACAAGACAAATATCGTCCACATTGTGGTAACAAATGTTTCCAACTTTTCCACTAAGGAAATAGTTGTAAGCATCTAGGCTACGATATGCCTTGACCGCTTCTCTCGTGTAGACACACTCGGTCTCCACCAGATAATGGTACACGTCTGGATACAACACTTCAGGTAAATGTTTTACGTTCTGAGTGAATAGTTGTCGCCTCAGCGTCTGATTTAAAAGGTCTGGTAATTCCATGCAATCGCCTATTTTAATTTTTTTTTTTAAATATCTTAACTGTTCTGGTTTAGCTAGACTTAAAAAGTATGTGCTAGTCATTTTGTTTTGACTGCGTTGTGTTTTAAAATGGCGACACCGGAATTGCTTCCCTTTTGGCTATGTTGCTGTCTGTGATTCTGAATTCTTCCCATTGCCTGAATGTAGGCAAGTCTCTTTCCAGCCTGGAAATTTAGTTTGAGCAACGCTGGCAGGAACTTTGCGATTCCCCTGACTCCGGCGGGACTGTCACCCCTAATAATGCTAACCCCTTGGATAAACTTGGTGTTTTTTGTATAAAAACATGTCTGTGGAGTGCCCATATATACCTTCAACCCTCATGTTTATTTTGCACAAACGGCAATAGTCGTTGAATGTCATTGTTTACACAAAAATATCTCACCCATCGTCTTCTTCCTTGTCTAATTTCTGCCACTCTACATATGTCATCTGGTATAATTGAAACGATTGGCTATGAGCTACATACAGGCGCATTTGATAGACATTCTTAGCACCCAATAAACGGCGCCGGGCATTCGTAAACCTCGCCTCAAATACATGAAAATGTACATGTGGTTCCCAGACCCAAGTCTCAACGAGAATTGGGTCTGGCATTAGCCAAACTAGAACCTTTATCGTCAATTAATTTTCCATCTATTTGTACCTCTTTAATTATTTGCTGTTTTTGAGTTTTATTTGTTAAATTATTTAGTTATTTCGATAGGGTTGAACTTTGACCGTTTGCACTCTCTATTATTTGTGTATATGATACTTTTGACTTCCTTAATTCTTGTACTACTTTGATTTTGAGACCTTTATAGATTAAATTATCTGTGTTTAATTTAGAAGATAATACCGTTTTTTAAAGCTAGGTCTCTTTTTTTCATAAGATTTTGAATATCACTGTTTATCCATGGTAATGATACATTTTCCTTGAACATTTTCAAAGGAGTATAATATTTGTTTACCAATTCAGTTACAGTTTCCGGTAAAGGGGTGATGAACTGAGAAATCAAATTCTTTTGACATCTAAGAGGTCATCATATTATAAGAATATCTTGTGAGTTTCAGAACTGAAAACATTCTTGTTAGTCCAATAAAAGCTTTTATTGACACCAGGTTCAAACGACTTGTTTTTTCAAAGTGGGGAACTATGACGTCAAAGAGGATAAACCACGCCCGCAGACGAAGATCAACGCCTACTTCAACACGGCTGATTTAGCTCCGCCCACCAATTTGCGCATTACACGCATAGCTAAATAACATAGATGCCTACCTCATGATGACAAACTGGATCGAGCTAACGAGCAATACAAAATATTGTGCAGTGCCTGGTTGTGGAAGAAGTCAGTCGCTGCATAAGCTTCCTCTAGATTCCAATAGGAAATTAGCATGCACCATTTTTTATGATGTTTCAGCTGATGAGGGTAAAACATTGTCCATCTGTTCGCTTCATTTCACTGAGGATTGTTTTGTAAACAAGACTGGATTTGCAGACCGATTAATATTAAAGAACGGTGCTGTGCCGACTATATTGGACCTGACAGGAATTGTGCAACACACGGACTCTGGGTCGAACATGTATGGGCGAATCATTCCGGTTGCCATTTTACAACATTGGACGTTTTCAAAACTGTTTCCCCCTTGTGCACTGACGAGGTGAGTTGAAACTCATTATAATATACAAAACTGTTATCCACTCACAGCCGTGGGCGTTTACTTCCAAGTCTTCAGTGCGAGACGCCCATAAAAACAAAGCATTTTGGAGCTAGGCTCAAAACTAGGGTAGAAAATAGCCAATTACTTATTCATTTTGATGTTTTTGAATGCAAAAACCAAGCAAACGTCATAAGTTAACCTCAGACAACAATATAAGTTATAATTGATTATTAATATTCCCAAAGAGCTGTTTTGTTACATTATTATGAGAGGAATCGTCATCATTAAATATACATAGAAAAACAACTAGCCATTTTTCCCAAAACAATTAGTGTTTACTACTACTGGTTCATTAGCAAGCAATGCAGAATACAATGTTAAACCCCTTGAATGTTAAATAAATAAATTAATTAATTAAATTCATTAAACCTAAATAAATCACAATTTTTATTCCTTTTTAATTCTCATATTTTCACAATGTGCAGAGAGCGATTCAATCCAATAAAGTCTTCAATATGTTCTCAATCCATCCCTCTAAACAGCAAGAGACTATTGTTGCCATCATTTCACAAATGCCCCAAATGTTTAATGAAAAATGAAATTTTTAAGTTCTAAACTATTATTCTTGTTCATCTGTATGAGATGACCATAAACTGCTTGAGCGATGACACTGGCACAAGTATTTTCACATTGTTGCTTTACTGTTCAGATCATCTTGTATACAGTAACACTCAGTGTTTAATGCGCATGTGCAACACAACAGAGGATCAATACGGGTGTCTGCAACACAGTCTCATGAAAGTGCGCATCTATACCATGAATGTCATTTCTCGTGTCATTTATAAGCCAAAAATATATGTATTTTTTTTCCGTTCATCTGCTACGCACGGAAAACCCTTTAGGAGCGAGTGTGTGCATATTACACGCCATAAAGTGCGTATTGATGCGAAAACTGTGTATCATATAGACGCAAAACCTATTTTTGGCTTATAAATGGCATGAGAAATAACATTTGTTGCATAAATACGTACTTTCACGAGATCAAAACATGCAATAATTAGAATACAATTCACAACCATTTAAACCGGTTCCCCTTATCAAACAAACTTCAATACTAATTTTAGATTAAATTACTGTATCAAATGTAATTCCATCTTTTGCTTATTTACAAGTTTTGGAAGTGAACTTTGCTCACTCAGACATCTTCAGGTGATGCTTTTTCTTATGTTTCAGAAGAGTAGATGAATGACTAAAACTATTCCCACATGAAGAGCACTGGTGCAGTTTCTCTCCAGTATGAACGCTTTCATGATCTTTCAGGTGTCCTAAACGAATAAAACTCTTTTCACAGTATGAACACTTGTATGGTTTCTCTCCAGTATGGACTCTCTGGTGTGATTTTAAGTTGCTGAATGTAGTGAAGGTCTTTCCACAGTCAGAGCACACATAAGGTCTCACACCAGTATGAATACGCTCGTGCTCTTTTAAAGATCCATGATGTGAAAAACTCTTTGCACAAACAGAACAAAAGTGAGGCTTTACAGCAGAATGAACATTAATGTGTTTTTTTAAGTCGGATTCAAAAACAAATGTTTTATCACACTGATCACAGCTGAATGATCTCACTCCAGAGTGACGTTGCAGATGAGTGTTGAGAGCGCCTTTCTGAGTGAAACTTCTTCCACATTGAGAGCATGTGAATGGTTTTTCTCCAGTGTGAATTCTCATGTGGTCATTTAAGTTTCCTTTGTTAATGAATCTCTTTCCACACTGAGTGCATGTAAAAGGCCTTTCTCCAGTGTGAGTCTTCATGTGTCTATTCAGATATGATTTATATATGTAACTCTTTCCACACTCAGAACAGGTGAAAGATCCTTTGACTCCAGATTTTCCAGCTTGTTTCTGCGTGAAATTCTCTTCAATCTTTGAATCGACTGCATTTCCATCTTCATTTGTGAAATAATGAGGTTTTTGAAACTGATGCTGTTTGTCTTCATTCACTTCCATCAGGTCTAAAATAAACAAATTAAATTCGTACAATTTAATAAAAGGATAAATGAGAAAAAAGCATTGTTCAAAATCTTAATTTAGAACAAATCTAGTTTACTTCTGAGTCTACTAGTTTTAGATGTTATTGTCATATTTCAGTCTTAATGTTTCTCATCAGTCATTAAAGAGAAAGAAGGAAAACACCAACCTATTTGTTCCTCTGTATCTTCATCTTTTATTCTGCAGGGTTCTTCCTTAATCTCCATCTTTACAATAGTATATCCGTAGTTTCTCCTGGAGTAATTCCTCCTGCTTGCTTCTTCTTCTCCTGTGGGAAGATGGGAATATTCCCCAGCATTTAAACTTTCATGAACGGCTGTGGGAGCTTCACTGACTGAAGGAGTGAATTGTGGTCGTTGTTGCTCATTTAGCAGATAATCATCACACAATCACTCACAATTATCCAGGTGCAAATTGTTGTTTAGAAACAATTCAATGATTACTGAATTTACACTTTTGGCTTCATATCAAGCCCAAAGTGTAAATTCAGTGATCATGGAATTTGGATGTTAAGTGGTGATGCACAAAATAGTCATTCATTGCTTCTTGCATTGAGTGTAGAATGGATGTTACAAAGAAACCAACTTATGCTTGTTGAGTGATTAAATAAAGTAATTAACAAATTTCTTTAAATAGCCATGTCAATATAATTTAAACCTACATTTTAAGTCTGAGCTTGAGTGTGTTTGTGCGTCTCTCTTGTCTTTTCCAGAGCCACGGAGAGTGAGAGTTACGATACTCCCATAGACCGCCATTGGAACTTAGGAATGCGGAAGTAACGCGTGTCATGGAGCAGCTAATAGTTCCAAACACTATAGTTCCAGCATTGAACCCCATTCATTTTCAGTGCTTCTGAAGTATGGTCGTTGATAAATTAAATTGAAATGAAATTATTGTATTTTTATACTTTATACTTTCACACATTAGCCGACCTCTCGTGAATCTTCTGTAGTTATATGTTATGTTGCCAGATTTAGTAAATGTTTATTGGAAGATAATTGCAGGGATAGCTTACGTGACCAACACGTCACTAACTTACGGTAACGTGATGTAAATAATATGTAATATTTTGAATAACATTATATATATATATATATATATATATATGGCTGTCAGATAAATGCGTTATTAACGCGTTAATTTTTTCTCTCCTTTTAACAGTCTTAGTCTCCAGGCCTAGCAAATTTTGTAGTTTTCTTTCACATGCTTTTGCAGTGGATGCAGCATGCGCGCGCTGTGCTACGAAACCCCTTCGTTTCAATGGCTTGCGCTGCACGAGGACGTTTTGTTGCTTCGTCGACCAAAGCACAAATGGATCTAGCTAGACCGGAAACAAAACAACAGGCATGCCGCAAACACTCGTTTGGGTCTGCGAGCCGGCCAAATAGTTGGTTAATGTTACGTTTTGAGTGGATGGCGAGCATGAGACGTCAAAATGGATGCCAATAAGATTCTGAATGGAAAATTTACTTTTAAAAAGTTGCCAAATGGTTCCATTGACAAGACCAAAGTGATCTGTGTTCACAAACAATAATAATTCACAAATAACAAATACAAATCAGATAACATTATCAAAAGCATTGTCAAACTGTTCCAATCATAATCTCAAATTAGATAACAATGAAGTAATCTACAAGTCACAAAGTTCCCCACAAAGGGATACCAACTACACCAACAGCAGGAACAGAGAGCAAAAAGCAGAGAGCAGAGAGTGAACTGATCCAAAACTAGGCTTTTTAAAGAGCCCAGCCAGCTGCAGCCACTGACGAGCGGGAGGAGTTCCAAGATCCCATCAGCCGTTGAACCACCAATCAGCTGCCGGAATAATTACAGAAGCTATCTTACCTGTTAGAAGAAATACAAACACAAAAACCACAAACAATACCAGAAAAGAATCACTATAATTCGTACCCAGCTCTCTGGGTACGTAACAAGCCACCCCCAAAAAGTTCTGCAAACCACCATTTGTACACCATTTAATCTTGGTAAACACGGGACAACGCGTCAGCAACTATATGTTCCTTTGACATGAGTGATGCAGACATTATATCCCTGTAGGATCAGAGCCCACCGCATAAGACGACGGTTCTGATTGTACATTCTTTTGAGGAATGTAAGAGGATTATGGTCTGTGAATGTTTCATCAACAAATTTGTCTGGATTAATTAATAAGAAGCAAATATAGTGGACAGTGATCACGGAGGCGTTGGCGCATGAACTGGAGCGCGTCAATGAACCGCAACTCGGCGTATAAACTACTTGCCTCACAGACCTGTATATCTATAGAAAGCTTGAAATGTATACTTTTAAACAAAACAATTAAAAAATTAAAAAAAAAAATTGGCTACTCTCTGCTTATGTGGCTAATTCATGTGAAGTGTGCATTTCTCTCTAGTTCACTACAGAGAAGATGCATGGCGAGTCTGCATCCTCAACTTTACCAATTTATCAACTTTACCAACAATTCAAATGTTTCATACATAATCATTACTTTCTCCAGTTCTTTAAATATGGACAGTAAAAGAAAGGTTCTTTGTGGCAAACTTTATTTCAGGTGTTGCGTGATATCTCTGGTTTGCCAACCGCCATTAAACCACGAAAGAAGAAGAAATGACTTCTTTTTAAACTGAGACATTCACGCACATCTACATATTGTTTGAACTTCAGACTTCAATGAGTTCAGTTTGGAGGTCACTGTACTAATGTAATGTTCCAGTAATGTACTGGAAGTTCTGAAGAGCCTCATGTGAAATCAAACAGGAGAAAACCAAGTCAATAAAAACATTTTACAGTGCTTGATTTCTTTCAACGCATTTGATAATTCATACTCATAAAGTAGTTCTGAAATGATATGCATTAGAAGATTATTAGTTAAAAGATTGCAAAATGCACCTGCATCCTATTTTTCCAGTCATGAATTTTGTCATTGAGGATTTCTGGAAAATTGTGCAAAAATCTTGTCTCGTCTCATTCTCGTGAACCAAATCTTGTGTCTTGTCTCGTTCTCGTGAACCCAATCTCATGTCTTGTCTCGTCTCGTGAGATAAGCATCCCGTCACACCCCTAAGACCCTCTATCGCTCCACCTGCCCTCATGAGACCCATATCGCTCCACCTGCCCTTATTGCCTCAGATTGTGAAGCGCAGCACGGCAACAAGCTCTGGCACGAAGGCACAGTCACCTCTGGTGAATTCATCAGAATAAAGCTGCAGAATGGGAACCGCTGTGTTGAGATGCCAGTAGGGTTTGGGGTTCAGCGGCTGTAAATACATGCTTGTAGTTTGAATAAAGCTTTGTTTCATGTGTTGTTGACTGTTGTATATGCATTTGTTTATTGTGATGGTTACTTTATTTGTTCTTTTACTCATTTATTCATGTTTCTTAATGTTGTCAATATATGAAATATAATTATTTGATTAATGTATGCATTAATTCATCGATTGACTGACAATTGAGATGTTTCACTGCATTTAGCAATATAAATATTCATGCATAACTATCATATGACAAAACAAATTACATTTTGCTTGTTTTATTAAATTATATTTTTAGTACGGTACATAAAAGAAATTAAATAATTAAGTATTGATCAGTATTTAATATTATTATTTTGTTTACGTTTTGGGGTGGGCTAACAATGCAATTCATTCTGAAGTAATATTAATTTTTCAGGAGTGATACTTACATTTTTCTCGAGTATAAAATCAACTGTTTTCTCCAAAATAGATCTTCAAGCAGCTACTTGTCTTCTTGCAAATGCCAAGGAAAACTGTTGTGCTGTTGAGTTACTGATGTTATGAACTGGTAGTGCACCTGTTGCTCATATAATTTAAACTTATTACATACAAGATCATGGAAAGATACTGTACCATAGTTGCACGTAACAATCATAGTGACAAAACAGAAAATATAAAGATCATTGGTTTGTGTACATCATAATATGACATCATAAAATTATATTTATACACAGGAAAAAGATAACAAGGCTAAATATCTTCATAAAAGTTCTTCATAAAACATAAACCAATATTTTTGTTGTTGTTATAAGTCTGAAGGATGAAACAAGGTAAATTCATCAAGAAAAAGAGGAAAACTTAAAGGGGAAAATTTCAGGGTATAAAAGAAAGAAATTAGCAACATATTCAAGAGATGGCGATTTCGGGGTTTCTTAATAAAAAACATATCGATATAAGAATAACCGTCATGAACACCCAGTCATCAGCGCCAGATCTTGTCTCTCCACCCACTCGTTCCTCATTCCCGGAGTTTTGATTCTGTTCACCTGCCTGCTTCATTATGAATACCAAGTCATGCCTTTTGGGCCATGTCCACACTAATACGTTTTTGTTTGAAAACGTATATTTTTCTCTCCGTTTTGGCCTTCCGTCCACACTGAGACGGCGTTTTAAGTCAACGAAAACGTATCTTTTGGAAAATGCTCTCCAAAGTGGATAAATTTGAAAACGCCGTTTTCGCGTTGTAGTGTGGACAGTGAAACCGGAGGTATTTCAAAACGATGATGTAAGTTTAGTCATGTGATCCATGTAGTACCAATAGATATTCATGCTTATCGGTATTATGCCCGTTATATTTTTACACTGTTGCTAAAATGTGTTACTTTCTATGTTACTTACAGTAATATGTGCTATTCTTCATAGCACAGTGCTGCAAAGATGACAGATAATGTAGACCCTACTCACATTCTGTCCTGCGGCAAACCAGGAGAGCAGTTGCGTTTTAGACCAAACATATGGTGACTGAATGCGAATTGGATGCATCAGGGATGGTGAGATATTTTGCTAAATAAAACTATTCTGTTAGAAGAATTGCGCGATAACTTTACTTTATTATTTATTTTCCCATCTGTAATCGTCTCAGTGAGCTTTTGTGAAGTTTCACGCATGCGCAGTAAATTGAATTTAGACGTTTCTCATCCACACTGAAACGTTGGAAAACGCCTGAAAACGCTCGTGTGGACGAAGAGCGTTTTTAAACGAAAATCCCGTTTTCAAATGTGTCCGGATTAATGTGGACGTAGCCTTGGACTGTCCAACGCTCCCACTGTCTTCCAAGGCTTTATGAATGAGATATTCAGAGACTTCCTGCAATGATTTGTCATCCAGTTTATCCGAGCACCACCAGCATGTCACTCAAGTCCTACAACGTCTGCTTGACCATCAATTGTTCCTGAAATTAGAGAAGTGTGCGTTTCATCGTGAGTCGATTCAGTTTCTGGGACATGTGATTACTTCTCAAGGTATTTCCATGGACCAGAGGAAGGGGGAAGCGGTCGCCAACTGGCCATTACCCATTAACTTCAAAGAACTTCAAAGATTCCTGGGCTTCGCAAACTTCTACAGACGATTTATCAAAGGTTTCAGTCAAATCAGTGCACCCATCACTTCTCTGTTACGAAAAGGGGCCAAGTCTCTGTCCTGGTCCAATGAAGCTCTCAAGGCCTTCGCAAGACTCAAGTTGACTTTCTGTTCCGCTCCTACCCTCATTCATCCGAATCCTGATCTGCCTTTCCTCGTGGAGGTTGACGCTTCAACCACTGGAGTAGGAGCAGTATTGTCACAGCAGCAGGGGATCCCACTCTACTTCAAGATTTTCACATGGCCAATCCCAGTCGCCCTGCGCCTAAAGGTCGAGGTCATCCCCGTCATGGTCGGTCCATTCCGCCATCAGGAGCTGGCCGTGGAGGGGGGGTACTGTCTCAAACACCCAGTCATCAGCGCCAGATCTTGTCTCTCCACCCACTCGTTCCTCATCCCCAGAGTTTTGATTCTGTTCATCTTCCTGCATCAGCTGATGGCGAACTGCAATCAAACTCACTCACCGTCAGTTTCCTCAGTTCTTTGTCTGGTCTCGTCTGCAAACCCTAGGTGTCCTGACTCCCATCATGTTGAGATTTCTCTGCATTCGAAACTTACCTGGCATACTCACCTGGTCTGCTGAGAGTTCTGTTTGTCATCTGATCCATCTGTCTGTATCCTGGTTCACCGTCTTCTGATCTCGTCCTGATTCCTATGTCTGCAACAGATAAGAGACTTGTATCAATCTGACTCATCCGTGCACCGTTCAAAGACTTGCTCACCTGCCGTTTCAGTTACTGTTTTCAATGGATGCCTTTGTTTCACTTACCTGTTGGCATTCTTCTCATCTGTGACAACAAAACTGTTGGTCACAATAGTACGGTTTAAAATAACAACTTAAATCAACCCTAAATCTATTCACAAAATAAATGGGCAGCTGTTTCTTCAACAATACCACAACAAAATGAGCAAGTTTCATCAATATCAAGATATTTATAGATAGATGAATTAAACGTATCGTTCATATATTTTAAGGTGCTCCCCTACCTATTCATTGAGTGCGGTTTCGAACGCAGGCTGGTTATGAGTGACAAACCTGTGCGCAAAGATTTCTGCCGCGCGTGTCTATAGAAAACAACTTGCGTGTGTGTTCAAATCTGCGCGCGCATGTAAAATAAGAACACAGTTTAGAGCACAATCTCTGTCTCTCGCGTGCACGCTCGCTCTAGATTCCAGTAGGATTTAAGTAATTTGCAGCATAACTAATCGATCACGAGTGGCTCAACAGGTAGATATAAAGAAAAACTCATCTTCCAGGCATTTGACCGACCAGGTTGACATTTCAGCGTGAGAAATCGGGGGTGTGGTGTGTGACACCAATCAAATGCGAGTGTCTCGCAGCCAATGCGTAGGAGATGGGTTACATGAGTGTTTTAGGCCTAAAGGAGCAGAACTTCTCACAAGAGGCCTTGGCTGATCAACACTCTCTGAAGACCTCTGTGCCTACAGGGAGATGTGACACTGACGCAGGAACCGCGACGTGCAGCAGGAGGTAGGGCGGGACATCGTCGGATCTCGATAATTGTAAACAAAATGCGTATCCTGAAACGTGTTGGCTGGCGACTTCAATGAGAGTATCAATAAAAGCATCAGCATCTGCGAACTAAAACAAGTGTAAGTACCGGTCTTTTATACCGTAAGTATTACACACGATTGGATAGATGAGAATATAATTGTGACGCAACAATAGGCTATATGCACAGCTGCACTACTTCCTGAACTTCAGCCAGCTCCTTGTTTCCTGCCTGCCATTATTGGCCAAACTTGATTAATTCAGGTGTGTCTGATTATTGTTGTCTTGACTACTGAGGACAAGCACACCTGAATTAATCAATTTGGCCAATAATGGCAGACAGGAAACAAGGAGCTTGCTGAAGTTCAGGAAGTAGTGAAGCTGTGCATATAGCCCATTGAGTCTTCCTGGCAGGAATTAACGCTAAAGCTTCCATTTCTGTACTCATTTAAGGGTAGCATTGTAACAGTTATTTTTATCTTAAAATTTTCAGAACAATGGCCTAACACCTGACAGTATTATACTGTGCAGCCTATATTTTTCTACAGCACAAGACTGTAATATTTTTTACAGTATTAAACTTATTTTCTTTAAAGGTAAAGGTCTTTCTAAGAACTGATAGGAAAACGTAGGATTTAACCTGAACGTTTAGATAACAAAAGTTATAATCTGTTTTCAACATCAGTGATAAAAGGAAAGATCCTCGAAGCATTTAAAGCAGGCAAAGTTATTTATTAAGTCACATGTTTAAATATATAGACAGTAGAATGGAACAAAATACTGTAAAGGAAACTTAGTTGTAACAAATAATACACTGTTGTACAGAGGAGGCCATAAAAGCCTTAATCGTAGTATGAGGTTACGCACCGGTGTGCGGAAGATTTTCTCCCAGATTACCTTACAGATTTTCTAACAGTTACCTTTCCTTCTTATACCCTGAGCAAACATGAGTGTAATAAATACCAACACCGAAACCAACCGACAGGAAACCAAAAGATGAGGCAAATGCATGGTGATCAAGAGGGGGAGAAGAACATCAACTTTTTCTCCTAAATGCATGTTTAAGCAATAGTACTTTAGGTTACTTTAATATCTCTATTAAGTTCACCACCATTCATTTCAGTTTACAAGCTGTCAGATGAGACCAACCATGGCATAGTTACATAACACACTAGTAAATAAACAGTATTAAGTTGAAAGCAGACATGTCATTGAGGTGCAAATGACTCTGTCTCTCCCGACACAACCATCCTGTGCCTGGAGTGTCCCAACAGTCCTCAATCAGCATATTGGTGAATCTTTTGCTCTAGATCATTAGCATACACTGAGATGATGAATGTGCCATGTTTAATTAACATGTATACCTTTAAAAGGATTTCTGAAGTCAGACTGATCTCATGAATTGCGTGTGTATGACACACCAGTTCGTATTTGCATTTTTGGCATGCTATCAACACGCATAATCGCTTTTCAGCGTGTTTATGAATGCCGTTAACTTAACGTTATTACTGTATGTATAAATACTGTATATGACCTACCCCAAACCCATCCCTAAACCTACCCGTCACTGGGTTTAATAGCATTAAAATATCGCTCCCCAGATGTAGATCTACATTTTGCTTCGTTTCGCTCGGACATTTAACGGCGTGTACATACACGCGGAATCACTTAAGATTAATGGCGTAGACATACACGCAGATAGCTCAAAATGCATTTAGATAACACGCACGCCACTTGACTTTAAAGTGGTGTGTATTTTTACGCTAAAGTCATGATGTCATGTTGCTGAAGTATTAGAGCAGTAAAGAGTTCTGCCCATATTGGGTCAGCTCCACAAATTTACAAGACCTCACTCGTACAAATTCATACATTTTTTTCTAAGTAGTAACCTTTTAGACGTGTCAAAGTTAATGATCCCTGAGCTGTTAATACCTCTATAAACCATGGTTACAGAATCAATAAGTGATTTACCAAATCCAAACAACTCGAGAGTACAGAAAATAAATTTGCATAGTCCAGCAAGTCTGTTACTTGCCTTTCTTTCTCACGAGAGGCCACAGCTTGTCCCACGCTGCTCTATCTTAAACATAGTACAAGTCATATATTAGTTATTAAGGTAAAACCAGTTGATATGAACCAGTGGCGGGCCGTGCATTTCACACTTAGGCCTTCTGTCCTACCTGAATTAATAACTTTCAATAGTGTATCAGCGCAAAGACTCTCTATAATTGTTGTTTTTATTTTGCACCGGCATTTATTGGATTAATGTGGTGAGTTCGGGAAAGGCCGCGAGAAACGAGCGCGTGAGTTCGGTTGGTGCATTTGTACAGTAGTTCTTGCGTTCCGAATCAGATTATAAATTCAGAAACGGAGCCTTCCTTATCTTGTCGTTCAAGGGTTAATGTACAATAGTCCCTTTTCAGACGTTACAATAGTATGCATGTTTAAAAAAAAAATAAGTTTCGATCGTAAATGTATAAGAAAAATTAAGAAGAAAATCATATTCACCACGGGGGGGAAAGCATATTACTCACCAAGATTATTTTTTACAAAAAAAAAAAAAAACATCCTTATTTCTTTCAAGAAGACTGCAGGTTCTATCTGCGTTTCAGTTCCAACAATGTCGTCTCGTCATATTTCTAGCAGTTTTAATTCACTTTATGGCAGAGAGTGCCTGCTCGACAGAAGCACACACAGTCACCGCAAAACATGACGATGTTTACAGCTGCCCCATGCTCTCGCACAGAGTTTTCAACAAAGTCAACGCGATCAGCTGGACTTTTGCCTTTAGAACCATTCGTGGTATAACTTAACATTAGTCAGTTCTGTTTTTACCCGGAGAGATCGAATAGAGTTCTGTATCTGCGTTTAGCTCGGGCTGAATAAGGGATTTTTTCTGCTGGGGGTCGAGGAGGGAAAGAAACATTAATTTGTGGGTTGAAAAACTATTACATCTACAGGAATATTTAGATTAAGCAGTTCGCTACAGATGCAGATACTAGTAATAGTACGCAGATATGGCTCTAACGTTACGCGCTCTGAGCATCCAATCAAAGAACGAGAAAATACAGACGTTATCAAATGCCAGCTAGATGGCCCCGCTCCAGTCAAAGCGAAATCTGATTGGCTGATTAAATCTGACGGATTATCTGATTGGTTAAAGCAACGGCATTCATTTTAAGTTACAGACGCCCGCTCTGTCGATTCTGAAGGCCTCCAGGCATATTTATTTACCCGGCAACGCATGATGGCTGAAATATGATTGGATACAAGCTCTAACATAAAAACACACTACTGGAAGCAGCGCAACCAAGAGAAAAGCTATGATATTAAAATAACGAACTATTGGGAATAATTTAATACTCATTCATGGAAAAAATATATTAAAGTGCAAGTCAGTGATTCTGATAATGTTTAGGCCAGCAGAGAAGGCCTTGCTGGCCCTGACGGCCCACCACTGATATGAACTGAAGGATACTGAATACAGGCAGTAAAATGAGCGAAAAAGTGTCTGTAAGATTTTTACCATATGTTGATGATACAATCTACTGAAGGATCATAATGAAGACAGTAAAATCATCACAGCAGCAAATAAGGTTTTGGACAGTTGAGAGGTTGAAGGTTGAATAATCAGAGTCCCGGGAAATCAAATCCGGATTGTGAGACGAGAATCAGTGTCAGGATGGTCAGGTGAGGGGCACACACAACCAACAAGCAAATCCTAACTCACAATTGGAAACAGGCAGATGTTCACGGCAATAGAGATGCATTAGAGAGGCGATCGGTAAACCTGGGAATTCCAAACTCCAGCACCAGTAACAGACCAACTGGTCAACAGCAACACAACACTTTGGTGAGAATGGATCCTGGACTGCGAATCACAGCACAACCTGAAAATGCATGTCAGATAAATAAAAACCAGAGAAGAAAAAAATGGCAGGTAAACAGCTAAAAGCACAGAACACACTGTAGAGAACAAATGGAAGGAAGCGTAGATATGGCATAGAAATCAAGCAATAATAGGAGACAGGTGAGCGTAAACAAACAGAAGCACTTAAACACAAACTATCAGCAAAGTTCAACGAGTCGGTGTTTCCCAAATCTATTGTTCTAAAGAACATTCGCAAACAGCACCGCAAAGTTCTATTGGTGTGTTTGGAACGACGGCTTTTGACCTGTGGTTAGAAGAAGAGTTTCAAGATTGCATGGCATGTGGACTCAAAAAATCCTTATCTTGAACCAAATAAGCAAGCTGACATTCACTACAACTGTCTTTTATTTAAAACACATACAAATGGCATTTACGCCTTTGAGTTTGTAAAGCGATTTAAAGCACCGTTTTTGAAGAGTGTGCATGTGCGAACATGCTCTAGTACGTAAAAACAAGTGTATGATTGAGTCTGGAAATAATGCCAAATAACTAAGAAAAATTTGAAATAGTGCTCAGATGCCATGTCTGTAATTTATAGCAAAACATCTACCCTTATTCAATCGCAAACAGATTCATTAAAATAAGTTATTATTCCACCAACTGCGTGACATCATCAAGATCAAACCTGTGTTCTGACAGAAGAAGGAATATGGTTCTGCATCAGGCTCATCTCCATTCTGATTATACCAGCAACCGCAATCTGTCATTAAAGAGCATCAAACAAACACTCAAAATTGACATAAAGATGATGCTTTATCAAACATAACATAAAGCTCAGAGTAGGGGAAATGTAACAAAGGCTCTACTATCACCTTGTTTATCAGTTTCTTTCAGTTTTACGATTTCATGCATCAAAGGACACACACATCTTCTGTTTTTTCTGCTTATTTTTTTAAAGAATTATTATTATAATTCTTATTATTATAGTCATTTTTGCTTTTACTGAGACTTGACTGTCATCATATGCATCAGTCAAAATGTGAATCAAAACCATAATTCTTACTGTTAGGTGCCTCTGGTTCTCCACTGTTTCTTTGCAAAAGACTCATTCCTCCAGACTTCTTCAGTTCCTTCTCCCTTTTTTCCAGTTCCTTCTCCCTTTTGTCCAGTTCCTCCGCTCTTTTATCCAGTTCCTTCGATCTTTTATCCAGTTCCCTCGTTCTTCTCTCATTGTCACTTGACTGTGTGATGTAACATTAAGATTGTATTATTACTATTTTTTTTTTTTAAATAGACTTTTAAAGTTAAAAAAATAGACTTTAAAATTTACTAAATGTAAAGTTGCGATTTTCTAGGCTGATATGACTAGGAACTAAACTCTCATTCCTGCGTAATAATCAGGAAACTTCACTGCCGTACCATGAGTGCGGCAGGCGCAATGTTACGACGCAGCGCCTGAAAATAGTGCCCAGCTTCCAACGTGACCAGGCTAAGTTTGTTTAGTGAAAGGTAAAACTTCCGAAACCTCAGTGTAAACAATGCGTGACGTACATACGCACGCGATCCCTTCCGCCGTCACGTTGGAGACGGTTCATTTTGGTTCAGTTGGACATCTGATTCAGATCAGTTCGACGGCTGTTAACCCTTTTACGCGTACGATCACACTGGTGTGATCAGTCTTGGCTGGTCCCTGGAGCTTACGATCACACCGGTGTGATCAGTCTTGGCTGGTCCCTGGAGCTTACGATCACACCGGTGTGATCAGTCTTGGCTGGTCCCTGGAGCATACGATCACACCGGTGTGATTAGAACGTTCAGTGCATCACGTCAGCAACTGCTAAATTCAAACTTGCTCTTGCGCGTTGGCTGGCGCTCAGCCAGAGACAGACGCACTCAGTGCTGTCATATATCACAACTATTGAGTGTTTTCAACCACATAATGTTTATTTTAGGTTTCAGACATTTAAATACACATATGTACTAGCAAAACAATGATTTTGAGTTTGTAAAATACCAGAGCCGGACAGTATTGGAGTACATTTACTTGAGTACAGTACTTAAGTACAATTTTGAGGGATCTGTACTTTACTCAAGTATCATTTTTGGGGAGTACTCCTGACTTTACTCAAGTACATTTGAGAGGGAAATATTGTACTCTTTACTCCAATACATTTCTATCCATAACTGTGAGTAAAAAGTAACTAGTTTAAAAAAATATATAAGAAAAATTAAAAATAAGAAAAATTTCGGAAACCCTCAATTTGTTGTTTCCCTCTCAAACGTGATTGGATTGTGCAGGCGCCACTGATTGAGACAGCCTATCAGAAATCACCTTCAGCTTTCCGCCAAAGTCAACTCCATTGTCAGATTTAGATACGAGACCAAACCATGGACGAAACAATGGATGGAGACGCAGCAGGTCCATCTAGGGAATGTGCCAACCCGTGACCCCCTCGCCACACTATTTCAATTTTCTGAAATGTTCTTAAATGTTCATTAAAGCAACATGGTAAAAAGATGAAAATGACTTGATTTTACATTAACATTTTTCATAACTAAATAAAATTATGTATTTACAGACGTTAAAGATTGAATGGGGTCAAATTGACGCCAAGGATAATAGGAGGGTTAAATGTTAAATAAAGCAACATGGTAAAAAGATGTATATGACTTGATTTTACTTTCAATTCCTTTTACATTCTCCAAGGTATTGACATTAACATTTTTCATAACTCCATGTGGACGTTTCTGTCCATAAATGTAAGCACTGTGGCAGGTAATGCAATATTTAGAAAATGTACTCTTGTACACTTGATACTCAAGTACTTTTAAAAACAAGTACTTCAGTACTTTTACTTGAGTAGACGTCTGACTGTAGTACTTTTACTTGTACTTGAGTAAAATTTGGCAATTGGTATCTGTACTTTTACTCAAGTAATGAAGCTGTGTACTCTGTCCGCCTCTGTAAAATACACACAGCTGTCTATGGAAGAGGCATAATAATCGACACGTTTTATTCATATCAAATAGGCTCTATGCACGATCGCTTCCATATTTGTCTCAGCACACCCACTCACTTCCGGTGCTGCGTCAGTCTATGGTCATAAGCCGGTTTTGCGTTAGGTGGAGATAGTGTCAAATTACACTCGCTGTTTATAAAAACGTCCTCCGGTTAACGTGAATGATGTTAACAACACTGTGAGGCAGTTAGCTGTCACGCAAGAGTAAAAAAGAGAAGTTATTTAAATTATATATTTCGAGCCAAATCAACAACTTTGAGTGTTAGTATTCTCTCATATCGTACGAAATTCGACTAGCGAATCAGCGTTTCTAAAATCGTTGTCTCCGTTTCTGAGAAAACGGATTTTATTACAGTTTTGCCGCCTATACACTTGGCCTGCAGAACGCGGTTCCGGAAGTAAAGACGCTGACTGAGATTCGTTCGAACACACGTCAGCAGGGTTCGTGCATAGAGCCTATACACAAGTGTAAGTAGCTTAACATTTGACCCTATTCTTCTCCCAGTTCACCAGCCACTTACTTTCATGTATTTTGTGAGAAGTGGAGGAATTGACGTTATAAATCCAACAGATCCGATTCTCTGAACTGAAAAAGAAACTAAAATGGCGCCGCCCATTGCGCATACAGCTCAACTAACGCGATCGTTATAAAGATGTCTAAGCCACAAAACCCATCCACTTGCACATATTTGACAATCGGAATATCAGTGTTTCATGATATAGCTAATAAATTTTTTAATATTTTTAATAAAAAAGGAAAAATTACATAAAAGCAGATCATCATTCATTCCGCGCTCTGTTCTGGGTGTGCTGTGTCACGTGACAAGCAATGACGCGTCACCATGGAAACATTAAAGTGGCAAGTTCTAAATAACAATCGTCTTAAAAAACTCACGCTGGGGGGTCAGTTAGAATATTTTAAACTTACGTGTGAAAGGGTTAACAAGAGGTAAAAGCGATATAAATACTGTTCGTTTTCTCACACAAACCGCTTGTTTCGTGTCTTAGGCCATCGATGTGTACTTACATTTACAAGTCATTAAATCATGTTTAATTTTGACTTCTCTGTGCATGCTCGTTGAGGTGGGCTCCATAGACCTGCATTATATGACTGACAGACAACAACGGTTTGACCAAGAAATGTCAAAATTGAAAATGCTGTGGAAACAAAGACACCTACATCTTGGATGCCCTTGAGGTAAGCTAAAACATATCAAAAATTAATTTCAAAGTGAACTATCCCTTTAATAGACAAGTAGAATCAAACATGAATCAAGTAGCCTAGTATTAAACAAACTAACTTTTCCAGAAAATTCCCTCAACCGATGCAAGATGAAAAAGAAAGTCATAGGTCATTTACACACTGCAGTTAAGTAATTAACTGTTCAGTAATTTACAGGAGTAACAACTACAACCAAATTAACTAATTTTCTACAACCGAATTAACTAAAAATTCTACAACCGAATTAACTAAAAATTGTTTTTGTGTGTCTGTATGTGTGTGTGTGGTTTAGTCTATTCCCCTTGCCATCATGTTTTCTCTGTTCTGAGAAACACTCCAATTATTGTGTGAACGTGTTTTGCCTTTATGCATTTTCATTGTTTTTTTAAAATATTTTTTTCAGTGATGATCTCAGAGATCTTTTTACACAGATATGCATCTGCTAAATGAACAAATGTATAATTAACGTACCAAATTGAAAGAAGCAATAAATGCTATATCAAAACAAAAGCTGCATTATAATGTGAAATACATATGAAGTTCGAAAATTGCATAAATATGTTAGCTGTGTCAGACTTTTAAATGAAAATATATATGACTTACATTTGCTGCCCCCATTTTCTTCTAAGGTTCGGCGTTGTTTTACACAAAATCTGTAACAAACCACCATTTGAACAAAGCATAAATGCAATGTCGAGAATCACAATGTGACATTCAACACCCATTCACACAATTTTTGGAGATTTGCATTTGAATATTTTTAATTCTGTAAATTAAAAATGAAGTGAAAGTAAGTAATGCTGTTTCTGACTCACCAGGATTCTCCAAAAAAATTTATGTGTGTGTTAATTTCAAAGTCTCGGTGAAGACAGACGCTCTGCTGAAGAACCTCCCCCTTAGAGGTTTAGTGTAATCCAAAACCAGTCAATAATACTGTAATGATAACAAAGCTTTCAGTTTGAACACAGGACTCCATGATCTTTATTGTTTGCCCAATATTTATATTGTTTTTCAGGTAAAACTGTTCAAGTGTAAATTGTTATACATAAAAAGGAACTGCTATGTGTTACAGAGAGCAGTCATGTTTTTTTATTGAGCATAACTTCTATAGTTTTCAAGCTCAAATATTTTTGTATTACTGTACATATAAACCAAAACAAAATCAAACAGAGTTCAAGTAGCATAACTTTTTTGCAGTAATAAGAGAGTAGGAAATTAACCTCTGCTCAGCTGAAGTCAAATTTCTAAAAAACAAAAACAAAACTGTAACGTGCCAAGGATAATCAACAATGGTGACAATGTAGTTTTAAAAATTCTTGATCAAATGCATCAGACAAGTAAGTGGCAACTTTAAAAAAACACATGAAAAAGTGTTGCATTGAGGGACTGGCATTTATCACAGCTTGGTAAAGCGTTCGGGAAAATGCTGTGGATCTTTACTTTTGAAAAAATGTATAATTTTGAACTTTATAAGACAATTAGCCTAGAAATTTAGACGCACCCTAGCGGCAGCAAAAATTATTTCGCAGCCAGTGTGGTCTAGCAACTCTCCATAGACGTTTTAGCTGGAAAAACCAAACTCTGGTTAGGCCAATCACATCGTGTATAGAGTTGGCGGGCGGGCTTAACATAATAACAATGAGTTGCGATGGATCACTGCTACTTGAAAACAAAGAATGGCTGCTGCTGGCGAACAGCTGTCTTTCGATTCGGCTTTGACCGCTTCTCTGGATGATTTGAACTTAAAGGAGAACTCCGGTGCAAAATGGATCTTGGTCTAATAACACATTGGTACCTAGTCGATCGTTCTCTGAGATTTGTTTTCTTGATAATCGAATGTAAAGAGTTTTATCTCTAAAAACTGTTTAGCGTATAATGCTAGTACTGGGGGCATTGACTAAGTAAAAAGAAATCGCTAGTTTATACCACGAACAAGGCTCAAAATAGCCCCACACTAACACAGTAACATAATGAGGGTCCCTACATGCAAAACGAAGCATTGAGAACTTTGTAAGTGTACAGACCATTTAATTAGAAGATATTTTATAAAGACAGTCCACTTCGTGTATACAGACAGGAGCCAACTTTGGAAAACAGTCTCGACTAGTCAAACCACAAACGACGTGCTAAGTGAGCAAACTTCTGAACTGTATGAATGGCGTTCATGGTTCGACTTGTCGATTCTGTACATTTTATACTGAGGTTAACAAAATTGTGGTTTTAATTAGAAAAAACAACAACAAAAAAACACATATTAGCCTTTATATCACAACAATCTGCACCGACTTGACATACAGGCATAAGTGCACAGTTGACAAACATTAAATTCAACACTGCCAATTCCATTTCAAACATTAATGGAACTAAAAAACATTTACTAATCTTTCGAGCTGGGCGGATTGCTGGTGCATGTGCTCTCGCTGTGAACTACGAACATAACACAGTCTCATCTCAAGACGTCATACAACTGACGCTTTTGACCATATGTCAACATCCGCCATTTTAGGGTACCCTTTACCGTCAGTTAGATGACGATCCTGGGCCGTCATACAACTGATGCTTTACCTTTAACGTCTGTTAGGTGACGGGGTAGGTTTAGGTCTGGGGTAGGGTTAGGATTAGATAGCGTCATCTAGAGAATTTCAACGATAGTAATTTCCCCTGAATGAAATCTCTGAATTAGACCAGCATGCGGACGTTTGTGTTGTGATGTGAACCATCCTAGTTTTGCCTGACTGAACATCCAGGTATCATGCAGTAATTCGCCATATAGAAATAAATACAAACGAGGAGTAATTCACGCCAATGTAACATTAGCAGGGTTTGTTGTTGTGGGAAGAAGGAGGCGGGAAAAGGCGAACATTTAAACATTTTAATAGTTAAATGACAAAACGACAAAACGGAGGTATAAGCCAGCCCCTCATTGACGACTTCTGTAACGTTACTCACAACAGAAACAAAACACATCATAAAATCAGGCCTGTTTCTCTCTCGATCTGCCGTCGTCACTCCTCATTTTATGCTTTCGCTTCTCTGAGAGACGCGAGACCAGCTCGCTCCTCACAGGTGTCATTATCACTCACCCCACCGGTCTCGCGCCGTCCTCTTACGTCCCTCGCCCTCGATCATCGTGCTCACCACAGCCAACTAACTAGAAATTTTAGTTTTTTATTTTTTATTTTAGAAATTTTAAGCTCTGCAAACAGCTATCGTTAGCCTTGTAGACGGAAGAGTGATTTCTCTGTTTGCGCTGTTCTGGATTAGTGGGTGTGGCTTGCGGAGCTGTGCAATGTGGTACAATGTGGTCTTTTCTCGGTCAAGAGGGCACCAAATTCAGAAATTATTTAACATTTCGACTACATATATGATCCACTTTCAATAAAGATTAATGTTGAAATGGGTAAAATGCTCCTTTGATCCCATTATAAATCTGTAGGGTTTGAGTTGGCCACCCTTTGCCACTATAACAGCTTCAACTCTTCTGGGAAGGCTTTCCACAAGGTGTAGGAGTGTGTTTATAGGAATTTTGACTATTCTTTTAGAAGAGCATCCTTCCTTCAGGAAATGCAAATGTACTTGTTCAAATCTTTCTTTTCTTAACATATATATTGACCTTTGTTTAACATAATCCACCCACACTATCTGTGCTACTTGTGTTGGTGAAGTTTTGATGATGCACTGTGGTCATTAAAAAACTTCAAAAAAGTAGTCTATATCATTACTGTCCCTGCCGAGTAAAGCTAATGGTGATTCATAATGAAGGTTGTGTGAAATGTAAATATTCTGCCTGACTATGCTGTCATTTGCTGCAAGTCTGTTTCGATTCTTGCTAATAATTGTCATTTTTATCTGTATTTGAGAAAAATATATCAGAAAGAAATGTAGAATATTTCTCCTCCTGTTTCCAAGGAAGTCCTCCGGATTATCAGCCAATTCACTTGAAGTCTGACTCATTCGTCTTACACCTGCAAAACTTGATATGCAAATAAATTCCCTGTATATCATTGTCATTCTGTTCTTCCCCTCTGTAAAGTCATTCCAATTACTGGGCGTGTGCTTTAACTAACTCCATACAAAAGAAATGGCATGCATTTTTCCTTGGCTGTACCAATGAAATTACGCGATGAACCAAGACATGAACCAACATGTTATAGGTATTTTGCCGAATCTAATACAACTGGAAGGCCAAGATGTGAAATAAACAACTGTGATGCCTAAACTTTTCCATAATACATGGATTCACACATTTTATAAGGATCCTGTCAAATTGTGGTGAAGAATGTGAATTCTACAGTTAATAAAAATGTTATTTCATTCAGATGAATGATAAGGCCTGTTTTGCACATGCTGGTTCCACGGCAGACACTTATCTCATGGATCACATTCACACTGCCCATGTGAGCAGCATGAAGCTGTAAAAAAAAAATGATATAAACATATTTAAAGTGACACTATGCAGTTTTTTTGTAGCTTATCTGAACAGCTTCGGAGTTATTGAAATAACATTTTATTAAAAAAAAAACATTCAAATAAAATGTTTTAATCAGGATCTAATATTTGGGCTTAACAAAAAATATCTGCCTAAGTTTTATACTGAGGTTAACAAAATTGTGGTCTATTTTAATCACAAAAAAAACATACATTAGCCTTTATTATTATTATTATTATTATTATTATTATTAGACTTTATTGTTCACCTTAGTGGAAATTTGTCTTCGACTTCTCCGAACAGAAATACATCAGTGACACCACATTTTATATCACAACAATCTGCACCGACTTGACATAAATGCTCAGTAGACAAACATTATAGGCCTAAACTTTTCAATAATACATGGGTTCAAACATTTAATAAGGATATCTCTTTCTAGCCAGTTAACAAGCTACAGTATTGTAATTAAACACATAATTGTAACATTGGGTGGTTGAAAAATTAATTATGGGATTATATGAGATGATAAATGTTAGTACTGTAAAGTGTGTTATGGCTCCCTCTGGTGTTAATTCATGATTTCAGTTTGTACTGTAACTTGATATGAAGTGGAGTAAGTGATGATGTTACAATCTCAGGAAGGAAGGAGCAAAAAGCAGAAGAATGCTTATGTTGGACACTTAAAACATACTCCGCCTTCTCTTCTGCAACTTTATTTTGCCAATTCTGTTGGAATTATTTATTTTACACGAAGCAACACATCTTCACACGTCAGCAATATAGCCTATATCACTTCACTTGGCTTGAGCTCTCCACACCACACCGTGCTGGCTCAATGACATCATCTTAACTGAACTTTCACCTTTCAGTTACATCAATCTTTAGAATAATATCCAGAATATTTATCAAATGAAATTACACTGAAATTATAAGTGATTCCCATTACATTATTCTAAACATATTCCTATTCTAGGAAATTATGAAATTATAAAATAGTACTTCTAGGTCACAACACTTAACTACAATTTACTGAAGGATAATTGTACAGGACAGTGGAGAGGAGAATGATCTGGCAGAGTCCAGGGAAATCAAATCTGGATCGTGAGACGAGAATCAGTGTCAGGATGGTCAGGCGAGGGGCAAACAGAACCAACAAGCAAATCCTAACTCACAATTGAAAACAGGCAGATATTCACGGCAATGCAGAGAGAGAGGCGATCGGTATTTGGAAATCCAAACTCCAGCACATGCAGTAACAGACCAACTGGTCAACAGCAACAGCACAGTTTGGTGAGAATGGATCCTGGAGAGGGACGGCGAATTGCAGCACAACCTGAAAAAGCATGTCAGATAAATAAAAACTAGACAAGAAAAAAAAACGGCAGATGAACAGAAAAAAAAGCACAGAACGCACTGGCAGATAACAAAGAGACGGGAAGCGTAGATATGCCATAGAAATCATCAATAATGGGAGACAGTTGAGAGCAAACAAATAGCTGTTTGTTTGCTAATACAATGCTAAATCATAAATCAGACGTAGGCGTCTTCTCAGCCATTTACTGAACAGTTAGACGCAGCTAGAGAGAGTGACGACAGGGAGAAAGCATGAGCTTGCGCTTGACAGTACTTGCAATATTTGAGGTTTGTTCAAAAAGTCGCTAAATTTGTCGCTAGTTCCTTTTTTGAAAAAATGTCGCTAAAGGGGTCTGAAAAGTCACTAAAAATAGCAACAAAGTCGCAAAGTTGGCAACACTGATCACTCCTGAAAAATCCTCTCCCTTTCTGGAATGATGATGTGATGATATTACTGCGCCATAGATCCATAGATACAGTATATATATATGCGCCGAGTCGAAGTGCTCCCAAGCACTTGCTGTGGTATTCCGCCATACATTATAGTTATCCACTTTACACGCTTAGAAAAGTGCACCGTTTTATTTTGCCACCATTCTTGGTCGACTTACTCCACTTGTGTAACTTTATTTTTAGGGAAAACGTGGATGTGTTTGGTCGCTTCTCTGCTTGGATCCCAATGAATGAACTGTGCTAAGCTAAGTGCTAACTAAGTGTCTCACACGCCCAGAGACATGACATGCGTATCAACTCGTGTAAGTTAAGGGAATAACATAGTTTAATATGAAAAACTGGTTGAGTATCCCTTTAACTGGATATGTTTTATTTATTTGTATTAGTTAGCCAACATCCGTGCCACGAGATGTTTCAAAAGTGGTGGGGACAATATCGACCCCGGTTAAAAGTGGTGAGGACACGTCTCTGCCGTCCCACCCGCAAATTACACCTATGTTAACCAACGTGGTTGAACGACCACTTTGCGACAGTATGGTTTTGGGATACAGTCGTGATTAGCTAGTAGTTGATTTCTTCAACAAAGGATCATGGTTGTGAATCAGCGAGTTACGTCATTGTACGGTAAACACACTCCCGATGTGCATGGATGCACATGTAAAACAGAAATAAAATGAGAAGAAAGCAGAAGCAGATCAAACCTGTGTTCTGACAGAAGAAGGAATATGGTTCCTCTTCTCTCTGTTCTGCCGTTTGATTATACCAGCAACCGCAATCTGTCATTAAAGAGCATCAAACAAACACTTTGAATTGCGCAATAAAATTGACATAAAGATGATGCTTTATCGAACATAACATAAAGCTAAGAGTAAGAGTTTTCTTTTTTAATCCTTGAAAAGATGATGCAGGACACATACGCTCTACCGTTACGTCGTTTATCAGTTTCTTACAGTTTTTATGATTTTTATGCACACATCTTCCGTTTTTTTCTGCTTATTTCTTAAATAATTATTTTTGTCGTTTTTGCTTTTACTGAGATTTTAACTGACTCCTCTGTCATCACATGCATCAGTCAAAATGTGAATCAAAACCATAATTCTTACTGTTAGGTGTCTCTGATTCTCCACTGTTGTGTCGCAAAAGACCCTTTCCTCCAGACTTCTTCAGTTCCGTCTCCCTCTTCTTCAGTTCTTTCACTCCTTTATCCAGTTCCTTCTCCCTTTTTTCCAGTTCCTTCTCCTTTTTTTCAAGTTCCTTCTCCCTTTTGTCCAGTTCCTCCGCTCTTTTATCCATTTCTTTCGATCTTTTATCCAATTCCATCGCTCTTTTTTTAAGAAGTTTTTTCTCACTCTCGCTTGACTGCGTGATGTAACATTAAGACTGTATTTTTACACATTTTTTACTTGGATTCTTTTACATTTTCATTCATTCATTGGAAAAAGCATGTTTTTATCAACTAAATGAAGAGTGAATTCAACGTATACACCACCAACATTAAAATAAAATGTGTTTAAGATGAAGAACGTGTTGTCTGTGCACAAATTGTGTAATTAAAACTCAAATTTTTGGATTATTATTATTTATTTTTCAATTATGTATTATATCAATTATGTAAAAAAAAGTGAAGCAGTGGCTTTCTATTTCCAACATGCTTTGCATAAGACTGGATAAAGAGAACAAATGTTGAACTTAAGTGTTGTTTTAAATGTTTTAATTTGAGTAGAAGTAAAGACCTGTTAGTGTTTAATGTTGTTATGTTTGTAAAAGTGTTTCTGTTATGTTGAGTTTTTGTGGTTACCATTGTGCTTAAAAGAGTAGATATGAGAGCAAAGCAACGAACCAATCAATAAGACGCCACAGCAAAAATGGCTTTACACGGTTCTGAGATGTGTTTTATGAAAGCATCATTAGCCAATATGGTTGCAAGTTTGGTTGTTATCAGCATCGATCAATGAGTTAGTGTTTCACAATACCATCGGTCTAATGAACAATCGCATACAGCATCATAAAGTTGTGAGGTTCAAACAATGGCTATCAACATGTGGTTAGAAGCATAGTTTCTAGTTTGCATGACATGTGGACTCAATAAATCCTTATCTTGAGCCAAACAGCAAGCTGACATTCACTACAGTCTGTGTCTTTTATTTAAAACACATACAAATGGCATTTACGTCTTTGAGTTTGTCAAGAGATTTAAAGTGCCGTTTTCGAAGAGTACGTAACAAGGCTACTTTTAACTAGTAGGAACAAGCCTATGATTAAATCTGGAAATAGAGACAAATAATTGAGAAAAATTATAAATAGTCCTCAGATGCCATGTCCATAATTTATAGCAAAACATCTAGCATTAATTTGATCTCAAACAGATTAATTCAAAAAAGTTATTACTCCACCATCTACGTGACATCATTAACCAGCGTAATTGAACAACCACGTTGTGACAGTTTGGTTTATAGAAACAGAAGTGACTATATTTTATTTCTTCAACCATGCATCGTAATGTGATTATGAAGCAGAGAGAGTTGCGTCATTGTACTGGAAGGTATAATGTCAAGGTTATTTTCATTAATTTCATAAACAAAAACTAAAATTTTAAACTAAAAATAATATTGGTAATTTTTGTAATCTAAAAAAATAAAAATAAAACCCTAAAACTTAATGATGCTAACAACCGTTACCGATAAACGAACAGAAATAAAATAACAAGCAAAACTAAAGAATTGTTTTCATAATTAATAATAAGCGCTTGTCCTGCACCGGAAAATCACATTTTTCCATTCCACCGCGCAACTTTATTTTTTAATGTACGACCATAACATGAAATAAAAAGACTGTCAAAAATAATATGTGCATAAATCCAAACTATAACCATCCAAAAATTAACAAAAACAAATTGGTTTCTAACGGAACCTCAGTTCCCCGAGAAGAGGGAATGAGTATTGCGTAAGCTTACGCTATGGGAAAAATCCTTTTCTTGAGAATATGAAGCAACATTTTTAAAATGCACTGCAGCTGCAACGCAGACACAGGAATGAGTGACTTAGCTCGGTGATTGGCTGCTCTGCGGCAACTGCATTAAGCCTTTTGCAGGGCGGCTCAGACGTTCGAAACAAAACGAACACGTGTCAGAACACGAAAAGCGAGGCATTTGAAACAACGCCTAGGAAGTATGCTCTTTTAGAAGAGTGTGACACAACGGTGGACACACTATAATTTATTTTAGAAAAAGGATATGGCACGTTGGATGGCACAGCAGGTCAGCGAGCTGAAGGCGGCGACGAGCGAGTCGAACTGAAGCAGGTGTTTGTCCCGCTGGAAGGCCTTGCGGGAGGTCAGCGAAGTGGAGAGTTTGCTGAAGGAGATCAAATCTGAATGCCTATGGCCGATTCTGTGCTAACACCGAATAAGCCCATGCCCATTCTGGCAGGCTCTGATGTGCCAGGGCGTGGGGCAACCCGATTGGCTCGTACATCTGAGACGCCCTGCCATAGGCTTAATGAGAAAAAGAGTTTTCCCATAGACCAACGCTACTTTTGCATCATCGAAGGGTAACGCCCCTTTTTGGGGAAAACAAATTCATTCCCCTGAGAACAGAACTCTAGATCTGCAAAGTTTCTTGATAGCAAAAATGGCACAAACATACACACTTTCTTTGCAGGCCGAGGACCTTGAGTGGTATTTAAAGACGCTACTGAATACGGGGTTACAGAAGTATCCCTTTGGAATGGTCGAAAACTGGATTAATGACCCGACGCAGTGGCCAAATATGGACTATTCAGACATGTAACGTTACCACTATCTCATGGAGTCACCAAGTAAGTACTCTTTTTTTTGTCATTAAAATTCACAGTATGACAAACTAGACAATGGACCATGTCACTTGGGTCATATTTAACTTGATTTAAGCTATTGACATAGTTTTGTTGTCGATTACCTATACTATAACATTACTTTTGAAATAGTGGCAGACTAGGCTAGGGCAGGCTAAAGTGGACTTGGCTGGTTTCTGCTTGTGTCTAGAAAGTGCTAGGACTTTGAAAGTTGTAAAAAGGTTTACAGTGTATGGCAAAATATGTATAGGACCTATGTATGTATTGGGCTAACAAATTGGATTGTTCTGACATTATGCTACCCTATCTACGTTAGCCTTGAAGGCTTGATCTACTGCCGTTCGTGTTGTTACATGTACTGTAGCCCAGAACAGTGGTCGTCGAATAGTTATACAGGCCTAAAGCACTTTCTAGACACAAGCAGAAACCAGCCAAGTCCACTTTAGCCCTAGCCTGCCGCTATTTCAACAGTAAAGTCAGTTAACAACCAATTTAGCGTGCCTAGTGAGGGCAATAGAACGATGTCAATAGCTTAAATCAAGTTAAATATGATCCAAGTGACATGGCCTCATCGTCTAGTTTGTCACACTGTGAGTGTGTTAATGACAAAAAAAAAATAGTCTACTTACTTGATCATTCCACGAGATAATCCACATATAAGAGCATAATAGTAGAAATGCAAGATCATTTTAAGAATACGGGAGCTATTGCTGATAAAGGCGTCCATATCATTGCAACACAATCCTGCATGTCAAACTCTTGAGTCAGTCTGAATACACAGGCCAGAATAGCCAAAACATCCACTATTATATTCGCAGGATGAAGCATAAAACAAAGGCTGAGTTCTGAATAGCAATAATAGTACTAGTAAACTATAATTAAGCTCAATATGTTCATTCTATGTATGGTCAAAAGAGGGTGGAAAAACAAGGACAATTAAATCTTAAGAACAAATGGAAACACCCTATTGGATAAACTCCACACTCATGCAAGTCTGGAGAATCATGACTGTTAATGAAAAGGGAGGGGTTATCGTTAATTAGCCAAAATCAGTAGAGTACAAAAAAACAAATAGCAGCAACTCAACAGGGTGACTAGCTATTGAACAATGGCAGGAAGTTGGTGTGTTGTTCAGTCTCTGGTGCTTTGCGTTTGGTTCAGTGCTTTCTGTCATGCTGTTCCAAAGTGGAGTAATCTGCCCCAAAGTCCTCCAACTCTGATGTTCCAGCAAACTGACCAGCGGTTTCAACAGCCAGTTCAACAACAAGCTAGTCAACAATTTCCTCAGTCAGTTCAATGGCAAGCTAATCAACAGTATCCTAAGCCAGTTCAACAGCAAGCTAGTCAACAGTTTCCTCAGTCAGTTCAACAGCAAGCCAGTCAACGGTTTCCTCAGTCAGTTCAACAGCAAGCCAGTCAACAGTTTCCTCAGTCAGTTCAACAGCAAGCCAGTCAACGGTTTCCTCAGTCAGTTCAACAGCAAGCCAGTCAACGGTTTCCTCAGTCAGTTCAACAGCAAGCTAGTCAACAGTTTCCTCACTCAGTTCAAGCTAGTCAACAGTTTCCTCAGTCAGTTCAACAACAAGCTAGTCAACAGTTTCCTCAGCAGTTTCAGCCTAAACAGCCAGTGGCACAGGCAGAGCCCCTTGAGAAATGTGCTGTTGCTGATTATGAGCAGATCCAATGTGGACCCCCTGGTATCAGTGGTGCTGAGTGTGCAGCTATTAACTGCTGCTTTAACGGACAGCAGTGTTACTATGGCAAGGCTGGTAAGAGTGTTGAGTCAATGTAAAGGCGTTTCTTGTTAAACTGATCATTAATAACTAGCTCTTGTACCTTGTTCCAGTGACTGTGCAGTGTATAAGAGATGGTCAATTTGTGGTAGTGGTGGCCAGAGATGTCACGCTGCCTCGTTTGAGCCTGGATTCAGTCCGTCTCCTGGGTGGAAATGATCCAGCTTGCAGTCCTGTGGGATCCACACCTTTCTTTGCTATATACCAGTTCCCTGTCACTGCGTGTGGCACGAGCATGATGGTGAGTAGCTGCTTGTGGTTTTGTGCTGCATGGCTTAGAATGGACTGGATGCCAACAGCGTTGCTATTTGCAGGAGGACAGTGGATATGTGGTGTATGAAAACAGAATGACCTCCTCATATGAAGTGGGTCTCGGACCACTTGGTTCCATCACAAGGGACAGCCATTTTGAGTGGGTGATGTATGCTTTTAGGGATGGGACGGTTTGAAAATTTCATATCACGATTATAGTGTCCAAAATTATCGCGATTATCAATATTATCACGGTTTTCTTAAAATTAGATGGAAAATGTTCAAAAAGAACTGATGCTCACACTGAAAACATTTTAACAAGTTTTATTATTGAAAATCAACAAACAACAAATAAACAAGCAGCTGTATGCAGTTTTTTTTTAGAGCAAGATTCTATTCTATGGCATTTCCTTCTTTATAATGCCCGTCGTCAATAGCAACGCATACACACACAGCGCACATCAATATCACAACAGACACGGGCTCGTTTAATTCAAATACAACTTGCCGGCCGTCTTGCGTCTCCAGTTTTTGATCGTTTTGAAAATGAAATCAGAGTTGATTTATTGTGATCATCTTGTCTGGACGATTGTTTTACTAAATGAATTTATAAACGGGTAAGATTTAAAACATTAGCTAAACTCATTATCAATTCAATAATTAAATCGGTGTAATACGTGATGCATCTATACATTACTTTCCCTTAAAACGTCACTCTTAATAATAATCTTATTTGAAGATGTTCGTTCGTCGGCTCAAAGACACTTGCTGCAAAATTTTATTCGCGGAAGCTTCACGTCTATTTTAAGTGAGTGACATAAAATGTTTAAACTCAAAACATTTCGTGCCCAATTGTTTCCCAGACCTAGTTTCGGTATTGAGGTCAAAGTTAACTTGCCTTGCGTTCGCTATACAACAGCGGGTGATGGTTACACAAGAAGACGACTCGGCAGATTTTAAGTGTTTCTTTTGGACAGTGACTTTTTGTTCTGCAGACAGGGTGACTATCCTCGATCAAGTTTCCCTCAGGACTTTTGTAAAAGCTAACTATGACCACACCACAGATTTGGTCCTCTTAAAAGGCTGAATCTCCCAAGCATGGTCAATGCCTTCCGCCATTCCTTCTCGAATAGTAAACATTGCGTGCAGCGCGCGGCTGCGTCAGACTGGCCGACAGGATTTACAGTGAGGTATTAAAATCGCGATAATCGAATACGGTTTTAATGATAATTAAATTTTAAGCGATAATACTAACCGTCAGTATATTTTATCGTGGTTTATCGCGAAACCGGTTATCGTCCCATCCCTATATGCTTTAGCATGTTAGTTAATCTTTGGCAAATGCTACAACCTCACTGTTTGTTTTCCAGGCTTCTCTTCCAGTGTAGGTACTCTGGTACTTCTGTGGAAGCTCTGGTTGTGGATGTGAACCCTGTTCCTCCACCTGCTCCAGTAGCTGCCCCTGGACCCCTCAGGGTGGAGCTTAGACTAGCAAATGGTCAGTGTGTCACCAAAGGCTGTGCAGAAGGTAAGTGTTTGACCCTAGTGTGTGCCTAAAGCCTTTCTAAAGCTCCAGGTTGCAGTGGTTTCTGGTTAAACACTGTATTCTTCCTCTAAGGGGACGAGGCATACACTTCCTACTACAGTGATTCTGATTATCCTGTTACAAAAGTCCTGCGGGAGCCTGTGTATGTTGAGGTGCGCGTTTTGGAGAGGACTGACCCCAACATTGTCCTGATGCTTGGACATTGCTGGGCGACATCAACCCCCAGTCCACTCAGTCTACCCCAATGGGATCTTCTGGTTGATGGGTGAGTAAGACAAGTCTTTATCCATCTAGTGTGCTGTAAGGTGTTTCTGATTACCTCTCTGCCTTTTAGATGCCCTTACCAGGATGATCGTTACCTGACCACATTGGTTCCAGTGGCTGGATCGTCTGGTCTTCAGTTCCCAACACACTACAAGCGCTTTATTGTGAAGATGTTCACATTTGTTGATCCATCATCACTGGCTCCTCTGCAGGAAACCGTATGCTTCGCAGCCTTACCTCAACCCTTACTATTGGTACTTTTTTTTATAGTGAATTCTATGGCTAAACTCTTTCCCCCTCTGTTAGATCTTCATCCACTGTAGTACAGCAGTGTGCCATCCCTCTTCTGGCTCCTGTGAGCAAAGCTGCACTAGGAAAAGTGAGTGCTTGCAGTAAACTGACTTGGGAACTGTGAGAATTTGTTTTTTAAATGCTCATGCTTCTACCACTTTTGCAGGAAGGGACACTCCCATCAAGACCATCTCTAGTGGGCAAACTGTGGTGTCTAGTGGAGAAGTTAATCTGGTCATGTCAAAATTCAATAAATAGATGCAATAAATTGGAATTGCTTTTCAACAAGTCAGATCTTGCATGACTGTTCTTGGTTTTTATTTATTGGACCACACTACTAAAGCTCCATTTTTGCTTTAGCAAGGTTGTTCATTCTGATTAGTGCAAACTTATGCCCAAGCCATTTCACTGAACTACTTGCCAAGCTCCAGTTGCCAACCTAGGTTCCTATGCTTCTGTAAAACTCAATATTTAATATAGCAGGATGCAGACTTTCCTCACAGATTATTTTGCCAATGAATAAAATATAATGGTAATTGTGACATATTTTACAATTGTGAGTTTCTTGGAATTGTGTGGAAATGTTTCTTGAGCAGCAAATCAGCATAATGGAAGATGTCCGAAAAGTCCATATTTGGACCATTATTTTTTTGACCATTTCAAAAGGACACCTCTGTAACCCAAAATTCAGTAGCTTTAAGTTTTTGCCATTTTTGCTATCAAGAAACTTATTAGATCTAGTCCGAGTTCTGTTCTCAGGGGAATCCGTTTGTTTTCCCCCAAAAGAGGGCATTACCCTTCGATGACACAAAAGCAGCGTTGGTCTATAGCGCAAGTTTGTGCATTAGAAGAGACCTCTCGAAAGGGAACAAGCTTACACCAGACGACTTGTGTATAATGCATCTGATAACATCAAAGTGTAAGTGTATGATGAAGTTAGAGATAAGTATGTTTGCCTGTTATCTAATTCTAAGTTGAGGTGTTTAGCCCGTGTATGTTTCTTTTTTTCAAAGCAAAGCTTTTTGCACAAACCAGCCCTAAGAAGCAGAAATGGCCAAATACGTATTTCATCATCATAGACCTTATGCAAATACAGCTGAACATTAATTCCAAGTAAGAGATAACCATCTCATGTGAAACTAAACAAGATACCACACTGAGAAGAAAATGGAAAAAAATAAATAGCCTTGCATGTCTTGCCCACAAATAGATGTACATTTGTCAGAGTCGACATAAACTAAATGTATGGGCTGAATAAAGCACATGAGTATGATAACAAAAAGCATAAAAGGATTAATACAAGAAGGATTAATATGTTTGGAAGGATTAATCATAGAAATAACATAAAAGAATAAAAATAATCATATGCGTATTTTTTTCTTATACACCATGTTCAACAAGATTTCATTTTAATACTAATGAGTATGAATGAATATTTTTTACTTTTAATTTTAATTTGTTTGGTTCTTTGTTAAACCTCGAACAATCATTTTATTTGTATTAACTGCAAACATTAAAATGTCTTTAACTGGAAGTGTAATGCTAAACTAGAACTACTAAAACTTAACAGTCTAACTAAATAGAAATGTGTTCTCAAAATAAAAAATAAAACTCAACTGAAATGTATAGGAAATTTAAAAAATGGTATTAAAATAAAAACCAATTTAACCATTTAACTACAATAACCTTGGTGTGTCTGTGTTAACTCATAACGTGTGTTCACTAATGGGTTAAATGCAAAGGACACATTCTGAGTATGGGTTACCATACTTGGCCTTCACATGTTACTTTCACATTGACTCAATAAGCAATGACTGTGATTAATATCTTGTTGCCTGTGAATTTTAACAGAAATAGATAAGATTAATTGATTCGAGTGCTAGAACCATAGTCTACAGAATTAGAATACGAACAAGTTGTTTTGAATGGGAAAATGTGCGACGCTCATTTTGGCAGAATAAGTCCCACCTTCTAAATAAGAGCCAGTTGGTAAAATTAGAAGATCTGGGGTTTGTTTCCCATAACAATATAACTCGATGCTTCACACTATAGTGCGATGCATTGTTGAAGAAATCAATTAGCTAGTCAAGACTGTTTCCCAAAACCATACTGTCGCAAAGTGGTCGTTCAAGCACGTTGGTTTATGACGTCCTGCATGTGGTGGAGTGATAACTTATTTAAATGAAACTGTTTGATATCAAATTAATGGTAGATGTTTTGACATAAATTACAGACATGGCATCTGATGAATATTTAAAATTTTTCTCAGTTATTTCACTTTATTTCCAGATTCAGTCATAGGCTCGTTCTTAGTAGAACACGCTCGCACATGCACAGTCTTCAAAAACGGTGCTATAAATCTCTTGACAAACTAAAAGATGTTAATGAAATTTGTAGGTATTTAAATTAAAGACACTGGTTGTACTAATCAGCTTGCTTATTTGGCTCAAGATAAGGATTTACTGAGTCCACATGTCATGCAATCTAGAAACTCTGCTTCTAACTACAGATTGAGATCTTGAAAAAATGTCATTTTCTGTCATGATTCAAGCGTTTAGAAACAAAACTAATGAGACAGCTGTTGTCAGATTTCATTGGTGATTTCAAATATGAACTTTAATCATAAGTTTTGGAGAATTTGCTGTTTCCCTTTTCAAAAAGATGATGCCCAAGTCTTGATGCCCAATTCTGATTTGTTGCCTATATCCGATTTTCTTAACTGTCTGTTTACACGTTCTTTAAATTGAGACCCATATCCCATTCATGTGCACTTGCAGGCTACAGGCTACCTGAAACATATCGCGCATGCTCAAAGGGTTAAATTATCTTGCACAGACGAACTCAGACGAGAGTTCGAGAGATTTCCACAAAGCATTCGCAAGAAGTAGTAGAAGAAGAACGTCCTCTTCTCAGTTCTCGCGCATGCGTCATGGAAATCTCTTGAACTCTCGTCTGAGGCCCACAAGGAAGAAAAGGAATAGTTGATTAAAAAGTCGTTATTTTTGTTTTGTTTTTCTGCAGAAAAAGTAGTCTCGTCGCTTGATAAACTTATAGTTGAGCCACTGTAGTCACATAAAATATTTAAACATTTTCTTCATTGACTTTCTGGGCCGTCAAGTTTCAATCCCTTAGGGTGCCTATGTAGTACTGATACACCTCTAAAATTTAATCAAAAATATCTTTATTTGTGTTCCGAAGATGTAAAAAGCTCTTACAGGGTTGGTACAGCATGGGGGTGAGTAATTAATTACTTAATTTTCATTCTTGGGTGAACCATCCCTTTGAGGGTAGGCCTATAGAAAAGGTTAAATTTTGCTCTTTATATCATCACCACGATATAGCCTGTATCATCATCATATTACCCAGTCGTAGAAAGCAGATTTGCAAAACACATTTGACTAGCTAGGTGGTCAGCCCTACACATTAGACTAGGGCTGGTGGTGATGGCGCAGTGGATAAGACAAATGCCTTTGGTGTGAGAGACCCGGGTTCAAATCCACTGTCAGACACCAATGTGTCCCTAAGCAAGACACTTAACCCCTAGTTGCTCCAGAGGCGTGCGACCTCTGACAAATAGCAATTGTTGAATAAATGTGAATGTACAAGCTTGTTGACAAAACCAACAAATTATTAACTATCAAGACTGGCTAATGCTTTAGTCCATCATGTTAACTGAAAGCAAACCTGAACGATGTTGTGTTTTAACCTTAATCAACAAGTAGAATCAAACATGGCATCCTAACTTTATCTTATTCCAGAAAATGCCCTCAACCGATAGATGAAGAAAGTCATAGGCCACACACTGCTGTTAAATTCGGTTGTCAGTTCACCTTTTAGTGGTTAATCCCGTTCTGTTCAGTAAATTACAGGAGTGACAACTGCATTCTACAACCGAATTAACTCCCGGAAAATGAAGCATTACTGAACCTGTGATATTATTACTATTTTAATGTACCAGTTGAGCTAACAGCACACTACACGTATTTATTTATTTATTTATTTATTTATTTATTTAATGTGTGTGGTTTAGTTTATTCCTCTTACCATCCTGTTTTAACTGTTCTGAAACACTCCAATTATTGTGTGAACGTTTTGCTTTTATGCATTTTCATTGTGTAATTTTTTTATTGGCCTATTATTTTTCACTGATGATCTTTTTACACGCAGATATGCATCTGCTAAATGAACAAACGTATATTTAAAGTACCAAATTGAAAGAAGCTGAAAGGCTATCAAAACAACAACTGCATTATAATGTTAAAAACTTATGAAGTTCATTAGCTGCATAATTATGTTAGCTGTGTCAAACTTTTAAATGAAAAATATATGACTTACATTTGCTGCCCCCATTTTTTCTGAGGTTTGGAGCTGTTTTACACGAAATCTGTAACAAAACCCATTTGAAGAAAGCATAAATGTAACGTCGAGAATCAAGATATGACTAAATGCAACCTACACTTTTTGGAGATTGACATTTGGAGATTTTATCTTCTGTATAATTAAAATGAAGTGAAAGTTAGGAATGCTGTTTCTGACTCACCAGGATTCCCCCCAAATTTTATGTGTGTGTTAAATTGCGCAGTCTCTCTACCGGTGCAGTCAGAGGCTCTGCTGAAGCAGATCTGATTCTGCGTGTGTGTGAGCGACTCGAGCTGTCACGTGATGAACGCAAGACCCTCGGTTTTGATTGTAACAATGATATACCATAGCTAAATGTTGCTATTGATTATGTTAATAAGTTTCACACTTTTTTGTTAAATTAGAATGAACCACTGAAATTAGGAGGTAACTGATTTTTTTCTGCATATGTTCTGCTTAAAATAAATAATTTAATATAGCTCTTTCCATTTATTTTTACAGAGTTCATTGTATAGATTTACTGTTAAATAGCCTATCTAAGGACCAGATGAGGGGCCACAGTTGTTCAAAACATTTAATCTGGATCAAAATGATCCGGATTTGGAAATCTCATTTTTTTCCTATCCAGGATCAGGTCATCCGTCTTAATTTTATGCCGGTTTTTCAAAGCAACATTGGACTGGATCACCCTGATAGATACACACTTTTCAAGATTACCAAATCCAGATTACCAGTGCTCTAAATGGGATAACATAACACAATGTGGGCTACCAGCTATGTAAAAAACAGGTAGAAGAGCCAACATGGGGTCACTGTAAGTGTTTTTCCTATTTTGAGACAAAACACAAATGGGGACAAGATAATTTTTATTTTAATTTTACTTTACTCTACTGAATAGCTTAATAGTTAGCCTATGCCTACTTCATCACTGTTACAACGGTTACACAAGACAGTCAAGTGCAAAATATAAATAAAAGTATACACTAAATCAGGGTTCCTACACAATTTCCATTTCAAAATTCCATACTTTTCCAGACTCAAATTTCCAGACTTCATACAGATTTTTTCGACCATATTTAAAGGGGAACTATGCAGGTTTTGTAGCTGAACTGAACAGATTTGGAGTTTGGAATGGTTATATGACTTTTTTTCTGGTTGAATGGTGGTCGTCTCGAACCCCGAGTGCAATGTTGTTCATTTTTGTAATTTTGTAAATTTAAATAACTGTAAACCCCTACAGAAACAAAAGGGATGTTCATGTACAATTGACCAGAAAATTAGAAAATAGAGCTAAAGTCATGTTTAGTTGTTTAGTCAAAGATGTCAAAGTCAAAGATGTTAAGTCAAACTCTGTTTGAGGTAGGGGCGCTGTGATGGCAACTGCTGCCTAACAACGTAACAACCAATCACTGGACACCTAGACTCAGGCAGATCAAGTGTAAAAACGATCTTTAGGCAGCGCTCGCTGGCAGCCTAATCCAAACACCATGAAAAAGACGATTGCATATTATATACATTTAGAAGTGATTCATTTTACATTTAGAAAATGAACAAACTGTACAATAGTCTGGAAACATAAGTATTTTTCCATACTCTGATTTATTTTTTCCATACTTTTCCAGACCTGGAAATTACTCAAATCAAATTCCATACTTTTCCATACTTTTCCAAACTGCGTAGGAACCCTGCTAAATGATACTAATGTATTATTTGACCAATTTTAAAGTTTTACTACATTTTCTTCCTGAAATCCACCTTGAAGTCCTATCCTACCCCCTGTTGGGATCAGGATAATCCTGTTTTTTTTGGATCAAAGTTATCCAAATCCCACTGACAAGTTTTGAACAACACAAATTGAAGGTTTGATCCAGATTAAAACTAGGATTGGATCCCTGGTCTAATCTGATTTCAGATTCTTTCTTTCCCTTTGGAACAACCCATTTTCAAGATTTGATCCAATCCGATAACCAAAATCCGATCAGTTTACCTTTGAACAATTGGCCCCAAGGTCTTAGCTACATCATTGCTAAGGGTTAAATGCTTCTGATTGGCTAATACATAGATAGACATAGTATTTCCCATGCATGGACTGATAAGCAGTAGCACATCTCCATAGACTGTTCGGCTGGCACCAGGACCCTGAGTTAGTGGTCCTTCGAGATCACAAGACTGTGTCTAGGCGCCAGCATGTCGAAGAAAATAAATCAGTCAATTTCCAATAATGCCACCCACTTGTTCCTTAACCTGTAACCAAGAATACTAGCACACACACAAACACACAGCTTCTTCAAGGTTGGATTTGGCCAGGCTCTTAAACAGGAGAGTCTTTTCAAAACAGTAAAGTAGACTTCAAATAAGAAACTCAAGGTCTCACTACTCAAGCTATAGGTTTCAATGACCCATGTGACCATAGTTGTCAGGGTACCCCGGAATAAACAGATGTATAGAAGACACATGTTGATTTTTTTTTGTGTAAAAATAAAAAAGACATCCATCCCCTACATAACCAGTATTCAAAAGAGAGTAGCAATTGTTCCAAGTGTAAGAAATGTGTCAGAATATATACATGGAGCTACATATACACATATAGAAATATATATGTAAAGGGATAATTATTATTTTGTTTATGAAAGTAAACTTTGAAGTATAGCTAGTTTATAGTTTCATACTGCAAGTATTTGTAAGTTTTCTATAAAGGGAACCACTTTTTTTTGGAAATGGGCTCATTTTACAACTCCCCCAGAGTTAATCTGTTGAGTTTTACCGTTTTTGAATCCATTCAGCCGTTCTCCAGTTCTGGCAGTACCACTTTTAGCATAGCTAGCATACATCATTGAAGTGCACAAGACCATTAGCATTTCTCAAAAAAAAAAAAAAAAAAAAAAAAATGACCAAAGTGTTTCGATATAGGCTATTTCCTATTTAAAGCTTGACTCCTCTGTAGTTACGTCATGCATTAAGACCGACGCAAAATGTAAAGTTGCGATTTTCTTGGCTGAAATGACCATAGACATATATGGATATGACTAGGAACTATACTCTCATTCCTGCGTAGGCTATATCAAGAACTCAGTTCACTTGTTGAGATGTTAATTCTTGATTGCCTAAGTATTTCAACATGTTGGTTGTGATATAATAAGGAAAATAATTTCAGATATCTACAATAGCTTTCATAATAACATCACATTCATGAAATTAGAAATTAACATTGTCACTATAGTGACAAGCACAATCGAATTATTGATATTAAATGATTATTGATATAAAAAATCATTATATATTATAAAATCATTATATATATATATATATATTGTAACGGCTCATACAGACGAACCAAATACCGCTAAGGAACTGAGTAGCTGGAATAACTTCTGTGACGCGTTTCTTTGTACAGCTTGCATGATGTTTTATTTTTACAGGCTTGCACGCTTTACACGGTCAACAAAATTTGTGCTCCAGCTCTCACCCCCATTCTTCCATATGACCACACACAAACGACAGGTGTTTTAACCACACGTATAGACGACACGCCCATAATCATTTGGTCACATGACCTTCCCATTAAATGGCTCCTACATACCAGCCCCTAATTATTATAAATCAATAATTATTTTAAATATACACAGGAGACATTTATAAATACAAGATCTGAAAATACACATATTTTCCCCCTTTTTTTTTACAACAATCATAAATGTTTGCACATCAATTATTCAGCACTGAGTCCATATAAAGTTCATAACACAGTGTCAACACCAGGGGAATTCACCATCGATGTGAAGTGAGAAATATGTAATGTGTCAATGCGATTAAGTGTGATAAGTCCATGTCCATGTTAAAAGTCAATTCTCTATCAAGGGAAAATGTCACATAACCACCTCTTGCAACAGGCAGATTTTTGTCACTGGTCTGATCAAACAGTTTGTCTTGGTCTTAAGTCTCACTTGACGAACAAAGCCTTGGTTATCTGGAAACGTCTGAATCACCTTTCCAGTTATCCATGAATTACGTGGTGCTGAGTCATCAACCAAAAGCACGATATCACCTGGAACAAAGTTACGAGATGGAGCTGACCATTTTTGTCGCTCTTGTAGTTGAGGCAAGTACTCCTTTGTCCATCGTTTCCAGAACAGATCTGATATATATTGTGCCTGTTTCCATCGACGCTGAGCATATAGATCCTCCTTTTGAAAGACTCCTGGTGGCAATGATGGAGTAGTCTTTAACAGCAGCAAGTGATTGGGTGTCAGTGCTTCCAAATCATTGGCGTCAGTAGATTCCTTAGTAATGGGACGTCCATTAATAATGGCTTCAACTTCACATAGAACTGTATGAAGGCCTTCTTCATCAAGGTTTTGTGTTCTTAAGGTGGCATTGAGTACTTTTCTTACAGACCTAATCATTCTTTCCCAAATGCCTCCGTGATGTGAACCAGTGGGGGGATTAAAAATCCATTTTATTCCCTTCTGCAGAAGCATGTTGTTGATCCGAGATTGGTTCCAATGTTCAATAGCTTGCCTTAACTCACATTCCGCTCCACGAAAATTTGTACCATTGTCGGATTGCATTTCCAAGACTTGTCCACGTCGTGCGATAAATCGTCGCAGTGCATTAATAAAGGAATCAGTATCCAATGACTGCACCACTTCAATGTGAATAGCACGAATGGCTAGACATGTGAAGATAACTCCATATCTCTTCACGATACTTCTTCTGCTCTTAATTTCGAAGGGTCCAAAACAGTCAACTCCGACGTATGTAAATGGAGGTTTATCTGGAGAAACTCTGTTCAGAGGTAGGTTTGCCATCTGTTGATGCCCTGGGGCTGCTTGCAAACTCTTGCAGATCACACTAGGGCTGTCGCGATAACCGCAATATTGCAGTACCGCGCTTCTGACGAGTCAACCGCAGAGGATTGCACGTAACCGCAGCAACCGCGATATTCAAGTTTTTTTTTTTTTTTTTTTTTTATAAGGCTATATTCTTGTTTTGAACTTCATGAATGTGTATTGAATGTTAAACAAGTTCATAATGATAACAACAAGACTGTTTATCTTGGTGATGTGTATACATAGGCTTCACACAGACAGTGAATGAGAGATTTGCAGAGCGCGTGCGATTACCTGCGTCTGTCTTTGAAGTCGTGAAAAGGTTTCCGTGTCAAAGGAAAGCAAAATATTTGTCGTATCATCATTTTAACCTTCACGTCACGGGTATTTTCCACAAATGGTCAGCATCCCACAGCGCGAGGAAGCCGCGGAAAATAAAATCACCGAGTCAGAATTGAATCAATGCAATATTGGTCTCTAATAAGTGAAGCATCAGCTTCCGCGTTACCCATGCGACGCACTGCTGATCAGCTGAGCCTTGAAAAGTGGAACTCAAAGTTAAAAATAATTAACTTCTTGTTTCATTACATCTCTTTTAACGAATCAGCTTCTTTGAACGTGTTCGTGGAATGAACGGTGCAAAGTCCGTTGTCATAACAATATGCGCGCCGCGTGAAAGCCTTTCAATCATGCTTTCAATGCGCATATACAGTAGACGCCGTTTAGTTTCGGTTATTGGTTAAATGACCTCGTTTTTGTCCACATCGTAAACTTTACTTATATAGCAACAAATACATATAAATTAAATAAATAAATGGCGGTAATACCGCATATCGCGCTATTGAGCCACTCAACATTACCGCAAGGGAAATTCCATAACCGCGACAGCCCTAGATCACACACTTGGACAATATCTTCCTTATAGCTACACTGGCGCCGGGTATCCAATATCTCTGATGCAACCTTGAAAGCATATAGTTTCGACCACCATGACCCACCTCTTGATGTATATGTTTAAGAATGATGTCTGAGATGTGAAAATCCTTAGCAAGTATAGCGGGATGTTTCGTCTCTTCAGGCATAACTGCCCTACTCAAACGTCCGCCGACTCTTAGAACACCATCTTCTAGGATAGGATCGAGCTTATAAATGTGACTGTTCTTTTTCACATTTTCTCCCTTTTGCAAGCTTGAGATTTCATCGGGGTATCTTTTTCTTTGGCAGTAACGAATTACCTCTAATTCAGCTTTCTTTAGCTCAACCACAGAAAGATCATTTTTGCAACATTGTGCCTTGATTTTCTCCATTTCCTCTTGCAAATGTTGAGTTTGTTGAGTTTTGTCAATGCAAGATTGTGTTAAAGACATACGCAGTGATTTCCTCTTCTGACTTAGATTGAAGAGTAATTGCTTGAATCTGAGTATCCAAGCCACTGACTGCTTCAAAAGAGTCCAAGAAGAGAAATACTGGATGAAGTATGTTGTAACATCCACATTCTCTTCTATTTGTACAGCATTGACTGTAACAGTTGTTTTTATCTCTGGATCATCTGGTGAACATTCCCCCAGGTCAATAGGATTAACTGGCCATTCCTGTTCAGGCAAAAGAAGAAATTGAGGTCCGAACACCCAATTCTTGTTCTTCAAGAAGGATTTCACACTCAACCCTCTAGAAGCTATATCTGCTGGATTAGCCGCAGTGTTCACATACCGCCATTGTGTTGATCGAGACACCTTAAGGATTTCTGAAACTCTGTTGGCAACAAAGGTTTTGTACCTAGAAACTTTGTTTTTGATGTATTTAAGTACGGAAGTGCTATCAGTCCAGAAGACAGAGTCCTGAAAGTCCATGCATAGTTCTAATCTCCACATTGAATCCATTCGACTTGCCAGTGTTGCAGCAGTAAGTTCCATTCGAGGGATAGACACAAGCTTCAAAGGAGCTACTCTAGCTTTCCCCATTACGAAAGCGACGTACGATTGTGAGTCAACGTTATGCAAAAGCAGATAAGAAACTACTCCATAACCATCTTCACTTGCATCAGAAAAGTAGTGTAATTGTGCTGTGCTCACCTCTCCGAAACCCATTGGTTTGAAGCATCTATCAATTTTGAAGTTTTCCAATTCATGCAATCCATCCAACCACTTGATCCAATCCTGAGCATTTGAAGCAGGAATAACTTCATCCCAGCCTAGTTTCTTCCTGCACAGATCTTGCAAGATCTTTTTTGCATATAAAATCACGGGAGACAGAATTCCTAAAGGATCATAGACAGAACTCATGGTAGCCAGGATCCCTCTTTTGGTCAAAGGTCTTTGCTGCAACACAATCTTAAACTTGAAGGCATCGGACTGTATGCACCATTGTACTCCCAGCACTCTTTCCACTGGAAGTGGATCCTGGTCCAAATCCAAATCCTTCACATTTTTTGCTCTTAATTCCTCTGGAATGTTTGCCAAAACATTTCGATTGTTACTCATCCATTTCGACAGTGAAAAACCTCCTTTCGCACAAATAGCAACAAGGTCATGATACAGAGAAACAGCCTTTTCCTCTGAATTTACTGACAACAGACAGTCGTCCACATAAAAACAATGCAGGATTGCTTCAATTACTTCCTTGCTGAAATGTTTGTTGTCTTCAGCACACCTTCTGAGGGCAAAATTTGCACAACTGGGTGATGAAGTAGCTCCAAAGAGATGCACGACCATCCGATACTCAACCAGATTTTGAGTAAGGTCACCATCAGGCCACCAAAGAAATCTCAGCATATCTGCATCATCCTTTGGCACCCTCACCTGATGAAACATGGCTTCGATATCTGATGTGATCACAACTCTTTCCTTCCTGAATCTGGAGATCACTCCAATCAATGAACTGGTGAGATCTGGACCCTGTAACAGTTGGGTATTCAACGATATCCCTTGAAATGTGGCGCCACAATCAAATACAACCCGGAGCTTTCCTTTTCGTGGGTGATGGACACCATGGTGGGGTATATACCATACCTTCCCGTCGTTGCGTCTTAAGTCTTCCATTGGCACTCTCTCAGCATAACCTTTAGAAATAAGGTCTTTCATGAAAACAGAATATTCTGAATGAAACAAAACATCCTTTTTCAACCATTTCTTCAGGTTTAGAGCACGCTGTTCAACAATCGTCCTGTTGTTTGGCATACAAACATTCTTCTTCCTCAAAGGTAAGCCAATAGAATAATGCCCATCTACAAGCTTTAAGGAGTCGGTTACCATCTCGATGAACTTGTGATCTTCTCTTGAAAACCCAGCTTGTTCGTTTTTGTTACATTCAGGAAAATCAACCTTGAATTGTTGTTGCCAAAGCTCTCCCAAGTTTGAAACTGAAATCCTGTTAACTGTGACATCCGGATACTCAAAGGCAGAATGGTCCCCATCATCTCCTCTTAATGGTCCATTTACTGTCCATCCCAACCTGGTTTTAATTGCATATGGTCCATTATTGACACTGCAGATCACTTGAATTGGCTCCATAACCCTTGGGGCATTGATTCCTATAAGTAATTCAACCTCACGAGTCAATTTCAGGTAGTGTCACATGTTTCAGATGAGGCCATCTCTTTAGATCCTTTTGTCTTGGGATGTTTCCACTATGCACAGGCATGGTATTTTGTGTATAGGCATCAGGCAACTCCCAAAAGTCATCTTTGTTCAAACCTGCCACCTCTAATCCAGAAACAACATGGGTAGTTGTGACTTTCTCCTGTCCCATCGTACGCAAGAGAATGTTAGTCTTTTTACCTGCAAGACCAAGTCTGTTCATCAATGCAGGTGTACAAAATACTGCAGTGCTACCTTGATCCAGAAAAGCATAAGTAATAACGGTCTTATTTCCTTTTTTAGACTTCACTTGTACAGGAACCACTGAAAGTTTACATTCAAATTCACCAGCCCCAATAAATCCACTGGACTCAACAGATCCCGAAACACTGCCCATTACAGTGTCCATTTGTCTCCTGACGGGGTTTGAATCGATCTCCTTTTCTCTAGGGTAGATGTGAAGTATACTTGGATGCTTAAGATTACACACTTTACATGAATGGCGATTTCTACAATCTCTACTGATGTGCCCTGTGCACATACAGCCAAAACAAACGCCATTCTCTTTTAAGAACGCAATCTTCTCCCCATGACTCCTCTTTTCCAATAGAGGGCACCGGTCCAGAGCATGTCCACATCTACAAAACAAACAACTCTTGTTGCTGGGTGAAACGATTTCTTTTTTGCTGTTTCCAATTTCTGATTTAGTTTCCATTGCTGTAATGGTAGTAGCAAAACTGCTTTTTTTAGATTTGAGATAAGACTGAGGCTTGCCTTTGTTCAACATTTTACTTCCTGTTAATGCTAGACTATCCTGTATGTCTCCAAAAACTGGATCGCTCATTATTTTTACTTGTCTTTCAACAAAATTAACAATGTCGCTGAAGGTAGCTCTTTGATTGACGGCTTCCTGTAATTCACAGACTTCAGATCTCCATTTTTCCCTCAATTTGTATGGTAATTTCTTTACTACAGTCAACATATTAGAGGGCGTATCCAACTCATGAAAATACTGAATATCTTCCATGGAGTTACAACAACTTCTTAGGAACAGACTATAATCCTGTAAAGCTTTGACATCTTCACTTTTGATATTTGCCCATGAAAGAGCCTTTTCCATATAGGTAGATGCAATTATATACTGGTCACCAAAGTGCTCTTGAAGTAAACCTTTGGCTCTTAAATACCCACGGTCGGCAGGCATATGCTGGCAACTTTTTATAATCTCTCTTGGATGACCCCTGGTATACTGTTCCAGAAAGTATAAGCGGTCGCTGGGATTTTCAGTTTTACTCTCCACGCCACTTTCAAATGATTTCATAAAGGCATGATATTGTAGAGGGTTACCATCGAACACTAGAATCTCTCTTTTAGGCAAAGATGACAAACACTGTTGTTGAATCAGTAAAGATGTAATTTCATTTTGTTTATCCATAATATGAAGAACTTGATCAGTATTTCCTGGACCAGCATTCACAGTTCCGCTTGGAATTGTGTGACTCAACTTTGAGATGTTCTGGGAATAAATTGTCTGGGAAACATTCCCTTTGTTTGCCTTGACGCCTGCATTACCAACAGTCTAAGAAGAAACAATTTGAGGTGTCCGAGCTGTAGGAGTAAATGAAATTGCATCAGCGTTGAGAGTCTGTGTTGCCTGTTGTGCTTTATCAAAATAGGAATTCATTCCATCGGACCGATGAGTTACATCACTTTTAACATAATGCACACTAGAACCTTTAAGCACTTTCACTTTTGCAATTGTTGCAGCAATCTTCATTCGCAACTCAAAATCCTCTTTCTGTTTCCTCAAGTTCTGCTCCTTTTCTTCAATTGCATGTTTTTCCTTCATTAAATTTTGTTGTACCAACAAAGCGGCAATTTCAGCCTCTGCATTAATGCGGGCCGAAGTTGAACGTCTTGAGCTGCGTTGACTTGATCCTTGACTTAGTCCTTTACTTCCAACATTGGAAATACTGTCACTTGGCCTTATATCATCCTGATGACTGGAAATTTGTGACATATTCTGATCTTTTGGATCTTTCAAAGGGCATTCGACTGTTGTCAACTGTTGATCCTGGTTATCATCAATTGACTTCTCAATTCCATGTATCCATTGCTTTGTCTCTTTTATAAATTTCTCATAGTGCTTGTAAATGTTGGAGAACCACTCATTTTGTTTAATTTGCTCGCCGTTAGGCAATAATGGGATCACTGAATCATGAAGCTTGACGGTATCTCCAAAAATTTGCACCAAAGTTTCAAGTTCAGACTGTACTGCTGAAACGTTCTCATTTTTCAGCATGAGAACTTTGATAGCTGGTATTGAACTTTTAATCACATTTACGTTTCTTTTTCGTTCTTTCTGAAGCTGCTCAAGTTTATAAGCCAGAGCCTTTGCCGTGAGTTGAACTTTTCTTTTACAAACGTCCTGTTCAGGTTCAACATCCGCACCCGTTTCCATCCCACTCATAGTTGAAGCACACACACCTCAGGGCAATTAAACAGGCCACGGCAAACAAGCGAACACAATCCAAAACAACGCATCGGATATGTCTCATAACACCAATAGATCCGAAAAGCCCAACAGTCTAACAACGATCAATCAAACATACCAACAGCGCTGCATCAATCGTAAACAAACCGCCGGTGTTCTGACAATTCATGCTACCCATCGAGATTTGCTACTTACCGGTTATGCGCATGTGCAGCGTCAGATATATTTTTTTCTTTTTTTACGAAAGGTACAATTTCCCTTTAAAAAATGCTTACTACCATATGAATATTTGTACGGTCAGCCCGCTGAAAAGGAATAACTGAAATTTGGTACATTTTCCCGAACAGGATATAATTTCTCTTTAAAAATGCTTACTACCATATGAATATTTGTACGGTCAGCCACATGAAAAAGGAATAACTGAAATTTTCAGTTACTATGAGGAAAGGTGTACTTTACAAGTCAACGATGAATATTTTATGATAATTTTTAATTTTTACACCGTTTTAAAAGTAAAAAAATAGTCGTCTACAGTATACAGTAGCTTCTCATAACTTAGAATTGTATTATAATTGTATTTCATACGACTTTAATCGGCATTCTGTCATCAATTCGCGCTACGGTAGCATTTTTCGACAAGGAAGCAAAATTCGACAGAACACCGGACCATTTCAAATCATCCGCGAACTCAAGCAAAGACGTAAAAGCCCAATGTCCTACCAGTTCAACAGCAGCATACATATCCAAAGACATCTGTCCTGTTGCTTTGAACGTCCAAGTGTGCGGTGATTGTTGTTAGCAGCGAACATATCCACAGACGTCGGTCGTATTGTGTTGAAAGTCCAATGTGCAATCCTTTTCGTTAAAACAAGCAAGAGCAGGACAAATCTCCATCACGCTGCCTTCACTGGCAGTTGAAATCATCTCCGATGCGGCTGCGAAACGACCGGAAGTCATTCATTTCCTATGGAGATTCGCAGACCGCATGCGAAAGGGTCCGAAACGGGTCCGACCGAGTGCGGTGCGAAGAAAATCGTGTCCGTTGGTCATCCGCATGCGTTCAAAAAATTTGAACCCTTGCGAAAAGCTACGGACGGTTCCTATCCGACAATTCCAGCGGAAGTTGAGCGTTGCTATGGTACTGATAAACAAACCCGAATTATTAACTTTTAATAAAATAAATAATGATTTTATAACGATAAGTTGTCATGTCATTTTTTATTTTCATGACTTTCTAACGTTTATAAGGCCAGTTGATACAATTAAATTGAAGGTAGATATTAAACTATTGACCACTATATCACATTTTTAGCCGACCTGACATGTCAACATCCTCAGCAACTTTCATCACGCAGCATAACCCTCTCATCAGAGAGATAATACAGAACTGACAGAATAAAACTTTATCTCTCCGCCATTTTTGTTCTACCCGCGTCCGACGCTTTTCACTGTGTTGTACGACGTCCGTTGGGAACGTATTGCGTATTACGGAGCTGATTTCATCTGCCAGTGTGAAGGAAGCGTCAGTCAGCGCTGCGCTTAATCCTTTCCGTCCAGTAAAAACGTGGCCTCTTCTTTCGCCCAAAGTCGACACGTTCACGTTCTCAAACAAGCAAATTTTGTTGACTAACTTGTAACGGCTCATACAGACGAACCAAAGACCGCTAAGGAACTGAGTAGCTGGACAGTTTCTTCGTTTCTTTGTACAGCTTGCATGATGTTTTATTTTTACAGGCTTGCACGCTTTACACGGTCAACAAAATTTGTGCTCCAGCTCTCACCCCCATTCTTCCATATGACCACACACAAACGACAGGTGTTTTAACCACACGTATAGACGACACGCCCATAATCATTTGGTCACATGACCTTCCCATTAAATGGCTCCTACACACACACACACACACACACACACACACACACATATATATATATATATATATATATATGTGTGTTATTGATATAAAAACACTTTTACTATTCAATTGTTAATATAACAAAAGGACAGACATTTTCTCTATTAACAACGTAACTATTGATTATATATTTTTGATGTGCCTATAATAGTCCTACGTGTTCATTATATATTTTAGTTGTTGTTATTCTTTGTTTTACATCCTCTGAACTGTAAAACAATGCCTTGCAGTTGTATTGTAGCCTACTTTTTGCATTGTACTTATACATGTTTGTAAATAAAAAAAGGGGGAAGAAAAAAATAGGCTAAAAATTTCCGCAACCCCTTTGACGATGACGTCATGGTAGTGGGCGGGACCTGCTCGCTCCCAGTGCGTCGTGCACGAGCCCGCCCCGTTGACAGCGGATTACGTCAGTCACATTCACCGTGTAACACGGACACTTATAAGAGGAGAACAGATGAGGTATGTTTGACTGTTTCAGACATTATTAACATTTAAATCTTTAACTTACATTTTTAATCACTTACTTCAGTCGATATAATAAGTAATCTTGATGTTTGTTGGTGTTGTTGTTGAATATTAAGGCTCAATGACAGCTGTGACTCCTTTAGCTATGCTAAATTAGCTTAGCATGCTGTCCTCTCATTCTTACATAAACATAAACATAAACAAACTTAGTGAGTCAAGATGCTAATTATCTTTAATGTGTTATAAAAGCAATAAATTGTCACATATTTTTGTTGATGTTTTTTTTAAGATTTTGTTGTTTTCCATATGTTGGAATTTGGGTAAAGATCAATAAAAATGCTAAATTCAATTAAACTAAAATTCTAATCAATTGTCAGTGCAGTAAATAAATAGGCAGTAACACAGCTGGATATTGACAGCAGCTGACACCAGTTTTGATGTTTTGTATGTTGTTTTGGCATGTGGTGATGTTTTTTATCAGATTTATATGTTCTGTTAACAGAAGATGATGTGTTTGATATGTTCTATTAACAGATGACAATGTTTTCATGATGTTCTGTTAACAGATGATGATATTTTTATGATGTTCTGTTAACAGATGATGATGTTTTTTTCTTATGTCCTATTAACAGGTGATTCGCTGAAGGCCGTGATGATGCTGTCGCGTGTCTTCCGGCTTCATGGCCTGTTCGTCGCCTCTCACCCGTGGGAGGTGATCGTGGGAACAGTCGCCGTAACGTTGTGTCTGATGTCCATGAACGCTTTCGTCACTAATGACCAGATCTGTGGCTGGAACCATCAGTGTCCCAAAGTACAGGAGGTACACGGATCGACTTTACCGGACTTCCAGACTACCTGTTATTATACAGATCTGTTTCCATGTCCATTCACAAAATCATTGACATAAAAGTCTGTAGATGTCTCTCTATATTTACAGACAAGGTTTATGTCTTTGAATTGTTTTATTGCAATTGAAGTCCAGCTCATGTGCAAATGTGCTGTAAAATAAAACTAATGCAGATTGTTGGTGTTGCTCACTTTTTTGTAGAAACTTCAAAGCGGTGACATGATCATTTTAACCATCACACGATGCATGGCCGTCATTTACATCTACGTTCAGTTCAAAAACCTTCGTCAACTCGGCTCCAAATACATACTGGGTGAGTTTCTCTCTCTTCAAACACTCTTTCCAACTCATTTAATGTGATTTTTATCCCAAAAAAAATGGATATTGAATAAGACAAAACAATAAAGATTAGTAGACAATTTATAAGGTTGGATGTTGTGTATATAATTTATAATGGTTCACTTTAAGACCAGGAAACGTTGTCTTTCATCTGTTTGACTGTTTATAATAAAAATGTGTTTATTGTTTCATGTCCAGGTATCGCTGGTCTGTTCACCATCTTCTCCAGCTTTGTGTTCAGCACTGTGGTCGTTCACTTCCTGGGTAAAGAGCTCACAGGACTGAAGTATGACTCGCTGTCTCTCATATTCAGTGTTATCTTTCAATGTATTTTGTGTGTAAACGGTGTCCTCGTGTTCCTCCAGTGAGGCGCTGCCGTTCTTCCTGTTGCTGATCGATCTGTCTAAAGCCTGCACACTGGCCAAGTTCGCTCTCAGCTCGAACTCACAGGTACAGAAATATGATTTTTCTGCCAATATAAAAGTAAACCACAACATGAATATTCCTTTTGTTTTTTTATTTGACCATTTCTTCAAGACCATGTAGTTTCACAATCCTTCCTAAGTGTTAAGACATACACTCCATTTAAATAAGCAGATTAAAAATGATTATGCAAATCAGTAGTTTGTTTGGATCGTCAGTGAAGTGAACACTATAAATAATGATAAAAATACACATTCCAAAAATGTTTTGTTTTGTGATGTTTCATATATGTATATATATATATATATATATATATATATATAAAATATCCAACTTTATCCTTATACATAGAGTATACTCACATAAGCTGAAATATAATATACAGTATATAGAAAATTATTGCTTCATGATTTCTTTTTTTTTTTTTTTTTCATAAAATGTAACTATATTATTGTCCAGCTCTAGTCTGCTAAATGCAACTCTAAGCCATGAAGATTTTGTACATATTAACATCATGATTTGCTGTAAAGCTGGTTTAAAACAATGTGTGCTGTGAAAAGTGATGCACAAAGATAATTTAATGTGCATCTGTATGAATATTGCTATTTGTTTCTACTTGCTGTTATGTTGGTGCATATGAATGTAAAAATGACCCACAGGAGGAGGTCCGAGAGAATATCGCTCAAGGCATGGCCATCCTGGGACCCACGTTCACCCTGGACGCGCTCGTGGAGTGTCTGGTCATCGGTGTGGGCACCATGTCTGGTAAGTCAAAGCTGTATTTCTCTTTCTATTTACTATCGCTTTCCTCCAGAGAAGTTGTTCAATTTAAAGCAGGGCTACTATGGTCATAAACCTTCATGAGAGGGTGTTTTTGTGACCTATTTGTTATTTTATGGTTTGAAAATGTCAAGGAAAATGATCAAATCTTGTAAATTTCTATGGTGAATTGTTTTTTTTTACATTTTGCTCTGCTTCAAAATATATTTAGTCAAGGAAATGTATTGTGTAGAAGTCGCTTGAACCCTTAAAAATGTCTTACTCTGGCTTTAAACTTCCTATTTATACATCTGTCACTATAACTACTTCCTGTCTGATTGCAGGTGTGCGCCAGCTGGAGATCATGTGCTGTTTCGGCTGCATGTCGGTTCTGGCCAATTACTTTGTGTTCCTGACGTTCTTCCCCGCCTGTGTGTCTCTGGTGTTAGAGGTCAGTGTGGCACTGCGGGATTCGTGTCTTGTTTAAGATGTTCCGATTGAACATCGGTCCGTGAGTGATTTGTGAATGAGAATTGACCCCAGTTACTCACCCTTGTCTCGTACAGCTGTCCCGTGAGAGCCGTGAGGGGCGGCCCATCTGGCAGCTCAGTCATTTCGCTCGTGTCCTGGAAGAAGAAGAGGGAAACAAACCAAACCCCGTCACTCAGAGGGTCAAAATGATCATGGTGAGTTTGTAAACATGTCATACACGGATCTTCAATAGTTTGGGGTCAATAAGATCTCTTTTTTTGAAAGAAAATCAATAAGGATACGTTAAATTGAATACAAGTGACTGGAAACACATTTATAATATTACAAATGATTTCCTTTTCAAATGCATGCTGTCTCTTTTAAACTTTCCATTCATCAAAGTATCCGGAAAAATTAAAATATATCATGGTTTCCACAAAAATATGAACTGTTTTCAACACTGATAATAATAAAAAATGTTTCTTGAGAAGATAATCAGCACATTAGAGTGATTTCTGAAGGATCCTGTGACACAGAAGACTGGAGTATATGCTACACATTCAGCTTTGATCACAGGAATAAATTTAATTTTACAATATATTAGCATAGAAATTTTAAATGGTAATAATATTTCACAATATTACTGTTTTTACTGTATTTGTACTCAAATAAATGCAGCCTTACCTTAAATGCAGAATTTACCTGTTGTGTTTGTGCTTCAGTCTCTAGGTCTGGCTCTGGTTCACGCTCACACTCGCCTCGTGACTGAATCTGCGACACACAACATGAGCAGTTCAGACGTGGATCTGCCCACACCCAACATGGAGTCCGACAGAACCATGTCCAGGTACCAGCTGACAAACAGAGCATATGTTGCTGAGATTTCCACGGGCGTTTTTAACAGTCTTGTTGTTGTTCTCAGTGTGGATTTGGAGCAGGTCATCACGCTCTCTCTCGCTCTGTTATTGGCGGCCAAGTACGTGTTTTTCGAGCAGGCTGAAACTGAATCCTCCCTGTCAATCAAGTCCCCTGTGGCCACGCCCAGCTGCGCTCTGACCAATAGGAGAGCAGAAGAGGACCGCTGTCAGAGGGAGTGGGCCCCGCCCAAAGCCCTGAAGACGATCCAGATCAATAAAGGTGAACCTGATCTTCCCTAATTTCAGCTTGTTCATTATTTCTGCTTGTTGATTGATTCATTATTTTATTCTTCTTTGTTTTGATTTCTGTTGTTTATTAATATGTTCCTTCTTTCATTTGTTCTTTAATTGAATCTTGTTTATTATTCTGGTTTATCGCTCTGTCAGATGGAGAAGGACAGAACGAGGAGGAAGAAGTGGACGAGTGTCGTGAGCTCCAGTCTCAACAGCCCCGCCCTGTGGACGAATGTCTCGCCATACTTAAAGATCCCAGAGTAATCAATCAATCATGTGTTCACTGATCTTAAACCGGCATGTGCTTTACTCTCTCTCTCTCTCTCTCTCTCTCTCTCTCTCTCTCTCTCTCTCTCTCTCTCTCTCTCTCTTGGTCTCGCTCTTCCTCTCTCTCTCTTAAAAACTCATATCTCTGTGTATTTGCGATGTTAACCCTGATGGCTGGATGCAAATTTATGCGTAAATGGTTTTCTTTTGTTTTGCTTTGTTTTTTAAGCGAGTGTTAGGTTTTCTAAGATGTTATTTTCACGTCTTGAGACTCCGTTTTAAATCCATTGCTCTTCTTCTCGCTGCTTTAAAAAAAAAAATTATATCTTTCTTATTTGTACATAAAGTGATCTTAAAGTCAAGTCTCTCTCTCTCTTCTTTAAGAGAGGTGCTCGGTTCCTGAGCAACGCTGAGGTGTCGTCATTGGTGGAGTGCAGAGGGATTCTGGGATACCGTTTGGAAGCGGTGCTGGAGAGTCCCGAGAGAGGCGTGGCCGTACGCAGAGAGATGCTCTCTTCTAAACTCTCAGACTCGTCAGCGCTGGAGAACCTTCCCTACAGACACTACGACTACTCAAAGGTGCTGCTCACCGTCTGCTGCGGAGATCCAGTGTGTGTGTGATGAGCTGTTTAATTCTGTTTAACTCTGCATCCTCATTCTCAGGTGATTGGCACTAACTGTGAAAACGTGATTGGCTACGTGCCTGTGCCAGTGGGCGTGGCCGGACCACTCCTATTGGACGGGAAAGAATTCCACGTTCCCATGGCAACGACGGAAGGCTGTTTAGTGGCCAGCACCAACCGAGGATGCCGAGCCGTCACAGTGAGTCTTTCTTTATTCTTTCTTATGTTTTTGATCTGTCATGCACGTATTAACTCCTTTTTTTTGTTTCGTTTTTACAATTTGGTTTCCTGGGTTTATTACAGGTTTTCCTGTATAATTTCTTTGTTTATTCTGTCTTTCATTTATTTGTTTGTTTATTCATTTCCTTTATTTTTTTCCTTTATTCGTTCATTGTTGTTTTTCTTCTTTTTTTACATTCCTTCTTTCTTTCATTTTTTTTTTAATTTTCTCATTTTCATCATTATTTTTTCTTTTTCAATTTCAATTTCAAAAAACTTTATTTATCCCCATGGGGCAATTTCAAGGCCCGTGGATTAGTACAAATAATCTTTATAATAAAGATAAAGATAACCTTATAAATAATAATAATAAAGGTGAAAATGAATAAATAAGTAAACAAATGAACAAATGTATATCAGCATTAGCAACATAGAGATAGTCCGATCATAGTCCATATTCAAAATAGTCCAATCTTGCAAGTGTCCATAAATCACTTTAAAAGTGTACAAGAAGTAGACTTGTCATCAGGGTAAGAAGGATTTCAGGGATTGTTTTTTATTCCATCTTGTTTTTTGATGATTCATCCATTCTTTTGTTTATTCGTTCTTTGCTTTGATTATTGTTGTTTATTAATTTGTTCATTTGATAATTAATTGTTTTTAGTTTCTAATGTTTATTAACTTGTTTGTTTGCTGCTTGTTTCTTTCCTTCCATTTGTTCATTTATTGTTTTTCTTTGTTTCTCTCTTTCAATGTATTCATTCTTTCTGTTTCATGTAGAGCATTTCTTTCATTTTTTGTTTAAAATAGAGATCACGATTCTGAATAATAACTTAATTTACTAGAGGTTTTGAAAAAATGTTAATTGCTGCTGTCTATTTTATTAAGTTTAATTCATTTAAATGAACTATTAAAAATGAGTGAATGATTCAATGACTCACTCAGAAAGACTCTTTGAACAAATCTCTTTAACAGTCACGTGTCGCCACCTACTGGTGTAACAATGTAATTGATCCCGTCTTTATTTAAAGTGTCATTACTTTCTAATATTTAGCTGGAAAAGATTTAGTTTCCTACCTATACATGACACCTGCTCTCTCTGGCTCAGCGGCAGCGTAAACGCAGATCTGAATGTTCACTGTCGGTGTACTTCTCAAAGCTTTTATAGACACAGGAATGAGATTTTGATCTTTAAAAGATTAATGGTGCAGCTCTACATGTTTTGTCTCACTCTCACTGTAAGTGTCAGTCTCCTCTAATAGAGTGTTTGTGTGTGTAGCTGTCAGGTGGCGTGAGCAGTCGAGTTCTAGCGGACGGGATGACCCGCGGGCCGGTGGTTCAGATGCCATCGGCGTGCCGGGCGGCCGAGGTCAAGGGTTGGCTGGAGAGTTCAGAGGGTTTCAGTGTCGTCAAACAGGCCTTCGATCACACCAGCAGGTCAGAGGGCAAAGGTCACGCACAGAACGAGCCTCATACAGCACTGCTATGGGAGTTTCCAGTAAGAACTTAAGCTCTGTGTTCTTCAGGTTTGCTCGTCTGGACCGGCTGCAGGTCAGTTTGGCCGGGAGGAACCTGTACATCCGCTTCCAGTCTCAGACCGGAGACGCCATGGGCATGAACATGCTGTCAAAGGTGTGTGTGATGAAACAGATCTGTGGGTCAGAGTTCACCGAGCATCTCAACTACATGCCGAAACCTTTTACTCCAGTATTGACTTAAATACACTACAAGTCAAAAGTTTTGGGATCAGGAAGAATTTTAGTCATTTTAAAATGAGTCTCTCACTGGCTGATAAAAATACACGAAAAAAACACACAAAGTGTGTGTTGTGAAGGTTTAAAGTTGCAGTGTCTGTGTTGGTGTGTGTAGGGAACAGAAGAGGCTCTGAGCAGACTTCAGGAACGCTATCCTGACATGCGTCTGTTAGCCGTCAGCGGGAACTTCTGCACCGATAAAAAACCAGCCGCCGTCAACTGGATCCAAGGCAGAGGAAAGTCCACAGTGTGTGAAGCCATCATACCGGCTCGAGTGGTGAAAGAGGTCAGCCTGACAGAAGATCACGAGACACTTATACTCCTCTAGGGGGCGTCAGAAAGCTCTGTTTCACTTCAAGTGTACAAATGTCTGTTGCACAACCATCTCTCAATGTGTTCAGTGCAAGAAACACTAATGGAAATCCACACGACTGATGGAATGCAGTGATTTCTCTAGTAATGTGTGTGTGTGTGTGTGTGTGTGTGTAGGTGTTGAAGAGCAGCACAGGCGCTCTGGTGGAGCTGAACATCAGTAAGAATCTGGTGGGATCGGCGATGGCCGGAAGCATCGGCGGATTCAACGCTCATGCGGCGAACATCGTAACGGCCATCTACATCGCCTGCGGACAGGTGTGTGTGTGTGACATATTAATACTTATATTCCTGACCATATAGTGCATGATTCATCAGTGCATGTGATTCTAAAGAACAAAATGAACAGGAAAAATAATAGGAACTATCCTACTTGATTATCTGTTCACAATCCAGTGAAAATTCCAGTGGAAGTTTCTGTTATAGTTAAGTGCAATGGACTGACATGTATTTAAAAAGCACACACACACACACACACACACACACACACACATATAGGCTGGTGACAAGATACATCTAAACTTGTTTTATGTATTATTAATACATATTTTTAATCATTGTGTGCCATTCATCAGTGGACATTATGCATTGTGAACGATATTATACGTTTTATACGTTAATAATATACGTTAATATTATATCATTATATGTTATAGTTCAAATATAATTGTTATAGTAATAATAATAATATATTAAAAAGTTATACATCTGTATTGAATTTTATTTATATATATATATATATACATACATACACACACACATACATACATTTATAATAATCAATAATTATTATTTGTATGATGATTAATTTATAATATAATGTCATAATTATTTTATTAGTTTCTCTTATCTCTGTTGTTAAGCACTTTCAGTCGCCTTGTTTGCCATTTTTAAATCTTCTTTTTAAATTAAACAAACTTGAAACCTGAGTAAAGATTTTTTACAACATATAAAAACATATAAAATAATGTTCCATATAAAATCAAATGTGAGTGCATGTACTTACAGATGTGATGTGTGTGTGTGTAGGATCCTGCGCAGTCGGTGGGCAGCAGTAACTGTATTACACTGATGGAGGGTGTTGGGACAGATGGAGAAGATCTGTACATCTCCTGCACGATGCCCTCACTGGAGCTGGGCACTGTGGGCGGAGGAACCGGCCTGCCCGCGCAACACGCCTGTTTACAGGTAACACACACTCTCTCTTCACTTACCAATTCACTCTCTCTCTCTCTCTCTCTCTTACACACACACACACAATCACTTACGATCACTTACAACACACATGCTCACTCACTCTCTCTCACTTACACACAATCACTTACTATCATTTTCAGACACTCACACACTCTCACTTACACACACACATTCACTCACTCTCACTTATACACACTCATTCCCCTCAAAGGTTACCAAGGCATTAACCCATGGTGTGTGTGTGTGTGTGTCAGATGTTGGGTGTACAGGGTGCCAGTGCTCAGTGTCCCGGTGAGAACTCCCGAACGCTGGCACGGATCGTCTGTGGGACAGTGTTGGCCGGAGAGCTCTCACTGATGGCTGCGCTCGCCGCGGGACACCTCGTCAAGAGTCACATGACTCACAACAGGTACCACATATACATATAGTATTTATACATAAAGAATATTTAAATCTTTGTTAACTTGCAATGTCATACAGGATGTTAGTATTGATTTTTAAAATACAAATACTATAAATAATCTAAATGTCTTTTAAGTTGTGAATAAAACAGATTATTAGTGTTTTACAAGAAAAAAACGACTTTTCTTTTTTAAATTTTTACATTTCATTCAATGTGTCACCTGCCATTTCTTAGAAATTGCTAGTATATTTCACAAAGTGAAAATTATGTACATATCATGTGTATAATCATTATGTATAATCATATATAAATTAGATATATGTAGTATATATTATCAAATATAAATGTTTTGTTATGAATATAATACATGCATTATTCAATTTATAGCATAAATATATTTATTAATATTTTTGGTAATTTTAAAAATAGATTTATATTACATTATTTTACATTGATCTTTCTAATTTTTGCTAAATTGCTAGTGGTATTACAAATATTTTTAACTTCTAATATACTTCATTAGATTACAATAAAATTTTACATGATATTGTGTTAGGATTCTGAAGTTCTTTCACTCTCTAACAGGTCAAAAGTCAACATTAGAGAGACCGAACCACAGCCCAAGGAAGCTTCATGAAGAGTGCACACCCAGAGAACTCTGGGAAGTGAGTCTGGAGCGCCTGACGTCTGGACCCTCGAGTGTGTTCTCGGGCCGTCTGGAGGAGCTTTCTTCTGTGAAGCAGCTCGTTTTGCAGCCGGAGCTGGAATTATGGGAAATACTAATGTTTTACGTTTGCTTTGTGCCTCGATTTTATAAGGCGACCACGAGTTAACGATTGAGACGCCCAGTGATTGACTCGATCATTGCTCACGTTACTGAATGTGTGCATTTAGTCTTGCACTACTGCCACTTGCTCAAGACTTGTCAAAACCTGGTACAAGCTGATAAAAGCTGATGTTTTATCACTCTGAGAATGGGATGTGAAAACAGGATTTGTTTTGCACCCTGGCTGACTAATCGTGATCTCAGATCAGGGCTTGATGGATGACGGTGTGGTTTGGACCTTCAAGTGCGTTAGATTGTGAATGAATGTATTTAATTGATGTGTCAAATCAATCCTGCCAAACTCACTGTGACAAACTCCACTGACGGACCTTATAAACCAGGTGCTACTTTAATATAACACGTGATTTGAGTTTATGAATCTGAGTGTGGATGCTTGCACTATTTGCATTGTGTGTGTGTGTTCGTGTGTACTAATGAAATGCGTCTGAATTGCCACTATGATTTTAAAGTGCTTCAGCTTTTCTCAAAAGCAAATCCTTTCACGTTCTAACTAAAGAAAGTGCTGATAAAGCCATATCTGTCTTATAAAGTTGCTTGATCAGATCTGCACATTTTGAAATCGTCAGTATTTTTGTTGAATAACTGTTGTAAATGCATCAAACTGGAAAAATAAACGTTATTTGCATTTTTGTGTGCGTTCGATTTTTTTTCAAGCGTTGTAGTTTTATGTGGAAAGAAATGAGTCAGCGGTGCAGAAAGATGTCAATCATTTTATTCCTCTCTAAACCGGCAGCGGCGCCGCCTCTATTCACAGTACATGTTGATCCTGACACCTTTAGTGTGTGACGCGTATGTACACACAACATCTGAACCCAGAGGACTTTACATTCAGTGCAAATGCAACTAATAACACACTAGACTGTATTAGAGGGACACACAAGCAAACGCCTCTGTTTTTTTTACAGGAACACATTCAGCTTTACGGTTTCACTCCAGTGGATTCGTACATTCGGGTTCAGCGAGTGTCTGGAATGTCTAAGTTGTACGAGCGTGACGTTTTGAAAGTCGAAAGCTCACCGTAAACACTCGGATGTCGTCGTTGTGCACCTGCTCTTTTTTTTTGTCCTCTAAAGTGTCTTTAACAGTCTATCATGTGACAATTTGACCAATGAAAATGTTCAGCAAAAAATGTAAAAGCTCTCAGTATTTTTGTCTTGTTTTCCAGTACAAATATCGACACATTCTTAAATCAAGATACAATTACTGGAGACACAAAACGACTAAAATTAAGAGAGTATAATGCAAATATCTCAGGAAACTTGACGAAACAAGACGAAATATCAGCCAGATAATGTTTGAATGAAGCATTAAGTCACTACATCTCATTTTTTTTCAGAAAACGACATTCATTCAGTCATTTTTCAAGTAAATGCATCTTTATTTAAGAGCGTTTTGATATTTGCACATGAAAACGAGACAAAAATGAATTATTTTATGCCAGTTTGTGGCCTGTAAGATTGTTTATGAATGCTTGAGATTTAGTTTTTACTTCAGGATCGAGAAATAAATAAACAACTAATTCTACCCAATCAACAACTAGCAAATTTCAACCACATCTCCCTATTGGATAGAATTTGAGTGGTGTCAGAGCTTCTCCACTTCTCTGATGACATTTGCTGATTGCAAAATCACATTTAAATAATACAAGGTAAAAAAATCAATATGAAATGATCTCTGTAGAAACACTAAAGGATGCCTGGGTCGTGGCTGTGGTTTTGATATAATAATAACGTGGGCGGTACGAACAGCGAGACGTACCAGATCAATAATGAGGCACTTTCTAGAAATGTTTGAGTGCAATACGCACTTTTCATCGCTCTCTCTCTCTCTCTCTCTCTCTCACACACACACACACACTAAGGCATATGGAGTCGGATTAGTCAGGTAAAAGCATCGACTGACGATCTTAAGCAATAATGAAATTATATACAAATAATCTGCGCGCAAAGTTCGTCCGACGTATTAAAATCGTTTGCCTGTCGCGATGGATCTGTAAATTGTGCTACGGTACGTCAGCTGCTGACACGCGGATATAACTAAAGATTACACCGTGGGGGGAAAAGAATCGTCCGTACCAGCTCTTCGTCAGCGTCAGATTCTGCGCTTCATCAAAGAGACGGCGAACGTCGAGACGAAAGGCAGGTCCACAGGTCATTCACGAACATGCCTTCCATTCCACACTGAACGATGACGATTATACGAGGACAATGAAAGCAAAGCTGAAATGTTTGTTCTAAACAGAAAAACACTAATAATCAGGACTAAAACAGCCGGTCTCGTGTGTTCAGCTTCAAAACTCTCTGATATATATATATATATATATAGAAACTTCCCATCTCACTTACTTACATACATACATACATATATATACTTGTCTCAATATAGCCCTCTGGCAGAAACACGGGCCTGTGTGAACTAGTGTGGCGCTACAGAAGGGCTTCAAGCGTCTGCCGGTGGGCCGCTGATGAAGACACGAGTCTTCTGTGTGACTGCAGGAGTGTGTGGGAACTGGACGCGCTCAGACACACTGACAGCAGAACTGGGGAACTGCGGAGGACAGATCAAAAACAACCATTAATCATCTATTACACTATAATAACAACATATTCAATACATAATAACATTAACACTTTACAATAAGGCCCCATTAGTTAAAGGTGCAGTGTGTAATTCATAGCAGCATCTAGAGGTAAGTTTGTGAACTGCACCCCTCAGAAGTTACGGTGGCCGACAGGAAGTGATGTGTGATGAACTCGTTTATCAAAATGAACAAATCTTTTTGTGTCATTTGGTTCAGAACAAATTGACTCGGGAAAAGATTCGTACAGAGAGTTCGAACAGTAGAGTCACGAACGCGCATCAGAGAATCTGTTTATCTGTTCAATCAAGGTGACCATTTGAGCTTATATTGTTTTGTTTTTTTTAATGAGCGATTGTTTCGCTTGATAAGACCCTTATTCATCGCCTGGAATCGTTTAAAGTCCTTTGAACAGTTTGCACTGAAAGTGTCTTTTGGACCATGAACCATTTGGTTACCAGTAAAGTGCATTATATGGAGAAAAATCCTGGAACGCTTTCATCAAAAATTTCATTTCTTTTCGATCTTAGATGACATGGGGGTGAGTAAATTATCAGCAAAAGTTTTTTTAAAAGTGAACTACTCTTTTAGGCAATGAGGTTACTTTACAAATATAAATTAAGAAATTAGGTTTACTTCATTATTCAGTAAAACGCTATGTTATTGTGAATATTATTGTTACTTGTTTATGTTGTGTTGTACTACTTTCATGTTATCACTGTGAAGCTGCTTTGATACAATCTGTATTGTGAAAAGCGCTATATAAATAAATGTGAATTGACTTGTTTATCAGTGTCGGTGTTTTATCCGCTGACTTTAGCTAGCTTCCTTGCACAAAGAACAACAGTGACGAAACGCGTTTGTCCCCTCAGGGCTACTGTAGAAACATGTCAGCGCATTTCAATATGAAGGGACCCGCGGTAATAAAACATAACGAATCATTAAGTAAGGTCTTTATACTCCACTGAACACATAGTTATGTATACTATATAGTAGGGCTGGGTATTGAGACAAATTTCACAATTCGATTCGATTCACAAGCTTGCAATTCGATTCGATTTCGATCCGATTCAATATCGATTATTTTGGATATCAGTTACAATAAATGGCAATTTTTCTCAAGGGAATCAAATCTCTTAACTAATGCTGTAAACTATGGGAGTCTAGCTGTAGCCTACTAGGCTTCATGAAGGTAATAATGAACTGTTTTGTAGCTATACAAACACTTAAATTACACTTTTATTTATTTTTATAATAAGAAGATTATATGAAATATAAACATTTAAATGGTGGCTGTCATAAAAACTTGCCAGATTTATTCAAATATGCATTAAATATTGAAGAACATTAAGATTATAATGCATATGTAATATGGTGTATATATTTAGCAAAATGCTCCTCTCTGGAGTTATTTTTTCTAGCTGACTAACGAGTTTATGTGGGTTTTCTGAGGTAAATATGACGATACATGACATTGATTACAAGCTGTTTAACTGACGTCTTTCCACGGTTGAAACAATGATTGAGCGAATCAATGTGACATGATACGGATTTCGATAAGTTGTACTCTATCTTTTAACACACTTTCAGATGCTCATTCATGTTTATTACGCGCTGTAACTGGTATTATTAAGCCGGAAGAGAGATCAGCGCTGCTGCTTCTCTTGAGCTGCGTCAGAGCGATCTCACGCCACAGCGCCAAAACGTCATTTATGTTTTTGAATTTCTAAAGAAAATGGACATAATTTGAAAATTGAGACTTTGTTTCATATCAATAGTAACAAAGGACAAAGATTATTGTGATTTTTGGATGCGCGCAGCCGCGATACAATGTCCCATTCATTCAAATGAAACAGGATGACTAATTGATTCTTGAGATTTAAGAATCGATATCGGTTCGTAAAAATGAGAATCGATTAATATCGAGAAATCGATTATTACCCAGCCCTACTATATAGCATTATTACAAATATTACACAATGCACCTTTAACATGATTTAACATGCATTAACTAACATTTACAATGTGTAATACACTTCTTAAGGTATTTGTGCATAAACAAAAATAACATAATAATTGTTTAAAATGTTTAATAATTTTTATATCTGAAACTAAGGATTTTTTTAAAGACTTGTAATGAAAATTAACAGTTAAATAAAAACATGTTCCAAACCATGTCTTTACATTACCCAAAGACACTTTGATGAACCTACAATACTAATCTTATTTTAAAGCAGATGGAGTGTGTAGCTTTAACTTTGCCTGATATCTTTTCACTATTCTCATGACTGTTGACATGAAACTGGTCCTCGTGTGCTGCAGTTTGATGTACCTGGTGCTCAGAAGAGGATGGGCTTTCCGGCAGTTTTCTCCTGGACGTAGGAAGTGAAGCGCTTGAGGAATTTGGGATATTCTCTCTTGGCCACAGCCCTCAGGACAGAGGCAGGAGCCCAGCCACCAGGATTCACTGACACAACAACAGACAAATGTCCAGTCAGCATTCATATAAATATATATATAAATGTAATTTTTATGTTATTTCTATGTTTAGAGATTATATGTAAGAGAGTACCGTTGGCCACATATGTGATTTTGCACAGGATGTTGTCTCTGCTGATCTCTTTGTTGCCCTCTGGTGGACTGACCAGCGTCTGGCAGATCATCCCAATGTTGATTTTAGCACGCACACATCTGTTGTTTGGCTGCATGACGACAAAAACAATCAAACAATGAGTCACTTACATTTACATTTGTTCATTTAGCAGACGCTTAAGCGACTTACAGATGAGAACAACAGTTAAACTAACAGTAGGACACAATATGCAAGTGCCATGACCCCTCTCAGTTTAATCTAACGCAGAGCACATCCTTTTTTATAAAAATAAGAAAAGAATAGATTAGAAGGGAAAGTCTTATTATTACTGGATCAAGTAACTTTGCAGCAAATGCACAAAATCTGAATCAATTTGAAATGTTTCCTGTAAACATAAGCCTGTAAACTCAATGAACTGCTGCTTGGTTAATTATAAACATGCCGACTCAGCGGTTGCCATAGAGACCGACTCACCTGGGCATTCTCGTGGTCGACTGAGAAGTTGCAGACGAGCCACGTGTCTGGATCGTTCTCGTTATTGGCCACGATCTTGCGGATGGCAGACAGATACAGGACGTCTCTCTGGGACGCCGGCCACACTCTCTGCGCGAGGAAAACACAACATGAGGAAGTGCTCTTCCACTGAGCCCAGTGTCACTCACACACTCTTCTCACCTTGTGAGTCTGGTAGATGATGACGGCGTTATCCGACAACGTTTCCACTATGTTGAAGTTTTCAACAGTAGCTGGAGACAAAAACGAGATCTGATATAAATGATGCCAGATGAGCTGTACACATCTGATGTTGTTCTGTGTGTGTGTACTCACTCTCCCAATCGTTACGGACATCCGTGTCCCAGAAGTATTGGCAGACCTCATGACCTGTGACCCCTTTGACAGAGTGTGTGGCCTTCAGCGGGTCCAGCACGATCCCGTTCTCCTCCACCTCCCTCCGGTACACCTGACACAGAGAGAGAGAACACACACACACACACACATTAGATTGAGTTTTAGACCCAGTTTTAACCGTATCAGGCACCATTTTAAATAAATCTCAAAAGTGACTGATTCCAGTAGTTTGATCATCACAAGATGCTAAGCTAATGACATGATGAGGCAAAAAATTGCATAGAAGTGATATTGTTAACATAAAAATAAAAATTAAATATAAATATTAGATGAAAACATTCAACTAACTGAAAATAAGAAATGTTGCTTTGAGAAGTAACTGAAATAAATTAATTCTAAAAACTAAACTAAAATAAAATATACATAATAAAAAAAATAAAAACAAAAAACAAACATCTAAACTAAAAGTAAAAGAAACTAAAAGCAGGGCTCGACATAAGCAATGGCCCGATGGCCCGGGGCCAGTAAAAGTGTATGTCGGGCTAGTTGATTGGCCAGTCACTTGCCCGCGCGGGCCAGTAACTGGCGATCAGCAAAACAAACAGCAAACGTCATACACAGTGTGGCGAAGAGTGTCAATGTTACTTCAGGTTATTTATAACGTGTTAAAATGCCAAAGAACTACGAGGCTGGACATTCCTAGAGTCATGGAAAACACAGTAACGTTACACCTGGTAGGGATGGATGGGTACCGAAACCCGGTATTAAACGGGACTGAATTTTGAAAGACCGCTGTATCGATAAGCTCGGACGTTATTGTTATTGCTGTCGCTGGAGAAATACATGTAGGCTATCATTTATTATTGCTATAAAATAAATTAACCATCTCGCTGAGTCGCCAGCCATGTCTAGGCCTATATATAATAAAATGAAACTATTTGTCTGTGATGCATTTTGATATTCGCGCAGTCCAGAAGAGAGAGAGAGTGAGAGAGATCTCACGCGGTGCCACAGCGCGCACAACACCTGACGGAGGACAGAACATTCAAGTTATGGTTACACTTTAGATCTGTGATATTATTTTATTTTAGATTTCAGCTTCCATCTAATATATATTTGAGGTAAAACCATTAAAAACTGTATTCGGTCTAGCGCAACGTCCCCATCACAGCAGTACAGTAGCACGCTGTCATTTCTCCTTAACTCAAACTTTAATACAGAATCAGCACGATCGGTGATCGTTGTAAAATGCAGTCACTTCTGTTGCTAAATTGCGGGGCACGTTTAATAATAAAAAGAGCTATTAAAAGCACAAAAATCGGCGTAAGAGGTGCTGTCCCCGATGCGCGCGCGCTCCGGCATAGACCGCAACGAGACAAGTATATACTTTGGGCTTCATGTGCGCGTGCAACGCGTCTAAACGATCATATGTACACAAAAAGGAGTCAAAATGACTGGCTTGGAGATTCACTTAAACAGTTTATGTCTAAAATGGACACAGTTATGGAAATAGTTGAGAAAATGTAGTGCATCAGTAGTAGAGATCTGCACTCTTAAAGGGGAAGCAGTCTAATATGCGGACGATTGCGACATTACTGCGAATCAAACAACTAAAGGCAAAAAGAAAATCACCCACTGCTCTTGAATGAATAACTTTAGCTTTAATAAGTAAGATGAGGAGACTGAGGGAAAGAGAGAGAGAGAGTGATCGAGATGAGGAGAGAGCAGGTATTGACAAATAATCTCCTGGATGCTGAAATTAGGTTATTTTTGCATGTCTCCAGGCTCCCTTTCTTAATTCCTGAACTTCCTTCACTATTCCTAATGTATACAATAAATACAGTTTAATGGAAAAGTGCTTTTTTTTCAGGGCCAGTCAAAATATAGAAGGGGCCAGCAAAACTCTGATCTACTGGCCCCGGGGGCCAGTGGGGATTTTTTTTTATGTTGAGCCCTGCTAAAAGAAAGCTAAAAAAATATAAAAAATAAAACCCAACTATAAACATCAACTTAAACTACAACTGAAATTATATATATATATATGTGTGTAAACTAAAACAAGTGTTAATTTAAAATGATAGCTGAAAAAACTAAAAACACATTACTGAAAACCAAAACTGAAAAAATAATAATAATAAAATAAAATAATAAATAATTAATTAATAAAAAATAAATATTAAAAAAAAAACTAATACAAATGATAAATTAAAATGAAAGTCTGAAATGTATAAATAAAACTCAATTTAAAACATTAACAAATACTAATATAACATGCTACCAAATACACTGCATATAACACACAAATATTGGGCTAAAGAGAGTGTTTAAATCATTTGATCTACTCTCTTTCCGTACGGTCACTGTTCTGTTCAGTGTCCTGTATGTGGCCGTACTGTTGAGCTCACCTTCATCTCTCCCTCCTCCACCACGAGCTGCCAGTTAGCGTCTCCACCCACGTCCTGCAGAGAGTAGGTCATGTGATTCTTCACCATCTCCTCCACCTGCCCAAAACAAAGCAGAGCAAGAAGGTCAGAGGTCATGCCCTCATTTAAGAGGATCTACATAAAGAACACTAAAACTGAGCACTGAAACAGCATTTCCAAATGAAACACATCAGCAACACTTTCTGAGTTACTTTCATTAAATTACTGGGTTTATTACATTATGACTGTAAACTTGATTACAGTCATTAAATTGCTGGGTTTAGAAAGGCTGCATCAGATACAACCCTAAATGATCAAATACAAAGGACGAAACCGCTATTTAAAATACGAGTATCAAATATGAACCATCAGGATTTTGAGGAACATTTGTCCATATTTCAAAAAGCATTGTCTTACATTGCATTATATGTTTTGCCCTATAATTAAAACAAAAGAGCTTTGATCATAACTAAACATTAAATAAGATCTTACTAAGACATTATTGGCTTAAGCATATATACCAGTATAACTAAAGTATGACTACTTCATTTATTTACATAGTACAAACATGCAAACATTTTATTTTACACATAAGACCATGTGATTAAATAATAAAACCAGGAACATGAATCAAGAAAGCAAATTTGCTTCATTTTGATGTCATAGTGACTTAAAAAGCAAGATAGGTCCAGGAAATTACTGAACGTGCAAATTATGATTTCAAAAAATATCATTAGCTATAATTTCAAAAAACACAAAAACACACAAAGACAGAAGAAAATAGAGGTAACAAGGCAGACAATGTGGTTTTAATGTGGTTTAAAGGGATACTCCACTTTTTTTGGAAATAGGCTCATTTTACCACTCCCCCAGAGTTAAACAGTTGAGTTTTACCGTTTTCGAATCCATTCAGTCGATTTTCTGATATTTAGAAGAATATCAGTAACCAGACAGTTTCTGGTCTCATTGACTTCCATAGTATATTTCTTCCTACTATGGAAGTCAATGAGACCAGAAACTGTCTGGTTACTGATATTCTTCTAAATATCAAAAAAATCGGCTGAATGGATTTGAAAATGGAAAAACTCAACAGTTTAACTCTGGGGGAGTTATAAAATGAGCCTATTTCCAAAAAAAGTGGAGTATCCCTTTAAATATATATATGCCTGCAAATAGATGCATCTCCTGTAGTAATGTAACATCCAGTCAACAGCTAAGTTGTAATGAGTGTCGGATGAGTGTGCTAGAGGGCGCTGTTACCTCAGCACTGAATCGGTGCTCATAGAGTGAAGGAGTGAAGACTACAGCAGAAGATGAGGGAGAGGAAGGGCGAGAGAGGGGCTACACAGGTGAGGAAGAAGAGAGAAATGCAGCTTCATCAGGAGTGCAGAAACAAAGAAAATGGACTGAGACGAGAGGGACACAGGAAGATGATCGTGATGAGAAGACCATGAAGAAGAACAAACTCACCTTCTCAGCGAATCGGTGCGAGCCCACGGTGGAGTAGGCGTCTCCTGAAGGCACTGAATTACTCCTCAGTATCCTGCTCTTCTCACACTGAGACTATAAAAACATACACATGTTGATAATTACACGCATTATTAACTTCCTTAATGTGACGTACTTCAAAGTGAAACTGAATAATCAATGGAAAATGATTTAGGGCGGAACTTGATTGTTTCCATTAGGATTTGCTTAGGATGGTGAAATGTTAATAATCATTTATTTTCCTTACAATTGAGCACACCGATGTATCATGAGACATACTGAGACAATAAATCAACTATAAACCATGTTTTCCATTTATCATTTACATTTAAAAAGCTACTATATTTTACACTTACATTTGGCAGATGCTTTTAACCCTAAAACCGTATTCTGGACAAATGTGGGCAAAATAGTTTTGATCTATTTTAAAAAAATACTTCCCTTGATCTGAGCGGTACAAGACTTGGCTACTTTTCCTAAGTTTGCCTCCTGAACACACACATTTTTTTTTGACTCAATTCTACAATGTTAAATGGGTGAAAAAAAACTCCTTAATCTTGTATTTGGGTCAAAAATGGGCAATGAATGGGAAAAACTAAATTAGAGCATTCTAAAATAAGCCAAAATAAGACACCAGGTGACAGCAAAGTCACTTCATCTTTAGGTTTTAGCTCTAAGAACTTATTGGTTCTGATATTTTAATGTAGTTAAAAAAATAAAACATAAAAATAAGCATAATTTACATAGAAAATATGGTACTTTTCGAAGTAAATAAATTCAAAAATACCCCCAAAATAGAAAAAAACACCATAAATGGATAGACAAAACTTTATCGAAGACAGTGATATAACATTTAAAATAAATAAAAATTAGGATCACACCTGAGTCGTCTGTACCCACATTTGTCCACAATTACAGGATTAAGGGCTATAAAGTGAATACGGTTTGAGGGCTACCCAAAGCAACATATCATTTGGTTAATGTGTCCCAGATTAAAATTGCAATCAGCGGTGTTTCTGCAGTTTTCAAAATCAAATTTAAGACTTTTGAATAAATCATGGATCTCCGATTCTAAACAGGCATGAGGCTAACAAATACAAAACAGCGTAAAAGTTTAAAATACTCAGGACACATTTTACTTAATATATACACTACCATTCATAAGATTGAGATCAGTATTTTATTTTGCTTATTTATTTTTAAGAAATGAATACTATTTATTTAGCAAGGAAATTTAAACTGGTCAAAAGTGATATTTATAAAGTTACAAAAGCTGTTCTATTGAACAGAAGACAACGCATGTGTATCAGTACACTAGATCCGTCTTAAAGGGACAGCAGCCTGATATTACTGCTGTCTGTGTGTGTTTAATGTCAATCAAACAACAAAAGACAAGAAAATCACTTCACTCCTCTTGGCTGAATAGCTTTTGTAAATTTGATAATGCTTATACAGTGAAGATTATATGCAATGTTGTTTTACACTTGATTACTTCAATTTAAAGTTTATTTTATTTATATATTTGCTCTAGTGTATTCATTTATTTGTGCTGTTGCCTGTAGTTTAATTTTTTATTTTTTTTTTAATGGAGAGTAGTCCCTTTTTCCCCTGAACATAGCACATACCGAACCGCAGTGAAACCATAAAACCGTGATAAAAACTGAACCGTGAGTCATTTGAACCATCACACCCCTAGCTGTCTGTAATAACACACCTGCTCTTCTATTTTGTCTTGTCGGTCCAGAGCGGCCTCCACCGCATCGAAGAACTCGTCTTCATTGATCAGGCTATTCGGACCCTCCTGATGGACAGAACCAGAAGAACATCTTAATAATAAAGTTCTGCAGGCATTAGCGCACGTACAGAAACCGAACCCACCTCGTAATCGGGCCCTCCGAAATGAGACTTCTTCTTCAGCTCACTCAGAGCGGATTTATACGCTTCTTCCACCCTCCTCCTCTTCTCCATCTCCTGTAGAAGCATGAGACTTTAGCTGACTAAACACTCTGCTGCCGTAATGTTTAATGTCTTGGCTTGAGTAGATCTGGGCAGAGCGAGAGACTATAGGAGCAGGATTGTTGTGAAGCGCTCCATTGTTCTGATTGTAGATGTCAGTATTGTGCTGAATGCTGCTGACTGCGACACATTCAGCTCAATCTCTGTAACACACGCTCGCCACTTTCACACCCAAACCTATTAAAACTGCTGGATTAACATCTCCGGCAGCAGAAACCCCATGTTTTTAAGCACACCATCACCAAAACGATGCTCAAACTCTCAGATATGATTTGTTTCGTGGAAATAACCAGCACTTGCTGAATATGCTATAGCAGCAGTATGGTGATTTAACATGGTAGTAAATATTGGTTCACTATATAACTACAGTAGTTAAAACAGGAGGGTGAAATGCAGGTCTGAAAATCTGATGATGTTTGCTGCATGTTAATAAAACAAGAGTCCAGTCACATTAGTCACTTTCTGATTGGCTCAAACTCTGACAGAAGACATCTTATATCAGATTATTGTAGATTACACCAGTTTTATTTTAGAATTATTTATATAGTATTTATTAACATTTAAAAATGTTCTCTTTTAATGTTCAGTTTTCACTTTAATTTAGTTTAAGTTTTAGTATTTTTTAGGTGCTTATATCATTTTTATTAGTTTTTTATATTTCTATAAAGCTTTAATTTATTTTTCATTTCAGTTAAAGTAATTACTTCATTCTAGTTAGTTGGAATAGTTTAAGGAGACATTTCTAATTTCAATTTGACACACTAGTCTGCACAAACTAGGCGATTAGCTGCAATGGCTGGCATTATTTTTATATGAAATCCATTTGAAACTGCAAGAATGTGAAAGGTCACACTGAAACTGAAGCTGACTATTGCTCTGGATGATTAGTTGATTAATAGGAAGCCCTATAGCATCAATACTAGGGCTGGGAAACGAATAATCGCGATTAATCGCATCCAAAATAAAAGTTTGTTTACATAATATACGTGTGTGTAGTGTGTATAATTATTTTGTATATATAAATACACACACATGCTTGTAAACATTATGTATAAAGTATAAACATATGTATATACTTTATACATATTTATACAAAATTAATATTATACATAAATATTTGATACATTAATAACACATTTTTCTTAAATATATACATGCATATGTGTGTATTTATATATACAAAATAATTATACACATTACACACACATATATTATGTAAACACAAACTTTTATTTTGGATGCGATTAATTGCGATTAATCGCGATTAATCGTTTCCCAGCCCTAATCAATACATAACATTTCTAGCAATCTTACAACTTCTGTAGCTGGTGAATTGCCAGGGCTGATGTGCAGTGTGAGGTTTCGCTCTGTGATTCAGCCCTCAAGCGGTCGACATATTGCTATTGTGATAGTGACTCTGACAGATACAACATCCCTCTCATGATTTTAGTAGCTCAAGGACGAGCTCCAGACACGTCTTGTACCTTATCCAGTCTCTTCTGCCAGCTGTCCTCTCTCTTCACCATCAGGTCGATGCAGTGAGAAAGCGTGGCCAAGATCCCCGCCGTGGTCGCCTTGAACGTGATGGCCTCTCCTTTAAAATCTATCCCATTAATGCCTTTATGACTCAAACACTGGAATACTGATGGGGAGAGAGAACGAATTCAGTTACACTCTTGTCTTTAGAGATTAATCTTAAAGACATTATTTTACTAGACAGGGTAACACAGTGTCCAATGCAGGCACGATGTAATAAACATCAATCGAACTTGAGGTGCTGAAAGGCGCTATATCAATAATAATAATACCGGTAATTATTATTACTATTATTATGAAGCAATAAAACAAAATCACTTCCATGTTATTCTTTTTATTCCTAACCACTATCAGTAGTTGCCCAGTAATATTTCAAAGTATTTTAGGTTACATTAATATGTACTGTATGTATTTTAATATATATATATATATATATATATATACACACACATTCACACATAGACATTTTTAATTAGTTGTATATTTTATATTCATATATTTAGTAGATAGATACATAACATGTATTACACATAATATATTAATATAAAATATATAAATGATTTAAGATGCATTTTTACATAGGGCTGTCAAACGATTAATCGCATCCAAAATAAAAGTTTGTGTTTACATAATATATGTGGGGGCACTGTGTATAATTATTTTATATATATATTAGGGCTGTGCAAAAGTTAATTGCGATTAATCGCATCCAAAATAAAAGTCTGTGTTTACATAATATATTTGTGTGTGCTGTATATAATTATTTTGTATTTATAAATACCTATGCATGCATGTATATATTTAAGAATTATTTGCACTTAAATTCTGTATATATATTTAAATACAAAATCTATATTATATAAATATAAATATTTTATATATAAATAACACATTTTCTTAAATATATACATGCATGTGTGTGTATTTATATATACAAAATAATTATATACAGCACACACAAATATAGTATGTAAACACAGACTTTTATTTTGGATGCGATTAATCGCAATTAACTTTTGCACAGCCCTAATATATATATAAAAATACACACACATGCTTGTATATATTTAAGAAATATTTTTTATGTATATACTCTATTTTATATATAATTTATATTATATATAAATATAAATATTTTATATAGAAATAACATTTTGTTCTTAATATACATGCATGTGTGTGTATTTATATATATATATATATATATATATATATATATATACACATACAAAATAATTATACACAGTGCACCCACATAAATTATGTAAACACAAACTTTTATTTTGGATGCAATTAATCGCGATTAATCGTTTGACAGCCCTAATATATACACATATACACACACACACACACACACACATATATATATATATATAGGCTGTGACTTTATTGCTTCACAATATTTTTTTTAATAAAGACATGGTTGGGACACGTTGCTAATGTGGTGTGATGGCCAGATACAATTTAGCCAATTTAGCCAATTGTTTTTCCATTAAAAAACAAAGCAATGCAGAAATGCATAACTCACTGAAAACGTCTCAAACGCAGATCAAATGCTGACTTTATGTTATAGGTTACACACAAATCACAACAATAGGCTCAAATTACTAGATCACTGGAGTAAATTAAATGGACAAACTGCTAAAATTGTCAGTGCCGCCCCAGTACCGTTTCCTCGAGCTGAATCAGAGAGAATTGATTGAGCGTGAAAACTGCTGAATTTTCACAAACGCAGAAATCAAAATGTGCTCACACTCACGTTTCTCCTTGCTGCCATTATTGTTATGCAGGAATTCTCCATCCGAGCGAGTGGTAGGAAAATCATCTTCATCATCCTCCACGACTGAAATGAGAACACAAACACACACACAGAGAGTCAGAGTGAACTCATTGACCAGTGGTTGGTGGTGCCCAGATCGGCCCATTCACACACTGAGAGTCTACTGTAGACGCATACTGTAGTACAGGGCAAACAAAAGAGGCAGTTGATCATTTGTGTGAATCAACAGGCCCTTGTGCTGTAACAACAGATGCATCCAGAGAGAGCGAGAGGATCCACACCAATGCAGAGGAATCTGGATGTTGCCGCAGTCTGATAAATTTCGGTGTTGTCTAAACATGCAGAATCACTCCATTCGGACACGCATTCACGCTCCGTCTACTCACTCTTGTCCCTCTGGAGCTCGTCTCTGTGAACAGCATCAGCACAGCCGTCGAAGTACTTCTGGAGCGTGTCCACCTGCCTGCACAAGATGTCCCGAAACGTCTCCATCTCGGAAAGCTTCTCCCGCAGACTGTGGCCCTTCTGTGCGGCACATACGCAAACTTATTTGAGTTCAGATTAGAGAGGCATGGCATATTTATCATCTATAGCAGTGGCATTGATCAATATTGGATATTTGGTTTTTCGTTCTTCTCTTACCTTAAAGGAGGAGGTGGAGGTGGCCGAGTATCCGCTGGTGGCAGACGTGAGGGAAAGCATTGATCCATGTCTCCTCAAACTGGACTCGGAACCATAACCAGATTCAGCCTGAACACAGACACACAAAGATAATGTGATATTCAGAGGCACTTTCACTTTAGTCCATCTGACAACAGAGTTAAATGTAAAAGCCAGGTTCATCTGCAACCTGGCACCACTTGCAGAATTTGATGACAACAAGCAGGACTATCGACCTAAAAGTGGAGCAGTGAATGCCTTGTGCATTGCAGCTTATCACTGCAGAAGTACACTACTGTTCAAATACCATTTCTTGTTAAGGAATTAATACTATTATTCAGCAAGGATGCATTACATTTATCAAAAGTGACAGTAAAGACGTTTATCATGTTACAAGGTTTAGATTTATAATGCTACAAGGTACAATGCTGTTCTTTTGAACTTTGTATTCAAAGAACAAAAGAATTAAGCAGCATGACTGTTTGGCATCTAAGGCTGTAGTCAACCAAAGAAATCCGGAAACGCTTCCTTTTACAGTCCAGTTACCCATGTAAATACTATGTACTTATTTTAGTAACTATAATTACTGGGTAATAACTAGTACTAACCCTGAACCTACCCCTGTTCCATGTACTTACCTTATATTAGCCAGTACTTTCTAGGTAAGTACACTGTAAGTACTGTACTGTAAAAGGAAGCGTTACCAGAAATCCTTAGTCGACCAAAGTCTTGTCCTGCGCAACGATTAGTTGACTAAAATAAATAAATAAATAAACAAACGTGATGTTTTGATTGAACATTTTTAACAATTGTCATAGAGCAATTATAAAACAACAAAAAACATCACAAATAAATCAAACTATAATAATAATATTACATTTTTCTTCGAAAATTAACACCGTGTCCTAACTACACGCGACGCCGCGACACGCGATAAAAGGTATCTTTTCCATGTTAATCAGAGTTTTTGTCCTAACCAGACGCGACGGCGACACGCGAAGTTTCTAATTTAGAAACGGTTCCTATTTCTGCGACGTCGCGGCTGACAGAATGAAGAAATTACACTGGTTATGAGTACACATTATTTATTTTTAGTTAAAAATAGGTCACTGTGCCACAAGCGATAACGGATAATTTACCTCAGATTTTGAAATCATGTAATACAGCGTTCAAAATGAATTCTATGCAAACATACGACTGTACTTCATAACAAAATTAGTCAATGAGTATATTTTGTTAATGTTTTGATTTTTAATAATGTTATTTCTTGATTTGATTATGTCCTTACCCATATTCAATGCGAGTACGGGCCAACAGTGCACTTTCACAGAGAGACTCTGCTCACACCATAGGCTCACACGGTGTTCTGAATGTGTGGCATCTCACAGTCGCGTCGCGTCTAGTGTGGACAGACACACTTGCTGTCGCTGGAATTTCTTCGCGTCGCGTGTAGTTAGGACACGGTGTAAGTGATTTTTTAACTGCAAAAAGTGAGGAGCACTGCAATCGCGCACCTGATCACACCACACGCTACAACAAATATTACTGCTATCTGCCACATTATGAAAAATCCTAACAAAACCTCTCATTTATACAGGCTGTATATTCTTCTTTCAAAGCTACGGGTTAACTTTTGTCCAGCCGATCAAGGCGTTTTAAAACACACAAAAAACCCAAAATAGCCTAAAAAAATCAGAATTATAATAGGCTGTATTTTGGAAGGCATATAGAGTTATTTTCGTTTTGTTGCATTATTTAGGCTATTTTCAAATGCGTCAAGTGTACAAATAAAGACAAAAACATATTAAGAAAACACAATCTATTGAGTCAGCATGATAAAGCCGTTAAAAGGGCTGCTCACGTCTTTTGCGCGCTCAAGTTCGATTTCAAATGTAGGCGCGTGGCGTGCGTGCTCATAATGGAGCAACGCGGTCGCGATCGCCTGCCTCCATAGTCTTGTCGTCTTTGTTTTAAAATGCAGCCAGACAAAAGATTTAGATTTCTTGGACATTTTGTCGACTAAAGCCCAAACAAGCAGCGTTGAGCAACTGAGCGCGAAGCAGCAGCGCAGCCGGCCACAAGTGCGAACCGAGTGTTCTGTGCGCTAAAACTGTGGCGCAGTTACAAAAATAGCCTAAATTAAAGCATTTAAAGTTGGGGACAAAACATAAGCTAATTATATTTAGAATACAGCAATACATAACTACTTATAAAGGAATAAATATCAAGAAGTAAATCATTAAAAAATTATTTCTATTGTAAAAAAAAAAAAATGCAACTGGTCGACCAATAAGAATGTCAGTTGACCAAGACGGCATTGACAACAACTTAAGTTGACAGCCCTATTGGCATCGATAAGAAATGTCTCTTGAGCAGCAAATCAGCATATTATACTGATTTCTGAAGGATCATGTGACTCTCTCCTAATAAGTCATTACCTCAGTGCCTTACTAGTTGTAAACATCTGATGATAATGATGATAGTCTGGCTTTAAAACGTACTGTGGTTCAAAACTAAATAAATACATAATCTGTGAGGAGGAGAGGTGGAATCACGCTCAATGAATATTTAGATCAAACAGAAACTATTAACGAGTTGTACACTGATATTTAGACAGCCACATATGTGTATAAGCAACATATGTGTATATTATGTGTGCAAGTGGTTGACCTTTCCACTTCATCTTCAGGGTTCATTAATCACACACAGACAGAAAGCGCAGAGAGTCACTTTCCATGAACTCAGATCTCTCCTGTGGCTCATTTCATGAGTAACAGCCTCTTAAAAGACTTTTTTTAGTAGCATAAACACACACAATGACTGTCTCCCCATGAGGCTTTGCGCAGGACATGACGGTACAAGCCCAGGTTATTGTATCTTTCCTCCAGATGAACTATTTTGACCTCTGTACCATGTACCTAATCTAGTCAATTTGAAAGAGGGGATGATGAAATCCCTTTCCTGTAGATAAGAAATGCCAGTAAATACACACAACTTTACAGTCACAACAATCTATTTTTAAATAGATAAGAGATAAGAGTCAAAAACAGTGTTCAGTAAAAGTAGTACTAGTAGCATTTGAGTTTATTGCCACATCAGCATTACCGGCTACATGGCAGATACATATTAATCATTTAACGCCATAATATAAAGTACAATATAATGAAAACAAACTTAGACAAAAAAATAAGTACATGTACAAATTGAGTTCAATTCCATAAAAAAAAAATATTTAAATGTACTTAAAAAAAAGCTGATAAATAGATTTTTTTTCTGTTTTTTTTCTGCAGCTATTACTATAAACATTACTTAAGAATACAAGTCCACTTTTTCATATTCCAAGCTACAGAGAATTTTCAAAACTAGTATGTGAAACAATGAGTGATGCACAATTGGCGATTGAATGATGAACACGCTGCATCATGGTGGGATACATTTTGTAGTATAAAGTATGCTACAGTGAATATATACACTGTTTTAATGAGGGCTTTATCATTGTCCTCCACTAGATGACAACAGTGAGCTCAGTCTACGGTCGAGTGGGTAAATCTGAGGTAACTATCGGATAGAAGTAGAACTAGAGATAACCATTCAGGGCCAGTCCTGCGTTCACTCCAGCAAACCAATCACACTCTTACTGTGAGTGTGACTATGACATTGATTATGCCTCCACTGACCATTCAGAAGTCAAGATTGAAGAAAAATACTGGCCATGTCTAAGTTGCACAATCAATAGCCTCAGCGGCTGGTGCGCAGATGATAAACTTCAGGATGATAACAACCATTACCACCGTATCACTGACCACACACACACCAAATCAATAAACCTAATCAAGGGATTGCAAAAGACAGCAAGAGAAGGAATTGTAATCAGTTTCATATCATTCAAATATATAGTGCGTGAGTGTGATGTGTGCAGTGTTATTTTAGTATAATAGTATAGTTAGTATATATTATTTAAGTCATTGAGTATGTGTGTTATCAAACTGCTGATGTTCTGAAGCCATTGACAAAACAAAACCTCTGGGATGCGATTAAATCCAGCAGGTTTTGTAGATCCTCATTTCCAGTAGCTTTTTGAGAGTGTGGTGTTGACACAATGAGAGTGAAAGGCTTAACACAATACAGCTCTGATTAGATTTACAGATTACGCTCACAATCTGCAACAACAGGCAGATCTGCACAGCACCACCCATACGGGTCTGCGGCACACACCCTCCATGTAACTCAAGCCACAGATTTGTTATTAAAGGTGCAAATAGACTATGTTGTGCTCTTGCTAGTTCTGCTTCCCACAGAACAGAATTTTTTGAAAGATAATTTAATAGTAATTGCACTCACAAATGTGCAATTAGCTCCTGAAATAATTTAGAGCAGAGCATGTACATTAAAGCTTAGATTCCCCTTGATCACGCGCCGCGTCTCCTCCACGTATGGAAATATTCATATATGTAGTCGTGGGCAGTGACAACATATGTGTTGGCTTCGTTGAGTGAAAATGCGGTGCGCTGCTCGCCTATGACAGCAAAAATAAGGTCATTCATTCGTATCCATTTGCGATCCATTCGTTTCTGAATAAATAAACAATGTGGTTTACATGCTTCGCCCTTGTTACATTATTGATAGATAATAATTAATAAATGCATGCAATAAATGCAATAGTTCAACTTATGTGTGCAAAATTCAGAATTAAATGGATGTGCAGCAATTTGTACAAATTAAACAAGTGCATTTACATTCATATTTATTCAAATATTATAATGTTATTTCTTTCCATGTTGATTATGAAAGTGAACAGAGTAGCTAAATAGGATGATGCGCAATTTCGGGAGACATGGATGGAGTGGTTCTGGCATTCTTTTGACCACTTTATGTTTTGTTTTGTAGAAAGCCATTCTTTAAAGTGAATTTCGTTTTGTATAAATTGTATCGTAATTTTAATACATTTTGCCTGGATTTAATAAATAAGAAGCAAATATAGCAGACAATATAATCATGACATGATGCCGGTGAGCCGCGGTCACCACGTGAACTGGAGCACTCTCATCATAAATTAAATCAATTCTCGGCACGCTTGTCACCGAATTTACAAATGCACATCTTGCTTGTTGGACGCACACATATGTCGAAATAACATAATTTATAATAATACATTTTTAAGAATATTTGATTGAATGCTGAAACTGAATTGCTTGCTCAGTTTAATAAAATTAAAACTTTCATTTTGATAATTAAAATAATTAAATAGTAAATAATAAGTGGCCAATTTTGCACATTTATTAATAGTAGGCTATATATATATATATATATATATATATATATATATATATATATATATATATATATATATATTATTATTATTATTATTATTCCCCCCCCCCCGTATATGGTCTAGCACCCTTAAAAAATTTTCTGGCGTCGCCCCCAGTTATAACGGCCCACGCCCCGGGCGGGTTTAAATTGGGCTCGGGCTCACAATTAGAGTTAATGTGTCAGGTCGGGCCGGGCTCGGACACAACGTGCACGGGCTCGGGTCGGGCCCGATCTAAGCTCTAATGTACATGAACATTTTTCATGTCAGTTTTCCAGACCTGTGGAATAGCAAATATACAGAATCAGAACTGTTGTAGCGCTTTTGCAGTGAGCAACATTATAATTATATATCCCACAATGCTATGCAATGCAGTCCGCTTCATATTTATATTTCTTTTTTTCTACTTAACCTGTTGAGGTCTAATCAAACAATGAGATAAGACACTTCAATATAAATATGGATGAAAAAAGTTTTGTGGCCAGGTAGATATGTTAGAATTTTTAGATTCACATTTAGCCGTTATTTACTTAAAATGAACAGTCTTCAGGAAATTGAAAACAAATATTGATGACTCATCCTGCACTACACAGATTTTTGTCCAATCAAATGCTCTGTAGAAAAAGAATGCCCCTTCCAACTGCAACCAACAAGCACATAGCAAATCACTGTTTCTAAAACAAATATGTCAATATAGGAAATAAAAATCCACTTGTCAAGGGATTTAATCGGTTCTGAACTAAAAACACGAATTACTCAGCTGATAAGCAGGCCATTCCCTTTGTACACGTAATGAGAAATGATAGATAGGGAGAACGTGTCCTTGGGAGGAATTTCAGCAATGATTCAGAACGAAAGGTCTCTTCCGAGAAGAGCGGTGTGTGTGTGAGTCACTATCAGAGAGGGGTCATCCTCAAGGCAAGGGAAGGATGAATGGATGGGGAAGTATATGTGTGTGTGTGTGTGTGCAAAAGTGACCCTCCCCCTCCAGGCAGCAGAAATCAGAAGCACGTGTGGATCAGGGTGTGTCCTCGAGATACAAACTCAGCAGACTTTGAAAGAGGCAGACCAAAACACTAGGGTGGGAATCTCAAGGCACCTCACGATTCGATTACGATTCAGAGGGCTGCGATCCGATAACACGATTATCGGTGCATCTTTGTTTTTCTATACAGTTTTTTTTTTCAATTTTCTCACTGTGTGACTATTTGGTACTTTTAAAGCCAAGTATTTGTAATGATCCATAATGAATTTACTTCCAATACATTTTATTAATCAAACAAAAGGAAGTGATTTGGTAATAGATTTTGCGTTAGAGTTTGTAATTCGCTTTGCCTTTTCCGAGTTGGGTGGAAGCTTTTAAGGTTGTTCTGGTTTCCACGTCAGTGCTGTTTGAGCTGACATAGTTTATAACTGAATTCTGCGCTGAATTTGATCATCTCTCTGCGATATTATTAATAATTGCGGTGAATTCAAACGCTTTCTCACTGAATCTCGCAGCGCTGTGTAATAACAGTGTCGCGTGATTGAGATCGGCCCACGAGTAAACCTGTTCTAAGCAGCGCAGCTCAAACGAATAGCGTGGTTTTGTTCCACTTTCGTATCGTTTGACGTTTCTCGTATGCAACAGAAGTTGCAGCTTTAATCAATTGGACAACATGGTGGGCGTGTCAGTGTAACCTCTTGTCGCCTATTTGAAGGACTCCACACAGTGATGAATCCTAAAACAAGCTATAAGCTGCATTGGCATTGCAATACCAGAGTTTCTCACAGGATTATTAGTAAAACTGTGGTGGGCGGAACTTGGGCCTTATAGGGGGGATCGGGGCATGCATTTTGTGCATTTTAATGGTAAATTCATCAATCTGGTGCACTCTGAGAGTTCAAAATTAAAAGCTCCTTCAACCCATTTTCAGTGTGCAAATTGAACAAAGAAAAACTCAAACCACTTTTAGTTATAGTGTCTGTCTACATTACACAACTACAGTGCATAATAATAGTTATAATATTAATCCCATGACAGTAATAGCCATATATTGTAAAACAAACGCATTGAGAAATGAAGGCAACTTTATTTTTGAAAACAAAGTTTTGTACTAATTTCTATACTTGAAAAAGAAAAACGCATGAGCTTTTATTTTGCTTTTAATTTGGCATGGAAAATTTTATTTTGGAAAACATGGATTGCAAACACGTCTCATTACAATTCTAGTAAAATGCGGTCATCGTCAACTACCGGTATGCAGAAGTGGAAATAATGCGTAACTGGGTAATGGGTTCCTACATTCATGATGACATATCCTAAGTGTTTGGAAAGTAGTTCTGCTTACCGCAGACTCTACTCTCACTCATCGCTCTCCTTATCCTCATCAGCCATGGGGAGCTGATGAAGGTCCTGCTGCTGCAGAAAACAAGTCTGTTGTTTTGACACATTTTATAGCGTCTGCTTGAAGGGCCTGTTTCTTTTCACACTATTTCTCTGCACATTCCTTGAGTTTCTTCATCTCTCTGACTATTATTTTAACAGATACACACTGACACTGCATGCTCACTGAGGATGGTGTTTAAAGATGTGATTGGCTCCGCCCATTGTCAATGAAGAATATAACCAATGGGCTGATCTTCATGTTTCATGCGCCGGTCAGTCAGAAAAAAAAAACACTAACACTGACTTTTTTTTTTACTAATGCATTACAACGGTACATAGACCACAGCGCCACTAATTAAGCAACAAAAAAAAAGTAAATGGCCTGCCAATATATACAAGTTTTATGGGCCTTTCTTTAAGAAAGAAAAAAAAACCCAAAAACGATGAGATGTATCGGTCCAAAAAGCTCCAAACAAAAAAAAAAAAAAAAAGAAAGCCAGAATCGTCCATGTCCGCATTGTGATACATTTAATAATTGATTTTTCCCCCACCCCAACAATACACACACATGCACAAACTAGAGCTGGAATATATATCTCAAATAAAAAAATATTTTTATTAATTTTTAAATAATATTTATGCATTTATAAATATTTATTAATTAATTATTTCATATTTTAAATGAATGAAAATAAATAAACCAATTAATTAAATGTAATTCATGTAACAATTTATTTGTAAGCAATAAGGTACGAGAGGCTGTGCTGTATCATAAGTCACGATTTGCGTGGCTTCGCGTCATGCCTAACAATGACCAAGAATGTCAGTCGACCAAGACACCAACGACTGATTAGTCGATTAAACAACAGCCCTATTTATATTCGTGTAATTAATCTTTGAACTATTCATACTATTCGAACTAAAATATTTTATTTATGAATATATATTTATATATATAAATAAATACACACACTAATATAATAATATATATATATATATATATATTCTATTTTCATTCTGTAATCTCTCTCTATACACACACACGTCACAATAAGACCCTTCCTCACATCTCAATTCAAAAAGTGTTTCGTCGTTCAGTAGTTTCGATCATGACGTCTTTCTCACCGTTCCTCTCATCTGGCTTTGATTGTTTTTGTTTTTCTTACTTCTTGAGTGACAGTTTTCTGTCTGTACCTGCAGTGCCCACATCCTCTCTCTCACTATAGAGTATTTTACTACAGCTATGCGAGTGGCATGTTCACTCATGCATATTAGAGCTGATCTGCAGCATTTTTGTGCTTGTATGCTTTATGAGGAAGAGTGTGTTAAATATCATGTATGATCATCATACATAGTTTTTATATATATATTTTTAATTTGCGTTACTGTTGGATTGTGTATTTGAGACCTAAAATGACTTCCTGGTGTGTGTGTGTGTGTGTGTGTGTGTGTGTGTGTATATATATATATATATATATATATATATATGTTAGTCACTTCAATGCTGTGCACACAGTCAATCTTTTCCCTTGATTTCTCAATGAACTAGTATTCAGCAAGAGGCCTGTGATTGGGCAAATAACCCACTCTGAGATTACTATTACAGTAATGGGTGAAAAAAACAGCAATGTCTGATCTAGCTTACACCCAAATATGTCAAATAAAAATAAAAAAGCAGAGGTTGGTTGTCAGTCAGATGTTGGTCAGATTGCTACTTCCTGTCTACATGTGTGGTTTCAGACAAACCAAACTTAATACTGATAGTCAATAGTCTGGCTGCATGAGAAGAGAGCCTGTTGGGTAAAGAGTGCTGTGTTAGGGGGACTCACCCTGTGAAGCTCGATGGAATCGATCCACTGGTTGCGATGTTCTGGGTCCTGAGCCCGGAGATACCACACGCTATCATTGACACTGATGTCCAAACGGCACTCGTCAAACTCGTGAGGCTACAGAGAAAGGGACGGAGAATACTTATTAGATTGACATGCAAGATCTGATTATCAAACACCATTACTATAATGATATTGATTTTTCTATTTTGTAAACAAAGTGTTTTTTGGTAATGGAGGGATTCAAATACTCAGTTGTTGAAATCTATTACCAAGAGAGAAAAAAAAAGAGCCTTGACCCACAGAGCCAGCTGGGAAATGTGAGATATTTCCCTCTGAAAAAAAACTAAACAGCATCTATGTCTGCTGTGTGAGAGTGTGTGTATGTGTGTGTGTTTGGTATTATTGCCAGATGTTGATCTCCGCAGACCTCACACTGCTCTATGAAATCCAGATGATGCGTCAAACACTCCTTTCCTTCAGTCTGATATACTGCACTCCACCAGCCCTGTTTCTTTTCACTTCCCTTTATTATTCATTCCTTGCCTCCCTCTATCCAACAACATTTACAAATTAGGGCTGCACGATAAATAGAAAGTATCAATGGCTTGCGATAACTGCATGATTTTAATACTCCAATAAAATAAAAGGAAGTTTAGGTCATTGAGGACAGCAGATAGCAGACTGGACACATTATACCTGTAATGTGCTTAATGTTATTTAACGCAATAAGTGAAGTACTCATGCACACAGAAAGCCATTGAGTATGGGCACCAAATGAATATTCATGTGGGAAAGAATATCCAAGTATATCAAGCCGATTATTAGGCAGGCGCATCTGTGGGCAGCCTAGTGTTGTCGTAGAACGCGTGTTTGACGCATGCTGCCGCTAGAGTCATTTTTCCAGCCGAGTGAGCAGCAGACCTCATCCAGTGCCTAAGGAAGGAGCTAACCAAGTGCCTTGGAGAAAACGGTAAGGATTCAATTCTTATAACTCCTTTATATTTAATTAAAAACTTTTGACATGTTGCTGCCAACTTTGAGAAAAAACCTGAATAAGCGACATTTGGCTACTTTGGATCGTAGTTTAAATGGTAAATGGACTCAATTTATATAGCGTTTTCATAGACCTAATGGCCACCAAAGCGCTTCATGTCACAATAAGTAAGCAATAATTTTGCAATTACAGAGTGAATCTTGGACTTTTTTGTTCTGTTTGTGTGTCTTATATTTGAGAGTCACTCAATGCAGAGAAATAAGTAATAAAAAAGGAGACCAACGCGCTAGTTACAGACTGGCTTTGCTTTGCTAGCGGGTAGCTATAGACAGACCCGGTGCTAATTTGGCACTGGAACCTTAACGACCGTAATCTACAGCAACGAATATCAATGCGGATTTCTGTGCAATTCCAACACACCGAGTGACACGACGTGCATGTGGCGAGCTGTACCTCTGGGAACGGTGCGAAACAAAACAAAATTTGCGTCGACACAAAAATATGATGTCTACACAATTTTGACGTTGAAACGTCGGCGCACCGCTACAGGCCTATCGTGAAGACTGAGCAGTGTTTTATTTCTACATTTGATTATCCAATTTCGGTTGTTAAATAAACCTAATGAAAGTCAAAACCTGGTGATTACGCTCTCTGTTTAAACTCTACACTAATGTCAAAATGACACTTAATTTGTATGTAATGCTACAGTAAAACACTACTGTTCACTTTCAGAAGTTGTAGGGGTGCTGTGCTTCTCCAAAAAAAAGTTGTTTGCATTTTGGTTATATCACTTTTTCAGTTTTTAAATATAATTCACATTTACTTTAAACACTTAAAGCTACACTGTGTGATTTTTACCCTCATCTAGTGGTGAAAAGGTATATGACCATCCAGGGAATATCAGTTTCTGTTGCTCTCAATTCTGATTTCGTTTTAACTCCTACGGTGGCCAATGTAGTCCAAGATTAACATGGCTTCCAGTTCGACCTCATCCATGAGTGTTAACTCAAATGTAAACGCGAAAGGCGAAGCTTGAATTAACGGGTATGTCCCTCTTTGGCTAATGTACTTTCAAGATGGAGGGGCAACATGGCGACCGACATTAGAACCCCTTACCCGTACGTATTTTCAATGGCATATTACACACTCACGAGATTACTTTATCACTTGAACGAAGTAAATCTACATTAATGAGCACATATATTTTTGAAAGAACTAAGTGTTTTTAGCTAAGAATAAACTAAAAGAGTTACACAGTGTAGCTTTAAAGCATTATCGTATCGCATATCAAACATTGCATTATTTAACGAGTTATCACGAGTTATCTCATTTTGATGTCTTCAATACTGTGCAGCCCTTACATAAATTATTCTAAATTCTCATTTCTAAATTAAAAACAGAATGACCTGAAGTGTGAGAGTCATCTGACTGATTCAGATCAATAAATCATGAGTTATATCCAAGGCATATTTAAGAAATGGTGATTCAAAAGAATGAATCTGACATAATCACTTTAGGGAAATTACGGTGTATGTTTGTTGTTGCATGCAACCGTTGATGACAAAGCTATAAAAAAGAAAAATGTTCATGTCTATATTTTGCTTTCACTCACAGAAAATGTTGTCTGACACAATCCTCACATGAGTAATAATCAATGTCACAACAAAGCGATATATCAGACTACATCAATAGAGACAGAGTATTTGAATAACTGCAAACAATATGACAGACACCTGGTCTTCTAGATGAAGCGTGAGGAGCTCATTCAAAGCCTGACACTGATCACAATATGAAGAGGCATGACAGGAGACGCACAAGGACGGAGAGGGGCTGTTTTAATGAGAGAGAATAATCACTCACATCTGAGCAAGGACACATATCACACCACAGAACAAAACCACAACAACACACCAAACACAGAGCAAGAGGACTGGAAGTACTAAACACTGAGACATGACTCCATCTTTAACTAGAAACACAGTATCTATCCACGACAAATACCAAATTCAAAGGAAACTGTGAGATGAAAAACTTAGTACCTTGCCAACTTAGAGTCTGTGTTCCTCAAAAGTGTCCGATCACCTGATATGTACCGTAACTTATTTTTTTCAGTTAAATCATATATTTTGTTAAACAATATTTTTTTTCTTTAAAGGTATGTATATTTAATATGGGTCATTTATGTAGAAGAAATGTGAAATCATTTTTGAATTTGGAGCTTTCTTGTCTGAGAAAAGCCAGAAAATGTATTCTTGGCTTATGTGGATGAAAGACAACAACTCCCAGAATGCACTTGCTTCGCTGCCCTAGGAGGCAGGGCCACGCCTACCGGTAACAGAGGCAGTAGTTAAACAAGTCTAGGCTACCAGTGAGTCTCTGTGATGAGTCTGCCAGAAAAAGTGTTGAGATCGCCCAAAATGTCCGGGATTCGGCTTTTGCGCTCTATAGTCGCCATTTATTATGTTTACTGTGGCGAGCAGGACGAGAGAGGGCCGCGTGAGAACGGCGCGAGGCCAGTGGCGTATTTACCGATGAGCGACACCTGTGAGACGCACCAGTCTCGTATCTCTCACGGAGGAGCAGGAATTTTCTTAGCAATGTTAAAACGCACATCAACCGATTACTTGTTTAGCGTTCACAACAAGTCTTCATGTAAACAAGCTACATTCAAGATTCACCAATTGGTATGAATTCAGATTGAAACAAAAGGTGTGCACGTAAACAATGAATGGCGACTGCAGAAAGCAAAAGCTGAATCCAGGACATTTTGTACGATCTTGATGGACGGACATGTCCAGGAAGAAGAGGATGGAATGCTACTTCCGCCACCTTACCGGAAGTTGCACCCACTTTATTTTTTACAGGAGCGCCCCCTGGAAACTTGTGGATAGAGCCCTAATTTTAAAGGCATCATAGGCATGTTAACAGCCTGAGACTATTCATAACGCAGTAACGTAATGCTGCCTTATAAGATGCACTTGCAAGGCAATCCCAGAATGCACTTCAAGAAGCTCAGTCTGGAATGCTCTTCGGCGTTGAATCTGTTGTGCATTTACAATGTCAATGTTTGAAAAATGGCTGTTATGATGTTGAAAATAGGGGTGGGGGTTCAGGCACATTTTTTTTTCCTGTTGGTTCTTTGCAATGTTAATAAAATATATTGTACATTAATTCTTTATGGGTCATTACTTTGTACTTACAACGTAATTGAATCAAATCGTGAGGTGCCTAGAGATTCCCACCCCTAGTTGAAAAAGTCACTTTAGATTTAAGAGTGTTTAGGAACAGACTGACATGAGAACATTCAAGTGCCTACATGGGAAAAGCTTTGAGGATTCTGGGAATGGAAAATCGAGACACGGTGGGCAATGCAAGCGACCCCAAGAGGGTCACAGCGGGTACTGAGAAAAGACACTAAAATAAACACAAGGGTCATCACTATGGTCCTGACTTAACCAGGGAGACACCATTAATTGCACTGCAATGTACACAAACACAAATATCCCACAACACTTGACACACTGATGTTAAACAGAACTGGCATCTGTTTATTCATGCGTTCCCATCTCAGGTAGCGCTTCATTTTGGAGTAAACATGGCAGACAGAGCTTTGCTAAAAGTGAACAAACATCTTTGGTAATCTGGTTACCTTAACAATTGGTTACCCAAACACTTAACAATTACCAACATTAGTTAACATGACCTAGCAATAAACAGTTGAACTTTTTTTTTATTTAATGGACCTGAGTTAACATGAAATAACAGAACCGGTCACATTAAAGAGATAGTTCACCAAAAAAGGAAAATTACTATGGAAGTCAATGGCAGTTCTGTCTAGAAACAGACGTTCTCCAAAATATCTTCTTCAACAGAACAAAGAAACTCATACAGGTTAGGAACAACTTGAGAGTGACTAAATTATGACAGCATTTAATTTTTTTTAATATCCCTTTAAGTAATACTGAGTTCAGACTGAGTCAGACTATCGACTGTTACAAAGTGAATAATTAGAAATCTTCCACAGCACACGTGAGCTGAACTTTAAACACTCTTAGTGGACACATTCATTCTCTCTCCCAGAGATCGGCTTCACAGCATACACACACACACAGGCCTATGTATGCAAAGTCAGGAGAGAGACAGTGAGGGAGCCTGTGAAATTTACAGGTCCGTGTCAGAAACTAAATGAAATGTCTCATATACAGTGTCCCAGTAATAGGACAATAATCACCATGTCGTGTGTGGCAACATAAGATTGATGCATTATGCAATGGTTCCAGAGTAAAACACAATATACAAATTCAGCTGGATGGCTTTGGTACATGCAGCTATATTAATGATTTATCTTATACATAGATGGATCCAAACTCAATCCTACATCTAAAGATAATTAATTCGTCAAAAACTGATTAATTCATAACAATTATATACAAGCCAGACAAATCTGCGATTCATAGTCCATTACATGGATTTGTATATAATAATCAACTAGTGGATCTCAATCATTTAGAGTGGAATATTAAATGATACCGGGGTATGTTTATTTACACTGTGCAACAATTAAAATTTAGCATCAAATAACTAAGCAAATGGACTAAAAATCTCTATTGCCTAATTAAATGCATTTTATAGGCTGTCGACAACAACAGTTTTACAACGTCTTTTACAATTATCCAATGTGCCACAGTTCAAACGTTAAAGCACCCCAACGTGCCTTGACTATTTTTACGTTTATTGAATAATGGTCTGCCAGTGGTTCTTGGGAGTTTTAAAAATGTAAAAAAAAAAAAAAAAGATTTTAGTTTAAAAGATAAACACAATGGCACCAGTGATGAAAAACAACAGCCACGTTCATTTTGCCTGAATAAAAAAAGCATCAAACTCAGCTGCAGCTCAACCCAATGTTCAGTGTATAAATGAAGACTGAGGTGTATTAACCAAAAAGACAATTAAATTACTATTTCGTAATAATCTATACTTCAATTAATAACCCCAAAGCCACAGTTCAACGTCTACATTTAAAGAACAGAGGTGTGTCAAATCACAAAAGACGTGATGATAATGTGTCCATGGTTTAAAATTAACCTATTGTGTTGAAGTCCACACTTTCCTCAGATGGCAAGTAGTATAGAAACTTACGCCGCCTTCACACTGGCAGTTGAAATCAGCTCCGATGCGGCTGCGAAACGACCGGAAGTCATTCATTTCCAATGGAGATTCGCCGCATGCGAATGGGTCCGAAACGGGTACGACCGAGTGCGGTGCGAAGACAATAGTGTCCGTTGGTCATCCGGATGCGTTCAAAAAATTGAAATCTATGGACAGTTCTTATCCGACAATTCCAGTGGAAGTTGAGTGTTGCCATGGTACTGATAAATAAACCTGAATTCTTAACGTTTATTAAAATAAATAATGATTTTATAACGATAAGTTGTCATGTCATTTTTTTATTTTCATGACTGTCTAACGTTATTAGGGCAGTTAATACAATTAAATTGTAGGCAGTAGGGATGGGCAACGATTAATTGCGATTAATCGTTAGCAAAATAAAAGTTTGTGTTTACATAATATATGTGTATGTAGTGTGTATAATTAATTTGTATATATAAATACACACACATGCATGTATATATTTAAGAAATATTTGCATGTATATACTTTATATATATTTATACATAATTAATATTATAAATATTTGACATATTAATAACACATTTTTCTTAAATATATACATGCATGTGTGTGTATTTATATATACAAATTAATTATACATACTACACACATATATATTATATAAACACAAACTTTTATTTTGCTAGCGATTAATCGCGATTAATCGTTGCCCATCCCGTTGACCACTAGGGCTGTTGGAACGAATTCCGAAATTCGAATATAATTTGAATATTAAAAAAAATCAATACTATTCGAATGCTAAAGTTACTATTCGAATATTGCTTTTATAAATATTTAAAAATAAATATATACTTCCGAAGTAACCAGGTGTAAACGTCCCCTCATCGCTTTCTTATTAACAATATGAGAGCGCGGGACTAGCTTTCACGTGGCACATTCGCAAGGTCTCATTCACTCCCTCTCTGCCATCCATGCGCCGCACGCTATGTATGTTATGCGCGGATTCGGGGAGATTTTACCTAATTTGCGGCCATCAGGGAGATGCTATCAATATGCGGGACACTCCCGGAACTTCCGACGCGATATGACGATCACATCACCTCAAATCTGAGCCCCTATTCGTCAAGCAAACGTGCAGCAATCCATCGCAAATCAAAGTGAAAGTAAGTCGCAGTCGCTTAACACTACCATCTTCATTAAAAGTAAAAGAATGAAATGATCTAACCAGGGCTGTTGCCGCTCTCCCTTATTGCTGTCTTTGCTGATTTTGAAATTAGACGATGATCAATAAAATGCAGCTCAAATCTGTTGCTTTCGGTGACGTGCACATCATTACATCTGTATATAGCGCGGGAATTGAAGATCGGATTTATATCTGTTTTGCAAAAAAAAAAAAACATTTATGTGACTAGGTGTAAATGGAATCGTTTTGATAAATCAGAGCTATCCGATCTGAGAAAACGCATAAAGTGGCCAGGTAACAGCCCCTAAATGTTTATTGTAGTAATGTTAGATGTCCCTCCAGTGGGCCGAACGTTTAACAGCAACCACAGGCTATAGTGGCATTGACGATCCATAAGAATGTGTAATGTAAATATTAATAATAGGATAAATTTGAGCATTTAATATTTGAATATTATTCGAATATTACATAAAATAAGGAATGAAATTCGAATAGTATTATAGAGGAAGACTGACAGCCCTATTGACCACCATATATCACATTTTTTAGTCGACCTGACATGTCAATGTCCTCAGCAACTTTCCTCAGCAGCCTTCATATTAATATATCTATCACCCTCATCAGAGAGATCAAACAGAACTGACAGAATCAACCTTTCTAATCTCTCCGCCATTTTATTTAACCGTCCGACGCTTTTCACTGTGTAGTACGATGTCCGTTGGGAACGTATTGCGTATTACGGAGCTGATTTCAACTGCCAGTGTGAAGGGGGCATTAGTGTCAGTGACCAACCCGCTGGTTAAAGATGGACAGCACGGCTCATGTGGCCCTCACATGCTACTTTCTCTAACAGAGACTGAAATGGATAATGAGTAAATCACTGTTTACTGAGCATTTCAGTCTTGGATCTGGCTTTGGGAAATCAGAAACACAGGAAGGTGGGACTTCAGCTTGAATCCGAGAGGAAAAGACAAAGGAAACACGGGCCATGCTGAGCGACAGCTTAGGACACAGGATGCAAAGGAAGGGAGCCAGGTCATATGACGAACTAACCTACTATTATCGATAGGTTAAAGTGTGCCTAGATGTGACTCCAGAGTCCTGGTTAGAGCAAACATAGCAGGAAGGAAGTAGAAGACAGGAGAGATGAGCAGAGGGACTTTCTGACTTGACCTCGGGGTCATCAAACAGGATTTCATCAGCAGGGAGCGAACTTCCCGTTTCAAAAAACAGGACCATCGCACACCTCTCTTGTTTTCTCGTTTCCTTTCAATTCAGATCTACACAACCCTTTTTTCACTAGTCTTTAAAAATATCACAGATCATTCCCTCCTAGATCCCAGTGTCTCCGTGCTGTCGTCACCTCCACTTTACAGGACGTTTCAGGGGTCACTGACTGTTTGATCCCTAATGGAGGCCGTTTGACACCTTCACAAAGATTCGCTCAAACCCATTTTAACAAGAGCTCTCTGAAAGCCTGAGGCGCTCAATGGCTCCAGCAGAAATGGGAAAATCGAACTTTGCAGCAGCTCTGCAGTCAAGATTTAAAGGGACAAAACACAATAAAATGTCTCCAGTCGATCTTCACACTCACAATAAATGTGTTCTTCACCAATCACACTAAACGAATCTGTTTTTGGGATGTAATTAGAGATAGTTGGAACAAAAATGAAAATATTCAATGAATGATATACATTAAAAACTGCACTATATCTTGATAGTGTGAAGGCCAAATTTCTCTGCATTTAAACCATCCAAGTTAATGCACATACATTAGGACTTTGTAATACACTTTTGCCGTGGTGCCCTGCATGGGAGCGATTGGTTAGGTGCTTTGCTTAACGGCACCCCAGTCATTTCCTGCCGGTAATCAAACTGTTCAAACCTTCGGATCTGACTCTCGAACCATTAGGCCACGACTGCTTTCCCTAATAAAGCTATACAACACCATTGAGTGGCTAAAAATGTACCATAATTTAAAGACAGGAAAAAATTGTACCCCTAGTATCACTAAATGGAATCGTAAAAAAATGGCTGTTTTCAAACCAGTTTCCCAGTTGACACAGAAACCAGTGCTGGTCAAGCCGAGGAGAGGAAAACCGGTCCCGCCATCTGTTTCAGACATGAAGAGCTGCTCGTGTTGTCTGAGGAAATGCAAGCAAGCACACTTTGTGTCACACTCATTTGTGGTTTTTGAGCCCAAACCAGCTCACAGCACAGCCATCACCTCAGAGGGTGACTCGAACCCAGAGTTTACCATGTGACAGAAGGTGAGGTCATGCACACAATGGCTGTGAGTGAGAACAAGCCGCTTGATGGCACCCCCCTGGGTTTAGCACAGAACACTAATCGAAAATGCAAATGCAAACACACAGACAGAGACACACACACAAAGTCATTGACATTTTAAAAATGCACTTGACTCCCTCTCTCTCTTTGGCAGCTGTAACTACAAAAAACGTTGCCTTTATCAAATATTTAGAAGGTCAATACAAGTGAGTGAGAGAGAGAGAGAGAGAGAGAGAGAGAGAGAGAGAGAGAGAGTACATATGTTGGGCATGACTAAGTGATGATATATTTATAAACTTTAAGAATTAGCCTACTTTACAAAGAGCATCAGATGTGTAAATACAACTAGAATAAGTATATTTTAGCACAATCTAAGAAATTATGCATACATGCATGGATGGTTTTAGAAAGTTCAATTTCTCTGAAAGAACAATCATGAAGACATGCTGTGTGAGTATGCAAAAAGTAGCAATGCTGCCGTTTTATTTCACCAGAGAACAGCTTCAATTAATGTGTGAAAAGCTTTTACACACAGTTTATCGAGCCTGCCAACATAAGCGTTAATAAAAGATGCAGCTCGTCTCAGTGCTGCAGTAAACAGTTGTAAACTGATGACAACTGACTCCTCTATTACTGAACAAACATGCAGCTTATGTTTTATCATGATACAATGGCTAACTTTGGACCAACCTTTATAAGAATCTTATACCTGCACCACTGAATGAAACTACGGTGTTCATTTGGCGAGACGTTTTTGTGTGTGAATAATTTACAATAAAAAGGTGGCCTGCAAATGTTGTGAAGACCATCATTTTCCCATTTTGTGGCGCCAGAGCAGTTCGGCACGAGCGCAAGGCTGCATGCGAATCAAGTTGGACGTGTTTACAGAAGACTGAAGGGTCTGTAACTCATCTGGTAGCAGTTTTGATCAGGTTCTCTTGTGGTTTAGGTTTGGATAAATGGAACCAGTTCTGGACTGGAATAAATGAAAGAGTAATCAGAGCAATATTCAACCCAAAACCACATGAATTATCTAAAAAAAAAAAAAAAAAAACACAGCAGAATACACACAGGACCTGCAGGGTTTGGACACCAAAGAAAGCATACACATAGATGACAGGAAGACCTCAGTTTGATCTCTAATAAAACCAGCTAAAACAAACAAAAACCATCAGGTCAAAATGAGTACACTGTAAAAAAATATTGTTGATTTTAACTTAAAAAAAATGAAGTAACCTGGTTGCCTTAAAATTTTAAGTTGATTGAAATAGAAAAAGTGAGTTAATACAATGAAGGAGATTGTTTTAATCATCAGAAACTCAGAATAATAAGTTATCTGAACTACTGTACATACATTATTTAAGTTGATTTGACAAAAGAAAAAATGTTGTAATAACAAATCTTGAAAATATTTATTTTACAGTGTAACTTGATACACACTGTCCACATTCAAATCGCCTTTAAGGTTTCTGCTTTTCTCCCTTTGTCTCATCATTTATAATTCTTTCTCTTTTCCTTCTCTCTACTCATCAACAACCTTCCAGGGCTCAATATTAAGGATTTCCTTCTGATGTAAAGATTAGTATTGCAATTTTACAGTAAAATAATAACAATAGTGTTATTTTACTATTAAACAAAATAAGAAATATATTGTATTTTTTACAATAGCCACAATAAATCATAATAATAGTTGTTATTTTATTGAATTGTTAAAAAACTCAAGTAAAACTAGATTTTTAACACCACATTTAATTTCAACACTAGCTAGTAGCTAAAAATTGCTGTAGGACTTACAGATTCTTTGTGAAATTTCTAGGGCTGTCAAACGATTAATGGAGATTAATCGCATCCAAAATAAAAGTTTGTGTTTACATAATATATGTGGGTGCACTGTGTATAATTATTTTGTATATATATATATATATATATATAAATTACACACACATGCATGTATATTTAAGAAAAATATTATTTATATATATATATATATATATATAAAATATTTATATTTAATATAAAGTATATATAAATCTATATACAGTATACAAGCATGTGTGTATTTATACATATAAAATAATTATACACAGTGCACCCACATATATTTTGTAAACACAAACTTTTATTTTGCATGCGATTAATCACAATTAAACATTTGACAGACCTAGAAATTTACAAGCAATTTCGGAGTGAAAATTGTTTCAAAGAAATGGCAAGCAACACATTGAATTAAACATGAAATCAAATAATATTCTCTTGTAAAAATGTACTCCAATAATCTCTGTTTTAATTACAAGTTCGAAAAACTATTTTATTACAGTGAAGCTTTTCCTAAACCGTCCAGCCCTGAAGGGATTTTCCCATCAACGTAAAAGGTTTTTTAAAATTTATTTTAGTTTCTATGCAGATGCACTCCCCAACAAAATCCCCTCACAGAAATGAATAATAATTCTTTAAAAAATATAGCTATTCGAGTCATCTGCTGAAAAATTGCAGAAAAAATGAAATATTCAAATTTCAGTTTTTTTCAGAAACGTGTAGACCCAAAAAATGTTAAGTTTGCAAGAAACAAAAGCACCTGAAGATGATCAGGAAATGTCAATAGCCTTCCCTCTAAAACACTGATCTTCTTTCTCCAGTAAACTCTATTGTAGCTCTATTAAGTACTCTGCCTGTCCTGACATGCTCTGAATGCTGCACTAGATCCCATGGTGACGTTTGAAATGACCCGCCCTGTACCAGAATAACCTGTACCTGTGTGTACCTGTCCCTGACACACCGATACACAGTGGGAGCTTTCCCTGTCAGATCATGACATAGTCCAGGTCCAGCATCGCTCAAAGAAAAATAGTATGTTTATAGGCCATGCTTTAAGAGAGCAAGAGGCTCAGAGAGAGAATCCAGCTCACGTGAGCCTAAAACTTGGCAGGAAAGCACATAGTTCAAGTTCAATGCACTGTGAGCGCTGAAAGCCGTGTGCTGTGGCCGCTTTACAGCTTGTGCTGAATACGGCTGTTGATAACAGATCCAGCTCAAAACCCTACAAACTGAAAACTTTGAGGGATAAGTTACACATTTAATTTAATACTTTAAAAGTTCATGGTTTGCTAAAAGCACTTATCCTACATATCATCACTAACAATGTGAAAACGAGCATGTTGGATTGGTTAAGTGATGTTGACAGACCGATTAAATCAGACCGAGTGTCTGTGAAATTGTTTTTGTCATCACACTGATTGATCCTTCACAATCTGTCTCCATCTCTCGAGGTCTGAAATTCGTTAATCTAATCAAGTCCAATTCAACAGCCTGAGTGTCTCACAAAAAGCGTAATTAACACTGTTCCCAGCTAATATGCTGATCGGAGCGCTGAAGCAGCCAGACCCAGTTTTAGAAGGACACACATTCGCACAATGAGGCATTCTGGGTTTGAATCAGATATTCATGAGGACGGTATAATCCTGTTGTGTCTGCAAGGGTTAAGCTTGTCTGAAATTGGGGTGGTCCTGTGGTCTTAGACACTTAAACCCGTGATGTGTGACCTGTTTAAGTGTGTGTGAGTCATGTGAGGACAGTGTAATAGCAGGCAGGAAGAGCGGTGTGACACAATAACCTGTTTTTTGTGAGGATTTATGAGGGCAGATTTGCTGCCATGTGCACGCTGAATAAATCTGAATAAAGCTGCTTCGTATTCTAGACCGGCATGCAGAGGGAAACGGATTTACTGAGGAAGAGAAATAGACCTTATTCAGAGCAGAGCCGTGACAGGTATGAAAGAGCGGCTGTGAGGGAGAAACTTGCCGTGTTTTCAGTGGCATCCGCTGTAAAAAGCTGAATAAAGCTCCAAGATAATCTATCATTTTCAACAGCTCGTATTGTCGGGAGTTTTTCGTCTACTGAAATTCATTGGGAAGATATTTTTGCAGTGTTTCATCAGCAGAACGATCCAAAAACGCATTAAATATCAGTAGAACCTACTGAAGAGATGATTGTCTATCCCCGAGCCTCGCTTTCATTTCATTCCCGTTAAAAATGGAAGATGGCGCTGCCGTGAATAAGGTCTAGGAGATGCACAAAGAATGCTAAAAATGTGTGCACTCTAGAGATTACAAAAAAAAAATAGTTCGTCCAGCGGCCAGGGTCCAAAATGAACAATAGCCAAGCGCCAAACATGAATAAAGAAAACCGTTTAAACACAGTGGCCAGCTGGCAGGTACATTTATGAGGAACTGCAACATAATATATGTGTGAAACCGATCCGTTAGAAAGAGTCTGTTCCCCGCTGATGTAAGCGACAAAAGCAAATCAATACGAAGACATACAAACGTTCATCATGGCTTGTGCATCGTATCTCAGAAAAACATTTTGACAGGTAGAGAGAGATGCAGAATGGCTTATAAGCACACAACGACCTGCACTGTTTGAAACTAACACACAAGAAAAAAAAAAAAGAATAACAATGAATGTTTCATAGCTGGAAAGGAATATTTAAAGGGATACTGCACTTTTTTTTGGAAATAGGCTCATTTTACCACTCCCCCAGAGTTAAACAGTCGAGTTTTACCATTTTCAAATCCATTTAGCCGATTTTCTGATATTTAGAAGAATATCAGTAACCAGACAGTTTCTGGTCCCATTGACTTCCATTAGAGCCCGACCGATAAAGGATTTTGAAGGCCGATACCGATACAAATATTTGGGGGTTTTAAAATCCGATATTCCGATATATCGGCCGATACTTTTTTTTTAATTAAATATTGTTGGATTTCACACATGTGTAAAAGAAAAGCTAACTTTTCTGCACAAGATACGTTTGATACGTTTTCTCTATGTCTAAATGTTCACTCCTCGCAAGTCTAACTTACATTTTACAATGCAGGGACTGTAACTAGAGATATGCTAGTTATAAATACAGTAATCATTAGGGGTGTCAAAATTAATCGTTTCTACGGTGCATCGCGATGCAGACGAGGACGATTCGGTATCGGTTCAGTAATAGCCCATAACCGGTTATAATGTACTGACGCTTTTCTGACGTCAGCACCGCGTGCTTACTTAGTCGCGGCATATACAATGGCAGAGGGTGGCGAAACGACAGAGCGTGCATTAAAAAATGCTCCAACCACTTTAAAAGCCGACATTTGGGCACATTTCGGCTTTTACCAACAACACGGTAAGCCCGACCTTGACAAGACACACGCTGTGTGCAAATCATGTCACGCAAAAATAAAATATGCAGGGGGTAATACTACCAACATGAGAAACCACGTCAGTCGTTTTCACCCCGAGCTGCAAAAGCCTGTCAGTGCCATTGTGGATCCAGCTCAGCCAAAAATAGATCAACTTATATCAACGTTGCCGCCCAACTCAGTGAGAGGGCAGAGAATTACCAGAGCAGTGGCATCTTTTATTGCAAAGGATATACGGCCCTTTTCTGTAGTGGAAAACCCTGGGTTTCGCCACCTGTTAAAAACACTGGAGCCGCGATATAAGCTCCCCTCCCGCAGCCACTTTTCAGAAAAGGTTATACCGGAACTCTACCTCGAAACCAAAGCCCAGGTTTTGGCGTCAATGAGCCAAGCTCATCGAGTTGCAATAACATGTGATTCCTGGACTTCGGTCGCGACAGAGTCGTATGTGACAATAACGGCGCATTACATTAGCGATGACTGGAAGATTTTGTCCCATGTGCTGCAAACGAGAGCCGTTTATGAGTCTCACACGGGTGCTCATCTGGCAGAGCTACTGTCTCATGTCGTGGATGAATGGCAGATATCACATAAGGATGTAGTGCTTGTAACAGATAATGCGTCGAATATGATCGCTGCAGCTCAATTCGGAACATTCCCTCACGTAACATGCTTTGCGCATACGCTCAATCTGGCATCCCAGCGTGCGCTTAAAGTGGGCGCGCTCTCCAGGCTTTTGGGCAGAATCCGACGAATATCAACATTCTTTCATCGCAGCACCACAGCGAGCCACTGTCTGAAAGTGAAACAGCAATGTCTTGGCCTGAAGAATCATAAACTGATAACTGATGTTGCAACAAGGTGGAACAGCGCATACGACATGGTCGAGAGGTTCCTGGAACAACAACCTGCAATTTGTGCCACCTTGTTGTCACCAGAAGTCAGAAAAGGAGAAACAGATCTGTGCACTCTTACTGAAACAGATGTGACAAATGCTGAGGATGCTGTGAGGGCATTGAAGCCAATGAAGGATGCAACAACACTGATGTCAGAAGAGCGCAATCCGACAGTTTCCCTCATTGCTCCTCTACATGCGCAACTTCTGCAGAATATGTCCGACACCGACGGAGACTCGCACATGATCCATGAGATCAAGAATGCAATCCGAACAGATCTCCTGAAGAGGTACAACAGTGAGTCACAGAAGAGGATCCTTCATGCAGCCTCTGCCCTGGATCCCCGATTTAAGGGAATGCCTTTTCTCACAGAAGAGGAGAGATCGGAGGTATACAGAGCACTGACAGAGGAGGCTGCATCCTTGGAGGTAATTCTATCATGTTTCTTGTACAAAAGGCTATATAAAATTAAAAAAACTTAAACGCTCATAATATTAATATTAGGTAAAATTTGTTAAAATGTTAAGTAATTTAAATTTATTTATTATTTTATTTATTTTTACTAAAACAGAAAAAGTTATAATCTTCATATATTATGTGAGCTATTGTATTGGCTGACTGCAATGCCAATGTCCTTTAATTGTATTTTAAAATGTGTTTTTCAAACACAGAGTACACCTAGAATGACAGAAGTGGATGAAGCACCTCAGGGAACAGGAGAAGAAACCTCCATGGAGGACATGCCCTCTGCTGCTCCCAAACGAAAGGCCTCATCGCTGCTTGTGAGTTTGCTGGGACAGTCTTTCGCTGACACTGAAGGTACAGTAGAACCCAAGACCCCTGATGTCCTTGCTAAGGAGGAAATGGAGGCATACTGTAAAGCTCCATCCCTGCCTCTTACTGAGGACCCTTTGAACTGGTGGTGTGCCCATGAGGTCATGTTTCCTCTCCTCTCTCGGCTTTCAAAGCGATACTTGTGTATCCCAGGCACAAGCGTGTCTGCGGAGCGAGTTTTCTCCACAGCAGGAGATGTGGTCACTGCTAAAAGAAGCACTCTTAAACCAGAGCATGTGGACCAGTTAGTGTTCTTAAAGAAAAATTTACACATTCCCACATGCTGAGCAGTTTTTAGATGTTTCAGGAAGTTCCTGTGCCCAGTGCTGTTATTTTGTTTTCTTTTATTTTGTGTATTAAAAAACACTGCTGAAGTGCAGATTTAGTTTTTTTGTATATTGAATATATTCAGGTAGGTTTGACCTCTTGTTTATTTTGGTTTGTAATTTAATTTCATGTACACATTTGTTAACATTTGAACGTTTTACAAGAAAGTGCACTGCACTATAAGTATTTAAGTACACTCCCTGCATTATGCACTTTTAGTATTTACTTTTGTGTGTTCTAATCTAATGCTGCTGTTGTCTTCTGTGCCCAGACTTCAGTTTTATTTGATGTTTGATACATTCAAGAAGCGTGTTTTCAAGTAAAATTAAAGGTTCAGTTCATATATCTGACTGCTTGTATTTATTGACAAAATTGTATACATGTGAAGCAAAATTGAAAAATAAGGATGGAGTGCATCGTCAATGCATCGTGATGCATCGAGATAATCGAATTGAATCGAATCGAAGACTTGATAATCGTAATCGAACCGAACCGTGAGACCAGTGTAGGTTCACACCTCTAGTAATCATTACTTTATTTAGGCAGAAAAAGTTCATTGTGGTTTCCAAGCTCATTAATGTTAACGTTAGCGGTCTTCCACTGATGATAGTGGCATTAGCTAGCTTTGTGGTTAGCTAGTCTATGATGAGCCATAATTTAGCAATAGATAACATCAATACTGCAAATTGTAAAACATACATTTTCAATATAACCGGCCAAAGACAGATGATTGAAGAGTGTTTCGTCCGTTTTTATTTTATTTTTCAAATATTCATTTATCGGCCATTATAACTGCCGATACCGATATTTTGGAAAATGCCTAATATCGGCCGATAATATCGGTCTGGCTCTAACTTCCATAGTAGGAAAAAATATATACTATGGAAGTCAATGAGACCAGAAACTGTCTGGTTACTGATATTCTACTAAATATCAAAAAAATCGGCTGAATACATTCGAAAACGGTAAAACCCAACTGTTTAACTCTGGGGGAGTGGTAAAATGAGCCTATTTCCAAAAAAAGTGGAGTATCCCTTTAAGTCTGATGAATTCAGTCAATTCACTCTCCGTTGGCTGGTGTGGCAAAAAGTTAATTTTGTACTAGGGGTGGGCGATATAGAAAAAATATCATATCACGATTTTTTTTAGGAAAATCACGATCACGATTTTTATCACGATTCTTTGTCAAGTTGGTTTTAATATTTTGCAAGTGGCTGTTCATTACAGCCAAACTAATGTCCTTATGTTAAAAACAAAGCCTTAGGTAACAAAATAAAAAAGAAAGGCATACATTTAGGCCAGTGGCGAAGATAAAAATCTTTGTCATTATTTTCTTTGTTATTAAAAAAATAAGACAAGATGACTCTCTCAATATGTTTTAAGCCCGAATAAGTTTCTTTCGTCTGTTGAAAATAAAAGTTCTTTTGAATAATGTGGGTAACCGAACAGTTGCTGGTCCCCCTATAGTTTTTTATTGGTTCTCTCCTGGAAGTTAATGGGGACCAGCAACTGTTTGGTTACCCACATTAAAAAAAAATCGTTCTTTTGTGTTCAGCACAAGAAAGAAATTAATACAGGTTTGTAACAACATTAGAGTGAGTAAATAATGACAGTTTTTTTTTTTTTTTTTTTTTTTGGTGAACTATCCCTTTAAGGACGTGCGGCAGTGCTATTTATTCCTGACGCTTTTAGACCAGCACGCGACGCGTTTAATATAGACGCATGTTACACCAGATATTCTCTCAAATGTTTGCTTTCACTTTAGACATAGCCTATTTATGTAAACATTGTGTGTATTTAACAGTATTAGCATAATAATACTCGAAAGATAGCCAAGTATTCTGGCGCTGTTTGACAGGCTTCTAGTGCCTGTGAGCGTCGGGGGTAATTTATGCGGTCAGGAAAGCGCACGTTAGAACAGCACATCAGCGCGTGAATTAAATGTTTAACCGGCAAGTCTTATGCAAATAATGAACTTTTGTGAATTGCAGTGTCCCATGCCTATTCATTAACGTGTGATGTGTAGGCTGCGTCGCGTTGTACAGTTGAGACGGGGCGCCAGAACTGAACTGATAGAATGCACTATTAGACGATACTACGATATTTCTTCAAAAGCAGATCGTGGAGACATTTTAATCGTCCACGATTAAAAATCGTCATATCGCACACCCCTATTTTGTACCCTAAATGTTACATTTCCAGTCCACACGCTTGTGTTTAATACCAAAGTTAATATTTATGCGGAACCATAATGGTTGGAGCTCAACAGCCGAAAAGAGTCACTCTCACGTCACACTGAGTCTTAAAACAAAGGAGCCATTTTTCTCTCCCTTAAAGCCAAAATGCAAAACATCAAATTAGAATGTCGAACTCACAGCATCAACCGGCAGCCTTAAACACGAACGACCAGAGCACAGGCTGTGCACAGTCACAAACCTCGAAAACCCTTCCTTCACCATGCCTGACTATTTCAGACTTCACTTTACATATTTGGGTGTTTTAATGAGTTTTCTTAAGGCTGAAATGTTTCACACAGACTTGTGTGTTCCTTTCCCTGTATGTTTGGAAAGAGTTTTGGTTTAATCATTGAAGGACGGTAACAGGGTCACCACAAGGACTTGTACCTTTCCAGCGGTCTCCATAACAACACAACCTTCGCCCCGTTTCCTCATTTTCAGTGGTGACTCAAGACACTTCAGGCATGGACTGTTGCAGCACATGTCGAAATCTGTGTGTGGTCATGAGTTAATCTTCAACGCAATGCAGGGAATTCTCATTTCATTCCGTTTGTCTGAAATCTGAGCCAAATCAGATCATAAGCAGTCAAACTGAACCATGCATTAATCCATTCAGCAATAGCCACTGTTAAGAACTCCAAGTAAGGAGTCAAATGTGATATTAAAAGGCAAAGTACACAGTGTCTCTGGGCTTCTGCAGGTGCGCAAGTGTGATTTTACCATGAATGGGGGGGGGGGGGGAATAGGCCACAGTCTGTCTATGCCTGGCCGACTGCCTGTGGCAAAGGATCCTGTCTGCTCTCCGTCAATCTCTTTTCTCCTCTCCCCTTCCATAAAAAGAGCTCTCAGCACATCTTCTGCCTCAGCGCTTAACATTTTAGATAAAGCACAACCATAAAACCAAATCGAATTTCGAGAGATTCTGCAATACAGATATTTCATCCATGCAAACAGCCAATAACTGATTCGATGGCACAAAACAATGAAAGATGTTTTCACTGAATTATATATAGACATGGGCATTTCCACAGGGTTATTATTGTGCAATCACATGCCTCAAGTTATCAGGCATTGAAATATTATAATGTGTAATAGAAAATATAGTTATACCTATTATTTTATTAGTGCTACTTAAGCTGTGAGAAATAGAAATATGAGGCCTTATAATATCTGCCTAATATTGATCAACTAAAATATATCATCCCTGCTAACCTTCATCCGGCTTAGGCATAATCTGAACCCATTCAAGCTTTCGTTTCGAATGCACACACCATCATTCTAAATTTGGCTCGGCTGTGATATTCCCACGGCTGTCTGGAGGGATCTTTCCCCATGATACTCACTGTGATGACAGCCTTGCTGAGGCACAGGGAACCACGACAGCCATACTCTCGCTCGTCTTGGGATTTGTAGTAACTCAAAGTGTTGTTCTTCAGCATGACCCAGCGGTCCTGCCATCCGTGAATGTAGTTAGTCCACTGTTAGAGGGAACACAAAAGAGGAAACATTGTTATGAGAAAACCAAAGAGTGAAGGTCTCTGTGAAATATGTGTGGTGCACCGTGGGTTGTTGTTTTTATTAACTGCAACTAAAACCATAACATATTACATCCACCATGTTGTCATTGTCATGTGACCTACGGCGTCACTTCTATTCCCAGAGATTGTAAAGTGTCCATCAAATACACACATTCGAATCTCATCCAAGTACTTGTCGTCTACCGTTTTATGATTTCAGACATGCTACTCGGCTCACATGCTGTTTTCCGCCATATTTGGACGCAGCGAGTTAAGTACAGACATAAAAACATAAACTTATGAAAATGGCAAACACAACACAATTACTAAAATGAATACTGAAAATATACAAATAAACAGTACATCAATGATACTAAAATAACACTGGCATGCAGTGCACACAGTCATAATGTTGACTTGTGACAATAAACACTGGATGCACAATACAACTAACTCTTATATTGAATGTATAGATATCCTCCATGGGGGAGGGGTTTAGGCCATTGCAAGTTGTGGAGTAATTCAGTAATCTCTTATGGAAAACGCTCCTCTCATCACAGCTGTCTGAGTCATGAGAGGTTTTCTCGTTTAATCCCATCAGGAAGAAAAGACGAGCAGATGAACTCTAGTAACCCACACAAACCCGAGCATCAGCTCATGACCTGCTGCATCCCTTCCCAATTATACTGATTATACACGCATAAGGAAAGACATTTATGCATTACATATTTGGCCTAGCAATAGCATTAATCAAAAAACAGTCTTGGTTAATATAACCTTGAGGCTTGGTGTCTAAAGAGCAGCATATGGTCAGCATGCACTGTAAATCACCATGAAAAATACAACCAAATTATTATCACCGCAATGCGAACAAATATATATTTATCATTTAAACTGACTGTTAAGTATTTATAGTATTTCACCACTGATGGGACAGAGCATAGGACATTACGGTGGCGTAAAAATAGGTAAAAATGTGTCATTAAAATAATGTTACCGTGCAAAATTTCTTAGTGATCCATAATTACTAATGTACCCTTTGATTTAAAACATGTTTTTGACAGGATTCGTGACATTAAGCCAACTGACTGACGTTTGTTTACATCGGATCAGGTGGAAACACACACAAAAACACGCGCTTCCCCGTGTCGGGAGGCGTTATTCGAGATCTTTACCCACCTTACTGAGCACCCCGCTGAACTCCAACACCCCTCCATGCGGTCCGGGACCCGGTTCGGCTTCCAGATCCTCGTCGGAACCGGAGGAGTTCCAGCTCTGGCTGTCCGGCAGGAGCCTGCCGTTAGGAAGCGGGCTGGAATTCATAACGAACGCTCCACTGAGGGGGAAAAACGACAAAAACAGAAGAAATGCGGGACTAATATCAGCGATGAGTGTTCCTTAGAAGGCCTCGCATCGATGACGGTGTTGTATATCCAGAAAATAGCGAAAATCAGCGATAAATGTGGAAGTAAACCGTCCGTGTGTTGATTTCATGCGAATCTGTGAGCGCGTGAGGCTGCGCGAGGCGAGAGCGAGAGACACCCGCCCCCTCGCTCTCTCTCTCTCTCTCTTCCCTCTCCCTCTCTCTCTCTCACTAAAAAACGCCCTTTAAATCAACATTAGCTGCTAAAAGAGAGTATACTCACTCACAAAAACAAAAATACAAGAACGGCTCGAAAAAAATGAATGAGAAAAATATCATCGCCTTTCTATATTTTCCTCAATATTTGAAGGTGGCTTACGCCAACGTCATTCTCAACCGCTGAAGGCGCGCGCGTGCAGCTAAAGGGGCGCTGGCTAGAGTATGACGTCACCTAAGCCTCAGAAACTTTGGCCCCGCCTTTCCTTAGAAAAGAGGTTGACGGTTGGGAGAGTTTGCTTGGCACTTAGCTTGGATTTTACAGCAACAGCATTTTGGTAAATGTAAATACTATTGTAAACAATAACGTTAATAATTCATGTAAACATAAATTATTTACCATATTGGTGTAAGTAAGTAACGAATATTGATTGAAATAGCTAAAACAGCTTTGCTATGTATGTAACGTTAGTTGCTAAGATGTCATGAGTATACGCACAACCGGCACATCCGGGAACTTAACTGTCAATTCTGTCCCCGCCCCCTTTTGGGGGAAAACAAACTAGACTCCCCATAGACTTCAATACAAAATAACAGCAAAAACTAACGTCCGTACAAAGCTTACAGGCATAAATAAGTTAAGAAATCATTTATATAAAACATGTCAAGTAATTATATGTCCACTCTGCCTGCCATAGTGCGTGAAAAATACATACACAAACTTAATTTGGCCAATTTAAAAACATGTCCCTTTATCAGCGTCAAATTGGGGTAACAACCCCACCCAGTGGCCAGAGGTGTCTTACCCGGACATTTACTTTTACCTCGTCGAGTCACTCACGAGGTAAGAGAGTGAATGATTTTATTTCGCTTTTTAAAGTAAAAAAACGTAATGTATATCTCATGAATTAATGATTATGATGGCAGGTAGCCTGGGCTAGTTGATAACGGGCATAAAAAAATGTATTTTTTACGCTCTGTGGCAGGCAGGCTGGACATCTGGTGTATATAAGTGATTTCTTAAGTTATTTACGCCTGTCGACTGTCTACGGACGTTGGTTTTTGCCGTTATTTTGTATTGAAGTCTATGGGAAGTCTAATTTCTTTCCCCCAAAAGTGGGCGTGAACATTCTATGATGACGCAGCGCCGGTTGTGCGTATGCTATGTTTGGTTGCTAGGGTGTTTATTCACAGCGCCATCTCAATCACTAGCAGCTAACCCTAATATGAAATATAATGAGAGTGATGGTTCATTTATTAGCAAACACTACTACAAATGTGAAATATAAATGTGATTCGGTAAATGAGTTTTGCTTTGACATTTACCTTTATTGGTTTGTGTTGAGGTAAATTAAAGTCCCCATGAAATCTTTTTTTTTTTTTTTTACAGGTTTATTATTAAAATTCACAATTTTGTCACAGATTAGGGAAGAAGTGTGGCATAAGTGGTAGAATCCTTTATTGCAGATTCATATAAATGCTAAACAAACATAAAAGTGTGACCCGCTTCCTCTTCCTATTGACCTCTGGTGGAGAGTGTGTACTTGTGAACTCATGACAATGACCTTCAAATCAAGCACAGCAGTCTTTGTACTTTAACTTGCTTAAAACCACTCAGAACACCTTAAAAATGGAGCCTGCAATTTTCACAACATGCACATGAAGTATATGTGGAAAAAATATTCACACATTCTCGAGGTTTTGGTCATGCGTGATGACATAATTCAAAAAGATAGAAAGGTATCAAAAGTATCACATTTATGTTTCATCAGTTTTACCACATGCAACATCCCATTGCAAGCTCCATTTTTGAGGACAAGGCTGTGGGAAAACCAATGAGTAAATGCATTGAACGCCAATAATCACATGCTAATACTAACAACATCTTTACCTAAAGTGCATTAGCACATTCAGTTACAGTATGTGTGTGTTTTTATGTTTTTAATGTTATTATGCCTTGATGTATTGAGGTTTACCCTACAAAGCAATGAATGCTGTATTTAAAGTGAATAGTACACATTATAAGTAAGGATGCACTTTTATAGTTATTGTGGCAATTATTAGGCCTTTTGAAACTGCATAGAGACATGCTTAAAACCACTTTAAACACCTTATCAAGAGTAATGCAACTAGCATTATGACAGAGTGGTCTGCAAATGCAAGAATTACTCAAATTTTCTTCAGAAAATGTTTGAAATTATGAATCATTCAAATATTCAAATGCATTTATTTGAGCTGTTGACGAGTTGTGGCAGCAGCTGATGTTGATCTACAGAGTGATTTAACTTCCACACTAGTTTTGTAAAATTGCATTTTGCCTAATAAATGGATGCCCAAATTATAGCGTGCAGCTTACAAATGACTAATGAATGTCTCTGTTCAATCATTCCTCAGTATCCTCCATTCATAGCAGTTGTGCCCATTAGCTGCGCATCATTCCCCTGTGACCGAAGCTCAGATATTCAGGTCACTTTACTCTACTGAGCTCTTCTTACTGGAGAAAGAGAGCTCTGTCTATCATATAATGCAATACATCACAATACCACCTCATTAGTTTTGCCATTAGGGGTTACACATGCATATCAAAAGCAAAGCATTAGTGCCCCACCATAAAATGTACCTGACACTTTTCATTTGTTCACACACATTTTGTCTGATAGGTACGGGTGAGCTGCCTTCATCCGGATCACTGCTGTGCGGAAGAAGAAAAGGGGATTGATGGATGTTACGGATGGATGAAGGTGAATCAGTGGATGCATCACTATGGAGGTAAGATGATTCGAATGAATGAATATGTGAAGATGAAAAATATGTGGGAAGGTAGAGGTGACGTATGATGGTTGGGCTTTTTCAAACATGCCAAGCTGTCATGTTCAGCGTTCAGCTTCAGAGTGCGCAGGCTTTACATGCAATCTGCAAACAATCACATCATTACCCCATATGGCTCAAGAAGATTGGCCTCTGCTGATCCTGCAGCCAATAAGATGCTTGCTCAACGTTTAAATAGTCTGGTTCAGTGTTTGCTGTAAGCTATATCCCCTGTACTCCTCCACCTCCCCAGCTCCACCTGCCTAGATTTATTTATTTATATGATATGGACGTAACAACAGCACTGGACAAGATATATTTTTTAGTGTTATAGCAAAACTGCATAAGTAGCTAGTCCATACTATTCCAAACTGCATACAATTCAAAAGTTTTGAATGTTTTAAAGGGATAGTTCACTTTGAAATACATTTTGATATGTTTTAGCTTACCTCAAGGGCATCCAAGATGTACAGTAGAAGTCTTTGTTTCCATATTTTCAATTTTGATATTTTTCGGTCAAACCGTTGTTGTCTATCAGTCATATAATGCAGGTTTAGGGGGTCTACTCTCAGTTCACCTCAAAGAGCATGCACAGAGAAGTCAAAATTAAACATGATTTAATGACTCGTGAATGTAAGTACACATTGATGGCCTAAGACACGAAACGAGCAGTTTGTGTGAGAAAACGAACAGTATTTATATCGTTTTTACCTTGTGTAACCACAGCCATGTCCAACTGATCTTACGGCACGGGCGCTTCGGTCTTGCATGCGCCGGAAGTGATCGCTTGCGCGTGTACGTCACTGACTGTTTACACAGAGATTTCAGAAGTTTTACCTTTCACTGTGAAGATCTAAACATATTTAGATATACAGGAAATCGCAATGGAAGACGATTTCGATGTATCTAAATAATCTGTGTGTAAACAATAAGTGACGTACACGCGCAAGCGATCACTTCCGGCACATGCGCAGACCGAAGCGGCTGTGCCTTTTTTTGAATCTTTTTTCGTGTGGTTCATTCAATTTGGTTCATTCAACCAATGAAATGAACGAGTTGACTCAGGAAAAGATCCATTCATTTTGATAAACGAGTTCTAACAGGAGAGTCACGAACGCGCATCACAGAACAGAGCAAGGCAACCATTTGATAAAACGTAAACTTTGTTTTTTTTTTTTTAAATGAGTGATCGTTTCGCTTGATAAGACCCTTATTCATCGTCTGGAATCATTTAAAGCCCTTTGAACAGTTTGCAGTTTGCACTGAAACTGTCTTTTGGACCTTGAACCGTTTGGATCCCACTGAAGTCCATTATATGGAGAAAAATACTGGAATGTTTTCATCAAAACCTTCATTTCTTCTCGACTGAAGAAAGAATGAAATGGACATCTTGGATGACATGGGGGTGAGTAAATTATCAGCAAAAGAGTTTTAAAAAGTGAATTACTCCTTTAATGACTCTGTTACTATTTTTAAAGTTTCCCGATTCACAAAATGACACATTTTTTAGTTAATGCAATGCCGCATCCTATTCTGTTAACAATAGTATTTATGTATTCTGTCCAAGAAAGACTACTATCAATAACCAAACCCAACAGTTTGGCCTTTTCTACTCGTTGTATTCTGTGTCCGGCTATATGTAAATTTAATTCCGATCCAAGCATCATTTTTTGTTTTGATCCAATGATCATACTTTTAGTTTTGGAAATGTTTAGAACTACTTTGTTTCCACTATTGAGTGTGTGTTTGTCAAATATCAGTGGGAAGTCCTTCACCAGAATAAGATGCTGTTTTGTGAGAACTGTTCATCATTTAGACAGTTTGTGAAAGTGCCATTCATTTGGTACGGGTCTCTTTTCTGTATTCCTTCACCTCTCACACAGTGAACGCATCAGATGCAACACACACCGTCTCTGTCCCCATCTGTCTTACTCATGGGATTGAAGGACTCATGAACATGAGTCAGACACTGTTGACAGTGAAGTGAACATGATCTTATTAGTCATGTTTATGGCAACTGATCTTCCAGCACAGGCACACCCTCATCATCTTAAACTTTCTTTTTCTGACTTTATGATTAATATAACAATAACAGTGCCGTGCTTTACAGCTGAGTCATCATTTAGATTACTAGATATCTAGCTTTGTGTGTTTGTCACATATCCTTCCTAAAGTACTTATTCTCTTTTTGGGAAGTTCCTACTTAGGAACGGGTGAATTACAGAATTACAAAATTGAGTTGGAATATTAATTTAAGTACGTGATTATGAAATTATAATCTATTTTGTAAATGCATGCTTTATTTTTGATTATGAACGTTTTATCATGTATGGTCCGGTTTCACAGACAGGGCTTAGACTAAACTAGGATTAGGCGTTATACACATGCCTTGACAAAACAATGGCACTGACATATTTTAAGATAAGTTGCTTAAAACGGCTCAAACATGCATTAGACTAGAACCGGGGGTAAATGTTTATTTTTATGCCATACCTTGATTTACTGGTGATGTATGCTAGACTTCCAGAGTACATAACCCTTTTCTTACAAATATCTCTGATGCAAGTTTAAAGTGATTTCAATCTAATTTAGAGCCAGACCGATATATCGGCCGGCCGATATTAACGGCCGATATTAGGCATTTTCCAAAATATCGGTATCGGCAGTTATAATGGCCGATAAATTAATATTTAAAAAATAAAATAAAAACGGACGAAACACGCTTCAATCATCTCTCTTTGCCCGGTTCTATTGAAAATGTATGTTTTACAATTTGCAATATGATGTTATCTATTGCTAAATTATGGCTCATCATAGACTAAAGCTAGCTAATGCCACTATCATCAGTGGAAGACCGCTAACGTTAACATTAATGAGCTTGGAAACCACAATGAAATTTTTCTGCCTAAATAAAGTAATGATTACTGTATTTATAACTAGCATATCTCTAGTTACAGTCCCTGCATTGTAAAATGTAAGTTAGACCTGCCAGGAGTAGGGTTGGGTTTCGAGAATCGAGTATCAATTGGAACCGGGACTAACTTTTCGTTTTTCCCGGAATCGTTCAAAAGTTAAAATTTTGATTCCTAGTTTCGATATTCACAGTCCGACGAGCGGAAGAAGAAACCGCTGAACAACACCAATGAAGAAGCGACTACCGGAAGTGTTGGCATAACCGCGCGAGTCGAACATGAGTAGCTTACGTCGGCGGTCCAAACTGTGGCTTCACTTTACTAAAAATAACGAAATCTCACCAAAATGCTAAATTTGTGACAGAAGGAGTATTTCCTTCAGAAAGACCGTTGGTTAGCAAGGTTAGCTAAAAAAATTTTTTACCCTGCCTCTTAAAAGAATCGGAATCGAGAATCGTTAGGAACCGGAATCGAAACAAGGAATCGGAATTGGAATCAGAATCGTTCAAATTCAAACGATACCCAACCCTAGCCAGGAGTGAACATTTAGACATAGAGAATCTTGTGCAGAAAAGTTAGCTTTTCTTTTACACGTGTGTTAAATCCAACAATATTTAGTAAAAAAACAATATCGGCCGATATATCGGAATATCGGCTTTTAAAACCCAAAAATATTTGTATCGGTCGGGCACTAATCTGATTACTGTAGATACGTGATTTTGGGCTGTCGGAGTTAAAAAATTTTCACATAAAATTGCATTCAGACTCCATTTTTTTAGCTTCAGTCTATAATTCCATATAGTTGAAGGATATCAGTTTGATATTTTGAGTCGATTTTAGAACACATTATGATTTTGTGTCTCCTAGCAATGAGATACATGCTTTTTGTGTGTGGAAAGTCTGGTAGTGAGTGATCATCAGCCATTTAACACCCAGTTTCTCTGCAACCCTTTACAAAGTGCCTATAGTGTGTAAAAGTAGTGTATTCCAGCCTAAAATATGGCATTATGGTGGCGTTCATGTCCTGTAAATCATTCCAACATGACTTCAAGACTTTAGATGCACAGATTTATTGTGTGCTGCTACTCAAAAAGTTCCTGGCCTCATCTAAAATATAATTGATTACGACCCTTTCTTCCGAGATAGATACTCAAGGGAAATTCACCTCCATTTCCTGTGAAAAGTGTTTTTATGGTATTCTGTTCAGGGCTGTACGGGCCTTGCGGCTGTGTCATGTGTTTTGACTCTGGCTCGGAGCCTGGTTCGGTCATAAGACCCATGAAGGAGACCACAAGACCTCCATCAGGACCTCCATTAGTCCAGCAGAACTCCTCCTCTTCCCCCCACACGCTCCAGATTAGCAGCGTTCCTCGGAAAGCCAGGCACGGCTGGGAATTAGACACGTCTCTTGATTACGCGGAGCTGAGTGAGTCATTTGGCATGGCATCCGGTTTAGATTGGTTCAATTGGGTTTAGCATGGATTTCAGCATGTGACTGACAATAATATTACATAACCACAAAGCCCGTACGTGAACTGCGGACTTTGAGGCATGTGTGGAAGTCGAAGATGCCGGAGATGTTTAACTAGAGCTGACGGAGACCTGAGAAATGCTTTTTAAAGAGCAGCATGTGAGATTGAACACGTCACACGTTTCACGTTTAGTTCTGAAAGGCTGTTCTAGGTGTTTCCAGATGATTTCTGTCTTACTTTCATTCATTGTATCCTTCTTACTTTCATTTCATTTTATTATTTAAGAAGTCTCTTCTGCTCAATTTATCAAGATGACAACTACAGTAAAAACAGGAATGTTGTGAAATTCTATTATGATTAAAAATAATTCAATTCAATTCAAATTTATTTGTAGGCCTATAGCGCTTTTCACTATACGTATTGTTTCAAAGCAGCTTTACAGAAACTGCATTTCAGAAATTATCATGGAAAAATAAATTTAGTTAATCATGTTATAATTTAGGGCATAACATATCGCCGGTGTCGAGTCATCTTTTCACAGGCGTTGAGTCGTCTCATCGCAGGTTTCAGGGCATCTGAAGTCTCCTTGAGAGGCTGGATACAAACTGGAGCTGACGAACGCCATTTGACAGCAGAGAAGCAAATGGGAAATAATTAGCATAGCTGATGTTCATAATATTAAATGCATTCGATTTGAATCAACAGAGGAATAAAAGGTAGGCGTTAAGTGAATGCTTCGCTAAAGAGAGGCGTCTTTAATCTACAGTGAAAAAATGAATATGCTTTATCAATAAAATTGTGGCAATATTATTAATTAAATTGAACAAATCAGAATTGAGTAATACTTAATGAATTTATTAGCAAAAATATGATGCAATAATAATAATTTAAGACCAAATCAGTTTATTAGAATAATTTCTGAAGGATTATGTGACACTGAAGACTGAAAGTTCAGTAAAAAAATACAAAAATTTCCCAAAAAACGTAAATATTGCACACGTTTGACCAGAAGTGTATCTCCACCATCAGTAAGTTTTAAACAGAGGAGGGTTGAGGTTCTAGAATAATCCAGCCATCTGCTCTTGAATTGCAGTCTTGGAATGTCAGACTTCCCGAATATTCCAACTCTTCCCACCCAGCCAATCGAAGGGTCACCCAGAGTTCTCGAATGCCGGTGGAATCGTTGGTTAATATGTGCGTTTACACTGAGTCACAGGCTCACGTTTGGCAGATTACGGCCAGTGCTAATGCTAATCTGAGAGATCGTATTGACAGGGCTTTACTCGAACCCCAGCAGTGTGAATCCTGCTCTGCGTGGATTCTCACAATACAAAGTTCACAGTCTGTAAACACACTATGGTTTTAGAACTGATATAGCTTCATGAAAAGACTATAAATAATCAGCTACGCTGCCTGCGCTACCTTTTCCTCTCTCTTTGCACAATAAGGGATCAAGATTAGCATGATCTGAAACAAAGGCTCTTTACTGTACACGGGAAAGCAAAGATTTCTGGCTTGTCGAAGCAAAATAGCTACTTTGACTCATCAGAATTGAATGTTTATGTTTAGCTAATGCTATGTGACGTAAATTATGCATGGTGACTCAACCAACCCGAGTCATTTTCTGGACTTTCATGTAACTGAGACTCATCTGAGGAACCGTGTAATGCCGTTCAGAGAGACGTCTGAATGTCACACTAGGCCATGAGTGTTTCATTAAATGAGTGTTAGGATATAAAGGCATTGATGGTTTCATGAAAAAACTTCAACATCCAAAGAAACTTTTCATTCCTTAATAGGTTCTTTATTGTGGAAAAAGGGTTCTTTAGACTATTAAGAAAAAAAATATTCTTTTAAAAACTGTTCTCTGAAAGACTCTTTAATGACACAGTTTTTGGAACCATTAGTTTCAGCATTAAAGAAATTAAGTAAAACTAATCACATTTAATTTTTTTTTTCACTGTCAACATGTCCGACATGATTCGCTGTTTATTTTAATTATCATTAATAATTTTGCTAATAACAATTATTTAATTCGAGCAATTAAAAAGAGAAAAAATAAAAGTAAAATAATTCACATTTATTATTATTTTCAGCATGTCCCACCTGCTTTGCAATTGATTTAAATATCATTAATAATTATCATTAATAATTTACTTAATACGAAATTATTGAATTGAATCACCAACAAGAAAACAAATCACATTCTACATTTAATTATGCCCTCATGTCCATTATTAGTTTGCTTAATTAGAAAATATTAAACTGAAGCATTAAAAAGAAACATAATAAAAATATATTTTATTTTCTATTATTCGTAATACAAAATTGTTTAATTAATCACTAAAAATAAAAAAAATATATAAGTAAAACATATCACATTCTTCATTTTTTATTATCAAAATGCCCATTATTAATATTACCAATATTAAAATGATTAAAATATTCAATTGAAGCATTAAAAAGAAAAATAATCATGAATAATATATTTATAAGTACATTAAATATTATTTTATTTTATTTTTATCTGTCAGTACTCCCTACATACTCTTTGAACTGATTGGAATGAAAACATTTGTAACTTAGCAACTTTACAACCACCCAGCTGATCACAGTGACACCAAACACACACACACACACACACACACACACACACACACACACACACACACAGAGGGCTGCCACAGCATGTTAAGTGCTTGCACTCACTCCCCTAAGGCTGAACGGATTGTTTGGTGAAACATTCTCTCTCAGTCAAAATTACTACACTTCGCTATTCTCAAATGTGTGTGTGTGTGTGTGTGTGTGTGTGTGTGTGTGTGTGTTTTCCCACTCCTGCTCAGTGAGTCACCAGCTCTTAAGCAGGAGAAATTCCGTCCCCACCCTAAATGATTCCTTATGGTTTCAGGGGCCAGACTCGCGTCCGCCTCCTGCTGGAGATGAAGAGCTCCACACTCATGGGATATTTATGCTTTTCTCTTACATTTTTGAAGGACTACTGATTTTTTTTCCAAATAAAAAGTTTTCCACATAAGTGATATTATGCTGCGAATGTCAGTTAATGTACAGCATGGATGGGCAACTTCGGTCCTGGAGGGTCACTGTCCTAGTTTAGCTTCAAATCACACACCTGAACAAGCTAATTGAGGTCTTCAGGATAGAAATTTACAGGTGATTTTTCTTTTAGGCTTGAAGTTTAACTCTGTAGGACACTGGCCCTCCAGGACCGACATTGCCCATCCCTGCTGTACAATATTGTGTACTTCATACTATATTACTAAAAATGTTTCAAACTGTAGTATTCTGCTCTGTTTTCACATTATTTGTGACTAGAATGAAGCATGCAGTTCATTATTAATTCAGGTTAGTGTCTTAATTAGTGTCAGGTTAGTCAGGCTAGTGTCTTCCTTTAGTTCTTTTGTCACACTGGGAAGGGAATTGGCACTAGAGTAGCTACCTCTGGTTGTACACACACACACACGACACAATTTGGCAAATGATTTAGCTCATCTGAATATGACGTGCAGAACATTTGCATACTGTGCACAGTGTACACACTGCATACTCCAAAAGGTAGAGTTAGGGTCAGACTGGAGGCTTTATATTTACTGTATAAAAAAAGCTGTAGAAGTCTATGTGTTGTTCAGCAGACGCAGCAGTTACATTAAACACTGACAGTAGATTTTGACGGAGAGAGAGAGACAGTGTGTGTGTGTGTGTGTGTGTGTGTGTGTGTGTGTGTGTGTACATGTTTTCTATCCTGGTGGGGACCTGAATGCACACAGACTCATGGGGACTTGTGTCATGTGGGCCTAAATTGAGGTCTCCATGGGTAAACCTGCTTAAAAATCATACAGAATTATTATTTTTGAAAATGTAAAAATGCAGAATGTTTCCTGTGATGGGCAGGTTTAGGGGTCGGGTTAGTGTAAGGGGACTGAATATACAGTTTGTACAGTATAAAAACCATTATATCTATGGAGAGTCCTCACAAAGATAATAAACCAGACGTGTATGTGTGTGTGTGTGAGAGAATGAGAGTGTGAGAGTGTATGTTGTGTGTGTGTGTGTGTACACTCTCGTAACCCATTACACAGACTGTTCTCAAACTGAATGCCTGAAAAGGCCCTGCTGGAGGATGTTAGATGTTATTTATCCCAGAAGAGACTGAGATGGTGTGTTTAATCAGAGACGTGTGTGTGAGCAGCACTGCTGACTCCTCGAAACCACAAGACCTTCGCTGCACTTTCACACATTTATACATCATATTAAATGCCTAACTGTCGCCTTGGTGCTTTTTAATGTCTCTGATGAAGTCAGGTCACCTTTATTTCTATAGTGCTTTATACAATACAGTCTGTTTCAAAACAGCTTTACAGTGATAACAGGCAAATTATGCAAACGGGGCTCATTTCAGCTGTACTGCAGTTTCTAAAGAAATTATGTCATTGTTCAACTTCACTGCAGACTAGTGCAAAATACATTTCCATTCTGGCAATTAAACTGAAATTACCATGACACTGTGTAATAATTCATTTAATTGAAAGATTACATTAATGATAAATGGTAGAAGTAAAAAAAAACATTCATTTTAAATTACAATACATATTTAAGAAATGTAAAATAAATATTTATTATTAATTATAATTAATATATAGATTTATAACACAAATATAGTATTTATATAATTTAAAAATTAAAGATTTATAATTTTGAACTTAAAAATGAATACAAATTATATTTCTGAAAATTATAATACGTTAAATTAAAATATGTGTTTATGAAATGATAATTAAAATATGTGTAATTTAAATGTCAAAATAAATATAATTTATAAGAATACATATAATAATAAAAATATACAGATTATATATATCTGATTGTACAATAATTCATTTAATTGAAAGATTACAATCAAAATGAAATAAACATTAATTTTATGAATTTAAGTAAAAAAACTATATATATAAATATATATATATATACAACAAATGATTAATTAAATAATAAATTAATAAATAAATTAAATAACAAATAATTTAATTCAAAGAATGAGGAAAAAAATACAAATTTTATTAAATAATAAATATAACATCCAAAATGTCATGCTAAGCATTGAACCAGCATATATTAGAGAAACCACTGAGCTAAAAACACACTATCCAGACCTCACAGAGAGACCAGACGTGTCAATCCTTCAACAGGAGAGACAGAACAGTTTCTTTATCTCTCTCTCTCTCTCTCTCTCTCTCTCTCTCTCTCTCTCTCTCTCTCTCTCTCTCTCTCTCTCTATCTATGATGTGTGTATGGACTTGCTGGTCTCTGTAAATGCTGCAGGCACAGTTGCTCTGAATCAAAGCACATGTGCTGTTGTGATGGCCAGAGTCCAGCAGAAGCAAGCTCACGAGAGTTCATGGCTTTCAGTAATGTCTCGTTTAAGTATCTTCATCACAGATGTTTCTCCTGAAACAGACCCAGATTGCCATCAGTACGAGGGAGCTATAAAATCAGACCATTTGAGGACAGACGTTTGAGTTCATATTAGAATCTGTGACTGTGAGAAACAGCAGACTTCAGCAAAAGTCATTTCGTCTCATTGTGTTTGTTGCGTTTGTCTTTCCAGAGTTCAGAGGCATTTCGTGTGTGTACACTCAGACACACAGCAAATATTATAGATAGAGGCCACATTTGCCTTTCCCAGGACTGTGTGTGTGCGTGTCTCTGTGTCGGGAGAAACTGAACTGTGATGAAAGTGTGCTTTTTATGTCAATATGTGTGTCTCTGCATGCACAGTGGCCCCAAAAAGTAATTAGACTCTTGAGTCACATTTAAAAATATGATAACGACCATCAAAACTTGTGTCATAGATGCATACACACTTTACTTTGTAAGATAGATGCTAGTTTCAGGGCTGCTACTTTGATATTATGTGTTTCTGCATGTGTGTATGTGTGTCAGTGGTTTTTTTATGTGTGTGTATGTGTGTGTGTGCCCCATCAAAGACAATGCTTCACTGCGCTGTGTCTGTGTGGGATGATGGGAAATAATTCTGTAATGAGTTGTCTGTGCTGTGAAGAGACTGGACATGTGTGATAGAAAACAAAGGCATCTGTTGATGTGACAGTGTCGGGTTGACAGAGTTCCTCTCCTCAGGGTTTCCATTTCCTCCAAGTAGTAATATGATTCACCTTATGTCAAAAAGATGATTTATTGACAGGTGCCCCTCCCCTCCCCGCCCCTTTCCCGCCCCTTCCCGCCCCTTCCCCGCCCCTTTCCCACCCCTTTCCCACGCCCCTTTTGGCATAGGATGAAAGGCATCAAATGGTTTTGACAGTTAGTTTTATGACCTATTGACCTCATAGTGTTGATAATGTCATGTTTGATTAGTTGTTTTTAATTATAAAGATAAGATCAAAAGGGATCAAATGGGTTTGACAGTTAGTTTTATGACCTATTGCCCTCCTAGTGTTGATAATGTAAAATTTTAATGGTTGTTTTTAATTATAAAGATATGATCAAAAGGGATCAAATGAGTTTGACAGTTAGTTTTATGACCTATTGCCCTCATAGTGTTGATAATGCAATTTTTAATGGTTGTTTTTAACTGTAAAGATAATTTTAAAGGGATCAAATGAGTTTGACAGTTAGTTTTATGACCTATTGCCCTCATAGTGTTGATAATGCAATTTTTAATGGTTGTTTTTAACTGTAAAGATAATTTTAAAGGGATCAAATGGGTTTGACAGTTAGTTTTATGACCTATTGCCCTCATAGTGTAGATAATGTAAAATTTTAATGGTTGTTTTTAACTGTAAAGATAAGTTTAAAGACATCAAATGGGTTTGACAGTTAGTTTTATGACCTATTGACCTCATAGTGTTGATAATGTAATTTTTTAATGGTTGTTTTTAACTGTAAAGAGTTGTTTTTAAAGGGATCAAATTTGATTTGACAGTTAGTTTTTTAACCTATTGACCTCCTAGCCTTGATAATGTTGAATTAAAGATAAAGTTGTGGAATTCCCCTCCCTGCCAGGTGTCGCAAGGTTGGTGAGAAAAATAGTTTTTCTAATAATGCTACATATCTCACAATAATTAAAGTTGAAAAGGATTCAGTTCATTTAAAATAAAAAAAGATTGAGTGATTCTCTCTATCACGCAGGCAGATAGGTGCATTTATGTCTCTGTGTGAGTTACACAGATTTTTATGTTAAGTTAAAATAAACAAGACTATAATTCCTTTCAAAACAACAGGTAGTGTGTTTTGCTAATCATTTATTTTCCAGTTATAATCTGTTGAACGCTATTTCATCTGTAGGGAGACAAGCATGAAATGCAGCTGATGGTTTGATACCTCGCAGTTCACGGTCAGGGTACAGATAAAGTACCAAAATTCAAAATACAATAAAATGTCCATAAATTCAAAGTTAAAAAGATCCCAGATTGTTTTCTCTTTCACAGGCAGTGTATGGCAGGTCACTATGTCACACAGTCTTATATGTCTATGTGTGTGTGAGAAAGAGTTGATATCAATAAATTACGACCTCTCTGAATCCTGAAAACCTCTAAGTCAGACGGGGCCCGGGAGCACTTATCTGTGTGTGTGTGTGTGTGTGTCTGTCTGTGTGTGGGTCGGTGTTAAATTATACCCTCCGCATTCCTGAAGACACTGTGGAAGTGACTACAATATATATATATATATATATATATATATATATATTATTATTATTACTTTCACTATACATGTTACCACTAGGCTCAATTTTTAGTCTTTTCATTTATGCAGACGCCACTCAAATCTATCTCCCTTTGAAACATAATGACAAGCAAGGCCTAGAAACTTTGCTTTCCTGCTTATCTGACGTATGGTCCTGCATGTCCTTGAATTCTCTGCACTTGAATGAGAGTAAGACTGAAGCAATTGTTTTTGGCCTGTCTACGATTTAGACTGTAAACATTACCCCGGTTTTAGTATCTCTAAATTGGTAGCCAGTGTGTTAAATAAAATGTGTTGCTAGTTTTTTAAGGCTTTGACTGGTCTTGCACCATCCTATCTGTCAGATTTTTTTAAATGTGAAAAAATCAAGATGCTTGCGATCCTCAGACAGCATTATACTGTCATCCAAGATCAATATTGAAGCTGCGAGGTGATCGTGCCTTTTCAGTGGCCGGTCCTAGAACATGGAATAGTCTTCCTTTATCTGTGAGGTCTGCATCATCTGTACATAAATTTAAATCTAAGCGACAGTCTAATCTTTTACTTTTGCATTTCATTCATAAAGTTGGTTTCTCTAAACCCTAACCTAGTGTTTTATAGTTTGTTATTAGTGCATTGTGTGTGTGTGTGGTTTGTTTTATACTTCTCCATTTGTACAGCACAGTGGTCAGCTTCTGTTGTGCCTTATAAATAAATGGAATAAAAATAAATGAAATGATATATGTCACACTAAAGTTGAAAAAACATTATGTTCTATATAAATTAAATGGTTATAAAATTTACATCTAGTCATTTACAAATATAATATTTAACACTAACCATAGTTGAAAAACACTAATCTTCAAAGGTATATAAATGAAATGGTTATAAATGTGCAATTATTAATTTACAAATATAATATTTCACACTATAACGTTGAAAACATGCTGTTCTTTAAAAGTATATACATTAAATATAAAAAGAAACTATATAAAAATAATATTTCTCTCTCTCCCCCTCTCCCTCTTTCTCTCTCAAACACCCAGCGCACGGTAGACATGGTCTGTGTGGGTGTGTTCATTATGAGAGTAACCTTACACAAAAATCTTACAAGGGGTCTATCACATCATTGTCACACCTGTTTTGCTAAGAAAACATAAAGTCTAAACATGTTTCTACATATGGTGGCTATATGACTTTAGTCTAGATTTAAGAATTTATTTCAAAGAATAATCGTAAAAGTTTAAATATGATCTTTTAAAAAAAATGTTTAAATTTAATCTTTATAGTTTGAATACATTCCTATCTTGTATTTATCTTTTCGAAGATTACGCTAATTATTTGACTGTAACGGCGACCTAAAGTATAATTTTTATTCATATAGCCATAACGATTTTGTACTGTAACAGCATATTTGAGATGAACCTTCACACCCTCACAGAGACTGAGGAGTTACAGGATAGATGAGCCTCTGGGGCCACAATTATGTCACAGCGTATGCAATGCTAGTCTGCTTTTCGAAGCTTTATTCATTGTAAATTAATTTAAAAGCATACTCTTAAAAGATTAGATCTTTTAAAATGAAAAGATTGTTTAAAACAAATCTTTAAAGTTTTATTAAAATCGTATCTTACAAGACTTCTGTATGATATTAATGATTTGCATAAAATTTAACCTAAGTTATTATTTTGACTAAATATCGTTTGTTCAAAAATAAAATAAAATAAATGTTATAAATCAAGATCTGTGCTTTGGTGTCAAAGAGCAAATATTTCAAAGAGTATTTTTGACCATGTCGCATGAAACCAAAGTTTGTCACAATGTTTTAGTTATAAAAGAAATCCTTGGACTGCTCTTATTTGCTCTTATGTAGATTAAGTTGTATAGAAAATCACCACACATTTTCAGAGACGCAATGTGCCTCTGTGGTCCATGACACAGCAGAAGTAAAGTTGGTATTGAGCGAATATTTAATTTTACTCGTCTTAATTCAAAGCATGATCTTACTTTTTTCAACGTTAGCTATGACCTATTGTATGTAGGTAGTGGTACGATATATTATTTTGACTTTTCTTGTATCTCCCAAACTATCCTTATTCATTGTGGAAGCACACAAGGGGAGAGCTGATGATACTATAGCAGAAAGCATGCTCCTTTGATCTCTTCGATTCAAACACATAGTGCTGTCAAGCGCCGCGCTTTTTGAAAAGCGTGTTGTGACTACGGTGACCGTAATAAGCCGAGAAGCTACAACATGTCATCCAATAGCACTTTTTTGAATTTAACTATACACACTCTACCGTTATGACGCCTATATAATGAATTACACAACCTTGTAATTTAGACCGTAACATTGACTTACCTGTCGAGAAGAAAGCAGGACTTCAGCGTCCCTTTCAAAGTCTTTCTCCTTCATTAGCTTTATCCACCTGGGAAAACCCATGCCGATATTTACCCTCATTTTGAATTTGCCAGTCACGTTTCCTTTTAGATTCAATTTTTAAGCTTTATCATAACTACGAGGATTTCATTATGAAGCACCGTGCATTGTGGCCTTTCAAGCGCCTCTCACTGACCTCGGTTGCTTCAGATGGTTTCAGTCAGCCAGTTCTGAATGAAAATGCGTTGCGGTGACTAGTGCTTTTTTTTTGTCCCTCTTCGTTATTATAGTTTTTCAAGATGGCGGGACGACATGGAGGCCTCCATGGACTAACGCGTCAGATCATTGTCAGAGCTAATTTTACACCAACGAGATCATGTTTATGAATAAAGACATTGATTTTAGCTATAAGAATACCTTTTAAAAATATAATGTACCTTGAATTTCAGATGTGTAAAACTTTAAATTTTACAATTACATTTTTTCAACCGAGTCAATCTACACGTGAGAGATCTTCAGAAGTCATAACTTCAGGGGTCGATGGGGATCCAGAGAATATTTATATATATATAGGGTATATATTACCCTTAAAACCAAAGTTTAATGACACTAGTTTTTGCAATGTCACTTTTTAAAGGATAATAAACTTTAAAAGTGCTTCTTCATATTTGCTGTGTTCTACCGCAAGGCCATAAACTGGTTCTTTTTGTTTTATAAATTCACTTTTCTAATTTCTACAAATATCAGCCTAATAAATATGGACTTAGTACACAATGAAACAAGATAATCATGCTACGAAATACGTCTGACACAATGTTTTTAAGAAAAGTAGTGTTTTTAAAATTTAACTAAACCATGATAACAGATTTTTTTCTTTTGACAGACCTACAGAAATTCATGTTGATTACTAAGTTTCAGGCATAGTGCAACCATGCAATGATTGAGAAAGCTAATATAGGTGTAATATTTGTTCAGTCTCACCCTCACGCTGATCCAGACATAGCTTTACTAAAAGGAAATATCATGGAAGTCGAAATGTCAAACTCTGTTCAAAAATTGTTCTCTGACCCGAAAATAATCAGATAATGTAATGTTCACAAACTACAATTAGATATTCTCCTGCTTAGTATGTGTGTAATTAGTTGGGCTTAAATCTTTGGATGCATTTTTCCACAACATAGCGATGCAAAGTACCACACTTTTGTAAATCCTGTGGACTAACTTTAAAACATATTCTTTATACAGGAATCACACGTGTCCAAAACAACCATGTAAGATTCAACAGACCAAATCACTAGGAAAAGCACTGTCTATAATAATTCATACACAAAAGTTAACAAATGATGGTTTTATTACTATTCAGATAGCTAGTAGATGATACTGTTTCACATTTTGTATGTTGAACCGTATGTGTTTTAGGTGAAGACTTTTCTTTTAGAGCAGTCAATATTCAGTGTTTATAGGAATAAATGACCATTGAATATTTAAGTGATACTATTTCTGTTTGAGAACTAAATTGATACTTTGTTTAGTGCAACTTTCTCTCTATCTACGACGTGGAATCACGCATATTATCACACATAGTATTAACACGCTATTAATATAAGCAAGTATTAATTAAAGTATTAACGCGAAAAGTAAGCACATGCTGTTTTACACTTAGACTATTACAACAGAATCACATCTGACAAAGTTTGGTAAAACCTGGAGATAACATTTCACAGAGTAAAATCTAGAGATCAACTTGCTAAAAAGTACAGAAAATTGATCAGTTTTGAATGTTTGTAATTGACATTTTATGTACTAGTCGATTACGCCGTTTACATCATGCTTCTTTTTGTTTTTGTACAGTTTGCAAAAACTATAGTCTCCGACCGTGGTCTAACATATAGGAATTTATGAAAAACATGAACAGATATTTCTACACAAGATATTTCCTTTAGAACATCTTTCAGCTATGTCTACGAGACATTAACATGAAAGAAGAGTATTGCTGGGGGGGAGGGGGGGGGGGGGGTTTGTTACCTATAAAACTATTATACTTCAAACTCGTCTAGCACAGTCATAGATGCGCAGGTATTTTGTGTATGTGGCTAAACAACGGTTAAGCTAATGAATTTAGTTGAAAAAGTGGTATTTTAATGTGTAGGCATCAGTATTTTAGGCCTGATCCAGAAAACAGGCATTGTGTTTTATGCCTTATAATCGTTATGAAAAGTAAGCAGTTTGTGGCCTCTTCATCAAAATCTTTTAACATAGTAAATATCAATTGTTAGATAAATTATATGTGAAACAGGCTCAGTAGCATTACATCCGGATTCTTGTTTATATTGAACATTGTTATTGAACCGTATGTTTAACGGCACTAGTGTTCTTAAAATGTTTACCACGGTTTAATTTTTAACAACACTATCGTAACACTTATCGTATTTTGTATGGTGTCTTCTTTACACTTTCACCCCATGGATATCTGTTTCCTACAGTTAGATGTAATGTTAGTGAACTCTAGGTCTTCTCTTTTTCATATACGACAGTATTCACATGGTTTAAACCATCGTCTTCACTTGAGACATATACCACCCTAGTTTTTAAATAGCACTTCATTGTATATTTTAACCCTTTATGCAGATATACCAATCTCTGAAATATTTTTTCGTGTGAAACATCTATGTAGGTCGCGTACAACATCTATGTAAATCTATCTGTTTTTAAAAATACAGCGAAACAAAGAAAGACATCTTTCAATAAGTGACCCTCAAAATCTTGGCATACAAGAAAACAGTACATTATCAGAAAATTACTTTTGTCGCTTTTTCTGAATAGTGGGTAAAAGTTAACTTAAAGCCCTAAAAATTAACTTACACCCTATCCACTTTTCCAAACGCTTGTTACGGAGATTATTGCAAACATTCACGTATCCAAATGTGTTAAAATATATATTTAAGTGTAATTAATAGAATTCTGTCTCACGGCATATGCATAACTCCTCCTTGACTTTACTTCTGATTCAATGAGGCTTTAATCCTTTATAGCCTTTTACGACGTCATGACCGCGACACCCCCTCCAGCGGGGGTTAAGGCGGACCATAATCGCAGGGTTGATAAATTTACACAGAACCCATTCTCAGTCATCACACACAACCCCTGGCGCTACCTCTAATAGTCGCGGACTGCTGTGCTACTGCACCATCTCATTGAACAAAAGTCGAAGGAACATTGTCTGGTTGTTACACAGACTGTCAAAGGCCGCTTTAACCTTCCTGTTTGTCTGATGCAAACTATGCTTTTTTCGACTCACAAGGCCTGGACGATTGTGCTGTAGAGACTTCCAGGAGAATAGAGAATCTTTCATCATCAAATAGGGGACCGAAAAATCAAACAACTTCTGAAATGGCGACGCAAAACCTGATGGAGAGCGACTCCCCGTCGAGTTCAGTCGTAGTGGGGGCACTGCGTCATCCGGCGTGTGAGTGTGCCACGGGGAAAGACTGTCGTTTAAGAGCTATACTAGACTCTATGTTTAAAGATCATTTTAGAGGTCCGATGGTTAGCTTGACGCACAGGATCATCAAGGCTGCGTTTGATGACAACAACGATTGCACGAGGGATACCAAGCGTGTGAAAAACTTCAAAAAAGAAATGGAAGTCATAAGAGGGTTGGTTGGATCTTGGACAGATGTTACGCCCATGTTTGTAAACGGCAAAGAACCGGCTGGCATAATCATCAGAAAAGTTTTGGATGTGATTCATGAATCTTGTGAGGAATTTGAAGTCAACGAACTACTCTGTATGTGTACGTTTGTAACAGATCTTTGTGTGTCACTGTTGTCAAAAAATTTAAAAACAGATGTGGATGACATAGTTGAAAGTACGGCGAACTATGCCCTGGAGAAAAACCTGATTGCTTGCCGCAACCTTTTATTCTTGCTCGATCACCTGTAAATGTCATTATTGTTTTACTTCTCTATGTTAAAATAAAAAAAATATTTTGTGGTCATGTCCGAACTCATAACTTATTCTATAGGATTCTATACAAATACTTTATATATTAAATCAAGTCAAATATATTTACATAGTGCTTTTCATAATACAGATTGTATCACAGCTGCTTCACAGTATCAATCAAGACAAATTAACAGTGTTTGTTTATTAATGGAAAAAAAAGATATCCAAGTTTGGTGGAGCTGATCAATGGTATGATGGGTCATTTAATTTGAACATCCCCAACTGAGCAACCCCAAAGGCAACAGTGGCAAGGAACCGAAAAACTCCATCAAGTGACCCAATGTAAGGCTATAAAGGATTAAAGCCTCATTGAATCAGAAGTAAAGTCAAGGAGTAGTTATGCATATGCCGTGAGACAGAATTCTATTAATTACACTTAAATATATATTTTAACACATTTGGATACGTGAATGTTTGCAATAATCTCCGTAACAAGCGTTTGGAAAAGTGGATAGGGTGTAAGTTAATTTTTAGGGCTTTAAGTTAACTTTTACCCACTATTAAGGCGTTCAGTTTTAAACCTTTAGCGCATTCAAATGTATCGAGTTAAAATTAAAACGCGATATCGATATCGCGTAAAAAACGTCATTACCGCTTGATAACAGTTATCAAGCACCCGCACTTGGTGAGATTATTCAGAAAAAGCGACAAAAGTAATTTTCTGATAATGTACTGTGTTTTCTTGTATGCCAAGATTTTGAGGGTCACTTATTGAAAGATGTCTTTCTTTGTTTCGCTGTATTTTTAAAAACAGATAGATTTACATAGATGTTGTACGCGACCTACATAGATGTTTCACACGAAAAAATAGATTGGTATTTTTTCCAATTCAGAGATTGGTATATCTGCATAAAGGGTTAAAATATACAATGAAGTGCTATTTAAAAACTAGGGTGGTATATGTCTCAAGTGAAGACGATGGTTTAAACCACCATTTGTTAAATCAAGCCATGTGAATACTGTCGTATATGAAAAAGAGAAGACCTAGAGTTCACTAACATTACATCTAACTGTAGGAAACAGATATCCATGGGGTGAAAGTGTAAAGAAGACACCATACAAAATACGATAAGTGTTACGATAGTGTTGTTAAAAATTAAACCGTGGTAAACATTTTAAGAACACTAGTGCCGTTAAAAATACGATTCAATAACAATGTTCAATATAAACAAGAATCCGGATCTAATGCTACTGAGCCTGTTTCACATATAATTTATCTAACAATTGATATTTACTATATGTTAAAAGATTTTGATGAAGAGGCCACAAACTGCTTACTTTTCATAACGATTATAAGGCATAAAACACAATGCCTGTTTTCTGGATCAGGCCTAAAATACTGATGCCTACACATTAAAATACCACTTTTCAACTAAATTCATTAGCTTAACCGTTGTTTAGCCACATACACAAAATACCTGCGCATCTATGACTGTGCTAGACGAGTTTGAAGTATAATAGTTTTATAGGTAACAACCCCCCCCCCCCCCCCCCCCCCCCCAGCAATACTCATCTTTCATGTTAATGTCTCGTAGACATAGCTGAAAGATGTTCTAAAGGAATATCTTGTGTAGAAATATCTGTTCATGTTTTTCATAAATTCCTATATGTTAGACCACGGTCGGAGACTATAGTTTTTGCAAACTGTACAAAAACAAAAAGAAGCATGATGTAAACGGCGTAATCGACTAGTACATAAAATGTCAATTACAAACATTCAAAACTGATCAATTTTCTGTACTTTTTAGCAAGTTGATCTCTAGATTTTACTCTGTGAAATGTTATCTCCAGGTTTTACCGAACTTTGTCAGATGTGATTCTGTTGTAATAGTCTAAGTGTAAAACTGCATGTGCTTACTTTTCGCGTTAATACTTTAATTAATACTTGCTTATATTAATAGCGTGTTAATACTATGTGTGATAATATGCGTGATTCCACGTCGTAGATAGAGAGAAAGTTGCACTAAACAAAGTATCAATTTAGTTCTCAAACAGAAATAGTATCACTTAAATATTCAATGGTCATTTATTCCTATAAACACTGAATATTGACTGCTCTAAAAGAAAAGTCTTCACCTAAAACACATACGGTTCAACATACAAAATGTGAAACAGTATCATCTACTAGCTATCTGAATAGTAATAAAACCATCATTTGTTAACTTTTGTGTATGAATTATTATAGACAGTGCTTTTCCTAGTGATTTGGTCTGTTGAATCTTACATGGTTGTTTTGGACACGTGTGATTCCTGTATAAAGAATATGTTTTAAAGTTAGTCCACAGGATTTACAAAAGTGTGGTACTTTGCATCGCTATGTTGTGGAAAAATGCATCCAAAGATTTAAGCCCAACTAATTACACACATACTAAGCAGGAGAATATCTAATTGTAGTTTGTGAACATTACATTATCTGATTATTTTCGGGTCAGAGAACAATTTTTGAACAGAGTTTGACATTTCGACTTCCATGATATTTCCTTTTAGTAAAGCTATGTCTGGATCAGCGTGAGGGTGAGACTGAACAAATATTACACCTATATTAGCTTTCTCAATCATTGCATGGTTGCACTATGCCTGAAACTTAGTAATCAACATGAATTTCTGTAGGTCTGTCAAAAGAAAAAAATCTGTTATCATGGTTTAGTTAAATTTTAAAAACACTACTTTTCTTAAAAACATTGTGTCAGACGTATTTCGTAGCATGATTATCTTGTTTCATTGTGTACTAAGTCCATATTTATTAGGCTGATATTTGTAGAAATTAGAAAAGTGAATTTATAAAACAAAAAGAACCAGTTTATGGCCTTGCGGTAGAACACAGCAAATATGAAGAAGCACTTTTAAAGTTTATTATCCTTTAAAAAGTGACATTGCAAAAACTAGTGTCATTAAACTTTGGTTTTAAGGGTAATATATACCCTATATATATATAAATATTCTCTGGATCCCCATCGACCCCTGAAGTTATGACTTCTGAAGATCTCTCACGTGTAGATTGACTCGGTTGAAAAAATGTAATTGTAAAATTTAAAGTTTTACACATCTGAAATTCAAGGTACATTATATTTTTAAAAGGTATTCTTATAGCTAAAATCAATGTCTTTATTCATAAACATGATCTCGTTGGTGTAAAATTAGCTCTGACAATGATCTGACGCGTTAGTCCATGGAGGCCTCCATGTCGTCCCGCCATCTTGAAAAACTATAATAACGAAGAGGGACAAAAAAAAAGCACTAGTCACCGCAACGCATTTTCATTCAGAACTGGCTGACTGAAACCATCTGAAGCAACCGAGGTCAGTGAGAGGCGCTTGAAAGGCCACAATGCACGGTGCTTCATAATGAAATCCTCGTAGTTATGATAAAGCTTAAAAATTGAATCTAAAAGGAAACGTGACTGGCAAATTCAAAATGAGGGTAAATATCGGCATGGGTTTTCCCAGGTGGATAAAGCTAATGAAGGAGAAAGACTTTGAAAGGGACGCTGAAGTCCTGCTTTCTTCTCGACAGGTAAGTCAATGTTACGGTCTAAATTACAAGGTTGTGTAATTCATTATATAGGCGTCATAACGGTAGAGTGTGTATAGTTAAATTCAAAAAAGTGCTATTGGATGACATGTTGTAGCTTCTCGGCTTATTACGGTCACCGTAGTCACAACACGCTTTTCAAAAAGCGCGGCGCTTGACAGCACTATGTGTTTGAATCGAAGAGATCAAAGGAGCATGCTTTCTGCTATAGTATCATCAGCTCTCCCCTTGTGTGCTTCCACAATGAATAAGGATAGTTTGGGAGATACAAGAAAAGTCAAAATAATATATCGTACCACTACCTACATACAATAGGTCATAGCTAACGTTGAAAAAAGTAAGATCATGCTTTGAATTAAGACGAGTAAAATTAAATATTCGCTCAATACCAACTTTACTTCTGCTGTGTCATGGACCACAGAGGCACATTGCGTCTCTGAAAATGTGTGGTGATTTTCTATACAACTTAATCTACATAAGAGCAAATAAGAGCAGTCCAAGGATTTCTTTTATAACTAAAACATTGTGACAAACTTTGGTTTCATGCGACATGGTCAAAAATACTCTTTGAAATATTTGCTCTTTGACACCAAAGCACAGATCTTGATTTATAACATTTATTTTATTTTATTTTTGAACAAACGATATTTAGTCAAAATAATAACTTAGGTTAAATTTTATGCAAATCATTAATATCATACAGAAGTCTTGTAAGATACGATTTTAATAAAACTTTAAAGATTTGTTTTAAACAATCTTTTCATTTTAAAAGATCTAATCTTTTAAGAGTATGCTTTTAAATTAATTTACAATGAATAAAGCTTCGAAAAGCAGACTAGCATTGCATACGCTGTGACATAATTGTGGCCCCAGAGGCTCATCTATCCTGTAACTCCTCAGTCTCTGTGAGGGTGTGAAGGTTCATCTCAAATATGCTGTTACAGTACAAAATCGTTATGGCTATATGAATAAAAATTATACTTTAGGTCGCCGTTACAGTCAAATAATTAGCGTAATCTTCGAAAAGATAAATACAAGATAGGAATGTATTCAAACTATAAAGATTAAATTTAAACATTTTTTTTAAAAGATCATATTTAAACTTTTACGATTATTCTTTGAAATAAATTCTTAAATCTAGACTAAAGTCATATAGCCACCATATGTAGAAACATGTTTAGACTTTATGTTTTCTTAGCAAAACAGGTGTGACAATGATGTGATAGACCCCTTGTAAGATTTTTGTGTAAGGTTACTCTCATAATGAACACACCCACACAGACCATGTCTACCGTGCGCTGGGTGTTTGAGAGAGAAAGAGGGAGAGGGGGAGAGAGAGAAATATTATTTTTATATAGTTTCTTTTTATATTTAATGTATATACTTTTAAAGAACAGCATGTTTTCAACGTTATAGTGTGAAATATTATATTTGTAAATTAATAATTGCACATTTATAACCATTTCATTTATATACCTTTGAAGATTAGTGTTTTTCAACTATGGTTAGTGTTAAATATTATATTTGTAAATGACTAGATGTAAATTTTATAACCATTTAATTTATATAGAACATAATGTTTTTTCAACTTTAGTGTGACATATATCATTTCATTTATTTTTATTCCATTTATTTATAAGGCACAACAGAAGCTGACCACTGTGCTGTACAAATGGAGAAGTATAAAACAAACCACACACACACACAATGCACTAATAACAAACTATAAAACACTAGGTTAGGGTTTAGAGAAACCAACTTTATGAATGAAATGCAAAAGTAAAAGATTAGACTGTCGCTTAGATTTAAATTTATGTACAGATGATGCAGACCTCACAGATAAAGGAAGACTATTCCATGTTCTAGGACCGGCCACTGAAAAGGCACGATCACCTCGCAGCTTCAATATTGATCTTGGATGACAGTATAATGCTGTCTGAGGATCGCAAGCATCTTGATTTTTTCACATTTAAAAAAATCTGACAGATAGGATGGTGCAAGACCAGTCAAAGCCTTAAAAAACTAGCAACACATTTTATTTAACACACTGGCTACCAATTTAGAGATACTAAAACCGGGGTAATGTTTACAGTCTAAATCGTAGACAGGCCAAAAACAATTGCTTCAGTCTTACTCTCATTCAAGTGCAGAGAATTCAAGGACATGCAGGACCATACGTCAGATAAGCAGGAAAGCAAAGTTTCTAGGCCTTGCTTGTCATTATGTTTCAAAGGGAGATAGATTTGAGTGGCGTCTGCATAAATGAAAAGACTAAAAATTGAGCCTAGTGGTAACATGTATAGTGAAAGTAATAATAATAATATATATATATATATATATATATATATATATATTGTAGTCACTTCCACAGTGTCTTCAGGAATGCGGAGGGTATAATTTAACACCGACCCACACACAGACAGACACACACACACACACACACAGATAAGTGCTCCCGGGCCCCGTCTGACTTAGAGGTTTTCAGGATTCAGAGAGGTCGTAATTTATTGATATCAACTCTTTCTCACACACACATAGACATATAAGACTGTGTGACATAGTGACCTGCCATACACTGCCTGTGAAAGAGAAAACAATCTGGGATCTTTTTAACTTTGAATTTATGGACATTTTATTGTATTTTGAATTTTGGTACTTTATCTGTACCCTGACCGTGAACTGCGAGGTATCAAACCATCAGCTGCATTTCATGCTTGTCTCCCTACAGATGAAATAGCGTTCAACAGATTATAACTGGAAAATAAATGATTAGCAAAACACACTACCTGTTGTTTTGAAAGGAATTATAGTCTTGTTTATTTTAACTTAACATAAAAATCTGTGTAACTCACACAGAGACATAAATGCACCTATCTGCCTGCGTGATAGAGAGAATCACTCAATCTTTTTTTATTTTAAATGAACTGAATCCTTTTCAACTTTAATTATTGTGAGATATGTAGCATTATTAGAAAAACTATTTTTCTCACCAACCTTGCGACACCTGGCAGGGAGGGGAATTCCACAACTTTATCTTTAATTCAACATTATCAAGGCTAGGAGGTCAATAGGTTAAAAAACTAACTGTCAAATCAAATTTGATCCCTTTAAAAACAACTCTTTACAGTTAAAAACAACCATTAAAAAATTACATTATCAACACTATGAGGTCAATAGGTCATAAAACTAACTGTCAAACCCATTTGATGTCTTTAAACTTATCTTTACAGTTAAAAACAACCATTAAAATTTTACATTATCTACACTATGAGGGCAATAGGTCATAAAACTAACTGTCAAACCCATTTGATCCCTTTAAAATTATCTTTACAGTTAAAAACAACCATTAAAAATTGCATTATCAACACTATGAGGGCAATAGGTCATAAAACTAACTGTCAAACTCATTTGATCCCTTTAAAATTATCTTTACAGTTAAAAACAACCATTAAAAATTGCATTATCAACACTATGAGGGCAATAGGTCATAAAACTAACTGTCAAACTCATTTGATCCCTTTTGATCATATCTTTATAATTAAAAACAACCATTAAAATTTTACATTATCAACACTAGGAGGGCAATAGGTCATAAAACTAACTGTCAAACCCATTTGATCCCTTTTGATCTTATCTTTATAATTAAAAACAACTAATCAAACATGACATTATCAACACTATGAGGTCAATAGGTCATAAAACTAACTGTCAAAACCATTTGATGCCTTTCATCCTATGCCAAAAGGGGCGTGGGAAAGGGGTGGGAAAGGGGCGGGGAAGGGGCGGGAAGGGGCGGGAAAGGGGCGGGGAGGGGAGGGGCACCTGTCAATAAATCATCTTTTTGACATAAGGTGAATCATATTACTACTCCTCCAGCATAGCAGTCGGATGAGCACAAAGAGAGAGAAGGAGAGAGGAAGCACACACACACACACTGAGTGTTTGATTAGTGAATTGAGCTTATAGCGACCGCACCGCACCAGCATGTACCGCGTGAAACACACGGATCTGATCTCAGCTGTGTTTACCATCCGCATGTTCCAGCGCACATCCTTTAATCATTTCAACATTTACATTTCACCAGATGATTTATTATGATTATCAGTTTTCTTCAACACAACCCCTGATATCTTATAGGATAGGAAATAATACACATCGATTAATCACGGTTAATAAAAGTTTGTAAATACATATATTTATGTGTGTGTGTGTGTGTGTGTGTATACATATATATACACACATATAATACATTTACAAACTTTCATGTTAGATGCAATTAATTTGATAAATCGATAAATCAATAAATCGATTTGACAGCACTAAAAGTATTTATCATAAAATCGCATTCCATCTATCATCTATCTATCATCTATCTATCTATCTATCTATCTATCTATCTATCTATCTATCTATCTATCTATCTATCTAATGCAGCATGTATCATATATATAAATATTACATCATTATTTTAAATATTATACAATAATATATATATATATATATATATATATATATATATATATATATATATATATATATATATATATATATATTAGAGTTTAGTATTGATTATTAAAAGGTAGAGTATGTAGAGGGATTTATGAAAAAAATACATGTAGTTATTTTGGGGCTGTTGCTATGATGGTCGCTAGGGTGTTCTCAGTGGTTGCTATGGTGTGTCAAAGCAGTCTCCAGGGTGGTTTGGGCACAAATTTGACGTTTTTTTTAATAAATCTTTTATTTTTTGCAACATTTCCTTGTCCTGCAATTTAAGATTATTAAGCAACGTCATTGTTTTCAGTATCTTTCATCGAATAGTATGGAGCCAACTCTACCATATTTAAAAATAAATACAGAAATAATTAAATGCTCAATAAATACATTTATTGAGCATTAATAATTTTGATAATTTGAATCATTTTAATAATAATTTTGAATTCAAACAGCAGAGTCACAAACGTGCGTCACAAAAGAGAGCAAGGTGAGCATTTGAGCTTATGAAACTTAAACTTTGTTATTTATTTATTAAATGAGCGATCGTTTCGCTTGATAAGACCCTTATTCATCGTCTGGAATCGTTTAAAGTCCTTTGAACAGTTTGCAGTTTGCACTGAAACTGTCTTTTGGACCTTGAACCATTTGGTTTCCATTGAAGTCCATTATATGGAGAAAAATCCTGGAATGTTTTCATCAAAAACCTTAATTTCTTTTCGACTGAAGAAAGAAAGACATGGACATCTTGGATGACATGGGGGTGAGTAAATTATCAGCAAAAGTTTTTTCAAATGTGAACTAGTCCTTTAAAGTTATTGCAATAAGAGTTTGGTAACTTGGTATTTGTTGATAAGCAAAACTAAAAGAAAAAGATTCTGAAAGCAGCTTCTTCTGAAGCAGATAGCACTTCCATTATTTTCCAGGAGTAACATGTATTTCAGTGGTTTCTATATTTAGGTGATAAATCATCATTCCTCTGCTGTGACTTTACTGTGGTTTCTTTAACGGTTAGGAACAGGCTTAAACGTTCATTTGTGTAAGTCTTCTGACAAACGTTACAACACAGATTGCAGAATCACAGGGGTTTGTGGGAATCGTATTTCTCAACATTTCAGTAACGGCTCAGACAGGATAATGGCACACACACACACACACACACACACACACGCACACACACACACACACACACACACACACACACACACACACACACACACAAACACAGGAAGAGTTTGATTTCTTTGCTTCGCAGCTGCTGATGTTGTTTCAAGTTTCAACATTTTCCTCTCAATCTCATTAAAATACCAAAACAAAACATGCTAACTATAATTTCCACTAAATACCATAGTGTCAAATCATAATAAATGAACATGACACCTCCTCCAAACAGCATAAGTAGAAGCTTCAGAAAATGTATTCTATATATTATTTTTATGATTGGTGGCTAACATGAATTAATAAACTGTTTTATTATATAGATGTTTGAAATTCTCTAAATCACAAATGATGCAGGACAAGATACACACTCATTTAATATGGAACTAATAGTACTTGACTTAGAAAACACCTCTATCTTTGGTATTTTGGCAGAAGTAGTCATGGAGATTAAACAGAATATACTTTTATTCATCAAGGGCATGTTAAACTGATCAAACGTGACAGTGAAGACATTTATAATGTTACAAATGACTCTATTTTTAATAAACGCTGTTCTTTTGAACATTCTATTTATCAAAGAATCCTGAATGAATGTAGACACTAGTGTAAGTGTTTGTGGAGGGAAAGTGTGGATATGAAGGTGATGATGTCACCACACACCCTCTCTGTCCATTTAATGATAAGTATTTGATTTGTCATCATAAGAGTATTTGATAGATGCCATCCTTCACTGTGTTCAACCATTCAGAGCTTGTTCTTCATCGCGCGTTCCTCTTTTGCCTGACGATGAGTTTTCTGTGAAGGATCGCTGACTCACATATCGACCTGTTCTTTTCTTCACTCTCAGTGCAGAGACATTGATTCTCAGTCCTCGACACACACTCAAACCTGATTCTGCCACTGTGACTGTTTCACTGTCCTGCAGGAATCAGAGGTTTACAGTCTGAAGACATACAGTTTTACCCGTGTAGGCTGACCTGAGATCAGACAGCTGAAATTAAATTACTATGTAGGAGTTGTGCACTACATACTTGTACTGTACTACAACACCCTGATATATACAGTGTGCAGTACATGTAATCTGGTGTATCTAGATATATCTATCATATTGTCTATGATATGATATGATATGATCTCCATTAATCTTAATCATGCATGCTGTCGTAGAAGACCTCTATTGGTCAGCTTCACATTCATGTTTATGTTTTTGCTTTGAGTGTCACTCCACTTTCCTCCAGTGGATTCTGTGACCGCTGTTTAGGAGAGAAGAGAAAAGAGAAAGTAGCCTAACATTTGCATCAATAAACTTTGCAAATTAAATGTGCTTATTTAATAAATTCATTTTAATACATTTAATTAAAAGTAGGCTACTAGGGAAGATGGATCAGTCTTTGAAGAACGGGAAGCAGGTTAGTAGCAGGTAGGTAGTAATTTAGAGTCCCCCGATCTAAGTGACCTTGACTGTGTGGGTGAATGTAGTAGTTCAGATAAGTACTGTGGAGACTGGTTCTGCAATGACTTAAAAACAAATAACAAACCTTTAAAATCAATTCTAAATTTAACCGGTAGCCAGTGAAGCGAAATCAAAACGGGTGTAATGTGTTCAAATTTACGCTTCCCTGAGAGAAGGCGTGCTGCTGCGTTTTAGACTAATTGTAAACGATTGATGCATTTCTAAGGGGCACCAACATATAAGGAGTTACAATAGTCCAATCTGGATGCTACGAATGCATGCATAGCTCAAAGTTCTTTGCGGACAAGAAGGGCTTAACCTTGGCTAAAAGACGAAGATGATAAAAACAGGACTTAACCACAGCAGTTATCTGTTTATCATATTGTTGTTGTTACTTGTTGAGCAAGTTGTTATCAAGCCAGAACCCCAGATTCCGAACACAGGAGGTACTGTAAGGTAACAGGGATTGTAGATCAAAGTCATGAGCACTATGATCATTGGGGCCAAACAAAAATAATGTCAGTTTTGCTCTCATTGAGACTCAAGAATTTACTAGCAAGGCAGAGTTTTAATTCGTCCAGACAGTCAAGTTTTGGCTTTAAAGCTAGCTTGTCATCATGCTTCAAAGGCAAGTAAATTTGAGTGTCATCAGCATACAGATGGAAAGAAACCCCATGTCTAGATAAAATAGAACCCAGGGGGAACATATAGTTTAAACATTATAGTTCGAACACTGTTGCCCGATACGAACTGAATAACTCCTATTAGTTAGATATGAGCGAAACCATTCTAGCACTGTACCCCGAAAGCCCATACACGTTTATCCACACGCGTACACGTATCCTGAGCGTATCCTGATACACGCGTATCCTGAGCTGGAGAGAGGGCCCCTTGGGAGTGGGGTGTGGTGAAAATCTATGGGTGTGTATCTATGTGCCCTTTTGTAAATGTGTGTGCACTGTGCAGGGTAAGTTGTGTCCGGGTGGGGGCTGTTAGGGGGGTCTGTGAGGGCCTGGGTGGGAGCTGGGGGTAGTATCACCATGGTAAGTGGCCAACCTGTTTCTAAGTATGGCCACGTGGGGGTAGCTGTACTCTGTATACCACCTCCCCTAATCACTCTAACACTCTACAAGGGCCTACCCAGTCACTGTCCAGCTTGGGGCAACAGACTTTTTTCCTCTGCGGGCTGTGGACCCAAACCAGCTCTCCCGGTTCCAGCTGGCGGCCCTTGTAATGTAGATCATAGTTCCGACGTTGTCTCGCCCCTGCGCTTTGCAGCTGCACCCGTGCGAAGTTGTGAGCTGTCCCTAGATGGACCTATAGTCTCCTGGCATCCTCTCATCCTGGGGACGCAGCTGGGGTGTCAGGTGGGAGGCCAAAGGCCATTGCTGGCGGGGTGCGGAGTAGATCTACCCAGCATGAGCAAAGCTGGTGTGCAGGCTGTAGATTCTTGGACAGCGGACTGAGAGGCCATCAGCACAAACGGAAGGTGCTTGTCCCAGTTGCGTTGTTGTTTGGCGGTGATGAGTCCAGCAACTGGATCAGGGTCCTGTTGAGGCGTTCAACTAAGCCATCGCTCTGTGGGTGTAGGGAGTGGTGCGAGTTTTGTTAAGGCCCAGTCTGACACAGGTCGGCAAATACTCGTGACTCAAAGTTACGCCCCTGGTCACTGTGTATGGTTTGGGGCGTCCCGAAACAGCAGATCATGGCCTCCAGTAGGGCTTCAGCCACTGTCACTGCCTCCTGGTCGGGGAGGGCATAAGCCTCGGGCCACTTGGTGAAGAAGTCCATGACTGACAGCACTTACCTGTTCCTGCTGTCCGTGCCCGGGAGTGGGCCGAGTATGTCCATCCCAACTCTTTCCATGGGTGCACTGACAGGGAACTGTTGGAGCTGGTCGTGCGACTGTTCGGAGGGGCCCTTCTTTGCCGTGCAGCTATCACACCGCCTGCAGAAGTCCTCTACATCCCTCCTGAACTGCCCCCAGTAGAGGCTCTGTTATAGGCGACGGAGAGTTTTGGTGACCCCGAAGTGACCGGCCCCCGTGGCCACATGCACTGCCTGTCTTTCTGCCCTGGGGACCACCAACTGCTACCTCAGCTCTCTCGTCAGTGGATCCTTCCAGGCCTGCTGTGAGCCGCAGACCCTGGAATATGCCCACAGCACTTTTGTAGCTGTGGAGAGCGGTGCCACTCCCTCCCATGGTGGCTTTGTCTGCATGTCCACCCACTGGAGCACTGGCTGTATGACCATATCGGCCTCCTGCTTTTGTCTCCACTGCGTTGCTGAAATTTCCGTGAGTTCGCAGCACACTACCGCAGCGGCCCGGCTGACGATGGCTGCCTCCTGACCCTGCAACTCCCTGTCTGGTGTCTCCTTCCGATCACAGTGGCGACATCCTCCCTCTGCACAGGGTCTGCGGGACAGGGCGTCAGCGTTGGTGTGGCGGGCTACTGCTCTATGCACCACTTTAAAGGTTCTCTAAGCGATGTGGAAGCAAAACATTTTTTGTCACGTACAGCAAACGTCTCCTCACTATCGGCTAGCTGCCTGTCCCCTAAACACACTGTAAAAAAACGCGGTCTCTGTAGACACCACAGGCTCCACAAACGGCAACAAAAACAATCATGTCTTACCCGGACCACGAAACCTTACAAACAGTGTTCCAGCCAATCACTGGCAAGAAGTATTTGAGGGTGGGTCTGGGGGTTAGTGCGCGTGCACATGAAGGGGGTGTGTGTGTGAAGGAGAGACAAGCGTCAGAGGGAAGTTTGAAAAATGCCCGACACATGACCAAAGAGACGTCGTAAAGAACGTGCAGAAAGTTCCGAATTTACATGAAGAAAGTTCCGAATTTACATCGGTAGCAAAGCTTTTGAACGATGGCGAGAACTCCGGCGGCAGAAGGGCTTCCAGTCCGACGGTTACAATTATTTCAGGAAGCACGGAAGGGAGGGGGAGGAGATGAGATGAGATGCGGAGGAGGGAGGGTCTAGCTAGCCTCCGATTTGTTTGAAAATATTGCGAACGTCAACACCCCCAGGATCGCTTAGAGGACCTTTAAAGTCAAATGACTGTAGCTCCTCCATCCTGGCCCTCCGGCTTTTTAAAGGACATGAGCCACTGGAGGGCAGAGTGGTCCGTCCTGGTGGTGAACGGTAGCCCGCAGAGGTAGTATTTGAAATGTCGAATGGACGATACCACAGCAAGGAGTTCTCTGCATGTGACACAGTAGCGGCGTGCACACTGTGGCGACGCAGTCTCACTAATGCTAACTTAAAGGTGCCCTATAATGGTTTTTTAAATTATTTTATAATGTTTCCTGGGTTGCCCTTATAATGTTAGTATGTTTTGTAGATTAAAAATAGTCATGATTTAGAAATAAAAGGCATTTTTCCTAGCCTGATTTTAGCCTCTGCTTTGAACTCTCTGATTGAAGGGGCGTGTCTGCTGTGTGTAACCGGCCTCTGCTGTGATTGGCTGACATGCTTGCATATGAAATAGCTACGTATTACATGTGAAGCTCTCTTGAATAATTTTACTACAGCTATTATAGGTTTTTACTATTACAGCCATCAAGATTAACGAATCGTGAGATGTTTTTGAAGTATTTGGATCTATTCCCATCACATAAAGTGTTGCTGTGATGAGCAAGCAGAGGACAGCCTGTTGATCGAGAGGATGAAGATCTTATCATTGCAATGCAGTCTCTCCACTCTCTAATGCAGCAGACACGATGATGTAAATACAGTTAGAGCTTCGTTGTGCAGTGTAACGTGCGTCATTGAATTCATAATGAGTTTGGCAAGTGTCCAGATAAACTCGCGCTGTGTGGATTGTGGAAAGATTGTTCTTTGATCGCTTTCTGTATGTAATTTATTCACAATTTAAATACGATTTTTTTCCATCCTACTAAAAGAAACGACGTGAAGTTGATATTTAATCACTGGCCTGACTTACTGATGCATAAACAGTATTGAACGATTTTGAGAGAAAGATTACCTGTCTGAACTTGAACAACAACTACACATCAGCTCTGTCCGAGGCCAGCTCTTGGCAAGTTGAGGAAACAAGTCGTCGATGAAATGTTTGAAAATTTCCAGAGAAAATAAAATTAATCCATTGTTTCTTCAGAGGCTCGGACTAAGGAACTAAAATATACTTTTGTGTTCATGCGTACATCCGAACACTGATCAACGGCCATGCTTCGGCTGCGCAGCTCCATCTCGTCTGTCACTGAACATGGACTGGCATATGCAAATGTTTGGAGTCAGACATATTAATGATCCCGACTGTTGCGTCAGAGTCGGTATTATGTGGAGATTCACCTGTTTTTCAGGGGTGTTTTTCAAAAACGAGATTTAAGTAAGAAGGAGAAAACAATGGTGTTTGAAACTCACTGTATGTCATGTCCATGTACTGAACTCTTGTTATTTAACTATGCCAAAATACATTCAATTTCACATTCTAGGTCACCTTTAACTAACTAAACTGGTCCCTAACTATTAGTGCAGGGTGCACCTTCGATCTAACTTACATACACTTTTTCGAAAATGTATTTCTTTACTTCTGACACCAGTGTAACATCTCACCAGAGGGAAGAGTTCAGTTAACTTGTTAATTCACCAAAGCACAACGTGCAGGCGTTCAAAACACAGCTTCAGAACAGTGCAGCCAAAAACAGACAAACTTCCCCAACTCACCCCCTAACACCCCCCAAAAAATAAATTTGAATAAAGTATTCCCCGTGTCCTCTTGAATACAAACAATCGAGACTCCAATAGTTAGTATAGTGACTGTCTATTATGCATTTTCTAGTGATAAAGATCTATTTCCAATCAGACTGTATTTGCAGACTGTCCTCACATCAACAAAATCCATTTCATGTGTTTGTACAGCCTGATCTCGAAACATTAATAACACAATGCCTGAATCCTGACTCCTTGCCAAATAATGTGTTCGTTTGTTGTGTTCGCTAATGAAACACACTCAAATGAGTTGGTTTGTGAAGAAAGAGTCCTAATAGCTTCAGTGCAGATGTTCATTGATCGAATACTGTGTTCCCACACCCAACTGTGGCCTTTTGCTCAGGGATGGAATTAGATTTTATGGATCATTGTGTTTTTCTAACACACACTGCAGGAGCACAAGGGAAACACACCCCTCGTTACACCCTGCGTTTGGAAAGCTATAGCCTACACAAAGGCTGTTTATATTGTGTTTGTGCCTTTCTGTGTGTGTGTTGGTGTGTGTACGTGCCGTAATGTGTGTTCGGCTCTTATCAGAGGAACACCTGCTCATTGCAGAGAGAGAGAGAGAGAGAGAGAGAGAGCTTTATTCAACTCGTCTTCAGTGGTCTGCAGGTTCCCTTTCCCTTCACTGCAGTCGACTCTAAATGTGTGTGAGGACTGAGGAGAGTTGCAGTGTGTTGCGCCCTCTAATGGTGAAGAATCAGACGGCATCCTCAACTGCTGTTGTCTCATTTATATGTGTGTGTGTGTGTGTGTGTGTGTGTAATGGGCAGTGGCAGAGATTCTTACTGCAACAGGAAGTGACCTGTACCATCGCAGCCATTAAGAATATCATACTAGCATTTCTGTTGTATGACTTTGCAATATGAATTTTCTGAATGCAATTGGGCTGCATGATTTGTGGAACGTGTGTGTGTGTGTGGTAGTGCTGTCAAATCGATTAATCACACCTAACATAAGAGTGTGTATAAATGTATATTTACACACTTTTGTGTGTGTGTGTGTGTGTGTGTATATATATATATATATATATATATATATATATATATGTATATATGTGTGTGTGTGTGTGTAACAAAATATACTTACAAACTGTTGCTGGGTGCGATTAATTGCAATTTATCGATTTGACAGCTATTTTTTTTTAAATTATAAAAGTGTGTAATAACATAATGTATTGTGTGTTATAACATAAAAGTGTGTAATAAATGTATATTTACACACTTTTTGTGTGTGTGTGTGTATATATATATATATATATATGTGTGTGTGTGTGTGTGTGTGTGTGCACACAAACAAAATATACTTACAAACTGTTGATGGGTGCGATTAGTTGCAATTTATCGATTTGAGAGCTATTTTTTTTAAATTATAGGCCTATAAACTTTTTCATTTGTATAATTTTTGTAAGCTTATTAATGTATCTATATGTACATTAACATTTATAAACATATCAATTTTTATATTTTATTTTGCAATTCTCATAAGAAAAAATTTTACTTTATATATCGATATGACAAATTCATTATTATCTCATTCATTATTCATTATTATAATATTACATAACAATATAGCTATTATAATGTTTTATAAAAAAATTTTGTATTAATAATAAAAATAATAATACTTTCATTTTGCAATACAACTGTAAAATAAAGGAGAACTCCGGTGCAAAATGAACCTTTGGTCTAATAAAACATCGGTACCTAGTCAACCGTTCTCTGAGATTTATTTTCATGATAATCGAATGTAAAGAGTTATATCTCTAAAAACTGTTTAGCGTATAATGCTAGTAATGGGGGCATTTACTAAGTAAAAAGAAATCGCTAGTTTATACCACTAACAAGGCTCAAAATAGCCCCACATTAATGCCGAGTTCAGACTGCATGATTTTAGCCACGATTTTGGCTCGCCGACAGGTTTTGAGAAATCGCCGACCAATGCCCGAAATCACAGGCAAATCGGCGCTCGTTCACGCGAGTGACAATCACGCAGTGTGAATGAGCAAAGACGCGAACTGAGAGAATCACCGACGAGTCGCCGACGCCCGTGAGATATTTGGCATGCTTGATATCTGGACCTGTCGGCGATTCAAAATCCTGCTGTGTGAAAAGTGTTTTGACTAAAAATACACCGGCGATCACCGGCAGCCAGTGAGAGAGCAAGATACAGAGCAGCAGGGAGTTCGGGGAGGAGTTATGGATCACGTATAGGCTATATATCAACATGATATGGCATTGTTTCAGAAAAAAAGCTTCTTCTCGCTCTATTTTGACACAATAAATGGAATAAAAATTAGTAGAAATTTTGCAGGAGCACTCGTGTCTGTTTGATGTTTCACCTGAGCTGTATACCACAACTGGGTCGAAAAAAAAAGTCTCACGCGAGAACTCCGGTCTTCCACGTGTGGTGTCGCGCGTTGTTTACTTGTCATATCTCACGCGTGTTTGTTGTGAAATGTAGTTTGCGTGCTAGACGGAGTCTGTCGGCGATTTTTCCTATTGTAAAGTCATGCAGTGTGAAACCTTCTGTCGCCGATCAATCGTCCAGTGTGAATACAGCAGTGACTGAATGCTGGCCAAGATAGTCATGCAGTGTGAAAAGAACAGCGACCCGACTACTTTGAAAATCGTGCAGTCTGAACTTGGCATAAGACAGTAAGATAATGAGGGTCTATACATGCAAAACGAAGCATTGAGAACTTTGTAAGTGTACAGACCGTTTAATAAGAAGATACTTTATAAAGACAGTTCACTTCGTATATACAGACAGAAGCCATCTTAGAAAACAGTCTCGATAATTCGATCCCCGAACGCCGTTCATACAGTTCAGAAGTTCGCTGAACTTCATACAGTTCAGATCACTCAGCACGTCGTTCGTGGTTTGAATTGTTGTGACTTTTCCAAAGATGGCGCCACCTGTATACACGATGTGAACTGTCTTTATTAAGTATCTGCTTATTAAAATCAAAGCAAAGTTCTCAATGCTTCGTTTTGCATGTATGGACCCTCATTATGTTACTGTGTTAGTGTGGGGCTATTTTGAGCCTTGTTAGTGGTATAAACGAGCGATTTCTTTTTACTTAGTCAATGCCCCCAGTACTAGCATTATACGCTAAACAGTTATTAGAGATATAACTCTTTACATTCGATTATCATGAAAACAAATCTCAGAGAACGGTTGACTAGGTACCAAAGGTTCATTTTGCGCCTTTAAGCACTTCACAGTATGGCTTCAAATGGCTGATAAGGCTTTCTGTTTCTCATGTGTTCGAAGGAGAATACAGTGCATACTGTGCAGAAGGCAATAATTCTGACCAAGCCAGGAGATATTTGCATGAAGAGGTGGGGCTACTCAGAATGCTCTTGTCAATCACTTACTGGGATTTCAAACAAATACAGGCTTCAGTGCACTTTAGTATCCTAAATTAATTAAGCACTTTAAGTATATAATATGTATTATTACTTTGAACTGTGACTTTTGCAGATGTTATCTGCTGATGAAGAAGAAATGGGGAAAATTGATAGGAAAACTGTTGTCCATGTTGAATGACTTAGTCTGAATAACTGTAATGCTGCGTGTTCGTCAGCCATCCGGGAATGTTGTGACCTTCTGTGCGGCAGGAGAAGCCAGCTCAGCGGTTTTACCCTAACGGAATTACAATCATCATCCGCATGAGTGCAATCTGTTCACTCTGCTCGAATAAATCAGCCATGCATGACACACACTCACACAATCACAACCAAACACATCGCAAGACAAGCACATTTAATGAAAAGATTTGTTTTTATATTCCTGAACAGGATTTGATTTGACTGGAATTGTTTTGGGTGGTTACCAGGGTGTTGCTATGCACTTGCTATAGTTGGTTTCCAAAATATTGGCTGTTGCTAAGCATGATCTATAATAATGTTATTAGATGTTATAATTATGAGCAGACTTCTCAGGATCCATTGCTGGCTGTACAGAGTTCTTGAGTTAATTTATAGACCTTATGTAGCCCCGCCCCTTTTCAGCCTTGCGCTCGTTGTCTTTTGCCTTCCGGTCTGTATTTTCAAAGCGATCTTGCATAGGTATGAATGAACTGCTCGTAAAAAAATTCCCGGTTGACATTTGTTAAGACATCTGCTTTACAATTCTTATGATAAACATTACAATGCTCATGATAACTTTTGTTAACTCTGCAATAAGTAAATCCACTTCACCAGCTAATTACTCCTCGACAGCGATGCCATAGAAATATTCAGAGCGACCGCGAAACCGGAAGTTCAAAGACAATATTCTAAGGATGACAGCGCCCACGTTTCTCTAGTGCATGCCTACAGGCCTACAAAACTACTGTCGGTTTAAAATGGAGGGGTTTTATATTTTAAGAGGGCATGACTAATACACACACACACACACCCTCTTGCCTTGAATAAGCAGATAAAAATCCCAGTGTAGAGATGCCATCTTAGTGAAGTGTTTTTTCTGGCCATTACGAGCGTCACCCGCTGTGTGTGTTTATCTGCTGTTGCGAATGTGTGTGTTCTCTCTGTCTGTCTTTAAACATCTCGTAAGCATTAATGGACCGGTTACAAAAGTGAAACCGCAAGACGGTAATGACCTGTTACGCATCTATCGCAATGCCAACAGACATTGTTTGGGTGATGTTTTCTGGGTGATGTTTTTTCAGCTAGGTTAAGGCCATGTCCACACGGACACGGGTATTTTTATAACCGGAGTTTTTCCCTCCTGGGTTTAAAAAAAAACCTCCGTCCACATGAAAACGCAAAAACAAGACATCAAGCGCTGTCAAGAGCATGCAACACCAGCAGGTGGCGATATAAACCTAACCGTAAAGCCACATTAGCCAATCAGAAAATTCCATTTTTCTCGTTTTAATGAAAACCAATAGACCTTATTCAGAGCAGCGCCATGACAGGTATGAAAGTGAGGCTGTGAGGGATAGACTTACCGTGTTTCCAATGGCATCCGCTGTAAAAAGCTGAATAAAGCGGCTAGATTACTTATAATTTTCCACAGTTTACATTGTCGGGAGTTTCTTGTCAACTGACATTTCTTGAAAATATATTTTTCCAGTGTTTCATGAGCAGAACAATCCAAAAACACATTAAATAACAGTACAGCCCATTGAAGAGATGCAAGTCTATCCCTCACAGTGTCGCTTTCATTCTCATTAAAAATCAAAGATGGCGCTGCCGTGAATAAGGCGTATAGGTCGTGATGGTAAGTTTCAGTTCAAGAGTAAGTTTCACGTTTGAGGTGGTTTAAACCGTGACATATACACATTTTCCAAAGTGGACTATTTAGGTTCATTAAAAATGTGACATTTAGACGTTTTTTTTGTGTTCATCAAATGTGTTCATCTACACATTTTCCAAAGTGGACTATTTAGGCTGCTTCATTAAAAATGTGACATTTAGACGTTTTTTTCGACGTGGATCGAGGCAAATGAATCCTTTTCACCTTAAATAACAAATGTTTTTTATTTTTTGTATTTTAAATAAAATACCATTTCTCAGTGATCATCAATAAAACAAAATTCCATTTTTCTCGGTTTAATGAAAACCGATAGGTCGTGATGGTAAGTTTCAGTTTAAGTGTAAGTTTCACGTTTGAGGTGGTTTAAACCGTGACAGTGGACCAACGTGATTATTTCACGTCTTGTCGTGATACCGGGTTGAAGAAATGTTGTTTTGGCTACTTAGTTTGACATAATCACAACAATTTAACGTAAGCAAGAATGAGATTAGAACTCAGGTCTTCTTGATTAAAGCTCAACGCTTTATCAACTGAGCCACTATATCTATTAACTATAAGACTATATTGCATGGGGTTTTATTGCGGTTTTGGTTTTATTTGTTGGAAAAATAAATATAGAAACATAATTTGACACAAGAGGGCAGTATAGCCCTATTTATGGTTTTGAGTTTAAACTAAACCGTGACACCTACACGTTTTCCAAAGTGGACCAACGTGATTATTTCACGTCTTGTCCTGATACGGGTTGGGCACTGAAGTTACAGGAGTTTCTTCCCATTGCTAAGCAATGGAACTAGGTCGAGTATTTAAAAGGTTATGGTTAACACGGTTAACGTGGTTTAACGTCGATGTAATACGTTGTTTTAGCGTACCTTTTGCTTAAACGAGGAGCTGGGGGACGCGGAAAAATAGACATTTTACTCATTAGGCTGCTTCATTGCGTGACATTTAGACGTTTTCTATGGCGTGGATCCAGGCAAATGAAACCTATTCACCTTGAAAATAATAAATGTTTTTTTTTTGTTTTTTTTTTTTTGCATCTTGGAACATTTCTCAGTGATCGTAAATAAAACAAAATTCAATTTTTCTCGGTTTAATGAAAACCAATAGGTCGTGATGGTAAGTTTCAGTTTAAGAGTAAGTTTCACGTTTGAGGTGGTTTAAACCGTGACATATAAAGGTTCATTAAAAATGTGACATTTAGACGTTTTTTTGTGTTCATCAAATGTGTTCATCTACACATTTTCCAAAGTGGACTATTTAGGCTGCTTCATTAAAAATGTGACATTTAGACGTTTTTTTCGACGTGGATCGTGGCAAATGAATCCTTTTCACCTTAAATAACAAATGTTTTTTATTTTTTGTATTTTAAATAAAATACCATTTCTCAGTGATCATCAATAAAACAAAATTCAATTTTTCTCGGTTTAATGAAAACCGATAGGTCGTGATGGTAAGTTTCAGTTTAAGTGTAAGTTTCACGTTTGAGGTGGTTTAAACCGTGACAGTGGACCAACGTGATTATTTCACGTCTTGTCGTGATACCGGGTTGAAGAAATGTTGTTTTGACTACTTAGTTTGACATAATCACAACAATTTAACGTAAGCAAGAATGAGATTAGAACTCAGGTCTTCTTGATTAAAGCTCAACGCTTTATCAACTGAGCCACTATATCTATTAACTATATAGTTAATAGATATACTGGCTCAGTTGATAAAGCGGTCAAGGACTCAGAGTCAAGGACTCTGATGAAGATGTAGTTGTACATCGAAACGTTAGTCAATTGTTGCACCTCTAATAAATCTGCTATTAAGAAGATTTGTGCACCGGTGTTTCTCCCGTTCTAATTGCATACATAGTGTGGCTTTAAATTGTGATTACATGATAATTTTAAGTTGAATGTATTAGCTTACTCAAATATTTCAATTCTGCTTACTTAAACTTTGAAATTATTAACTTAAAAATGTTGAGTTTTTGCCAACTCATTCAGGTTTACAGTGGTTGTTCCGTAAAAGTAGTTTTTGGTTTAAAACTGACTGCACAGGTATAATAGCACAATGCTATAATCTATGAGTCCTGCAGATAAACACACTGTTAGCAGAAGTTTGACTGTAAATCTACATTCACTGTGACCCGCCGGCAGGTTGCACTCCTGTTCTACCTTCTCTCTCTTTCTCTCTGTCTCTGTGTATCTCCAGTCTTTATGTCTCTGTGGGGCTGGAACAAAGTACAGACTGTCTCATACATTCTGTTCCTCTTGAACACGCTGAATGACCATAAAACACAAGAGAGAGAGAGAGAGATGACAAGGATTTAGGTGTACATACACACCGCTCTGCTGTGTTGTAATGATGAACGCGCTCATGTCTTTCTCTCTCTACAGCTGTCAGTCATTCATCTCTGAAGATTTCCTGTCCCAGCTGACACACTCGCAGACTTTACACTCTCTGATCTTTGATTGATGGCTGTCTGTCATATTTCAAGCACCTCTTGAGATGAGCAAACCTGCTCAACCATTCCTGTGACAATCTTGAGCTGGGAGGAGCCACACGACCCCTGCTGCTATCAGGTTAAGTGGAGAGTGTGTGTATATTAACAATTTATGAACCTTTAAATGGAAATGGAGAAGTCCCTCCCCCCCTCAAAGCTATTATATATATATATATATATATATATATATATAAACTTTGGGCATGACTATTGTCATGTTGCACATTTTCGGTGCTCTTGGTCACACATTAAGTTGAATGTCAGGGAATCAAAGCTAAATGTTGATTTCCTCTCTGTGTTCATTTAGTCTCTGCATTAGCATAAACCATAATACTGAGCAACGAGCAATCGTTAAAGTTTATGTCAGCCATATCGCCGCTAGCAGACACTAAATGTGTGTTTTTTAATGATAAAGAGAAGTAAAATATGTGCTTTGTTTTTAGGGCATGAAAAGAGTCATTTGTTATCATATTCATGTTATCGTGCATATGTGTGCTACAAGTATTCATAATGCTTGAAAATATACAAAGCATATTATGATGTTTTCACTAGCGTAAAATGATCAAATGTAAAACATCATGATCTAACATGAGTTTTGATGCTGATCATGTGTTTTAATTTGTTTTTAAAGGTAAAGCCTGAGTTAGGTGCTGTAGTGCTAGGGTAAAAGTAATTCAAAAGAGCAAGCAACTGATTATCATCTTTATGAATGCATAAGGAATATACTGAGGAATGGATTTTATAAACAAGCCCGTAGTGTCCGCGTAAGGTCTGTTCGGGCTAATGAACACATATGAGGTGTTGTACTCGACAGCTCTGGTGACCCACGTGCTGCGAGCAGATGAAATATGCGGCAGCTCCCATATGGCATTTTTGCAGGACATCAACACTGGAGTGCAAACCCAGCAGAAACCTGATCAGGAGATCCACATTTGCCTTCAGTGAGAGAGAGAGAGAGAGAGAGAGAGAGAGAGAGAGAGTTTGTGTGTGTGTGGATATTGTGTTATCTGGGATGGCTGCCCATTACAGCCCCTCTGACTGAGCTGATGGAGGTACAGATATTATAGAGCCACAAGCCTTTTTTACTAAAAGACCAGACACTAATGAAATTAAGAGAAAAGACATGCGGTCACTGAGGTTTTCAACATTGCTTTCCAGACTCTGTGTTTCTGCTGGTATGTATGTCCTTCTACAGGTCATGTGTTCAGGCCTTTAGAGAAAAGCAGACAGTGTATATATGAAGAGTTCAGATGCAAAAGCCTCTAAATGCCATTTGCAATTTTCTTCTAAAATGATCATTTTTATCAAGCTTGTATATTTAAGTTCAGTAATTTCACTTAAATGCTGAACTTAAATATACAAGCTTGATAAAAAATGATCATTTTAGAAGAAAATTGCAAATGGCATTTAGAGGCTTTTGCATCTGAACTCTTCATACAGTATATATATATTATATATATATACACACACACACACACACACATTTATTTGTCATTTGTAATATTTAAAGTAAAAATGTAAGGAAAAATACCAAAAATGTGGTTTTGCTATGGTAAAACTTTGAAGTAGCGTTTGGTTTATAATCACTCAGTACATGTATTACCATCTCTCTCTCAGGCTTCACACAGTCTCTCCTCCAGAGTTTTCCCGCGGTGATCTAGTTTTCCTAATGCATGTGGACAGTCCACAGACCGCTGGAGATTCCGGGCAGTGAAACTGCTGCATTAGTGTGATCATCCGTGTGTGTATGTGTGTGTGTGTGTGGCCCTGCAGGGCTCCCTGTCACACCCCCACTTCATCACAGGCACTCTTTTGACCTCAAACACTCTGAGCTTCCAAACACCGTTATAAACCCTGCTGTGACATCGGACACACACATACACACACACACAAACCCTTAACAGTGTTTCAGCTCTCTTGATTGATGCAGGGTTTTTTTTTTAAATATAATTTCTTAAATGAAATCCAGTGCTTGTTTGTTTCTAATGTCGGGGTGCTGATTCCAGCACAGTGACATGATTCCTAATCCTTTTGACAACTATTTGCTCAGTTCTCAGCTGATTTGGACGTGTATGGGATTATTTAAAGAGGCTACAGGCGTTTTCCTGAAATTTAAACTCGCGACTGACACCTGTGGCCAAAAAACAGAACTGCTCTTCCTTTCTGCTCGCTCTCGCAGCGCGCGCTCGTACATGCACACTTCACAAGTCATCTGCTGCAAGGAGGTCAACATTATGTTTACACAGGTAAGAACAGTTAAATACATATATTGTTTGAGATAAGTGTTCTGTTTGCGAGTGTATAGGCTACTTGCTGACTAGCAGTGGTGGGCTGGCAGAGTTGTTTTTTTTTTTTTTTTTTTGCAGAAAAGTAACATACAAATAATAATAACAAAGCATAAACAACAAAAACAAAATTAAATACATAAGTAAATAATAGAGCATAGTTCACATTCAATTTTAACAAAAAAAGTATTACAAAACACCAGGGGTATTGAAGATTGTATCATAGCATTGTAAATATTTCACAGACTTTTCATTTTTTAACAATCTTATTGAAGAAATGTAGGAATCAAAGTCATAACAAAATAAATTGGTAACACTTTAAAATAATGGTCGGTAGTTAACAAGTAGCTATGCAGGAAGTAATAGGTAGTACTGCATTAACACCGAACTTAATACTATTAACTAATATGGAAGCAATATTAACTAAGCAGTAAGTAATAGGTAATTTAGTACAAAGGTAGTTCCTTGGTAGGTATTTGATTGTTACTAAAGAAATATATCCTCATTGAGAACTACTTGTGAACTAAGAAATAATAACTAATTAATTACTAATCACAAAAGTAACATGTCTAAAAAGTGAACAATTGTGGGGGTTTTATACTCTTAGCATGGTCATAACATTTCAGAAGCATGAGCCTCAAATGGGTTCTTTGCGGGAAAAAGTTTATGAATATTACATCCCCCCAAATACATTAGCTATAGTTGAGATTGTGACTACTACTCTTGCCAGGATGGACGCATGTTCTGTACAGAACATGTACAGTATGTGTCAAAATATAAGATTAATTAACTTGTATCATTTGTGAAAAACATGTTAACTCCTCAATAACTACTTAAGTGTTACCTTGTCATCCCGCAGGGACTACTAGTGATGTGGCCCATTATTTTAAAGTGAAAAACATGTTAACTACTAACTAACTACAAGCGTTACCTTGTCATCCCGCAATGTCTACACAAGGTAACGCTAGTAGTTAGTTAGGAGTTATCATGTTTTTCACTTTAAAATAATGGGCCACATCACTAGTAGTCCCTGCGGGATAACAAGGTAACGCTTAAGTAGTTATTGAGGAGTTAACATGTTTATCACAAATGATACTGATAAAAGTAATTTAATTTTATATTTGACACATACTGTACAGGTTATGTGAGGCACTAATATTCTAACAAACACTGTAATCTGGAAGATGTGCTTTTGCGCTTATCGTAACATAAATGCAGCCAATTTCTTCATTAAAGATGCTAATTGTTTTTGACTAGTGAACATCAATGTTTATAATCATGTCCTAAAGAGAAGTCCTCCTCAGGCAGCTACTGTAACATAAAGTTGTAGGTCTTTGGAGTCTGAGATATATGTGACTGACATTCAATAGAGCTCATAATAGTGAACTAATCCAATCATGAGAGTGTCAGCATCACTTCCTAATTATTTAAGGTTTATTTTTAAAGACTGTCTTTATTAGGATTATTTTAAGTTTAAGTTTTAAATAAACAGAGAACATGCGTCCATCCTGGCAAGAGTAGTAGTCACAATCTCAACCTAGCTAATGTATTTGGGGGGATGTATAAACTTCATGAACTTGTTTCCACAAAGAACCCATTTGAGGCACATGCTTCTGAAACGTTATGACCATGTTAAGAGTATAAAACCCCCACAATTGTTCACTTTTTAGACATGTTACTTTTGTGATTAGTGATCTCAATGAGGATATATTTCTTTAGTAACAATCAAATACCTACCAAGGAACTACCTTTGTACTAAATTACCTATTACTTACTGCTTAGTTAATATTGCTTCCATATTAGTTAATAGTATTAAGTTCGGTGTTAATGCAGTACTACCTATTACTTCCTGCATAGCTACTTGTTAACTACCGACCATTATTTTAAAGTGTTACCAATAGATTTAACATAGTTACCTGAGGGTTTTCACTGACGTCACATACGTTCTGGGCGGTAACCCGGATGAGCGGCCATTATGGAGGCACTCGGATGTAAACAACAGCATCGACTGCACTGTTAATGTACAACTGAACACTTTGTTACTCTAAAAAAAATCTGTGGTAGATGCGAACTCATATAGAGAAGGACCTTAATCATTTGCATAAAGATGGGCATCGGCCAGCTTTTTGACGCGCTGCATTTTTATCAAATGTAGCGCCGCCTGGATGCTTTGCGGAAAATACGTAACATGAACGCGCTTGACGTCACATCCGCAGACAGCGCGGGAAAAGTCCGACCCGACAGAAAATAGGAAAAATAGGATACAGGCTTATAGGTGCACCCACTGTGAGCGGACAAGGTGTCAGTATGCTCATCAGGAGATGTTTGAGTCACAAATGGTAAAATAAAAAGGCTATTGTTATGTTTATTTTGGGGGGAAAGCTGCATATAGCCTCTTTAAATGCCTATCCATGATTTCAAGGTTAGAATTATATGCCAGTGACAGAAGAAAATGCAAACATGGGTTACACTTTATTTTGATGCTCCCTCAAGCAATAATTCTGCTGACTATACGTAACTTTGCAAGTTCATTACTAATGACCGAATGAAAGATAGTTGACACAGAGTGTCTAAAGTAGACCACTGAAATAAAGTGTAACCCACACATGAGGAATATGTTTTCTGATACACTTTACTAAATCCAAACAGCAATAGAAAATTTCATGCACACACACACACACATTTTTGAACTCAACATAATCAAGTGAGATATTTTTAGGCGTTTTTTTTTTTTTTTTTTTTGCAAATCAGCAGATCTTTTTTACCAGATGCAAGGCTGTGCTATATTTATACCACATAAATCTCTTTATTGGCATCTTCGTTCTGTCTCTTCATAATCAAAACACAACACCCTCATTGTGCATCTGTGGGATGATTCACCTGTTTTCTGGTTCATCAGGTGAAGATAATGCGTCAGAACACACACCTCTGCTAAAGAAGACACGATTCGAGATGCACACCGAATCATCATCAGAATTAGCATCTTCCGTCCGTCCCTTTGGAATCGGAACGTTCCCTCATGCCTGGTTGCCATGGAGATCTGTTTGGTCTTCAGTACGGACCTACTTGTTGATGCCCTCGTGAAAAAAGGTAAACCATTTTTGCTGTTAATTTTGTTCACTTAGGTTGTTTTGAGCATTGATTGGAAGTGAAAACTGATGATAGTTGTTTTCATACAGCATTTGAAACTGATAATAACCGAAAGAGGTGTGTCTGTGTGTGTATGTGTAGCTATTTGAATAATACTCGTGAGAGTCATACGCTTACTAATGGATGAAGTGAGAGAGGGAATAAAATGAGTGTAACGGATTAGAAACAGGAGGATTTTCGTGCTTAGATGTTCAAGCTCAAAGAGACTTTATGGTAAGAAGTATCAACTTCTCAGATGTTTCTCCTAAAACTCCAAATGAGTCACTATTGAAATAAATGTTTTGAAACAATTTTCACCTAGAAATGGCTTGTAAATTTCACAAAAAATTACGTTTACAGTGAATGTTTACTTGCCAAACAAAAAAATGGCAAGTAACAAATTTAATTACATTTCGGAAGTACAGAAACCATAATGCTATTTTAATGTAAAAAGTACTCCAATAATATCTGTATGAATCTCCAATAATAATAAAAAATGTCAGAATCGTATGTTTCTTGGGAGTAATATCTGAGAATCAAGAGACATTGGTAAAATCCTCCATTTGCCTTCAAGGAGAACTTTGAGATATTGAAGAGATCTCAGTTGTTGATGTCAGGGCATTGCTAGAGATTAGCTAAAGTTTTAAGTGTGTTGTTTTGTGTGTTTCTATGCAGTTGCTGTAAATTGGTCGCTAGATGGCCCTCTAATGGATAAAAAACAAAACTGCATGCATTTTGCAGAAGAACGTTGTGCTTTGGCTCTGTGTGACTGTGTGGATGAATATGAGCTTTCACAATAGATTATGCTTAACAATGAACTCTGTTAGAAAGCTACAATATAACACCTTACTCATCTGTTGAGTAATAAAAACGCCATCATCTCCTTCGCTTTAAACAACAAACTAATATAATTGCCAAGCTAATATTGATTCTTGTTTTATTACGAGCTCTGTCGCGTTCTCTTTTCTCCAGCAGACTCTCCTCTGTCCTGCGTTTGTTTAAAACGGCTCCATGTCAGTCTTTCTTACTCGTTGTGACATTAACCTCTGCCATTCCTAGACCAGACGCACCTCTAAAGTAGCCGGAGTGTTTTTACTCTATTTATAGATATGACTTGACACACGAGTGGGTGACGCATGTACGCAATTTCCCGCCAAAAACATCCCGATTGGTCTAAAATATAAACACTTATAATAGGTTTACCATAGTGAATCAGGATAAAACAAAAACGCATTTTGGAGGAACGATTTATGATGCTTTGAAAGTTAAATAAAGGCACACCGTGTAACTTTTGGCCAAAAGAGTTGACGCATATGAGTTATTTTAAATGATTCCTCAGCGCTTGACATTATCATGACAGCCCTCTTGAAATACCGCCTATGTAAGTTTGGAGAAGAGGCACCGTCTTTGGCCAGGTCATGTGACCCGGAGAACGTATCGCTTTACGACAGTCACGTGACCACAGGCTCGGATGAGTCAAGGAAAAGAAAACGAGAAACTGACCATGTGAAAAAACCGGACAAGAGTCTCACTCGGTCAGGCTTTCACTTAAAATAGGATAAGAATGAGCATCAAACTTAAATAACCTGGTGCGCGCAGCTCTTAACCCTCTGGGGATGGATTGGGCGGTACCGCCCAAAATGACATACTTTTACAAATGTGTACTTATCTTAAAAACTATTCATGATAGAGAGGTGCATTCTTTTTTGCCGTCTTTCTCAGATTCCGCTGAAAACAGTGATAACCGGATACCCGAAGATACCCGGCTTGTAGACACACCGTCAAAGGCCTCTGAAATCGATGTTGTTTGGCAGATTCACGAGCAACAACCAATGGAAAAAATTGCCGATGGAGAAATATTTTTCTTACCCAATCATGGGAAGGTTACCATGACTTATTCTAGCAAATCGGAGGACTCTGTAGCCTTGCAAGGGGTGGTACTATATAGTAAGGGAAATGACGCAAACAGCGTCGAGTGGAGGAGACGACAGAAAGAGAATGGACGTGTTGAGTATAAACAAGGCTTTACGGAGCGAGAGCGCGCTGAGATTTCTATGAGAGAGAAGAATTATATATATATATATATATATATACAATATATACATACAATTGAAGCATTATTTATTATTTTAGCTCTATATGATGGCAAGCAGTAAACGATTTACGGTGGAACAGGCTCTGGAACAATTACTGGAGAGTGACGGTGAGAAAGCATTGCTTAGAAAATTCGAAGCATTCCTAAGAGAAACGCCTGGGACTATTTGTAAATAAAGTTAGATTTTTCATTGTTCTTTACACATTTTATTTAACAATTACACATGTCTGTCAAGCAAAGGCTTTGACACATATATTTTTTGTTCAAAAACTGTTCACTATTGTTGTGTGATGTGTGATTTTCAGAAATAAATGACACAAATCTAATTTCCGTTTTTAAAATGCTCTAGTTTATTGTGAATTTTTCACTCATACTTCCTTTATATACACATTAAATGCATGCTTATGTTAGCTTAGGGTCTTCTGAATCCATAGATACCAAACACATAGTGTTCCATCTCCATTAGATATAGTTTATAAGCCCAAATGTAAAAATAGAGAAAACAGACCAAAAAGGGCTTAGTGCCCAGAGGGTTAAAGGGGCCACGCCTTATTTCCACTCGCTATACAGTACAAATAATCCACGGTGACTCTAGGGGTCGCTGTTTGACAAAAACTGAATTCCTACACAGTGTACCTTTTAAATATGAGCAATAATGATGAAAACACTTTTTTGCCCATCGTGTTTATTTTTGGCGTTCCCTATTAGACTCGTCTCAGCAGAAATAACAGATTGTCTGAGTCACGCTTTGCTCTTTTGTGTTGTGCAGTTATAAAAGCGATCCTCACCACTGGCCTTCTGAAAGCATTGTGTGGATGAAAAGAGTTCACTTTCTCCTAGCGCTCGTGGCCTTCAGCGCTCTTCTTCCTCGCTAGGCCACATGTATAAGATAAAGCACTTCAAATGCACGTATTAGCTGTGGGATTTTTCTTTTGATGAATGTATTTTTAGTCCCTTGTTGCAGACAATGGCCAGTGGCAGTTCGCCGCTCAAACCCGCCGAGCACTGAAACATCTACTTTCTTTTCTGTCTCACTTATTTCTCATTCGTTCTCGTTGTTTGCTCCCTCAGACTCTCCATTTATTTCTGTATGTATGACTGACGTAGAGTGTGTGAACAAAACCTGGTCTACTGTAATGTACAAATATGAGAAAAAAAAATACACATGAACTAAAATCTGATAACACTTTTTACAATACAGTCCCATTATCAGGTTTATTATAGGTAAATAAAACAAAAACATTTTCTGTACTCACCTTAAAAATGACTAAAACTTTAACTATATTCAAATTAAAATGGAAATGATATATAAATAGCACTGCCCATTAGTTAATGTTAGTTGATGCAATATGGAAATTTAGCTGTTGTTGACAAAAGACAACATCATTTGGCGAAGTGATATTGGAACTGTTATGTGGTCGAAACCTGCCTGGAACTACTTTACTGGAAAATAATTGCACGCGTTAGAATGTTCATCATCCAATCAGAATCAAGCATTCAATAGCCCTGTATTATAACTAGCCTAACATTAGCCAACAATGAGCAATACATTTGTGATTGGTTTCATTATTTATTGATCTTTATCTTTAATATTGTACTAAATGCTGAAATGAGCATTAACTAAGATTAATAAATGCCTTAGAAATATTGTTAGTTCATGTTAACCAATGTCGTTAACTAATAAAACCTTATTGTAAAGTGTTGGCATGTTGGCATGTTTTTTCACTTGTCCAGATGTGTCTATCCATCATTAAGTGTGTGTGATCAGGTCATTATTCACATAAATAAGGGTTTTTGATAGATGTATGTAATATCATCTGTTCTGTTGTTGCCATATTGATCTGCGATTCTCGCTCATTACACCGCATATTCAAAGCAAGTAGGTCACCAACACCTCCTCCGTGTTCCTAATAAATGAACAACATCTTTAGAGTACAAAACGCTTCATATTAATTAAAGCCATCGCTTCTAGCTGACACTTCATCCTTTTTGTTTCCTATTCTGTTTTTGTAATTAAAGGAATCATTCTCCCTTAAAATAAATCATGTAATCATCATTATGTCATCCAAACCTTTCTTTATTATATTCTTTATGTCTTCTACATGGTTGAAGCAGAGGAGGAAGCAGGGCTCAGGACTGGAGGCTCAACACTGTAGTCAACAAAAAAACAGTTGAGCATGTATCCATTGTAGGACATATAATAATGAAAGATGTCACCTTATTCCATCATTGAAGAAAGTAAAACATCATGACTTTACTTTATCAGGTCTATTAAGCACTGTAAAAAAATATTGTTGGTTTAACTTAAAAAATTAAGTAACCTGGTTGCCTTAAAATTTTAAGTTGATTGAACTGGAAAAAGTAAGTTAATACAACGAAGGAGATTGATTTAATCATCAGAAACTCAAAATAGTAAGTTATCTGAACTAAATAAATTATTTAAGTTGATTTGACAAAAGAAAAAAATGTTGTGATAAAAAATCATGAAATTATTTTTTTTACAGTGGGGAAGAGATAGTAAGGTTTATGTTGAAATTATAAAATTTGCGAAAGAAAGTAATTTATATAATAGAATATAGCGTTTTTTGTTAATTTATTTTTCAGTTTGTTTATTTGTTTTGCCTGTTTTTTTATGTTATATTTTGTATAAAAGTAAATAACTTGATCCATTTTCCATTCCAGTTGGTGGCGGTAATGCACCAATAAGATTGGTTGCCAACCACCAATAAACACCAAAGAAGAAGACGAAGAAAACATGGAACAAGACTGGGGAACACAAGGTTGAAAACATCACACCATGCACTAAAATAAAAATAAAAAATCTGTATAAAAAAATCAAAAATGTGATCCCCCTGATTGCATCAAATTTTACTTAAAATGTATATGACTTGTGCACTATTAAGTCAATAACAACTTACATTTTGATAAGCTATCGGATGTCTCATTCCCTTTATTGTCAGGATACTCTTCAAAAACTTGATTTTGTTCTTGACAGGAGAAAGAAAGTCACTCAGGTTTGGAACAGCGTTAGGGAGAGTAAACGGTGAGTACAATTTTTTTCCCCCCTCTGTATTAAACTTTTTATTTCAACCACTCAACTAGACGTCCATTTAACTGCCAAGTTTAATCCCAACACGTAATTTTTGAGGGCGTAAAGCATTATTATCAGCGTTTTCTGACACATAAAAGCATCTGCAAACTCAGCCGATGATGATAAAAAAAAAACAGTTGCAGACGATGCCACCCACTCCGGTCCGGTCTGTCAGCGTTTGTGTTTCAGCTCTGTAATTAGACTTCTGTTTGACAGCAGACAGCCACAAAACATGGCAGTCAGACCCTTAGTCCACCAGAACTGTTTACTGTGCACTCATTTATAACTTTTTAATGTGGCAAGACAATTTTGGGCCTGACAGTCTTGGATTCCCTGGTAAACAGACAACTGATCTGTTTAGCATTTAAGATGTGGCCTTTGCGAGTTTTATCAAAGTAAACCTTTAAAGAATTTTGCATTATTGAGGAATTTTATCAAAGACACAAAGTCACTTGACTATAGTCACTTTCTACATTTACTAAATTCCCAACACAGTCTCATCCCAAGACGTCATCAAACTGACGCTTTTGACCATACGTCAACATCCGACGTTTTAGGGTACCCTTTAACGTCAGATAGATGACGATCCTTGGGCGTCATCCAACTGACGCTTTAACTTTAGCGTCAGTTAGATGACGTGGGTAGGTTTAGGTCATAGACAGTATAAGAAGTGGACGGAGCCGTCTCATTGGAACTCCATTGAGACAAGTGAAGCCCGTTTTTGGCGATTTTTTAGAACTTCCGTTCCTGACGCGCTTACTCAAACAGAGCTTGACGACGTAGATGTGACGAGAGCAAACCGTCTGTCTTCTAGTGGCTGTGGCATGAGAATTTTCAGACTGATCTCATGAAGTAGCGTGTGTATGACACGCCAATTTTTTTATTTCCATTTTTGGCGTGCTATCAACACGCATAATCGCTTTTCAGCGTGTTTATGAACGCCGTTGACTTAACGTTATTACTGTATATATAAATATACGACCTACCTCAACCCTGTCCCTAAACCTACCCGTCACTGGGGTTAATGGCATTTATGACTGTTCCCTTACCATCCCAGGAAAGAAAAAGATAGTTCCCCAGATGTATATGTACATTTTGCTTTGTTTTGCTCGGACATTTGACGGCGTGTACAGACACGCAGAATGACGTGGACGTTAATGGCGTAGACATACACGCATACACGCGGATACATGCGGATAGCTCAAAATGCGTCAAGATAACACACCACTTGACTCGAAATTGGCATGTATGTTTACGCAAAAGTCATGATGTCATGTTGGAATTTTGAATCATTCCCTTCCGAAACTTGCAGAGGCGGAGAGTGTGAGTATAGGATCTGTCCATGAGCTAGGAGCAGAAGAAACTTTTGCTAGGTATTCTGATTAATTATTTTATCATTTTGCCTCCTCGTTTCCCCGATTGCCCGCGAGCTTCTCCTCCTGTCCATACGGTAATCTCTCTACTGTGCGACAGAGAGTCGCTTGGTTGTGACGCAATCGTTAGCCCACTTTTACAAAAAACTGCTTCTACGGGGCCATAACATAAGCTACAAGGTAATGGAGCATTTTATACTTTGTCGTGTTTCTTTAGAAATAAATAATGGACAAATGGGGTCTTCAAACGCCTCAGATGTAAAGTTATTCGCTCTCAAAGTGACGCCAAAATGAATGGGAGTCAATGGAAATGTTAACGCAAGTGAAGTTCTGCTGCAAGATGGCAGCTCCCGCGAGGCTTCTACTTCCGGTCGATGGATTACCCCCTTGGTTTAGGTCTAGGGTAGGGTTAGGATTAGATAGCGTCATCTATCTGACGTTAAAGGGTACCCTAAATCGTCGGATGTTGACGTGTGGTCAAAAGCGTCAGTTAGATGACGTCTTGGGATGAGAACGGGCTGAAATTCCAGGTTCTTGGTGTCTACGGATTCCTTGGGTCATGCCAAAGCCGTTGATATTCATCTTGTCAAGATCGAACAAATTGTTCGCCATTTTTTACAATTGATATAAGTTAGAATATAACTTTTACACGCATTGAGTTATCGGCACAAAATTTGGTGGGGATCATTGATTGTATGACCCGAAGATACTTCAGAAATTTGAAGACATCGCCTTCTAGTCTTCAGAAGATATACATTTTTCCCCTCCTTTTTAAAATGATACGCCACCGTTTTTTTCATATTAAACTGTGTTATTCCCTTAACTAAGACGAGTTGATGCATACCTCTCTCGTCTCAGTGTGTGCGCTCGAGACACTTTGATCGCACTTAACTAGCCCAGTTCATTCAATATGGGCCAAGTAGAGAAGCGGCCAAACACCTCCACGTTTTCCCTATTTCAATACAGTTACACGAGTAATGTAACTCGAACTAGGCCGGTGACACAAAATAAAACGTTGCGCTTCTCTGAGTTTTTACAATGGATAACTATATTGTATGGCGGAATACCACAGTGCTTGGGAGCACTTCGACTCGGCGCATATATACGTATATATCGATGGACTGTGCGCAGTAATATCATCACTCTGGAGAGTGAGGCGGGGAGGACTTTTTATGAGTGATGATATTACTGCGCCAAGTCGAAGTGCCCCCAAGCACTTGCTGTGGTATTCCGCCATACAATATAGTAATCCATTTTACACGCTTAGAAAAGCGCAACGTTTTATTTTGTGTCACAGTCCTAGGTCGAGTTACACTGCTCGTGTAATTGTATTTAAATAGGAAAACGTGGAGGTGTTTGGTTGCTTCTCTACTTGGCCCATATTGAATGAACTGGGCTAGTTAAGTGCGATCAAAGTGTCTCGCGCGCCAGAGCGATTGAGTGCACGCACTGAGATGAGATGAGAGAGGCATGTATCAACTCGTCTTAGTAAAGGGAATAACATAGTTTATGAAAAAACTGAGTATCCCTTTGAGTCACTTTGAATAAAACCATCTATATAAAAGCAGATCAGTTGTTTGTTGTTAGGTCGAGCAAAATACATTTAGACATAATTTTGAATCCTTTTGACATGACTATATGGCTCTTTGAGGGTTATTTAAAAAAAATATAATATGTTCTTCTGATTTGTTCTTTGGTTCCTCTGGGGTTTTAAGTTCTTCTACACGAAGCTGATAAACACTGATTCATTTTTCTTCTGTCTGTATCGTGTCAGTTTCAGTGTTTAGTGAGACCCAGTGAGCGTGTTGTGACTGTTTAAAAGCCTGGCACTCTTCAAAAACACCATTAATGCGAGCGTGCGTGTGGGCCGTGATGTGTGTTAGCAGCTTTAAAACATTTTGGACTCCATTTGCATGTACTGAATATAAAACACTCTGTCCTGTGTATTGCTGTTTCATAACGAACCCTGATTTTAAAAACACGTTAGAGATAAAAACGAGCTGAATTCATTCCTATAAACTTCTGATCGGAGTTCAAAGATTTGAGAAATGTGTAAAAACCTCCCAAAACTACAGTAAATTGGTTACCATCCACATTCAATAGAGCAGCGTGAACATTCTTCAAAATGTCTCCTCTTGTGGTCTACGAAAGCCATATTGGTTTGGAACGAGTAAATATTAATAAGTTTCTTTTTTGGATGAGCTTTTCCTTTTACACAAAAACAATCTCTCCGTCCCTCCATTAAATCTCACTGTAGAGAGGATAGTTCTGCTTCTGAAAATGACAAAAGTGTCTGACTAAAGACTGACGATAATACTAAAGTCTATCACGGCAAAGATGAGAGAAGCTGTGTGTCATCATCACTGAGAAACCCATCAGCGGTGTTTTGAAGTGTAAAATTTGTGATCATGTAAAGATGAGGCTTCACACACACGCACACACACACACACAGCTGTGTCAGTCCCTTTAGGGTGGGTTTCCCTCCTCCACTCACGACTCCACTCACCGGAAATCTGTCATGTGACTCCAGACGGCCAATCAGACGCTGAAGAGTGGGGATTCCGTGTGTGGGAGTAAAAGCTTCAAATAAATGACACATCACATCTCTTCATTAGAGGTTAACACAGCCCTGCACTTCACCATTAACCTCCAAATATGGCTATATGAGGAAATATAGCTCAGAATCAAAGAAAATAATATTTAAAGATGGCATCTACTGTACGCACAACAAAACACAATGCTCATACAGTACTTAGGGTTAGTGATACACACGAGTCACGACAGTAACCTTTTTACTTGGGCTATAGCCCAGCAAACACAGAATGTTCCCCTAATGCTCCCGAATGGTCCCATGACGTTATTTTTTTGGGAACCAAACAAGAACGTTATAGGAACGTTCCATGTAGGTTATTTTTAGGTTCAATTTTTATAACGTAAGGAGAATGTTCCGGGAACGTCCCATTAACCTTAAGGGACAGTTCTAGGAACGTTCTGGGAACCAAAAACTAAAGTTCCCAGAACAGAACCTACATTTGTTTGTTGGGAATGCAACCCCATCAATTGTGGGGTTTTTTTTTCACGTTTTATAGGTGAAAATGGTGTGTCTGATCACTTAGCAATAAGTGACACATGATTTGAGGGATTTTACAAACGCTGTGGAGGAAGAAATAGTGTTATAGTCCTGATTTCTACACACAGGCTTCTCACTGGAGAAAAAGCCAATTAACATCAACGTCAGCAGACATTTATCATCGGCAGAGGTGAACTGAGATGACAGCGAGAGGAAGAGTCCTGACGGATCCGTAAAGCCCCCACACCTCCCTCCTCAGTGCTCCTCATCTGTGCTGCAACAGGACTGTGTGTGTGTGTGTGTGTGTGTTTTCCAGCTCATTGTTCTCGCTCAGATCTCACGTTAGATGGACTAGCACCTGATGTGAGCAAACACACGCACCTGGGCCAGGTGTTTCCCTGACCGATACAGAGCTCCAGGTGACCCTCAAAGGGTGAACTAAATCAATCTTCATAAAAACATCTTCAATTATACCATCATCTATAGTATACATTGGTGATTTAAAGTCCTCCTATCATTTGGGGGACTTTCATTTTTCCCCCTTAAAACATTTCCCCCCCCCCCATCATTTTTCCCCCTTAAAACTCATCTGTGATCACCAAAATGACATTTATAATGTAAAAAAAAAAATTCTTCATGCCTTAAAATATCTTGAATGTAACTCGACTTGCCTCATTTCGTATACGCGGTTCTATGAATATGCAAATGAGCCCCGCCTCCACTCACACGTTGATATGGGCGCGTTTCCAGAAAGCAACGTTAGCCAACTATGGTCGCAATTTCCGTCGTTATCTGCATAGTTTAATGAGTCGGTGTTTCCCGAAACCATCGTTCCAACGGACATTCGCAAACAGCATCGCAAAGTTGTGTGGTTTGAACGACAGCTCTCGACCTGTGGTTAGAAGCATCGTTTCTATATTGCATGACATTTGGAGGTAATAAATCCTTATTGAGCAAAATAAGCAAGCCGACATTCAGTACAACCGGTGCCTTTTATTCAGAATACATACAAATGGAATTTACGTTTTTTAGTTTGTCAAAAGATTTAAAGTAACGAGTGCGCATGTGCGCAGTGCTCTACTATGTAAGAACAAGCCAAATATTGAGTCTGGTAATAAAGCAGAACAACTGAGAACAATTAGAAATAGTCCTCAGATGTCATGTCTGAAATTTATTTTAACAAATCTAGCGTTAATTGGATCTCAAACAGTTTCATTAAAAGTAGTTATTATTAAACCACGTGCGAAACCAACATGGTTGAACGATACTTTGCGACAGTGAGTTTCGGGAAACAGTCGTGACTAGCTAGTTGATTTTTCCAACGATGCATCGTACTATGGTAGTGAATCAGCGAACTACGTCGTTGTACGGGAAACGCACCCCCCGAAAGCATCGTTAGCCAACTATGGTCGCAAGTTCCATCGTTACCAATAGAGTTCAATGGAAATTGCGACCAACTTGCAACCATAGTTGACTAACGATGCTTTCGGGAAACGCACCCCTGGATTGGTTACACGGTCTTGTGAGAAACACCAGCGATTTCAAACCATATTTTTGAGACTGTCTTTGGTTTACTGCAGTTTTAAAGAGAAAATACTCAGCAATGCTGTCGACTTATGAATTACACATGCTTTGTCTTAAAGTATATAGACAAATAAACAACATTAAAAGCTGGATTTTCACCTCAAGGGGACTTTAAAAAAGCAGTTCTCAACCTTTTTGATCCTCCAATTCCTCTGCTATTTCAGCTTTAATGTTGACGAAGCTTGGTTTGTCCATATATTTAAGTAGTTTAACACGATTAATTCATGATTGAACCCTCAATTTAGAAGACTTTTTAGTTGTTCATGATTACTGGATAAGGATGTTTAAAATATTTTTTATTATAAACAATCAATTTCTACCTAGGCTATGTACTCTAATTATTGTTTCTTGAGCAGAAAATCCACGTATTAGAGTGATTTCTGAAGAATCACGTGACTCTGAAGACTGGAGTAATGATGCTGAAAATACAGCTTCGATCACAGAAAAAAAATTACATTTTAAAATATATTCACATAGAAAACAGCTAGTCTAAATTGTAATAATATTTCACTATTTTACTGTATTTTTGATCAAATAAATGCGGCCTCGGTGAGCAGAGGAGATTAAATTATTCCAAACTTTCGACTCATGGTGTACGAGGAAACATTTTAGCGAGACACGCTTACTTGTCCTTAACCATAAAACGTGTGTGTGACGTATCTGACAGTGACAGTAACACAGTACCAGTTTAAGCATGGCAGCGATGATTGACACATCAGGACGACACTCGCCCACTCCTGTCCACTTGTGTTGTCGCACCTGTCATGACCACAGGCTCGCTACCAGGCAAGTTGTTTGTGGATGTGTGTGTGGAGATGTTCACGTAAGCGTTTGTATGGCTGGACTATAAAAGAGCCGGTCGCTGTCTATTCAGACTCAGATAAGTGCTGTAACCATGACGGCCGAACCCCGAGGTCAAAGCAGATGCTATTCATGAGCAACACAACAGACATGGAGATAAATATAGTCTTTCCAGAGTTAAAGAAAGAAGGAAAATAGGCAGGTTTCATAGTCATAGCTCATGACGGAGTAGTATAGTGTTTAGATATCAACTTTGACAGATGTCTCTCCTAAAACGGACCTAAAAGAGTTGAAACACTAATTGTCATCCAGTTGATTTCATGATTTTTGAAGTGCTGAATATACATCAGGATTCCTATTTGTTTTGACCACTGGATTTACGTTAAAAATTTTAGTTTTTACTGATTATAAAGATTTTATTTTTTCTCACTTATGATTTGTTCTGATATACATTAAGATTTTCTTATGCACAAAAGGCTCTTCTCACCAAGGCTTCATTTATTTGATTAAAAAATACAGTAAAAATGATTTTCAAATGTAATTTATTTGCAATTCCTCCACAAACTCCTATGAAGCACTGCGCATGACGTTGAGTCTCCCTGCACTCACAAAATTTCCAATATATAGTAGGGTTGTGTATCGTTTGAATTTGAACGATTCTGATTCTGATTCCGATTCCTTGTTTCGATTCCGGTTCCCAACGATTCTCGATTCCGATTATTTTAAGAGGCAGGGTCAAAAAAGTTTAGCTAACCTTGCTAACCAACGGTCTTTCTGAAGGAAAAACTCCTTTCTAAAGGGAAATAATTTGCCGAAATTTTGCCGAGATTTTGTTATTTTTAGAAAAGTGAAGCCACACTTTGGACCGCCGACGTAAGCTACTCATGTTCGAATCGCGTGGTTATGCCAACACTTCCGGTAGTCGCTTCTTCTTTGGTGTTGTTCACCGGTTTCTTCTTCTGATCGGCGGACTGTGAATATCGAAACTTGGAATCGAAATTTTAACTTTTGAATGATTCCGGGAAAAACGAAAAGTTAGTTCCGGTTCCAATCGATACTCGATTCTCGATACCCAACCCTAATATATAGACATCTCAATATTTTTAAATGCATAGTTTTATATTTCTCCATCGTTTTTAATAAGAACTTCTCTCTGCAGAGCAAATGGGAGGAGTTTAAGTCTAGCTCCTCCTCGCTAGACGTCGAGAAAAACAAAGTCCTGTACCTTTGTCTTTCTGCCTGATTTTAAAAAACTTTTTTGCATCATGTCAAAGTTTGTAATGTTATGATTCTCCTCGTAGCTGGTTGGTTTGATATGGCTTGTAACCCTTTAACAGAGACTTCTTAAAAATCCCTATGGAAAACCAACACCTCTGAAAAAGATGAGGTAACTGCTTCACTCTAAGAAAAAAAGTTTCGATTTCATAATCAGATCTCACTTTTGATTGGACTTTTAAGCACAGTTTCAGACATTGTGGAGAAACTAAGTAGACACATGTGAGAGTGTTTTTCTCAGGAGAATCATCAGGAAACTCTCCGTTTATTCTCATTAGATATATTGCAGAGATCTCATTCTCATTCATCTCATTCTTTGTTAAACAGGCAAAGGGAACTGAATTAGATCATGCGAGGCGGCATTTGAAAATAACATCCGCTGATGGACGTCATTCATTAGGGCCTTCAGGCTTTTCTGACACACACACATCTCACATTCACACAGCATTTCCATCTCCGAAACCGTTTGTGTGTCTCATGAATCCCTTTCATACACACACAAACACACGGTTTGCAGCGGGTCTACGCTCACTGTCGGAAGCTCAAATGATGAAAGAGCAGCAAATCTGTCCATTGAATAACTCACACAGGGCAGTTGAGCATTATATGGCGTTTCTCATCCTTGAATGAAACAAGAATATCCCTGCCAGCTGTAAAACACAGGGAAACACAGGGAATTCCCAAACACATACATCACCGTTGACATCAACCAGCACACACTCATTCAGAAACACTAGCCTTCAAGTGTGGGTCTTTTGTGTGAAATATTATTACAATATAAAAATATGCTTTCTCTTTGAATATATTGTAAAATATAATTTATTCCTGTGATCAAAACTGAATCTTCAGCATCATTACTCCAGTCTTCAGTGTCACATGATCCTTCAGAAATCATTCTAACACCATGTCCTAACTACACGCGACGCGATAAAATTCCAGCGACAGCAAGTGTGTCTGTCCACACTAGACGCGACGCGACTGTGAGATGCCACTCATTCAGAACAGCGTGTGAGCCTATAGAGAGCCTAAGTCCCGCCCCTTCACTTCCGGCTCATGGGACCTTATTTCGGAAAAAATATGAATGGTAGTCAATGGTGAGAGACAACTTATCTTTTTATTCCGTCTGAACTGTGCCCTCAATTACACATATGATGTTTGTCAATTTAAAAGATGATTCTGAAAGTCAAAAACGTCGCAGTTTGTCATACAACAGAAGAGTAATATTTAGTTTTATGTGAAAATCGCTCTGTGAACTACATCTCCCGGGAAGCGAAACGAGATCCGCTGCTCGTGTGTGTGCAGTCTGGTACAAAACACTCAGGCAGGACGACGTAACGTTACGATTATAACGTAAGACTGTAGAAACAATGACAGACAGCCTCAGTGAAGTTAGCTTCATTCATTGAGAGAAAATGTGCGCCTTTGGGGTTTGTAGTCTTTGTAATTACGTATTTTCGCAGTCTTATACCTCAAAGGTTTTACATCAAACTGCGACTTTCTTTACTTTAAAATATATCTTTTAAATTTACAAACATCATATGTGTAATTCAGGGCACAATTCAAACCAGATCAAAATATTTGTTGTCTCTCGCCATTGACTACCATTCAATATTTTTCCGAAATAAGGTCCCATGGTGGGCGACCGGAAGGGGAGGGACTTAGGCTCTCTATGGTGTGAGCCGAGTCTCTCTGTGAAAGTGCACTGTTGGCCCGCACTCGCATTGAATATGGGTAAGGACATAATCAAATCAAGAAATAACATTATTAAAAATCAAAACATTAACAAAATATACTCATTGACTAATTTTGTTATGAAGTACAGTCGTATGTTTGCATAGAATTCATTTTGAACGCTATATTACATGCTTTCAAAATCTGAGGTAAATTATCTGTTATGGCTTGTGGCACAGTGACCTATTTTTAACTAAAAATAAATAATGTGTACTCATAACCAGTGTAATTTCTTCATTCTGTCAGCCGCGACGTCGCAGAAATAGGAACCGTTTCTAAATTAGAAACTTCGCGTGTCGTCGTCGCGTCTGGGACAAAAACTCTGATTAACATGGAAAAGATACCTTTTATCGCGTGTCGCGGCGTCGTGTGTAATTAGGACACGGTATGACGATTTGCTTCTCAAGATTCATTTCGGATTATTGTCAATGTTGTAAACAGTTGTGCTGCGGAATATCTGTGTGGAAACCGTGATAGTCTTGTCATTTCTTAACAGCCACTTCTGCTGAATAAAAGTGTTAATTTAATTTAAAGTAAAGATCATACTGGCCCCTCCTCCTGCCTTTTAGCTCCGCCCCCTGTCTAATATTGGTTCACTCCTCTGCTTGCTCTTCTCACCTCTGACTCCTGTTGCACTGATTACTGCTTTGACACAGTTAAATCGAGCTCTGAGTTTCATAGAAAACACTGGACACACACACACACACACACACACACACACACACACACACACACACACACAGTAAAAACACTGTAAATTTTAGCTCTGTCTGAGAGGGTAAATCAGCGTCTCTCAGGATCAGACAGAGGAAATGCAAGGTTAATTACATCAGAAAGACAGACAAAAATACAGCATGTGTGGAGGCTCACGGAAGAAGTCCTTTCTCCAGGTCCAGACAATGTCAGCGTTTAATATTCCTTTTACATGTCTGCCATTTTAACAGAGCAGTAAGTCACCCAGGCATAATTACAATGATTTTTACCTCTCTGTCTGACTACAGCATCCTTTAACTCTTCTAACTTGCAGAATTCATATATATTGCACTTTTCACAGCACACACTATTTCAAATCAGCTTTACAGGAAAGCATGATGTTGACTTTTTAATATCTTAATGTGATGGCGGACAATTGATAGCTGGGACGTATTGGTTACTTCTTTAACAAGCTATCCAACGCAAATAAACTTGAATTGTACCTTTTTTGATGGATCAGATGGAATTCCAGCAGGTAGTAGTTTGATAAACCGAGCAAGGCAGGCAGCGGGCAGTTTTGTTGGTTGGTAGTATCAGACAGGATGGATTCCAGTAATCCAACAATCAATTGGTAGTTGTTTGAAAAAAGGGTGTTAAAAGGCACAACTTGAATGTCAAACTAATATCCACGTAGGGTTTAATTGATTCAATATCGTTTCGATAGCAAGTAAAGAACTGTATGCTTGTACGTTCCTAAAGTTTCCTTTTTCTTTTCTTGAAAAAGTGGCGGCCATCTTTTTATTCAAACATTCTCACCAACTGTCAAAATAAAAGTCCCTACAAAATAAAGGATCCTAAATCTAACAAAAAAATCCAGTGCTCCAATAGCACAACATGAAACTAAACTCAAAATAGCTCCTACACTTAATATCTTCATTGCCTTCTAGTCTTATTTAGCGGATTAGAACTGGCTGTTAATGTACTTACACTTTGTGACAACATCAACCAGTTGACATATATATATATATATATATATATATATATATATATAGAATGATGTGTATTTTTAAATGTGTTCAAAATGGATTTTCCAGCAGAGTACATTTGTTTACTTGTGCAAGTTTATTTTTGCAGATATTTTGTAGCTTCTTCAACAAGTCAAATTGTGCATGTCACCTTTAAGAAAAACGAGCCGTCTTTAAGTGAGGCGTGATCAAAGAAGGTAAGCAAGGTTTTCTGAAGCTCAAAGCTGATCTGTGTGTGTGGAGACTTTGGAATAATGAGCAGCATAATTTCCCAAAGTTTGCATGCAGAAAGTGAATGTTTTGGCAGGCAGGAGAATTTAAACAGGCACCAATTACACCCTTCCCATCCACCCACTGGGGTCTTCAGCATCAGCCCTGCAGGTGTGACACACACACACAGACACACACACACTAACAGCTCCCTGTTTTTCAGGTTATTTGCATGAAATTAGTTGCCCACTGATGCACGTAATTGCATATCAATTAAAACCAATATCACATGTTCATATAATGATAGAGAGAGATTTCAGAACATTGTGTTACTATCTACAACTAAGTTTGCGCTTTTTTCAGTTTAAAATATACTATTATACAGGCAGAAGTGGGAAAGAGGTGTTAGGCAGTACAAAAACAGTATATATATATATATATATATATATACACACACACACACACACACACACACACACACACACACACTTTCCCCCCTCAGGAATTGTAGTTTTCATTGTACGTTCAGTGTGTTAATTTGAAGCGTGATGATTTTGTTAGGTTTCCCTTTGGTTAAATGATGTTTATAGATTATCTGATCATCAGCTCCTCACACAAGGGACCGACTGATTTCTGTCCCACAACCCTTTGCTCCAGGCTATAATCAATATGTCATCACCATGGAAACATGCCCGCCTCTCACACTCACAGGAAAAGTCTTAAGTGGATTAGAGGCGGAGTTATTCAAATCAAAGAGAGCATGATAATTATTATAGGGACACCAGTAAAACAGCATGTCAACAATGAACAATGTTGCAAGTTTAAAACATTTTTTTTTATTGAATTACATTGAATCTTCATGTGCATGTATATATATATACATATATATGAATATGTATGAATACATTATAATCTTACTAACGCTTTGGCAATGTAATGCTTTTTTTGCCGTGCCAGTAAACTTTCTTGAATCTTAAGAGAGAGGGAAACTTTATCAGTGCCCGTTTGAGCTGAAGAACTCGGCACAGCTGGTGTTGGAAGTGAATGTGAGCATTAGCATATTTATTGCGGTCGCTACAATGAGCAGGGAACCCTGCACTCTTCCTTCCTGCTTCTTCAACATCTCAAGATTTCCAAGAGGAGGAGAGGATCATTCAGAGAATTTGGTGGTTTCTTTCCAGGCCGGATAGGATGTGAGATGATGTCTCTCCCAACAGCTCTCCGGGGAACCGTTTTAGCTTGGAACAAAACACAAAACACTCCTCGTTTCACACATGCCCCTCATCTTCATTTTATGCCTTTGTGATGTTAATGGACACTTACTTGAAAACCCATCAGAACTCCTGTGTTAAAGTTTGTGCTGTGAACTCCAGCTGAAACTGTGAAGCTCCTGATACCAGCTGACGTCAAAGGTCAGAGGTCAGAGTAGAACACCAACAGAGTCCTCTGTGAAATCATTCTGTTTGATTTTCATTCTGTTCTCTGTGTGTGGTTCTGTTATTTATAGCTCTGTGGGGTGTTCTGTGGTCTGATGTGGTTCTGTAGGGTCTGTTTAATATGGTTCTGAGAGGATCTGTTCTGTATAATATCTGATGTGGTTCTGTATAACGTCTGATGTGGTTCTGTATAACATCTGATGTGGTTCTGTAGGGTCTGTTTAATATGGTTCTGAGAGGATCTGTTCTGTATAACGTCTGACGTGGTTCTGTATAATGTATGATGTGGTTCTGTAGGGTCTGTTTTATATGATTCTGAGAGGATCTGTTCTGTATAACGTCTGATGTGGTTCTGTAGGGTCTGTTTTATATGGTTCTAAGAGGATCAGTTCTGTATAACGTCTGATGTGGTTCTGTATAATTTATGATGTGGTTCTGTAGGGTCTGTTTTATATGATTCTGAGAGGATCAGTTCTGTATAACGTCTGATGTGGTTCTGTATAATGTCTGATTTGATTCTGTAGGGTCTGTTTATATGGTTCTAAGAGGATCTGTTCTATATAATGTCTGATTTAGTTCTGTTGGGTCTGTTTTATATAGTTCTAAGAGAATCAGTTCTGTTTAACATCTGATGTGGTTCTGTGTAACGTCTGATTTAGTTCTGTAGGGTCTGTTTTATATGATTCTGAGAGGATCAGTTCTGTATAATGTCTGATGTGGTTCTGTAGGGTCTTTTTATATGGTTCTGAGAGGATCAGTTCTTTTTTATGACTGATGTGGTTCTGTATAATGTCTGATGTGGTTCTGTAGGGTCTGTTTTATATGGTTCTAAGAGGATTAGTTCTGTATAATGTCTGGTGTGGTTCTGTATGATGTCTGACGTGGTTCTGTTGGGTCTGTTTTATATGGTTCTAAGAGAATCAGTTCTGTTTAACGTCTGATGTGGTTCTGTATAATGTCTTATGTGGTTCTGTTGGGTCTGTTTTATATGGTTCTAAGAGGATCAGTTCTGTTTAACTTCTGATGTGGTTCTGTATAACGTCTAATGTGGTTCTATAGGGTCTGTTTTATATGGTTCTGAGAGGATCTATTCTGTATAACGTCTAACGTGGTTCTATAGGGTCTGTTTTATATGGTTCTAAGAGGACCAGTTCTGTATAACGTCTGATGTGGTTCTGTATAATTTATTATGTGGTTCTGTAGGGTCTGTTTATATGGTTCTAAGAGGATTTGATCTATATAACGTCTGATTTAGTTCTGTAGGGTCTGTTTTCTATGATTCTGAGAGGATCAGTTCTGTATAACGTCTGATGTGTTTCTGTATAATGTCTGATGTGGTTCTGTAGGGTCTGTTTATATGGTTCTAAGAGGATCTGTTCTATATAACATCTGATTTAGTTCTGTAGGGTCTGTTTTACATGATTCTGAGAGGATCAGTTCTATATAACGTCTGATGTGGTTCTGTAGGGTCTGTTTATATGGTTCTAAGAGGATCTGTTCTATATAACGTCTAATTTAGTTCTGTTGGGTCTGTCTTATATGGTTCTAAGAGAATCAGTTCTGTTTAACATCTGATGTGGTTCTGTATGTCTTATGTGTTTCTGTTGGGTCTGTTTTATATGATTCTAAGAGGATCAGTTCTGTTTAATATCTGATGTAGTTCTGTATAATGTCTAATGTGGTTCTATAGGGTCTGTTTTATATGGTTCCGAGAGGATCTGTTCTGTATAACGTCTGATGTGGTTCTGTATAACGTCTGATGTGGTTCTTTAGTGTCTGTTCTGTCTAGTTCTGTAGGGTCTGTTTTTATGCATCTGATCTATGTGGATCGGTGTAGTTCTCTTTGCAAATCTGACCTAGTGTATGTTATGTGTAGTTCTAAATCTATTTTTTGCAAATATGACCTATGTGGTTCTGTTTGGTTCTGTTCTAGATGGTTCAACAAGGTGTGTTTTATAAGGATCTGGGCCGGATTTCATGATAACGTTGTCTCTAAAGGTATAACTTAAAGGTATACCATTTCTAGACATGTTCCATGAACCATACCTTAGGAGGTTGCTTATACCTTCTTATGTGCGTTGTTACCAGGCGCTGTCCATGGCGGTGGTGCTGAAGTAGTTGATATATCAGTAAGAGGCTTGAGAATCAATTCCTCATTCATGCAGGGGCTGCTTCACTGTATTATGTGAGAAAGTGGTGTTCTTTTTAAAAGAAGCACTTTAGAAAGTTGAAATTGCAAGTATAGGACTAATGTGATATTATTAAAAAAATCCAACTTGCAAACTAAATCCAATCCTGGATATTTTATATAATTTTGGAATGAGTGTGAAACCGCAACCTCATGCTCAAACATACCATGCATCAACCCACTACACTAACTGGAAGTGATGTGCTTCCACTGGCCTTTGAAAGGCCTCCACGGACGGTGCAGTCATTAGTTCAGCACAACTTTTCTGTATTTTTCAACGGTTCTGTAGGGTCTGTTTTTATGCATCTGGTCTGTGTTTCAATTCTGAGTACATCAGGTCTATGTAAATGTTATCTTTTTGGTTCTGAGTGGATCAGTTCTAAAGTAAATGGTTCTGTTTATCATATCGATATAGTCTGTGGTTCTGTAGGGTTTGTTGTGTGAGTCAGAGTTAATCTGTTCTGTTCTGTAAACTCTGTTCTGTTTTATGAATCTGATCTATGTGATTCGGTGTTGTTCTAAGTAGATGTTCTGAAGGGATTGTTCTGTCTTGTTCTGTAAAGTCTGTTGCATCTACTCGATCCAGTTCTAAGTATTTATTCTGTTTATTTCAAATCTGATGCGGCTCTGCAGGGTTATTCTGTTTAATTTGAGTGGATATGGTTCAGTGTATAGTTCTGAGGAGATATATTCTGTTTATCCAATCTGAGTGGATCTCTTCTACATGGTTCAGTTTTATATGAACGCATTTGATCTAAGCGTTTCGTTCTGTATGGTTCTGTCAGGTTCGTCTATCTGATCTATGTGGTTCTGTAGTTCTGTATTCTGTGCAAACTTGATGTGGTTCTGTAAGGTTTTTCTTTTCTGCTTCTGTAGTGTTTGTTTTACATAGATCTATTCTGTGTTTACCTCAGCACCACGGAGAGTTCCACGTTCGTCCCGCCTTTCCCGCGTAAACCGCTTGAATCCATCAAGATTCCATCTCATCTCCCGCCTGACGGGAGTTCAATCACGACGAGTCTCAATCAGAACTCGAGTGCCGCATAGGGTTTTTTCTTTGGGTGATTGTCCCTCTGAGGCACGAGTATCACAGAAAGTTAAAAACACTAAAACACGAGTCACCTCAACAATGCAGGAAAAAGCCCTAGAGCCTCCAGAGAATCGTGACTTGCGGAGAAAGAGCAATGCGTCACGGGTGGGTGGGGGTGTTCATATCCACGCATACAGTCATAGTATATACTCACTATGATGTACTCGCTCATTCTTCTCCCCCGCCCCGCGTCGCGTCACATTGAGCGGGGCTGCCGCGATACAACTATTGATTTCATCTCTCTCTCTCTCTCTCTCTCGCCCCCTCTCTCTCTCCCTCCCTCTCTCTCTCCATCACTTCTTAGATTTTCTTCAAGTGCTGCAGAGAGACGCGCTGCTGCTGCATTGTGAGGAGAGAGGAAAAAAAACGCTAAAGGAAGATCTGCGTTCCCGCGCTCGGGTGGCCGCGCGCCCGTGAACTCTGGACTCACGTACAGTAAGTGATTAGTATTGTTATTATTTTTTTGTAGGTTTACGCACGAGTCAAACGCGTAAAATAAACTTTGGTTGCGCACAGGGAACGTTCACACGGGCGGGTTGTTGCGTTCTGCGTGAAAACGGAACGGAGAAGTTGAACTGTTTTTAACTTGACACCGCATATTACAAACACGACGCAAACGCCCCAGTCTGACTCTTTTGTACGTTAATGGGCAATTAAAGCAGAACGCGCCCCGTATGAACGCTTCCCGTTAGAACCTTTTTTATTTTTGTCGATTCACTTTTTTTTTTCATGAAGATCGTGACGTGAAATTGTGTTTTTTACTTAAAGGAATACCTGCGTAAATTCATCAAATTCATTCATCTGTTTTAGATTAATATTTATATTTTAGTTTAGTCATGTTTTTGCTTTTGAACACCAATGGGAATTTGTCTCTCAATGGGTAACAGTGAACACTCACACACGCACACTTGTGTTTGATAGTTGTTCACGAATTAAACAAGACTGTTATCATGGATTTTTGCCGTGGAATAGAATATGTTTTAATATGTAAATTAACCGGTGTACATTATATATGTAGATGCAATATAGACCAAGTAGGCTTCAAGATTGCAAAGCCTGTATTCTGATGTTATTTTTTATTTTTATTTTTGTAACACAAAATGATCATTTAGTCAATGCAGATTTTCCCATATAATAACAATGTGTAGTAACAATGTCTGTAAAGGACCAAACGCAACACGACAAAAGTAGTTCAAAAGTCATCAATACGACTCATGCACTATTTTCTAAGTCTTTTGAAGTCATGTAATAACTTTGTGTGAGGAGGACCTCACATTAAATATGGCAGGAGTGATGCCAGCAACATCCAACAACCTCATTGGTTCTCGTGTGTCATGTGACCAAACGCCACTGACACATCTAGCAGTTCTTTATTTGATCAGTTTGTCGATGAATAATGACTAAGATGTTGTTATATTTATCAAGCAAAGCATTAAATGACTTCAGAAGGCAGGGAATACAGTTGCATGGACTACTTTTATTTTATTTTTTATTTTTTTGGAGCTTGTGAACCATTTTGCATGCTAAATTCTTTACTTTTGTGTTAAGTGAGAGTAAATAATGGCAACATTTTTGGGTGAGCTATTTATTTAAGGATTGTTATTAAAAAGACATACTCTAGATTGACTTATGTTCTGAATCCTGGAGAAGATATCAAGTGTGTGTGTTAAGATCCGCGGGGCTCCTGGTGGTGTCCTGGATTAGTAAGAGAGAGAGAGCGAGAGAGATTCACTTTAGGAACTTGTTTCCTGACAAAATGTGCGTGACTGTCACAAGCAGAAACAAATCCACCTGAAAATGTGAGTCATGGAGGCTTGTGGAGCAGATGTGTGTGTGTGACGGAAAGATAAAACGGAGAGGGAGGGGGATTGATTCCCATGCACAATGTCAAGACAGCCGAAATCTCATTACGGGGCGAGCTTGCGTCAGAGCCGGGCCGTGATTGATGCCTTTTCCCGCTTGTGCTGGCCATTCACACGCAGACCGATGACTTTTCTCCCAGTGCTAGTAAAAGGGTGAAAGCTGCGGTGCGTGAAACAACCTGCCTCACAGAAGAGGCTGATGCGGTGAATACACAACTATAGGACTGTCCTGCAACGGAAAATGTTTCTTTACTACGGTAAAGTGCACTAACAAATAAGTAGCTGTGGCTTTTTGGACATGAACCTTAATACTGTTATGTATTATGGTGGTAACAAGGTATTCTTTTGAAATACCTTGTACTGTAAAAACAATAAAACATATCTGTGGTAATCATACCATAGTATTAGCATCTGATATTTTCACTGCAGCGCTTTAGCAGAAATTTCAGACCAGTTTGAACCGGCACATCTGTGTGTTTGCGCGTGTGTGTGTGTCAGTGAACTGGTCCTTTGACATTTGCCATTTTGATGTGGAGACTCAGAATTATCTGCTCTTATTCAGGTGAACCACATAGACATTTTCAAGCAAATTCAAATACTTTATATATATTTTAAAAAAGATAAATTAAATATTAATTATTTTTAGGTAAAGCTGATGTGCTTTAGGAAATAAAACAATCGACAATTTTATAGATAGATAGATAGATAGATAGATAGATAGATAGATAGATAGATAGATAGATAGATAGATAGATAGATAGATAGATAGATAGATAGATAGATAGATAGATAGATAGATAGATAGATAGATAGATAGATAGGGACATGGTTTCAGATGCATCATTTTTATCACACACACACACTTTTATATGTGTATGTCAGCTGATCAATGAAGTGGATCAGACAAAGTGTCCCTCAGCGCACATAACATGTGACCTTTGACCCCTGTAGTCTGTTCCGTCAAACCACTCTCAGTAAAAGCACAGACGCCCACTTTTCACCGAACACGGATTAGCTATACTGACATTTGAGTTGTTGCAAATGAATTTTTATAGCGTGCAAATTATTTTTATTTATTATCGAGATTTGAGGTTGAAATGTAACAAGCTTCACCATTTTGTAATGTTTTTTGTAGCTTTTTAAATTTGACTGAAATGGTGTCCCGTGTGTCAAATGAATTTATATATGTTCAAATATTACTTATAATCACACTTCATTTGAAAGATTCTTCTATGATTTAGATTAGAAAGTTCTGGTTCAATTTGGAACCTTTAGACCGTGTGTCCACCAAGGCATTTTTCCCCGCACCTGGCGTATGTTTTCAATTGTTTTCAATTGGAGCGCCACGTTTTTGAACATAACGAGGCGCTGAACGTTTTTTTTTTTTTCATGCCGAAGCGGCGAGCGCCCAGCGTTTTTTACTTGTCGCCGAGAGTTGAAAAATGTTCAACTTTGGAAAAAACGCAGCGCTGGTCACGTTCACTTTTTACCCACCCGTCCAATCACAGTGGAGGAGTGGGACTAATACCACACTGTCACAACTGTCACAAACATTGTTTCTGTCAAATACTTTTTTAGTATGAAAAAAATTATCTGCGAAATCAGTTACAAGTAAACTGTGCTGCGGATATTCTGTATAATAGCAACAAAACGTCTCAACGAAAAAAAGTGCTAGCGTTTTCAGCTGGCTAAAAAAGCTTTGGTGAACGCACGGCCTTACTGTTAATCTTAAAGGAGTGGTTCCGAATTTTGGACATCGGGCCTCATTTCCAAGTTAGCCACAGTGTTTTTTACCAGTGGAGACAGTTTTCAAAAATTTTCTTCCAGTCGTTCCAGTTGCATAGTTCGCCGGTGCTAGGCTAACGTGAGTCAACGGTAACTGCTAGCCTGCCATTTAAAACAGTTTTACCCTCTCAACAGTGCACCAAAAGCACATAAATTATAACGCCAGACTATCGATGTAAATGTCTGTGTTAATGTTAGAAATCAAACTACACTTTCATCGCATTGCAATAGTTATACTTTGTTCCCTGTATTTATTAGCACAGTTTAAAGCAGCGGCGGAGTCATACGTAGTTAACAACCGAGAGAGAGGTAGAGAGAGTAGTGCAGGAAGTCCCGACTGTAGTGCGCTTCTGTTCTGTGTTTACTTTTCGGCGCAGTACTACTAAATGAAATCCCGCCACTGCTGAGAAACTAGTTCCTGTAAATGTATTGCGATCATTGAGATGCAAGAGTAGTTTGATTTAGAGCCCGACCGATAAAGGATTTTCAAGGCCGATACCGATACAAATATTTCTTGGTTTTAAAATCCGATATTCCGATACATCGGCCGATATTTTTTTATTTATTTTTTTTATTTCAGAAACGCGCAACAAAACATTAACAGATTTCCTTAACATTAGTTATTTGTAGTTATTCATGAGTTTTAACTAAATTAATTTGATAATGCATTTTAAAAAGAAACTTGTTTCTTTTTAAAACAGAACAGACTGATGATAGTGGCATTAGCTAGCTTTATGGTTAGCTAGTCTATGATGAGCTATAATTTAGCAATGGATAACATCATACTGAAAATTGTAAAACATACATTTTCAATATCACAGGCCAAGGAGAGATGATACGTCTCTTGCTATAACTGTCATGCGCTATTAAAGAAATACTTCAGTCGCATTTTCAAAAGTTAAAAGGACAGTCAGTCAACTATAACAACGTAACGTAACTATTACTAGCTAATTCCGCTTCACTCTCGGCTTATTTAATAGCAGCAAAACTGGACATGATAGTCAAATTTTGTCATGCTTATTTGAGTTGAGAGAACTGATGGGGATGTTCTTTTAATTGTTATTCAAGCAATGTATGTCTCGTGACCAACTCAACGAGTGTCAACAAGGACGGTGTAGAGTGCCCTCTGGTGGACAAACTATACAACTCCAACACTCATGACATGGTTGAAGCATGTTTCGTCCGTTTTTATTCTATTTTTGAAATATTCATTTATCGGCCATTATAAGTGCCGAGACCGATAGTTTGGAAAATGCCTAATATCGGCCTGCCGATAAATCGGTCTGGCTCTAGTTTGATTTCTAACAGTATTCTGTCATCAGACATTTACATCGATAGTCTGGCATTATAATTTATGTGCTTTTGGTGCACTGTTAAGAGGGTAAAACTGTTTTTAATGGCAGGCTAGCAGTTACCATTGACTCACGCTAGCCTAGCACCGGCGAACTATGCTACTGGAACGACTGAATGAAAAGTTTTGAAAACTTTCTCCACAGATAAATAACACTAAGGCTAACTTGGAAATGAGGACTGATGTCCAAAATCCCAAACCACCACTTTAATTCTCATTATCCTTTTTATATAAATGATTTAATCTTTATATATAATATAAAAAAAAATATTTTACAACTGCACCAACTCTTTATACTGTGCAATTTCTCCAAAATCAACTCTATAGGATTCTTTCACTTAAAAAAAACGATCTTTTTATTTCAGTAAATAGTAAAATATTTGTATACAACATTTTTGTATACAGTAGATTGTACTCAGTATAAAGCTTTTACTGTAGTGGATGTAGATCAAACTGTAGTAATCTGACTACATCACACACACACACACACACACACACTCACACACACACCTGGGTTTTCATGTTTTATTCGAATGATTTTTATACTATACAAACTGCATTTACCCTCCCATTACAGTAACTCTACCCCTAAATCTAGGACAAGGATTTCTGGTATATTGCTATCTTTGTGGCATCATTGTCCCCATAATGTAGGGTTTCCCAGGCGGCCACACACACACACACACACACACTCCACTGCCTTCATCCAATCTGTACAGGCGTCCACTATGAAACCCCCACAGCTGCTGGTGAGTCCCAGTGACCAGTGAAGCCTTCAGCTATCCATCATTACATTACTGCAGGATATACGTGTGTGTGTGTGTGTGTGTGTGTGTGTGTGGTGTTCTGCAAGGAGTTATTCATCAGCTTTCCACTAAAACCACTGAGTCTGGTTAACCACGGGTCTGTTTTCCGCAAGGTGAAGTGTGTGGAATCAGGGACACTAGAATACAGCGCGACCTTAATAATCATTCACTCAAACACCTCGTGAAACACCGGCACAAAAACCTGTGTCTTTTCCAGGACACACATCGGAACCTTTCCAAATCAAGATGCATTTACTCGAGAAGCGACTTGCAGCGAGTTTGCAGTGTAGATCCTGAGGTGTGAGTGACTTCACTGTTCTTCTGAGCTCCATCAGGGGTTTATGGAGGGTCAAACTGTGTCGCAGCGTCCCGTGAGTTTGTTCCTCTCCTCCTCCCCCTCCCGCGCTCACGTCGGGGGTTAATGCAGAAAAACGGGTGTCGCATTGATTACATCACCCCTCTAATGATGTCATAGTTCCATCCGGAACAGCCTTTATTTGGTCTCGGACTAAATGATGTCATGATTTGCGGGTCTTCTTTTTTTTAGGTCTGTGTTGCCGCAGCGTTCCGGACGGGCTGTGTTGAGTTTTCCAAGAGTTTTTAGATGGATTGTGGATGCATAATTTGATTGTTGTGCCGGTCAGATCGGTCACGTTTTCTTCGCGCTCCTCCTCTGTGATTAATGAGCGTCTCTGACTGTATCAGCGGCCCGTGAAACGCACGACTCTTAGAGAATCACGCTTCTGTTTTGGCCGAATCAGATGAAGGTTTGGCTGATTCTTCAGGAAAGGCCGACACACACGACACCACTGGAATAGCCCAATCAGATCAGCCAGCCAATAGGATCATTTCATTCCGTCTGCATGCGTTCCAAAATGCTGTGATTTAAAACGTTTTAAATGAATGACTGTTCAAAATCACACGTTTTTAGAGTGTGTGAGCCAGTTCATTGAAAAGAACCGAATTGTTGATGAATTTTTTATTAGTGCACTCAAAAAAAAAAGATTATTACTGATTATTTAACTAATAATAATTACAAAGAAATGGCAACACGTTGAAATAAACATAAAATGTTATAGAAAGAAATTGTATTTTCTTGTTAAACACTCTTTTTTCAACTCTGAAAAATATATTTGTTTATGGTGTGCGTGCTAATACATTTCTATGAACATGTTTATATATATATATATATATATATATATATATATTGGTGTGGTTTGTGTAAGTCTTATTCTCAGACATGTCTTTAGTGGGTCTTGTTTCTGTGGCTCAAGGCTCTTAAGATTTGAGTTCCAAATGCCACAGTTAATGAATATTAATCATATTCTAATGATGATCAGCATATTGGCCAGAATTTCAGCCGCAGTTATCAAATGTCAGCTCGAATTGAGATTCAAGAAACATTCTGCAAAATAAAGGTTCTTCAGTGGATTGTGTGTTCAACCTTTTCTTATCAAAAAACATTTTTGGCTGAATATTGGTGTATAATTGCTATATCTTTCTGGATGTTTTGTGTTATGGATTCATGGGCTTTAAAATACCAGGACTAAAGAATATTTAAAAAGTTTTTTTTTTTTTTTTTTTTTGGAACTTCAAAAGATTTTAGAATGTTCTGGTTCTATTTGGAACCTTTACTGTAATCTCAATTCTCATTAACCTCTTTATACATAGAATAGAATAGAATATTTAATCGCAGATGGAATATTCTCTCTCATTCCGGCCCTTTCTCTGAGATATTATCTGTGAGACTGACTGATAATTTTCAGGCAGGAAAGAAAGAGTGTGTGTGTTTATTTTTCAGATTTTAGGAGATAAAAGCGAGATGAGTGTGTGTGTGTCTCTGTCTGAGAGAGGAATGATGGTGCACTGCAGTGTTTGTGAGTTTCTGAGTATCAGAGATGCACGTGTGTGTGTGTGTGTGTGAAGACTCAGTGTTGTAGTGTCTGCATCATGTGGAGTTTCTCTTCTCCATAACTCTGTCCGGGTAATGTCCACACGACTCCCCGTGGAGGGTAAGAGTGTGAAGCAGAGCAGGGAAATGCAGAGAAGATGGGTTAAACTGGGCACAGTGTCCTCTTCTCTGCCCGCTGTGCCAGCCTGATTTATGGCTTTCACCACATGAGCACATGAGCAGGGGCACCTGAGATTACAGCGCTTTCACATAATCTGTTCAAAACAAAAATAACCAACTAATTTAGATTTGAAATGCACTGAAATTTGGTCTTAATTCATAGTGATTATATTTGAATACGTTAATTGTTTCTATCTCTCTCCTATATATATATATATATATATATATATATATATATATATATATAAACACATAAAGTACATATGTGTGTGGGGGTATTTTTATGTTTTTATTTTTTGTTATATCTTAATTTTTTTTATTTAATATGTATAATAAGTAGTTAAAACTAATTTTGCTTATGGTTATAACTAATATAAAAAAGTTAATGTATAAAAAGCTAATATATAAAAAGCTAATATATAAAAAGATACATTTTTTATTTAACTTTCAATTTAGTTTGTTTATATATATATATATATATATAGGATTATATAGTAGTTTATGGTTTTAAAATATTAAATGAAATGCAAGATATAAACAAATAAATATATATATATATATATATATATATATATATATATATATATATATATATATATGAAGAGTTCAGATGCAAAAGCCTCTAAGTGCCATTTGAAATTTTCTTCTAAAATGATAATTTTTATCAAGCTTGTATATTTAAGTTCAGTAATTTCACTTAAATGGCAATGAAGATTACCTATTAATTGTCATTTAAGTGAAATTACTGAACTTAAATATACAAGTTTGATAAAAATGGTCATTTTAGAAGAAAATTTCAAATGGCATTTAGAGGCTTTTGCATCTGAACTCTTCATATATATACATATACATATATATACAGTGGTGTGAATAAGTTTTGGCCCCCATGCTAAAGTTGCCTAAAAAGAGGAATAAAAAATCATCTTTTGGATATTGATCTTAATGCCTGAATTAGAAAAATGAGGAAAACTCCAAGGACACAAATTTTCTTTGTGAATAAATAATGTATCATAAATAAATAAATGTTTTTCCTTAAAATACAGGGTGCATAAGTCATTGCCCCCCTATGTTAAATTCCCATAGAGTCAGGCAGATTTTTATTTTTAAAAGCCAATTATTTCATGGATCCAGGATAATATGCATCCTGATAAAGTTCCCTTGGCCTTTGGAATTAAAATATCCCCACATCATCACATACCATTCACCATGCCTTGAGATTGGCATGGGGTACTTTCCATAAGATCATCTTTCAATGCAAATCAAACCACCTATTAGGCTAACTGAAGTAAAACCATGCCAATCTCAAGGTGAAATAAAATGATGAAATAAAAAATCATCATTTTTTATTCCTCTTTTTAGGCAACTTTAGCATGGAGGCCAAAACTTATTCACACCACTGTGTATATATATATATATATATATATATATATATATATATATATGTATGTATATATATGTATAAATAATTACAAATAATTTTGTTTTTGGTTATATCTTGTAGAAAAATATTTTATTTTTATAATTTTTTAGTATACACACATATATACTGTATACAATTGTGTTTATTTATTTAACACATTTTTTTTATAAATTATACACATATATAGTTTTTATTTTATTTTATTTAATGTTTGCTTATGTTTGAGTAAATTAGTAATAATAATTTTATTCCCTTTTGCACAGAATGAAATCCTGCCTGTGTTTGTTTGTCCCACAGTGAATGAAGCAGTCAGTCGGAAGGAAACACTCTCCTGTTTGTCTCTAAACCAACCTTCAGTGAACTTAAACTCGGCCTGTAAAACTCACGTTTGATTCCTGCAACCGTCCACATCAGTGAAGATGGAGGACCCGTACAGAGAAAGGACGTCTCTGGCCAAAGGAGCTCGCGACATCGCCAAAGAGGCGAAACGGCACGCCGTAAAGAAGGTCAGCAAAGTGGTGGACCGAGCCTCGGACGAGTACGCCTCGGGACGCAACTACAGCCGCTTCGAGAACGACGAAGACGAGGATGTGAACGAAGACGGTTTCAACTATCAGGACGGTGGAGCTCGGCGAGACGAGGACGAGGGCTCCAGCGACGCCACCGAGGGCCACGACGACGAGGACGAGATCTACGAGGGCGAGTACCAGGGTGTGCCGGCGGGGGGCGGGGCTTCAGGGGGGCGGGGCCAGCTGGCAGCGGATGGAGTGCAGGATAAACGAGAGCTGGAGAAGGAGAGAGAGGCGGATGAGGAGGAGCTGGCGCAGCAGTACGAGCTCATCATCCAGGAGTGTGGACACGGGCGCTTCCAGTGGCAGCTGTTCTTCGTGCTGGGCCTGGCGCTCATGTCTGACGGCGTGGAGGTGTTCGTCGTGGGCTTCGTGCTGCCCAGCGCCGAGACCGACATGTGTGTGCCGAACTCAGGAGCCGGGTGGCTGGGTGAGTGATCAAACGTGTTTTACAGTCTGAAACTGGCCTGTTAGTTTGGATATTTGATCTGAAAACACAAGGCCTGGACAAAAACAAAAGTCGCTGTTCGGATTTAAACAGGCAAATGCGTAAAAGGATACTTCAGGATTTAGCATTAAACTTTGTATTAGAAGAAAACCTGTAGTATTTTCGAATTACCGTGCTTTCCACTCTCATATCCCCCTGAGACAAGAGATTTATCTATTTTTTTGTCTGGAAAAAATCCTCCGATGACGCAAAAATCGTCATTTTGCGTCATCTGAGGAATTTTTGGCCAGAGGCTAAAGACTACAGTCAAAAGTAGGGGCTGTCCCGCATGTTAGATACCACCCATAGAGGGTGATCTCACTCACAGAATGTACACATAGTGTCAGCCATCTTTTTTTGGAAGCTAAGCTAGCAGGCTCTTGTTCTGTGGAGAAAGCTGAGTAGTAGGGGTTACCATCCTCTTTTTCCCGGACATGTCCAGCCATCGATGTCCTGGATTCAGCTTTTGCTTTCTGCAGTCGCCATTCATTGTTTACATACACTGAATTCATTCCAATTGGTGAATCTGAATGTAGTGTTTACATGAACGTTAAACAAGTGATCGCTTGGTGTGCGTTTTAACTTTGCTAAGAAAATTTCAAAAAAACAAAAACAAAAAGTGGATGTTACTAGTTCAGATGACATTTTTTCGATGAAAATGTATATGTTGGTTATAGTTCCAAAAAGTATAATCTGTGATTGCGATTATGCCAGTATCGAATGACAGCCACACACTCTCCTCAAAACATTGGATTAATCTGCACTCTACCGTGCCGAGACACAACTCATGTAAAGTTGATAATTACACCAAAGACTGCAATTGCAGATTTCGAACAGAGATGGCGACAAAAAGGAAACACTACAGACTGCAGCTTTAAAAATTGCTGAGAAAAAATATATCACCGTTTCCACAAAAATATTCCACAGCACAACTGTTTTCAACACTGATAATCAGAAATGTTTCTTGAGCAGCAAATCGTCATTTTAGAGTGATTCCTAGAGTAATGATGCTGAATATGTGTATATTTACATATACATTTTTTTCAGCAAGCTTGTTGCAGTGCATTCTTAGAACATAATCCACTGAAGATATTTGGGCGTTTGCGATGGTCATTCTGTTGAGATCACCTCTGCTGTCTTTAAACCGAGTCCATGAAAGCGCACAAGATTCTCTATTATTCATCTCTGTCTTTTTGTACCCACACACTTCTGTCTGTAGTCACACGCTGTAGAGCCGACAAGATGCTTTTTTACACCCTTTTGATGTGAGGGAGGGTTTTTTCCTTGTAATGAGTGTGTGTGTGTGTAATGTGGGTGGTTGGGTGGTGTCTGCCAGCGATACCGTACTGTGTCGTGCTTGTTTGATGGTTTTTGGATGTGTGTGTGTGTGTGTGTGTGTGTGGGTTGGGACTGTTGTTGTATTATTCAGTGATGGGTCTGGATGAGTTTATTGTTTTGGCAGCAGGTACAGCACATGTGTGGGTAGATTTGAGCTTATTTAAGAGGATCTAGTGTGTGTGTGTGTGTGTGTGTAGCTTTCACTCTGCCTCTTATATAAATATTTATCTATAATAATATGCAGATCATGTATATGCAATACAATGGAGACAAATCGATGTTCTCTCTTTGGATGTTGTGTCATGTTCCCTGTTTATTTTATTATTTAAGTTTTTAATAAACGTCGTAAAGGGGTCGTTATGGCTAAGTTACTAATGCACTATATTACTTGGCTGACGAATTGTTTATTGTGGTAATTTTAGCAGAAAATGCAATTATTATTAATTATTATTATTTGAAAATTGACATCTTTTATCATATTTTTGTGACATTCATAGTCCCCAAATTTTTTTCATTTTATTTTTTCTGGAATACATTTTTTTTCTGTATTAATTTTCTGTATTTTAATAGTGTCATTACATTTTTAATTTTTACAATCAAAAAGCGTGTCTTTTTATAAAATTTATAAACTTTTTTTAAAAAACATTAACAAACATTTTTTTTACAATAATGAGGCCCTATGAAATGTTTTGCTGTTGTCTTTTAAGAAAAAATCTGGATTTATGATTCAGTACAAATTTTATTTAACAAAAACGGTGGTAATCAAGTATTAACAATTGAATGAATCTGTTTTTTAAAATAATGAAGTGAAAATTAACAATTTCTGCGCAATCAAAGTTCTGCACAACAGAGGTTTGCTATTGCATTTTTTTGAGTTTGTGGGAATGGCGATAGTTTCATCCAAAGAAATGGTGAAATGCAGGTGATGTGTCTGTCCTAACCACAACAAGCTTTTTTTTGTGTGCCTGTTGTGTCTGAAATACATACATGCATAATTGCATCGTATTAAATATGCACCGATTGGTGTTATTGTGTTGCATCTTGCAGCATTTTTTCTTGCAGCAAGGACAAATAAAACTTGCATCATGTCTGTGATCTGCAGGTGTAACAGTAACTTTATGTTTCTTGGTGTTGTCAAGCACAGTGCAGAGCTTATTTCTGTATTTCATCACAATAATCATGGCATATTTCAGAATAGAGCTCTTTTTGTTTGTTGCATTCATGCACGTAGAGAGTTATGATGTATGTAGATTAATCAAAAAAGTATGTCCAGTTTCTTCTCCCCCTTCTCTCTCTCTCTCTGATCAATACTCTTCACTTAGTCTTGATTTAACTGTCCTCTTCTGAAGACATGTGTGCTCTTATTCTCGGTACAGAAGCAGAATCATGGGAAAAATAAACAAACTAATTCATGTTGACTACAGATATACTTGTAGATCTATTTTATTCAATGTCTTTATAGTTATTATATTATGTTTAATATTTGCTTATTTAATATCAATAGTACTTATGGCAACTATTACAAATACTGAATAATTTAAATACAATTTTAAGTTGATTATTATTCAATCATATATTTTATACCAAATTCCAAAGCATATTACATTTATCATGACTGGAAACCAATTGAGAGAAAAATCAAAATCAAGCCATCAAGGTTTGCTATTTAGTTTTATTGTATTTAATATGTATTGCACCATATTTAATGTTTATAAATATAATTATATTTATTATTTATTTAATATTAACTGTACATTTTAGTTCCTACTATTACAAATATTGAATAATTCCATATTATACGTGAATAATACGTGTAGGTCTCTTTGAATAATACGTGTAGGTTTATTTCATTTAATATTTTTATAGTTATTATAATAAGTGTTGTATAATAATTTGTATAAAAAGTGTTGTATAAAAAGTTTTTTGCTACTATTATATAAGTAAAAGTTTAAAAGCGGACAATTTAATCATATTTCATACCAAATTCTAAAGCAAAATTCTAAAATGAATGGGGTCATGAATTGATATATCACATTTTCTTTGATCTTTTGACATATAAGAGGTCACCATTCTATAAGAATATCCCGTAAGTTTCATAACTCAAAACTTCCTCACTAGTCCAAAAACAGCTTTTATTGAAAAAGACTCGTTTCAGACATTTTTCTCAGTATGACGTCATAGTGCGACGAAAGAAAAAGATCAACGCCCACTTCTACACCATTGCCTCTTTAGCCCCGCCCACTGGTTCACGCATGTCACATAGTACATAGTAAATATGAGACAGACACAAACATAGATTTACAGATTTCTCTGAGGTTTAGTTGATGAAAATAGTGTTTGCTCGGCATTCATCTTAATCTAAGTGTGGGTTTGTTTGTTTGTTCGCTTCATCTGACTGTAGATTCGTTTTTTAAACAAGACAGTTGGACGCAGGCTTTTCAGAGAGACTGCGAGTAAAAGATGATGCAGTGTTGACTATACTGGATCTGACAGTAATGTCTCAACACACAAGTGTGAGTAACAGTGTTTTTACTATGTGTCACTGTTGCTTTGTTTGTCACAGATCATGAGATGGACTCACTTTACTGAAAACGATGAGCGATGAATGTAAACATGACAGTGTGATGAGCCATGGTACATTCACCTTTCTGTAGCGTTTCAGCTCTAACATAATACAATATTACCACACAAATACCGTATATTTAAAGATGATTTATCACCTGTCGCAGAATGGAGTATCTTTAGTTTTTTGAGGTTTAGGTTTGTCTTCTGATTCAGGATCAGACTCTGGCTTTTCAAAACAACTCCACACGTTGAACATTATTTTAATATGCAAAACTCTTGAGTCTTGAGTGTGGTGTTTCAGAGCGAGCGTCAAAAAAATAGGATAGAAAATATTCTGTACTTACAAATTAGGATGTTTTTGATGTGATATATGTAGAACTTAAAGATCATTATCATTTTTTAAAAGCAGTTCATGACCTCTTAAAGGAGAACTCCGGTCAACTTTAAAGGGATACTCCACTTTTTTTGGAAATAGGCTTATTTTACAACTCCCTCAGAGTTAAACATTTGAGTTTTACCGTTTTTGAATCAATTCAGACGATTTTCTGATATTTCGAAGAATATCAGTAACCAGACCGTTTCTGGTCTCATTGACTTCCATAGTAGGAAAAATATATACTATGGTAGTCAATGAGACCAGAAACTGTCTGGTTACTGATATTCTTCTAAATATCAGAAAATCGGCTGAAATATCAGAAAATGAGTCTCCACTGTTGCTTAGTTATCAATGATTGTGCACGCGAACTCGCCAATTGATTACTCTGGACTTTGACCGAAAACAGGAAGTAAATAGAGGAATAGAGAGCCTAAGTCCCTCCCCTTCCGGTCGACCACCACGGGACCTTATTTCGGAAAAATATTGCATGGTAGTCAATGGCGAGAGACAACAAATATTTTGATCTCATTTGAATTGTGCCCTGAATTGCACATATGATGTTTGTCAAATTAAAAGATACATTTTAAAGTAAAGAAAGTCGCAGTTTGATGTGAAACCACTGAGGTATAAGACTGTGAATATACGTAATTAGAAAGACTACAAACCCCAAAGGCGCACATTTTCTCTCAATGAATGAAGCTAACTTTACTGAGGCTGTCTGTCATTGTTTCTACAGTCTTACGTTATAATCGTAACTTTACGCCGTCATGCCTGAGTGTGTTGTACTAGACTGCACACACACGAGCAGCGGATCTTGCTCGTTGTTTCGCTTCCAGGGAGATGTAGTTAATTAAGCAATTTTCACATAAAACTAAAAGTTACTCTTCTGTTTTATGACAAACTGCAACGTTTTTGACTTTCATAATTATCTTTTAAATTGACAAACATCATATGTGTAATTCAGGGCACAGTTCAGATGGGATAAAAAGATAAGTTGTATCTTGTCATTGACTACCACACATAATTTTTCCGAAATAAGGTCCCATGAGCCAGAAGCAGAGGGGCGGGACTTAGGCTCTCTATGTGAGCTGGCTGAATTAACATAATTTTTATTAATATCTTTCACATCTACTGCAGTCAGATTGACTGTGGTTACTCTTAATAACACCACTCACATGGCTGTGCACTTGTAACGAAAAATCAAGGATGTTAAGCGGCTAAAAGCAGGTTTAGAACATGCCCCATTGAAGTCAACAGGGTGCGAATTTTAAAAAGACGATAACACGGTGTAGGCAACACCGATTTTTGTCGTTTTTGTCTTTACTGACAGCACTCCACATGTACAAAAAAGTTCTCCTTTAAGAAACAAAGAGTAATGTTGACTATAAACATACTTCAATATTTGTATAGTTATGTTATTATGTAATTTGAGTTATTTAATATTTATTTCATAATAATAGTATATAGTATAATAGTATGTTTTAGTACTGCCATTGTAAATATTGAGTAATTCAATCATTTCAAATCAAATTTGGATTAGTTAATCATATATTTCACATCAGATTCTAAATCAGCATAGCATTTATCATTTTTGAAGAAACATTTGAGTTGCCAAACACCAAAAAAGTTCAATCTGATTAGAATGTGTGAGTGTGTGTGCGCAGCGTGCGGCTTGGTTCAGTATTCGGTGTGTGTCGTTCACGAGGTTTGGTTCAGGTAATGAACAAAACAGACACTCTGCCGCAGAGCTTCTATTATCTCTTCTCTTTCTTCTCTCCTTCTCCTCTTCTTCTTACCCTGCAGTAAAGCTTGCCTATTTACCCTCCCTCTCTGTAATCACTCGTTCTTTTCCTCCTCCTGTCCTCTTCGTCCAGGACGGCTCTTTCCTGTAATGATGCTCGGAGAACACACACAGTCAGGCGCAGGATCTTAACGCGCTGCTTTTGTTAAACACACACAGTTGGCCTGCGCATGTTTACTCCGCATGCGCTCGGGATCAATAACTCTGATCGATGAATTAGAGCGGATGGAGATATTCCCCAGTCCCAGATAAAGAGAGCCGTCAGTCACACATGCAACTGAGAGAGTGTGTGTGTGCCGCGAATACACACGCGTGCACTGTCCTGAGCTGGTGAAGACATCACACCGACATTTATTACGATAGGAAGATCCCAGCTAATGTTCTCAGAACGTTAATTAAGGTTCTCTCAAAGTTATGAACTATTGTACTTCCTGGTTATCTGGTCTTTAATAATTTTCTCATAATGTTCTCATAACAAATCACTTTATTGTTCCAATTCATGGGATGCTTAGTTGGAGGTTCTTTTCATTTTCTTTAAACGTTACTACAGAACATTCAGAGAACATTCAAAAAAATAACGATTCCATAATGTTTGAAAAATGATAAAATGGAATGTTGGTATGAACAAGAAAAACTTTTAAAGGGGGGGTTGACTGCTTTTTTTCTTTGCATGATTGTGTTTATGGGGTGCAATATAACATGTATTCGTGGTTTTTCGTTTTTAAAAAGTCTTATTTTTCATAAACTTCACCTTTATTGTCAGCCGCGCTCTCCTCTGTCCCCTGAACGAGCGGTTTACTTCCTGATTCTATGAAAACACTCCCTCAGAAACACGTCGTGGGCTCAGATTGGTTAGTTTGGGCCGGTGTGTTGTGATTGGCTAAACTGTCGCTCACGTTGTCCGGAAGGTTAACGCCTATTACCTTTACGGGCGGAACATGTAGCCTATGTCATGAGCTCCGGTCCAGATGTAAATACGTGTCGAACTGCAGTATCAGTTTGAGGCAGAATCAGACCGAGAAAGCCGCGATGAAGCGAGTCAAACAGAACCACACCACACACGGCTCTTACTAAACGTTTCTGAATGATAATTTGCTACATTTTTTACTTTATACACGTTTGTTTTACACAATAGCATCTGACTGGCAACGATAGCAACTGACTGGCTACTAATGTTAAAAACAAACAGCGTTGGCATGTTTACGTTCTTGATCAAATCGAAAATAACATCATAAAGCATATATACATGAAAAATACGCTAGTAACTTAAAACTTAGTACTTAAAACATTAGTACTTCTAGAAAATTCAGGTCCATAATGTTTGTACCCGTTTGTCGTAAACACAAAATAGCATACTGTAGGCTAACTAGTAGTGGCTATAAAGCCAGCGCTGGCATTTGAAAAAGGCTACGTCTGGAATTATACATGCAAATACATTTAAAATGTTGAAGTCTTAGCCTACTTACAGATTGTGGCCCAACACTGCTGCCTTTTGTTTTAAAGTCAGAACTGCTTCATATTTTAGTCACAGTTTCTTGTTGAATCCGGTGTTGAACTCGTGGAGATTCTGGAAGCTGTCTTCCGTAAAATGCGCAGCACAGAGAGCTCGATTACGATCGTCACTTTCAGGAACATAATCAAACATAAATTGAATCCATTGTTGATGAAGTACAGCGTCCGTGGGAAGCCCGAAACACAGAAGACTTGACAGCTGCGTGAACACAACTCACTCGACGTGCTGCAGAAATATGCGCATGCCATTTTCTGCATATTCTGAGGGAGGGGTTGATGTAAATGTGCGGGTTAGTGACGTACCATAACCCGTTGTAGTCCCAATCCAGTCGTTTTTGTAGGCGTTTACACTTCCTGGTTTTTAAAAGACGATATCTCTGCTTACACTGAACTTTCAGCGCTGCAACTTTGCAGATACTGTTCATGCACCAACAGCAACATTACACACTATTTCAAGTGAAAAAAAGTGAAATCGCAGTCAACCCCCCCTTTAAAAAAAAACTGAACGTTTTGAACATTCAGACATAGCGTTTTCATAACTTAATGCATGCTGGGAGATGTGATGTGGATTTTTAGTATGTGAAGCAATTTGTGCGTTACAAAAAGAAAGAAAGGGTGTAAAGAAGGGTACAGTAAATGTGATGTGGGTAATTTAGTGTGTCCATTAGCCCGGTGATCACACTCCCAGTGTTAGAGAGATAGAGAGGATGGAGAGATGGAGAGATGAGAGGTGAGACGCTGTTCTACTGAAAAGACCCCTGAGAGGCGTCTGTAATGTGCCCGACACTTTCTGATTTCACGCTTTGCTGCTCTCTCTCTCTCTCTCTCTCTCTCTCTCTCTCTCTCTCTCTCTCTCTCTTCCATCCTTTCATACTGCAGTATCAGCAACATCAGATGTTGTACAGCTCAAGCTGGTGTGTGTGTGTGCGTGTCTGTCTGTGTGTGCGTGTTTTTAATAATCGTAAATATTTCTTAAACAGCAAATCATCCTATTAGAGTGATTTCTGAAGGATCATGTGACACTGAAGACTGGAGTAATGATGTTGAAAATACAGCTTTGATCACAGGAATAAATTACACTTTACTGTATATTCACATGGAAAACAGTTTTTTTTTTAAATTGCAATAATATTAATTTAATTTTTACTGTTTTCATTTAAATTTGATCATATATATGAAGCTTTGGCAAGCAGTAGAAACTTGAAATCCAATCAAAACATATACCCCAAACTTTTGAATGGTAATGTGTATTAATATGTAGTTAGGACCAGTTATTATTGCTATATACTGTATTAGGGCTTGTATTGACTAGTTTCACCACTAGCTGGCTATTGAATATGTAAAACTACAATGAACATTATAAATTCAAATTATAACATGTTATAGTGACCTCAATAAAACAACCAAAACTAAAGTGTGTGAAATTTTAATATTTCTTCTGTTTTATGATACAACTAAAAGAGCCTGGGGTCAAATTGACCCCAAGGAACACCGATGCTGCAAAATGTGTACAGGACTTTTGAAAAATATTAGCGGGTTAATTTTATGTTTACAGAGTTGTCCCCATTAAATTAGGAAAAGTCAATGTTATTTTGTCATATACAAAATGTAACCCTTTATTTTATGTATTATCTTCACAATAGGCGTTGAAGAGCCATTCTGCTCATGTGTGCGCTGTGTGATGTCATGATATACATCAGCAGAGACGAAAGATCCAGTTTTTCAGCTTGTATTGTGTAGAGACTTGCGTCATAAGAAGAGCGGCGGATGTAGATACAGCAGACACTGCCAACAATGTCTGAACAAACAGATCACGTGTCAACGCTCGGAAAACCACTAAAGATCCGATCGGAAAAACAAATATCTGTGTGTGATTTAAGTCTCAGCTTGAGTTTATCAGGACTGACACTGTTGTGTAATCAAGCTAGATTAGTCGGTAACAATTTACAATAAGGTTCCTTAGTTAACATGGACATAATCTTTTGTTAATATTAATTTCGACATTTACTAATATGTTATTGTTATTAATATCAAAGGTTGTATTAGTTAACATTAGTTAATGCTCTGTGAACTAACATTAACAAAGATTCATAAATACTGTACGCTCATTGTTAGTTCATGTTAGTAAATACATAATGTGAACTAATTAACTTTATTGTAGTGTTACCAAATAGTCTTAATCTGTCTAGAGCTTCTGTAATTAAAACCTACAGGACGTCTGACCCGCCCACTCTTGTCCTGTCCTGCACACTGATTGGTCAAGCAAATCAGGGACCAGATTCACAAATAAGAAGTTAAGATTTCTTTTTTTAAAAGAAGTTTGTAAAATGTTCCTCTAGTCCCTGCACCTTGTTTCTGTTTAGAGTCGTGCGTTTCGCTCTGGTTGTTGCTCTTTCCGATGGGATTGTCAGTGACAGGATCGGGAGAATTATGGGAATAATTTTACTCTCAAATCAGTAGGGCTGGGTAAAAATATCGATTCATCAATGCATTGCAATTCTTTGCTTCTCAATTCAATATCGATTCATCAAATCCTATGAATCGATTCAGCCATCCAGGCCAGTGGCGGCGCTGTGGGCTACACTCTAGTGAGAGCGTTCAGCGTTGTACAAGACGCGCTTTAGCAAAACAGCGCGATGACGGGCAGCAGCTGCACTCCGTTCAAGCCTGCCCCACTAACATTAAAAGCCGACGTTTGGGCTCATTTTGGATTCCACTGTAAGCTGGGAACTATGGAAGCGTGTTTCCGCCACAGAATGTAAAATAAAAAAAGGTAATTGCGACTTTTTATCTCACAATTCTGACTTTTTTCCTCACAATTGGGAGTTTACATCTCGCAATTCTGACTTTATTTCTCAGAATTGCGAGTTATAAAGTCAGAATTGCACGATATAAAGTCACAATTGCGGGATATAAAGTCAGAATTGCGAGACATAAAGTCAGAATTGCATGATATAAACTCAGAATTGTGAGATAAACTATTCTGAGAGGGAATAAGGTTAAGTTAGTCTTTTTCCCCCTGATAACTCGCAATTGCTGTTAAGAGTGATCAGCTGTTAAGTGTTATTGTTTACAAAATTATAATTATAATATTAGACTTTTTTGGAGTATGCACATTTTGTGCTTCTGTTTACATTTCTTTTATAACTTGAATGTATAGGAAGAAAGAAATAAACTTTCTACTACTTAGTTACATGCACTTTAGAGGTGTTGTTAAAGCACTGTTCAGTGCTTGTCACAGTTGTGTTTGTATTCAACACATACAATATTGTACAGTTTATTCTGATGAATAAACAATGACAGGAAACAAACATGCTGGGGTCAATTTGTTCTTTAACATTGGTACTGCGCACATTATTTAAAAATATACTCAGGCACTTAATTACTTGTGAATTTACTTATTATTGAATCGATATCGAAGCTAATAAATCAATATTGAATCGAATCGAAATCGAATCGAATCGAAGCCTCAAGAATCGAAATCGAATCGAATTGTGAAATGCCCAACAATACCCAGCCCTACAAATCAGTCTGTGAGAGAACGAGAGAAAAGGAAATTTCACTCCGCAGGAGCTCATTTTTACTTACTGAGTGCTGGGATGTTAATAACTAGAGCTTTGACATGTAGACGCAGTTCACTGAAATAAATCCCACGTGAGAGAAATCTTTAGGTGGAGAAGGCTGTAGAATCAAGAATATGAAGGAAAAATCAATTCCAGTGACATTAAAATTTTGCAAAAGTTGTTAAAAATGCAATATTTACAAACATATTATGTATCGTATTACAAAAAAATGCATGTTTAAAGTGCCCCATTATGCTTTTGTGGGGTATAACCTTTCATGTAGTGTGTAATAAAGCCGTTTGTGAATATTTGTGATCAAAGTCCAGATAAATGAAGTTTTTGTCTCCAAGAAAAAAGAATCGATTCTGAACCGCCTGAAACGAGTCATCAGTAACTCCAGTCTTCCTGCTCGAACCTATGTATGTTTGTAACTAATTTGCATAATACCAGCCAAGGTCTTCATTGGTCGCCAGCAAACAAAGTTTGCTTTGCCCCGCCCTCAAACACTGTAGCTACTTATAGCTGAGGCTGGAAGTGTTTGTTTCAAGAAGAACATGTTTTCTGCTGCCAAAGTAAATCCACTTTGATGCACTGCTAAAGGATGAGATTGAAACGGAAAACATAAGCCATGGTGGTTACTGTTCGTATCACTGTCTATCAAGTGCTGAGAAAGATCCAGAGCTGAAATCTCAGACTGATCTCATGAAGTATAGTGTGTATGACACGCCAATTCGTATTTGCATTTTTGGCGTGCTATCAAGACGCATAATCGCTTTTCAGCGTGTTTATGAACGCCGTTGCCTTAACGTTATATAAATATATGACTTACCTCAACCCCGTCCCTAAACTTAACCGTCACTGGGGTTAATGGCATTTATGACTGTTCCCTTACCATCCTAGTGAAAAAAAAGATATGACTTACCTCAACCCTATCCCTAAACTTAACCGTCACTGGGGTTAATGGCATTTATGACTGGACATTTGACGCGCATGTACAGACACGCGGAATGATGCGGACGTTAATGGCGTAGACATACACGCGGATACACGCGGATAGCTCAAAATGCGTAGAGATAACACGCCACTTGACTCGAAAGTGGCGTGTATGTTTACGCAAAAGTCGTGATGTCATGTTGGAAATCCATATACATGGTAATGGCCACTTGGTTTATGACACGAGCTGTAAGCGGTCGACCAATCACAACAGACTGGGCCATCTGACCAATCAGAGCAGAGTAGACCAATCACAACAGACTGGGCCATCTGACCAATCAGAGCAGAGTAGACCAATCAACAGACTGGGCCATCTGACCAATCAGAGCAGAGTAGACCAATCACAACAGACTGGGCCATCTGTCCAATCAGAGCAAAGTAGACCAATCAACAGACTGGACCAATTGACCAATCAGAGCAGAGTAGACCAATCACAACAGATTGGGCCATCTGACCAATCAGAGCAAAGTAGACCAATCAACAGACTGGGCCTTCTGACCAATCAGAGCAGAGTAGACTCTCGGAAAAGAGGGTTTTCGAGAGACACTTCATCGAACTGTTTTCAGACTCTTTGAGAAATGAGGTGATGCTGAAATGTATTTTATAAAAAAAACAGTTTTTGACCTTAGATGCATGTTAACCTGCTCTAGGAAACTCCAAAACACAATTAGAAGCCTTTAAAATAGCATTAAAGGGGCACTTTAATAAGCTAAAGCTCCAGCTGAAAGCTGTTTATAGTTTTTTTTTCTGTAGTAGAGAATTTTAGTATATATATATATATATATATATATATATATATATTAGGGCTGTCAAAACGATTAATCGCGATTAATCGCATCCAAAATATAAAAGTTTGTGTTTACATAATATATGTGGGTGCAGTGTGTATAATTATTATATATATATAAATACACATACATGCTTGTATATATTTAAGAAATATTTTCATGTATATTCTGTATATAGATTTATATATAATTTATATTGTATATAAATATAAATATTTTATATATAAATAATTTTTTTTTCTTAAATATACATACATGTGTGTTTTTATATATATACAAAATAATTATACACAGTGCCCCCACATATATTATGTAAACAGAAACTTTTATTTTGGATGCGATTAATCGCGATTAATCGTTTTGACAGCCCTAATATATATAGATATATATATATATACTGTGTAAAAATATAGCACAAGTACTTTATGGAAAGATCAGTGACTGTAATACTGTAGATGTGTCTCTGTGAAAGCAGCTCTTTTGCTGAATAAAGCGTATCGGTCTAGAAAGCGAGAGCGAGCCGCAGTATTCAGTGCTGTCAGACAGTAATGGATGACCAGGGCGGCCCGTAACGTCTGCACAGCGAGATAACACACACTCCTCCTCATACTCTACAGAGAACGCCAGGGATGAAGAACACCAAATAGCACTGAAAGATAGACAGAGATGCGCCTCTGTGTTTTCATTGGTCGAGCTCATGCACATCAAATGGCCTTCACTTTACATTCTACAACATAAATTTGCATTTTTATTACTTCATCCTGAATGAGTGGACAGGACTGGATTTATTCTGTTATATGTTTGAGTGTGTGTGTGTGTATTTACTGGATGGAATGAGTGATGATCAACCCGTCCTTCTGAACTCACAGCTGGAATAAAGGAACAATGATTGATATACACCTGTTGTCCTTTCTGTTGAGGCATTGCACATCTTAAGTGAATAAAAGCCTGGTGTAGGTCATCTTCAGTTCTTATTTATTGAGCTCAGATGTGTTAGATAGCTATATATTGTCTTAGGATATCATGGATGCATTCCACAAGATGTGAACACAGCAAACTTTTTGTTGCCAGAAGCATTTTGTAACCAGAAGTTGCATTATTTACTCACTCTCATGTTGATCAAAACCAGTATGACTTTATTTCTTCTGCGAGACCAAAAGAATATTAAACCTCATAAAGATTTAGATAATAAATCTTTGTGTGTGTTTGTGTGTGTGTGTGTGTGTGTGTGTGTGTTCACATTTTTTGGTGAGCTGTCCCTTTAAATTTGCCCTTTTAAAGTCTACTGTGGCTTGGGGTGATGGAAACTGATCAATGAAACTAATACCAGCTGTGTGAGTGATTTATGTTACAGTTATTGAACACATAGGGACATTCTCTAATGAGATCTCTTAAACATCTCAGTTGATAGACAGAAGTGAGATTAAATGCAAATCAAATGGAGAATTTCTGTGAGAGATGAGTTTCAGAAGAAATCTCCACAATGTCTCAAATTGTCTAGGCTACATATTCATTTTATATCTATATTCTTTCTTAATGGATGACAACAATTGACTTGTGTCTGTTTTATTTAACCAAAGGAACTGCAAAACATTTCTTTTAATGTCACATTGTCACAGTAGTTTGCAGTGTTGCCACATCTACTTATAATTCGGGTTTTGAGCTTGTTGTTGAAGCTTGGCTCATAAAGCGATCAGGTTTATGGTGTTATTAAAGTGATCAGGTGTGGGTCGTGAAATTTTGGTCTTATTTTTAGCATAAAGTAATTGGATTTATTTCAGTTTATTGTGGGCTTGATCTGTTAACATGAATGAGTCAACGCTTGTACTGCTTTCCCTGTGATTTCTTGCAAAAGAGAGAAACATCTCTGATTCACGTTAAAATCAAGAGGCAACTTTCCGGTCTCTCTTGAATCCAACCGTGTTTAAACTGCAGTATAAACTGCAATTCATCGACTGGCCTCTAGAGACAGGCTCCAAAAGCGAGTCAATCCCATAGACTCCAATGTTAAAATAAAAAACTTTACAGCAGAAAAAAACATGTTTACAGCCTGGTAGAAAAAGTGATTTTGATCTAAATAGCTAATTTTGCCCTTCATGTGGACTAAGAGGGGGGTGAATCTTTTTATAACTCATCAGTTTAAATTATATTAAGCCTTTAAGTTTTGCATAATTAATGGCGTGGCCACTTGAGTGACAGGTGGATTGCCGATGCTATCAATACTAGCCGTTTGACTCCTGTCTGTAAGCCGTCACGTCACCTTAGCTAATCCCGCTACTTTGCCCATTTTTCATTTATCCTGGAGATTACGAGCTGTCAAGATGGCAACAGTTGGCTCCGTCCACTTTGACCTTCAAAAATGCTCTTCAGAAACCTACAGGTGACGTCACGCACACGTCCAGTGTTTTATACAGTCTATGGTAAAAAATTGTCATTTACAGCTAGTTGTTGAGTTTGGTTTTGTACACACTGCGTAGAACTTTTGTAAATGTGGTTGTCACTACCTGCATTATTCGGAGTCCTATAATGCCCTTTACACAAGATGTTAAATAAGTCTCTGATGTCCCTAGAGTGTGTACACTCGTTTTGTGTGTGTCCCTTTAAATGCAGATGAGCTGCTGCTCCCGGCACAGACACACACTAAACATTTCGAACACTTTTAGCCTTTTAATAAGCGACGATTAACTTCTCTGGAATGTCATCTGCCATTTTAAATGCACAGGACCTTTGAATTAGAATGGATTCTGATTGGTTGTCAGTGTTTTATCGTTTGACAGCTGGAAAATAATCGTTCTAAAAGTGATCCCAACGATATCGTTCCTCATATCTTTATCGCTATTGTTGTGGTGTGAACTCTGTTATTCTTTAATATGGAGAACAATTTTTAGAATTCACATAGTGTGTATGTGAAGTTTTAGTTCAATATACCCCACACTCGTTTTGTGTGTGTCCCTTTTAATGCAAATGAGCTGCTGCTCCCAGCACGGACACACACTGAACATTTCGAACACTTTTAGCCTTTTTATGTTCAAACCGGACAAAGATGTTGACACTCAAGAAGAAGTGACAACATGTAGAAGCAACAGGACTTTCCTGAATGGTTAGTTGATGAATTTATGTAGCTTATGTGGAGTTAACCATCTTCTAGTCATTGATTAGCATATTCTGTCACGATAATCTACAAATTGCGTTCCCGGGGGCGGGGTTTATGTAAATTTTAGGGTTTGTGATGTCACTAACTCGGGAGGAAGCTTGTGTAGTCCCTACCAGCCGTTTGTTGTAGTCCTTAAAAATCGACTGTAATTGCTTTGAACTTTGATCATCGTCAATTTGCAGATGTTGTTTATGCTCAAACAGCAACATTACACTCTAACTAAAGTTACAAAGTTACAAAAGTGAAATCATAATCAACCCTAACCCTTTAATTCGGTTGTAGAATGCAGTTTTTACTCCTGTAAATGGCTGAACTGTGTGTGTACAGAACGTAATTAACTGACTACGGAATTTAGCTGTGTTTTTGATCGTGGCCTTAGATGCGATGATGGGTAACGTCAGTGTGAAAAGCTAGAGATTGTATTATGTCAGTGATTGTCCTCAAAAAGAATGATTGTGTGTGTTTACTGTAGTATGTGTTTTCGTGAGGATGATGATGGTGAACTCCTGCTATTCCCTCTGCAGGCAGTGTGGTGTATCTGGGAATGATGGTGGGAGCGTTCTTCTGGGGCGGTCTGTCAGATAAGGTGGGCCGACGGCAGTGTCTGCTGGTGTGTATGTCAGTCAACGGCTTCTTCGCCTTCCTCTCGTCCTTCGTTCAGGGCTACGGCACCTTCCTCTTCTGCAGGATGCTCTCGGGATTCGGGTGAGTCTTTCGCTCATGTTCCATGAGGATGAATGGAGGAAACCATCCATCTTCGGCTTTGATCTTTCCTTTACTTAGCTAATGCATTGTGGGAAAGGTTACTCAGAGCGTTCTTAAAGGGTTTGTTCACCCATAAATGAAAATGATGTCATTAATGATATTTAGCCCGAGAGCTTTCTGTCCCTTCATTGAAAATGTATGTACGGTATACTGTCCTTGTCCAGAAAGGATATAAAGACATCAATGATATCACATGGACTACTTTGATAATCAGTTTACCGTACATACATTTTCAATGAATGGACAGAAAGCTCTCGGACTAAATCTAAAATATCTTAAACTGTTTTCCGAAGATGAACGGATGTCTTACGGGCTTGTAATGACATGAGGGTGAGCCGTTAATGACAAAATGTTTGGGTGAACTACTCTTTAAAGGGATAGTTCACACAAAAATACAATTATTTTATTGATTACTCACACAAACCCAGAAGGTTTTTGGGTAACACTTTATTTCAATGGTCCACTTTCTCTTTTTTCCCACCAAACATTCTGCTAACTATAAGTAACTTTACAGCTACATGTAAACTAACGGTCATTAGAGTATTAGTAGACTGTCTGCTTAATATCTGCAAACACTTTTGATGCTCCTCAACAATCATATCATTCTACTGACTATAAGTAACTTTGTAAGTACATATCAGTTAATTCTACTAATGCCTGGTTCAGATTACACTTTTTTTGTCTGTTACAAAAGTCACTGTGTCAGATTATGCGATTTTGACTCCTAAAATCTTCGTGTTGTGTCGTGGACAAGACGTGTCAGACTATAGTTTGCTTCCTGACCAGTCATCGGATGCCGTCTTTAACGGTGCGTGTGATGTCATGGGTAAGGCAAAACTAGTAGCGAGCCGAGTGACTTCCGGAAACGAACGTAAACAAACAATGGATGAAGCGGTGAGTGTTGTATTGGCTGTCCTGTGTTCAGAAAAAAAGTAAAAAAGAAAGAAAACCCGACAATGGACACGTTCCTGGATTGCTCGAAGAGGACAGTATTGGCTGTCAATCCTCCAAAGGGAACTTGAAGTAAAATACTGTTTTCTTATATATTTTTACTTTTAGTTTGATCGTTAGCACCATCTAACGTCTCTCTTTCGTTTCGCCATTTTTGAAAGTTGTGTACGGAAAAGCTTCCGTGCTCCTATTGGTCAACCTCATACATGTGACGGAACCGTCGTGGACGACCGTTAAGAAATTAAACATGCTAGTCTTTTTGTCGTGATGTCGTGAAGCATCGCAGACGCGACGTAGGTTGTTGCCCACTATCACAAACTATACAAGATGATATGATCTTTACGACGCCCGTTGTCGTTTACGAATCCCCGCGACATCCTACATCAAACGGATCGGGCTAAAAATCGGGCTAAAATCGTGTAATCTGAACCAGGCATAACCCGAACCCTAACCCAACAGTCTACTAATACTAATTAGTTGACATGTAGGTGCAAAGAAATTTATAGTTAGTAGAGGGTCTAAAGTAGACTTTCGAAATAAGTTATAACCCAAAAGTCTTATTGGTTTGGAATGACAAGAGGCGGAGTAATCGATGACAGAATCATTGTTTCACTCCTCAGAACGTCAAACCACACATGACTGATTTTTAGTGACTTTTAACATTAAATTGAAAGAAAATCCTGAGGTTCCCATTGGTCTTTATAATTTCTTGATCCCAGACAGCAACCAGATGTACCAGATGTGGGCCGGATCTGCGCCGACACTATTTTGCCGTCTGGGATTATTTGGACCAGACTTGAAACCAGCCTTTGATTTCATGTGATATGGATGTATGAGACCATGCAAGTAGTTAATAATAAACAGTTATTGTTATGCAAATTAATGCATCAGTGAGTCAATGGTGCATGATAAGTTAATATGTTGTGCAAATGTTTATAGAGCCAAATAAAGTGTGTAAAACACTGCAATGATATTTTCTGATAATCATGAACTTGCTAAACAAATGCTAGCATTGACATTTTGCTCCTTTTGAATCACCTTCTGATTATTGGATCACTTCAGAAGCTGGAAATATAATGCAGTAGGAATATCCTGAATACAGAGGAATACTACTGTACACAACTCCATCATGTCTGCTGTCTGAGAATAAAACACACACACACACACACACACACACACAGTTAGTCAGACTGCTGTTCCTCTGTCTGTCTTCAAGCACTTCTACAGTGTCACAGTTGTTTTAACCTCCTGACACAGACCCGTAATGTAAGAGGAGAGAGAGGGTTGTATTGCTGAAGTGCAGTGACTCCAGACTGAATCAGTGCTATGTGCGTCTGAAGCCAGGGGTCAGAGGTCACAGACTGAAACACACAGTACAGGCCCAAAAATAGCTAGATGCGTCACAAAGGAAGAGCATAAGACAATTTATTAGTTTTTGAACTTGGCTGATTTTATTTGATGAAACGTATTCACATCTATGTATTTATTTGTGTAATTTAGTCTGTGTTAAAAATAGCGCAAAGGAATCCCGTGTGAATGAATCCCCTTCCATCATTTTTGATACTTGTTTTATTTGGGGATTATTTAATTATATGAATGGATTTAACCCTCAGGTGCTCTTCGTTTCGGAGTCACACTTGTTATCTTCCTGGTCAAAAGTGACCGGACACCTAAAAATTAAATTTCCTCCATCCCAGTGAAACCAATGCAATTTATTTTTGTTCTATAATATTTATTCTTTGTAATTTAGTATTTTGAGACAATTTGATTGAATTTATTAATATTTATGCAATATTTATGGTCTATTTGCCAGGGAAAAATAGATATTTTTCTATATATATATATATTATTTTTTTAAAAAAATTATTAATGCAGTATTTTAGTTTAATATAGAGTCTAGGCCTTCAGAAAAAAAAAATATTTTTTGAAGAAAATTAGCACCATCTGGTTACAGTATAGAGAAAAATCATAGAATCATGGTGTAACAACTAGATGGCATGTACAGCTCTCTGTGGAGAGGCATGCGAATTCCCCAGATGTTTATGAACACATTTTTTTTGGTGGATTTGAATATATAGTTGAAACAATCTCAAAAACGATTTTTTTATTTAAAAAAAAATGTTAAAAAAATTGTGAATTTTTGTGTTTTTGTCAATTTCCCATTCATTTCCTATGGGGGTCATTTTTGACCAAAGACCACAAGTGTGACTATTTTTTTAAGACCACTTAGCATGCTCAGACCTCATTTTTTTTGTGTGTTCACATACATACATGCCATAAAAGTCATCAAGTTTCGTAACATTACAATGAAGCTGTGATTAATTCAAAACATACTTTTTGTAATCAAAATTTATTAGTGTGTACAGTATGTGTATAAAAGTGTGTTTGTATGTGTGTGTGTGTGTGTGTGTGTGGGTGTGTGGGTGGGTTTGTCTGTTTTGCACTCTAGATGCTGTAGAGTGTCACCCCTTTCCTGCGATGTACTTTATTTTTTAGAATTGTGGCCGATTTGTAGATTGCACGTACAAAAATTCAGAGAATTTAAAATTTTTTTTGTCAATTTCCCATTCATTTCCTATCCGTCGGTCATTTTTGACCGAAGACCACAAGTGTGACTATTTTTTGTACGACCACTTATCATGCTCGGATCATGACCTCAATTTTTTTTGTATTCACATACATAATGCCATAAAAGTCACCAAGTTTCATAACATTCCGATGAAGCTGTGAGTTTTAAAATTTCAAAATAGAATTTTTTTTTGGTCAGAAATGACCGAAGAGCACCTGAGGGTTAAGTAAGCTAATAATGAACACACACACACACACACACACACACATATATATATATATATATATCAATGATGCATTAAGCTAATCAAAAGTGATAGTAAAGATATAAAATATATATAGAAAATATAAATATTTCACTATTTTACTGCATTTGTTCACTGAAAAAAATAATATGCTTTATCTAATCAACAAAATTGTGGCAACATATTACAAGCAATATTATTAATTAAATTATAATTTTCTTTGTAATTATTAATTATTAATACAAATTAGAATTAATTAGAATATTAATTTGATTAACTATTACTCAATTCTAATTTATTCAATTTAATAAATAATATTGATTGTAATCTGTTACCACAATTTTATTGATTAGATAAAGCATATTCATTTTTACGGTGTTGATCAAATAAATGCAGCCTTGGTGAGCAGAAGTCAACTGTCATTTTTTTTTAAATCAATGTAAATGATTAATTAAATATATATATATAAGAAATAAAAAAAATTCCTTTGCAGGATTGGCGGGGCGGTTCCCATCGTGTTCTCGTTCTTTGCGGAGTGTCTGGCCCGTGAGAAGCGCGGGGAACACCTGAGCTGGCTCTGCATGTTCTGGATGGTGGGCGGGATCTACGCCTCGGCCATGGCCTGGGCCATTATACCACACTATGGTGAGTGACAGCACCAATCGACCAATCATAAAGCTATATCCAGCCCAATCTTTCACACCCAGAAACCGTAGAAACAGTGATCTGTAAGGCTGCTTTAGTTTGCATTGACATGATTTCAGATTTGTTTTCAGTCTGAATAAAATCCTGCTATCCTGCTAGCAGACGGTATCACCCATCAACACCGAACAAGATGCAGTTTGATGAGAATGCGACAAATGTCTGTGCTGATATCACATAACTGATCCTCTGGGAAGCCTTTCGTGCTCTTCTGCTGAACAGAAAGCCTCTCTGTCCTTCATCATCTCATTATGAGAGGATGATAGGTAATTTTGCGTGGGAGTGTAAACAAGCGCAGATATACGGGGCTGCTGGTGTCCTGCGAGATACTGTGCTTGTAATTGAGGTCAATTGATTAGCGTCTCTTGTTTTAGCACTGTTTCTGTGGTCAGGAGGCAGTGGCGTGTGCTGAAACGGTTCTGCCGCAATGCCTTCATCACTGCAGGAGCGGGCGAGAGGCAGGTGAAGGACTTCAGACTCTGTGTATGTGTGCTGCACGTCCTCCAACTTTTGTTCTGAGGTAGAAACTTACTTTTAGACAGGTGATGCTAGTCTTTTGTTAGCTGGTTGTTTAGCACTGGTCTATATGCTAGTTTTCATCTACATGGATGCCATCTGTGGTGGTTAATAGGATCATTGTTCCTTTTGTAAGTAGTATAGCCATAAATACGTTCCATGTTCAGTTAAGCTCTGGTTTAGCTAGTTTGTGAGGGGAGCTGGAGCTGCGGTGAATACCGATGTGCTGTGTTATTCACTGTGTTGTGCTGCTGGTGTGTCTCTCTAGAGTCAGTGGTCCATGAACACTCCATTACACACATAATCTATATAATGAGATTCTCTATGGTGACTGATAAACACGCACCCGTGGGTTATTCCTCACACACACACACACACACGAAGCGCTGCGGCCTTGTAATGAGTGTTATTGCCACTGCCAAAAAGTGATCCAGACTTGCTATTTTTTATCTGAAGCACGTGTGGTAAATATTGATCCGTCTGGAGTAAACACATGTGTGGGACGCCACATAATGAACTCAGCCTGTAGGGTTTATGTACTGTATGAAACCTATTAACATTGTTTTTTTTTTATTTTAGTGTATGTGTGTGTGTGTGTATGTATGTATGTATGTATATATATATATATATATATATATATATATATATTCTCTATGTGTTTAAATATATATACACACACACACACACACACACACACATATTTATATATATATTATAGACCATTTGACAAGATGTAAACAACACTGGTCCAGAAGCACTTCCTGTTTCAGTTTTTCAACACTACATAAAAGCTGGGATAAAATACAACCAACAGAACATTTAAAACTGAATCAAAAAGTTAAACAAACATCTTTAAGATGTTTTCTTTACATGTGAAATAAAGAAAACAGTTACAAACTGAAACAGGAAGTGTTTCTGGACCAGTGTTTTTTATATCTTGTGAAATGGTCTATATGTAAGGGATAAATCATTTAATGCATGGCTAGCCGTGGATTATCCCGCTTATACCTCAGTTATTTGCCAAGTTAAAAAGAAGTTAAAGCTTTAACTGATGTTAACAGTGTAATTTTTTAACAGACGTGTAAAAATGACGGTTATTTTCTTAGGTTACGGCTCGTTAGTTCTACTCCGTCCACTTTAAATAAAGTAGAGCCATCGGATTGCATTTATTTGAATGAATTATGAATCTGTTTGCAAGCGTAACTGTTACTATGGTTACCAATGTTTCCATAGTACAGCTTCGCGTCGGGTAGTTCTTCGCCTCTACGCCGTGCATTAAAATCCTTTAATGCATGGCTAGCCGTGGATTATCCCTTATAATCACTTTACTCCCTAAAAAAACTAACTGATTTCCTTACTTAGTTATTTTTTATGGAAAGTACGTAACTTTTTGCATTACTTTTTCCCACCTGGGCTTTGTTGTTTTTTATTTTTAAAAAGTACATTGTGCAATAAAGAAGGACTCCACAAATAAAGTTTCAAAGGATATGTCAGTAAAATGTTCATGGATTTGAAGAATACTTCAAAAGAACTGTACTGTAATTTTCGGGATTTTAGGAGAAAAATCTGAGATGAACTTTATACTTTTAAATGAGCCTTAACCGTGTATACTTGTGTGTCCTGAGCTCTGACAGAGCAGCCTCTGAGATATTAGTGTACATGAAACCGTCTCAGCACATTTGGCTTACCCCCAGTGTACTATGATTGTGGACACAGTATTTCTGATCTTGTATATCGTTTAGGATGGATATAGTATGCAGCGTAAGAGAGAGAGGTTGTGAGTGCGCAGGTTTAAGGATGTAATAACTTTGGTCTCGGCGGTGATGTTTCTGTGTGTCCCCTACGGCCTCTTACAGCCGAGAGAGAGTAATTTCATTAGAAGCTAGAAGACATTAGTGCTCAGAGACTACAGGGGTGTGTGTGTGTGTGTGTGTGTGCAAACTGCAAAGGGTATAAATATGGGGTTTCCAGCACTATGGATAAAACAGAAAAGAAAATAATAAAAACAGTGAAATACAGAATAACAAAATAACACAGAACTGCAATAATTAAATGTTAAATTACACAAATATAATTTATGTATTTATTATAAAATGCATAAATTTATGCATTTAATACTTTATTAATTTATGTTTTTGCTGCTAACCTTTGATGATCCACTATATATAAATATATTATATACGTGTGTAATTTTTTAATTTGTAGATTTTATATATATATATATATATATATATACACAGTATACTGTATACTGTATGTATATATATATATATATATATAATGTATATACTGTATATATATATATATATATATATATATATAAAATTGTTAGAGTTTTTACGCGTGTATGTAATTATCATTATTTAAATATCAATTAAAATATTTATTCAATACATGAATTATGTGAAACTTTAAACTTTCACTTTCATTCCATTCAGTTCCGTTCCATTCAGTTCCGATCCGTTTTGTTCATTTCCGGTCCGTTCAGTTCAGGCCCAGTCCGTTCCATTCAGTTCCGGTCCGTTCAGTTCAGGTCCGTTCAGTTCAAGCCCAGTCCGTTCCATTCAGTTCCGATCCGTTCAGTTCAGGTCCGTTCAGTTCAGGTCCATTCCGTTCCATTCAGTTCCGGTCCGTTCAGTTCAGGCCTGGTCCGTTCCATTCAGTTCCGATCCGTTCAGTTCAGGTCCGTTCAGTTCAGGCCCAGTCCGTTCCATTCAGTTCCGGTCCGTTCAGTTCAGGCCTGGTCCGTTCCATTCAGTTCTGGTCCGTTCCATTCAGTTCCGTTCAGTTTGGTTCTGATCAGTTTAACTCCGTTTCATTTCGTTTGCTTTGCAGGCTTGGCCCCCCATTCAGTAAAACTCCTGAAGACTTTGTACTCGAAAGGGGGAAAACTATTTTTGTAAAGGTGTTTAAAGAAAATTCACCCACAAGGGAAAATGCTATCATCATGCATCTCATTTTGTCTTCAGCGTACTTTACTAAACAAATGGTCAGCTTTTGACACATATGCAGTAATGGTGCACAAATTATATGAACTCCTTTTCTGGGGTTTCTGCTGTTTTCTGGAGCCCGTCATCTGTCCCCATCCACCGTCATTGTATTGAAAAGAGCAGCGTGAACATTCTGCGAAGCTCCATTTGTGTCTGAAGTGAGGAAATGATGACAGAATTTCTCTTTAAGCATCTTTTTCTGGTCCAAGGCCTTTCTGTCCTCCAAGGCGTCTCCGTTTGTTCCTCTCCGTTCCCCCGCAGCTGTCCTGTAAGCATCTTGCTCAGCTCCATCGCTCACTGTTTCTCAGTTTCTGAATAAAACACACTCTCACACACACACACCATATGGTGCCGCTCCGCCTCTAGACATTCTCCGCAGCGTCAGAGAGCAGCAGCCATGTGGAAAATGATACCAACTTTAATGGTTATTTTTCAGTGAGAGTGTTTTTTTTCAGCAGTATTACTCCTGCAGGCATTCTTAATCGACTCCTCTTCACACACACACACAGACACACACACACAAACACACACCAAACAAACTTATTCACTGTGAAATTTAGTTGCAGAGGCGTTTGTGGAAATCACTTGTGTATTTTGTGTTGTTCTGAACCGCATTTGCTTGTGTCGTCAACAAAACCAAAAAACACTAGGGTACTGTGCAGGGTTACTGTTGTAAATAATAATAATCTATAATAATAATCTAATAATAATCTCGTAAATCTACTAATCTAATTACTTTACACATACTTTTTTAAATATCATTGTTTACCATAGTAATACCATGTTTTTTGGAGGAGGTACAATCTTAATACTATTTTACGAAGCGGTTGCAGCATTATATTCTTTGAAGTGTCTTATACGATCATGTAAATACCATGGTTAATAATGGCAACTAATTATGGAGTACAGTAGTTGTATCTTATACCATCATTTCATCATGGTAATGCCACAGTACTTTTTTATTATAAGTGTTTTGTGCTTTCAAATTGTACCTAAAAAGATTCAAATTTTCAATTTCAAATTTCAAACAACTGGTTAAAGTTGAATTTCATGTGCAACACTGAACAAACATATTTTTGACTTCATCTTCATCTACATTTTCTCCTGAACAATGTGTATTTTCTCTCATATGTAAGTGGTTTTGTATGGATGCTTGTTTCCACCACTGAATAAAAATATACTGTATATATATATATATATATATATATATATATATATATATATATATATATATAAATTGTGGCTTTTTATCTCAAAATTGCGAGATATGAAGTCAGAATTATGAGATATAAAGTTGCAATTCTGAGAAATAAAGACAGAATTGCGAGTTTATATCTCGAAATTCTGACATTTTTTCTCAGAATTGTGAGATATAAACTTGCAATTGTGAGTTATCAGCCCAATTCTAAGAAAAAAAAGACTAACTTTTTCCCCTCAGAATAGTTTATATCTCACAATTCTGACTTTAAAACACACAATTTCGACTTTATACCAATCAATTTTGACTTCATATCTCACAATTCTGATTTTATAACACAATTGCGAATATGTTTCACACAATTCTGACTTTATATCTCGCAATTTTGACTTTATAACATGCAATTGTGACCAAATTTCATGCAATTCTGACCTTATATCACACAATTGCAACTTTATATCATGTAATTCTGACTTTATATCACGCAATTCTGACTTTATATCTATCAATTCTGAGAAATAAAGACAGAATTGTGAGGTGTAAACTCGCAATTGTGAGAAAAAAAGTCACAATTAACTTTTTTCAAATGAAAGGAATAAAAGTTTTTATCTCAGCTGTTTATGGTTGTTTAATGTTTTCTGCGTGTGTGTGTGTGTATGTATGTGTGTGTGTGCAGGCTGGAGCTTCAGTATGGGTTCAGCGTATCAGTTCCACAGTTGGCGTGTGTTTGTGGTGGTCTGCGCGCTGCCCTGTGTCTCTGCAGTCGTTGCGCTCACATTCATGCCGGAGAGTCCACGCTTCTACCTGCAGGTAATGAAAGTCTGCATGATCACATGTGTGCCAAACTGTGTGATTTTAGTGTTATTTAAAAGAACAGTTCACCCTAAAATGAAAAATCCCCCTCAAAACCCTTTACTCACCCTGGTGTTGTTCTAATGTTGTATGCCCTTCTTTTCTTTTTTTGGACCTCAAAAGGATTATTTGTTTAAAATTTCAATAGCGACCAGCATCAAGCTTTTTAAAAAAAGACACAAAAGTATCTCAGAAAGAGCCCATCGCATATATTCTACGTGTTCTTCTGATGGTATATGAGAAGGTTTAGTGAAAAACAAACAGAAATTTAATGTATTATTGAATGAAATTCTTGACCCGATCTTCTGTGCATGACTGTGTGTTCATGAGCACTACATTTCACTCCGACTCACACAGAAAACACACACGCTGTGAGAAATCAAGATGAACAAAATCTTAGTTTAAACCGCAAGAGTCGTCTCCTCTCACCTAAGCTAACGCTATTGTGATGATAGCTTAGAAAGTAAGAATTATGGATATTTTATTACAAATGCGCTTTTTTGGGCTTCAAACATTTGCTCCCATGATAGTTTGTAAGAGCCAGGATATTTTTAATATAACTCTGATTGTGTTTGGCTGAAAGAAGAATGTCATTATACACATAGGATGGCTTGAGGGCGAGTTAATCATTTTTGGGTGAACTATCCCTTTAATACCAGGAAAACAAAGAACATGAAGGGAAGGAACACTGCTGACCTACAGTATTTAAAGGGCAAAAGAACTACAAAACAGAAACAGGAAACTAAATCAAATTGAACAAAAAATTCCAAATGAGAAACAACAACATGTGACAATTGTAGTTTTAATCTCTGAACTATTATTTAAATCTGAGGAAAACAGTCAGGGCTAATGTAGAACAATAGTGTTTGCCTCCAATATGTAAACTGTGTTATCGCATAGCTCTATATATAAAGTTTGATGTATGTCTAACTTAAAGGAGTAGTTTGCTGATAATTTACTCACCCCCATGTCATCCAAGATGTCCATGTCTTTCTTTCTTCAGTCGAAAAGAAATTAAGATTTTTGATGAAAACATTCCAGGATTTTTCGCCATATAATGGACTTCAATGGGAACCAAACGATTCAAGGTCCAAATGAGAGTTTTAGTGCAGCTCCAAAGGGCTTTAAACGACACCAGACGATGAATAAGGGTCTTATCTAGCGAAACGATCGCTCATTTAAAAAAATAAGTTTAAGTTTTATAAGCTCAAATGGTCGCCTTGCTCTGGTCTGTGATGAGCTTTCGTGACTCTCCTGTTCGAACTCGTTCATCAAAATGAACAAATCTTTTTTCAAGTCATGACTCGAAGGGTCCTAGACAAGACCCTTATTCATCGTCTGGTGTCATTTAAAGCCCTTTGAAGCTGCACTGAAACTCTCATTTGCACCTTGAACCGTTTGGTTCCCATTGAAGTCCATTATATGGAGAAAATCCTCGAATGTCATGAAGATATTATAAATATTAACATCATGATTTTCAGTAGAGCTGCTTTGAAACAGTGTGTTCTGTGAAAAGCGCTGTACAAATAAACATGACTTGAGGTTGTGTTTTATCTGTGCACCCTCTCATCTACAGATGGGAAAACATGACGAGGCGTGGATGGTGCTCAAACAGATTCATGACACTAACATGCGTGCGCGTGGAGAGCCGGAGAAAGTCTTCACTGTGAGTCACACACACTCCCGTCCTCTCTCACACATCAACACACACACTCCACCAGCAGTGGTTAATGAGACCGGCCACAGCTAACCAGCTTGACCCTTGACCCCACTCACTCCCCGTTGCACTGGGAACGTCACGTCTCTCTGTCTCCACCTGCAGGTGAACCGGATCAAGATCCCCAAACACCTGGATGAGCTGGTGGAGATGCAGTCGGAGTCGGCAAACCCTGTGCTCAAAGTCTTATTCCGGATCAAGTGTGAACTGCACGGAGTGAGTGAACGAACCCTCAGATCTCCTGTACACACACACACACCATGTGCCATGGGATTCATTAATGCAGACTGTGTTTCTAAGGCAGTTTACACCAGCTCTTTAACGTTTGGGGTCAGAAAGATTTTTAAATGCCTCTGAAAGAAGTCTCATCTGCTCACAGAGGCTGCATTTATTTGAGTAATACAGTATAAACAGTAAAATAGTGAAATTCAGTTTAAAATGTAATTCCTGTGATCAAAGCTGAATTTTCAGCATCATTACTCCAGTCTTCAGCGGAACATGATCCTTCAGCAATCACTCTAATATGATGATTTTGTGCTCAGGAAATATACATACAGTATATATAAAGTGTATATACACAGTGTGTATATATATATATATATATATATATATATATATATATATATATATATATATATAGGCTAAAATCAACTTAATCTGGATCAACTTTATTGGCCAAGTATGCAAAACATACATGGAAGGGATCTGTCACGGGTTTAAGGTGTCCCACACGTATATGCAATGTATTATAATAGTTGCAGATTCCAAATACAGTGCTTAGTAGACAACAACGCAACAACAGCAAACATTATTCATCTTTGCCTTTGCATTTCTTAACTGCATGATGAAATGAAATCATCTTGTACGTGTTTTATTTGCACTTTAGGCATTACTTGACTGTATGTGTGTGTGTGTGTGTGTGTGTGTGTGTACAGATCTGGCTCACGTTCATGAAGTGCTGGGATTACCCCATCAGGGACAACACTGTGAAGTTGGCCATCGTGTGGTTCTCGCTGTCGTTTGGGTGAGACCGTTTGGCTCTAATATCCACTGTCTGATTGGCCGGCTCGTCCCCTGATTCACGACCCCTGTAGTTACACACATTATCACCCAGCGGAGCCGTGATTATAGTGATCAGTGATAACACAGTGTTTGCATAGCATTTAGAGTACAATATCATCAGATTCTATTCTATTCTATTCTATTCTATTCTATTCTATTCTATTCTATTCTATTCTATTCTATTTGTGTGTCTCAGTCTTGTTCTGCTCCTCTCTGGCACTGTAATGAAGTGTAGTCTCTATAATCACCATGTTTTAAGTAGCTGCCTTGCAGTGACTAGGCCCAGGGGTGGAGCTGCATGAGGGGGACTAGTCTCAGTTTAATTACTGTATTTATTGAAGCTTAAGCCTGGATGGATGGGCTCAGAGACAGAGCTCTGTAGGAGGGCTTATATCCACACTCTTATGCATGTAACAATTCAATTTATTCATGATATCACACTAAAAACTCTTTTGGCCTGGCTTTTCTTGGACATTCTATTCTATTCATTATATTATATTATATTATATTATATTATATTATATTATATTATATTATATTATATTATATTATATTATATTATATTATATTATATTCTAAAACCAATAGCGCCAGCTCTAAAAACCAGACTGGAACCTAAGTCTAACTGTAACTCTATAGTAAGGATATGTAGTTAATTAATATTACTCAGTACTTATTTTAGTAAGTTAGTGTAACTAAGTTAAGTGTAACCGTCTTAATAAAGTCATGTCTTCACTCTGGCACAAACTCAAGCTCTCAGACTACAATACAAAGTAAAAGCAGATTCACACACACACACACACACACACACACACACACACACACACACACACTAATTAAAGAGTGAACAGATGCCTCTATCGCTGCTCGCTGTCAGACTGAAGCCCACCGCTGAGGAGCAGAAATTAATTAACTAAGCACCGGTGTCACCACCTGTGTCACACACACACACACACACACACACACATACAGAGTAAACAGCACCTCACCGAGCCTTCAAACACCACCGCTCTGACCTCATGTGCCGCTGATGACATCACTTCCTGTCCACAGTTTCTACGGTCTGTCTGTCTGGTTCCCTGACGTCATCAAGCACCTTCAGGCGGATGAATACGCTTCCCGCGTGAAGATCCACACCAACGAGAGAACCGAAGATTTCACCTTTAATTTCACGCTGGAGAACCAGATCCATAAAAACGGAGTGTTCATCAACGACAGGTGAGTCCGTCTGCGCTCTCATTCACATAATAATCATATTATTCGCATATAATGCACTTGTGTTACATTTAATGTATTGATTGAAATGAATCACCTTCAGAGTTTCTTCCATTAAAACTAGCCATAATTTCGTTTCTGATGGCGTTTTTCAGCCTCTACATGGAAGTCGTTTTGCTGTTTATGATAGTACGAGCCTTTTAATAAATGTGGGAAGTTTTTGTTGTTTAATGTCAAACCATGACAGTGTTAACAGCTATAGTTCTAAATTTAAATGTTTTTGTCATTTTAAAGCTACACTGTAACTCTTTTAATTTATTCTTAGATAAAAACACTTGATTCTTTCAAAAATATATGTGCTCATTAATGTATATTTGCTTCGTTCAAGTAATAAAGTATTCTCGTGAGTGTATAATATGCCATTGAAAATACATACGGGTAAGGGGTTCTAATGTCGGTCGCCATGTTGCCCCTCCATCTTGAAAGTACATTAGCCAAAGAGGGACATACCCGTTAATTCAAGCCTCACCTTTCGCGTTTACGTTTGAGTTAACACTCATGGCGAAGGCGAACTGGAAGCCATGTTAATCTTGGACTACATTGGCCACCGTAGGAGTTAAAACGAAATCGGAATTGAGAGGAACAGAAACTAATATTCACTGGATGGTCATATACCTTTTCACCACTAGATGGGGGTAAAAATCACACAGTGTAGCTTTAAAGTATGTCTATAATGCTTTCATTCATTTAATTCATTGATTTGTCATTTTAGTTGAGCGATTTAATTTAAAAGTGTTAAATAGCTCAAATGAAATATATTTTTCATTTTTATTTCAGTTTATTTTCATTTTGTTTCATGTAACAAAAATGTTGTTATGGTTTTAGTTTTAGTTAACTATTATCACCCTGGTTTACGTGCACATCAATTTCCCAATATGAATTAGAATTTGGCAATTTTCGTGACATTTTTTGGCAGTATTGAGTCATGAAACACTGCAATCCAGCTGCAATATTGTGATTTGACTGTTTTAATGAGAAATCAGTAGCATGTAAACTTATTCGGAAAATCCAATGAGAGGAAGTATGCAAATGCTCAGTCTGCAGAGAATTGTGGGAATTGTAAGATTGTTATATGGCATTGTTTGCCGGGTGTTTTCCTTTGGATTATACTGGAACACTGTGTTTATGATGATAGTCCTGCTCATTTCCGAATGGCATTTGCTGTAGATGTTGACATATGTAAATGCATACGCTCATATGTTAATGAGCTCATGGTTTTTGAATAATCATGAAGATTTCTTGAGGTTTTTGCAGTTTAGTTTTAGTAAATGAAGCTTTTAATGGGAAGTGTTGTGCTGTGGATGTTAGAAATCAAACTCTTATTTGAAAAGAGCAAGAAGAATCCCTTTGATAAAAACGCGAGTTCACTCTGAGCGCTCGTTCTGTGGCGGCGTCTTCTGTTCTTCAGATCAAATCTCGAGCTAAACTACATGTGTTTGCAGAAATAGAGCAGATTGTGAGTCTTCAGCTGAGGTTAATGTTTGCTTTCTGTGTGTGTGTGATTGTTCTCTGCGGTCTGGTCGCTCTCTCATAAATAACGTCCCAGTGTGTGTGTGTGTGTGTGTGTGTGTGTGTGTGTGTGTGCAATGTCTCATCCAGACACAGGGCCAGGAAATTAAAACACCCTTATCTCTCTCCTTTTCTCTTCCTGTCCTCTCTGCTCTTTCTCTTTCTTTGTGTTTATTATGACCGTCCACTCCTTCTCTTTCCTGAAGCAGAAGATTTTATCGTATTGTTGGAGAGTCCAGCTCCTGTGACACACACACACGTACTCACACACAAACACACACACTCTTACTCACACATTCGCACATGAATATGATTCATAATGAGAGAACTCAACAGATGATAGAAACTGAATGGAGACACGTGTGAGTCCATCATTTAACCCTGCGCTCCCTAGAGATGTGCAAGATCACATGACTGATTCTTGATGTGTAATACTTGTTCTCATTATAAGTGAAGGAGTGATGTAGCTGAGCACTGAGCTCTCGTGTGCTTTATTCCAGGTTTATTGGGATGAAGTTTAAGGCGGTGACTTTCATCGACTCCAGCTTTCAGAGCTGTTACTTTGAGGACGTCAGCTCCATCGGGTCCGTCTTCAGAAACTGCACCATCATAGACGGGTTCTTCTATAACACAGGTACCAGAGCGCCCGAATATACGCTTCAGGTCTGACAGGTGATTCAAACAATCATGTTTTGGTGTTTGTCATTTATCTCAAATATATAGAGAAATATTTTCAATATGCTCTCTATATATTTATTTATCTTAATTACTAATATGATTATATATATTAAAATACACATACAATTATAGTTTCAATTAATTTCAGTTTTAATTTTAATGTGTTCTAATATTCTGTATATGTATTTATATTTATTAAATATTCTTATTTTATTTTAATATAAAAAATATTTTAATCAAAAATAAAAATATATAAATTATAATTCAATTATAAAAATATACATTTATATTTTAATACAATAATAAAAATATTACATTATATATATATATGTGTGTGTGTGTGTGTGTTATTTTATAAAAATATAAATTATATGTATATTTAGTAAATGTAAATACATATAGAGTACTTAGAACATATTAAAATATAAAAGATTTATAAATAATACAAACAATACTTTTATTTTAAAGATTGTGTGTGTGTGTAATATCTATATATAATGAAAAATGATCAATATAAATTATAATTAAATCATAGAATAATTATAATAATTTAATTCAATAATACAAATATTACATTACTGTATACAGTATATATATATGTGTGTGTGTGTGTGTGTGTGTGTATTATTTTATAAAAATATATAAATTATATGTATATTTAGTAAATATAAATACATATAGATTATTTAGAACATATTAAATTATGAAAGATTTATAAATAATACAAACAATACTTTTATTTTAAATATTGCGTGTGTGTGTATAATATCTATATATAATGAAAAATGTTCAATATAAATTGAATTATAAAAATATACATTTATATTTTTAATACAATAAAATATATATATATATGTGTGTGTGTGTGTGTGTGTCTGTGTGTGTATATTTTATGAATAATATAAATGATATGTATATTTAGTAGATATTAAATAAAACAAACTATACTTTTATTTTAAATATTGTGTGTGTGTGTTTGAAAGGCTAGAACTTAATTTAACTTAACTTAAAAAAAATGGAAACTGCGCTCTGATTGGCTGTGCAGTGTGTTTGGTTCATAGTACTGTGATCAATGGGGAATGAAACTCAACCCTTGTTCCATTTTAGCAAAGAAAAAAAAGAAGAGAAAGGGCTCTTCTGTAGTGGATGTGCGGCGCTCAGAGTGAGTTCTGCAGGGATCAGAGATATCTCACTAAAATCCACCAGAAACCACAGGCTTTGAACTTCAAATGATTCTAATTTATATGCATTTGAAGGCAAAAAGACAAGCAGATCCATTAGATGAAAAACAGGATGAAAGATAAAAGCGGAGGGCAGTGATTATATAATGAAGACCTGATCAATAAAGGTTCAGTCAATGACATGCATCATCTTTAAATAATTGTAGCAAAGACAGTATAAACATTTCAGGACATGATCAGGTAATGAATCTATAGAAGTTCTTCACTATCCATAATCCTGAAGATTGATCTACTGGAAGTTACTGTTACCATAGAAACAGGAATTCTGTATCATTTCAAATTAAAATAAAATTTTAAATTGATTGGTTTGGTACAGAATGTTCTGAAAATAATAAAAGTTAATGTTGTGAGTTAGTTTGAATTGTGGAGCGTGTGTGTGTGCGAGAGAGAGCAGACAGCAATTGGGTCATTTCAGGGCCTGGCTGACTCAGGAAAACCCACCTTACACACACACACACAAACTCAGACCTCAGCAGAACAAACACAGACACCAGAGAGAGAGAGAGAGAGACCTGATGCCTCATGGGAAATTGAGTTCATGTCTGTAATGAAATTAAACGAGTGAAGGCGAGAGATGGAGAAATGCTGCACATGCTCATTCACTAATAGCTTTTCAGAGGTTAAACTCCCTAAAGACACTCCAGTGAGAGAGTGATAGAGTGTGCTTCAAACTGTGACCAGAGGAGGGCACTACAGTATCTATCTATCTATCTATCTATCTATCTATCTATCTATCTATCTATCTATCTATCTATCTATCTATCTATCTATCTATCTATCTATCTATCTATCTATCTATCTATCTATCTATCTATCTATCTATCTATCTATCTATCTATCTATCTACCTACCTACCTACCTACCTGTCTGTCTGTCTGTCTGTCTGTCTGTCTGTCTGTCTGTCTGTCTGTCTGTCTGTCTGTCTGTCTGTCTATCTACTCATCTCCCGTCTGTCTCATCCAGATATCGACGACTCAAAATTCATCGGCTCTTCTGTGATCAACTCCACGTTTGCACACAACAAGACCGGCTGTCAGATGACGTTTGATGACGACTACAGCGCGTACTGGGTTTATTTCATCAACTTCCTGGGAACACTGGCCGTGTTGCCAGGCAACATCGTCTCCGCCCTCCTCATGGATAAAGTGGGCCGTTTGAGCATGTTAGGTGATGACATCACCATTGAACTGCAACTTCACCACATTCTAATTTAGATTTTACATTCTAAATTAGTCAAAAATCCCTTTGAGAACCAAGAAAAGCGCTATATAAATGTAACAAATTATGATTATTATTCTAAATGTTGTTGTCTGATGTCATGTTGGTTTGTGTGTGTGTTCAGGTGGCTCGATGGTGTTGTCTGGCATCAGTTGTTTTTTCCTGTGGTTCGGCACCAGTGAGTCCATGATGATCGCGATGCTCTGCCTTTATAACGGACTCAGTATATCAGCCTGGAACTCACTGGACGTGGTGACGGCCGAACTCTATCCCACCGACAGGAGGTACACCGACACACTATCACTAATAAACATGGAGCACAAACATTTATACACATCGCTGAGACTCAAGTCAACTTACACTAATGCATTGACGTCTGTGGAGCGTCAAGATACAGCGAGGGGCGGTTATCATTCACTAAAACTAGTACTATTACAAACTCTTTTTTTATATATAAATTTACATTTTAGATGAAGAACTTTAAGCAGAAATTACAGATGTTGCTTTGGGAACTAACTGAAATTAGTTGTTGAGTAAAAAAAACCCTGAAATTAAAATTTAAGTTGGAATATTAAAAAAACTAAACAAAAAAAGTAAAAGAACTAAAAACTAAAAACTAAAGAACTATTTATTACAAATAATAACATTATATATATATATATATATATATATTATATTTATATATTATTATATATTCTTCTGGGTATCTGTTCATTCTAACAATTTAACTAATTAACTACTTAACTTAAAATTGCTTATAAGAGTTTAACTACTTAAAACTACTTACAGTTTTATTTCAATCATTTTTCTGTTGTTATTTTATGTCTTGTTTTTATTGCAAATGTAGAGAAATACTGCTGTTTTCAAAGAAATCATATATTAGTATGAATAAACATCATTTATTTAATTGTATAATTGCAATATGTGAATGAATTACATCTATTATTTATTTATATTTATTTCATATATTTATTAGATTGTTAAAGTATAAAGGTTTGTATAAAAATTCAAGGATATAATATATATAATGTTTATTACAAATATATGTCATATATTTGATCCTGTCATCCTAATACGTAACATTATCAAAACATAATATAATAATACCCTAATTTTTGTGCTATAAAAGGTCTGCGCTGCACTGTATAAGTATAATAATTATATCATTTAAAAGATAGTTCGCCATAAACAGCTTCAATGTACAACTACCGTATGCACAAGTGTAGTTTGACTTTTGAGTAAATGATCAGTGGCGAGTTTTATGTACACTGAAAAACATGTGTAGGATTTACTTTTAAACTAGCCTGGTCTCATTGCTGACGTTTGGTTGTGAGTGGGACAACTCTAACTAGCACACAACATCAACGACATCGTTCTCAGCCACTACCTCTGTTCACTGATTGGACCGGTAAAAAGTTGACTGGAGAAAACCAAAGAATACAGTACAATCCCAGACGTAGTACTGATGGAAAATTTAATTTGAGCGAAAGTATGTAGGAAGGCGGAGCCGAGCTAATTTTTAACTACTTTCACACAGAAACTGCTTGTCAATTTTACAAATACTTACAAAAGCAACACACTGAATATTCCAAAACTTTATTTTATTTACAACTTTGTGGACTTTCAGACGTCAAAGCTTACAGCAACTTAACTATAAAAGTACCAGTATTAGTGCTAGCTCTGTTAATCTTGCTAATACTATTGCTAGCTCTGCTAATATTGCTAAAACTGATGATATTGCTAGCTCTGGCAATCTTGCTAATACTATTGCTAGCTCTGTTGATATTGCTAATGATATAATACTGCTGATATTGCCAATACTGCTGATATTGCTTGCTCTGCCTATCTTGCTAATACTGCTGATATTGCTAGCTCTGCTGATATTGCTAATGATATTGCTAATACTGCTGATATTGCTAGCTCTGCTGATATTGCTAATGATATTGCTAATACTGCTGATATTGCTAGCTCTGCTAATCTTGCTAATGTTGTGGGTCTCTCTGGTCTTCAGAGGAACTGGATTTGGCTTCTGTAATGCCATGTGTAAACTGGCCGCCGTCTTGGGGAATGTAATATTTGGTTCGTTGGTGGGAATCACGAAATCGATCCCGATCCTGTTGGCGTCGACTGTGCTGGTCGGCGGAGGCCTGGTGGGTCTGAGACTACCCGACACCCGGTCCAACGTCCTCATGTGACCCCACTACACCTGTGACCTCTGACCCCTGAGCCGCCACGGAAACACGCTCAGGGTGCAGGAGGAGCCAGCGGCTGTGATGCGTTTGCTTTCTTTATTAATTCTGTTGTTTATTTACTTATAAACCATTATTCATGGATTTCTTTTATTGGTTTAGCTTTTGATTTGCCCAGTTTAGCTTAAAACTAGATCATGATGCCTTCGTTGCTGAAATTCAAATGTTATGAAGCGTCAAACCCGAAAACGTGTCAATCTGTTTTTAGACTGCAAGTTTGTGAGCTAATCTGGGTTGCAAGAATTATTTAAAATATTTAGAAAATTCAGCAATTTTGTTATTATTATTTTTTTAAATGTTATCTTTATTATTTTTAGCTGAAAACAAAAAAAAAAAATCAGGTGATTTTAATATTTTTTATTTATTTTTTAAAATCAAAACAACTTAATTTCCTTGAGATGCTCAAACAAGAGTAAAGAGGCCATTTAGAGATGAAGACATCAGCGATAACAGCTTTTATTGGTAGCGTAGGTCTGAGTCTCCGGTGGCCAGAGGCGGCCTTTGCAATACGGAGGCAAATCCTCTCCCGTGGCCTCATGGGATAGTAAAGTGTCCATCATACGCACACTTCAGAACAGGAAGAAGTAGATCATCCGGGTCCTTTTTGCCCAGTCTAATTCAGACAAACTTTTTTCGTCACATACTGTTTTTCTCCTACTATATAGTAGGGAAGTAGCCTATGCGATTTCCGATGCAGCCATTGTCTTAACGAATTAGTCGTTGAATCATTCAGCCAAACGATTCATTCAAACCGGCTGATTCATTCAGGGACAAAGCAGAAATGAGTGAGTCATTTATTAGAACGATTCGTTTAAAAAAACGCAGATTCAGAATCTGTTGCTCGTGCAATGGCTCCACTATAGTGTGTCTAAAATGTAAGTCACCTAATAGCCTATTAATTTATTATTGATTGAGTTGTTCAGTCAAAATCAGTATCACATTTGCAAACATGCTGATATTCACTTTTGGAAAACAGCACTTTTGCTCATGTGGTATTGCTTATAAGTATAAAAAACAGGAAATTAGGAGACTTTTGCACCATTTCTTGTTTTTTGGAAGCATTTTTATTAGGGCTGTCAAAACGATTAATCGCATCCAAAATAAAAGTTTGTGTTTACATAATATATGTGGGTGCACTGTGTATAATTATTTTGTATATATATAAAAACACACATGCATGTATATTTAAGAAAAAATATTAGGGCTGTCAAACGATTAATCGCGATTAATCGCATCCAAAATAAAAGTTTTTGTTTACATAATATATGTGGGCGTAGTGTGTATAATTATTTTGTATATATAAATAGACACACATGCATGTATATATTTAAGAAAAATCTGAAAGTATATACTTTATATATATTTATACATAATTAATATTATGTATAAATATAAATTTTTGATATATTAAGAACACATTTTTCTTAAATATATACATGCATGTGTCTATTTATATATACAAAATAATTATACACACTACGCCCACATATATTATGTAAACACAAACTTTTATTTTGGATGCGATTAATCGCAATTAATCGTTTGACAGCCCTAAAAAATATATTATTTATATATAAAATATTTATATTTATATATAATATAAAATATATATAAATCTATATACATGAAAATATTTCTTAAAAATATACAAGCATGTGTGTGTATTTATATATCTAAAATAATTATACACAGTGCCCCCACATATATTATGTAAACACAAACTTTTATTTTGGATGCGATTAATCGCGATTAATCGTTTTGACAGCCCTAATTTTTATTAATTTTGGTGGCATTTTTCCCCCAAGCCCCTGTTAATTTCAGACCGTGGCGTGATGGAGGAGTTTATTTTCTGAGACCCCTTCTGTTGCGATGTCAGTTTCAAGTGAAACGCCTGAAACATTGCAAAGGACGCTACTGCATTTCTTAAACAAGACGATAGCGATTATCCAGTTTACATTTTCTGCTTTTTTATAATAATTTAGCTAGCGGAAGAACTCGCCTCGACTTCATTCTTGCCTTCGTGAACTTTGTCGTCGATGTAGCTGAAACGGTCTTCATTTGTGTCTCTCTCTCTTGTTGGTTTAAGGGTTAAAGGCGTCTTGCTAACCCTAGTCTAGCTGCTACGCTTCCATGTGCGAACTCTTCTTCTGAAAACTGAATGGCCTTTGCTTCCTCTCCGTGCCTCCTTCCTCTTAAATCCCTCCGGTCGGCTTCTCGTAGGTGTAGCGACCCATCATACAGCAGAACCGAGTGCGTTTCGAATTCTCTACCGCTTAAAAAAATGGGGTGTTTCGCCATTTCATCACACTCCACTGGAAATTTCACACATGCAGTTGTGCAATATGACTAGACGTGATACGGCCGCATCATAGAAAATAAAATAATAAAAGCCATTCAGCCTGGTCTGATCTCTTCTGCTGCTGTCTACATGCACTGAAGTACACTAAACAGCAGAAACAAACTCTACACAAGTCAACGCTGAGACCTTTCAGATGGAGAACTAGAGTGGAAGTTTGTTTCTGGCCTAATTTAATGAGATTTTTGTCGTGTGTATGTCGGGAAAGTTAAGACAAACGCTTGTTTTGAACTTTGCCACGGGCGACAACGTTTGCTGTACACGTCTAAATGTCGTAAAGTGTTGCCTGTTGAGTTGAAACATTATTTTTTCATGGTCAGATGTGTATGCAAACGTCTCCTCATGTGTATGTGTAGATATCTTGTATTTACTGACATTCATTTCTGTCTATAGGTGTTTATTTGAGGTGGTTGTGTGTTTTTCGGGGTGTTATTTGAGCTAACAAGAGGATTTTGTGTAGTTTTGCAGGTGTTCTGAACAAATTCAGTTTGTGAGAGGAATGAATTCAATATAAAGTTGAACTTGATGTTTTTTATATTCTTTTCTGAACAAATTCAAGTGGCCTATCTGGAAAAATTCCACACAACCAACTGAAACATGATATCTTGTTAATAAATACACCCGTGCATGTGCATATTGAGATTTGTGTTGCGGTGATTTGTCTGTCGTGCTTTCGCCATGAGTTTATTTCTCAGTTTGAAAGACGAATGTATCATTTATTGTGAGCGTGTGATGTCGTTCCGAAATGGGTTTTGATTGGCTGTGGATCTGGCATGCCAACGACACGTCTGCCGTCACTGTTGGCCAGATTTCTCTGATATATCTGATTTTATTTTGAAAAGAGAGAGAAAAGTGCCATGTACAGTGTGAACGGAACTGAAGTGGATCCAGATGTACTGCTATTAAAGAGTTTCATTATAAGACTAAAGAGTGTCTGCTTATTTTTTCCTTTAAACAGACCCCAATTTAATTTTTTTTGTGGAATAAAAGTTGTTACATCCTTCATTCTGTCTCAGAGTGGGATATAAAGTGTAATATATCATAAAATATAAAATATTTTGTATGAACTGATACTTTGGGTGGAGAATAAACTTGGTCCAGGGGTTTAACCTCAATTTTATGAAGCGACAAGAGTGCTTGTTTGCGAAAAAACCCAAAATCACAAAACACATTATCCAACACAAGTTCACACGTCTGCTCTTGCCTCAACACACACACACATGCCTTGTGGTGCTCTCATGAACACGTGTAGTTAATTGAGTTTTTTATTTTGTATTTATTTATTGCACATTACAAATAATAATGCCAAAGGACTCATGTTGCTTCATACTTAGTCGCATGTATTACTGTTATATGTCTTTACTACCTTTCTAGGTCTTGCAAGCAGTTGCATAGACTGTCAATGGAGGGACAGAAATCTCTCAGATTTAATAAAAAACATATCTTCATTTGAGTTCTGAAGATGAATGAAAGTCTTACAGGTTTGTAAAGACATGAGGGTGAGTAATTTTGGGGTGAATCATCGGCACGGCAGCTATGAACAAAGGCGATATGGACTTTTAATCAACTAATTCATCCTAGGGAACTATTATTACTGTTGCCAGGGCCACTTGTATTTTTGATGTACGAATGTGAGTAAGTTTAAGAGGGGAAAACACTTACAGAAATGCGGTACGCTCATCTTGCTCACTCCTTCGAAGGCATCTTGAGGAAAACAGCTCTAACGAAGCACTACAAAAGACCTGAACTGGAAACAATGCAATCCTTTCCATTATAGCCTATTATTTAAAGCCTGTTTGAATCATAGACAGGCAAAGAAAGGTTTGAATTGATTAAAAACGAGTGAATGTCAAAATTGATATTATTGTGACCTCTAGTGTCGAACATGGGTGCATTAAAATGATCTCGTGGTAATATTAATAATAATATAGCCTGATGTTGTTATCGTCGTTATAATATATTAACAGGCTAAGAATTGTATGATTAATTATTATAAATAGTAATTTTGTATTATTATGTGTTTTAATATTAAAAAATAAATTGTGTAATTATAATAATACAATACCTTAAAACTGGTTAGGATAATTTGCTTATCATATTTTTATGATGAGCACGAGTGATCAATATAAACCTGTTAGACGCTTCGACACTAGATGGCGCACGAGCTCCAAACGCCTCGTGTTGCATCAGTACGACACTCAGGTAAACTTCTCTCAGGTCCAGAACTTTTATTGCACTGTGTGTGTGTGTGTTTCTTCTTGAAATGTGGTGTTTGATTTGGGAATGTCATGCAGCTTTGAATCTGTTTGTCTGTGACTGACTCGAGGACAGTTTAATCCTGCTGGAATGCTCGAGTGAAACTAGACACTCTGTCCCTGTATCTGTTTTCACCCTCACTGTCTTTGAGTTTATCCCTACGGTTTATCCCCGCTTAAAACAGTTCACATCATCCTTAATGTGCAATAGCCTATTAATATTATTAAAATATTACATTAAACATAACCATACATTTTATTTAATAATAAAATGCAATAAAATAGCAGTTATATCAATTTCAATCAGAGTTCTATCTGCTGTTTTTATATGTATATAATTATATAACTATATATAAAAAAACCCTTTAATACTACTGGACCATTCTGAGCTCCTACTCAGTTCGGGTTAAGCTTTGGAAAGGCTTGACATTGTGAGTGCTGTTATAGTGTAAAACACGGCTTATACGAGATCATCCGAATCCTGCAATGGAAAGGAGTGAGGGTGTTTAATATTTTGCACGCACACTATCTCCTTCTGAACAGCTGTTTCAAATCATAGCTATATGAACTGACCAATCAGCAGGACTGCAACTATCTGCCTTGTAATGTTTAAAATGATTGCATTCTGTGAGATGTACTGTACAAGGAAGTCATGTGCCAGGAAAGTCATGTTTGCATAATCATACAGTATGTACACTGATAAGGATTATTGCTTTTACTGATGAGAAACAGCAGGATATTCAAAATGTCACATTTGAATGGCACAATTTGCATTATGAGTACAAAGTGAAATGACAAATTGCATATATAAAAAAACACTATGTAAGATACAAATGTTTAATTTTTCGAACCCCCACCATCGATGGCAGAGTTTCTGTATATCAAACTAGTTCAACTTTATACATACGGCCAGGCCATGAACTCAGATCAGATCTCTACTCCCTCCTGTAATTACTCTTGTGGGAGAAGAGGAAGCAAAACAACACATCTGTGCAATTATCCGTCATATCAGCGTCCTTGGAGAACGATCCCGGGGGTTAAGCCACCAGCAGCTGCTGAGTTCAGGAATAACAGAGGGAACCTGCTGCTTCACTTTAGTTTCAGGAAGCTTTGTAGCATTAAACTGTTCAAACGGTTTTGCAGTGCAGGAATGCCATTACTGGTTAATATTACAACATGCATAGTCTCCATCAGCAGGACAAATTCAAGAGAAATGAATTTCTGGGTTTTGCTGGGGGTGGGGGGGTGGGGTGGGGGGGGGGGCATAACTGACATTGCTAATAGTGATCTGAACAAACATCTAACCTCTAACTTTTTAAAGACCGCAAGAAACCACTTACACTCTGGCAACCACTCATCACCCTATCAACCATATAGCAAATCCCTGGCAACCACCTAGATCCCCCTAACAACAAATCCCTGGCAACCACCTATATCACCCTAACAACCATATAGCAAATCCCTGGCAACCACCTAGATCACCCTAACCATATAGCAAATCCCTGGAAACCACCTATATCATCCTGACAACCATATAGCAAATCCCTGGCAACCACCTAGATCACCCTATCAACCATAAAGCAAATCCCTGGCAACCACCTTGATCCCCCTAACAACAAATCCCTGGCAACCCCCTAGATCACCCTATCAACCATAAAGCAAATCCCTGGCAACCACCTTGATCCCCCTAAAAACAAATCCCTGGCAACCCCCTAGATCACCCTATCAACCATATAACAATTCCCTGGCAACCACCACCCTAACAACCATATAGCAAATTCCTGGCAACCACCTAAATCACCCTAACAACCATATAGCAAATCTATTGTAACCACCTAGCATCCTCCCTGCACTAGCAACCACATAGCAAATCCCTAGCTACCTCGCTGTCCTAGCAACTACATACCAATGCCCTGCCAACCCCCCAGAACAACCACATAGTAACTCCATACCCTAGCAACTGTGTGGTATCTTCTTGGCAACCACTCAGAACTCCATAGCAACCACATAGCAACTCCCTGCCCAAGCAAATGCATAGCAAATCCCTGGCAACCACCTAGACTAAAAATTCAAACACATAGCAACTACGTAGATCACCCTAACGACCATATAGCAAATCCCTGGCAACCACCTGTCAACCCCATGCCCTAGCAACCACATAGCAACTCCCTGGCAACCACCCAGACAATCCTAGTAACTACATAGCAACACCCTGCCAATCACATAGAGTACTATAGCAACCACATAGCAACTCCCTGACAGTAACCCAGAACATGGTAACTCCATACCCTGACAACTGTATGGTATCTTCTTGGCAACCACCCAGAACACCATAGCAACCACATAGCAACTCCCTGCCCAAGCAAATGCATGGCAACTCCCTGGTAACCACCTAGACTAAAAATTCAAACACATAGCAACTACGTAGATCACCCTAACGACCATATAGCGAATCCCTGGCAACCACCTGTCAACTTCCCTGCCCTAGCAACCACATATCAACTCCATGGCAACCATCCAGACAATCCTAGTAACTACATAGCAATGCCCTGCCAATCAGACAGAGCACTATAGCAACCACATAGCAACTGCCTTACATCAACCCAGAACATAGTAACTCCATACCCTAACAACTGTATGGTATCTTCTTGGCAACCACCCAGAACACCATAGCAACCACATAGCAACTCCCTGCCCAAGTAAATGCATGGCAACTCCCTGGCAACCACCTAGACTAAAAATTCAAACACATAGCAACTACATAGATCACCCTAATGACCATATAGCAAATCCCTGGAAACCACCTGTCAACCTCCCTGCCCTAGCAACCACATAGCAACTCCCTGGCAAACCACCCAGACAATCCTAGTATCTACATAGCAACGCCCTGCCAATCACACTGAGCACTAAAGCAACCACATAGCAACTCCCTGACATTAACCCAGGACTTAGTAACTCCATACCCTAACAACTGTATGGTATCTTCTTGGCAACCACCCAGAACACCATAGCAACCACAATAGCAACCACATAGCAACTCCCTGTCATTAACCCAGAACATAGTAACCCCATACCCTAACAACTGTATGGTATCTTCTTGGCAACCACCCAGAACACCATAGCAACCACATAGCAACCACTATAGCAACCACATAGCAACTCCCTGACATTAACCCAGAACATAGTAACTCCATACCCTAACAACTGTATTGTATCTTCTTGGCAACCACCCAGAACACCATAGCAACCACATAGCAACTCCCTGCCCAAGCAAATGCATAGCAACTCCCCGGCAACCACCTAGACTAAAAATTCAAACACATAGCAATTACATAGATCACCCTAATGACCATATATCAAATCCCTGGCAACCACCTGTCAACCTCCCTGCCCTAGCAACCACATAGCAACTCCCTGAAATCAACCCAGAACACCCTAGCAACACCCTGGCAGCCTCCTATAGCGTACCCTAGCAACCACGTACAGTATCAACACTTTTGGCAATCACCTAAAACACCCTAGCAACCATAAAGAAATGCTGTGGTAACCTCCTAGACAAGCACTTTTCTGTTTCTTTTCTTCAGAAACAGTTTAGTTGACATTAGGATTCCTGTTCTGTGTACTTCATATCTATGCAGAGTAGATATGATCAAACATTGTCCCTCTTACTCAGAGATGCCTCACATTCACAGGTGTCTTTGACATACTGAACTCACCTCATGCATGTTTACGCTCATACTTCACGTGCGCAGCGTTACACACAGCACTCAGAGCGTGGCGTACAGGGTCACACGCAACAGAGGCTTCGCTGCTTGTTTGCCACTGTTATCTGTGTAAGGAGTGTCTTTACATCAGATCTCTTCTTTTAAAATTCCTCCAGTTCGGTAGATAACAGATTGTCGATAAAGCGGTTTAAAGGGTCATTTTGTGAAAAGAATACGTAAAAACAGATGGAAACTGTTTGCACGGTTCATCAAAGTTAAATATCCAGAGCCGCTGGCCTGAAACAATGACACAATGCGCTCAAGCAACTTTATTGACTATATTCCTTTTTCAAAAATAATGTGAATGATGAAAAAAATGCAGTTTATTTCTGTGGTTGTTTTGCCTGGTAATGAAAGACAACACTTGCTCTGTCCTCCACACTCCTGTTTTGATTCACTCTTCCATGAGCCGAAAATGCCACATAACCTTTGACCTTTCGACAAGGGGCCTTTCATTTCTTTCTTGCAGCTTGCTTGTGGCGAAAGAAATGTTTCTTTTTCCGCTTTTTATTTCTTACAAACATCCACTGTGATGTCAAGGCCCATAATTTGAGACACAGAGCCCATAAACGGAGAAACTGTCCAGGATTAAAGCAAATCTAGGTTCCAGTGTAACACTTATCCTCACATACTGAGCTTATGTAACACTATGACCATCACTGTTCAGCTAAAGACAACACTTTTAAATGCTTGTTACGTAAACGCAATGACTCTATAGGTGCAATATCTCTCTGGCCTGGTTTCACAGACAGAACTTAGATAAAGCCACGATTAGGATTAGTTCAATTAGGACATTTCATCTTTTATAAACATGCCTTAGAAAAAAAAAACATTACTGCTTTGAGGCTGTGTCTGAAATCGCCCCCTATACCCTTAAATAGGGAGTTATTTGAGGGGACAACCATTTGTAGTGGTATACGAAACCATGGTGGACGTTCTCGAATGAACTCATCAAATCCCATAATGCAAACTTCCGGCGTACTCAGTGTCCAAATTCACTCACTCGTTTATATTTATTCCAACAAGGGGACTAGAGTAATGTAGGGATTAGTAAATGAGGGTATATAGACCATTTTGCAAGATGTAAACAACACTGGTCCAGAAGCACTCAGTTTTTTAACACTACATAAAAGCTGGTACCAACAGAACATTAAAACTGAATCAAAAAGTTAAACAAACATCTTTAAGATGTTTTCTTTATATGTGAAATAAAGAAAACAGTTACAAACTGAAACAGGAAGTGTTTCTGGACCAGTGTTTGTTTACATCTTGCGAAATGGTCTATAGGGGGTGATGAGTCATTGAATCATTCACTAAACCAAGTCATTAAAAAACGCTGATTCATTTATTAAAAAATCAATGGAGTTGCCGAGTTTGAAATCATCTACTAAACACTCATTCACTATTCTCTACATTACTCCTCTTATCCATACGGGATTTCATTTGGCACAACCGTCACAGTGCATTATGGGTATTCTCTAGCCACTGAGCGTACATTGGTTGTACTCGTCATTGCGGTGCATTGTGGGATTGAAAAAGTACACTCGATAATATCACTACAAATGGCTTAACACCTCTACAAATGGCTGTTCCCTCAAATAGTGCCCTGTTTAAGGGTATGGGGGCGATTTCAGACACAGCCGCTGCCTTTATGAACGAGTCATTGAATCATTCACTCAATCGATTTGTGTAAAAACACTGAATCATTCATGAATCATGAGCGAAACACCACTACTGAAGTGTGATGTTCGGTTTAATCCTCCATCAGCTTCTCTGAAACTACCCAAGCTTGTAAGTTTTAACATATATTTTATTTACCAAATGTAACAATTTTCTCTAACAGTTAAAAGTATTTTTTTTTTTGATATGGAATCAAGAATTAAGGTTTACATTTGTATTTTTTTTTCTATATCACATGATTCGTTGTATCATTGAGTAGCCTAGGCTAATTTAGTTTTTCTAAAAACATCAAATCTAATTTTTTAACCACAACTGGGTTAAATTTAAAAAATAAATAAATAAATAAAATCAAACATTTATCAATTAAAATTGAAAAACGTTAAAACTTATATTAACAAAACCTAGTTGGTCTGTTAGTACAAAAACTTAGTTGGTCGTCTCAGGATAGTTGATCGCTCTCTCTCTCTCTCTCTCTCTCTCTCTCTCTCTCTCTCTCTCTCTCTCTCTCTCTCTCTCTCTCTCTCTCACACACACACACACGAACACAAACATTGCTGAGAGGGAGAAGCGCGTCAGGTCACGGCATCAGCTCTCACAAACTCTTTAAACTTTAAACGTTTAACCCGCGCGCGGAGGACCGAAACCCTTCGTTCTTCACGCGCCCGGGTGAGTGTCTGTGCGGGATTCAGTCACAGTGTGTATGTGTGTGTGTGTTCAGTTTTGGAGGATTGTTGTTCTCCGGTTTCTATGGACTCTGGTCTCGAGAGGGTTTAGGACTTTGAGCTGCACTTGTTCCTCCGCGGCTGGATCATTTACAGCAGGTTTCTTCCTCCTCAATACGACAAAACACCTCAGTTTCACCGTATATCGCTTTTTGTTCGCGTTTAGTGGCGGGTTAGTTTAGTGTTTCTTTGTATTTGGTTCAGAAACAACCGAACAAAAGGAAAGTATTTGCTCTTTTTGAAATATCAAATGCTCATTGGCTGACAGCTACTCTGTAGTCGCTCCCTTTTAATTGTTTGTCGAAGTTAATTCAAACGGGGTTAACCTGCACGTTTACTGCTATGTAGTTTAGTTGTGTGTGCTTGTTAGTCTAGCATTTTAGGGTCATGTGGAGGTCTGCAATTAAACTCGCATAAATTATCCCAGACTTTTTATCTAAACAACAAAAGAGTCTTCTAGCTCAAATGAACCACAACAGATTTTTTTAATGAAAACTAGTCAGGTTGTGTTTAGTTGTACAATCTTCCTAAGGCAAATGTATCTGATGACGACATGAGCATCATTTTGAACATCAAAATTTAGGTTAAAGTTTATATAAATGTGTGATGTGAAGTTTTTATCACCCTTTTGTTATTTTGTGGTATGCATAGCATAGAAATGAAAGTTAATACAAGTAGTAAAATTTTACACGCAGTCTCTCAGTTAATGATTATAGTTTATAATTGCATGTTATCAATTATAAATTGAGTTTATATTGCATGTTGTTTAAACATTAAATGATGTCAGTACTTTTACTTTTAGTATTTTTCAACACACTTTGTTTCTGTTGCTCATTTTAAGATGCATAAATCTTCATCTAGTTTTTTAAACATGTTTGGAGACTCTTTCGTGTCTCCCAGAGCAGGTGTCCGAAGGCTGTCTAAAATAGAAGCAAGGTAAAAGTGTCTGGTAAGTGGAAGGATATAGCCTGACGTGAATTGTTGGCTGTCAGCGCAGGGTTATCATTAAATGCCTTTGTGTCCATGACCTCTTGACCCCTTACGCCTAAGAACTGACCCTTGAAATCAAAGATTTTATTCTTTGCTTGAGGAACTACTTGGTCTTTTGCTGTAAAACGTGTTGAAATTGATTAAACAAAAGCAAATGACAACATGGATTCTTAAAGCTAGGATCAGGCGAAGTTTTGTTAATTTGTTTTCCCATCAATATACAGTTGGGCTATGTTCAGAATAGCACACGTTACTTCTTGTACTTGTGTTTTTGCATTTTACATTTATTAATTTAGCAGTATTTATGCAGTATGCATGTGATACAGATCACCTACCGCATGTGATTGGATTATTTGACAGAATTATACATTCTGTTGGATATAAAAGTCTAACTTTATCTGCATTCATATAGTATATTACTCACATATGGCAGTATTAGCCTATATATCCCAAGATCACAACGGTTTGATTGTGTGTATCATCACAAAATGTAACTATATTGTGACTCTCAGCTCAAATCTGCTAAATGCAACTAGGCATGAAAATATTAATATTAACAACAACAACATTAGGATTTTCTAAAGCTGCTTTGAAACAATGTCCTGAGGTCATGTGACAACAATGTAGCATACTATTATTTGAAATGCCTGTGTGCTGTTTCACATACTACTTTTTAAAAATAGTAGGCCATGTATACACAGTGTGTGCTGTAATAATTAGAGCAGATGCCATTACTTGCCGATGGGTTCAATGATGTTAAATTAGTCCCTCGGGACATTTTTAATGAGGAAATGATCTTATGAGTGGGTCATATGCCATATGTTAATCTGGACATGGATTATATCGATAGTCCAGCCAGACAATGACCCGCCTTCACGGGTGAACACGATAGAATCATGTAACCCAGATGAGTTGGCGCCGGGTCAGACCGGTACCCAATATCCCTGTGAACGAACACCAGTGGCCCGTCGATAAACAGAACCGGCCTTTCAGAACAAAACCTAGGAGATTCAGACCTATTTACTGACTGATTTACATTCAAGTGTTGTTTTAAAGGGATAGTTCACCTTTTCAACATTGAATTTCAATGGTGAATTTTAATTTTTTTGGGCGAACGGACTCTTTAATGATTTGAATTTGGACAGATAGATTACTTCCTGAAGTAAAAATCAATGCAGGGGTAGGGGTGTAACAATATATCGTTCCGCAATATATCGCAATACAAAAGTGCAACAATATGTATTGTGGATAGTCCCCACAAAATAAAAATTCTTTTACTGTGTGAGGAAAAAAATCAAGTTTTCAGAGTTTTAGTGTCAGTACTACATTAAACTACTATATATAATATTGATTATAATGTATAATAATGCAATGGGGGAATATTTGTGGGTTCTGATAATGCCAAATATCTGATGTTACCAATAAAAAGTGTCCGACATTATTTTAAATATATCTAGTTAGTGAAAGAGTGCAAGCATATTCATGTACAATAATTCAGTAATTTCAGCACCAAGTCCAAGCCTATTCATTTAAACCCACAATGTACTATTAAAGTTAGCATTTTAATCAACAGTACATTTTTTTTAAAGGGATACTCCACTTTTTTTGGGAAATAGGCTCATTTTACAACTCTCCCAGAGTTAAACAGTTGGGTTTTGCCGTTTTCGAATCCATTCAGCCGATTTTTAGACAGTTTCTGGTCTGATTGATTTCCATAGTATATTTTTTTCCTACTATGGAAGTCAATGAGACCAGAAATGGTCTGGTTAGTGATATTCTTCTAAATATCAGAAAATCGGCTGAATGGATTCGTAAAACTCGACTGTTTAACTCTGGGGAAGTTGTAAAATGAGCCTATTTCCCCAAAAAAAGTGGAGTATCCTTTTAACCTTTAACCATATGTCTTGGAGTATTGCAATAATATCGTATCGTGCGTTCAGTATCGTGATATGTATCGAATCATGACATGAGGGTATTGTTACACCCCTACTCATTAGTAAGCCAGTGAAATGCGACCTGATCCAAACCCTACATCGATGCCCTAACCGGTCTCCGACCCTGTTTCAATGATCCGTCCACATTGTGGATGCTGAAAAAGACTCGTCCACGGCACATAATGTTCCTTCGCTCTAAGAAACCGCACAAAAGTGCCACTCTTGAGTTTGTGAGCCGAACACAGCCGTGCTTTGTGTCCCTCTGCCAACATCCCTCCATCTCAGAGGAGTGTGGAGAGAGGGATCTGGACTGATAGGAGGACGCCCTTATTCTGTTACCTTTCTGGATGCTAATTACCCCTCTAATCTGACCACAGGCTAGTTTATGTTGCCCCCGACACCTGCACAGGTCTCAGAGCAGTCACAGGGTTTCTTCAGATAGCTGCTGTTTGCAGTTCTCTTCTTGAAAACACACAGTGATAAGCAATGCTGGGTAATCGATAACAGGTCTGAGGCCAGTGAGAGCGTTATGGTCCAGTCGAGAGGCCAATACTGTGTTGTCACTTATCTTACTTTAATTGTCATGCACATGCATTTCTATGCAAAATTAAATAATTAGTTTTGTATAATGTATTGAGTGTTGTAGTGGGGAGCAGTGCTAGTTTAGCATTGTTTATATACTATTGTTAATATTTTTAATTAGCTTCTGTTTTTATATTTTCAGGTTTCAAATTTAATTTGTAATTTTATGTGCGTTTGTCATTTTATTTGTTTTAGAGATGCAAAATGTATCTGCCACCATATCGGTGTCGCCCGATATATCGGCCCGATAAGAGAATTTGTCCAATTTGCTTGAAATGTGACTAGAATCACTTCAAAAGAAAAAAGCAGTGCAACATGTCTGTCAAATCGGCTATGTTGCGATCAGTCTCTGAAAAATTATATCAAAATTTGGATTTAGATTTATCAGCCAATATATTGGTTATCAGCTTTCAAATAGAAAGAGTTAACGGAATCGGCCAAATTTTTTTATATCGGCACATCCCTAAAAAAATAATTATTTATTTCAGCGTCACTGATGTTTTAGTACTTTAAAGGGTTAGTTCACCCAAAAATGAAAATTCTGTCAGTATTTACTCACCCTCATGTTGTTCCAAATCTCTATGTGTTTATTTGCTCTGCTGAACACAAAGGAAGATATTTGGAAGAATGTTTTAATCAAACAGATCTCAATCCCCATTGACTACCATAGTATGTATTATTTCCTACTATGGTAGTCAATGGGGAATGAGATCTGTTTGATTAAAACATTCTTCCAAATATCTTCCTTTGTGTTCAGCAGAACAAATAAACACAGAGAGGTTTGGAACAACATGAGGGTGAGTAAATACTGACATTTTCATTTTTGGGTGAACTAACCCTTTAACTTAGACTTATTATTTCAGTTATCTGCCAAGATAACATTTCTCATTTTTTGTTCGAAAATATTTATTTTCAAGTATGTTACTTCTGTACATAACTTAAAGCTGTTATAAATGTAAGTTCACTGTAAAATAAAAGGTTGTGAGAAAAGAAAAAAGGTGTGGTTGCCAGAATAATTCTGTAAAAATATAGTATAAATGTAAACATTTACAGAACAACATGAAGATTTTACAGTTTAGAACTGTAATTTACACACACACAAAAAAATGTTTTAAACCGGTAAATCCAATAGCATATGTACAACTGATAACAAATAAACTAAGAAGATACATAATAAATACTATTAAAATCATCAAATGTGAATTGCCACAGAGGCAACTTAGTATATGTTTTTTTAAAGTAAATTATAAGATGATTGTCATTATACTTCTTTTTTTTTATTGATAGTATTTTACTGTAAAATTATACTATATGAATGGTGGTTAGATCTATTAAGCTAAATAAAGCTAAATAATTAAAATAATTTGCTAAATAAATGTTTTCTGTGAGAATATATGTTAAAAATGTAATTTATTCCAGTCTTCAGTGTCACATGATCCTTCAGAGATCATTCTAATATGCTGAACATTTTTTCTAATTGTCAATGTTGTGCTTCTTCATATTTTTGTGGAAACTGAGATACATGATTACATGAATAGAAAGTCCTAAAAACAGAATTTATTTGAAAAGAATCTTTTTTGGCATTATTTACTGTCAGAAACGTGTCTTTAACGAAGAAGGCCATGAGCTAATCAGTCATTTGATGAAACATTATAAAGACAAATTTTTCTTTCATAACAACATGCATTAATGAATCATTCACAGTGAAACCAGAAACAAAAGTAAATGGTGTAAATTTGGATTTCAAGTTGACTTCATAGAGAGTTTGAGTCGGGTCACAAGACTCGTGGGATGGTCATTTTTAATCTGGGATAACTAAAACAGGCTCATTCCAGAGATAATCAATTTATTGGCCGATGGGAAGGCCATGCTGTTTCCAAGCGTCTCCCTGCTGAATGGATTCATTGTGTCGGATTGACTTGATTTCTCTTGCGTGCCACGAGTTATCGGACACGGATGTCGCTTTAGACTACCAACGCCGGCAAAAAAGCAAATTATTTCTTGGGAACCAATAATGATTAATCCCTATTTGCATTTACAGCAGTGTTCTCAATTTTATTAATGTTTCTATTAAATGCAAATGTTTTCTGGGTGGTTTAGGGAGTGAAACAAGAATTTACTGAGATTAAATATTTCTGAGGGAGTGTTTGAAAAGAAACACAGTTATGTGGAGGAGAGAGAGCTGGCAGCGCTTGTGGAAATGATATTGTGTTCAATCAAGAGTACATCCCTGTCGCATTTTACTTTTCTCCCTGAAGCCAGTCAAGGTCTCTTGCTCCAAAACAGTCGTAATTTAGTTTAACATGATCATTTTCCGCCCTCTCTCTGACCTTCTCAACTTGCAAACTCTATTCTAGCTCTGTTCCCAACTACAGCTCTCAAATCTCACTTGCACTTATTTCAGTGAATGGATTTGATCAAATATATTGCGATCATGCACAGTGATTGTGAATTTGTATAAATGCAGTTAAGGAAAAATATTCCAAAATAATGTAATGGCTCGTCCTCAAATAAAACTCAAAACTCTTTTTTGGAGCTTAATCGAGTCCTTTTACAAGGAAATACTATTCCAGTGTTCCTACCTCAAAAGTTCATGTTTCATTCAACAAGTTACTTGCCATTTCTTTGTAATTATTCTTGAAATTTACCTGCAATTTGATATTGAAAATGGTTTCAAAGTAAATACTAAATATGAAATTCTGGAGTTTTTAAAGGTACTTTTATAATTTCTATTATGTTTTGTGCTTTTAGGAGTTTTACAGTACCAGAATGAGCTTTGAATCGTGAATGTTAGAGTATGTGTACAAACTACAAAGTTGATTAAACTCCTGTTTTTCATCATATGATATCAAATTGGCTTGAACGCTTTGGCAGGATCTGTATCTGTGCTTCTGTTTTATGGGAATCCTGTGACTCTCTGATGGGGTGATGTTGTTACTGTAAACACACACTCAAAAACTCATGGAGCACATCATCATCTACCCTAGTGCACTGACTCATGGTCATTCAGGCTGATTGGGTTCATTGTGTTTTTTAGTGTTACGTTGTAACATTATCCAGTGTTTTAGAATGTTCTAAATGTGGAGTGCAATATCCTTAAAGTGCCCTATTATGCTATTTTGAAGTTTTCTCTGAGATTTCCCCATAGTGATTACGCTGTCTGTGGTGTTCTTTCTCCTACAACAGGTTTACATGCATCCAAGATCAAAAACACTGTAATTTTCTAGCATCGGCTCTTTTCTCAGTGTCTGAAACGCCTTGATCGAAGATTCACGCTTTAAACCCTCCTTTATGTGAGTCTACTCTGTTGTGATTGGTCAGATGGTCCAGTCTGTTGTGATTGGTCAGATGGCTCAGTCTGTTGTGATTGGTCTACTCTGCTCTGATTGGTCAGATGGCCCAATCTGTTGTGATTGGTCTACTCTGCACTGATTGGTCAGATGGCCCAGTCTGTTGTGATTGGTCAGATGGCCCAGTCTGTTGTGATTGGCCTACTCTGTTCTGATTGGTCAGATGGTCCAGTCTGTTGTGATTGGTCAGATGGCCCAGTCTGTTGTGATTGGTCTACTCTGCTCTGATTGGTCAGATGGTCCAGTCTGTTGTGATTGGCCTACTCTGCTCTGATTGGTCAGATGGTCCAGTCTGTTGTGATTGGTCTACTCGGCTCTGATTGGTCAGATGGCCCAGTCTGTTGTGATTGGTCAGATGGTCCAGTCTGTTGTGATTGGTCAGATGGTCCAGTCTGTTGTGATTGGTCAGATGGCCCAGTCTGTTGTGATTGGTCAGATGGTCCAGTCTGTTGTGATTGGCCTACTCTGCTCTGATTGGTCAGATGGCCCAGTCTGTTGTGATTGGCCTACTCTGCTCTGATTGGTCAGATGGCTCAGGCTCAGTCTGTTGTGAGACAATAACTTATATTTGTTGTGCACTTTGATCTTTAAAACTTTGCTGACCTTTTACCTTCACAAACAGCTATTACACACTGCAGACTTTAATATGTGTTAATGCATAGTTGCACATAAAACAGAATTGTCTTGATCATTTGTAATGTTTGCTGTAGATACATACTATCACAACTTCCCAGTCCATTCAGAACACGATATCACCCTTTAATAAACCCTCTAACACATTTTTTTTTTGCAGCTTTGTACTTGCTATGTCTATTTTTTGTAGGCGTATTTTTATTGCAGAGCTGATGTCATTTCAATGGTACACCAATCTTATTTAAATCACAATCTGTGTTCGTTCTTCCAGAAAGGTAGTTTCGGGGAGAGCGAAGTTATTAATTCAAACCGAGCCAGCAGGTACAAAGAAAGACAAGCTAATTAAATTTGTAAAATGATTGGCGTATTGATGAGAATCACAGTTAAACTAAATGTACATGCACAATTTCTTTTTCAATGCGCTTTTTTTTTTTTACAAACTCTCATACTGCCCCCGAATTATCTGATGTAAAGCAGCATAAAAATCAATGCAATTAAAAAGGTTTTGAATTTAATGAAATTCAAAAGATGTACGATGTAGTAATTGATTGATAACCAATTATATATATATATATATATATAGTTAACTTGTTTTTTTTAATCAAATGCATAAATAATATAATAAAAATATTTGTATTATGGAAAAAACGGTTCACAACTACAAAATTTACATTGCTTTACCTGCTTAAATTTAAATAATAATTTAATGTTTGATAGAAACAACTAATATCTTTAGAGCTTCTCTATACTTGCCATACTGTAAGAAAAAGAAGAAAAAAAGTGCAGATATCTGCTTCAGATATGACTAATTTAAAAATGTGATAGTGATAATGTGCATCTGCATCTCTAATGTGAACATTTTATCTTTTTTTTTCTTGCAAATGCAGATCACCTGATGAACGTGCACACACGCATCACATGGTCTGCAATCTCGTGTTTTTTTTTTTTTTTTTTTTTTTTTTTTTTTTTTTTTTTATTACAAAAAAAGCAACATGCACAAGAATACTACATATATCAGACAGAAGTACATTACACAAACACATACTGTAACTTAACAAGATATCACAATGATGAGGTTGAATGAGGTGGTGTTGGGATGGAGGGTAAGGGTGAGGGGTGAGGGGTGGTGAGTATGTGTGGATGTAAGTGTGTATGTGTGTGCATGAGTGTAAGGCTGGCTTGATGATGGGCCGGGTGGAGAGAAGAGAAGCTGGAACACTAAGAGGGAGTGATTAGATGGAACACCTAGAGGAAGCTGGAGCACTTAGAGGGCGTGATTCAGATGAGATGCGTTGTAATTATTCTATTGCAGATAAGTGAGCTAATAGAGATAGCTGATTGCGTGACTAATTGCCAACCTGGGCCCCCATTAATGGTCACTGTTCCACCCAGCCCCGGCAGAAAACCGCGACGAGCCGACAGAGGGGAGGACCCGCGGGCCACCCATCACCCCCAGGCCCCCCGCATATGCACACCCCCCCCCCACACTACCACGACCAACCACACCCCGCCATCCGGCCCCCACCCCACACGCCACTCTTGACCTAGGTATATAAGTGAATGGGTAGGTTGAGGAGTCTATGTAGTGTGTAGCATTAAATAAAGAAAGAAGAAGTGGGCATGCATGGTGAGTATCTGTCAGGATTTCCTCATGCACACCACACTTATCCTGTGTAAGATGTATGTCTCCTCTGTGATGTGTGCATTAAAATAAGTGAGGCATGCAGCTAGACACCTGCTGAGGCATCTACCTGCACTCCACTTTTAACCCTAGTATGTTTTGTAGTTTTTTGTTTATGTTTATGTTAGTGCAATTAAAAAAGAGTAAAGCGTGCTGAGTGCCTCCAGGACAGGACAGGGCGTGTGCATGAGCGCATGAGGAGGGCGCACACCGGGGGGCCCAGGGCCAACAGACACCCCACCGAACCCCACCAATGCCGAAATCCCGCAGCGATCCGCCAGGACGGAGTCTCCCAGGCCATCCAATGGGGCCCAGTCAGAGTAACGAAGGGAGAGGCAGAGAGAGAGAGAGAGAGAGTAAAATCAGTGTGGTTATCAACGATAGAAATAGAAGGGGGAGGGAACGAAGGGGATATTATTTATAAAAATAATTATAAAAATAATAATAACAGCGATAAACGTTCCAGCTACCCTCCCTTGCCCAGTGTTCAATGATATGTATAACTGTTGGTGAAGTGTTTTATGATGGTGTGGAGATGGAAATGGAACTCAGGCAAAGAGGGTCAGGACTGTAAGTATGTGATAAAAGGGTACCAAGGAGAGGTTGTATTCTGAGTATTGGTTAAATTTGTAGTTGATTGGTTTTCTAATGCTATATACTCTGATAGTAAATTTTTCCAATGAGTGGTGCTTACTTTGATCTTAGATTTCCAGTTCATGAGGATTGTTTTCTTGGCGATAGTCAAAGCTACCAGCAGTGTTTTATTGCAGGAGTTGCTTAAATTGACTGTGGATGTATCACCAAGTAGGCAAAGGGAAGGGGATGCTGGGATGTGACAGCCAAAGATGGAAGAAAGAGCTTTTGTAACACTCACCCAGAAGTGGTTGATTGGGGTGCAATGCCAAACCGCATGAATGTATGTATCTGGGTTATTTTGTGTGCAGTGAGTACATAAATCCGAGCCAGACCCCATTTTAGCTAATTTATGTGCAGTGAAGTGGAATCTGTGAAGAACCTTGTATTGTATTAGTTGTAGGTTACTATTCTTTGTCATGAGGTAGATGTTTTTGCACATATTGGTCCAGAAGTCGGCACCGGGAGAAAATGATAAGTCTGATTCCCATTTGTGATACGGCAGACCAATTGTTTTTTCTGAACGAGATATAATTTTGTAGATTTGGGAAAGTATTTTTCTGGAAGAGGGAATATTAAGTAACTCTAAGATTGGTGGGGGAATATCAAGGTTAGCTGTCTGGATGTTAATTTTTCCTAAGATAGATGATTTAATTTGCAGGTATTGTAAGAAATGTTTACTCTCGATGCCGTGCTTCTGGACCAAACAGGAAAATGAGATCATATTATTGTCTAAGAGAATGTGTTGAAGGTGAGTGATGCCCTTTCCCCTCCATGTGTGAAAGTTAAGTGTTCTTTTATTGACAATGAAATCTGGGTTATTCCAAATCGGGGTGCGAATTGTTGGTGCTATAGGTGAATCAGTGATGTAGTGGAATCTCCACCAGGCTGTCAGAGTAGCTGAAATTGTTGGGGCTTTGAAGGATGGATGTTTTTTGATCGACTGACTACAGAAAGGGAGATCTGAGATTTTAATTTCTTTACAGATTGTTTGTTCTAGGTCTAACCAGATGTTGTCTGAGGGGGTGGGGTGGAGCCATTTGTGAATGAAGTAGAGCTGGTTGGCCAGAGCATAGTGTTGGAAGTGTGGGGCCTCTAGTCCTCCCATTGCTTTAGGCTTTTGGAGAGTGGTGAGTTTGATCCTTGGGGTCTTATCATTCCAGTAGAATTTAGTTATTAATGAATCTAGAGACTTAAACCAGAGTGGGGTGGGCTGGGTTGGGATCATAGAGAGTAGATAGTTTATTTTGGGCAGTATTGTCATTTTGATTACTGAGATTCTGCCCATGATGGATAATGGGAGGTTCTTCCAGCGTTGAAGGTCGTCTTCTATTGAAGTGAGTAGAGGGGAATAATTTAGATTAAATAAGTCTGACAGCTTGGAGGAGACTTTTATACCTAAGTAAGTGATATAGTTAGTGCAAGGTGAGATAGGTAAAGAGTTGGCTGACACATCCCAGCTGTTGGGATGAAGTGGGAGAACTGCAGATTTATTCCAATTAATTGAATATTCAGAAATTTTAGAGAATGTGTCAATGAGTTTGATGGTTTCTTTTACTGATGTTGTGGGGTCTTGAAGAAAGAGAAGAATGTCGTCGGCATAAAGGCTAATTTTATGGTGCATATATGGGGTCTGGACACCCTTGATGAGGGGGTTCTGACGGATGGCAGCTGCTAGGGGTTCAATGAAGATTGTAAATAGGGAGGGGGAGAGTGGGCACCCCTGTCTAGTTCCCCGGTGGAGAGTGAAACTTTGTGATATTAGTCCATTGGTGATTATTGTGGCTGAAGGAGAGGTGTATAGAAGTTTAATCCAGTTAATGAACGACTCCCCGAAGCCAAACCTTCCCAATGTGGCAAACAGGAAATTCCAGTTCACCCTATCAAATGCTTTTTCTGCGTCCAGAGTTGCTATGATGGTATTATCTTGAAAATTTGTGGAGTGATACATTATATTAAACAGTCTGCGGGTGTTGGTGGATAAAAATCGACCTTTAATGAAGCCAGTTTGGTCTGGGTGGATAATGGATGGGATGACCTCTGCTAATCTGAGTGCTAGCATTTTTGCGATTATTTTATTGTCCACATTGAGGAGAGAGATTGGCCGGTAGCTGGCTGGCAATGTTGGGTCCTTATTGGGCTTGAGGAGCAATGAGATTGAAGCTGCGGTGGAACTAGTGGGAAGCCGTCCTTTCTGCTTTGATTCATTAATCATTCTGGAGAAAAGAGGAGCTAAGGTGGTCCAAAATTGTTTGTAGAACTCAGCAGGGAAGCCGTCCGGACCTGGTGCTTTATTATCGGGCATCTGTTTCAGGGCATCAAACAGTTCTTGTTGAGTTATAGGTGAATCCAGATTTTTTATTTCGGTCTCATTGAGTTGTGGTAATTTAATGCTATTTAGGAAAGAGTCAATAAGTTCCTGGTTGGGGTTTATTTCTGCGGAGTATAGTTTATTATAAAACTGGAAAAAGGCATGATTTATTTCTTCAGGTGAGCTGGTTAGCTTCCCTGCTGAGTTCTTTATGACCGGGATTGTTGATTTTTCTTTGTTACGTTGGATTTGATTAGCTAAGTATTTACCTGATTTATTGCTGTGGTGGAAATTTTCCTGCCTTAGGCGGTGAATCATAAATTGAGTGTGTTTATTAAGTATTTCATTGAGTTTGAATTTATGTTTTCTAAGTTTTGCCTGTGTTTCTTCAGTTGGGTTGTTTGCATTGGTTTCTTCTAACTGTTTAATTTTATTGTTGAGTTCTACTTCCTGTTCTTTTTCCTTCTTTTTTTTGTGTACTGAATATGAAATGATTCTTCCTCTGAGTACTGCTTTTCCTGTCTCCCACAGAAGGGAAGGAGATGATTCAGGGGAGTCGTTCATTTCGAGGAAGAATGCCCACTCACTCCTAACAAAACTGATAAAATTTGGGTCTTGTAAGAGGGATGTATTGAAACGCCATTTGCTGAATGGTCGCTGTTGGTTAGTTATGTTCCATTTAATTGTAACTGGGGCATGATCGCTAATGACTATGGGATGAATTATTGAATCAGAGATATTTTTCATTATAGAGTTGCTGGTTAGAAAATAATCAATGCGGGAATAGGAGTGGTGGACCGGAGAGAAAAAAGAGTAACAATTGGAGTCTGGGTGCTGGAGCCGCCAACAATCGCCAAGGCCAAACTCGCTCATGAACTGTTTTATTGTTTTTGTGGATTGCCAGATTCGTTTGCTTTTAGAGTGATCAGATCTGTCAATTGTGGGGTCTAACACTGTATTAAAGTCGCCTCCGATTATGGTGGGCCCGCCATATATAGTTGAGATGGACGTGAAGAGGTTCTGAAAGAAAACTGGGTTGTCTGTATTAGGGCCATAAACATTAACAATTGTTACAGGGGTATTGTGAATTGAAATGTTTATGATGACAAAACGTCCTTCTGGGTCTGTGATGGTGACGTTATGGGTGAATGAGATTCTTTTGTTAATCAAGATGCAAACTCCCCTTTGTTTTGTATTGTAATGAGATGAGAAAATGTGATTGAATTGTCTTGATTTGATGCGGGTACAGTCTGATTCTGAGAGGTGAGTTTCTTGTAGTAGACATATGTCAGCTTTTAAACTATCTAAATGATTTAAGATTTTGAGCCTCTTTGTCTGAGATCCAATCCCACGGACGTTCCAGGTCAGGAATGTAAGCGGAGCCATGAAGTGATTGAACAGTTATGAAAATGCTTGATAGGGTTGGTATTGTGTGTGTGAGTGTGTGTGCAGGTGTCAGTTGGATATGAGATGGGGAAGGGGGGGGGAGGAGTAGGTTTGTAATGTGGTACGTACATGAAAATTCCCTGTTTAGCCTTGAAAACATACAGATCATAATTTGACTTTAGCCTATAGATATAATAAACAAAAACAGGGAGGGCACAAAAACACACACGTATAGACAAAACTTCATGAATAACATTCAACATTAAGAGAACAAACAAGAATGGTTGGGTAGGGAGAGCAAAAGGAGTGAAACATAAGAAGAGAGAAAAGAGAGGTGATCCAAGCATCAGTAGGCAGTTAAGAGAGAGTTGAGGGTGGCAATATTATTATCAAAATGAATGTTGGCATGAGGTATAATGTGCTATAGCCAGGTGGTGATACTGGGGTTACGATACAGAGTTCCGTTGACATACAGTTTATCGACTGACAGTGTTGCTCGTTGTTTGACAACCAATTGCTAAATCCACACAGAGCAGCTCGTGAGATCAGTTTAAGTTTTGCGTTCTGATCAGTTGCCGTCCCTAGTGTAGTGGTTAAATTTAGGATAGAAATGCGATAAGTGTGGATCATCTTGAAACCAGAACTCTTCCCAACCCTGTTGAGAGCCGACTGGTCTGTCTCGCTGCATTATGGACACACTCTGACCCTGTAAACAATAGAAGACTCACACACTGACCCAGCCCCCCTCTGTGCACTGATTATATTCTGCTGTCAGCAATCTCAAGTGTGCTCTGGGATGCACGCACACACACACACACACACACACACACGAATGCATGCAGTTGCACCAGCTGAACTGCCGTTATTGTTTTGCACCTGTCACAGCAGTGCTTCAAACAGTGTGGGTGTGTGTATGAGAGAGTGTTATAATCTGACATTAATATTTAATTGTTGCTTTGACAGGGGGTGGATGTTGAGATTAAACTGTCTTGATTTGGTGCTTTTTTTTTGCATGGTTTTTGACGCTCGCCATGCTTTTCTCAGAGAGAGAGAGAGAAAGGGGGAGGTTTGAATGTCTTCTCATCTCCGTTTGCGACGTGTTCAGACCTCTACAGCCAGACAGAACCATCAACCTTTATGACACCCAGAAAATTGCAGATTTACTCTAAATTATACACACGTCTGAAAGGAAACGGACACGTATGAGACCAGCAGACACACTGAAATGATTCTGGCTTGTTTATGTTGCATCTTTGTGGATTTTGTGGTTGTCCTCCCTGAGCTTCAGAGCATCTGACCGGCACTTGGTGAGTTTAGGGACTCTTCTTGTATTTTTTTGGTTGTTATTGGATGCATATTGCTAATTTTAATAACATAGAGTAGACAATAGATCAGTTTATGAATGCACATTTTATATTTTAACAGTTTTTGTGTTATTAGGTGGTTGTGTTAATGGTTTAGTTGTAGGTTTTGTTTTTAAAGTGTGCTTCTCTTTTGCATGCTGTGTAGCATCGCTAATACAGTTCTTATATCGAAGATTATTCTATTTACATGCATATCCCATATGCACATTCATTATTCAAATTCCAGACGAGTCAAAACCCATCAAAACAAAAGCCTGTTTGTGTTAGCAAGATTTGCAGATAACGTAAAGATATAGTCATGTATTGTCTGTGAATTCCTCCTGACAGGCTTTAGTAAGGTGTAGTTTATTTGTGGCTTTTGGCATGTGTCCGTATGTCTCAAAAAGTATGCCAGAAAAAATCAAATGCATTTTTTTACCTCCACTGTAATCATTGTTTTCTCTCTTCGTGTGTGTGTGTGTGTGCAACGTAGCAGCATTGCGAGATCAAAGCACACACACACAGCGTTTTAAGACACATCTGTCCGATTTCAAAGGTCTCATGCATCCCTTTAGTTTCAAAATAAAGGTCCTGCTCCTGACACATCGCCAAACAGAGAAACTTTTCGATGCCGATAATTCAAAAATATCGGCCGGTATAAAACACTTCCACAAAACGCATGATGTGAGGAATCATTCATGTCTGAAGCACAAACGCTGCAGGATAATGCACACATTAGAGGTTTGATCTAGTGCTGTAGCGGCACGTCGATGCTTCGACGTCAAAATTGCTTCGACGTCATATTTTTGCGTCGACGCTTCTTTATTTATTTATTTTTTGCATGTTCCCGGCGGTACAGCTTGCCACACACACGTGGGAGACCGAAACATTGCAGAATAGAGGACGAAGACAACTAGAAGTGAATGTGCTATCCATTAAATGAATCACACACAGTAAACAAACCCTTAAGAAAAAAAAAATCTTTGCAATTTAGACGCTCAAACTGGGTGCCGGTAGCCTGACTTCGTCATACTCATATTCTAATGAGAATATGAGTCTGAAATCACTCAATTGAACTTTAATTATGAGGCGTGTCGTAACCGAACCAGGATAAAAAAACCCTCTGCACTCAATTGGATAGTCGGTAGACCTACCAACCAATCAGAGCAACGCATAAGTCAACTCCTTTGCATAGCGCAGTTTTCAAATACAGAACTTAGCCTACTTTATTTATTTTAGAAGTTAAATAACGAGTGTTACTTCTTTTACTTACTTCTCCATGAGTGCCACCAAAGGAGAAACCACAACGACCACAGGCTTTTCATTACGTCCCGTCTTCTTAGCGACCGTCAGAGCCAGCTGATAAGTTACACTTTTCCCGAATCATGTAGGAAGGACGCCAAAAATATATTTCCGATCGACAAATGCCTTGATTGCAGTTCTCTGTTTGTTTATTAAAATGAATGTGCTGTCGATTTATTTTACAAAAGACGCGACAGCGGAATCTATACATCTCAATTCTCCAGCTGCACTCATCTTTGACAAGCGCTCTTTGACGACGTGAGGATTACGTTACTGAAGACCACCTGTCAATCATCGTATAAAGCCCGCCCTGGCAATTTGATTGGCCGATGATCTCTGAACCGTTCATAATTACTCCTCAATGGATTGAGTCCAGACCGAACTTCCCGTCCAAAAAATGTTGTGGGCGGAGTTCGGGCTGGCATCCAGGCTAGGGTGCCGGTGTGGTGAGACGTACAAGGCAAGCTCGGGCAGATTCGGCTTGAAGTCGTTCATCCCGGACGCGGCGCGCGTTGTTACAAAAAAGGCGTACACACAGCCAGCCACAGTCTTCCTGGTCTTGCGCACCCAACGCGCCATTTTTGCCGCGCGCACATTCGCGCTCGTGCGGACATGTCGAGTATAGAGAGCCTAAGTCCCGCCCCTTCGCTTCCGGCTCATGGGACCTTATTTCGGAAAAAATATGAATGGTAGTCAGTCAATGGCGAGAGACAACTTATCTTTTTATTCCATCTGAACTGTGCCCTCAATTACACATATGATGTTTGTCAATTTAAAAGATGATTCTGAAAGTCAAAAACGTCGCAGTTTGTCATACAACAGAAGAGTAACATTTAGTTTTATGTGAAAATCGCTCTATGAACTACATCTCCCGGGAAGCGAAACGAGATCCACTGCTCGTGTGTGTGCAGTCTGGTACAAAACACTCAGGTAGGACGGCGTAAGGTTACGATTATAACGTAAGACTATAGAAACAATGACAGACATTAGCCTCAGTAAAGTTAGCTTCATTCATTGAGAGAAAATGTGCGCCTTTGGGGTTTGTAGTCTTTCTAATTACGTATTTTCATAGTCTTATACCTCAACGGTTTTACATCAAACTGCAACTTTCTTTACTTTAAAATGTATCTTTTAAATTTACAAACATCATATGTGTAATTCAGGGCACAATTCAAACGAGATCAAAATATTTGTTGTCTCTCGCCATTGACTACCATGCAATATTTTTCCGAAATAAGGTCCCATGGTGGCCGACCGGAAGGGGAGGGACTTAGGCTCTCTATAAACAAGGCTTTACTCCGTGTCAGCACGCGCTCTGATCAGTAGGTGCAAAAACCTCTCCCGATTCATCTCCAGCAGTAGCAGCCTCCGATCGCACCACTAACTCCGCCTCCGTTTCCCTCCTCAGCTGATATTAATATTTAAACATTCTCTATGATAAAAAATGTTTGTAGAAAAATATTTTAATAACACGGTTTTGGCGGTTGTAGAGTTATAATGATGGTGTTCAAATACATAACATTAGACTAACGTTAGCCAGCTTATAGTATCTTGATTCAGTATGCTAGTATTTATTTGAGATCCATTGTTTTTTTTATTAATTGAGCAGCAGAAAAATATTCTTTATATTAGTCATTAGATTAGTCGACTAATCGATAAAATAATCGCCCAACTAATCGTTTAGTTAATAATCGTTTACCCCAGCCCTAGTTTGATCACATGATTGTGATGCTTGACTTGGCTAATGTAGATGTGTGCATTCAGTCTTAAAGTGACAACAGCCTAATAAACCTGCTGTCATCTGTGCCATTAATGTTAATCAAATAAGAAAAGACAAAGAGAAAACTCACTGCTCTTGACTGGATAACTTTTGAGTCTTTAATAAGAACTTTTATGTTTAATTCACTCGGTGTAAACTATGCATTGTATTATATTTTTATATTTGATTATTCAATGTGTGTAGTATTTCTTACTACACTGCTAAACTACAGTATCAGACATAAATGAGCTGTTTAAACTGGAAAGCCGGTGTTCTTTTACTCTTCCCTTTGTCCTGTTGAGGCAGACTCAAGTGTGTGGAAACTGAACACGCATCTGTATACGTCACAGATCCCGCAATATCAAAATTAGTCTTTTTTTAGCTGAATTAAATAAATGCTTTCTTAATAATAAATAGGATGTTTTAAGCTATCAAACTTGAAGTGTGTTTTAATGGTAAGGCTTCTCATGATCCCTAAGTTTGAGCAAGTTTCTCTTTCAGATAGAAACCCTGGTGCAATCTTTTTTTTGTAAAGGAATCAAGTTTTAGATAAATGTAGTGGCGCCTGGTAAGTGAATACATTTACAATGCATATGGGATCTATTGGGAGAATTTGATTATGGCTTGTGTTTTCCGTCTGCAGATTTATACCCTGTTGAAGCACCTCAGGTTCTTGGAATCATTTTTGAGTAATTTCATACCCTCATTGGAAACTTATGGAAATATAACAATTGGGTTGTATTGTGGAAACCCACAGAACTGGACCGTTTGCGTATCAAGCGTCTCTTCATTCCTGAAGCAATTCATTAAAGGAAAAAATAAGCATTTGACCTTTAGTGGCCCATTGCATTCTGGGAGAACCCTACAGGGATCGATGAGATGGTGGAAACCGCCCGTCACGTTTGGGTAATTAGCTAGCTGCCATTGTTCTGAGGTGAGAAGGAATTTGTGTCTGTGTAGAAATCCAGCATTGTTTCCAATCCATTGGTTCAAAGCGGAGATGTTGACAGATGCAAATGAGCAGTGATGTTGCGGTGCGTAATTGTCAGAACATCTCAATTAATCCCTGATGGTCCATTCTTTGTGTACTCTGATGGTTGTACCTGTATGCCAAACTGTGATTTACAGTGTGATTTACCATTAGTGTCTTTGTGCCCTAATGAGAAGTGGGCTAGACGACTGCCATACGTTTGTCTCCCAGAGGACTTCATTGATGTCTCAGATTTGAGCCTCGAGGCGTTCTCTTCGCATCTTAAACACGTCTTCTAGAGCTGCCAAGAGCCTTTTAATAACCAATTAAACATATTAAAAAGATTTTAAAGTGAGTGACTATTTAAGTACTAAGGTTGTCTGGTTTTAAACCTGGCATTGTATATTACAAAATTGTTCCCTCCCTGACAAAATGCTTTGTTCCTCTCTTATATTTGTGTCCTCTAAATGCATAATGTAAAATGATCAGACTGCTGGACAATAAAATCCCACACATTTTCTTTAGAAAAAAGGTCAGCACTGTTATTCTACAAGGATGCATTAAATTAATCAAAAGTGACAGTAAAGGCATTTCTGTACCATATATGGTAAATGATTTCTATTTCAGTAAATGTTTTTTTTTACTGTCTCGAAGAATCCTGAGAAAAACGATCGCGATTTTCTCAAAAATATAGCTGAACAACAGTTTTCAAATGTGTTCTAAATCACCCGCAAACATTTGAATTGTTAGAATAATTTAGTTTTCTTCCTGTTCCTAGTGTAGTCTGTTTCCTTCATTGGCTTGATGTTGCATCTGTTGACATACTGAATAATTTATGAAGCTGACAGTGTGCTGCAGTTTTAATCTGTTTGGTAAAATCATCCTGTTGCGCTCTGATCTGTTCAGATATTAAGTTTGACTAGAGCTGAAGGAAATAAATTACCTGTATATATTGCTCTATTTTTAGTCCTGATTTATTTAGCACAGTTTTTCTGTTTGGTTTCAGGTTCTCCATTGATCTATTTTTCGCTAATAAAAAAGCTCATACCCTTGTGCAGGTCTAATATTTCTGTATGTTGTAAGATAGTTCTGTAGCTCTCTCTAAACGTCGCTGGATTCTAGAACGCATTCTATTCGTTCTCTGGGGTTCTCCTGTCGCCATGGTGATGGAACCCCCACCTAAGAGTGAGGCAGAGTTAGTGTTCACCAGCCTTGTGTCACTCGCTCTGAGTGCCATTTGTTTGCAAGAACAGCTGTGTGTGTGTGTGTGTGGTTAAAAAGTTACCATGGTTATCAATCTACCATAATATAATATTAATTGTTACTATAAAAACTGTAATAACTTGGTATTTGTCAATGTTGGCCTACAAAGCTATTTGTTTAATTAGATTTCTCAGTAGTGTAGCTTGCCTTTTTGTAAACACTATTTTATTGGTAAACTTGCAGGTTTGTTGTTTGACACCTGCCAAGATTTCAGTAGCTTCAATCTAGTTTTGGGTAGCACGGTCATGACCCAACTGTTTTGAATCACAATTACTGATGCCTGATTCTTGAACTTTGGATTCGGATTGAATTGCTCTTAAGAGTTGGATTGAATGCTCTTAAGAGTTGGATTGAATCTCTCTCAGGAGTCGTATTGAATGCTCTTAGGAGTTAGATTGAATCTCTCACAGGATTCTGGATTGAATCTCTCTCAGGATTCGGATCGAATTGCTCTTAGGAGTCGGATTGAATTGTTCTCAGGAGTCTGATTGAATTGCTTTCAGGAATCGAATTGGATTGCTCTTAAGAGTCAGATTGGATTGCTCTTAGGAGTCAGATTGGATTGCTCTTAGGAGTCAGATTGGATTGCTCTTAGGAGTCAGATTGGATTGCTCTTAGGAGTCAGATTGGATTGCTCTTAGGAGTCGGATTGGATTGCTTTCAGGAATCGAATTGGATTGCTCTTAGGAGTCAGATTGGATTGTTCTTAGGAGTCAGATTGGATTGCTCTTAGGAGTCGGATTGGATTGCTTTCAGGAATCGAATTGGATTGCTCTTAGGAGTCAGATTGGATTGTTCTTAGGAGTCAGATTGGATTGCTCTTAGGAGTCGGATTGGATTGCTCTTAGGAGTTGGATTGGATTGCTCTTAGGATTCGGATTGGATTGCTCTTAAGCCCGGAACACACCAAGCCGACGGTCGGCCGTCTAGCAGATTTTGTGCGTCGGCTAACTAAGTTTCCTCGGTGTGATACGCACGGTTCTGTGCCGTGGGCTAAAAATAGTCCTCGTCGGCTTTATTTCGCCCGATTGAATCGGTGTCGGGCCGTTGGGGAAAGCGAGAACTCTGATTGGTTGTTCAGCTTAGTGAAAGAGTCAGTGCACGAGAATAAAAGCAAAACAGCAAGCAAAGACGTCAAAACGGTAAAGATAGAAGGCTGTTCTTATGTTACGTCTTCTTACCTGAGTGTTCTTTGGTGAATATTTCAATATTAACATGAGTGGAGTAGAATAAAGAAAGTGTTTAGCAGGATTGATATTCAAAAAGGTAAGCATGCGCTGCTTTGTTTACGGTATGTGTATCTACAGCCGCAGCGTCGGTTTTCCTTTTTGAATGACGAATATAGACGAATATATCTGCAGAAATAGACAGTTGGCTCATTATACGCAGGCGCAGAGCGCACATACTAGCTGACGGTCACCTGTAGTTCTCTCGGTGTGTTCAAGTGCAGCTTTTTACCTCGACGAGAGGGGACGAGAGGCGACAACACATTTGGCTTTCATCAGCGCTAGTTCTTTGGGGTCTTCTTGGTGTGTTCCGGGCTTTAGGAGTCAGATTAAATTGCTCTTAGGAGTCGGATTGATTTTAGGAGTCGAATTAGATTGCTCTTAGGAGTCGGATTAATTTTAGGAGTCGGATTGGATTGCTCTTAGGAGTCGGATTGAATCCCTCTGTAATTGGGAGCTGTTTCTTATTGTCCATGGGAGCCGATTCTTTTCAATGAATGGGCCAAATGTGACCCTGGACCACAAAACCAGTCACGTGGATCAATTTTTGGAAATTGATCCATATACATCACAAATAAGCTGAATAAATAAGCTTTCCATTGATGTATGGTTTGTTAGGATAGGGCAATATTTGGCTGAGACACAACTATTGAAAACCTGGAAACTGAGGATGCAAAAAAATCGAAACATTTATATTCATATTCAAACATCGAAACATATTGTTGGCTATACCCGTGCGACTTATGACTGGTTTTGTGATCCAGGGTCACAAATGTGCAGTCTGAATTATTTTAAAATTACTAATAGTCGTTCTAATAGTGCTAGAACAAGTACAACTTGACCTATTTCAAGTGTGACAATATTGAACCTGAAGTAATATTACCATCTCTTGTATAATTTCATTCTAGACTCATCATTTGATTAACCTGCCGAGAAATCGAAACACAAAATTACATTTAATATCTACATAACTTTTTTTTCTTTAAATTAAACAGAGTGAGGACATGTGATAATGTAGCATATGGCTTTGTGCATTTTTCTTAAGACTATCAGGCAGTGTAAAGTACATACTCTGCAGTACGTTAGTATTGTCTTCTGAGTGCAGCCTTTGTATGTGTAAGTTTGAAATATCTCCCCCTCCTAATCTGAAAGTCCTTGTGTCCTCTCCACAGATCCGTGAAGAGCTCTCTCTCCATCTTCAGCCTGAGACGTGAACCTCAGAAAGCCTCTTTAATGAATCAGTATTCGCCGCTCGATGCCATGGCGTTCAAGTGAGTAGTTGTTTGTTTCTGCAGATATGTTGAATGCTTGCTCTGTTGTCCTGCTTGTTCTCCTGTATGATCTCAGTCCCTATCATCAGGTTAGCAGGAATGTGGTTACGTCTTCAGGCAAACGCATGGAAAACACTGGCACATAAAGGGTCTCTTCTCCGAGGGCCCCTTGGAGACGTTTGGCATTTGCATGGAAGCTGATTTGCATTCCGTCTTGGCCGAGTCGAGTTTTCTGATGCTGGATGCTTGTTGGCTGCTCTCTCGTTTTCCTTTTTGACCCAAATTCCTGTTTTGTTTTCTTTTTATTTCTCTTTCTCTCCTGCTTGCCTTTGCCAGTTCACAGACAATAAGGAATGAAAATAATGACCATCTTCATTGCTGTTGGATATTTCGCGAGACCTTTTAATTTTTATATGCCTATCGTGAATTCGCAAATTGCGCGTTTCACCTTCAGTGTGCAATGCGCGTGACGTGCACGTTCGTCAATAAATAAACTGCACGTGTCTTGCGGAATAAGAACACTGTTGCCAGAGCAACTTCTCTCCATTAATGTCTATGGCGAGTCACGCAGGCACTGGGCAACTCCGCATCCGAGTCGACCTCAATAAAATAGTCCGAATATAAACAATTATTATAGGCGTACTGTAGTGATTCAGGCTAAATCAAAAACACGGTTTGGAAAATGGATTCATGATGTAGCCTAGTCGTTCATTTTGAACATAAGTTACGGACTGCAGCAGCTTATACAACGGCGTTCTGTTGCGCGAACGTCCACTCGCTCATATGCGACCACATGAAATTTTAAAGAGCAACATGCAGGTTGAATTTATTTCTGAATTAATACTTTAAATTGTCTGCAGAGGTCTTTTAAAAACACACATGTAGAAATTACTATTGAAATCTCATTTGATGTAGAGATTTTGATGAAAATGTGCACGGCTCTGGAATACGCCTTTCCCGCTGGCAACGCGTCATATGACGTAGGCCGAGGCAAATACAAGAGCTCGCGGTCCGCTTCTCATTGCTGGGTGTTGATGTAGTTAGAGCAGTAGTGAGAGACAGAGAGTTTTAGAGAAGCCATAATGGTAAATTATTGTGTTTGTGCTGGTTGCAACAATTCAAGCCTGTCAGGAAATCGTGTCAACCATTTTCCTTCTAGGAAAAACAAGGCTTTTTGGTCTTGGGTGCGTTATGTGCAGGTGAATAGAGCAGACTTCACTGCCGCGTCTGTTACCACACACACACTCAGTCGTTTGTGGCGCACATTTCACTCGCTTTAAATGGTATCGTTAACTGCAGTTGAAAAGCATTATTTATTTGTTGTTATGGCATGGTAATTAATTAGCCAATGCTAACCAGCTTGGATGGTCTGCATAATCACTGTCAGCGTAGAATATGAGAAGACAAAATGTTGCTGGCTTAAATTAAGACAATCTAAATGGATGTTTAATCAAGAACAAAGTCGAACGTATGTTTGCTGAAGCAGATTTAATGCAAAACACCAAGGTAGTAGCCATACAGTAGATGAACCAGCGTTAGCCACAGTGCTAACTTACATGAACTCACTTGCCCTATTCGCCACTGGTTTTCTCGACACCACAACTCTAACGTTACTTCTCTCCTCTGCCCATTGTTCCTCCCCCGATCTCTCCCTGACTTCTATCTCGCCTAAAAGGCTCATAATTATTTGCCTGTGGGCCATCATAGGCATATTCGTCAACATCGCAGAACACGGTTTCGTCGTTCGCATCCATTGTAATCTGAGCTTGAACTTGAACAGACTCCCTCGGCGATCGTCACTTCCGGTTAGTGCTTCCGGTTAGAGTTATTTTATCACAATTTTTCTCAAAATATCGTTAATGGCTAAATATATATTACTCCAGTTAAGAAAATCTAGTAGTTTTATCATCAACATACACTATGCTATATAGGGGTGTCCAACCTGCATGTTGCTCTTTAACTCGCACATTCTCAAAAAACGGTCGGATATGTGACCAATTTGGTCGCAGTCTGGAACCCTGCACTTGGATTATTTTAATGATGTCTTTAAGAACTTTTCTTGGAAGGAAAGTTTCAATTACAATAGAAGCCTATGGAGGAGTGAGCCAGCTCTCAGATTTAATCAGAAATATCTTCATTTGTGTTCTGAAGATGAACGAAGGTCTTTACATTTTTGGGTGAACTTACCCTTTAAGAGGGGTCAAGAAGTGATGCGAAGGGATATTAGAAATAACTGACTTAGCAAATATTTATATATATATGGATCTGCATTCACTTGTGTAGAGTATGTTTTTGGCTTAATGATTCTGTCCTGCGTTTTACTTTCTAATTTTTTAATATAAAGGCATTGGAAATTTTTGACTTAGTCAGGGAAAGTAATGAATATTTAATTAATTAAACATGCGAAGTGCCTCTTACGAAAGTGATGGATTGGACTCCAGATCAGCAGTAAAATCCCGATGGCAAATGAAGTTGTCAGTCAACGCTGACATCTCTGTTAGTGATCGACGGATGTCAGCTACCGTTTCCGTCCGGTGGAAAGTGTTGCAGCGACTCTTGGAAATTTGGACAGACGGCTGAAACAGTCCCATAATTCAATGCAGTTTCCCTGATTTTCTAGTGAATAAGCAATTTGTTCTTAGCCATTATTTTCCAATGGTGTCAGCAATCCTGAATCAGAGCTTAGATGCTGTTTGGATACGGCAAATGGAAATGGGAGAACTCAGTAAAGTACAGTACAGTATGTTGCTATATTGTGAATGCAGTCATTATTTTAACACAATTTTACTATGAAAACAAACCATTGAGATGGCAAGCCTTTAGTCTATCATGTCTTTTAAAATCAACAACAGCTGCCGACGTAAAATCCTCCGAAGACTTATGGAAGTGACAAGCTTGTTGACGAGTTTTTGAAAAAGATCAAAGGTAACCTAGCAACCAGTGCGCGCGGCTGATCGGAGGCCCCCGGTTTAGCCGTCCTTTGTATCGCCTGCGCTCGTGAGTTTTGTAGCACAATTGTTTGTGTGGAGGAATGATAAATGTGCTGCCAAAAAGACGTAAAGAAAACACGGAGTATGAGAATGAGGGATGCTCGCTGTCATTGGGTCGGGAACAAAGACTCCCTCTACTCAAGACTACTTGAGATTCATGTCTGTCTTTCTCTCATTCTCTTTCCCTCGTTCTCTCTATGTCTTGTGTCTGAGTTAATATTGACAGATTTTTTTGGAGGACTGTAGTGACGACTACTTCATTTTGTTCTCTTTTACTCTCCGTAAGACTTGTTTAGACAGTACAGGTATTGAATGTGATTTGTACACAAAAAAGGTCATTCCAAACCTGGATGCTTTTCTTTCTTCAGTAGAGCACAAAAGCTGAACAAACATGGTGATCATGGGCTGTTAAGATCCTAAATGACAGGAAGGGATGATAAATGCACCTTCAAATTGGAGTTAACTTTGTTCAAAAGTCTTCTGAAGTGACGGGTTTGTGCTTTTTTGGAGCTCAACAGCACCTGGTCACTGTGTGATGATTTATGGAAAAGTGTTGTGTGGAAATTCTGCCTAACTTCTGCTTTTGTGTTGCATCGAAAAAGGAAAATAATACGTTTATATCGGGTTTAGTTTATAATTAAAAAGGGTTTATCTGTTTATTGACCCAGCATGCACTTTGGTCTGCTTGTATTTGACAAGATTGTTAAATACAGAAAATAATTGACTTATAAAGTAAGCATTCTCTGAAACGGCAATAATGAAATTTCCAAACAGCCCCATAAATATATAAATAAAATATAAAATATATAAATATGTAAATATACTTAAAATAAAATACATTATTTATTTATTTATTTGTTAGAAGATCGCACAATGCAATTTAAGTACAACTAAAGATCATTTTTTTGTCTCGTATAATGTTTTTTCTTCTAGTAAGTGGGCAAAAATAAATTTATTACCACTAGTATTATTTAAAAACAATGAAACAATAATTTAACACATAAAATTTGAATTTAAATAATGAAAGTTTCACCATCTCAAAAAACTAGATTATTATTGTTACAAAATGAATCAATAATAAATTAAGGAAAAGTTCACAAATGAATAAAAATGTAACTGCATTGTGCCATGTCAAAAAATGTGAATGGTTTGGAATATTATTCAAAATTGGCCAAAATAAATGAATACAAAATTAAATGAATGGAAATTTCACAAATTGAATGAAATTTAATTTCATTGTGCCATATAAAAAAAATATTATAAAAAATTAATATAAAATAACCAAGATCCACTCTTTATCTGCTGGACGTCACACACTCCAGCTAAACTGATCAGCATATGACCAGTTTGAGATCACATGCCCTGGAGCTGATTTAGTTCAAAGGTCAAGATCCTCTGACCCGTCACCTTCAGGCTGCCTTAACAACTCTGATTCAGTCCAAACAAACGGGAAGCAGCTGGCAAAGACCATGTGAGTCAATCATTTACAGATATTAATTGTTGCATGATGACTTTAGGAAATCTGGAGTTAATCGAGAGGAAGACAACAAATGTCCTTATAAACGTCATAACTTCCTCCTCCTCTGTGGAACACAAAAGGAGATTTTAGACCGATTGTTCGTGCTTCTCTTTTTGTACAATAGAAATAAGACTTTGGCTGATTTTTAGTTTAAAAAAATTATGCAAAGTAGTTTATGACTTTATACGAGAATCAGACTGAAATGTAAAATGTTGTTCACTAAAAACCTCCACTAGGACTGCATGATTTTGGGAAAAATGTCTAATTGCAATATTCTTTCTAATATTTTTTTATTACAATTTTAAAAAGCTCCAGGTTCGCTCTGCCTGTGTGTGGGTCTGCACAATGTTTTGTGACTATATATCAATATAACTATAAAATAATAATAATAATAATTAATTTTTTATTATTATTATTTGATTTAACATACTTTTATTTGTATAGCACCGTTAATACATAAAGTGAAGCTCAAAGGGCAGAACAGATTGTTTTAAATTAAATAATATAAAATATAAAAATAAAAATGGAAAATATTTAAAATATGAATAATAACAATAAGTATTGTTATAAAATATTATTACTATTATTAATAATAAATAAAAATATGAAAATATAATATCAGTGTAAATATTAATTATTTAATAATATAATAATTATTTTAAATATTATTTTAATAAATATTTAGTAATTAATTTTTTAAAGTTTAAAATTCCAATTCTAATATTTATGACAGTCTTAAAGGCACAATTTTGGATTAAAATGGACAAAAACCAGTAGAATACTGTTGTGTATATTGTTGTTTTGTGTACTTCCTTACAGATCCAGATAGATCAGCTATTTTATCCAGTGTCATTGCGTCGCCTGTCAATGACATCATATCCACGTTGTCTCCGATTTCCAGTTTTACTCCCATAGAAACACCAAAGACGTTTTAATATATTTTGTCTTTTATTAGATTGGTGATCATCTGTTTGGAAACCTTTATCGACAGGAAACTAATCATACTTATATAGCTCAACATGGCTAGTCTTATTGTTTGATCCTCTCGTTTTCTTGATTTACCGCGAGGAACATGTTTGTACCTCTAACAGCATAATCAGAAAGAGCTTTATTTGTATTAACAGAATACAGCATTTTCTCTTCATGCCCTTTAGCAACACAAGTATCCAGCTTTTATTAATATGACATTCTAATATCGATCTAGCTTAATGCTATGTGTTGCAAGTGTAAGAGTAACGTAATGACATAACTTTCAACACACACGAATGTATATTAGTATGAGTTTTTGACCAAGTAAAACAGCGCTGCGTTACCCCACAGTTTTAATTCCTCAAATAAAATGTCCTGTACTAGTAGTAATTCAGCACATTAGAATAAAATAAAATGATCAAAACGAAACTATAACAAAGTTTAAGTTTAGGGAGGAAAGAGGCGAACATTAAACGTAACTTTATTCGTAAAATAAACATAAGCAACAAAAACGAGAGGAGAGTCAGCGTAATAACCACAACAAGGTCAAATGTCCCGGGCTCTTGGACTGATTCATATTTCTGCGTGAGGCCATCGGCTGTGGAGGCGACCACGAAAACTCCCACAATTCCACACTGATTCACGCATCATCAAGCTACGCCTTTGTTTTGAACAAGCGACCTCTAGGGGCGAAACTCACATACTGTGCCTTTAAGTATAACATTTGAGATTTATGGTGGTTAGGAAGATTTTCAGCAATAAATTGATTTTTTTTAAAATATAGATTAGTTTAGTAAAGATATGAACTGACTTTTCTCATGCCCGCTTTGAAATGTATGAGAGAACTGAAGTTGATTAATAACTCATTTCCCGTCTCCTCTGAGAGCTTTGCTTGAGTTATCACAGCCTGCATTGAAATATAACAATATCGTCCTCTTGTTTTGTAGTGCTTCGTCTCATCAATCAAACCCGTTTGTTCTCCGATCTCAACGGCAACAATCGAATCCTCATCTCTGCATTCGATTATAGAAATCCTCCATTATGAAGAGGGCGACCCGTGACATCGTCACTTCCTCGTGGTGTGTTCGAGCGTGACTGACGGCTCGTCCGCCGGATGTTAATGACACGTTTTGTGTGTGATGTCAGAAGAGTCGTGCGACGGTTTCCTCTCGATGTAAAGGGACGCGACCTTTGACCCGCAGCTCATCAATTCTAGTCCGCTGTCAGTGATCTGACAAGTGATCCAGACACCTGCCACAGCGTGTGTGTGTGTGAAACAAAAGACGAATGATGCTCTGAATGTTAACTAGATATTGAGAGCATCAGTTTGTATTGGTTTGTGTGTGTTGGGAAGCTTGTGTGCAACCATATCTACAAGCTGTTCATAACTGAGTGAATTCTGACTGAATAACTGGGGTGGCAGTGGCTCAGTGGTTCATGTAGGTTGTCTATAAACCGAAAGCTTGGTGGTTCAATCCCCTGTTCCACCTGACCAAGTGTCGAGGTGTCCATGAGCAAGACACCTAACCCCAGCTGCTCTGACGAGCTGGATGGCACCTTGTATGGCTGACACCGCTGTCGGTGTATGAGTGAGTGAGTGAATGGGTGAATGTGAGGCATAATATAAAGTGCTTTGGTGGCCATTGGGTCTGTGAGAGTGCTATAAAAATGCAGTCCATTTTCCTACTTTTCCGTTTCCTACTTTTTGCTACCAGCTAATATAGCTAACCTCATTAAGTTACATAAGTGGCGAATTTGAACATCCAGCTATGACATTCATATTTGTAAATATTTTGTCTTTAAGTTAGCTTTTTTGTAAACATTTTTAAACAAATTTATATATATATATATATATATATATATATATATATATATATATATATATATATATATATACAATTTTAAATATATATATTTTATGTATTTATATATATATATATATATATATATATTTTTTTCTTAGGGCTGTGCAAAGATTAATTGCTAAATAAAATTTCCAAAATAAGTTTGTTCATTTGTGTTTACATTAATATATTTGTGTGTGCTGTGTATGTATGATGTGTTATTCATATATAAAATATTTATATATAATATACATTATTTGTGTGTGTATATATATATATATATATATATATATATATAGTATAGTATTTATGTGCAAATAATTATTAAATATATACATGCATGCATATGTATTTATTTATTCAAAATAATTATACACAGCACACACACAATCTGTATATTATGTAAACACAAACTTTTATTTTGGATGTGGTTAATCGCAGTTAATCTTTGCACAGCCCTAATATATATATATATATATATATATATATATATATATATATTTATTTATTTATTATATTATTTTATATATTATATTATATTTATATATATATATATATATATTTTTTTTTTTTTTTTTACGAGAGGAAACTCACAAGCCACTTTAGACATCACACACAAAATGTTTCCCCATCTGGCATGCCTCACTTATTTATAACTGAATTGATATAGGGATAAACGGCAATCTTTAAGATTAATTTGTTACAAAAAAAAAGTTATTTTTGTGAATCAGGTATTTGAATTTTGATGATTTTTTTTTTTAATTTCCTGAAATAAAAATTTGACAGGATTACAAGGCACATTCCTGGAGAATGTTTTTGATGATGATATTTCAAATTATAATGTACTGTACATTTTGTTGCATTAAACTGCTTTTTTAAACTGCAACAAGTAACTAATGAGGTTTGAGGTTATTACATCTAAATATCATAGCTCGTATAAAAACCATCTTTTAAAAAACAAGTTTTCCATTAGTTGTGTTTCTCGACTAACCCACCTTCTGAAGTTAATGCATATATATATATATATATATATATATATATATATATATATGTATATATATATATGTGTGTGTGTGTGTGTGTGTGTGTGAATCCTCAGACCAGATGAGCAGACGTCTGTCATCAGTCAAATGAAGCACTGAATCAAATTGAGACTGACATCAGGAAGACATTAGCATGCAACATAATCCGTAATTGGGACATTGTGTTCCTGCCCTGCGCAGGGGCCTGTGTTTGTGTGCGCTGGCATTACGTCCGCATGACTTGCTGTGATTGTGTGTGGCTGGTTTGTTCACCCCTCGACTCAGTCCCTGTTAACACACACATGCTTGAGCGCTTTCTCTCTGACCTACATTAAATTGTATTGCTGATTGTTTCCTTTGCAAAGGTTAATGATCTCACTGATATTAACCAGTACCATAACTAATCAGAAACACAGCAGCTACTTGTTTATTTTCAGTTTGTGTTGCTTTGATTTAGACGCTTAAATGTGCATGTGGTGGTTTTCCTGTTTATTAAATGTCTATGGACGGGTAAAATGAGCTCAGATATAGTAGGAAAAAATGACAAAATTGTTTGAGAATAACTTGAATTTTCAAGTTATTCTCAAACTTAAGCTAAATGACTAATTTATAGTGTAACTGTTTTAGTTAGATATTGTACACTTTCAGTATGTTTGATAAAAGTCTGTTGTGATTGGTCTACTCTGCTCTGATTGGTCAGATGCCTCAGTCTGTTGTGATTGGTCTACTCTGCTCTGATTGGTCAGATGGTCCAGTCTGTTGTGATTGGTCTACTCTGCTCTGATTGGTCAGATCACTCGGTCTGTTGTGATTGGTCTACTCTGCTCTGATTGGTCAGATGGTCCAGTCTGTTGTGATTGGTCTACTCTGCTCTGATTGGTCAGATGGCCCAGTCTGTTGTGATTGGTCTACTCTGCTCTGATTGGTCAGATGGCTCAGTCTGTTGTGATTGGTCTACTCTGCTCTGATTGGTCAGATCACTCAGTCTGTTGTGATTGGTATACTCTGCTCTGATTGGTCAGATGGCTCAGTCTGTTGTGATTGGTCTACTCTACTCTGATTGGTCAGATGGCTCAGTCTGTTGTGATTGGTCTACTCTGCTCTGATTGGTCAGATCACTCAGTCTGTTGATTGGTCTACTCTGCTCTGATTGGTCAGATGGTCCAGTCTGTTGTGATTGTTCTGGTCTGCTCTGATTGGTCAGATGGTCCAGTGTGTTGTGATCGGTCTACTCTGCTCTGATTGGTCAGATGGCTCAGTCTGTTGTGATTGGTCTACTCTGCTCTGATTGGTCAGATGCCTCAGTCTGTTGTGATTGGTTGACTGCTTACAGCACGTGTTGGAAACTGCTCGTTTTTAAATGCATATGATAACTTTGCTTAAGATTGGAAACATTATTATTGCCAGTGCTGTTGTGTGTGTGTGTGATTAAATCATAAGTGTGTGAATACATGCAGATTCGCTGCAGTCCAAACCTAGGCACACATTTTAAGACTGTAAAATCTGTAAAACAGGCTATTAAAACCATTGATTTAAAACCGCAGCAATCTACCCTCAGTGCAACATCCTTTTAAATCCTTTTAAAGGTTTAATTTTTAACTACAAATCAGAAATGGCAAAACATAAAGGGCTACTCTGGTTGAAACACACTGATGCATGTTTATTTTGATATGACCAATTCTTGTGCTTTTTAATTTTTTTCAGTTGGCAAACTGATGGATATAGATAGCGGTTTGATCCTTTAGAAATCTGGTTTAGAATTGAAAATGTCTTCCAGCGTCTGACTAATAATCAACTTGATTCTGGTTTAAAAATAAATCAGTGCTAATATTTGCAGTATTGTGTGTTCATATGTTCGTCTGCTCTTTTAATCAGTAGCAGTGCATCATTTACAAAGTGTGTTTGCGAATTTCCACTTCGGCTTTAATGAAGTGTTTGCTCCTCCGCTCTTCTTCCATTTGTGTGATGTTTAACATCCATCCACCCATCCAGTCAGATTCCATGATAACCCTCTCCTCATCTCTGTGTCTCTCTTTAGCCGGCGGATTTTATAATTCTCTCTGAAGGACGGATCCTCTGGTCTAGTCGAGCGTCGTGGAAGAGTTACAGGTCAGAAACTCACTCCTCTCTTCATCTGTGTGGTTTGGGGCTTTCGCTCCCTCATTTGCGCTGAGCTGCGATGACATCACTGCATGAAGCCCTCGGACGGTCCCTCCTGTTTCTGCTCTTGCGTTTTAAAGCTGCATGTTTCTTTTTGCTCACCTCAATCTTTTGGTTGATTCGGACATCCTTCTCGTCCATCCCAAATAATAATTTTTTCTCCTGCTTGGTTGTGTTCTCCAACTTTTCCCGCAGTTTATCCTTCTTTTCTTCATTTGTTTGATATCTTCCTTCTGGCTTCATGGTTCTTTGCCTTTTATTCCATGTCTTATGCTTGAGTTTGTTTTGGTTAATCTGTTGTCATATTAATTAAGCAGAGAAGGAAACTTAAAAAACTTAAACTTAAGTCGCACTTAAATCGAAGAAAAAAAAAACTTGGACTCGTGAAAAACTGACTCAAGACTTGACTTGGTCTTAAAGGGATAGTTCACCCAAAAATAGTGAAAATTCTGTCATCAAATCAGTAAGAACACACAAAAGAAGATATTTTGAAGAATGTCGATAGCCAAACAGTTGATAGCCCCCATTGATTTCCATCGCATTTTCTAGAACGCGAGTAAATGTCACAATTTTCAATTTTTGGTTGAACTATCTCTTTAAAGACAGAGACTTTTGGTCATTTTGTTTGGCATTCCCGATTACTTTCTCCCTAATATCCCACATGACAACATGGAACACCTTGTTTTCCTATTAATTTCCTATCAATATGAGCTGCAGCAACAAATCTAAACTCACCCAGCCAGCGTTATTATGTAATATACCATCTGAACGCATTCAAATTCATCACCCATCCTTAAAGTGCTGTTATATACATGAACATCAGTAACAGTATAGAAAAGTGTTTGAAGCGCTATGTGATTATATACAATGTTTACTATTTGAGAAATATATAATTAAGAAATAAGTGTATGTATTTTTGTCAGATATTATTTTTTTAATGGGGGTGGAATTGAAGAACAACAGTTTTTTTGTTTGTTTATTTATTTATTTATTTATTTTGAGGAGCATATGAGTGGTACTGCATATACAAAACTCACTGCCACAATGTTGGTGTGACCTGAATGTTTGCTATTTTTTTTATTATTGTTATTATTATTTCTTTTTAGTAGGGCTGTCAAACGATTAATCATGATTAATCGCATTCAAAATAAAAGTTTGTGTTTACATAATATATGTGGGTGCACTGTGTATAATTAATTTGTATATATAAATACACACACATGCGTGTATATTTAAGAAAAAAATATATTATTTATATATAAAAAAATTATATTTATATATATAATATAAATCTATATACAGTATATACATGAAAATATTTCATAAATATATACAAGCATGTGTGTGTATTTATATATATATATAAAATAATTATACACAGTGCCCCCACATATATTATGTAAACACAAACTTTTATTTTGGATGCGATTAATCGTTTGAAAGCCCTACTTTTTAGCTGTTTTCTGGTCCAGCAGGTGAAATGGTGCATCTGGTCACTTAGTAAAGCAGCTGCTCACCTCTGCTCAACAAGAAAAACAAGTTTGGATAGTAGTCCTCTCACCCAGTTCTTGTTCTGGATCTCAGTTGAGAGAGATTTGCAGCACATACTTAAGCGTAACTCGACCCAGAGTCCGGATTTGTATTGAAGGGTGATTTAAAAGCCGTTGTGTTCTTCAGAAGGAACTATAATCCTGGTACAGTAGCTTATTGTTAGTGGGACGTGAGTATTTAAATTGCAGTTAAACATGCTCATCCAGATGGACGGTTCTCAGCCAGGATTGGTTGCGATGTGGGTAGTCAGAAGTCTGCAATGAAACGAATCCGTGTCTGGCTGTCAAAATGAGCATTTACTCTTGCTTGCCAAGTCCCAGACAAACACTGTGGAGGTGCTGGAAGAGCCGGAGGATGCTGGGAGTTTTCACAAAAGGGCCCAGAAGGGTTTTTTTGTTCATGCTGAACCTTAAATCTGAGCGTGAAATCAGTGCCATGCTAAAGATGGTGCCGTGTTACAATACTGACCGTGGAGTGTGACAGTGAGGAGTGTCATGGGGTTTTACTCTTGTTTTAAAGACTCGTCCGGGCAGAAAAAGGCACCTTAATTAACAGGAAACAGGCTGATGTATCGCACAATAAAACCGCTGTGTTTCTGGAGCTGGTTCAGTGTGGCCTGCCGTGAGGGGGCTTTATTCACTGCTGTGTGCTTCATGGACATTTTTGAAATTGTCCGTAATGATGGGCGAGTTTAAAAAGGGTCATTCCACACATTTGTGGCGTTTTCCACATATAATGATGTTAAAGTTATTAACAATGAAATAAAAAAAATAATATAATGTAATAATTTTATCAATTTTTATACGGTAATGATAAAATAAATAAATAATAATAAAAAATCCAGCAAACATACAGGTCACACATTGTGGCAGTGAGTTTTGCAATACCACTCATATGCTCTTCAAAAAAGGTAAAAATAAATAAATAAATAAATGAAAAAACATGTTGTTCTTCAATTTTACCCCATTAAAAAAATTATTTCTGACAAAAAATACATACGTTTAGTTGCATTTGCAATGATGGGCGAGTTCATTTGAAGTCTTCTTAAGTTTAAAAAGGGTCATTCCACACATTTGTGGCATTTTCCACATATAATGATGTTAAAGTTATTAACAATGAAATAAAAAAAATATAATATAATCTAAATTTATTATTTTATGTGTATTATACATTTTATATTTTATTTAATTATAATTAATATAATGCTAAAATATAAATTAAATATAATATAAACCATATATATTATTTTATAATATTAATTATATAATAAATATATAAATTAAATATAATATAAATAATGCAATTTATGTATTTATTAAATTGTTTTTTCTTGTATGTATGTATGTATGTGTGTGTGTGTATATATATATAATATAAAATGTTTGCATTGGCATTATTTATATATATATATACACACACACACATATATACAATAATAAATAATTAATAAATACATAATTTGCATTATTTATATTAGATTAAACATTATATATATATATAAACAATTTATATTATAAAATGTTATAAAACATTTAATATTATTTATAGATAGATTTCTCATGACTTTTGTAAAAAAAAAAAGTAAAAAAGAATTAACCTTTTAACAATTTTAAAGAATTAAAATTTAAATGAACTACTTAGTTGTTGTTTTTTTCAGTTCAGTTTCCGTAAATCATCTGTGGATTGGAGAGGGAGGGTGTTTTTTATGATATAAGAGCTGTGCACTGAGACTGATCTTTATGCTGGTTTCTGTTTTTGTCTGTCTGTAATATTGCTGTTCAACTGAAACTCTGCTTGTGTCGTTCAGAAAGACTGGCTGTAATATAAGCCAGCCCTAAACATGATCGCCCACTGTGTGTGAGATTTATTTATATACGGGCACTATTCAGAGAGAAACTGAAGATTCCTCTCACACACACACACACAGTGTTAATGATCCCCAAGATGGCTGCTGAAGTACACACTTGACCACACACATGCATGATGACTGTCACTCACTGAAAACAATCCAGTCTTCCCAAGGTTAAATGTTTTCTCTCACACACACACACACACTTTCAGCACCTGCGTTAGGACATCACAGTCCAGACTTCTGCGTCTGATCTCGACCGCCTGTGAATATTTATAGCCTGTGAATATCTAAGATCAGTTCCTCCCTTCTTCTCTCTGTGTTCTCTGTTTCACTTCTTCTAAAGACCTTTCACACTATATTGTAGTCATTAGTAGTTCATGATTCATTTGCACACTTCAGTCACACTGCATTTCTCATTGTCATCACATTCGAGTACAAAATGATTTAAAGGTTCTCTTATCACATAATCAGAACTTAAATGTTCTCCTAAATAAATTGTAATCCAATGTTTTAGAGCATCATGGGAACTTTAAAAGTGTTCTTTTTTATGAACTTTAGGATTATTTTGTACCATCATATAAAACTTATTTAAAGGAATTTATGTTGTATTAACTTAATGGTTTTCTAATGACAACACAGGAACTTAAGTTCTCTTATCTTAGCAACTTAAATGACACCATCTAAGGAACTTAAAGATTCCCGTATGACATCATAGGAACTTAAAGTATAATAAATAACATAGGAACTAAAATATTATTTTATGACTGTATGAATTAAATATTCTTTTATGACATCATAGGAACTTAAAAGCTCTTTTATGACATCATATGAACGTAAAACTTCTCTTATGTCGTTAAAGGTGCTATATGTATATTTTAACCTTCTCTATCGGTGATATTTCAGATTGCAACCAATTTTTACAAGAGCGCTCGTGTTCGAACACAAGAGCAAGCACTCATGGTACACGGCCACACTGAGACTTTCAACACACCGGAGAAACAACATGCTGGAAACTCATGTAAATTCCCACTGTAACATTACAATAATAGACTACATTTATCAGCTTGACTGAACTAAGGCTCCATGCTCATACCATGATAACGTTACCTTTGTGGTGTTATCTAGCCTAACCGTACGTTCACACCGCCACCTTGCCAGCAACGCCGTGGAAAGATTCATAGACGCTCTGATGCGTGGTCTTTTTTAAAACTGTATGGGGCCGCAAATCAAACAAGCAAGTCGATCGTTATTTTTGCAGAAAATTGATCGATAGAAAGACATGTTTGCTAATGAAATAAACAAATTAAAAGCCATTTGTGTGGTGTGGCTTATGGTTAAGTGTTATTATAATTTGCATTCCCGCTTAAAAAGTGTTCTAGCACAAAAATCTTGCCTATAAAGGCCTCATTATGCTTCTGCGTCAACTCCACGGCGTAGCTACGTCGTCACTGCTACGGCGTCGTGGCCGTTTTATGCTTCTGCGTGAGGTGGTGCTTCGCGGTGCGTTTCACCACCAGAACGCTAGGGGGCGTGTGGTTCGCGAATCTCTTTGGTTCCGTGCTCCGCGAGCGAAAGAGCGAGAATGTTGTTGCAGCTGCCAGCTGGAGCTAATCGACGTTTAATAACAAGACGACACAAACTTTACCCCCACAGAATCAACACGGATGTCCAGGGCCCGTTCCACCCATAGACAGTAAAAGAAAGGTTCCATAACGATAGCTGTTCGAAATGACTTGAAGGATTTTTTTCAGTATCCACATGGAACTGTGCTATGGCAGGATAATGTGTCCCGTGGCTGACTTGGTTAGTAGGCTACTGTATTATCAATTATGTAAGTTAACCGTGAACATTGTATTGAAAATAAACAACAAACTGTGTTTCAAAACAAACGTTGATTTATTGAAGTTGATTGTGAGCAAAAAAGATAGAAAGGAATAACAGTTATAGACATATATTATCAATGAAATAAAAAACAACAGTTTATTTAGGTTTAATTCTTTATTTACTATCTTTATAAGAGCATTATAATTATCAGTATGAGGGTGCAAATGTTTAAAAGGAAACCAGAAAAGCTAAACTCCTGAATTGATGTATAATCTGACCAATCAAAGCCCTGCGTCGCCTCGACGCGTAGTTACAAATTTTTGGAGGTGCACGTCGAGCTACGGCGGAGGGGTCGGAGAGGGGTTCGCGTCGACGCAGAGAGGTCTGCGGGGGTACGCCGTCGATTCGACGCAGAAGCATAAAACAGGCTTAAATAGTTGCGCGTCCTCTTATCAAATTCAAATGATTAACCTCCTCTATTTTGTTTGGGAACTAATGTGGTCGGAACCAAAGTTTCCAGGACTGCGTTCTCTGGGATTATCTCAAACGTAGCACTCCTACGTTCCATTTGGTTGCCGCCGACCCGCATCATTGCTTATTACCATAAAGTTGGTGGCGGTGTGAACGCACAGTAAGGCATTTCACTAACTGCTCGTGTATGTTTCACAATCAGCAATGTCAACATAGGTGTATGTTTAATATGATAACGAAAACGGTTAGCGAACTAGACTGAACAATTTCAGTGTAACAGTAAGATCGTAGGAAGTAACATTACTGTACTGAACGTGTCTGGAAATGTGTATTATAAACAATATGATAGTAGTGGGATGAGTGACGTTACACAGTAGATCTCGTACATAGAATAAAAGTTACATCCTAAAGCACCGACTTTTTGATATCCTGGAACAGTCTTTTGTGTTCATTTCATGTCTCATATATGTTGTAGTTTACCTTGCTATTTCATTACAGTTTAGCATTATTTCACCATATCTGAAAACTTGTAATTTATCACAATAAAAATAGCGGAGGTCTCTCCATAATTCAAACGCTCTGCCGATGTTGATCCGTGTTTTCGTCCTAAGTCGATCCGATTGGCGTTTGGCCTGGCGAGCTTCAACAGATAAAGTTTTGTTTTGTATATTTATGTGGAGTGTGTGTTGGAGTGTGTGTTGTGCTGGAGGCAGAAGTGTTTTGATGTTATCGCGCTTGGGAGCGCGCATGCACGTCACATCCGATGGATTTCGCAGAAAATCCGACCCAGAGACTTCACATAGAAATAGGAACACTGGCCTTCAGAGGTAATGGCAAAATCCGACAAGTGGATCATTGTAATGTGATTACAACCCCTTCACACACAGGCATTAAAAAATGATTCATTTTAGTAGAAAAGTTACATATAGCACCTTTAAAGGAAGTTAAAAAGTCTTTTTTTATTATAGGAAATGAAAGGTTCTTTTATGACTGTAATTTTTTACATCATTGGAATTTGAAGGTCCTTTGTGGCATCTTAGCAACTTAAACGGTTCTTTTAAAAAGGCTCTTTTATGTCATCAATCTGTAAAACCCCTTCTGGAACCTTTATTTTTAAGAGTTTAGACACGCAGATGTTGAAAATGAAGTTTTTCTTTTGATGGGGCAGCAGAGGTAGTCATTATAGTGTGTGTGTGTGTGTGTGTGTGTGTGCTCTTAAAGTGCACCTCACTTTCTTCACATGTGATTCTGCTCCTTCCTACAGCTCGCGTGGAGTGTGTGTATTTTAAAGCTCTCCGTAGCTCTGCCTAAATATAAGTTTTTACAGGGACTGACCCTTCATCAGGCTTCAGTGTGGTCACGTCAGAGCTGCCCTGCTCTTTCTGCGCTGATGTACAGCTGTAATTACACGTGAAGCTGCTATTTTCTGTCCTTTGCGCATTGGGTTTCCATTACCTACAGTTTCTGTCCTGAAGTTATTTAAGTCATAACTGTAGCCGTGCTGCTGCTAGTTTTATTTAGAAAGAAATTCTAAAGCTTTTGCAGCTTTCACAGCGCTTTTAATATACCTCAAAAAGTATTGAGACACTCAAAATGTTGGAATTGTCATTGCAAAATATCATGAGTTATAGTATTTGCATTTTATCACTGTTTAAAGCTACACTGTGTGATTTTTTTTTTTAACCTCCATCTAGCGGTGAAAAGGTATATGACCATCCAGGAAATATTAGTTTCTGTTCCTCTCAATTCCGATTTCATTTTAACTCCTACGGTGGCCAATGTAGTCCAAGATTAACATGGCTTCCAGTTCAACCTCGTCCATGAGTGTTAACTCAAACGTAAACGCGAAAGGCGAAGCTTGAATTAACGGGTATGTCCCTCTTTGGCTAATGTACTTTCAAGATGGAGGGGCAACATGGCGACCGACATTAGAACCCCTTACCCGTATGTATTTTCAATGGCATATTATACACTCACGAGAATACTTTATTACTTGAACGAAGTCAATATACATTAATGAGCACATATATTTTTGAAAGAACTAAGTGTTTTTATCTAAGAATAAACTAAAAGAGTTACAGTGTAGCTTTAAGGTTTTTTTTTTTTTTTGTAGTTACATTAATTGCATGTCGCTGCTCCACAGGGCCGTCATGTCATGAAAGATGCATCATATTTCATGCCAAACCAAAGACTTTGTGTTCACCGCAGTATTTCTGGGTCCTCCACAGTTCTGCCAGCCACATATTCTGCTTACAGGACTGTTAATGAGAAGCAGACGTCAACACTCATTTGCATGCAATATGCAACCCATTTTACAACCCATGTGATGTATTTCTGAGTGAACCAGATTCAAACCATTGTGATATAGAAAATGAATCCCTGTATTTTGCTACAGAACTTAAACACATTATACGTCCCGGTTCAGGGTTTCTTTAAACAAACTTTTCTCATCTCAAGGGATGCATGAACTGATAACATGTATACCTTAAATGCAATGTCAGTCATTCTATATAAATGCATCTGCCAAGTTTTGTTTTTTTAGGGATGTGCGGACAGGTTGAAGGTGGGAGACAAACTCTCATACTCTTGGAGAGGAAAAACAAGAACCTAAAGAACAAACCACACACACACAAACACACAGGCCCTTGAAGCATGAGAGGGTGCAGAGAAAGAGAGGGATTGTGAGAGCTGTCAGCGGGCGTAGTGGGAAAGCTGATTCTGGCAGAAAGTGTTGTGTGTCGGCAGCGAGTGGCATCGATCACTGTGCCGTCTCTGTGAGTGCCCGGGCAGAGAGAGAGAGAGAGAGAGAGAGAGGGAAGGGCACAGTTGGCAGACACTGAATGTTTGAGAACGGCCACTTGGTTGCCCAGTTGGCAAGACGCCACGGTTTAAACCCAGCTTGCATTTCTGAGCCTGTGCGTGCAGCGGACACGAAACAGGTGCTCGACAAAATGTAGGCTTCAAGAGTATTAATACAGGAAAAGAGGGCTGTGTGTGCATATGAGATGTGCGAGATCGCATGCAGTGTGTGTATGTATCTATTTATCTGTCTGTTTGTCTTTCTTCTGTGTACCGTTACACCCCTAATATACACACACATATAAAATGAATATTTGGAAATGTAAACTGATATTTCCTTCTGACACGGTAAAGCAAAAGATATAAATATCTGGCTAAAACCATTTTTTGGGGGGTAAAAATACTAACATGCCTAGGACTTGTAGTGTACTCACAATAAAAACAAATCATTGGGCTTTTGTAAAATAAAGAAAACGAATTGGATGCTGCTTTCTGCCGTCTCGGTTTCCTTTCTGTAAAGTTTGTGAAGTGCGCCACAAAAATGAATGTAAACTCGGTATATAGGCGACTAGCAAATTCTTGCATGCCGTCTGAACTCTTGTTTTGGGTTGGTGCATACAGTAGATCGCCTTTTTCTGCTCTTTTTATGTTTGCGGTGGTTAGCAATCAGTAGCTGTGTTTCCATTACCCTTTAAAGCTACACTGTGTAACTCTTTTAGTTTATTCTTAGCTAAAAACACTTAGTTCTTTCAAAAATATATGTGCTCATTAATGTATATTTGCTTCGTTCAAGTAATAAAGTATTCTCGTGAGTGTATAATATGCCATTGAAAATACATACGGGTAAGGGGTTCTAATGTCGGTCGCCATGTTGCCCCTCCATCTTGAAAGTACATTAGCCAAAGAGGGACATACCTGTTAATTCAAGCTTCGCCTTTCACGTTTGAGTAAACACTCGTGGGTTGTTGGTGCCAGACGGGCCGGTCTGAGTATTCCACAATCTGCTCAGTCACTGGGATTTTCATGCGCAACCATTTTAAGGGTTTACAAAGAATGGTGTGAAAAGGAAAAGCATCCAGTATGCGGCAGTCCTGTGGTCGAAAATGCCTTGTTGATGCTAGAGGTCAGAGGAGAATGGGCCGACTGATTCAAGCTGATAGAAGAGCAACTTTGACTGAAATAACCACTCGTTACAACCGAGGTATGCAGAAAAGCATTTATGAAGCCACAACATGCACAACCTTGAGGCGGCTGGGCTACAACAGCAGAAGACCCACCGGGTACCACTCATCTCCACTACAAATAGGAAGAAGAGGCTACAATTTGCAAGAGCTCACCAAAATTGGACAGTTGAACACTGGGAAAATGTTGCCTGGTCTGATGAGTCTCGATTTCTGTTGAGACATTCAGATGGTAGAGTCAGAATTTGGCGTAAACAGAATGAGAACATGGATCCATCATGCCTTGTTACCACTCTGCAGGCTGGTGGTGGTGGTGTAATGGTGTGGAGGATGTTTTCTTGGCACACTTATGGACCCTTAGTGCCAATTGGGCATCGTTTAAATGCCACGGCCAACCTGAGCATTGTTTCTGACCATCTCCATCCCTTTATGGCCACCATGTATCCATCTTCTGATGACTACTTCCAGCAGGATAATCCACCATGTCACAAAGCTCGAATCATTTCAAATTGTTTTTTTGAACATGACAATGAGTTCACTGTACTAAAATGGCCCCACAGTCACCAGATCTGAACCCAATGGAGCATCTTTGGGATGTGGTGGAATGGGAGCTTCATGCCCTGGATGTGCATCCCACAAATCTCCATCAATCTGTAATGGAAACGGTGCACACACCCCCTTCTGGATTGAGAGTGTGAATCGCCTGTGACTGACTCGTCGTCTGACTGCTTTTTCTGTAAAGCTTCTTTGAAACTGTGTATTGTGAATTGAACTTAATGCACCGAACCGTGACTGTTCAGCACGAATGCATGTACTGTTACACCCCTTATGTATATATATATAAATAACATAGTAAATATAAAATAATTATTTTTTTATTATTTGTTATAATTTATTTCGTAATTTGCTGCTCCTCGTTCCATATTCAGGGTAAAACCTGAATCAGGGTTTGACTAAGGTCTGGCATGTGAATGAATTTTTCTGGGAAAGTGCAGTTTTGTGAGAGACCATGTCGTGCGCTCACACTCAGACACACACACACACACACACACACGTCTAGCTTTTGTTGATTGTTTAGTGAGTGTCTGTAATTCTCCCCTCACACACACAACAGGGTCTTTGTGTATGTGTGACCTCCTTTTAGCAGTTCCGTACATTGAGGGTCGTTGGTAGAATTTGTTGCACACGTGTGTTTGTTTCCTCCCTGAAGCTGTGAAATCTCGTCTGAGGTTGATCAATGGTTGTAATTTTACTGTGTTGATTTCCAATGCATCCGTCACTGGTGTTGCTGTCCTGCTGGGTCAATCACGGTCCTCGTGTCAGTTTGAGTTCAGTTTTCCTTTTCATATCTGAAGCACATTAAATCATCTTATGTCTAAAGCCTCAACAAATAAAAAAAAAAGTAGTCAAAATTTATAGTTTTTTTAATTTTATTTTGTTTGATGCTTCCACCATGTCATTCGAATGTCATGTTGTCAATGTTCATTTACTACTTTCACAATTTTATAACAGTAAAATTAAGATAAAATCAATTTAAATTACTATACTACTTTCTCAACTGGAATTAATTGAAATTTGGAATGGAAATGTATAAACACTTGTGATGAGATTATTTTCAGGTTATTTTTTTTAAATTTTGCAAACTTTAAGGCCATTTCCGAAATTCGCATCTGAAATTTCCGCATGTAAAAAAAAAAAAAATTACGACCTCACATTGTGTCAATCACGCTTGCACACTGCCTCCAAAACTTTCGTCCGTTATAAAAAAATCGGATCGGGTTCGATTTTCTGCGTTTTTCGCATCCATAGCAAGCAGTTGAATTGTGTTTTGACAATTCAGAGCCACCGAATCACGAATTCGAAAAAACGCATACGAAAATGTCGGACTCAGTGTGCAAGTGCCTTAAGTATTGTATCAACTGCGAATACTATCTATCTTTAGAAATAAACAATGGCCAGAGACCATGAACATTTGGTTGTATTTGATGCAACAGTCATATTTAAATATACACGTTATGAATGTAATTTATTTATTTTAGTAGGGACAAGTATGTTACAAAAGCTCATGTTCCAAGCTACAATATTTTTTCAGTGGCTAATTCTCAACGTTAGTCCCTAGTGGACGTTTACATAAAATTAAACAATACATAGTTAAAATAAGACAGTATAACACAATGTAAACGTAGTGGACATATTTATGACCTCTGGTTAAGAGTCTTTAAAGAGTCTTCAGTCGAAAAGAAATGAAGGTTTTTGATGAAAACATTCCAGGATTTTTCTCCATATAATGCACTTTACTGGTAACCAAACGGTTCAAAAAAGACAGTTTCAGTGACAATCTTTCCCCGAATCTTTTCCCGAGTCAATTCATTCATTTTGTTCGTTGAATGAACCTAAAGACACGAATAAAGATTCGTTCATTTTGATAAACGAGTTCGAACAGGAGAGTCACGAACGCGCATCACAGAACAGAGCAAGGCGAGCATTTAAGCTTTTAAAACTTCAACAAGTTATTTTTCTTTTAAATGAGCGATCGTTTCGCTTGATAAGACCCTTATTCATCATCTGCAATCGTTTAAAGCCCTTTGAACAGTTTGCACTGAAACTGTCTTTTGGACCTTGAACAGTTTGGTTACCAGTAAAGTCCATTATATGGAGAAAAATCCTGGAATGTTTTCATCAAAAACCTTATTTTCTTCTCGACTGAATAAACAATGACATGGATATCTTGGATGACATGGGGGTGAGTAAATTATCAGCAAAAGTTTTTTTAAAAAAAAATTGAACTACTCCTTTAAGTTTGTATTTGAAAAGGACCCAGTTTGACTCTCCTTTCAGTTCACTGATTGAATGCAAAGTAAAGCATAATGTACTTTTCTTTTCTTTTATTTTTCCGACTGTTGAAACGTGTTTTCCAGTGATATTCCTCTTTTAAAGCTCTGTGTCTTGTTAAATCCATGTTCTAAGGATACGATAAGTTCTTCTCTCTCAGATCAGAATGAAAGCAATGAAACGGGTGAATCTGAAGAGCCGATATAAGCTGAGCGCTGCAGTTTGTGTTCTGTCTTTGCTTGGGGCCGTTCAGTGTCTCCGGTGATGTTCACATGTTCAAATGATGTTTCCTGTATCTTATTACATTCCACTCTCTTCACTTCATTTGTTTTCTTTTGTCTTTCAATCTCTCTGCTCTTTTTCTCCACAGAACAATAACACGGAGCACATATGGAGATCATTTGTTGGACTTTAAAAACACTTTCACTGAACACCTGTCAGGATATGCCTGCTTATGAATCACCAACACTAATGCATGTTTTATTATGACATTTAAGTGTTATGTTGATTTTTACATACATACGTTTTCATAAAAAATCTAGTTTTGCACATCTCTGTAAGGAGATGATGAAGGTTGTGTCTTAAATGACCAACTCTAGATGATTTTAAATATGAGCTGTCATGAAAATCAATACACCAGGTGTCATTTTTCTGTCCTAAGGTTTAGTAGTCACTTCAGAAGCATGTGTTGTGACCTCATGATGCCTCTACTTCACTTCCCTGTGGCATAGATATCAGTTCAGGGGACTTTCTGAAGAGTCAACCGTTCCAGTTTACTGGCATCGTCAGGCGCTGATGTCATATAGGTTATTGATCTTAAACTGTGGTTTCTCTATTTTTTGAAACGCCTGAATCTGAGTTCAAGGACGCGGGACATGCTGTTTTTACCACACGGGACAGTGAGCACATGCTATACTAACAGGCCGCCGCTGATAGCGAGCGAGAGGGATGTTTTGGCTTTATCTCACTGATGCTAATTTTGGTCGCTTGTCATCGCATTTCTCTTCTCTCTTTCCAAGCGCTGCTGTTCTGCCTGAAGCTGGGCTCGTTTCATATGAATGTTACGCCTTCCGACTATGAATGACTACTAGAAGTTCATCTATAAAGGCACATTCTGCATTGAAGAAGCTGACATTGCATTATTAAAGGGATACTCCACTTTTTTTGGAAATAGGCTCTTTTCACAACTCCCCCAGAGTTCAACAGTTGGGTTTACCATTTTCGAATCCATTCAGCTGCTTTTCTGATATTTAGTAGAATATCAATAGCCAGACAGTTTCTGGTCTCATTGACTTCCATAGTATATTTTTTTTTCCTACTATGGAAGTCAATGAGACCAGAAAGTGTCTGGTTAACTGATATACTTCTAAATATCAGAAAATCGGCTGAATGGATTCGAAAATGGTACAACTCAACTGTTTAACTCTGGGGGAGTGGTAAAATGAGCCTATTTCCAAAAAAAGTGGAGTATCCCTTTAAGTCTTTCTGCAATGTACATTGCAATATGAAAAAATTCAGGAATTTTCCCTAGATGACTTGAATAGCTCTATTCAAGCTGGGGGATTTTATACATCTGCATATAGAGAAAAAAAAAATAATACTAACACTTTACAATAAGGTTTCATTAGTTAACATTAGTTACCTACATTAGGCACTTTTTATAACAACATTTATGTATATTTGCTAAGGGTTAGGGTTAATTTTTACTAAAACATTATTCAAATCAAAAGTAATGTTAGTTAACGCAATGTGAACTAACACGAACAAAGAATGAACAGCTGTATTTTTAGTAACATTAACAAAGATTAACAAGTACAGTGATAAATGTATGATGGTTATGTATCAAGATTAGTTCATGTTAGTTTGTAAAATAACTAATGTTAACAAATGAAAACTTGTTATAAAGTGTTATCAAGATAATAAAAATTAATCTTTTTAGTGCTGAACAGTTCGCAAGTTTAGCAAGTTACAAGAACCAAATCAAACCCCTTTCAGTAACAGTGATGTGAACAAACTTTTCAAAAACTCCTCATAGGAAAAAAATAATTATATATATATATATATATATATATATATATATATATATATATATATATATATATATATATATGAAGAGTTCGGATGCAAAAGCCTAAGTGCTATTTGAAATTTTCTTCTAAAATGATCATTTTTATCAAGCTTGTATATTTAAGTTCAGTAATTTCACTTAAATGGCAATGAAGATTACCTATTAATTGTCATTTAAGTGAAATTACTGAAGTTAAATATACAAGCTTGATAAAAATGGTCATTTTAGAAGAAAATTTCAAATGGCATTTAGAGGCTTTTGCATCTGAACTCTTCATATATATATTTATATTTTTTATATTTTTTAATATTAAGGTAAATGGTAAATGGACTGCTTTCACAGACCCAATGGCCACCAAAGCGTTTTACATTTTGCGTCACATTCACCCATTCACTCATTCACTCATTTATTATTAAACAAAATAAGAAATGTAATTTAATAAAAAATAATTTTATTTTATAATACAGCAGTAAAAGTATTATTATTTACTTCTTAAATTCTTTATTTTCAAATATTATAAACAATCAAGCTTTTATTTTTGGTGGTTTTCTGGCAAATTAATAAATGCACTTTAATGTAAACGAAAACAGCGCCAGACTTCACTCTGAAACAGTGAGTGCATATGAAGAGTTCAGATGCAAAAACCTCTAAATGCCATTTGATATTTTCTTCTAAAATGACCATTTTTATCAAGCTTGTATATTTAAGTTCAGTAATTTCACTTAAATGACAATTAATAGGTAATCTTCATTGCCATTTAAGTGAAATTACTGAACTTAAATATACAACCTTGATAAAAATGGTCATTTTAGAAGAAAATTTCAAATGGCACTTAGAGGCTTTTGCATCTGAACTCTTCATATATTTATTTAATTATATCACAGCCTTTGTGATTTGATAACCACACTTTCTGTCATCATTGTATCAAGAATTATTTATGTTTTTCAATATATTTTTATACTGTAAATAGTTTAGAGCATGAAAATGGTATTCAAAAGAATGGACCATTGGTACTGTATATATTAAAAATGACATGTATTGTGCTGTTTTGTTCATTGTATGGAAATAAGCAGTGTGAATATGATGTATATGTGATTTGTCATTGTGTGCAAAGTAGACACTTCATCTAAAGGGATGTACCACTAAATGATGACACGTGTCAGTTTGAACATGCTAAATTTCTCCGTTTCATTGGCTGTGATTGTCTCAGATGTGGAGCTCATAGTTCGACTGACAGGTGTCTTCTCTTCCTTTTCTCTCGTCGTTCTCACAGAGGAAACATCACGCTACCGAAGATCCCGGAGTCCAACATGGCTCTGAGCGTGTTAGGAGTGTTTCTGGGATTGCTTCTGGAAGTTTCCACACACGGCCCCTCCAGCGTTCCCAGGAGCTCATGGAAGCAGGATGGTGAGTGAAGGGTTCATTTTTATTTTTTTATTTTCAAAAATGTAACGGGTGTCAAACGTCTGCAGATGGCACGTGTCTGCTGATTCTATGTGTGTTAGAAAAGCCACACAATGAACTTCCTGTGATGGTGAAGCCTCTAAACTTCTAAACTGTGTGTGTGTGTTTATACTGTATATATGTGTATACCTTTTTTATATGTATGTGAGATGTGTATGTACACACACACACAATGTCACTATGATTTGTGGATCTTAAAGAAATTACTATTATTCAGCAAGGATACGTTTAATTGATCAATTACAAAATTGCTAAATATTTTATTTTCAATTCTATTCTTTTGAAAAAATGTCAAGATTTCCACAAAAATATTCTGCAGCACAACCTTGATAATATAAAAGTTTTTCTTCATATTAGAGTGATTTCTGAAGGATCATGTGACACTGAAGACTGGAGTAATGATGCTGAAAATACAGCTTTGATCACAGGAATAAATTACATTTTAAAATGTTCTTTAATTTGTTGTAATATTTCACAATATTACAGTTTTCACTGTATCTTTGGTCAGATAAATGCAGTGTTGGTGAACACAAGAGGCATAAGAGAAAAACATTAAAACATTTCATCCCCAAACTTTTCACCAGTAATATATGAAGAGTTCAGATGCAAAAGCCTCTAAATGCCATTTGAAATTTTCTTCTAAAATGACCATTTTAATCAAACTTGTATATTTAAGTCCAGTAATTTCACTTAAATGACAATTAATAGGTAATCTTCGTTGCCATTTAAGTGAAATTACTGAACTTAAATATACAAGCTTGATAAAAATGATCATTTTAGAAGAAAATTTCAAATGGCACTTAGAGGCTTTTGCATCTGAACTCTTCATATGTACATGTCCCTCAGGTGCTCTTCGGTCATTTCTGACCGAAAAATTCTGTTTTCAGAAATTCTGTTTAGAATTTCTAAAAATCACAGCTTCATCGGAATGTTATGAAACTTGGTGACTTTAATGGCATTATGTATGTGAATACAAAAAAAAAATTCAGGTCATGATCCGAGCATGCTAAGTGGTCGTAAAAAAATAGTCACACTTCGGTCACTTCGGTGGTCTTCGGTCAAAAATGACCGACGGATAGGAAATGAATGGGAAATTGACAAAAAAAATTCTCTGAATTTTTGTACGTGCAATCTACAAATCGGCCACAATTCTAAAAAATAAAGTACACCACAGGAAAGGGGTGACACTCTACAGCATCTAGAGTGCAAAACAGACAAACCCACCCACACACACACACACACACACACACACTCACACACACACACACTTTTATACACATACACACTAATAAATTTTTTATTACAAAAAGTATGTTTTGAATTTTTAAAAATCACAGCTTCATCGTAATGTTACAAAACTTGGTGACTTTTATGGCATTATGTATGTGAACACACAAAAAATTGAGGTCATGATCTGAGCATGCTAAGTGGTCTTAAAAAAATAGTCACAATTGTGGTCTTTGGTCAAAAATGACCCCCATAGGAAATAAATGGGAAATTGACAAAAAATTCACAAATTTTTATTTATTTTATTACTTTTTTTAATAAAAAGTCGTTTTTGAGATTGTTTCAACTATATATTCAAATCCACAAAAAAATGTGTTCATAAACAGTTGGGGAATTCACATGCTTCTCCATAGAGAGCTGTACATGCCATCTAGTTGTTACACCATGATTCTACGCTTTTTCTCTATACTGTAACCAGATGGTGCTTTCTGAAGGCCTAGACTCTATATTAAACTATAATACTGCATTAATAAATTTTTTAAAAAAAATAATATATATATATATATTTTCCATGGCAAAATAGACTATAAATATTGTATAAATATTAATAAATTCAATCAAATTGTCTTAAAATACTAAATTACAAAGAATAAATATTATAGAACAAAAATAAATTGCATTGGTTTTACTGGGATGGAGGAAATGTAATTTTTAGGTGTCCGGTCAAGGAGGATAAGAAGTGTGATTCGGAAACGAAGAGGACCTGAGGGATATATATATATATATATACAGTGTGTGTGTGTGTGTATATATATATATATACATATATATACAGTGAGTGTGTGTGTGTATATATATATATATACAGTGTATATATATATACAGTGTATATATGTACAGTGTATATATATATATATAGTTTAGAAGTATGTTTCACCATCACAAGGAAGTTTGATGTGTGGTTTTTCTAACACAAATAGCATCAGCACACACATGTGGCGCCTGCAGACGTCTGGCCTCTGGTCTGGACACCCGAGAGCCGCAAGTATGTTGCAAGAACTCACACGCATGCACACACTCCAAATTGGCCACCAAACACAAACTGAAGTGTGCCAGTAACACATAACTTGTCTTTGAGTGCTCATGCTCAAATATACGTGTAGTGTATAAAAATTCCTTACTAAACATAAAGTGTTCAAAATTTACAGCTATTGCACTTGGTCATTTGTGTCCTCCAGAACAATCAAAATTTACCCTTTTTACTTTCTTAAAGCGGATCTCATATGCCCTTTTGTCTAGATAATTTTTTTGGGCTGTACTAAAATAAGTTTTCATGCTTGAATGTTCAAATAAACCCATGATTTGCTCCATATTGTCGATTGTTGCAGCTCCCCTCTTTCCAGTCTGTCAGTAACGCTCTTTTTAGTTCCTGTCTCTATGAAGCCCCTCCTTCTGAACGCACACTGTGCTCTGATTGGTCTGCTGGAGCTTGTGTTGTGATTAGTCGAGCGCTTCGACTGTGTTTGGGAAATGTCCCGCCCCCTACCATAACATGAGTTTCAACACACAACTAACTAACTCAACCAGGCCCCGCCCCTTTATTCTGCGTATTAATTATTTAAATGAGCAAGATTGTGAGGTGTTGGTTCCCGGAAGAAATTGAAGACTACAATGGAGGCGTTTCAGGAGTTCAGAAATGCTGACACTGATATAAAGGTGAACTCTTTGTAACTTTGCAGAGCTTTTTCACACTCAAACAGCAACATTACACCCTGGAAAAACATGAATAAAACAAGTATGGTAGGACCCCTTTAATGCACATAGTTTAATGCTGATTAATGTTAATTTAATGGCAATAATAACAAAAAAGGAGCCTTTTAAAAAGAAGTGTTAGCAATTGGCTCTATGCACAACTGCACTACTTCCTGAACTTCAGCCAGCTCCTTGTTTCCTGTATACCATTATTGGACAATTTGATTAATTCAGGTGTGCTTGACCTCAGTAGTCACGGCAACAATAATCAAACACACCTGAATTAATCAATGTGTCCAATAATGACAGACAGGAAACAAGAAGCTGGCTGAAGTTCAGGAAGTAGTGGAGCTGTGCATAGAGCCCATTGGGCTGCTGCTTTCATAAAGTTCAGGATTCAACCACATCCAGCTGGAGAATTATATTTTTACTGTTCAAAATACTCTTTTGAAAGTTTATTCAGGTTTAAAATGTGCAATGCACTCATTCAGCAGACGTAAAAAGATTCCAGAAAATGGCCTTTCTTTTCCAGACGTTTTTCTCCTTGAATTTTCCGTCTTACTCAGATATGTCTGCTGATTATTTCCAGGACGATCTCAGCCAGTACCCACAAATCCCATCTGATGGTTTGCTAATGTGTGTGTGTTTCTGTAGAAGTGAACCTGCTTGAGTTCTGGGAGCCGGATGTGTTTAACTACACGACCCTCCTGCTGAGCGAGGACAGGGGTGTGCTGTACGTGGGCGCTCGAGAGGTCGTCTACCAACTCAACATGAACAATGTGTCAATCAAGAGCAACCAGGTGAGAATTATTCCTGCCATGTTGCTGAAATCTCTTTTAAAGACTCTTTATGTTAGTCACGGTTGGCAGACGGTGTTGTGATGTATTGACTCTGGTCTGTTTCAGCTGATGTGGAAAGTTCCAGAGAACGACATGTCAATGTGTATTTTAAAGGGGAAATCTAAAGAGGTAATGTGGAAAAATGACTTGGATCTGAATATTTCATTACTGATGGTGGAATATTTGTAAGTAATGTTTTTTTTTGTGCTTGTGTGACAGACGGATTGTCGAAATTACGTTCGAGTTTTGCAAGTCCTGGATGAAGACAATCTGTATGTTTGCGGGACTCACGCGTTTCAACCTCTCTGTGATTATCTGGTGTGTACAACTCTTAACATTCACTAATTAAACCTTCAAAACACTCAACTGTGGAAGATGTTTACAAGTTTGGAATCAGGCAACAGTAGGCCTCAGCTTTTTATCAGCATCTATTTTCTACAAATGGATGTTGTGAAATTCTTCAATAAAGTGTTGTTTTGAACCAAACTAACCAGCTCACAGATTCATAACATTACAAATATTTCAAAATATTGAAGAAATATTATAAATCTGGAGTTATAAAAGGCTTTGTGAGCATCTTTTATGAAGGAATGAGCTACTCTGTGTATAAAGCAATACAATATTACGGCCACAACAATAGTAACACTGAGAATTATTAAATGCAACTATTAAATCCCCCCCAAGTGTAAATGCCACTGATTCATGGCTTCTACAGAAGCATATAAAATCTTACTCAAAATTCTCAAAAAAACCCCTAATCATTTGCTAATGCAAATTTGCAAGTGTGAATCACAACTGAATCATTGAGTCACTCACCAAAACGAGACGCTATACGAGAACAGCATTATGGTTTTAGTTAACAATAGCAACATTGCTGGGATCTTTACTTTAAGGAACTCAGCTGTTCCGCTTTATATAGTTTTAAACACAAAAGTATTATCATCAATTTCAATATGGGTGACATTTTGGTTTCTCTAGATTGTCAGAACTTCCCTGATATTTTGATAACAATGGCCCCGTTAATACAATAGTTTCCTCTTTTTATTGGCATAAAGACAGCATGTGACTCTGTGGTAGAGGCTGACATTTTCTCGGGAATCCTGCGGGTCACGGAAATCAAATTGGAAACAAAATCACTATGTGTCACGGAATTGGGACGGGAAAGGAAAAAACGTAAGCGGGAGTGGGCGGGACCGGGATTTGTAATAAAACTATGATACCAAACTAATATACAGTTTCCAGTGTTGGTAAAGTTCACTTTCTACATGAACTAGTTCAAAGTTCAGTTCACACATTTTAAAATGAACTAGTTCAGTTCATAGTTCATACTTCAAAAAATGAATTAGTTCATTTATAGTTCGTTTTTCCATATGTTGCGAGCTTTTTTTATTATTGACACCCACAGCCCATATACAACCACAGACAACAATTTTATCGACGGGCAGTTTGCACAGAAATGTAAGATTTTTACCATCCTCACCGACCTAGTCATAAAATCCATTTAAATAATCATACGCCGCCTCGTCGCTCGCTGCTTTGTCGTCGGTGGCCGCGGTTTGACACTGCTAGCTGGTGTTGCCAGATTGGGTGTTTTTTCGCTACATATTAAGGCCTGTTTATGTGTGTTTTAGCCGGGTTTTCGTCTGGAAGGCTCTATAGAAATCTGGCACCCTATTGTATGAAGTTAACCCCTTAACGCCCGAATTTATATAGCTGTATATAAAAAAAATATTTTATGTGTGTTTTTGCCTTTAAGTAGATGGTAAATAATGTTGAGATTATCAATTTCACTTTTGCACAACAAATAAATCGAAATTTTGGTATGTTGCAAATCTGCAACAACGGGCATATTGGTCAATTTGGGGTCAATTTGGTGTGCTGAAAATCTGCAACAGCGGTCAATTTGGGGTCAATTTGGTATGTTGCAAATCTCCAACAGAGGGCATTGGTCAATTTGGGGTCAATTTGATATTTTGCAAATGGTCAATTTTGGGTCAAATTTGGTATGTTGCAAATCTGCAACAGCGGGCATAATGGTCAATTTGGAATGTTGCAAATGTTGAAAATGTTCCTGTCCGTGCGTAAACAGGAAATAAGTCAGTCACTTTGCGGTCCCACTAGAAACAAGTGCTTGCCGAAGGTCCTAGGTCCGTAGCGAATATGCACAAACCGGCATTGGGGGAATGCAAACGTTATCTCGGCTGGTTGACTGAGTCAAAAGGGTTTGTTGCATATTTGCGACATTGGGCGTTAAGGGGTTAAACTGAGAGAGCGTGCGTTCACAGACACCAGAATGAACACGTTCACAGTAACGTTCATCAGGACAGGCAGTAATACAGTACGTTCAGTTCACTTTTGCCCAAAATATGAACGCGTTCACGAACTATCGTTCATTTAACGCGTTCAGGCACAACACTGACCAACCCGATCTCACGACCAAGTCGTACGAATCCGACGAATGATTAAAAAGTGGCTAATTCGTAAGAATTCATTCGACCTCACTCGTACGAATTAGTACGATTTTGCTAAATCGTAAGTATTTTCCGAATTGGCCAAAACATATGAATTCGTACGAATGACCTACCCCTTAACCCCCCCCTAAACCTAACCATCACGTGGGTTTAGACAAATCGTACAATTTCGTACGAGTGAGGTCGTACGAATTAGTACGAATCAAACATTTTTAATCACTCGTCGAATTCGTATGAGTTGAGCGTGAGATAGTGTTGCACTGACAGTTTCAATAAATACATTTTGAACTAAATTGTATTTGCCCCGTCTCTTTATGCTCTCCTGTTTGCTTTGGTGTGGCTGGTAAAGTGAATGACGGCCACAGTTGGTGGCTGTAATATAGCTGCCAACTCTCATGCATATTGCCCGTAAGACACCCGCATTTGATTGGTTTCACACGCCACACCCTTGATTTCTCATGCTGAAGTGTCAACCTGGATGGTCAAATGCCTGGAAGATGAGTTTTTCTATATATCTACCTGTTGAGCTACTCGTGATCGAGTAGTTATGCTGCAAATTGGTTAAATTCTCCCGTAATCTAGAGCGAGCGTGCACGCGAGACAGAGATTGTGCTCCAAACCGTCTAAAGCAAGCAAGAGACCTTGCGAGTTGTCATCCAAACCTCCCAGCTTTACAGTTTTTTTACTGTAACTGACTGATTCCGGTCAAAAAAACACAACACGGAAGTGGGAGTGAATAGTAGTCATTCTTCTGGGATTGGGACGGGATTGGATGTTTTTTTCGAGGAATTGGGACGGGACAGGACTTTTTTGTGTGAGTGGGATGTGAGAGGTTTGAAAACCCACTCCCGTGTCACCCTCTACTCTGTGGTCTGAACTTACTGACACTTTATCTAAAGCGACTTGCATTGCATTCAAGGTCTACACATGACGCTTTATATCTATTTAATTTCGTATTTTACTTTTACTTAATAATAAAACTTTAGCGGGATGTTCTGATGTCTCTTACCGGCTCATTTCTCTTTAGTCTTTGCAGAATTTCAGTTTGCTCAACAGACCAGAGGACGGCAGGGGAAAATGCTCCTTTGACCCAGGCCAAAGTTTCACTACCGTAATGGTTGGTAAGTTCACCTGCAGTTTCCTTTTGTTACCTACACACATCAGCAGGACACCCTCAGCGTTTTGTCTGGTATCTTCATATCCTCATATTGTCAGTAGTCGTGTGTTAACTGCTTGTTTTTCTTGTTCAGATGGCGAGTTGTACTCGGGAACCGCTTATAACTTCCTGGGGAGTGAGCCGATCATCTCTAGATCTTCTCCGTCTCAGAGTTTACTGCGCACTGAGTATTCCACGTCCTGGCTCAATGGTACATGTTTCCATTACACTGACTAGATAGCGGTATAAAAAAGCAATATACTGTAGAAATACATTTAGATAGACAAGTAGGCATCGAGAACACTCAAAATAAGAGTTCTATGTAGACTCAAAGCACATTGACACTGGATAGGTGAGGAATAGTGGGGATGGGCATCCCTCACTCATAATAAAACGTAAATTCGTCCCCCACACTTTTTTTGGGCCAACGTGTTCACATAGAGGCCGATGTGAATAATTCTAGATTTAAATACAAAGAGACAAGATAGTCAATGCATGAGCTGACGTTTTATACTTATCCAAAACGAGGCGATCTGAACATCGTTTTCTCGTGTAATGTATTTTGTTTCATTCATACTCGAAGCCGGAGGGCGCTCTCTCACAGAAAGTCCAAAACGGATTCGTAGAAGTAATAACTTATGCTCCAGGAAATCCCTAGAAACGTTTTAACTGACGAAATGTGAAGACAATAAACACAATTGCGATGATATATTTTTTGGTGTGTTTTTCAAGCCATCTCAAGGTATTTATTGACAAAGTATATGAATAATGCAGTGCTAATTTGCAACCTTTTTATGTTTTTGACTGCTCACCAAGGCTGCATTTATTTAATCAAAAAACAGTAATATTGTGAGATATTATTACAAATTAAAATTGCTGTTTTCTGTGTGAGTATATTGAAAATGTAATTTATTTCTGTGATCAAAGCTGTATTTTCAGCTTCATTACTCCAGACTTCAGTGTCACATGATCCTTCAGAAATCACTCTAATATGATGATATGCTGCTCAAGAATCATGTATTATTATTATCAATGTTGAAAACAGTTGTGCTGCTTAAAATGGTTGTGGAAACCATGATGCCTACTAATTTTCAGGATTCTTTGATGAATAGAAAGTCCAATGAACAGCATTTATTGGTGTTTATTACATGCATTAATTAAATTAATCAAAGCATTTATCAAATAAAATCTTTTGTAACATTATAAATGTCTTTAATGTCACTTATGATCAATTTTATACATCCTTCGTGTTTAAAAGTTCTAATTTCTCTCTTTTTTTATCTTACCACAAATGTTTGAATGGTATCATGGTTTAATGTAATAAAACAAACAGAAAAAAAGACAAAAACACACTTTTTTTGAATAATATTAAAACTAATAGCTAATTCAGAATAATAATAAAACCTATAACACTATATAAATGATAAATTGCAAAATGTAATTTTTCATTTCTCTTTATTTGAAAGGGGGAACATTTACTTTAAAACGTTAAAATGTAAATGTACCCGAACTAGCTCAAAAATGCTAATTTTCTTCAGTAGTCCCCCAGACGGGTGTAAAAAAAGGCAACCTTAAAGATAACCACAAGTATAAAATAAAAAATAAAAAATGTACATACAGTACCTTATTGTTAAGAAATACAATTCCTATAAAATGAATATATAATGTTTAAATTAGGGCTGTGTAAAGATTAATTGCGTTTAATCGCATGCAAAATAAAAGTTTACATAATATATTTGTGTGTGCTGTGTATAATTATTTTGTATAATAAATACATTTGCATGCATGTATATATTTAATATTAAATATTTGCACGTAAATATATATATATATATATATATATATATATATATAAATACATAATCTATATTATATATAAATATAAATATTTTATATATGAATAACACATTTTCTTAAATAATATACATGCATGTGTGTGTATTTATATATACAAAAAAATTATACACAGCACACACAAATATATAATGTAAACAAAGTTTTATTTTGGATGCGATTAATCGCTTTTGAATCAAATTTTTTTATAAATAGCACTGCTCAGTTGTAACCGGTTTTGGTTGTCTGTGCAGAGCCGAGTTTCGTCTTTGCCGATGTGATCCGGGAAGGGCAGAATAGCCCGGATGGAGATGACGATAAGATTTACTACTTCTTCACGGAGGTGTCGGTGGAGTACGAGTTCTTCGGCAAGCTGCTGATCCCCAGGATCGCGCGTGTTTGTAAGGTGAGATCTCTATCCCCATTTCTTCATTTTCCATTTCGTTTCCAATGAAGGCATAAAAATGTATTTGTTCCGCATGTCTAGGTTTTTAATCATCAAACTTCCCTCTTTGTCACTTAAGACGGAAGTTTCTATCTCATCATCTTATCTAGATCTAGATCTGATCTAGATCTCTAATTTGTGTTTTTCATTCTTTTATCATCTTGCTTTCAGTTTCTGCTTACTGCTGGAGAATCAAGATTTGATCATGTGCCATTTTCACATAAAAAAACATTCAGAGCTCAAGATATTCTTGCAAGGCATATTTTTTTGACAAAGTTTTGTGCATATTAATGTTTATTTTGGAAGCATGTTTAGTTTATGGCTCAGCGTGCTGTTGAAATTAGCAAAAGTTCATTCCGGATGTAATAATTACCAAATATTTCAGAGACATAATTGAAAACAAAGCGGAATAAAATTTCAGACTGTACTAGACCCTGACCATGAGGCAAACACACATATTTATCTATTATAAATTATACACAACCGTTCTAAAGTTTTGAACAAGTACGCTTTTTTAAATGTTTTTGAATAAAGTCTCTTCTGCTCTGCATTTATTTGTTCAAAAATACAGTAAAAACTATAATATGGTGAAATATTATTACAATTTAAAATAGCTGATTTGTATTCAAATATATAAATATATATAATATGTAAATATATATAATATGTAAAATGTAATTTATTCCAGTGCTCAAAGCTGTATTTTGAGCATCATTACGCCAGTCTTCAGCGTCACATGATCCTTCAGAAATCAACCAACAACTCATTTCTGTATTTTAACATCCTGGTATAAACAAAACAAAACGCATGATGAGCTGATGAAATAAAACTTCACCTCTACACAAAGCACCTTTCAGTGCTTGAGGCTGTGGTTAGTTTTAGTCCCAGTTGTAATGAAATATTTACTTCATGTTAACGACACCATGCAGATGTACCATTGTAAACATTTACAACAAGTGTGTCACGTGTCTCGTTGTAACAGGGTGATCTGGGAGGTCAGCGGACTCTACAGAAGAAGTGGACGTCGTTTCTGAAGGCTAAACTGGTTTGCTCCATGCCTGAGCTCAACTTTGTCTTCAATGTGGTTCATGACGTGTTCATTCTGAAAGCCCCTCACTGGAGAGACACCGTCATCTATGGGGTCTTTACATCTCAGTGGTGAGCTTTAGCATATATCTTCATGGTTAGTCGGAAATAAAAAAGCCACAGTGCTAAATGAGTGTTTAAAACCGCTTGTTCCAGTTTGGCTTGATTCATTCGAGTATGTCTGTGAGTCAGGTATGTCATAACATCACCTGGATCTGAGTGACTGGATTAATGCTAAACAAAAGTGGTAACACTGGATTTGTTTCTGCATAAGTGAAATGTGGTTCTTGTTTCTCTGTGTGTTAGGGGGAATGTTGGTCTGTCCGCGGTGTGTGCGTATAACATGAGTTCGGTGCACGAGGTCTTCTCCAAAGGGAAGTACATGCAGAAGGCCACGGTGGAACAGTCCCATACCAAGTGGGTCCGATTTAATGGCATCACCCCGAGTCCCAGACCCGGAGCGGTTAGTATTTGACCAATATATATATATGATCACATGATCCTTAAACTGATAATGAAGGGGTTCAGTTTAAAGGGTTAGTTCACCCAAAAATGAAAATGATGTCATTAATGACTCACCCTTATGTCGTTCCAAGCCCGTGAGACCTCTGTTCATCTTCACAACACAGTTTAAGAGTTAGTTAGAGTTAGTCCGAGAGCTTTCTGTCCTTCCATTGAAAATGTATGTACGGTAAACTGTCCTTGTCCAGAAAGGAAATAAAGACATTATTAAAGTAGTCCATGTGACATCAGTGGGTTAGTTACAATGTTTTGAAGCATCGAAAATACATTTTGGTCCAAAAATGACAAAAACTACGACTTTATTCAGCATTGTATTGTCTTCCGGTTCTGTTGAAATTACTAAAACATATATATATGTAAATACTAGGGCTGTCAAAACGATTAATCGCGATTAATCGAATTCAAAATAAAAGTTTGTGTTTACATAATATATGTGGGTGCACTGTATATATATATATATATATATACAGTATATAAATACACACACATGTTTGTATATATTTAAGAAATATTTTCATGTATATTCTGTATGTAGATTTATATATAATTTATATTATATATAAATATAAATATTTTATATATAAACAATATTTTTTTCTTAAATATACATGCGTGTGTGTTTTTATATATATATACAAAATAATTATACGCAGTGCCCCCACATATATTATGTAAACAGAAACTTTTATTTTGGATGTGATTAATCGCGATTAATCGTTTTGACAGCCCTGGTAAATACTGTACAATTGTAACTCTTAAATTAGCAATAAATATTTAACTTGAGGTGAAACTCATATCTGCAGGCAGGAAGCTAATAACATCTCCTATTAATTGCTCTATCGCTAATCACTTGATCTGATTATTATGCGTTTCAGTGCATTACCAACCTGAACCGCATGCAGAACATCAACTCGTCCCTCCAGCTGCCGGATAAGACTCTGCAGTTCGTGCGGGACCATCCGCTGCTGGAGGACCCTGTGCTGCCCATCGGCAACGGCCCGCGCCTCATCACCAAAGACGTCAACTACACGCAGATCGCTGTGGAGAGAGTTCAGGCCCTCGATGGGAACCTCTACGATGTGATTTTCACCGCCACCGGTGAGTGAATGCGGTGAAAACATGCCAAAACCACTGGATGGGAAAGTCTGGTTTTGATTTGTTTCTTTACACCAGGGTTTCCCAAACGGGGGGTCAACGATAATCGCGACATGGTCCGCTGTGTGCATTCAATAACACAACGTGTGCTAGCTTGACGTCATTATACATCATTTCCAACATTTTTGTTCACTGAAGTTTGCAGCATTTCAGCAGTACTCGCCAAAATAAAAGCTTGAGGAAAGTGAAGAATTTAATGTATAAATATTATTATTAGTAGTAACTTGTAGTGTAAATAAAGCATTATGATAATTATTAAAATATTAATTTTTTATTTCTTTATTTCTAGTTTAAAACAGCATTTTTTCTTTCTTTATAATTAATTAAAATATAATAAAAATAATAATAGTTAATCAATTGGTTAATAATAATATAAATATTATAAATTATAATGGTAAAACTAATTATTATAATAAATAATAATAATAAATAATATATATATATATATATATATATATATAAATTAATATATATATAAATTATCTATAAATTATCTATATATATATATATATATATATATATATATAAATAATATAAAAAATATAATAAATAATAATAATTGTAAAACTAATTATTATTTTAATAATAAATATATACTAATTAAATAGTATTCATAACAACAATAATTTAATATATAGATAATTATTATGATAATAATAATAATAATATATTGTATGAATAATAATAATTGTAATTGTTATTATTATTATTTAAATAATAATAATAATTAGTAGGAGTATAATTATTGTTTAAATAATATATTATTATTATTATTATTATTAATAATAATAATAAATACATTCCAATTTTATTAAAAAAATTTTTTATAAAAGATTATATTTTATCTGTTTACTTGCATGTCATGAAACCATTAACCCACATCAGAGAAACATAAACGTGCAAATTATTGGAATATTATTGGTTCAGGTGACAAGAAAGTTGAGATTTCCAGTGAAGTGTGGAGGTGTTGATGCAGCCAGGTGTCATGTTGTTGATGTGTCCTCAGATAAAGGTTTCCTGCATAAGTCTCTGGTGTTGGAGGGAGAGGTTCACACGGTGGAGGAGATCCAGCTGCTGAAGAACTCTGAGCCAATCAAAACGCTGCTACTCTCCTCACGGGCGGTGAGAACAGCTCAGATTCATCTTATCAGACATGTGGCCATTTGAGAGATGAAGCACGAGAAATGAAATCCACAAAAACATACTTTATTCACTGTTATTCCACAGCAGGGAGGAAGTTTCCATACACTGGAGACAGACAGTCTGTACAGACTCTGTTCCTCTTCCAGCAGCAAATCATCTACAGTTTCTCATTCTCACACAGACAATGAATATATAAGGGATCGAAAAATGGCTGCAGGAATATTAATCATAATTATATATATATATATATATATATATATAATTTCTGCTAGTATTTCTCAATATATATATATATATATATATATATATTAAATATACTTTATATTTAATATATATATACATTAAATATACTTTATATTTTAGAGTCAGATTTGCATTATTTAATATCCATGCTTGCATATTTGTCCTGAAAAGATTTGTCAGAGAAATCATAATTTATATTATTTATATCAGAGTCTATCATGTAGCATGTATTATATATTTTTTTATTATGCTATACGTCATAATTTTAGAGTCTTTTTTAAATACAGTTTATGATATAAATATTTTACATTTTGTTTTTATTATATAATATCCATATTTGCTCTAAAATAACTTTAGAGAAATCATAATTTCGCTGTTTTTCACTAAATGAACACAAGAAAGTTTATTCATTTTAATTTATAAGCACAAATATAACCGTACAATCTAATAAACACAAATATTTTTATTGTATAATTTATATATTTTAATCTCAAACATTTTAAAGAAAAAAAAAAAACATGTAAAACGCACACACTACAAGAGCATTTTTGAGTGGATCATGTGTGAGTCACTGATTGGTTGTTTTGAACGGATTGATTCAGGCCCAGTTCCTGTACGCTGGCTCTGACTCCGGCGTGGTTCAGAGTCCCACAGCGTTCTGTGAGAAGTACCTGTCCTGTGTGGACTGTGTCCTGGCTCGAGACCCGTACTGCGCCTGGGACGCGCGCTCAACTTCCTGCATTAATATTTTCCAGGATGATGCTCAACAACGGTGAGAAATGAGAACTGACCGCCACATCGTGACCGACAGCACGTCTGTCATGTTGACTTGGAGGATTTTAGTCTTTTACTTCTCAAATATTTGTAGACAGTGCGTCTCTGCGCTGGGCTTTCATGAGGAACACATTATGTTGTAATTGTGTCTAATTTATTTATAATTTGTCAATGTAGTGTTTAAAATAGGCTTTTAAATATTTTTGAATATATTTCCTGGAATATGTTAGCCAGACGGCATTATGATCATTAATCAGATGTGTCTATATTTACTCTGAGCTGTGTGTTTCCCCTGTGTGTTTAACAGGAAGTTGATTCAGAGCCTCAAAGGGGATGCTGGGATGTGCCCTCCAGGTGTGTAATGTTCAGTGTCATTTATATTAACTTAGACTCTGTAAAGAAGCTCAAATGGTCCAGTTTTAGTGCTTGTTTTTTACGGATACGACTGCTAGAGGCATTGAGGTGTGTACTAGGGCTGGGCAATGTTTATCTTTTTATTATATATTATTTATTAAAGATAAACATGTAAAGGTAAACATTATATATGTGTGTGTATGTATGTATGTGTGTGTGTGTGTGTGTTTAGGGTTAGGGGTGTGTGTGTTTATATATATATATGTGTGTGTGTGTGTATATATATATATATATATATACCGGTATGTATGTATATGTCTAAAATTATTATTTAATTATTCGTTTGTTTATTTATTTCCATTTATGAAAATTTAAGTTGAATTTCTTAAGCATTTTTTCTGTGACTTCTAATATATTAAATCTATATATTATATACTATATATTATCTATATATCTATTTCTAAATATTTCAATATACTTCATAATTTTATAGTCAGTGGAATTATCCTCATCATCTTTTATTTTTATATAATTTCTATTTTTAATAATTAATATTTGTATGTATTTTTTATCTAATTAAATATATTCTAATTTATAATATATATATATATATAGTTATTTATTTATATTTGTATTTATTTATTCATTTTATTTATAGAATTTTATTATGAAATAGTTACATATTTGTTCTTAAATAACTTTAGAGTAAGTTGAATCATAACCATAGTTTATATATATATGCTCTTTTCTTATTTCTCTATATTATTTATAATATACTTTATAAATTTACAGTCATAAAAGTATAAATCATCCTAATATATAATAAAATTGTATATTTATAAATCATCCTAATATATTTGATTATTTATATAATAATAAAGTCAGAGGAATCATAAATCATAATTTAAACAGTCATTGCTGGGTAGAACAATGTTTCTAAATGATTAAAACAGGAAGTGGAATATGGGACAAATCTAGTTCTAAATAATCACAGCACGTTTTCCTCGCTGTTTTTCACTACATGAACACGAGGAAGAATATTATTTGTTTTTATTATGCATTTTTTTTTTATCTAAAACATTTCGAATATTTATAGGTGTCACTTTCCCTTGTAAACGAAGAATGTAGTGCATTGATGCTGAAGATGACCCATAATCCTGTCCCTCTTGCAGTCGCTGCTGTCACGCTGGAGGACTACCAGCAGGTGGCGGTAAAGCCCGGCGGCTCGGCTGATCTGTGGTGTCAGGTGCGCTCTAACCTGGCTCAGGTGTTGTGGAAACTCAACGGTCACGCTCTCAGCGACGCCTCTCGCTTCCTCCTGCTGGGGGAGAACGGGCTGCTCATCTATAGCGTGACGTCAGAGGACGCGGGCCGCTACGAATGCTGGTCCGTCGAATCGGGCGCGGGACGGAACTTCACCCGTCTGGTGGCCGGATACGTCCTCCGCCTGGATCTTCCCGAGAACACGCCTTCAGTATCCGCTCAGCGTCCTCAGAGTGCGTCCCGTGACCCGACCCCGGCGCCTGAAGGTAATGACGGTCTCGCCTCAGGACTAACGTCAACACACACGGACTCTCCCTCACTAACAACCCCTCCGTTCAACGCCATTAAACCCAAATCCCACATCCCTCCAGAGGTCAGCAACTTACCGACTCGCACCGAGACGCTCGATCCTTCGGCCAAATACATCCAACACGACAACAGCGTAGCCCTGCTGTCGCTCTTCCTCCTCTTCTTCCTCCTCTTCCTCGCGGCTCTGGCGTATAACTGTTACATGCAGTACCTGCCGGCGCCGTGTCTCCGCCTGCGATCCGCCCTGCTCGGCTCCAACAAGAAACCTCAGGCCGAGTACGTGGCCTGCGAGGCGGGCCTGATGGAGCCCGTGCAGGACAAGACAGATTCACCCAATCAGAACGGAGCGCATCCGCTGCACGCACTCAGAGACACCGGATACGAGACGGAGACGGAATACGTGAACGGAAGAGTCCCGTCCAACGGCTTTGAGGACGGTGACGATAGTCCCACTAAAGACCGGCCCTTCGACGTAGACTGCGTGTCTCAGCCCATTGAGTACGCGGACGCTGACTCGCCACACTAATGCGGGGTTATACGCGCGCTTGCGTTTGAGGTAAACAACCGTTGCTGAACCAAGAACCACAACTAAATTCCAAATAAGATTCCAAATTGGAAACATTATTTACCAAATTGGTAAGTTTGCGTGATGTTTTCCAAATTGGAGTTCCGGACTGTGTCTGAATATTGTTTGTGCAGTTTTCGGGGCGTTTAATGTTCAGCCTCGGTTTGCACTTTCCTGTCTTATTTTCTGGTACAAACAATTCGTAAATCAAGATACTTTTGCTAGAGAAGCTAAATAAGATGTTAAGAAAATTGAGTCGGTTTTGTCTAAATATTATTTGTAGTATTTTTACTTTGTGACTTTGGGGTGAAATGTCAACAAACTGTCGGAGGACTGTTTCCAGGATCATTCTATTACAATTTTTTTTATATTATTTTGACATTATTTCATTTTAATTTTAAAAAACGGGTTTCTGATTCTGACAGGATAATTTTGTATTACATGGCAGTATTTTTGGCATAATAATAATAAAAATGTGTTTAAATGTCACAAAAAATTCAAAAGGAAAACAAGATACGCCACTGACACATTCCTTCTAGTTTCCTGCATTCATTTTTAATGTTTTTTTGTACAAAAACAAGTAATTTTGATTCTCCAGTAAATGTATCTTGATTTCTGAATGTTTAATTATTGTACTGGAAAAGAAGACAAAAAAAATAGTGAGGAAGAAACTGATTTTTTGCATTGTGGGGAAGTTTATTGGTGATTGATTAAATCTCAGGGATGATTTCAGTATCACACATGCAGGATTGCATATAAAGAGGAAGAGGACGATGTCTGTGGAAGACCCCAATGCTCTTGAACGCTCCAAAACAGAGCTAAAATGGGGTCCTTGTGTTTGTAAACGAGACCAAAAGAAAGTCAAACACTGTGACTTGTCTCTAGCACAGCTTCCTGTGGTTGCAGATGAGATGTGTTTGTCTGAAGACAACACTTTCACCTGTGTGTGTGTGTGTGTGTGTGTATGTGAGAGAGAGAGCTGCCGTCTCACATGACACAAAATTGGATTTCCGAGAGTGTTTGACTGAAGTCCACAAACGTGAGCTTTGAAAACTTTTTTTTTCTTAAAGAAGCTTTATGATTTTGATATTTTTGAAGCTATTATATTATTTATGTTAGCAATAGTAGTGTGAACATCACAAAACAAGTCAAGAAACCCCAACATTTTTATTTTGACATTATTTCATGACGGTGAAATACATAAATTGTGACTTTATGTATTTCTTTAACGTTATGGCAATTGGAATATTAAGAAGTATGCTTAAATGTCGTTGTAAATAATGCCATAAATGTTTTTTTTATATATATATATAATTTGTAGTATTTTTTTTTTTTTGAGTGATTTGTTAAAACTCCAAAATGTCACGAAAATGTAATATTTTTGCATTTTTGTCCCTTATTAGGACATTATTATTATTATTTTTGCTTACATTTTGGGTTGCATTTTGGCAATATTACATGACAGTGATTTGAATAAACACACAAAAATATATAGAATAAATTGTCCTAACTGGAAATTTTTCATGACTCTACTGCATATAAATTATTATTATTATGCTAATTCAAATATTAAGAATAAATCTGCTTAAATGTCATGAAAATAATGTCACAAATATTTATTTTCTTTATGCAAAAAAAGCAACTTCTTTTTTTTCCTCCTCTTTTCATGATAGTGATTTGAATACAAAAAAATAAAATAAAATTTAGGGCTGTCAAACGATTAATCGCGATTAATCGCATCCAAAATAAAAGTTAGTTGTTTTTACATAATATATGTGAGTGCACTGTGTATAATTATTTTTATATATATATAAATACACACACATGCATGTATATTTTAGATTTTTTTATTTATATATAAAATATTTATAATTATATATAATATAAAATATATATAAATCTATGTACAGTATGTACATGAAAATATTTCTTAAATATATACAAGCATGTGTGTGTATATATATATATATATATATATATATATATATATATACAGTATATATATATAAAATAATTATAGACAGTGCACCCACATAAATTATGTAAACACAAACTTTTATTCTGGATGCGATTAATCGCATAGCGTCCTGCAAGTACTTCTGGCATTAGGATAATTCAAATATTGGAAAAGAAATGTCATGAAAACAGTGTCACAAAGCATGCTCTTGATATTTGGGTGAAATGTTTGGTCACGCCTCTCCTGCTGTTTCCCGCCGTCATTCCCAGCTTTTCCCGTGGCATTCCTGAATCTGCTGTCCTTTCTCAGCACACTCTTGTGTTTGTCTCTCTCCCCTTTCCTCCTTCACTACACAGCACCCTTGGCTGTTCCACATCCCCCTGTCGACGTCCCGTCCTCGGGCTGGAGGGGTGTGGATGGGCCTCGGCTGATCCCCCCTCTCCTGAGGGAACAGTCCTGGGCCCTTCACCCTCACCAGGCCTTCCTGCTCTTCTGCCTGGCCTTGGGTGAGTGGTACCTCTGACTTCTGACCTCTGACCTGCTTCTCTCTCATCAGTCTTGTCTCAATACTCCCAAGTCTGACTTCCTTTCCTCCTCCTGCAATATTAAGTGTTCTGATTGGCCTGTGAGAGGAAGTCATTGGACAGTATTGCGACAAGTGTTTTTGTGTGTCTGCATGTTCTGCTCCCCGTCTGATGCCTAAAAATTTGCATTCGAATTTTTCTTTTTACTCTTTATTTTCAAAAAAGAGCGAATAATAAAGATATTCACTTCTTTAGAGTTTACTAAACTTTTATTTTGCAGTAAATAACTTTAGAATTTCTGTTCAGATCTTAATTTATGATTATGGTTTGTATTATTGTTTTACCTTGACACGCGAATCTTGTTCTATAAATGTACTCATGTCAAAGAAGTGCGTGAGAAAACATCTGACTAAAGGACTCTGTGTAAAGGACGTTCATCAAATCACATGCACTTTCAGCACCAGTCGTGTACAGTGTAAATATTTGTACATACAAAAACTGATGATGTACAAAGTTTCTTCAAATCTTTGTTAGAGAGCCTGAATAAATGTTTGAATTGCAAAAAAAATGTGATATGCTGTTTATTGCGTACAGATGCGTTATTGAAACTGTATGTTATATCATGTGGTTTAAAGTGCCCCTATTGTGCTCATATCCATTGCAGTATCATCTCGTTTCTCTCACAGGCCAATCAGAACAGGAAGATCCGGAGCAGAAATCCATATATGGTAATGGCCATTTGGTTACCGAAACACCCCAATCAGAGCAGAGTAGACCGATCACAACAGACTGGGCCATCTGACCAATTAGAGCAGAGTAGACCAATCATCGACCAATCAGAGCAAGCTCTCATTGGCCAACCACTTACAGCGTGTTTCGGTAACCAAATGGCCATTACCATATATGGATTTCCACTCCGAATCTTCCTCGCACTTGACACTCTGGCTGCGTTCGAAATCGCGTACTATATGAGTTGGTACTATATTTAAATAAGAACGTACTTCGCGACCGTTAAAAAGTACATTCTATATAGTATGAATACGGGTAGTGTGAATGAGTCCGAACGTACTACATGCGCCACGTTGTTGTCGCGTGACATACGCTGTCACAAGAGTGCGAGAATTTTAAGAGTGACTGCACCAACTTTCGCGGTGTTTTTAGTTCTGCTTTCATCTGTTTTTACGTCGTCCGAGCCGACAATTAATTTGAAGTGAAGACAGATAGCAGTGTTACCTAGCTACTTCCTATGACAAGACCCCTGTTCCAAGATGGCGGCGGTTTTGATGCTTGCTTAGAACCCCAAGGTGATCTCTAGTGTATATGTCTATGGTGTTTCGGTAACCAAATAGAGTGCCGAAGTGATGACGTCACTTTGTATGCCAACCCGGAAGTTAGCGGCGCATGGGTTCCCTCGATCGAAAAGCAATGCATTTTCCCCATAGACTTTTGGAGAATCGCAAAAAATAAGATCTGTGTTCAACAAAGAGTTGTGACCCTTACACGTTTTGTCTATCAAGATAATCTTTACAGGTTAATCCAACATTTATACATTTTGATGCCTAAATAAAGCCGTCAGATATAAAATGCTAACGGTAGGCTATAACCGGACTACAGGACACCATGGTCGCGGATCAACATCATCATCAAGCTTCCTCAAACTTTATTTAAAAAACACGCTCGCTCATTATGATTAGCGCTGTTTATGAACACTTGTCCACTTTTTCATTAGATATATTGCCCATTCGTTTTTTCCAAAAATGTAAGAAAATAATTTTGTCAATGCGTGCCTATCTTATTTTTTTTTTAATCTTTTGTCAATGTTTTATTTATTCATTTATTATTTTGTTAGTTTATATAAACTGTAATATTAATTTCTTTGTGATTATAAGATGCATGATCAATGTGCCCCAAATAAACTTTAAAAATTATCTTTTACTATGTTTGATTGTATGGGTGCCTTCCATTTGCTAATTCGCCAGAAAAAAAAAGCAACAAAAAACAAACAAAACCCCCGCGATTTTACCATATCAGAAGCACTAACGTTAAGTATGGCCGTATCAATCTCACATCTTATGTCCTTTTTCTTAAACGATAAAAAAACCATAGATCGAGGAGAGAACCACTATAAATCTGGACATGTAGAACAGTGCAGCTTTGATGCTGGTTTACTTGTCGGGACAAAGTTTATCGAGTCTCGGTAAGTAAAACTAGGGAGAGAGAAATATAATAGTGTTCTATGTATTAAGATAACTATAGATACAAATAATCTCTTGACAAGCACAGAACGTGAGGCTAACACGCGGGCTAGTGAGAGATTTCCTGTTTATCATGATGACGTCTAAAGTCCCCGACAAAGTATGTAGTCCCTTTTAGCAACTTGTTAGCAACCGCCGTTTTTTAGGACATAATAAAGTTTAAAAAACCACAAGCAGGTTATAACTGGTGTGTTTTATGTCATAGATCAAAACGTGAAAATATTTAGAGGCTTTGTTCACCACAGACCTTATTTCAGGCGATTTAGCAAAAACCCATTCAAAAAACCCATAGACTTTAGGGCGAGGGAACCGGAAGTGCTAAAATGCTAACTCACTTCCGCGTTTCGGCCTACAAGGTGACGTCATCCCTTCGGCACTCTATAGTCATTACCTTTAGCCTGACTTCGTCATACTCATTTCCTATCGGAAGATGAGTCTGAAACCCCTCCGTCTAGGTTTAATTATGAGGCGTGTCGTAACCGAACCAGGAAAAAAAAAACCCTCTGCACTCAATTGGATAGTCGGTAGACCTACAACCAATCAGAGCAACGCATAAGTCAACTCCTTTGCATAGCGCAGTTTTCAAATACAGAACGTAGCCTAACTTTATTTATTTTAGAAGATAAATAACGAGTGTTGCTTCTTTTACTTACTTCTCCATGAGTGCCACCAAAGGAGAAACCACAACGACCACAGGCTTTTCATTACGTCCCATCTTCTTAGCGACCGTCAGAGCCAGCTGATAAGTTACACTTTTCCCGAATCATGTAGGAAGGACGGCAAAAATATATTTCCGATCGACAAATGCCTTGATTGCAGTTCTCTGTTTGTCTATTAAATGAATGCGCTGTCGATTTATTTTACAAAAGACGAGACATCTCAGTTCTCCAGCTGCACTCATCTTTAACATGCGCTCTTTGATAACGTGATGATTACGTCCTTGCAGATCATCTGTCCATCATCGTATAAAGCCCGCCCTGGCAATTTGATTGGCCCGATGATCTCTGAACCGACCATAATTACTCCTCAATGGATCGAGTCCAGACCGAACTTCCCGTCCAAAAAATGTTGTGGGCGGAGTTCGGGCTGGCATCCAGGCTACATTACCTTATCTAGATTTCCGCTCCGGATCTTGCACTTGACACACAGTGATACGAACAGTTAGCCTGGCATGCCAGGCCTACATCAAGATGTTAGGTCTGGGAACTCATCATTGACAGGGCTCAATCCAAGGGGCGGGATAAACGGTTGTCTTTCAAATTCTCTCTGCACGCAATTGGATAGCGCTACAACCAATCAGAGCAACAAAGAAGGTGACGGGTGAAGGCTGAGTCCCATGCGTTTTCCCACCAGCGGAGCAAGTTGATATATTAAACTTTTACCGTATCCAGCCGGCAAAACACATCAAAACTCCATACATATCTTTTTTTTTTTTATTTATTTTTTTAAATGACTCAAGTGTCGTACTTTGTTCTGGTTTCAAAGAAAAGCTTCAGTTCAAATCATCCAGAGTAGCGGTCAAAGCCAAATCGAAAGACAGCTGTTCTCCAGCAGCAGCCATTCTTTGTTTTCAAGTAGCAGTAAACCGTCGCAACTCATTGTTATTATGTTAAGCCCGCCAGCCAACTCTATACACGATGTGATTGGCCTGACCAGAGTTTGGTTTTCTAGCTAAAACGTCTATGGAGAGTTGCTAGACCACACTGGCTATGAAATAATTTTTGCTGCCGCTAGGGTGCGTCTAGATTTCTAGGCTAATGAACAGTAATAATGCCGTCCTTTTTACTACTATATCAATCACATCCTTGTGCATCAACGCTGAAAACAGTGTCTTCTCGACATGAACAATACAAACCAAACTCTTCCAGTCTCAGCTACAATTAGCGTTGAAAGGGCGGGGCTAAGTAGACGCTGTACACCATCAGCCAATGAAAACCATAGGCTGGTATTATGCAAATTAGTTACAAAACAAAGTAATTTTGAGCAGGAAGTGAGACTGGAGTTACTGACTCGTTTCAGGCGGTTCAGAATCACTTCTTTCTTCACCAAGGATGACTCCATTTATCTGCACTTTGTAACTTTACAGACGTTTTACATTCACACACAGCTTTATTAAACACTACATGAAACGATAATATCCCACAGACCATAATTGTAGCACTTTAAAGGGCTTTTTAAGTGAGCAAACACATCATCAGCCTGCAAAATCTTATTGCACCTTGTAGATTTTTTAATGTTTTTAAGCGAGGGCAGTAAATCAGTCCTTTCCTATAGTGGCATTAAACATGCATGACGGATGTGAAAAGCTGGGAGATGAGAGCTCCACTTCGGTTTGTAAGATGTTTGCAAAAGTGCCGTTACAATACAAGACGTTTCAGAGGGTTTCAAAGCAGAAATGTGAAGCTCAAATTTTTGTTAAAGCACTTTATACTAATTGTTTCATATATAATTGTATGTTATTTGTAGCTCAAGGAGTAAGTAGAGCACTGACACTAGCAATGCCACGGTCATGGGTTTGATTCCCAGATCATGATCGGAGAAAATGAAGATCTTGAATGCAATGTAAATCCCTTTGGATAAAAGCATCTGACAAATGCATGAATGTTAATGTATTAGAGCTAAAGAGTCTTATAGGTGAAACTCATTTTCTGGGTGGGTGAACTGTTATTTATCGCCAAATGATTTTTTTCTATCTAAACGGTTACTATTTTATCCCTGTGTTTACTGTGAACGTTACCAGGTTACAAGTTGAAGTATTGGATATAACTTGGCACAGAAAGTGGTTTTGTGTCGACACGTACTGTGTGTCTTTGTAACGTACCAGTGAAATGAGACAAACTCATTAGACGCGTCAAAATGTATGGAAACATGTTTCCACCATAGAATAAAAAAGGTAATTGCAACTTTTTATGTCAACTCTGACCTTTTCTCCTCACAATTCCAAGTTTATAACTCAGACTTTATAACTCAGAATTGAGAGATGTGTCTTCATTACGAGTCATAAATCATAATTCAATCATAATTTTGAGTTAAAAAGTTGCTATTACCTTTTATTATTGGTTTTGATTGTGTGGTGGAAACAAGCTTGTGGTCAACAACATGTCACAGATACTGTAAATCTAGCTTGTGTAACCACTCAGCTTGTATTTAAAACATTTATTTACTCATTTACCTGAATGCATTTGAAACAAATCCTAACTAATTTGATCTGGTTTATGATCTGAATGTAGTTTGTTGTGCATGTACAATGAGAGTGTGTGATAATCCAATGATTCCTCAAACAGCATGATACTGCCAGGTTTGACTGGCTTTAGTTGTGGATGAAAACTGTGTGTGTGCGCGTGGGCAGCTCTAAATATCATGTAGGGTCCAAATGTAAGTGCAGTTTTCCTTCAGGTCCTGTAGATGTAAGTGTTGAGTGGCACATGAACGGACGAAGACTCGAGACTCCCGTGTTTGAACACCGGCGTGTGGTTTCCCATGATGCCGTGCTGGTGAGCAGCTGGCTGAAGGAAGAAGCTCTGACAGAAGATGTGCGGTATGAGTGTAAGGCAGTGTCTGAAACTGGAAACGACGCTTCAAAAGTCGACCTTCGGCTCAACGGCAGAGGTAAAGCCGCGTGGCGGACTTTAAAATGCGCATGCGTGGTCATGTTGCCTTCACCTGTGACGTGACGATATGTGTTTTCTCTCAGACGAGGCCGGTGGTCCTCACACACATGTGGATCAGTGGATAAACTCTCTTTCTGAACACAACACACTCCTGCAGGAGTGGAAGAAAGCCTGGGTGAGGGGAAAATCGCACTTTTTGATGCTCAATGTTGAATTTTAGAGCACATTTCCTGAAAGAAATGAAAATATGATCAGGGATGAAAGGTGTTTGTTTTTTGTTCGCTGAACTTTTTCTCTCAAATCAGTGAACAGTTCCAATTCAAACTCTTGCACTTGAGATTCATATACCACCAACAACACGTTTGGGGTTTTTAATAAATGTATCATTTTATTCAGCAAGGATGCATTAAATAAATCAAATGTGACAGTGAGGATTAGACTGTGAGCATTTATAATGTTAAGATTTCAATTTCAAATAAATACTGTTCTTTTGAACTGCTTCCATCAATGAATCCTGAATAAAGTATTTCATCAGTAGATCAGAATGTTTTCAGTGACACTGAAGACTGGAGTATAGGCCTAATGATGCTGAAAACACTGCTTTGATAACAGGAATACATTACATTTTAATATATATTCACATGGAAGATAGCTATTTTAAACTGTAATAATATATCACAATATTAATATTTCTACTGTATTTAGAATTTAAAATAAACAGAAGAGACTTTTTTTCAAAAACATTCAAACCCCAAACTCGTGAATGTTAGTGAGGCTTTCGAGATGTTTTTGCACACATTTGTTCAAACCGTCACTGAGGAGATGAAGGTGCCTGTGTCTTCATTCAATATTTACAAAGCTGAGCCAAAAATATATAATCATTATTTATTTATAATGCTTTTACACATTTTAAAATGCTTCCTCATCAGATTTAGGGTTGGTACTGAAGGTCAGATATACATAGAACACTTTCTTTAACATAGTTCCAGTAAATATTGTGTGTGTGTGTGTATACAGTATATATAGGCATAGATACAGTGAGGAAGATAAGTATTTGAACACCCTGCTATTTGCAAGTTCTCCCATTTAGAAATCATGGAGGGATCTGAAATTGCCATCGTAGGTGCATGTCCACTGTGAGAGACATAATCTAAAAAAAACCATACAGAAATCACAATGTATGATTTTTTAAACTATTTATTGGTAGGATACAGCTGCAAATAAGTATTTGAACACCTGAGAAAATCAATGTTAATATTTGGTAGCTACAGTTGCCTTTGTTTGCAATTACAGAGGTCAACCGTTTCCTGTAGTTTTTCACCAGGTTCGCACACACTGCAGGAGGGATTTTGGCCCACTTGTGGACATCTTCTCTAGATCAGTCAGGTTTCTTGGCTGTCACTGAGAAACACAGCGTTTGAGCTCCCTCCAAAGATTCTCTATTGGGTTTAGGTCTGGAGACTGGCTAGGGCTAGACCACGCCAGAACCTTGGTATCTTCTTACAGAGCCACCCATTGGTTATCCTGGCTGTTTGCTTCGGGTCATTGTCATGTTGGAAGACCCAGCCTCGACCCATCTTCAAAGCTCTAACTGAGGGAAGCAGGTTGTTCCCCAAAATCTCGCAATACATGGCCCCAGTCATCCTCTCCTTAATACAATGCAGTCGCCCTGTCCCATGTGCAGAGAAACACCCCCAAAGCATGATGCCATCACCCCCATGCTTCACAGTAGGGATCATTCTTCTTCCTCCAAAACGGTTAGTGGAATTATGACCAAAAAGTTCTATTTTGGTCTCATCTGACCACATGACTTTCTCCCATGACTCCTCTGGATCATCCAAATGGTCATTGGCAAAGTTAAGTCGGGCCTTGATGTGCTGGTTTAAGCAGGGGAACCTTCCGTGCCATGCATGATCTCAAACCATGACGTCTTATTACCAACAGTAACCTTGGAAACGGTGGTCCCAGCTCTTTTCAGGTCATTGACCAGCTCCAACCGTGTAGTTCTGGGCTGGTTTCTCACCTGTCTTAGGATCATTGAGACCCCACGAGGTGAGATCTTGCATGGAGCCCCAGTCCGAGGGAGATTGACATCATGTTTAGCTTCTTCCATTTTCTAATGATTGCTCCAAGAGTGGACCTTTTTTCACCAAGCTGCTTGGCAATTTTCCCTGTAGCCCTTTCCAGCCTTGTGGACGTGTACAATTTTGTCTCTAGTGTCTTTGGACAGCTCTTTGGTCTTGGCCATGTTAGTAGTTGGATTCTTACTGATTGTATGGGATGGACAAGTGTCTTTATGCAGCTAACAACCTCAACCGGGTGCATCTAATTTAGGATAATAAATGGAGTGGAGGTGGACATTTTAAAGGCAGACTAACAGGTCTTTGTGGGTCAGAATTCTTGCTTATAGACAGGTGTTCAAATACTCATTTGCAGCTTTATCATACAAATAATAGTTAAAAAAAAATCATATATTGTGGTTGTGATTCTGGATTATGTCTCTAATGTCGCTTTTCCACTACACAGTACCAGCTCGACTCGGCCATAGACAGTAGGACTCGGCTCGCCTCGCCTCGGCTCGCTTTTGGCTCCGTTTTCCATTGCAGATAGTACCGCCACAAATAGTACCCGGTCGTCATAGCGACGCCGCAGTAAACTGCCGTGACGTAGTCTAATACGCGACACATATCCGCTACCCACACACACAGGACAATGGAGGAAATCGAGTGTATGCTGTTTTTGATCCTCGGGATGTGGCTGTTTCATGAGAGACTGAGGGCAGCAAAACGAAACACTGCTGAAAAAAGCAGGAGAGTTTGGAAATTACTACAGAGTTCAGTCTACGAGACGAATCCGGTTGGCGCGTGCAATGATGACGCAGTGAATAGTGACGATTCTCTCTGACCAGTCGGCAGTCGGCATTGTTTTACGTCACATTTTTAGTATCGCCTCAGCTCGCTTAGAACCTCGCCGGAGGTTGTACGAAAAAAAGTACCCGAAAGCAGGTACAGGTACAACTTTTACGCAGTGGAAAACCAAACAAAGGCGAGTCGAGTCGAGCCGAGCCGAGCCGAGGCGAGCTGGTTCTGTGTAGTGGAAAAGCGCCATAACAGTGGACATGCACCTACGATGACAATTTCAGACCCCACCATGATTTCTAAGTGGGAGAACTTGCAAAATAGCAGGGTGTTCAAATACTTATTTTCCTCACTGTATTGGACATGTGAATTTGAGGTTAGATGTCTATAGGATGGGTCAGGGTCAACACATGTCATGATGGTGTATTTGTGGTTGATCACAGTTGTTCTCGTCCTGTAGGAGAGCTGTGATGGACAGGGTGTTCTCTGAACCGGCTCATTATCGCTCATCATGGCATCGTTTTCTGGCTCCAGGGAGGGACGCTTGGACGAGAGCACTCACTCACACTCACACACACACTCACATCATCACACTGCTGGTGTGTGGTGCTTCAGGTCCATGATGCACACACACTCTCTCAGCGGCTCCGTGTCCTTCAGCCTGCCCCCGTTCCTCCGGATCCGAGATCCCACTGGAGAACGTCGGGGATTGCAGGCGGTTTGAGACAGTTGTGGAGGACGTACGCGGAGAGACAGGTGCAGACAGCGAGACTGATGACAACCGCTTTCTACAACGCTTCTATTTGTAGCGCATCCATCCTCGAGAGCAGGCACAGCGGCTCGTGTTAGTGAAGCAGTATCTGTGTTTGTTGTGTTACTGAAATAATCCGGTGTGTTTATCTAAGCAGATTTTGAATGAATATCGAGGAAGTTACTAGAATATATTTGTTGTCCTACAAATTAGAGGTTGCAACCGCAATAAATAATATTTGTCATTTGAATGTAGCAGTCCTTCACATCCTCAACTCTTGTTCTGAGCTGTAGTTGTGTTCAGGATATTCTGAGGGAAACTTTGTTTACAGGGGAAAAAGCGTATTATAACAATCATAATAGCCTATAAAACCCATGTTCTTTAAAATACTCTTTCTGTGAAATGATTAATCACAGTCTCCCAGAGTCTCTCTTATCTCTTCAAGTTGTTTGCACAACTCTAAATGAAGTTGCGTGGCTCCTCTCCATTAGATGGTCAATGGCGTCCTCTTCCTGACCTCAGAGACCAGTGTATGATCGTCCAGAGAGTGTGTGAAGACTATTAACTGACCCACACAATCAACTGTCAATGAAAAAGCACATTAATGAAATTTTCAGCTGATCCAGATGGCTGACCTCTATAGACACTGTAACACACACACTTAACAGCCTATTAATATCAGTGTTCACCTCTGAACACATAAACAGTGTGGCTTTGGGAAGGTGAAGTCTCAGTTTTAACTGGTTAACATTCAACCATCCTCATAAAAGCCCAGATAAACTTTTAAACCACACTTTATAGATCAGCCACCGATGTTTTGAGAACTTGCATGCATACAACAATGTCCTTAAGTGATGTTCAGAGCAGATATTTGTTTTTATGACCATACAAGTTTGATTCAATCAAAACATGAGGAATTTAATATATATATATATTTAATATTTGAAATTTAAGGGAAAACTAACACTAAACTTATATCTTTGTTTATCTGACAAATACATTTTACACAGTATTATGCTGCTGTTGTCAAAAACTGTATTAATAATTCTTTCAATTCCTCGAGATTCTTAAATGAAGTAATTTTATAACATAACCCTTTCCTGATGAGAGCAAATAAAACCAGAGTGGGGTTTGAGACTTTATTTATTTACAGGGTGAAATGTGACCTGGACATGAGAATTTCACGAAAAAGCTTTTAATGCTCTTCCTCTGAACACGTTGTTTTCTAAAGGATGAAGATTTAATTTAATTATTTTATTCATTTAAACATGATAACACATTTGATAGATCAGCAAGCAATTCTTAAATGCGTTCATTTTAAAACAGGACCTTTGTACGTGAGTAAATGTTGAGTGGTTTTGTATTGTGGTTTTCAGACTCCTATATTCATCAGGAAGGTGTTTTGCCACATACAGGAAGTGGTGGCCTCAGAAACAGGAAATGAGAAAGATCCAGCCACAGGTAAGGGAGTTTGTCATGTGGATTTCATTCAATTAAATAAACTTAATAACAGCTTTATTATCACTGAACCCAAAGAACAGGCCAGTTTAGAGTCCAGAACTAGTGGCTTTTGTCATTTAGAAACCGATTAAAGTCTTAAATATGTTTCAGGTAAAGCCAGGAATAAGATGTCTGGATGTTTAGCAGCAAAATTCACCCAAATCTTTTATATCTGCTTTAGCTTTGAGAAACCAAACAGGACTGCTGTCATCAAAACTAAAAACGACACTACTAGAAATAAATCTGATCAAAGAAACTGTGAGAAAAATGCTGTATAAATGATGACCGTTTATAGGCCTGAGTGATTCTTCCGCCCGCCTACTGTAACCCAAAGCTATTACTGTCAGTAATGTTTTGACCAAATAATGACAGATGTAAAAGGTAACTAATTAAACTATTTATCGTTTTGACCAACAAAATAAATCTACCACCATCATCTTATAGAATCCACTGCCCACAGGGAATTATCTCAGAACTTCCAACGTTTCTCTCCAAGTTATGAACAAACATTTCACCTGTAACATTATTTGAACGTTTGTTCACTTATTAATGTTCTCAAAATGGTAGCACAAAAACCATTATTTATAGGCTATATAAATAATATATTATTATAATTATTAAAAAACATTAACAAATTCTAGCACAAATCGTTTCCCACCCTGAATCGTCTGATTTTTAATGTTTCAGAATGTTAAGAGGACATTAAAACGTAACGTTTGTTAAAATATTGTTTGAAAAAAAAAGATAAATGTTTTCTAATCTTTAACCATTCAGAGAACTTTCAAAAAAAGCGTATTATTTGGTATATTGTTATTCAAAACCATAGTTCAAAACGAACCACTGCATTAGTTTCGATGTGGCGCCATCGTGTGGTGAAAGCAGAGTTGTGCAGGCAGAGGAACTACGCAGAAAACAGGCACTAGGCGGCATTTTAATTTTATTATAAAGAGCAGCAGGAATATAAAAAATCATAATCCTATTCTTTTTGAAAAGTAAGGTTGTGATAAAATGTATAAACTTGTTCTTTTCTCAGTAAAAACCCCTGTTTTCAAGAAGCGCAGTCGCTGATAGTGCTGTCATTATGGTTTTTCTATAACTATTTAACAGATGGTTCAAATTTTGTATGGTAATTTAAACGACAAAGCTTTTACAGTATACACTTGCCTTCCCTGAACAATTAACGTTAACTAAGAATCTTCATTTCCTAGATACACACAAATTATTTCCCTTTAACATATAGTACATCTTTTAATCCCCAAAAATACTCAGCATTATCCTTTAGTTCAGCCATACAAACACTGATTTAGGTTTCTAAACACTGATGATGCATCACAGACTTTTATTCAACACACAAAGGTTTAGCTTCACCCAGAGAGGCACTTGGGTCACATGCTTTTTTTCTTTTTTTAAGTTAAGAGCCCTTGAATTTTTACTGAAAATTTCCCATAATCCCTTGATTCTGTCCAAGCATAAATCATGGTCAAAGGAGTCCAGAAACGAGGTGAAGTTCTCCAGCATTCACTGAATATCACATTCATCCACAGGAATGTTCCAGAAGAGCAGGCGACACTTGTCATCAATGTCATTATTTTGGTAGAGGTCTTCTAAACAGCAGAATATGTGGTTCTGGAAAAATAAATACAAAAGCAAATGTTATATATCATGTATTTGATCAAAACTTAAAGGGATAGTTCACCCTAAAATAAAAACTCTTTCATTAATTAATTATTCACCCTCCTGTCGTTCCAAACCTGTAAGACTTTTGTTCATCTTCGAAACACAAATTGAATTTAGAATTTTATTCACATGTAAACATTGATCAGCAAACAGAAACTTAACCGAACCTGCTTGGCGTGCAAGAACAAACCTCATTGGTTCTTTCTGAAGCTCAAAACGTGATGCGTAACACGAGAAAGAACCTCATTGGTTCTTGCAGAAGCTCAAACGTGATGCGTAACACGAGAACGAACCTCATTGGTTCTTGCTGAAGCTTAAAATGTGATGCATAACATGAGAATGAACCTCATTGGGTCTTGCTAAAGCTCAAACGTGCTGCGTAACGTCCGTGCAAGCTTGAGTTTCCGTTTACCAAAATTTAACTGATGTGTGAGTTGAGTGTTTATATGTAAATGAAAGGCTAAACTCAATCTGTTCATCATATAAACCAATCGAGTCTCTTCAGAAATTTGTACTAAACTGCTCATAATCATATGGATTAGTTTTAAAATCTCTTTATGAACTTATTGAAGCACTAGAGTGATAGGCTAGTTGTGTGGCTGTCAATGGAGGAGCACAAAGCTCTCAGATTTCATCCAAAAGATCTTTATTTGTGTTCTGAAGATGAATGAAAGTCTTCGACAAGAGGGTGAGTAATTAATGAAACAGTTTTCATTTTAGGGTGAACTATCCCTTTAGATTAATTTAAATAACAGAATAGGGGTAAATGGATCTTGAGATCACATGGTCAAAGGTCAGCTGACTCTGGATCAGAGCACACACACACTCTGGCACTGATGCATTTATGTGTTTGTATACAGACCTGGTTCATGGATCATGTAATGCACCCATCCCAGTGACTGCTGCACACCCAGCCTCCTCCACTCATCCTCCGACATCAGGTGAGATTTGGGCACTTGTTTGGCCAGTTCTCGCGGTAACACCACATGTCTGCCATCACAAATGACAACATTCAAGTAACAAATAACGCGAATGACATGAACATGCCGCCTGAAAAGTGACGTCACTAGACTTAAAGCACATTACAGACTAATCATATCCATAGCTTTGTGTGTATGTTAAAACATGCCGCTTAAATATATTACCTAACATTATTAAGTGATTCACAAGGAGTAAGTTCAACACTGATGTGAAATTAAATGAATGATATTTAAAGATAAACGCCGCAACGAGGCCTTGAAGCGGTTCAAACCTCCTTACCTGTATTCATAGTGATCATCTGTGTATTTATCCGAGTAGTAGATCTGTTTATGAGCCATATTAGATTGATAAATGTAGACTGCTATGACAATATTAGGATTTATTGAACCGTGAAAGAAGGACTCGGTCAAACTCTCACAACTTTGTTACAAATTTAACCGATACAGTTTTAAACCCGAAACTCAACCGGAGCAGCCGCCTCTGATTGGCTGAGAGAGGTCATGTGATTTTGGCAAGCGTGACCACGTCGAAATGGCGGGGGCGTAGGAGAGGGCGGGCGGTTGTCCTGGAAACAGTTCAGCGATGAGCTGCTAGATTGTGAAAAATTGATTAGAATATGCGTCTGTAAATATAGAAATGTTGCTTTTTTCTTTTTTCTTTTCTTTTTTTTTGTCAGAAACCCGCCAAAGGTAAAGTGTGCAAGGTTACTGCTGCATTATCATGCTATTTTGACTCACGCTTGTGAGTTAGAGACCATAAAACCTTAAAAGTTTAGTAATTTTTTTAATTTATCGTTGAAAGAAAACAAACAATTTTACACAAAAAAATAATTTATCGTCGAAAGAAAACACAACATCTTTACAACATCTTTTTACATCATAGCATGTGCAGTTATTGATCTTAATTTTATCAAACAAAGACATTTAATCGAAAAAGTTTAACGTTAGATGGTTGATACTGATGAAACAGTAGTTACTGGGTTTAGAATTTAATTTGCTAACTACCTCAAATAAGTGTGTTTAAGAAACAAAAATGCATAATCTAACATAAAATATTGCAAATTATTATATTTGTGTATGCATGTATATACATAGGCTACACATTATATATTTACAAACTTTTATGATAGATGCAATTAATTTTGACAACACTTATAATTTGCAATTAAAGGGGCACTAGACGACAATGCTGTCAAACAGCGACCCCTAGAGTAACTGTGGAGTACTTGTTTTTAACATTACTGTTGTAAATACCACTCACGGAGGGCATGATGTGTTACATAGTATACTACATTGTGTTTATTTTGTTGTTTAATGAGATCTAATATATGTTGTTAGTGGTGAGAATTTTCACGTGATTAAATACATATCCCCATGAACTTTAGTGGTCCAGAGGATGCTTTTGCCATGTTTTTCACAGGTTCTAGGTTCTAATTCTTACCAATAGTATAGTTTATTTTCCTCATCAACACCGATTAAATATTAGTGGCTGTATTTCAAGTAGGGACATGTTTTTTGTGCATTGGGTTTTGTGATTTCACCGTAATGAGTCTCTCAGTCCCCGCAATGGATTGAGCAATGAGCGCGCGTCCGTTTGAATATCACAACAGAACACTGAATCCACTGAAACTGATCGCAGCGGCAACGAGCACTTTGGTCACTTGAATTCAAAAACAACACATTTCAGATCGCCTCTTATTTAACAAACGAAATAAATGAATCTACTAGAGTTACCTGGAGATGTTTTATTTGTTTGTATTGGTACATCCGTGCCGCGAGATGCTTCAATGGGGACATATCACATGCGCATTACGGCTATTCTCGCGTCTGACTCCTCGCTCGGTCAGTCTGCTTTTTCCTCTTTCTCTGTTCCTCCGACAATGCTTTCCTAGCTTTCTATATCTTATATGCCGGCTCTGCCATGACGATAGTGTGACAAACTCCATCCTTGTCGACCTTGTTCCTGGATATGTGCGGTGTTGTCGCAAGACTCGCAAAGGAATATGTTACATCGCGAGAGCTGATATCACGCGATACTTCAGTGCGGCGAGCCGCCGGCCAGAAACTGCAAGTGAGATTTTTCCGCTCACAGGCACCAGGGGGGGTCGAGACACCCACCATTCAACCCGAAAGAAGTCATATAACCATTTCAATAACTCTGAAGCTGTTAAATTAAGCTAAAATAACTGCCTTGTGTCCCTTTAAGTTAATTACATTAAGTAGTTGAGAGTCTCCTGCAATATAACGCCAAACTAAAAGTTAAAATCTGTCACAGCACAGGACTATTTTTGTGAGCTACAAAAGGGTGATTTTAAATGGGTTGAAAACTTGCTAATGCTAAATAAAAACTCTCCTCCATTTAAAAATTAAAATTAACCAAGAACCTTGATGTAGAATTTCATGTCCATATTATGTGTCAACTACCCATGTACAGTTCAGACTGTCACTTTTAAATAAGAGTAACACTTTATCCCAAAATCGAATACTATCCCACAGGGTTCCTACACTGTTTGGAAAAATATGGAATTTGATTTGAGTGATTTCCAGGTCTGGAAAAGTATGGAAAAAAGAAAGCAGAGTATGGAAAAATATTTGCATTTCCAGACTATTGATCCTATTTAGTTTTATATAATAGAAAATTAAAAATTGAATGAAAATAAATGCATCAGGTTATAAGCGTTTTGGGGTTCTTCTCATGATATTCTTAGCATTCTTACAGAGCCACATATTGCACCATCAGCCCATTTCGCTGTGTGGTGCCATAGAGTATGTGTTAAAGCAGACCTAAGGCCTTGAAATAATGAATCGCATCCAAAATAAAAGTTTGTGTTTACATAATATATGTGGGTGCAATGTGTATAATTATTTTGTGTATATATATATAAATACACAGACATGCATGTATATTAAAGAAAAAAAAATTATTTATATATAAAATATTGATATTTATATATAATATAAATATATAAATCTTTATACAGTATATACATGAAAATGTTTCTTAAATATATACAAGCATGTGTGTGTTTATATATAGAAAATAATTATACACAGTGCACCCACATATATTATGTAAACACAAACTTTTATTTTGGTTGCGATTAATCACGATTAATCGTTTGACAGTCCTAATCGGTATCCAAACACGGCGAATCCAGCACGTCCGTGCAGCTTGCCGTAACTTGCATTAACGGAGATTACAATCGAGCTGCTATTAGCATGATTACCTGCTATTTAAAAAATGGCGTTCACAAGTTTCTATTCGTCTTGTTGGTCAGGGTAACCCCGCCCCCAGCCGCTGACGTAAGTGGTACTTCTAGACCAGCAATGATTTGGTGCTACATAAGAACCACTTTTACTGGTTTGGAGCTGGTGCTTTGGTGTTTGAAAAACAAAGAACCGATTTGAAACTAGGCTCTGGCTCCGAACCAGCACCGGTAATCCACCCTGCTGGTGATAAAAGCATGAACATTTCTCTAAGTCTTGATTGGAAACAAAGCATCTAATTCCTGCAATATTTTTCAGGTGATAGTATGCTGATTTAGTTATTCCTTTGACATGACTACTGAAATAAGGTCTGACTCTAGAGACACACCAAGATTCCTGACTTGATTTCAATTGTTAGACCCCTAGCATCAAGGTATGCATTCACCTTGAGAACTTTATCTTTGTTTCCAAATGTCTTCAGTTTTGTCTTTGTTTACTGAAGAAAGTTTTGGCACATCCAACTGTGATCAATGCATTGGCACAGGGAGTCAATGGGGCTGTAGTCGCTATGCAATAGGGTTAAGTAGAGCTATGTGTCGTCTGGATAGCTGTGGTAAGCAATTTGGTTCTTGGCTCATATGAAACATATACAGGTTGAACAGGAGTGGTGCAAGAATTGAGCCTTGAGGGACTCCGCAAGTCATGGATGTCCACTTAGACTTATGGTCTCCTATGCTCACATAATAACCTCTCCCTTCTAATTATGACCTGAACCATTTTAGGACTATCCCCCACCCAGTTTTCCAGCCTGTCAAGAAGTATGTCATAATCGACAGTGTCAAATGCAGCAAATGCAGCCAGCTGGGTCTTCGGATCAACTGGAAAAAGAGCAAACTCTTGCCAGTGCAGAGGATTTCTTTTCTTAGTATGGAGTTGAATTCGGTCGAACAGACAGCAGGTCTCAGAGATGAGCGTGTCCAGTCGGTGCTGAACTTCCTGAACACTGTCAAGGGCAGAACTTTGGTTCCACTGAAACAATTTTAGAGGCTCCTGGGGCATATGGCGGCTGCAGCGGCAATAGTACCGCTAACTATTCTCCATATGAGACCGCTTCAGCACTGGCTTCATGGCCGAGTTCCAAGTTACTCCGGAGTGTCACAGACACTTCAGCCCGTGGTCGGACCCGTTGTTTCTGCGGGCAAGAGTCCCCCTGAAACAAGTGTCCCGACATGCAGTGGTTTTCACAGATGCCTCTACCACCGGCTGAGGTGCCACGGACAATGGGCATGCAGTCTCAGGGGTCTGGACATGTCTTGCTTTGAACTGCCTCAAACGGCGTCTACAGGAGAAAGACGTGCTGGTCCGCACGGACAACACTGCGACTGTTGCGTACATCAATCATTAAGGTGGTCTAAGTTCTCGCCGCATGTCGCAACTCGTCCGCCACCTCCTCCTTCGGAGTCAGAAGCATCTGAGTTCGTTTCGTGCCATTCACATTCCTGGTGCACTCAACACCATAGCCAACGATCTATCTCGTGCAGCACTTCCAGGAGAATGGAGACTCCATCCCCAGGCGGTTCAGCTGATTTGGCGTCATTTAGGAGAGGCACAGGCCTGCATTTCCCCCAGTGAGCCTTCTCGCACAGAGAAGGCTCACAAGCTTATGGGAGACAATACGAACCGGTCGCATCCCATGTTCTTGCCTCAAACGGTCAGAGTCACCAGGGGGCCCCGGGTTAGTGTCGGCTTGCTGCTCCCGCAAGTACGCTAGAATTCTCCAGAGAGCTCTCTTAGCAGACCCTGTGAGTCCTCCAATCATCCTATAGCGACTGGACGTTGCAGAGCGTCCGCTGCCAGGCCTACGACTGATGTATCTTCCAGAGTTTGCTCGAGAGATTGCCCATATGTGTGACTTTCAACAGGTTCCACATGCTTGTTCCAAGGCAAGCTCTTATTGAAGCCAGTGTTTCCCCTGGCAGAATTTGTCCTGCCGTCCCTGTCAGTGTTGTTATCCTCCTTATGGTGAGAGCCACTCAGGGATTGCACAGCCCTCACAAGGCTAGTCCATAAGGTATCTTCCACTAGACCTCTAAAGGTGTGGATTCCGCAGCATTCCCTCCTTTGTAAAAGAAGGAGGGGCATGCTTTCCCAGAGTTATCCAATATTTGTTATATTTGTTAGTGAAATATTTATTATTTCACTATAAAGGGGTTATTCGGATCAGTAATGACACTCTCTGGGTAAGCCCTGTCTCATCGCCAAGAAGGTAAAGAGGAGTTAGGAGGCTTGCCCAGGGCACTTGGAAGCAGGCAGCGCCGTGGCACTTTGGTAGTTTTGTTCATATTGTTCGTTACGACAAGACGTCGAGAGTGAACAAACGATAGGGAACGTCTCGGTTACATATGTAACCCTCGTTCCCTGAGTGAGGGAACGGAGACGTCTCATCCCATCGCCACGGGCGTTGTGCCGTCGCTGGGGCCTGGGTCGTCAACTCTTCGGTGAAAAACTGATTGCATCATGCACCAGCTGCTCATTTATACCCGTGCTGACGAGGCAGAGCAGCTGAATGCAATGATTGCATGCCAATGTGAAATTGGCTCGTTTAATTACACTCGAAGTAGATCGGACCTCAGAGCGAGATCCCATATCGTTCGTTACCACAAGACATCTCCATTCCCTCACTCAGGGAACGAGGGTTACATAAGTAACCGAGACGTTCTCTGGCTAACCGGCTAACTCACGTTAATGTTACCTCAGTCATTTGGCTAACATACGAATATACTATTATAAATACAGTTCACACGTGCACCACAATAAATTAGAAATATCAGTTTGTTGATGGGACGGAGGTAGAGCTATTTTGATGCATGTTGCTTTTTCTGACTCTCTGATTAGTGGAATTTTCAGTACAGCATTATGGGTAATGTAGTTTATCACCAGGAATTCTGCTGCTAAACGCGATTATTGTATATAGCTGAATTAATGTGGGCTGACGGCTCCAGCAGAAGCAAATACCATCGATTAACAACCTCGTAGCTCACTGTACGGCTCCCTTTAAAGGTTTATAAGTTATTGTTCAAAATCAATTTCTTTATGGAGAAGTTTTTGCTTCCGGAACCGGACAGTTACAGTCTATAGATTTGTGCCATTGCAGCTGCTTAAGATGAGTATTTCATCTTCACGCTCCTAAATGCAGCAGAATTTAAAAAACATGAATCAATATTGTTCATGATTCAGTTATAGTGACTCACACCCGGGTATTTGCATTATAGATTGTTTGCACAAAAACAAATGTTTTATCTTATGACGTGGTATCCTAGTAACACCTGAATTCCATCTTCCTGCAAACACATGTAGTGGCATGTACACCAGAATATGCGGTGCTACACCGGAAAACACTCACTCACCGCATCCAATGGCATCCACCGGATGTGAGCTGCCAATCACTATGGCCGGCCCCCTCACCTCATTCCTGTTGCTATGCTGTCTTTGAAACTATGGTTACAGTAAAGGTTCCTGTAGGCAGCGTCTCCCTCTCTGTATGGACTCAACGCATGTGTCTGGATCCATTCACAGTGAATGCACTCTGCTAAATGCTGTGCAGTGTCACACTGAAATTGAATCTCTGCAAATCTATATTTTGTGAATATTACTTATTTAATCTGTATTTACATTGTTCTACATATACACGTTATAGACATGCACATTCAAATTTGTAGGGATCACAAACGTAGTATTATAAATGTAGCCTACAATGTAGTTAAACAAATGCTCCTAGGTCGCTAAACCTCACTATTAGTCACTGGGCTAAAATTGGTCTTGTTTTAGCCTGCGTTTAAGAGTGACGTACCTGATGTGTGTCCCAACAGACATGTGATGTGATTTTTGGACTTTGGAAAGCCTTCTGTGTTCTCTGTCTCTGTCTCTTCTAGTTTCTGTACTTCCTGCTGTTTTAATGAGCATGTGTAGGAGTGAACCCGACACACTTCAGTCACGACTATGAAGATCACACACACACACACACACACATGCGCAGTCCACCACCCACTATCTCTTCTCTCTCTATATGTATAAATATAAACATGTAGAATGTCTAAAGTGCAAAACATACATTTGCAGTGAAGTAGTTTCATTTCCTATTTGTTTGTAATAGATCTTCTGTATTTTTCATGCTTCAGGACATTCAGGTGTGTTATGAGAGGAAGATAAACCCGATGAACTCTTCCACGGTGAGTAAACTGCCTGAGAACCTGTGTGGTGTTCAGAGAGATAGATGTGATGCAGAGAGATAAATCAAATCCTGATCCAGACAGATGTGCTCAACTGAAGCTTATTCATTAATCAAGGTTTTTGACCAGCTTTTTATATTGAATATTGAAAGTCAGCATGAAGTAATTAAACCCCCTTTATTTTCTTTCAATACATGTTCTTGGTCTTATTTTTCTTCAGAAAGTGCACATTATTCCAACAAATGCTCTATGTGGCTAATTATTTTAAAATTAAAATTTATGTCCTGTCCTACATTTTAATAGAGTGCATTAGTTCACTCTTTTTCTGCACGGTTGGTTCCGTACGAATTTTTTTATTCATTTTTCCAATCAGGATTTTAACCCCTTACCTGTCACTCCCCTTTTTGAGAATGGGGGTTAAAATGCGCTATTCACACTTAAATGGTTGTAATTCAAGAATGCATTTGGAATATATACTCAAGTTTGGTCTTGTTTTAAAGAAAACACTCAGCAGATTATTGCTGAAGTGAAAACACTTCAAAAAATGAAAGTATGGAAGTTTAAATTCACAGTAAATCAAATATACTGTACTATATATTTTTTTTATTTTAAATAAAATATATATTTTACAAAATATTTTTACTCTAAAATTATTATGAAATCAAAGCCATAAATCTAACCAAGTTATGTTCCAAATTTGAAGTTGATATCACAAAAATTGAAGTTCCCGTAAGATTTTGTTTAGGCGTAGTACCAAAAATAGCCACCTGGTGCCATTGGATTCTCTTGAATTTAGTTAGATCCTCCTTAGGCGTCCCTCTACCGGGAAGGTGACAGTTAAGGGGTTAAAATAATCTTTTTTAAAAGAGTTATAAGCCATGAACTGAACCAAACCAACCAGCTTTGAAGGTAGATCACTTTGATTTGAAGCAAGAAAGTTTTTGATAATCTGACAAAGCTACAAGACTACAATCCCATGAAGCATTGTGAACAGCATAATCTAATAGAGAGCCTAAGTCCCGCCCCTTCGCTTCCGGCTCATGGGACCTTATTTCGGAAAAAATATGAATGGCAGTGAATGGGGAGAGACAACTTATCTTTTTATTCCGTCTGAACTGTGCCCTGAATTACACATATGATATTTGTCAATTTAAAAGATGATTCTCAAACTCAAAAACGTCGCAGTTTGTCATACAGCAGAAGAGTAACATTTAGTTTTATGTGAAAATCGCTCTGTGAACTACATCTCCCTGGAAGAGAAACGAGATACGCTGCTCGTGTGTGTGCAGTCTGGTACAAAACACTCAGGTAGGACGGCGTAACGTTACGATTATAACGTAAGACTGTAGAAATAATGACAGACAGCCTCAGTAAAGTTAGCTTTATTCATTGAGAGAAAATGTGCGCCTTTGGGGTTTGTAGTCTTTGTAATTACGTATTTTCACAGTCTTATACCTCAACGGTTTTACATCAAACTGCGACTTTCTTTACTTTAAAATGTATATTTTAAATTGATAAACATCATATGTGTAATTCAGGGCACAATTCAAACCAGATCAAAATATTTGTTGTCTCTTGCCATTGACTCCCATTCAATATTTTTTCGAAGTTAGGTCCCATGGTGGTCGACCGGAAGGGGAGGGACTTAGGCTCTCTATTGAAAATGATTATAAAACTACTACTCATTTAGAAATATTGATTACAGGTATAAAAACAATAGATTTTAAGTTTATTAACAAATATGCGTATAGAAACATTTAAGTATTTTGAGAGTGCAGGGAGACTCGATTACGTCATTCGCAGTGCTTTATACGAGTGGGCGGGGCTATTTTGATTACTCTAATTGGTGGAATTTTCAGTACATCATGGGTAATGTAGTTTATCGCCAGGAACTCCACTGTTAAACTTGATAATTTTAAAACTAAGCTGAAATAATGTGGGCTGACGGCTTCAACAGAAGCAAATACGATCGATTAAAAACCTCGTAGCTCACAGTACGGCTCTCTTTAAAGGTTAATAAATTAATGTAGCTTTTACTTCTGGAACCCAACCATTACACTCTATGCCAAGTCATTACATTATGGTAAAATTGGTTGCAAACAGCATTTTATGATGACTTTAAGGATGCATTCATGGGCTACAAGCTACACAATCTCATATATTTGTGGATCTAACTTAGTGCTGTTTGTGCTTCAAATCATGTGTCTTGTTGAGGAGAGGTGTGCTGTTATTTAACGAATTGATCAGATTTAATACTTACACCTGCTGGAGGATGAAACAGGTGAAACACACTAAAACACACCTAGCAGCCACTCACGTCAGCCTCGCATCCTAACGTTTTCTTCAACAAATTTACATATCCAGTTCCTCTAATTTGTTTGTCTTTTCTGCCTTGTATTTTTATTTCCAGAACTGTCTCGGCTAGCACTCTGCATGTAAATGGCTCTGCCGGGCAGGATGCATCCGATAATTCAGTTGATTCAGTTCAGCATATGCTCTTTGATCACCCTTCATTCATATGAATGTGCAAAGTTTGCACTCAGGAGGACACCAGGAGGGGCCAGTTTATTGGAGTGTGCAATTGATCGTTGTTATACTTTTCCGAAACAGGCCACGCATCCTGCCAGGAGATATTTTAGAAGAGCACAACACGGATTCAGGAGTTTAGATGCGACGCAGCGAGCAGTATGCAGTGCTGTAGGATGAGAATGGTTTCTCCCTTCACCTGTGCTTCAAGTGGTTTGCCCCACTATTCAGCCAGCCTACCCTGAATGAGTCATCCTGCTCTTCCCTGATTGGCCGGTCGGGATCCATCCCGAGGGATTGCCGTGCAGAAAGCTGCCGAGGCCTGACTTCATTCACAGAAACGTCGGTATGCCCGTCTGCCTTTCCATTCACAGCCAGCCCAAAACATTTTCCCTCCACAGCTCCTCAGCATCCTCTCTTCCTCTCCTCAGCATCTCTTCTGCATCTCCGTGACAACACCGAGCGAGGAGCACTTATAACGCTTTTTTTAGTTTTTTGTTTGCTTTTGTCTCAGTGGAGAAGACAAACCCCTTGCTCTCTCTCTCTCTCTCTCTCTCTCTCTCTCTCTCTGTCTTTTCTTCTTTCTTTTTTTCAATTCGCAGGCAGGCAGGAAAGCGAGACGCTGGGAGGGACTGCAGTGCGTTAGCCGCAGCGTTACAGAAGCTTGTGAATGACTGCCGCTTCCCTGTCACTAGCTCTTCTGGACATTTTACATGAATGGCTCTTTTTCTGCTGCCTTAATGTCATGGGCTTCATCCCGTTGGATGCTTTTGAATGGGGCTGGGAGATCTGACATCACCATTTACGGTTGTATCCTCGCTGAATCCGGATGGCGTTTGAGTGAGATCGAATCTCGACATTGTGCGTTTGAGAGGGATGTTTAATTATTCAACAAAGCTCATTCAGAAGCAAAGCTTGGCTTGTTTTGCCTTCTGTAGGGGGGGATATTCGAGTGCCCGTGCGGATAGGTTTATGTTTCGTAGTATGTAAGGAAGATCGAACGTGACAAACAAAGAGATAAAGCCGTATTGGTCTTTCGATTTGAATTTGTGCACATTTTAAACGTGCCGTTGACAAAAGCTAGGTGGAACGCGGTTGTGGGCGAAAGGTGACCGCATTCAAATATATTTAGGTAATTTGCGAGAATTTTATTGATTTTTATGTCACAGTCATGTGCAATCATTATGCTTACTTTTCATTAGAGCACCTTCTGAATTAAAGTAAAACCACAATTGTGTGTATGACAAATTAGCGATCGCCATGCTCACCGACTCAAGTTTCATTCTATGTGGCGTACATGTGATCCGACAACATGCGCGGTAGTCTTTTTGCATTGAATTATGTCAGCAAATTATGACTGTTTTTGCATCATTTTGACTAGTTTGACTCGAAGATTCTCATTCATTTTGACTGAGCTCGGATTTCAGCGATCTCTTTATAGCATCTTTTTCATTCTAGTTATCTGTTTTCACATGAGCTGAATCAAAGCAGGAGGCGTTCCTATAGACAGGGCAAATTTTGCGAATTGATTGGTTCTTACCGAGCAGTAAGTGGGAGTTTTTTTGTAACGGAAAGTGCTCTGCAGTGTAGAGTGAGTCTTTTGTTGAGAAGGGTCTCTCTCTCTCTCTCTCTCTCTCTCCCTCTCTCAGAGTGAGTCATGCATGTTCAGGGATCTGCCAGGATGCGGGGAGAGAGAGAGACATCTCTTCACTAGAGATCTGTCTCTCTCTCTGCCATCTCTGGCCCTCTGTAGAGGAGTGACCTCGCGCTGCTTTTTTCTCATCGTCCTCTGTCTCCATGGATTCCGCGTTTTGTGGTTTATTTTTGGTCCCTGAGTTGCTGCTGCGTGGCGTCGGATTTTCCTGACGACCACCCGCTCCCTTTCTTCAAACCCCTTTCGAGGACGCTTTCTCAGCTCCAGCATGCAAAAGATGTGGACGGTCAGCTGGGAGCTGGATGTGTCCGTTCGTGTGTAGGCTGGCATACCGAGGGGAATGCTTCACCGTGCTAAATACAACCGATTCCGGAATGAGTCAGTTACGTCCGTCGATGAGCTTCTGCACGGTCTCTCCATGAACGCCAAGGTCTCGGCCGTCCCGCCGTCGCCGCCCGTGGGCGACCCTCCATACGCCCCGCCAGCCGACCCCGAACCCTCGGAAGAGTCGGGGACCTTGTGCACCCTCATCAACAAAGTCTCCAACCTCAAATTCGCCAACTCCTCCGGTCTGCTGGGCATCAAGGGCCTGCCGTCTGCCGTGAAGGACCTGGCCGTGTCCAAACTCCAGGGAGGAGCGTCGGGAGGCGGATCCGGCAGCCCGGGCTCGTCTTCGGCGCCTCACGCCCCGCTGGAGCCCGGCTTCGTGAGCTCGGGGAAGAAGTGCAGGATGGAGGAGTCTCAGCCTGGAGGAGGAGAGCCTGGATGGAGTCTGGGCGGGACGGGCGGGTTGGTGAACAAGCCGTCTCGTGGATGGCTGCACTCCAGCGAAAAGATTTCCGGACCCGGAGTGACGTACGTCGTTAAGGTAAGATCCAAATCCTTTCTCTCTCCTTGCATCTCCCTCGTTGTTCTTTGGTCTTTGTGTCCGTGTGCTGGCACAGAGGGATTATGTGTACGCTTTGGAATTGTGTAGGTCGCCCGTTACGTTCACATCACAACTGACCACTAAAGCACAGGCTGTTCCGCCACATACAGTACCATGCATGTTTACATGGCATCTGTTGCATTAATGCATGCATGTGGAGGTGGGCGGTATGAATGAAATGGTGTTATTTAGCAGTGATGTATAACTAAATACATCATTTCTTATATCACTCTCTGTTCTTGGCAATGTTTGAAACTTTGTATTGTTAGTGGTTTTGCCTATTGTTTAATCATGCAGTAACGTCTTTAAATCATTCATTTTGTTTGATCTAGTTGGAACTAAATGGACTCCAATCAAAAGATGATTATGCATAACAAATGGTTGACATTTTTTAACACTTGAGTTGAGAGCAAAAAAGTCAAACTAATATTATCCACACACTCGATCATCAGTTGTCAAGTGTAATGTTGGCCAAACTTCCTCATTGTGTCATATATGTATATATATAGCGCTTTATACAACACAGATATAGCAGCTTCACAGTAATAAACAGGAAAAATGTTATAAAATTCATCAATTTTATAACAACTGTAAAGCAGCACTACATAAGTCAATAGTCTCATTGTCTCACAGTTCATTGTTGATTTAGTGTTGATCCAATAGCAGTGTTGATGTTGTATGTATATTAGGGCTGTCAAAACGATTAATCGCGATTAATCGCATCCAAAATAGAAGTTTGTGTTTATGTAATATATGTGGGGGCACTGTGTATAATTATTTTAGATATATGAACACACACACATGCTTGTATATGTTTAAGAAATATTTTCATGTATATTCTGTTTATAGATTTATATATAATTTATATTATATATAAATATCAAGCGTGCCGCACCAGCCCTCAAAAGTGAAGCCAAAACGTCTCGATCGCCCCCCTGTGACTGGACCTAGTATAGCTCATAATCCCCGCCACCCCATGTTATTCAATGGGACGCGAGACCAACTAAACAATTAAATTACACTTCACATATCCTTTTTCCAAAGATAGTTTCTATCATTTACTGTAGTTTCTATCACGTTTATGTAATTTCAAGTGTTCGTTTTTAAAATAAGTTTGTTTTTAGTTAGTTATGTGATGATAAAATAACGGTGCTCTGACATCATGATTGACAGGTTCTCTGTGCGAGGTAGTCACCGAAGCACCAGCGGACGTTTTTTAATAATGTTGATTATGTGGTTAGTAGTTGTATTTACCTTATTTTAACAAGGTTCTGCAATCGGCAGACATCATTGAACAGGAACGAAGCAGACAGAGGCAACTTAATGAAAGTGCGGGGCGTGTGCTTGCGTTTGATTCAGCGAGAATGAGGGCGGGGCCTTGATTTCGCGGCTTTACTTCCTGCTCACGACTGCGCATGACTGGTCCCGAAACACGCAAGTGCGCAGACTCAAGTTCGAGATGTCAGCGCCATATCGAGACACTGGCGGCCTCAGTTCTCTCTGATGGAAAAGAGCGAGGGGGCGTCGTCCATCTTTTTTTACAGTCTATGATAAATATAAATATTTTGTATATAAATAATATTTTTTTTTCTTAAATATACATGCATGTGTGTGTTTTATATATATACAAAATAATTATACACAGTGCCCCCACATATATTATGTAAACACAAACTTTTATTTTGGATGCGATTAATCGCGATTAATCGTTTTGACAGCCCTAATGTAAAAAAGATAAATCAGCACTGTCCGATCACAGCAGTGAAACTCTATTTAACTAGGGGTGTAACGGTACCCTCACGTCACGGTTCGATACGATATTATTGCGATACTCCAAGACATATGGTGAAAGGTTAACAGGTTAACAAGGTTAACTTTGATATTACATTGTGAGTTTAAATGAATAGGGTTGGACTTGGTGCTTGTAACCCAAGGTCAATAGAGACACCAGAATAACAACATTCATGATTCTGATTATGATATGCTTGCACTCTTTCACCAACTAGATATATTTAAAATAATGTTGGCCACTTTTTACTGGTAAAATCAGACACTTGGCATTATCAGGACCCACAAATATTCCCCCATTGCATTATTATACATTATATTCAACATTATGTATAGTAGTTTAATGTAGTACTGACACTAAAACTTTTTGTTTTTTGGGGGAACTATCCACGATACATATTGTCACTATCTACTATACGTATTGTTGCATTTATGTATTGCGATATATTGTGGAATGATCTATTTTTACACCTATAGCATGTAGCCACATTTCTGCCGTCTTCATGCATGAGAATATATTGATGGTGTTCCGGTTTGTCCGTGCAACCGCTTTTTTTCTTACCTCCACAGATTTGATCTATTCAAATTAACTGCAAGTTTATCACATCAAAAGGGAAGTGCATGCAAATCGCGTAACCACGGCGACCAGTTACCAGACCAGGGGGATGTTGTTCAGGCTACAGTTCTGTTACTGTATCGTCTCCGGGGACCATGACGCGTTGCAAGAAAGAGCTGTTATTCTTGTCCACATCTATATGCAAAGACAAACATGATAACTGATCTACGATTTGTGCACGTACGCCACGCGTCTCCTGTGTAACTTGCGTGTGGCTCCTGTGCATTTGATTTAAAACGCTCGCCTCTCGTATATATATTTATCTTGGGTTCCAACGGTCAACAACCCTGGAAATATCATTTTGAATTATTAGGTCTGGCCTGCAATGAGTAAACTCTTGAAGAGTAATGAAAAATAATTTTTGTAGTGCATGTACATATTTACCTTTAGAAATACAGACATCATGGCCTCCGTTTCTTTTTTTTTTTTAGATGTTTGTGCATTAATAAGTGCATTAGTTCTAACACATTTTAAACATGTTCGCATAATAGATCATGCATATTGTGCACTGACCTCAGGTCTGGCAATATCATGTATTTTAAGCGTATCATCGAATGTGTTTGTGATCATATAAGCATGGTCTCAGCCTCATTGAGCTAAAGGTGACTCTGATTCGTGCGGGATGAATCATACATTATTCCCTTCTAGCTTTTTTTCCCTTCTGAATTGTCAGTTGCTGTCAAGGCAAAACACGAACCGTCGACACGATTGAATTAGATGATGCAAACCAATGTGCAATGGAAGGGAATTAAATGTCTTTTATTTTCTTTATTATCGTTGACCAAGGTCTCTCAAAGCATTTATTTCTAGTTTGTTGTGCTTTTTGTAAGAGTTAGTTGGTAAAAGTTGGCAGCTTCAATAACAAATCCTTCCGGCGTCCCTTTGCAGGCTGAATGTGTGTTATTCTTTACAGTTCACTTATTGAGTGACCCTGTGCATGAACGCACACACACACACACACACACACACACACACACCATGCTCCATTTCACTAAAAGGACAGCTGCTGACATTGACTGGACAGGCTGCTTCTCAAACACACACTACCAGCGTTCTGACAGACTACAGGCTTTAGAGACGGCCCTTGCTTGATTTATGGTGTGAAGTGAAAATTTGTGCACTTAATTTATATTTATTAAAATAGATAAGACACTTTACTTACAGTAAATATATAGTGCATGTTAAAAATTGTTGGCAGTTTAGTGTACCAATATCAATAATAGTGTACCAATAATTTATATCCTCAAAAAAATTTAAACTGCGTTATCGCACGGCTATATATACATATATATATATGAAGAGTTCAGATGCAAAAGCCTCTAAATGCCATTTGAAATTTTCTTCTAAAATGATCATTTTTATCAAGCTTATATATTTAACTTCAGTAATTTCACTTAAATGGCAATGAAGATTACCTATTAATTGTCATTTAAGTGAAATTACTGAACATAAATATACAAGCTTGATAAAAAATTGTCATTTTAGAAGAAAATTTCAAATGGCACTTAGAGGCTTTTGCATCTGAACTCTTCATATATATATATATATTAGATCCACCTTTATCTGCATACATAGTATAGTATACTATATAAACTGTAAAGCAATTTTTTTCGTTGCAAAATGTAACTATATTGTCGCCCAGCACTTTATATAAAGATAGTTATGTGAGAATTTGAGAATTTCCAGCTGTATCCGCATAAATATATACTGTGTGTATATATATGAAGAGTTCAGATGCAAAAGGCTCTAAATGCCATTTGAAATTTTCTTCTAAAATGACCATTTTTATCAAACTTGTATATTTAAGTTCAGTAATTTCACTTAAATGACAATTAATAGGTAATCTTCATTGCCATTTAAGTGAAATCACTGAACTTAAATATACAAGCTTGATAAAAATGATCATTTTAGAAGAAAATTTCAAATGGCAATTAGAGGCTTTTGCATCTGAACTCTTCATATATATATATATATATATATATACATACAATATGTACTAAAGCGATATATACTATATAGCAAATCTCAAATGCTTGATTGTTTATATCATCATCATAAAATGTAACTCTATTATCGCCCTGCTCTAATCTGCTAAATGTGACTATAAGGCATGAAGATAAACATTAAGAATTTTTATTAAGCTGCTTTGAAATTTGTATTGTGAAAAGTGCTTTATAAATACATTTGATTTGACTTGATTATCTTGGCATGTTACTGTATAATAGCCACTTTGTCTAATACAATCAGTCAATTAGCTTCCGTCATTGTATTTAACCATACACTGAGTGCCAAAGCATTGCTCTGACTCATCGTCCGCTTCCGGCCTCGTTTCCTGTCAGCGCTTTGAACCGTACACCAGTGAGTTAATCTGGACTATTAAAAAAGAGGCAGTAGGGAGATAGTTTTCCATGAACCCCTGGAGTAATCTTAACTAAGCAGCATTGAGTCTGACGGCGTTAGGCCGGACAGCGGGTTAGACGGTTCTCAGGTGGGTTACTGCAGGTGAGTCATGCATTTAGTCAAGGAAAGTTGTAGTGTGACTCTCGACGAGTGAGTCATACGGCTCTGAGAGATCGGCGAGGTGACGGGCTGAAAAAAGCAGAGATGATGTCACTGTTTATGCATGATGTCATCGACTGTTCTCATGCGCAGCTCGTCTGTAATTCACAGCTGAAGCACTGCTGGCTTTATATTTTTGTACTATAATTATAGAAGGATTTCATTTATTTTTATTTTTATTCATGTTATTTAAGACTTTCTTCTATGGGCCATGCAGGGTTAGGATTTTGTGTTTGAGATTAATCTTTAAAGCGGTCTTTTTATGTAGTTGATCACTTTTTATTTGATTTGATTTTATTATTTTGTGTGTCCATGTAGGTTTAGGGTTTTGAGATTTTTGTAGTTAAAATATAAAATGAGGTACATCCTTTGAAGTTGAATTTTTTCTGTTTAATTTTGCTTTTTTTTAGTTTTGTTGTTGATCACTTTTTTTGTCCATGTAAGGTTAGGATTTTGATTTTTATAGTTAAAATGTAAGAGCTTTTTATAGGGAAAAGAATATCATATAAATCCTTGAAGCTAAAGCGTGTGTGTTTTTTTATAGTCGATTTAGTTTTTTGCGTTATTTATTAGAGCCAGATCGCCATATCGGCAGGCCGATATTATCGGCCGATATTAGGCATTTTCTAAAATATCGGTATCGGCAGTTATAATGGCCGATAAATTAATATTTCAAAAATAAAATAAAAACAGACGAATCACGTTTCAACCATGTCATGAGTGTTGGAGTTGTATAGTTTGTCCACCAGAAGGCACTCTACACCGTCTACACCGTGTATAACGCACCACACATCCTGCAACCTGCTGATCCAGCCATAGTCGGGCAGAGAGAACCAGTTATGCATTATCATATTATTTTTGTTAAAACTCATAATTAACTACAAATAATTAATGTTAGGGAAATCTGTTAATATTTTGTTGCGCGTTTCTGAAATAAAAAAAAAAAATTATATCGGCAGATATATCGGAATATCGGATTTTAAAACCAACAAATATTTGTATTGGTATCGGCTTTCAAAATCCTTTATCGGTCGGGCTCTATTATTTATTTATAAACTTTTATCCGAAGCGACTTACAATTGCTATACATGTCAGAGGTCGCACGCTTCTGGAGCAACTAGAGGTTAAGTGTCTTGCTCAGGGACACATTGGTGTCTCACAGCACGTTCGAACCCAGGTCGCTCACACCAAAGGCATGTGTCTTAACCACTGTGCCATTACCACCCAAATTTCATTTATTGAATACTTAAGATACTATGTTCATGCAGGGTTAGGGTTTTTAAGTTTTGGCAGACTGAAAAATGACTCTTTTATACAAAAAAAAAAAAAATCACAACAAATCCATTCACTCCTCATCCACCAAATGTTTTCAAGTGAGTTTGTGAAGTCATGTGATCAGATCAGACATGATAATACCGTGGAATAGAGCATATCACAACCGATGAGGGACATTGTGTGAAATCGCAGTCTGTGATTCTGAAAAATTTGTGTAATTTGTTGTTTTCCTGAAGAAAATCTTTGATTGTGTGTCTGCACATGTGAGCTTGGCGTGTCTGTGTGTTTTGTATGTGGATAATGTGACATTAGTCAGAAGTGGTGTGTGTGTGTGTATATGTGTGTGCGTGGGTGTGTGTTTTTAACAGTGTGTGACTGTACACAGGCAGATTAAAGTAAGAACAGTTAAATAAGAAATGAAGATGCTGTCATTAATTACTCGCCCTCATGCCGTTCACAAACTTTATTTATTAATATTATTATTTGCTGTAATGTTATTGAATGCAAAAAGTGAGTTTTTGAAGAATCTTCATATTAAAAGTAAATAAATAAATAAATAAATAAAATAGATACATTTTCATTTCCACTGTGGAGAAATGAAGTGAAAATATCCCTGCTAATCTCTTCTGGCACAGAGAGGCCAACATGAGCAGTGTTAAATGTTTTCTGAATATTTAAATAGGAAAAATACAAGACTAGGAACATGTATGAAGCAATTAAACAGCATTTATTTTGATATCATGTTAACTTTTAAGTGATCCTTACAAGCCATGTTTCCATCCACCTACTTTTATGTGAATATTGCATAAAAATGCTGAATGGAAACCACCAAGATGAATCAGGCAATTGTTTTTATCTAATAAGAAGAAATGCGCATAAACTATGATGGAAACACATTTACTGGATGCACAACAAAAACCTCACATGACTTTGCCTAAGCAGAAAATGTGATTGGATAACTGGACTAACCAGCGGACCAATCGCATCGCACGGAATCGTAAATGTTGGTTTGATGGTTCTGTCATCAGAATGATTGGGTTTAATTCCCTTCCTCATACGATTGTGTTCCCAAACCTCAGCATCCAAACGCAAGATAACATGACAGCGTTTATTGTGTTTCATCTGCCGTAAGTCATTTATGATATATGTAAACAGAGCCAGAGTGGCTTCCCCCGATTGCAGCAACTTCCATTTTTAGTCCAGATATTTTGCGCCAGGAAGTGATGTTGTTGTTCTCTTGCACACATGGAAACGTTGCTTCATTCGCAAAGTTTTATGCAATATTCCTTCAATTTGGTTTGAATATTAATATGGCACTTTCACACACGGGCAATGACAATATCTAGTTTTAAGGAAAATATTATTTTCAGCTGTTCTAATCTCATTTGTGTCCTTTCTTTTTCAGTATTTGGGCTGCATTGAAGTCCTCCGGTCCATGAGATCCCTGGACTTCACCACACGATCACAAATCACACGGTACAACAACTCTCTGTCTGTCTACTAATGAAGAAGTAAGATAGCCCCAAACTCTTCCTCTTGTGTTGTATGAGGAATACTGGGTAATATTAGTTGAAATAGCATGCATGGATTCACACGCTTCCAAAGAAAAAAGTTTATCATATCATACTGGCATCTTTAGTAATATTTTGAATGCATTATGAATGGCATTGACTGCCAATTGGAAGAGTTTGAGCATTTAAAGCGCCAGATGACAAACTAAATCTGGATACTAATATAGTCATCGTTATCTTTATAGTTATTTAAAAAATAGTTATTAACAGTAGTGTTTAGCTTAGGATTTTGCTGTAAAAAATATTGATAAAATTAATGTGTTCTGTAACTTACATTCTAAAAAATGCTGGGTTGTTTCAACCCAAATTTGGGTCAAATATGGACAAACCCAAATTTTGGGTTAAAAATGTAATTAAAATTTACAGTTGAAAGTGAAAGTTGAAGTTTTTAAATACATTTTTTTAAGCCAATATTTGGGTTTGTCCACATTTGACTCAAATTTGGGTTAAAACAACCCAGCATCGTTTAGAGTGTTGGGTGCAAATATCAATGAATATTAATAATAACAAAAGAAAAAAAATATGCTCTCATTTTCCTCATTTGAAAAAAAAAATATTTCTTTTACAATTTATTAATTTATTTTATAAATAAAATGATGTAAAAATGTTTTAAAAAGAGGTGCAAATATCAATGAATATTAATAATCACAAAGAAATAAATATGCTCCAATTTTCCTCATTTAATTTTTTTTTTACAATTTATTAATTTATTTTATAAATAAAAATGGTATAAAAAGATTTTAAAAGAGGTGCAAATATTAATAATCAAAAAATGAAAGCAATATGATCTTTGCTTTTTAAATATATTTTATTTTGCATGTATCTTATAAATAAGATTATGTAAAAAGATCGGCAAAATAGAGTGCATCATTCTATTTTTCATGTCTTTTTTTCTTTTTTGACTATGGAACACAACCAAAGGTATTGAATATTTTACTAGTTTTTGTCCAAATGAATCAGACTCCAATGCTACACATGAAATGATATCTATGGAAGGGGGAGGGCGTGTTTAGTTTTCTCTTTTATATTATTTTTCTTATGTTTATGTATTTATAAATATTTATGTTTTTGTTGTTTTGCTACTAGATCACAGTTAATGGCTTTTGTAGTTGCTTTAACGGTTACATCACAGTTAATGGCTCCCGTGTCGCGTTACATGACTGTTATCAGCTCTTTTATGGCACTTTTATGTTGTTTTTTTTGTTTTGTTTTTTTCCCTTTATTTGCACCCGCTGCCAAACACTCATTTATTGCTGCTAAAATGAGCGCATGAGATGTGAATGTAACCCATCCATGTGTGCTGCTGATGAGTCATTGCGTAACATTAGTGTAGAGGCAGCAGATCGGATCCCAGCGGACGCTGCTTGTTTATTGAACGCTGGGCTGTGTGGGCCGATCCTCATACAGACGCTGGAGATGACATGTCATATCCTCTTTTCTGCCTGACTTCATGCCACTCTCTGCTGTAGCGTTCGCACGAACACACAACACGGTCTTTGGACACAAAGACGGGTCCAAAAACTGTATTCAGCAGCAAACAGGACTGTGATAGTTTATATTTATTGTGCCTTTTGTAAAATATCTCATCAAATCTGAAGAGAAAAACAGTTTGAGCCTGCATTTATATTTCTTGCATTTTAAAATTACTTTAATTTTTCTGTAATTTTTTAAATCCCAATTTTGTTACTATAATACATACATTTTATATATGTATATATAAATATATTTAATATAAATATATTAATATATATTAATATAAATATATATATATATATATTTATACATCATGGTAGTAGTTTAATTTAATTTATGCTGACTTAAATGTTTTACAGTAATGAGTGTCTAATTAAAATCAGCATTAAGCTGAGAATTATTTAAAACAACTTGTCAGAACTCATTACAGAAATAGGAAAATGGTTAGAAATGTGCTTAATTGCTCTGAAGACAATGTCATTGTGCAAAATAATATTTTTAAATATTAAAAAATAGGCTTAAAGGGATAGTTCACTTTGAAATTAATTTTTGGTATGTTTTAGCTTACATCAAACGCATCCAAGATGTAGATGTCTTTGTTTCCACGGGATTTTCAATTTTGATATTTTGAGGTCAAACCGTTCTTGTCCGTCAGTCATATAATGCAGGTCTATGGTCACCACCTCAAAGAGCATGCACAGAGAAGTCCAGATTAAACATGATTTAATGACTCGTAAATGTAAGTACACATCGATGGGCTAAGACACGAAACGAGCGGTTTGTGTGAGAAAACGAACAGAATTTATATCGTTTTACCTCTTGTAATCACAGTCACGTCCAAGTACTCTGAGGACGAGGGCGCTTCTCTCTGCGCAAGCGCAACGGAAAGCCCTGGAAGTGATCTCTCACGCGTGTACGTCACTCATTGTTTACACAGAGAAGTGTTATCCTTCACTGTAAAGATCTAAACATATTTAGATATACAGGAAATTGCAATGGAAGACGATTTCGATATATCAACATACAACTTTAATTTTTTTTTTTTTTGCAACCGCACGAGAGATCACTTTCGGTGCTTTCTGGCGCTTGCGCAGACCGAAGCGCCCTCGCCTTCAGATCACTTGGACGTGGCTGTGGTTACACGAGGTAAAAACAATATAAATACTGTTCGTGTTCTCACACAAACCGCTTGTTTCGTGTCTTAGGCCATCAATGTGTATTTACAGTTTTTCTCAGTGGCTTTGGTGCATTTCTCATATCACTATTTAAATTTGCACAACAGTTAATGCAGTTTTCAAAACAATTAGTACAAACTGCAAAACTTAGTTGAAAACCTGCAAAAGTGTGTCACTTGCTCAAAATGGATAACTCATTCATCAAAAGCAAGTATTCATGTCATTGAAAGTGTCAGTGTCGTCAAGATGAAAAGTCCTAACACCAGTGTTTATGAACAAGGTAGTCAAATGGCTTTGTCATGTTTTCATTATGACAGTTTACTCTGTAAGTGTTTGCCAATGCAAAAAAAAAGTCAGATGTTGGTGACACTACTTGAAAATGCTCAAGACAGTCCTATAAACTATTTGCACAGCCATTTGAAAACTACAGTAAAGTTTCACATTACTGTATTTAGTGAGGTACAGTAACTGAGTACAAGACACTGAATATGTATGTTTCACATTTTTACTGCATAGTCTTTGCCATTCTAATTTGTTCAGAGCATTGTGCAAAAGAAAGAAATACACCCTTATTTACAACAAACATAAACTCCCTTTGGGTAGATCGGTGCACGACTGTAAACAATATCACAGTATATATTGGAACTGAAAATACAACATACTTACATATACTGTAAATCATTCATGCACATCTCTTCTCATCAGTGAAAGCTATGGTTCACCTGCGAGAAATTGTTCAATTTACGTAGGATAAAAAAGGTTTTTTTTAAAGATAAAAAAAAATTGCTTGACGGATTTTGACAACTAGTTTAACATTTTTGTATGTGATGACTCAAGCAATGAAATGAGGACTATTAGTTTTATATGTAATGACTCAGCATTCACAAGTATAGTTAATTTGGACTGATATGACATAAGCAAATGATAATGTTATAAAACAGCAGTGAGTTGTATGAAAGCAATTGATGCATGTCCAAAAGCATTTGCAATTTGTTGGAAGGAATGAGAAACTGCTCCTATGATGTGCACAAATGACAAAACGTTGTGGAGGTTGAACTAACTGTTGTGCAAATGTAAATAGTGATGTGAGAAATGCACCAAAGCGACTGAGAAAAACTGTAATTTGGACTTCTCTGTGCATGCTCTTTGAAGTGGTGACCATAGACCTGCATTATATGACTGACAGACAACAACGGTTTGACCTAAAAATATCCAATTTGAAAATACTGTGGAAACAAAGACACCTACATCTTGGATGCCCTTGAGGTAAGCTAAAACATATCAAAAATTAATTTCAAAGTGAACTATCCCTTTAAGTTTCTTTCCACAACATTCCGGTATATTTTATGATTTCTTTTATTTACTTTGTGATAAATATGAATATTTTCCCATTTTTACCTTATCAATATATAATATTTTTAGCAAATGTTTTTTTAAAATCTTAGTTATATTTTTATTTATATTTTATGTGAGTTTTATATAGTTTTGTTTGTTTATATAATTGTATGAATATTATTATTATTATTAATCAACAATGTATTTTTAAAAAAATGGTACATTTCCTTTCCTTTCAACGTTGTAAATAGATAGTATTTTTAGCAATTTTATATACAGTATATTCAAAATAATAGATAGATAGATAGATAGATAGATAGATAGATAGATAGATAGATAGATAGATAGATAGATAGATAGATAGATAGATAGATAGATAGATAGATAGACATTTATATCATTTTCTAGTTTATGTTTATATTATTATTATTTATGTTTGCATTATTTAATATCAACCATCAGCAACCCTTGATATTATCATGATACTTCTGCTATTGAAAACCAGGCAGGATTGACAGAAACAGATCAAATCTATCCCAGAATGAACAGGTTTGCTTTGGTTCCAGACTGTTTTCACAGAGTGTCATTACAGTTTGTTCTCTCTATACTTACTTACTCTTACTCATGTCTTTATATTTTCTGTAATTTCTCTCCACAGGGAGGCTATCAGTCTGGTGTGTGAAGCTGTCCCTGGTGCCAAAGGAGCTCTGCGCAAGAGAAAGGTAGAAGAGAGAAAAGAGAGATGCTTTGTGATTAGAGAATGTGTGGAAATATGTTAAAGACAATAACTAAATAAGCAATCCATTCAGTTTCACAGAAGTAACAACTCCATTCATATTCTCCATCGGAACATTTATTTTGAACGATTAAACCTTTAAAGAGAGGCGTACAGTGAGCTACGAGGTTGTTAATCGACTGTATTTGCTTCTGCTGAACATTATTTCAGCTTAGTTTTAAAATAATCGTGTTTAACAGTGGAGTTCCTGGTGATAAACTACATTACCCATAATTCTGCACTGAACATTACGATATGAAATCAGAGAGTAGAAAAGCAACACGCCAAAAGATCACTTTAGTTAGGTCCCTAGTCCCTACTCTTTTAAAATACTTGAATTAGGGCGTGTCAAACGATTAATCGCGATTAATCGCATTCAAAATAAAAGTTTGTGTTTACGTAATATATGTGGTCGTAGTGTGTATAATTATTTTGTATATATAAATACACACACATGCATGTATATATTTAAGACAAATCTGAAAGTATATACTTTATATATATTTATTTATACATAATTAATATTATGTATAAATCTAAATATTTGATATATTAAGAACACATTTTTCTTAAATATATACATGCATGTGTGTGTATTTAAATATACAAAATAATTATACACACTACACCCACATATATTATGTAAACACAAACTTTTATTTTGGATGCGATTAATCGCGATTAATCGTTTGACAGCCCTAACTTGAATATATAAGCATAATTAATATATATACTCAACATTTTTAAAGTAGTAGTTCTCGCATTCTCATCCCAAGGCGTCATATATGACTCTTTTGCCAAAGCGTAGATATCCAACGCACATGGCACCCTTTAGCGTCAAATGAGACGCTTCGGTCATGGTAGGTTTAGGTATGGGGTAGGGTTAGGGTTAGACCACTAGGAGGCGCCTTCTGCCCCATAAATATCTGCGTCTCAAATGACGCTAAACGGTGCCATGTGGATGTCTACACTTTGGCAAAAGCGTCGTATATGACGCCTTGGGATGAGAACGGGCTCAGTAGTTTTATATTTCTCCATTGTTTTTAATTAGATAATGCAATGCTTCATGGGATTGTAGTTCTTTCCCTCACTAAAGCCGAGAAGACTTTTTTCCCGATTTTCAAATACTTTTTTTGCTTCAAATCAAAATTTTGAAATCCCTATGGGAGAAATAAATGGAAAAAATATTTCCACCTCCTCGGAATACTTCCTCTTAAAGTCGGATTTCCAACTTGGAAAATCGTGCAACAATCCACAAGTCTGGTTCTTTTGTGTCGCAATTATTAAGTATTTTTGCAAATTTGATGATGCTTTTATCTGCAGTGTGAGTGTGGTACTCTCAGCGCAAAACATTTCTAAATTTATTTTGCATAATTCAGCATCTTTTCAGATTCATTGTGAGCCCGCATGTTCACATTGTTGTCTTAGCAAATGCTCAGTTTTCATGGACAATTATATGTCACTGATGATGCTAAAGGCATGTCAGGATGAAGCAAACTGAATTACATACCAGAGACAAACAGAGTTATAGATGATTTTACATGACAACAGGAAGTGGACAGGAGGTGGAGGTTATAGATGCAAAAAAAAAAAAAAGACCAAAAGCGGGGCATCAGAAGGTTTGGAGTGAGATAAAGACGGTTAGAGATCAAATAAAGGCTGGAGAAAGAGAAACGGCATGCTGCAGTGTGTGTGTGTATGTGTGTGGGCATACTGTTAGCATGGTGACTCATTCTGTGCTGAGCAGCAGTAATCAGGCCTCCTGCTGTTTGTGTGTGTGTGTGATGCGCTTTGCTTCAAGGATAGCAGCCGTGGAAAGGGCCGTGTCCGCTTTCAAATGAACAGACGTGTGTGTGGGGATTTTAGAAAACCTTTAAAGCGCGCTGCACTTTATGTCCCGATTTAATGAAGCCGCATTGGATCAGTTTAGCACACAAACACAGAATGATGTGATTCATGTGTTTTTATTTTTTCAATTTCTTCCATTAAGTACTATTAATAAAGACTGGAGTGATTTGAATTTAATTAATAAAGAAAAAAGCGCATTTTAATAGGCAAAGCATTTACATCTAAATAAATTAGTCAAATAAATGAAAGTAACAATAGTACAAATGGAATATCAATATCATTAAAAATTAATCAAATATTAAATAAATATACTGAATAAAATGATCCCGAATTTATAATAACAATAAATCAAATTAACATGAAATATATATATTTAAAAAATCATTCCAGTGTTATTATATAATGAGATAAGATTGTAGTTTTTTTTTAATAATTATTTTTTTTGGTAGATTTTCCATATTCATTTTAGTTCAAATTTGAATAATTTTGTTGTGTTTTTGTCATTTTTTTAAAAGTTTTTTTTTTTAAACATGTCTATACGCACAACCGGCGCTGCGTCATCATAGAATGTTCACGCCCACTTTTGGGGGAAAGAAACTAGATTCCCCATAGACTTCAATACAAAATAACGGCAAAAACCAACGTCCGTACACAGCCGACAGGCTTAAATAACTTAAGAAATCACTTATATACACCATGTCAAGTAATTATGTCAAGTCTGCCTGCTATAGAGCGTGAAAGATACATTTTTTATGCCCGTTATCAACTAGCCCAGGCTACCTGCCATCATAATCATTAATTCATGAGATATACATTAAGGTTTTTTACTTTAAAAAGCAAAATAAAATCATTCACTCGCTTACCTCGTGACTCGACGAGGTAAAAGTAAATGTCCGGGTAAGACACCTCTGGCCACTGGGTGGGGTTGTTACCCCAATTTGACGCTGGGAGAATAAAGGGACATGTTTTTAAATTGACCAAATTAAGTTTGTGTATGTGTTTTTCACACACTATGGCAGGCAGGGTGGACATATAATTACTTGACATGTTTTATATAAATGATTTCTTAAGTTATTTACGCCTGTCGGCTGTGTACGGACGTTGGTTTTTGCTGTTATTTTGTATTGAAGTCTATGGGGAGTCTAGTTTGTTTTCCCCCAAAAGGGGGCGGGGACAAAATTGACAGTTAAGTTCCCGGATGTGCCGGTTGTGCGTATAGTTTTCATGAATTTTTATTTCAGTTGTAGTTATTTTAGTACTTCAACAATAATTTTTCAAAATATTTTATTTCAGTTAACATTTTTTTATTTCAAACAACAACAAAATAATGCTTTTAGGGTTTTAGCTTTAGTTTAACTATAATAATCCTGAATCATTCAGAATATATTTAAATAAAAACATATAAAACGTTAAATATTGAAACATGAAATCTAATCAAATAATAACTCAGAACATATGTCATCTTTATATGTGGAACATGATTTTTGGACATTTCACTGTGGATGAAGCTACCGTTCAATACAGGCCAAATAATTGTCAAGCAGTCTAACAGCAACGCAACAAGTTTTTCACGGTAAACTGATGCCCCGCTCTATTTCAAATGCAACTTCTCACAGGAATGACAAATGGATTTGCAGCGGCCGCTTTGTCGCTTCCGGTGTGGACGGTGTAAGACAGTAGGGATCATCACATGTAAGGAAAGTAAGAAACATTGAGAATGATAGTCTGAATGTGTCGCTCTCTCTTTCAGACTCCCTCGAAACTTCTCTCCAGTATTCTGGGCAAGAGTAACCTACAGTTTGCTGGTATGAGTATCAATCTCAACATCTCCACCAGCAGTTTAAACCTGATGACACCGGACTCCAAACAGGTACAAAAACACGCATATCTCTCTCTCTCTCTCTCTCTCTCTGTCTCTCTCTTTGTGCGTGTGTGTGTGTGTGTGTTTCTATCCCCTCCCCGTCTCTCTCTCTCTCTCTCTCTCTCTCTCTCTCTCTCTCTCTCTCTGTTGCAGATGAATGATGCTCCTTCCTGTTTCCACAGATAATAGCCAATCATCACATGCAGTCCATATCCTTTGCCTCCGGTGGAGATCCGGTAAGACTTCACAACATCACACCAATGATTCATTCTTCAGCTGACGTTCAGTCTCACGACACTTTATGGCGAATCTCAGAGCGCTCGGGGGGGAAATTAAGGTGTTTAGCTTTTAATGATTATTTCCGCCCCTTTAAGACTTTTGTTCGTAAATTACCTCATGACTGGCTAGTCTCTGTATACTAGTTCTTAAATAATCATGATGTCATAATCATAACATTTTTATGAATTAGACATTTTTGCCATTTTTTTCGTCGGTCGGTCAAATATCAGTCCCTCCGGAAATGATTTAGTGCAAAATCAGCCAAAGTCCACGTATTTATGCGGGGGCATTTTCTCAAATACGCCGCACTTTCACCGCATAAATTGCAGATTTTCGTGCGAAATATGCGGGCTTGCATGATTTCATAATCCTCGTATTTTCATTGCAAAAAAGTTTGCTTCCTACAAGAGCAGCCATTTCCCGCTGATGCCATGGGAACGTTATGAAGTGATGTAATTACGCGACGTGAACATCATCGAAAAGCTGTAAAACAGTAGCACACTTTATTATTTATATTTATTTATTTTTTATTTTATTTACTCATTTTTACAAAAGTTGTAGCATATTCCTTTTGTAAAGCTACAGAACTTGTTTGACTTATCAATGTTTTGTAAGTTTGATGTTTTTATTAAGGTCTGAAATCAAACAAGATATATTCCAGCACTTTCTGTTATGTATATGCTTGCTTATCATAGGAAGTAATAAGAAATGACTTTTTACATTAAAGGTGCATTGCACAACATTTCATGTTAAAAATAGCCATTTTTCTAACCCATACATGCTTAAACAATCGCCTGATGGGCTGAATGAGCCCTTCTCTGATCACTGCGATCGCCTCTATAATCCTGTACAGTAAAATAAATAAGAGGGATTCGGGACAGAGTTTGAGACGGGACGTGATGTCATGCACGTTCACGCTCGCCTGGCTGTCTGGCAGGTTTGTGTATTTGACGCCATTCTCCGTATCAGCAAAGTCAACTCGAGAAACATAACTTTATTCAACTTTCGACAAAAGTAGGAGATGGATTCAAAGAGACCGGCTTGCAGTTCATTCCAAACCCCAACGCAAACTCCACGTAAGACAAAGAAAATAAAGAGCCAGGCGTCGGAATAAGACGAAAGTCAACATCGGGAAGGCTTTCAACAAATGGAGAGATCTCCGCTCTGAACGTGTTTCCATAATAATACAATCATGAGTGGATACAGTAAGCACATAAAACAGTTCAACATGGAGATAGATGGAAACAAAAAACGAAGTTTTCTACAACCCCCGTTTTCCCCCTTACACACACATAAGTGTGTAATTTACTCAAATGCCTTCCCTTTCATATTTAAAATGACTTGCAGATTTATAACTTTATTACCTCCGAAGACATTATGACTGTAACAAAAGATGTGTGCGGCTGATGCTTTGGTTATGAACAGCTCGTGCAAGCGTGCATTTGGTCCATGAGCGTGCAAACCTCTGGTTGCAATTCCGCTTGTCGCCAGAGGGGGCATAGTTCTGCAAAGACTCAGAAACTTGCGCAGTGCACCTTTAAGGTAGTAGCCTAGTGAGAACAGGGTGTTGGGGAATCACTTTTTTTTCTGTTTTTCATCAAACAAAATTTGCATAAATATCCCGCATATTCCATCGCATTTTTAAAGAAAACGGCACGCATAATCAAGAATTTTTGCCCGCAACAATCACAAAAAAAAACTAGTTTTTCTGGAAGGACTGAAATGTGAGCTCATAAGCCCCTTTTCCACCAAAGCATTTTGAGAGCCGGTTCGGTTTGTGTTTCGACAGCCAAAGAACCGGTTCGCGGCCGGGAAAACTGGTTCCAAAGTGGCACCAACTCTTTGCTGGACTAGAACCGTTCTTTTAGCACGTCATGTTTACGTTGGGGGCTGGGGCGGGTTTAGATCAGTTCTAAACATATTTTCTGACCATCGCAAAGCCAGGAGAAACTGCAGAAACACGCAAGCGTTTTTATTTATTTATTTATTTATTTGTTTTAAACATAAGCAAAGAAGAAAACAGTCACGATATAGAACAAATAAATGGAAAGAAAAAAGACACAAGATAGGGGTACATAACTTATCAGAAAAGATATCAAACGAAAAGATTAAAAGACTTACATATTTCAATTGTTTTTAAAGTTTTCTTGGTACACGAGTTAGAGATAATCCCAAACAATGTACTTGTTAGCGACGTACACAGTGACGTAACGACGTCGTTCCCTGGGCGCTCTAGTCAGTGGAAAAGCAAACAGGTTCTGAACGGGTTCGCAAGTTGAACCAGCTCCGAACCAACTTTGAACCAGCACCAGTTCCGAACCAGTTCTTTTTTTGGTGGAAAAGGGGTAATAGTTATGATGTCATAACCATGACAACTGACAAATCAGTCATTAGTTTCGATCTGCGCAGACTGGGGAGGGGATGAGATGTACAAATACATCAAACTCCTGTTTCAGAAGAGCGAGAAATCTCCTGTTCTGCATTATATGACACCTTTGAAGAACCAAAAGCATTAGCTCAGTTTAGGTTTCAATCATGTTCTCTGTCTTCTGTCAACAGGACACGACTGATTACGTCGCTTATGTAGCGAAAGATCCTGTTAACCGGAGAGGTATTACTCCCGTCTTTTCCTTTGCTGGATGTTAAAATACTTTCTCATGTCCATGTTAGTGTTTGGAGACAAGTAATCCCTTCTTATGTTGAGACTAGAGTAACTCTGTTTGTTTGTTTGAGAGTGTGTGTGACGTGTCAGCTTCAGAACAGAACCACATGTTTGACCAGCAGGAAATGAATTATCACTTTTAACTAATTACATAATAGTTCCATAACATTCACAATGATGGTTGGTACAGGATTGGCGATGCTCTTGCTGATCAACCACAGTTTTAGCTGTACGGCTCCTGAGGGCCTTTTCATTGTGTTCACCACACTGGGCCGCCCTGTAGCGCTACATCCACAAACAAGCGTGATTGATCAGTCCGCCACGGCTGCATTTAGCATCAAAAAATCAATTTCTGTGGCTGTTTTATCTTCCTCTCTTTTCATTTCATGGATCTTTTAACTTCCTGTCAGCGCAGAGGCCACGTTTTAAAACTCTTGCTGTACCTTCTAAAGCATTTTTGATATTGTCAGAGGAAAGATCCTGTAATGAACACTTCACAGCGGAGTGAGTCAGCAAATCGCCATCCGTTTCACCATCTGCTGATTTTTAAAACTTCAGCATGTGCGCGTCTTGTGTGTGTGTGTGTGTGTGTGTGTGTGTAGCTGAATGTCAGATTGATTATTGCTTCATTTGTGTGTTTCATGTATTTTGATGAATAAAAAACATGTTCATGTCACAATTCACCCTAAAATTAAAAGAAGTAAATTTAGAAAATTGTATTTGCATACGGACAATGAAGTGACAATTAAACACATTTTCACTCAAAATTATCATTATCATAATCCACGGTTTCCAAAACTTGTGAAAGAACTGCAGTTGGTTTGTGAGTACATGAAAAGCTCATTCATTTAATAACTATTAGCTTAATTATTAATTATTAAATAATAATTCATTTAATCCCCCCCAAAAATCAACTTGAAATAACCATTTCGAAATTAAAAAGGCTATCCATGACAATTAACCAACATCAGAGAACTGTGAACATGCAAATGTGTTGTTAAATTATTTAAGTAATTTTTAAAAATAAAAAAATCCCAGTTGTAATTAGAGTATTTAAAAGCAAAAAGGCTTTATATATATATATATATATATATATATATATATATATATATATATATAAATATATTAGGGCTGTCAAAGCGATTAATCGCGATTAATTGCATCCAAAATAAAAGTTTCTGTTTACATAATATATGTGGGTGCACTGTGTTTAATTATTTTGTATATATATAAAAACACATGCATGTATATTTAAGAAAAAAAAATATTATTTATATATACAATATTTATATTTATATATAATATAAATTATATATAAATCTATATACAGAATATACATGAAAATATTTCTTAAAAATATACAAGCATGTGTGTGTATTTATATATCTAAAATAATTATACACAGTGCACCCACATATATTATGTAAACACAAACTTTTATTTTGGATGCGATTAATCGCAATTAATCGTTTTGACAGCCCAAATATATATATATATATATATATATATATATATATATAACAAATACTACCATAATGTACAAAAGCATCACAATTTAAAAAGCATATTTTTTTTCGGACTAAACTAATGAGAATTTCGAAGGTTAAATTTGCTATTGTTAATTGGCTATGTTTTTTGTTTGTTTGTTTTTGGGGTGAATTATGACCCATTTTGACCCAAATATGACCCATCTTGACAGGTTTGGTGAGATTCACCCTGACTGTGTGTTGATTTCTAGCATGTCATATTCTGGAGTGCTCTGACGGTCTGGCTCAGGATGTGATCAGTACGATCGGTCAGGCGTTCGACCTGCGCTTTCAGCTCTATTTGCAGTGTCCGTCCAGCAAACCCTCATCCATGCACGACAAGTGAGTCCACATCCACACACAAACCTTCAGGACTCTGAGTCTGAGGCTGCTTCTACATCTCATGTGTCCTTTCTTCAGGGTTATGAGTACGGACGAGCCCCCGTGGACAGAGGAAGGGGAGGAGTCCGCCGATCATCACTACTACAACAGCATTCCCGGCAAGATGCCGCCACCAGGAGGATTCATTGATGCTAGGTTGACCAATCAGACGCAAGACAGCAGCCAGGTCTGCAGCACTAGTCACTCACACACACACTCATGCGCTGTTTATACCAGCTGACAGGAAGTGACCTGACCAGGGATCAATAGACTCAAGCTCAGTTTGTTCTGTAAATACATGTGTTTTGGTAAATAATGAGAGTAAAGCATTGTGCTATGATGACGTTCCCATAAAACATAGTATTTATTTCTGTTAATAAAAGAAATCGGATAATAAGAAAGTAATGTCCGCAACACTGCTTATGCTCATTTTGCCTGACGAAGACCCAGTGGCGTCGAAACGTTGCTTTTTATTAAATATGGGAGCATAAGCAGTGTTGCGGACATTACTTTCTTATTATCACATTAGTTCTTCTTGTCCTGCACCTGCCAGAAGGTGGGATGTGCACACAAGCTACTCTTTTCAATAAAAGAAATCGGGTCATTAAAATGAATCGAGGGACTATTTTAAATTGAGGGCACCACACATATCTGATATTAATGGTACTTAAATTTAAATTCTATTTTATCATAATATTGAAATGACTGAAACGAAACAAAACAATTCCAACTTTCCCACTCCAACATATATAATAATTCAATTAAAATAATATTTAAGTGAAAATTAAATATTGTTATAATATGGAAACCAGTGACACAAAATATAGAACAATTCCAACTATCCGACTCCAAAATATTTAATAATTTAATTAAAATAATAAAAAAGTAAATATTGAATATTGTTATAATATCGAAACCAGCAGCACAACGTACAGAACAATTCCAACTTTCCCACTCCAACATATATAATAATTAAAGTAAAATAAATAAAATTATATATTGTTATTATATCAAAACAAACAACACAAAATACAGAACTATTCTAACTTTCTCACTCCAACATATATAATAATTAAAGCTACACTGTGTGATTTTTACCCCATCTAGTGGTGAAAAGGTATATGACCATCCAGGGAATATTAGTTTCTGTTCCTCTCAATTCCAATTTCGTTTTAACTCCTACGGTGGCCAATGTAGTCCAAGATTAACATGGCTTCCAGTTTGACCTTGTCAATGAGTGTTAACTCAAACGTAAACGCGAAAAGCAAAGCTTGAATTAACAGTTATGTCCCTCTTTGGCTAATGTACTTTCAAGATGGAGGGGCAACATGGCGACCGACATTAGAACCCCTTACCCGTATGTATTTTCAATGGCATATTATACAGTCACGAGAATACTTTATTACTTGAACGAAGTAAATATACATTAATGAGCACATATATTTTTGAAAGAACTAAGTGTTTTTAGCTAAGAATAAACTAAAAGAGTTACACAGTGTAGCTTTAAAGTAAAATAAATAAAATTATATATTATTGTTATATCAAAAGAAACAACACAAAATCCAGAACTATTCCAACTTTCCCACTCCAACATATATAATTATTAAAATAAAATAACAAATAAATGAGTACAAATAAAACAAAAACTTAACAGAAGTTATTACAGTACAGTATTACTGTATTCATAGATGCCACCTACGTCACTCCGAATATAACGCCGCCATATTTACGACCGATCTCGCCCATTCTCAGACTGCCCATTTGAATCAATTTTAGGCTCCGATCCTTATTTGTTACCCCCAGTTTTCTTTTATCCATTATTATCTGTCCCAGATTTGCCCTAATTTGCCTTCCATGAGATTTATTTATATATATATATATATATATATCTTGTGCATAACCCCTCCCATACAGTGGTGATCGCTTGAAGGCTTTTAAGAGTACCGATGCTTATCAATATGCTGTGGCTGGATGGGTAAAAGACGTAAAAGTGCGCCACCTGGCCACCAAGGATTTATATGTAATCATGGGAAATGTAATAGGTATTAGTAAAAAAAAAAACACATTCCACATGATCTGCGTCTTAATAACTTGTATAAATGTTGATGTTAGCAAATGACTTCCTATAGAGAGCCTAAGTCCCGCCCCTCTACTTCCGGCTCATGGGACCTTATTTTGGAAAAAAATATGAATGGTAGTCAATGGCGAGAGACAACTTATCTTTTTATTCCGTCTGAACTGTGCCCTCAATTACACATATGATGTTTGTCAATTTAAAAGATAATTCTGAAAGTCAAAAACGTCGCAGTTTGTCATACAACAGAAGAGTAACATTTAGTTTTATGTGAAAATCGCTCTGTGAACTACATCTCCCGGGAAGAGAAACGAGATCCGCTGCTCGTGTGTGTGCAGTGTGGTTCAAAACACTCAGGTAGGACGGCGTAACGTTACGATTATAACGTAAGACTGTAGAAACAATGACAGACAGCCTCAGTAAAGTTAGCTTCATTCATTGAGAGAAAATGTGCGCCTTTGGGGTTTGTAGTCTTTGTAATTACGTATTTTCACAGTCTTATACCTCAACGGTTTTACATCAAACTGCAACTTTCTTTACTTTAAAATGTATCTTTTAAATTGACAAACATCATATGTGTAATTCAGGGCACAATTCAAATGAGATCAAAATATTTGTTGTCTCTCGCCATTGACTACCATTCAATATTTTTCCGAAATAAGGTCCCATGGTGGCCGACCGGAAGGGGAGGGACTTAGGCTCTCTATAGTGTGGGCTCTGTTTCCTGTCTGCCCGTGAATGTGACTCCAGCAGGTCAGAGATGATGAGGCGTTTCAATATTGTTGTTGATAACTCATTTGCTGTCCACACAGGGCGCTGGAGTCGACCAGACATACTACCAGGGCCGACCCATGTTCTTCCAGCAAGGTACAATTCACTTTTATTTTCACATTTAGACCGTTAAAGAGACAGATCACTTAAAAACCTTTTTTGGCATTTCTGTATGACACAAAATATGACATTTTGAAGAATGTTACCACTGTTTTGTTTTTGATTTTTCAAAATATCTTTTTTTTTTTCTGTCTGTGCTTCTCATTTAGGGTCCTGTGACATATATAGTCTCCCTGAGGTCAAAGGTCAAGCCCCTAAAGCAGGAGAAGTCCCCACGTATGTGAACACGCAGCACATTGACACGCAGGTGTTGGCCGCCCTGCAGGGAGAGTCAGAGGCGGCGTCTGATTCAGGCACGACCGGGACAGCTAAAGACAGCCCGAGGAAGGACCTCTTTGACATGAGTAAGAGACACAGAGACTGGAGCTTTCAATGTTGCAGCTATAGCTTCTGATAGAAAAAAATCAATAAAAATTGTGCAAATGATTTGGTGAAAAGCAGAGAACAACACAGCCATTCCTTTCAACAAATAAAGAGTAAGGGTTGAACAGACTAGTCGACTTTAACCCCCTGGGGACCAAGGTGTATTTGGGGTCCTTGAGATGTTTTGACATGCTATGACATTTGTGCTTTTTTCAGCTGCTTATAAACATATTAATGGCACAGGTGAAATTACTATATTTAGCATAAACAGGGCTACCATAATATGTGAGCGACATGTATATACTAGGGCTGTCAGTTTAACGCGTTATTAACGGCGTTAACGCAAACCCATTTTAACGGCGTTAATTTTTTTATCGCGCGTCTTTTTGTCCTAGCAAACTTTGAAGTTTTTTAACATGCTTTTGCAACAGGATGCGGCATGCGTCCTGATCCATTTTGGCGTCTCGCGCTCATCATCCACTCAAAGCCGACTCGCAAGCCGAAACGTGTGTTTGCGGCGTGCCTGTTGTTTTGTTTCCGGTCTAGATCCGCTTGCGCTTTAGTCGAAGAAGCAACAAAATGTCCTCGCTCGGCGCAAGCCATTGAAATGAATGGGTTTTAGAGCCCAGCGCGAGGACGTTTTGTGCCGCACACACTCGTTTCGGCTTGCGAGCCGGCCAAATAGTAACGTTACTTTTGAGTGGATGACGAGTGCGAGACGCCAAAATGGATGTGCTCCATTTTTGTTTTGTGTGCTCACGCCCTCAGAGCCGTTTGAGGACGCCATCATGACTCAGTCTCCAGCTCCTCCAGCCTCAGAACTACATAAAGCGGCGTCCGTGGATAACTCCAGTCCGCTGCTGATGCGAGCGGCCGCCCTGAGAGCTCAAGAGGAGCTGGAGGACCACGCGTGGTATCACGGAGAGATGAGCCGGCGCCAGGCTGAGAAACTGCTGCTCCACGACGGAGACTTCCTGGTCCGCAAGAGCGCCACAAACCCGGGGTCATACGTGCTGACGGGGATGCACAACGGCCTGGCCAAACACCTGCTGCTGGTCGATCCAGAGGGAACGGTAAGGACTATACACTACGGCTGTCAAACCAACATTCATTCAGATGCCTTCAACATGTCTCACATTATCACAGTTTATTCGCTATCGTTTAGAAAATGCTATTAAAAGAAGAATTCAGAGTTATCAAATCAGTTATTTCACTGGTTTTGTCCGTCCTTCTGTTAGACTCTTATAAATGAATGTGCTTGAATATCTGTCAGCTGTTAAATTTAACTACACAATTAGACAATACCAATTTAGGTCAACAAATTGCCAAGTAATGCTTCATTTTGTTCAGTCTGTGGTCTTTGCTTAAAAAATACTTGGTCCCACTTTATATTAAGTGGCTTTAAGTATTATGTACTTACATTGAAATTAATAATTTGATATACCACAGACACCTGTCCCTAACGTTACCTGTATCATACCTCAATAGCAGCAAAAGTGTTTTACAATACAATAGGAACACAATAATACGTTGTACTTATTTTTCGATGTGTACTTAAACCACTTAATATAAAGTGGGACCAAATACTTAAGCAAAACATGGTCAGATCAAAGTGTCTGGATCCTTTTTGGTCCCAAATTTGTATACATTGATTTCAGTGGTAGTCACTGTATGAAGAATTTGGGGGTATAATATGTCACAGTTTTCTTTATTTTCCTATCCTCACATACATAAATGAAGTGTCCTGCACCCAGCTATATCTGGTGTCTGAATAATTTTTGGTTTGACTGTAAATGTAGTCGATGAGAAGAGGCTTGGTCGACCAGATGTTAATTAGTTGGTTGGTCACAGAAAGAAACAAAGTCTGGTGGACAGATCATTAAAGGGATATTCCACTTTTTTTTTTTTTTTTTTTTGGAAATAAGCTCATTTTACCACTCCCCTAGAGTTAAACAGTTGGGTTTTACCGTTTCATGGTAATGTATTCAGCTGATTTTCTGATATTTAGAAGAATATCAGTAACCAGACAGTTTCTGGTCTCATTGACTTCCATAGTATATATTTTCCCTACTATGGAAGTCAATGAGACCAGAAACTGTCTGGTTACTGATATTCTTCTAAATATCAGAAAATCGTCTGAATGGATTCGAAAACGGTAAAACCCAACTGTTTAACTCTGAGGGAGTTGTAAAATGAGCCTATTTCCAAAAAAAGTGGAGTATCCCTTTAAGATTCATCAAGGCTCAAATTGTGAGAGAATGGTTGTTAGAATTGTCAATACTTGTTCTTGACCAAAAATGTATGCACCTTTTGATGGAAATAATTAATGCAAACAAATGTTGCGATGCAATTCATGTGTGAAATGATTCTTCATGCTCTTCGCAACCATTATTTCACAGTTGATGAATCTTGACATTGTCATCCTGGAATACGGCCATGACGAGTCTTCATACATGTGTGTGTTTAAGAAAATGAACAGCGACACACTCCATCAGTTCGGGTTAGAAGAACTGTTGCCAAACACATAACATGCTATAAACATAATAATCACTGCAATAACAATCCAATCATAGACTCTTAAGAATTTGCCTGTTTAAATGCAAACACAGCAACATTTTTTTTAAGCAATGTTACATACAGTATATACTGGCTCAGTCCTGAATCTTAAACCATTTTCTGATGCTTCCCACCCACCCCCGCAACACCTCCATATATTTAAAGAGTTGGTTCACGCAAAAATGAAAATGCTGTCAGTAATGACTCACCCTCATGTTGTTCAACCCTGTAAGACTTTCGTTCATCTTCAGAACACAAATGAAGATATTTCTGATTAAATCTGAGAGCTGGATCACTCCTGCATAGGCTTCTAAGGGATTGAAACTTGCCGACCTAAAAAGTTATTAAAGACATCGTTAAAATAGTCAGAGTGACTACAGTGGCTCAACCTTAAGTTTATTAAGTGACGATAATACTTTTTGTGCGCAAAAACAAAAAAATATTGACTATTCAACTATTCATTTCCTTCTCTGTGGGCCTCGAGTGAGTTCACGTTGTGAAATTACGCAACGCTTCTGGGTTGGCGTCACGCACACGACCAGCGTCGGCCATTAGTGAGACTACAGCCCCTTTCACACAGCGCGTTGGTCCCGGGAAATTGCTAGAACGCCTTCTGTGTGAACGCAAACACGACCCGGCATCGATCCCAGGTTGGGGACCTAGTAACATTGCCGGAATCAGTCCCGGAACGGGTGCTGTGTGAACAAAATCCAGGACCAATGCCGTAAGAGGTGTGTCATAGTGATGCGCGACTCCGCTCTTAGAAGAAAGTTTGTGTTCGTCATCATCGAACAAATATCTGCAAACTGGAACGAAGCAGAGACAGGAGCTCCTCACTATCCGCGCTGAAGCGGAGATCGTCACCAGCTTTGTGGAACGGTATGCGCGTGTAGATGTTTTCGACGCGTACGTTACACGTCTCATCCTGACGTCATGTGTCTTTCCGGGATCTTTACGGGTTGTGTGTGAACGAATTCACAGATCCCGGCAAATCACTGGCAGTGTGAATGAACCGAAATCAAACAATCCCGGGACAAATGCCGAGTCACATTATCCGTGTATTTTCCGGAATCTCTGTGTGAAAGGGGCTTAAAGGGATATTCCACTTTTTTGGGAAATAGGCTCACTTTACAACACACTCAGAGTTAAACAGTTGAGTTTTACCGTTTTCGAATCCATTCAGCCGATTTTCTGATATTTAGAAGACTATCAGCAACCAGACAGTTTCTGGTCTCATTGACTTCCATAGTATATATTTTTTCCTACCATGGAAGTCATTGGGACCAGAAACTGTCTAGTTACTGATAAAATTTCCAAAAAAAGTGGAGTATCCCTTTAAGTGAACTCACTCGAGGCCCACAGAGAAGGAAATGAACAATTGAATAAAGTCGTTATTTTATTTGTTTTTTGCACACAAAAGTATTCTCGCCGCTTGATAAACTTAAGGTTTTAACGATGTCTTTAAGAACTTTTCTGGGCCGGCAAGTTTCAATCCCTTAGGAGCCTATGGAGGAGCGATCCAGCTCTCAGATTTAATCAGAAATATCTTCATTTGTGTTCTGAAGATGAACTAAAGTCTTACTGGGTTGGAACAACATGAGGGAGAGTAAATACTGACAGCATTTTCATTTTTTTGGGTGAACTATTCCTTTAAGTAATTCAATTGATATCATAAACTTGCGACTAGTTGATTAATGGCTTAAATGAACGACTACAAGTAGACTAGGCTCTACTATATACACCTATAGTTCATTTGACTAATTCCATAAAGCCTGTAAAAGATGTTGCTAAAGTGTCATTTTATCCATGACAATGAGTTGAAAAATTGATATATTTAGTATTTCTTAAAAATACCCTGGCTGCTCTGAGTATTGATGTTATAAATATCACACAGGAAAGCAGCGGGTGCAAACGTCTCTAGAGAACAAGAGAAAATGCTTCTATTTTGGGTTTGTTTGTAGTTTCATCAAACATTGAAGTCGAATGTGCAACATTTGGAGTGAAAAGTTGAACATGAATTTAAGAAGTAAATGTGTCACATTAGAGTCACATGATCCATTTAATCAGTCGCATAGAAATACTGCAATGTATCTTCACTTTCCCATATTCAAATCTCATATTTCCTCAGGATAAATTGTGTCTCTTCTGATCACCAAGGCTGCAGTCATTTGATCAAAAGCACAGTGATTTTTTAAAAAATATTATTACAATTTAAAATAGCAGTGTGTATATTTTAAAATGTAAATTATCCCTGTGGGTAAAGCTGTATTTTCAGCATCATTACTCCAGTCTTCAGTGTCACATGATCCTTCAGAAATCACTCTGATATGATGATTTGCTGCTCAAGAAACATTTCTGATTATTATCAATGTTGAAACAGTTGTTATTTTTGTGCAAGCCGTGATACATTTTTAAAGGGATACTCCACTTTTTTTTGGAAACGGTCTCATTTTACAACTCCCTCAGAGTTAACCAGTTGAGTTTTACTGTTTTCGAATCAATTCAGACGATTTTCTGATATTTAGAAGAATATCTGTAACCAGACAGTTTCTGGTCTCATTGACTTTCATAGTAGGAAAAAAATATACTATGGTCAATGACTGCGTTTACATGCAGCCAATAACCCGTTCAAAACCGGGATATTAGCAATAACCCGGTCGCGAACGGCCATGTAAACACCGGCAAAAACCCGAAAAATGCTCATATCCCGGATTTTAAAAATCGGGATGTTATACCTGGGGTACCCCTTTTCTAACCCGAATTTTTGGTCATGTAAACGCGTATCGGCATATCCCCATAGTGATTTGTGTTCTGCGCATGTTCTATTCGCAAGGAATCTTGGTCTTTTGAGTAAAGAAACTTCTCGGCGCATACAAAAATCCGCGTGCAGTATACCGGAAGTAAACATAGCGAGACCAGGCGAGACGCCGCACAGCATACTTTTGGAGCGAGCTCAGTAACGTTACCAGCATCTAAGCGCAAACAAAGGCAATCGTTATCTGCCCCGAACTATTGATTATCCGCATACTGCTGTTGTTGTTGTCTTTGGATACAGGAAGAAGAATCGGAAATGACACATTTTGCGTCGTAAAGTTGTCCGTACGTCCAGACGCTAACCGCGCGTCGCCGTTTACATCGGGATATTGCAATGCCATGTATACAGGAGAAACTCTCTCTGCTCACGCATGTAAACGGGTTATTCCTAATGTTTCAGAAACCCGAATAGTGACCTTAACCCGACCCGAAAATTGGATGCATGTAAACGTAGTCATTGAGACCAGAAACGGTCTGGTTAATGATATTCTTCTAAATATCAGAAAATCGGCTGAATTGATTCAAAAACGGTAAAACTCGACTGTTTAACTCTGAGGGAGTAAAATGAGCCTATTTCCTAAAAAAGTGGTGTATCCCTTTAAGGATTCTTTCATAAGTAAAAGCATTATAAAATGTCTTTACTGTCACCTGATCAATTGAATGCATCCTTGCCGAATAAAAGCATGAATTTCTTTACGTTTAAACAGTAGTAAACATGCAAGCGTCTGTGTGCTTAAACTTTCAAATCGAATTTATGTCTCCTCAAGGTTCGGACGAAAGATCACATATTCGAGAGCATAAGCCACCTGATTGGCCATCACCGCGACAACAACCTGCCAATCGTCTCGGCAGGAAGCGAACTGTGTTTGAAGCAGCCGGTCGAAAGAAAACAGTGACGACACCTGAAAACACGTGGGAGTTTTACGAAAACAAACTTTTCCGTCGGCGAACATGTGACGGCTGTCAAACTGCTTGACTGTGACGACGGAGGACAGCGTTTTTAGAGGACGAAAGCGGAGTCGAACCCGATTTATAGAACTGATACAGTTATTTTATTGCGCTGGTCGAGAATCTATATTTTTGAAGAAGACGCTGATGGATTTCGTTGCAAAGTCGGGAGGTTTGGAACTCGACCTCCAAGAGGGGATGAGAGGAAAACCCAGATAAAGAAAAAGTATTTTAGAATAAAAAAAGTTTTAGTTTTGTCTATCAAGCACAACCGGATTTTAACGTTCGTCGGTAAGAGATAGAAGGAAAACAAATATTTGAGAAAACAAAAAGCTGTTTATATTGACCTATTTTAGGAGTGTGTCCTTTACTGCAGCTAGTGTGCCAGATCATTTGGTAGCTTCTATCGAATCACTGTTGATTATGCTTTTCAGAGGGGAGATGACGTGAATGTGTTTGCTTTAACAGAAACCACACTCCGACATGCTGCACGTACACACACCACGACCAAAACACACACACACACACACGGCTTTAAAGTACCTACATTTTTGTATGACGTTGAAACCTGTGGCACTCGCATGACTTAACTTAACTGTACTTGTGCTGATTGTTGGTAGCATCCAGAGCCCCAGCGGAGGAGCTTTTGTGTATGCTCACAATGTTAAATATTTATGCTTCCCAGTATTCATTGAGCTTAGCTCCTTCTTTAAACGTGTCAGAGGTGTGTAGTCGCTCGGTTCGGGGCTTACTTTATACCTTGGATGTTTCTATCAGTTAGGACTTTCATGGTTTGACTGTGGGCTTCACAAACAGACAAATTGGTATCATAATTCTTCTTCTTCTGATTGTTTTCAATGAAACGGTTCTAAGTGAATAGCACAATCAACTATTTCCAGTCTGATGTGGGTTTGCACAGTCTAATTACTGGGTGAACTGGAATATCACTGGATTTTTCACTGTTTTAGCCACCCGTAAAAGTCATGTTCATCACAAGCGTAAACTTTTAGTTTTGTCTTTAAATCCACATTTCGGGCGAATGAAATTTGCATCTGATACAATTAGAAAAATGTCAAGAAATTGACCTCAAAATCAACACAAAATAATATTTTTGTCAAAGAAAATGAAGCTTTTTTCTGTTGAATATAATTGATTATTTATGAAAATAGACCTATCTTTGTGAGATTCACCCTTAAATTCACTTAAATTGTGATTTGCATTGCTATTAAATAGGTTTTGTAGCCTAGACTCAATGACGTGAAGACCTGTGTGCATTTTCATATACTCAACTATGGATCTTTTTTTCTTTCTCAAAATAGGCCATTTTAATGATTGTTGTTATTGTTTGCATCACTTTAAATATTGTCACTCTCACACAAACACAACACATATATTTATGTATCGACATTTGTCACATTAAACTCTGGAAATATTGATTTGCAGGCACAGGATGCATAATCTCATATATTTAGTTGGAAAGCATTTCATTTTACATTTATTTGAAATTATTTACATGTAATTGAATTATTTTGAAATATTAAAATGAGAAAACAATCTCATATATTTAGTTTTAAATTATTTTTATTTTACATTTATTTGAAATTATTTACATTTAATTTTTTATATGTTAAAATGAGAAAATAATCTCATATGTGTGTGTGTAATATAATTTTGAATTATTTTGCATTTATTTTAATATTAAAATGAGAAAAAGAATCTCGAACTTCAGCACAAAATAAAATCATTACTTTTACATGTGCATATTTTTGTTGATAAATATTATATCACCCTCTATTTTGCGAGTCAAAGTCACATTATTCTGGTCAAAACTGAAGTGCGAATCAACAGGTTTGGAAAAGAAAGACTAGTTCAGCTTAAACTGCTTCATGACACAAACTCTAAATCTTGAAATGCTGTTTTTAAAGGGCGCTGGACACTGCTGGTGGATTCGATATCGGTGAGAAATGTGCATCTTAAACTCTAAAGTGATTCTGAACACAACATGCATTTGTAGTCTGCGAAATGACCTAAGGATTTTCCAGCGGTGACGACTTTCCCCATTTAAACTGCCAAATCCCAGCAGATTTTCACTGACCTCTGCAGAGTCTGTTTCACATGTTTATCTAAATGACTAATGTTAGGGAAAGATGTTCTGTTACATTATACACATTAAACTGACTCCAACTAAACAGTGGTGGTTTTACTGTTTTTATAATGCTGCAACACTATCCTAACTAGACTGCTCCTAGTTATTCATTGTAAAATTTTTAAATTGATTGGCCAAATAAGTTCTGTTAAGGAAAACGTGCCTTTTATTCATGCTTTTCTCTTTAAAGTGCAGTCGTCAAAGCTCATGTGTGTTCTCTGATCGCATTCCCCTTCAGCTGTGACGCTCAGAAGATCACAGGTAATAAAACCCAACATACACAAGCTGTGTTCACAGGAATAATCTTTGCTTGTAGCTATGACTTATTCCTTCTTCATGATTGGTGGCAATAAAACTATCAATGTGTTACTCTTTGGCTGAATCTCACAGAACCAGTAAAGAATATATAGTTCAAATTCAAAAGAAATACACAAGAAATTGTTTTACATAAAGAAAATGTATCCCATTTTTAGGAGCATTGTTTTGATCTGCATTAGCATAACGTTTTAGCATATTAGCATAGTTGCAACGTTGTGTTACTCTTTTGCTGAATCTCACAGAACCTGTAAAGATTCATAGTTCAAATTCAAAAGAAATACACAAGAAATTGTTTTACATTAAGAAAATGTATCCCATTTTTAGGAGCATTGTTTTGATAATGAGCACTCAGTCTGCATTAGCATAACGTTTTAGCATATTAGCATAGTTGCAACGTGAATGTAATTGAAGACTTTAATTCGTGGCAGTATTTGTTTCAATTCTTATATGTCCTGATGCTTTATTGTGTACTTTAGTATGCACTAATGTTTTAAAGTGCACTTAAAAAGTAAATATAATGCTGCAGTGAGATATTCATGCTATGATCATGAGCACTGGAGTTGATCTTGCGCTACTTGTGTGTGTGTCCAGCAGAGGGCACAAGTACATTACTATCACACTTACACACACACAAACCTGGAACGACATGCTTTACCATAAACAGCTGCATTGGTTTAAGACATTACGCTTTTAATCTTAAAATAACTTTACAGCAGCCCACATCTACTCCATACAGACAGATCTTGTATGAATGTTCTTTTTAGTCCTTTGGTAAAAGTTTAGATACGTTTCAATTAAGTTATATCAACAACCTATATACAAGACAAGTGGAAAACATGCTAGTATACAATATAAACACCTGGCATAAAATACTTTGGGTATTATTAACCATAGGACAATATAAATAGTCAGTATTTATATAATTGTTAAATCAGTTTGGTATTTCCTATCTAGGAACTGAGAGCTTATCGGTTAGAATGATAAGGATGGGATGTAAAATGAACGATCTGTTTTGTTATACACTATCTTAGTACATTAGAACTGCTTGCTGACTTTGGGTCAATATGCACTTAACATGTGCGGATGCTTTATCGTGCACTTTAATGTGCAACAACAGTTTAAAGTGCACTTAAAAAGTGCATTCTAAAGTTGTATATAATGCACTAATGCTGTGTATCTTAGTAAACACTCTGAGTGCTTTAGCTTTTGTCAAGACTCAGTGGGTTGATTTGTGTGCCGTGTGTATTCAGTTTTCACGTGATGTCACACCTGGAGGGACGGATAAGGCTGTCCGACTCCTCACTACCCGCCTGTTATTTGATCAGGTTTGTACTCTATTGAGTATTAAGACAGTGATATTAAAAGACCAAACTCAGTATACACCTTACAAAGACAGATGAATCCAGAATATGAATGCAGTACATTTTCCCATACAAGACCATTGTAAAGAAAATGCTTATGGCTTAAAGCTACACTGTGTGATTTTTACCCCCATCTAGCGGTGAAAAGGTATATGACCATCCAGTGAATATTAGTTTCTGTTCCTCTCAATTCCGATTTCGTTTTAACTCCTACGGTGGCCAATGTAGTCCAAGATTAACACGGCTTCCAGTTCGACCTCGTCCATGAGTGTTAACTCAAACGTAAACGCGAAAGGCAAAGCTTGAATTAACGGGTATGTCCCTCTTTGGCTAATGTACTTTCAAGATGGAGGGGCAACATGGCGACCGACATTAGAACCCCTTACCCGTATGTATTTTCAATGGCATATTATACACTCACGAGAATACTTTATTACTTGAACGAAGTAAATCTACATTAATGAGCACATACATTTTTGAAAGAACTAAGTGTTTTTTGCTAAGAAGAAACTAAAAGAGTTACACGGTGTAGCTTTAAAGTCACCATGAATCTTTTTTTTTTTTTTTTTTAGAATATTGCAGTATTTGTTATATAATTGATTTATCCATGCACAATTTTTTTAAATTAATTTGCCTTATCTTTAATCAAGTAACTTCCCATCATGCAGCATCTCTTCTCTGATGCAGCATCTCTTCTCTGGCCCTGTATTTGTTCTTGTTTTATAAGCCGTTTCACTCGGATATATTAGGCCTACTTCACAGTAGGAACAAAAATATTATAACTTACGTTATAAATAACTTACGTTTCATGCTGACTTGAATAGTATAATAACATAGCCTACCAGTTTGCAATATCAAGAAGCGTAACACCCTGTTTTGTCCAGCTAAAAATAACTGGAAGCGGATGACACCAGAAGCCTCACACATTCAAGCTATAAATTGTCAATAAGTTGTGTATGGAATTTGATCTTTTAATATCACTTGGTGCATTATGTAACGTTGAGCGTTTTTTGGGTTTTTTTTTTAAGTTAAGGGCCAGTTTTACTAACAGCTTGCACCAGTGCAAACCATTTTTTGGCATTAAAGCCACACTATGCAGGATTTCCGTTTTTGTCAAACTGTGACCCCTAGAGTCGCTGTGGAGTACTTGTCGTAAATAGCACTCACGCAGAGATGTCTCTGCACTCACGGCCTGATCCCCTCCCCCTGCAAGGTGATTTACTAAAGTTTGTGCTCGTCACTTTACAGGTATTTGCGCCATTATTTACGACCAATGAAAGCATTTGCGCTACTCTTGGGAAACTTCTGTATATGGATCGCAAGTGCCCAAAACAACTTTGGAAAAAAAAAAATATATAAAATTCGACAGGCCTGTGCTGCAGTATTTGCCCTCTCCGCAACAGTCACGTGACTGAAAACTATGAATTGGCGTCTGGGTTTTCTTGTTCAGCCGCCCGTGGGCAGTTGGAGCTGGATTTGCTCCTGCTAGGGTCCGTGTTCTGCTTGCAACCCACGATGCCGTCCCGCACCAAACACCCGCATACGAGCCTGTAAAACGCCCTTCGCATTTCCCTGCTGGCCAGCGTGTAGATGACGGGATTCATGGCGGAGTTCACGACGGCCAGGGCGATAAACCAATCGGCTTTGAGCAGAACCGGGCACCTTCTGGGCTTGCAGGCCACGTCGACGAGGAGGAGCACGAAGATGGGCGTCCAGCAAGCGATGAAGACGCCCACCACGATGCTGACGGTGCGCAGGAGGGCCATGGAGCGCTCGCAGTTGCTGTGTTTGGTGACTTTACGGCTGCTGCTCTTCACGAGGATGTAAATGCGGGCGTAGAGGACGGAGATGGCCAGCAGGAGAGAGATGTAGATGGTGATGCAGAATGCCACGTAGTTCTTGCTGTAGAGAGGTAAGATGGTGGAGCACTGAGGAAGATCATTGCGACAGTTCCAGCCCAAAATGGGCAGAGCTCCCAGTGTGATGGCGATCAACCAACATGCGCCTATTAGCAGAAACACACGGTACTTTTTGTTTGCATCATAAGGCCTCATTTTTATCATGGTTAGATGCCGCTCGATCGCAATCGCCAACAGGCTGAAGATAGAAGCGCCTAAAGCCACAAACATACTTCCTTCGCGAACAAACCACTCGGCCGGAGACAAGTGTAACGTCCGCTGTCCTGACATCAACAAGTTCACCAAGTAGACGACACCAGCCAATAAGTCACATAACGCCAGGTTGGCTATAAAAAAGTACATCCGGTTGTGAAATTTGTGGTTTTGCCAGATCGCCACCAGGACTATTAAGTTCTCCAAGACGATGAAGCAGCAAATGACCAAACACACCACGGTTTTGGGGTCCATTGGGGCCTCTTGGGTTTCATTGCGATTGTCTAGTTTCCCAGTGTAATTGTAATGGAGGAAAATGTGTTGATTAATCATTGCAGCGCCTCCAACAGATGAGGATGATCATGAAAATGAAGCCGGTCTGTGTTCGGCAGGTAAGATGGGACACGGCTGGGCGTTTGCTGTGTTCTTCACCCCTGTACTGTCATGTCGGTGGCACACATCTCCCTGTGGAGTGAACCAGATGATGGACTCAAAATTACTTTGGTCTTTAAAAGTATAATTGACCCAAAAATTCAAACATTGTCATCATTCAACCCTCATGTCTTTAAACCCCTTTGAAGCACAAAATTGGGATCTTTTGGATGAAATCTGAGAGCTTTCGGCTCCTCCATTGACAGCTGCGCAACTACCACTTTCGCGCTTCAAAAAGTTCAGTAAGAGATTATAAAACTAATCTATATGAATTGAGCGGTAGAGCGGAGACTTGATCGCTATATAGGATGAACAGATTGAATTTAGGCTTAGTTTTGTAATCTCTTTATGAACTTTTTGAAGCGTCAAATAGTTAGTTGCGTATACTGTCAATGGAGTAACAGAAAGCTCTCAGATTTCAATGAAATTATCTTCATATTGAGTATCATGTGAATTATTCCTTGTAGGCTTATTTTATCGATATCTCTTATATTTCAAGAGCATCCCTTTCATGATTCAGTCAGTTGCTGATGGATCTGCTCTTCATTTTATTTCACTCACATATATTTCATGAAAACCATGTTGACTTTGACTTAATCTGAGATGTTTCCGATGCTTAAAGTCCATGATGACAATAAATAATTAACACAACTATCAAGCATAAATTAATACTGTAGCTGTACAAAATGTGTGGTGGTACTACTCAGATATACTGTGCTGAATGATTACTGTATTTTTGTAATGTTTTTGAAAGAAGCCTCTTCTGCTCACCAAATCTGCAGTTATTTGATCAAAAATACGGTAAAACCAGTAATATTGTGAAATATTATTACAATTTAAAAGAATGTTTCTATTGTAGTATGTTTTTTATTTAATATAGGCTATCTCTGATCAAAACTGTAAATTCAGCATCATTACTCCAGTCTTCAGCTTCACGTGATCCTTCAGAAATCATTCTAATATTATAATTTCCTGCTCAAATCAAACATTTATTATCTGCTGCTGCACATTTTTGTGGAACCCGTGATACTTTTTTCAGGATTCTTGAATGGAAAGTTCAAAAGAACAGCAATAATTTGATATATTTTGTAAAAATAATAATAATAATAATTAAATGTCTTTACTTCACTCTTCATGTATTATTTTTTTAATAAAAGTATTAATTGCTTCTTACTGGCCACAAACTTTTGAACGGTATCTATTGTGATCCATGATTATTCTATAGATAACGTTTTGTCGTTTACACTGAGCTCGTCGTAGTGTCCATGCCGACTGAATAATAATAATAATTACATTTTAAAAAGAGCTATGTTCCGCATTACAAAATGCATTCCCAGAAAGTTGTTTAAATATCAAAAAGACACCTGAAGAGTAGTTTAAGACAAGTTTGTTCCAGTCTTTGAGTACTCACCATCAGATATCACGAACCGCAGAGTTTCACTGAGACCCATCCGTGTCTTGTTTTGTTATATCTCAGTTCGGAGCTCAGTAAAGGGACTGTGCGCGTGCACGTTGAGATCACTGACTGCGCGTAATGGAACTTGGAAGACGGTCCTTTATCACAACCGCATGTCTGCTGCGCTTTTTCTGCGCTGTGTGTGTGTGTGTGTGTGACAGACAGTCCAGCCCACGACACACCTCCACAAGAGATTTCTGAAACAAGATTTAGGCTGGCCTATTCGTCTAGTATTCTCCTCTTAAAAACACGTTTACTGCTGAAGAAGGGAATAAAAAAAATATATAATGAACAGTTTTCTTTTCTTTTATTTTTGCTGAACTTGCGCTCTTATCATCTTTTTTCATGCAACATATTTGTATTCATTTCTGGCTGGAAAATGCATTTTAAAAAAATCAACGAAATGTGACACACATGAACGTAGTGTCCGTGGCGTCACCCGTAGGTTTCTGAAGAGCGTTTTTGAAGCCTAAAGTGGGCTTGGCCGGCTGGCGCCATCTTGGCTGCATGTCACCTCTCGTCACTACTGGATAAAATAAAATTTGTAAAGAGTCAGCTGATTGAGGAAGCCCAATGGTTAAAGAGGGGTGGGGGGTTGGGGGGGGGGTGATTGCGATGTCACTTTTTTCATTTTAAATAGTGTGTAATGTTGCTGTTGGTGCATGAACAGAATCTGCAAAGTACCGCTGAAAGTTCAGTGTAAGCAGAGATATCGTCTTTTAAAAATCAGGAAGTGTAAACGCCTACAAAAACGACTCGATTGGGACTACAGCCGGGTTTTAGACGTAACTAACCCATCAACCCTCCCTCCAGAAAATGCAAAAAATGGCATGCGCATATTTCTGCAGCACGTCGAGTGAGTTGTGTTCACCAGCTGTCAAGTCTTCTGTGTTTCGGGCTTCCCAAGGACGCTGTACTTCGACAACAATGGATACAATTTATGTTTAATTATGTTCCTGAAAGTGACGATCGTAATCGAGCTCTCTGTGCTGCGCATTTTACGGAAGACAGCTTCCAGAATCTCCACGAGTTCAACACCGGATTCAACAAGAAACTGTTACTAAAACATGAAGCAGTTCCGACTTTAAAACCAGAGGCAGCAGTGTTGGGCCACAACCTGTAAGTAGGCTACGACTTTATCATTTTAAATGTATTTGCATGTATAATTCCAGACGTAGCCTTTTGTTTTATTTTTTTCAAATGCCAGCGCTGGCTTTAAAGCAGCAGCCCATTCTCACCCCCAAGGCGTCACTTAACTGACGCCTTGGGAGCATTTTGACCATGCTTCAATATTTGACGCTTTAGGCGTCCTTTAGCGTCAGTTAGATGATGCTCTAGGATCACGTGTACCCTACCTCCACCCCACACCTAAACCTAACCGCGTCCTCTAACTGACGCTTTCCTTTAGCGTCAGTTAGATGACGCCGAAGGATCGCGTCATGTAAGTGACGCTAAAGGGCGTCTAAAACGTCAAATATTGAAGCATGGTCAAAGGTGACGCCTTGGGGTGAGAATGTGTTGCGCCACTAGGCTACTAGTTATGCTATTTTGTGTCTACGACAAACTCGTACAAACATTATTGACCTGAATTTTCTATAAGTACTAATGTTTTAAACGTATTTTTCATGTATATATGCTTTATGACGTTATTTTCGATTTGATCAAGAACGTAAACATGCCAACGCTGTTTGAGTTTAACATTAGTAGCCAGTCAGTTGCTATTGTTGCCAGTCAGATGCTATTGTGTAAAACAAACGTGTAGAAAGTTAAAAAATGTAGCAAATTATCATTCAGAAACGTTTAGTAAGAGCCGTGTGTGGTGTGGTTCTGTTTGCCTCTCTTCATTGCCGCTTTCTCGTTCTGATTATGCTTCAAACTGATACTGCAGTTTGACACCATTATTTACATCTGGACCGGAGCGCAGACACGTTTCGCCCGTAAAGGTAATGGGCGTTAACCTTACGGACAACGTGAGCGACAGTTTAGCCAACTAAACATATTAAGATATACGGGAAATGGCAATGGAAGATGATTTCGATATATCAAAATATGTTTAGTGAAAAGTAAAACTTCCGAAACCTCTCTGTAAACAATGCGTGACGTAGACGCGCGAGAGATCACTTCCGGCGTAACGTCTGGAGACGGTTCAGTTCGGTTCAGTTGGACATCTGATTCAGATCAGTTTGACGGCTGTTAACAAGAGGTAAAAACTATATAATACTGTTTGTTTTCTCACAAAAACCGCTCGTTTCGTGTCTTAGGCCATCAATGTGTACTTACATTTACGAGTCATTAAATCATGTTTAATTTGGACTTTTCTGTGAATGCTCTTTGAGGCGGACCCCCATACCTGCATTATATGACTGACAGACAACAACGGTTGACCAAAAAATGTCAAAATTGAAAATGCTCTGGAAACAAAGACACCTACATCTTGGATGCCCTTGAGGTAAGCTAAAGCATATCAAAAATGAATTTCAAAGTGAACTATCCCTTTAATGGCTAATGCATGTTAGACATAAAAGAAAATCTGCAGTGAATAACCAGATTTTCCATTTTATCAGAATGGCAGCTCACACCAGATTTAAACTGGAGCTCACTGGGCTTAGCCGGCAGATTTGAGAGGTGAGTAATGGAACAGAGCAGAAGGAAACATCCCAGAAAAGAGTTGCCATGACCAGCCAGCAGACCAGAGCAATAAACATACAGTGAGCTGATGTTCAAATGAAGATGTACGGTTCAGTGCTGCGGTGAAGGCCTGATGGCTGCTGACGTGTGTGTGTTGGATGAAAAGTGTGGGTTTAGCATTTATACACTCCAGAATGAGTGAAAGTTGAGCGCTCTGCTGTTTTTCTTCTTGTTTTCAGTTATCCTGGATCAGATGGGTGTCTGCCTGTGTCTAGTTTCATCACATAAAAAATACAGGATTCAGTTTAACGGGTGAGTCTCATGAAAACGTGCGTCCAGATTACATTTCAGATCAAATTAAAAGAAAAATTTTAATTATTTTAGGTTGTTTGTATACATATACAGTATGTACACACACCCACAAGACATTTTCAACACAAGACAATCTAAAACACTACATAATTCAATGCATAAATGAAAATACACGTAAAAAGTGAAAAATCAATACAGGGAAAAATATTATGCCTATTTTAGTACTACAAGATTTTTTTTTTTTTTGATTTCAAACGTTATTTCTGTAATTCTCATTAAAGATTATGTACTGTACAAACTGTATATTCTCTCCCATAATCCTAAAAACTTTCTGCAGTTTTACATTTTCAAAGAACAACTCTTAGTATGATTTATAAGTTGTTTTCTTCATGGGGAACAAAGAAATTTCCCCACGAGGTAAAAGATTTCTGATATCCTTATAGTGGGGACATTTGGTCCTCATAACGTATGGGGTTTACCAGGCCACACACACACTTGTGTTTATACCATGAGCACATTCGCTGAGCATTATCAACTCTGTTTGCACATTTCCCACTGAGACAGCAGGTGTATCTGTACAGAAATGATCCTCACTCATCTGACTTTACTGCTGCCAGCAAAACCACAAGAGTCAAGAGATATCAAAGTGTTATTGCTTAGAGGCTTAATGGAGATCTCAGATATGTTTCATTAAATATTGACTACTTTAGAAATAACCAGTCAGACATAAGTCAGTATACTTTTCGTCTAGCTGTTATTCAGTTGCATATAGAGTCTGATAATGTCTAGAGAATATGTGTTATTTACTGAATGTAATTCATTTGTGGCTGACCTGACCACAAGCAGAAGTTCATGGTGCGTCATTCACATTTACATGCTGTCATATTGTTGTGTTGCTCATATGAAGTGTGAATTATGGAGATTTTGCTGAAGTCTGTTTCTCGGATGTTTCTCAAGATTTTCAGAAGAAAGCTGTAACAAAAATATATATATAATGACGGAAAATGATGGGAATTGTCATGGCATTACATTTATGGACATTTCCTTAATCCTAAAATGCAATGCGTAATTCAAAATAAATATGGGTAAAACACCGGCGAGAAACCAATATAAGATTGGAATAACACATAGTACATTATGGCCTATCTTTACAGATGTTTCTTAGAGTGAATGTCTCAAACTGTACTCAGATTAAAGTCAAGGGAGTTTATAGCTGTATTTTTGTAACTATTTGCTCATTTGTGTACGTGTTTTATTTCTCCGAATTTTAGGAGGAGGATTATTGAAGTCCTTCTATCCTGCAGAAATGGTGCCTTTGCTGGTTTTCTCATTTTGGATGCACTGCCGGCCTCAGAAATCTGGAGGCGTTCAGACGGAAACCCCTCATTTACTTATGGAGGAACTCGTAAGCAATTACAGTGAGCCAAAGCCTTTCATTTACTCTCACTCGCTCCAGCAGTTCTCAGTTCTCATCTCCATTTGCAAGAATGTATATGCCATTAAATTATCATTAGGCTACTTTTTTTTAATAAGTGGAATATTTTTGCATTTAAATAGAATTAATATTTGAAAATATTGTCTGTCAAATGGCATTTTAGCATGGTGTTATAAGCCTTTTTGGTTGCTATTTAACAAGAAAGTCATAAAACAGGAAATGACATCACAGAGAGGCTTGCATGTCAAGGTCAGTAAGACTCAAAGGCTGTGTTTAACACCTCTTTTAGATGTACACTTGCAAACTTCGGCACTTCACCTCGGGGAAATCCCAATGCCATTTTTAGCCTGTGGTTTACAGCGGCAACATTACTTAAATTAAGTTATTTAAAATACTTTTTGTGTCAGTCTTAGTTAATGTTAAATTCAGCCCTTACTAACACATTAATAAAGACAAAAGTAGTATTATATTATCTAACCCTTTTGTGCATGAATTATGATAACCTCAGTCATTTTTTTTTCTTATGTGTTTTTATTAGTCGTAGCCTCGTAGGGCATTAAAAATAAGATTTGAAATGTATTCTTATGCACATTGTTTTACACAGAGGTTTTCAGATGTGTGTTATATAGTAACAATAGCAATATTGTGTGTTTTAACAAAAATCATACAAAAAAAATATATACAAAAACTATAATCAATTTTATGTCAATTTACACTTAATAGCTGATAATTCAGATTATGTTCCAGTCATATCCACCTTAGCTCTGCGCTGAGAAAACCTAGAGATCAGGAGTTTTCAATCTCGTCTGAAATGAGCAGTGTTTGGCGAAACGCATAATGCAATCATGACTTTTTGATGTTATGAGTATTAAAAGTAACATGCATTACGTAATCAGATTTCACAGATAAGGGCTGTTAACTGAAGCTCAGAGAACGTTTTAAGTAATAAGTTATGCTATAACCTTTATATAACATATCTGCGTTCCCACAATTTGCATGTCAAACTGATCTGGATCTGTCCCACATCAGCCCTGTGTTGGTGAAATCCCAGCATGCTCTGCTCCACACGTCACACTGGGGCATTTTTCCATTCACTGGTTATTTATTTGTTCATTCTTTGTTGGCACAAATCAGGACACTGGCTCCTAAAACAGGGCCGGCTGAAGATTGTTTCAGGCTGTGTTTGTTAGTCAGAGGATTGTCTCCGAACAGAAGACAGAAGAGGCTTTTCCAAACATTTAATTAATTAGATCCTAATGCTTTCCCTCAGTCTGATAGACATCCGCTATCGATATTATTGATCAGGCAGACAGTGAGAGATATATGGCATAGTTTATTATTTTTGACTGTTTGCATCTATTTGATTTTAGTTAAATAATCATGTTTTCAAAATGCATTTATTCAAATCCCTTAGAATCAGTGTTAAAGGAGAACTCCGGTCAATTTTAACATTAAGCTCATTTTTTTGTACATGTGGAGTGCTGTCAGTACAGACAAAAACTACAAAAACACAGTGTTATCATCTTTTTAAAATTCGCACCCTGTTGACTTCAATGGGGCATGTTCTAAACCTGCTTTTAGCCTCTTAACATCCTTGATTCGTCATTACGAGTGCACAGCCATGTGAGTGGCGTTATTAATAGTGACCACGGTCAATCTGACTGCAGTAGATGTGAAAGATATTAATACATTATGTTAAATAAGCCACCTCACATACCTCCCTTGCTTCCTGTTTTGGGTCGAAGCCAACAATAATCGATTGTCGAGTTCACGCACGCGATCATTTGTGAATATCATCTCAAACCTACCACTGTGTGGCGTTCTGAGAATATCAGCTCAAATGGATAGTTCATCCGAATCAGATGTTTAACATTTGGTGGTGGTTTGAGATGATATTCACTAATGATCGCGCACGTGAGATCGGCAATCGACTACTGTTGGCTTCGACCGAAAACAGGAAGCAAATAGAGGTATGTGAGCTGGCTGAATTAACATCATGTTTATTAATATCTTTCACATCTACTGCAGTCAGATTGACCGTGATCACTCTTAATAACACCACTCACATGGCTGTGCACTCGTAATGACAAATCAAGGATGTTAAGAGGCGTTTAGAACATGCCCCATTGAAGTCAACAGGGTGCGAATTTTGAAAGAGGATAACACGTGTGTTGGCAACACCGATTTTTGTTGTTTTTGTCTGTACTGACAGCACTCCGAATGTACAAAAAAATAAACTAAATGTTAAAATTGACCAGAGTTCTCCTTTAATCTGTTCATTGTGGGGAACAAAAATTCAAGTTTAAACAAAATATATGCAATATTCAATTAGTTTGTATGAGATTGAAAGAAATTATATTTATTGATGATAAATATATAAACCGGGCTATTGTGTATTTAAAACACATTCCGTTTATTAGGACTATATGGCGATTTGTGTATGGCTGACATGCATCTCACGTTTATTAGTTTGTTTATGTTAAATCTATGTAATCCAAATGCATTGAAATATTATATGCAACTCAAATACATCTTAAATTTAGGCCATTTTTTTTAGTTTTGCAGGTGGAAAAGTGGAAAAATCAGAAAGTTGACAAATGAGATTTCTTTAAAATATACAGAAATATAATATTTTTCCACGTGGCGACCAGCTAAAGAAAGTCTGAGATATTAAAGTAAAAGTGGTTTGAATTCTGTAGCACAAAGGTCTTGAGCCGTGTGCACCATCATTGTGTCACCACGTGAGCCAACACATGAGCTCAAATTATTCACAGTTATTTCTGTTTTCAGCGTTTGAGCTCCAACATGAATGGTTCCTCCAATCATGTGTGTTGTTGAGCAGATCAGATACATCATTTAACCTGCTGGACCAGATAACAGAATAAAGACACATTAAAGGAGGAACCTGAAACACTTCGAGACAGCGGAAGATCACAGAGAGACTTCTGTGTCTCATTTCCGAAATGTAGTTCTTATTGTTTGAAGAGGCTAGAAGAGTGGTAGTGCAGTGATAGTAGGTGTATTGCAAGTCCACATGAGTTTAATATCCTGTAAATGCATATTGATCATGCACTACTGTCTCAACTTCCTGTTTGTGCATGTGGGTGTGTGATGGGCTAAAGAAAGAAAGAAAGAATTTGGCCTTTTCACTTTGGACCGTGGTGATTTAGAGCAGACCCTGGTTAAAATCCAACAGTAACACTGGATAACAGATGCTTGTCTCTGGTTAATAGGTGCATTAACCTCTCTCTCTCTCTCTCTCTCTCTCTCTCTCTCTCTCTCTCTCTCTCTCTCTCTCTCTCTCAATTCAATTTCAATTCAATATAGCTTTATTAGCATGACTGTGTAACACAATGTTGCCAAAGCATCAACATATTAACATATTATATATAAATAATAGAGCAAACACACAGAACATATATGTATAGATCATGTCATATGTAGCATGGTAAATAAATAAACACAGTATATATTAATAAATGAATAAATATGATTAGCTGTCTCTGGCCTTGTGAATAGCTAACACATATTTAGCCGCTAATGCAGCTGTATTATCATCTTCTCCGAGTAAGAAGAATATTTTCTCAGTGTCACTCAGATCAGAGAATGATGGGATCAAGGTTTCAAATTTGGGCAGGAAAGTTTCTCTAATATTAGTATATTTGGGACAGAAGAGCAGAAAGTGTTCCTCATCCTCTATGTGTTGTAAATCACAGTGTCTACAGATCCTCTGCTCTCTCTCTGTCCATGTGTGTCTATGTCTTCCTCTCTCTATCTCTAGATCATGGTCGCTTAGTCTGTATTTGGAGAGGATTTGTCTTTCTTTAAAATGTTTAATAAATAGATAACTGGCCAATTTAGTGGTTCTATTGAGGGTCGAGTAACATTGAAGTTTATTTTGGAGGTCAAAACTTGCTTTTAGTGATTGATCATGAGTGTGTTTTAGATGTGTGTGGATCTCTTTAACAATAGTTTTGGGGCTGTAGCTGTGGTCAGTGGGGAGTGTAGTCTGATGGACGAGTTGGAGAGCGAGTGTGTGTAGAGGATGAGGTTCTGCTGAGCTTTCATTGGCGAGGAGGGCTTTATATTGGACTGACTCTGGATCAGACTGATGGAGGTGGTGCCAGAACTGAACACATCTCTTCTGGATCTCGATGTTCAGCGGGTACAGGCCTAGCTCAGCCCTGCAGGCGGCAGTGGGCGTGTTTCGGTGAACCCCTAAAATATTTTTGGCAATTTCCAATTGTAATTTTTCTACTAATGTTTTCTCCCAATTTTTTAAATTTAGTAGTGGTCCCCAAATTTCACATCCGTATAAAATAATTGGTTTTATTATCGAATTATATAATTTGATCCAGGTTTTAATGGGTAATTTTAAGTGTCCACATCGTGATTTTATGGCATAGAAAGCCCTCCGAGCCTTTTCACTCAGTGTTTTGACAGCCAGACCGAAGCGTCCCGAAGCGCTGATGTCGATGCCCAAATAGCTAAAGTTTGTGCTGTGCTGCAGGACCTGGCCTTTATACAGGAACTGGTGTTTGTGTTCCTGAGATCTGGCCTTCTTCTGGAACACCATGACTCTGGTTTTGTCCAGATTGACTGTCAGGGCCCAGTCGTGACAGTACTGTTCCAGCAGGGACAGGCTCTGCTGAAGGCCCTCAGGTGTGCGGGACAGCAGGACCAGATCATCCGCGTACAGCAGACATCTGACCTCTGACCCTTGTAGAGTGAGGCCGGGCACAGTGGAGCTGTCCAGCGCTGATGCCAGATCATTAATGTAGATGTTAAATAGAGTCGGGCTCAGACTGCAGCCCTGCCTCACTCCACGGCCCTGCTGGAAGAACGCGCTTCTGTGGTTCCTGATTTTGACCGCACTTTTGCTGTTGCTGTACAGAGATTTTATAATGTCAAACGTTTTTCCGCCAATGCCAATTTTTAGAATTTTGTACAGTAGACCATCATGCCAAATTGAATCGAATGCTTTTTTGAAGTCTACAAAACATGCAAATATTTTCCTTTGTTTGTCGTTGATGTTGTTGCTGATGAGCGTGTGGAGGGAATAGATGTGGTCGGACGTGCAGTGTTTTGGTAAAAAGCCAATCTGTGCTTTATTTAAAATGTTGTGTGATGAGATGTGTGAGACGATGCGTGTGTTTATGATGCTGCAGAACAGTTTTCCTAAAGCACTGCTCACACTGATGCCGCGGTAACTGTTGGGGTCGAGACGATCGCCTTTCTTAAACACGGGTGTGATGAGTCCCTCAGACCAGCTCTCAGGAACGCTTCCGGAACACAACACCAGATTAAAGAGTTTGGCCAGAGTCTGAATCATGCTGGGACTGCTGAGTTTAAGCATTTCATTACTAATGTTATCTTGTCCACACGCTTTCTTTAGTTTAAGATTTTTAATATGTTCTAATATTTCAGATATTGTTATAAATTTATCTAATGGATTTTGGTAATTTTTAATAGTTTTTTCTAAGTCTTCTAGTGTGTTCTGTATGTTACGCTGAGGTTGGTTAAGGTCAGCTGGTGTAATTTTTTGATATAAATTTTCAAAATAGGATTTCCAAATTGTGGTATTCTGGAGTGATATCTCTGATTTGGGTTTTTCTAGTTTTTTATATAGTTTCCAGAAAGTATTTTGATCTACCGAATCATCAATTTCATCAATTTTGGCTTTGAAATATTTTTCTCTTTTGTTCCACAGAAGTCTTTTGTAGCTCTGCAGACAGTCTGAATAAGAGAGCCGTAATGTCTGGCTGGACGGGTCTCTGTGCTTTCTGTTAGAGAGTCTCCTCAGCTCTTTCCTGAGGCCTGCACATTCGTCATCGAACCAGACATCCTTTCTCATTCTCTGTTGAGTTGTTTTACGTGTGCTTTGCGGTTTAATGTTAGATAGAGTTATCAATGTTTTGAATATACAATTTAAGTTTTTAGTTGCTAAATTTATTCCATTAATATCTAGAGTGAAATCGGTGGACATAAATTCATCCAGCATGTTTAATATTGTGGGACTGTTCATGTTTTCTTTGAATTGATCAGAGTTGGATTGATTCCATTTAAGTTTAGGTTTCAGAGGAAACAGTTTTTCAGATTCAAGTGGAGAAGTTTGAGTTATTTCACATGCGGGTTTCAGATAAAGCACGGTTTGGCAGTGATCAGAGATCGGGAGCTGAGGTCTGACTGTGAAGGCATTAATAAAGCTTGGGTCAATATCTGTTATTGAGTAATCTACCACACTGGTTCCTAATCTGGAGCAGTAAGTGAATCTACCTAACGTATCTCCACGAGTTCTGCCATTGAGGATGTAGAGTCCTAAACCTTTACAGAGTTTTAACATTTGTTTTCCGTTAATGTTCACTGAGATATCATAGCTATTTCTCTGTGTGACATTCAATGAGGAGTGAAACGTGGTGTCATTCAGGACGTGGTCATTATCTACAATATTTACATAATCAATTTCTCGCCCTGTTCTGGCGTTGAAGTCTCCACAGATGAGGACATTTCCTCTGGACTGGAAGTGTAAGATGTCAGCCTGTAGTGTTGGGAAGCTCTGCTCTTCGTAATAGGGAGAGTCGTGCGGTGGGATATAGATGGCACAGAGGTAAAGATTGGACTGTGGTGTGACAGATTTCACTTCAAGCCAAATAGATGATTTACCAATTTTAGCAATTTTAATCAAATGTTTTAAATCGTCTTTGTGCCATATAAGAATTCCACCTGAGTCTCGGCCGCATTTTATTTTGGAATTTTTTGTTGAAGGAACTATAATTTCCTTATATCCTATTGGACAGTGTAACGCCTCATTACTACGACACCACGTCTCATGAAAGATACAGATGTCTATATCTCTTACACTGCTGAGTAAGTCTTGGTCTGCAGTCTTATTACCAAAAGTAGAAGAGTGCAGACCTTGTACATTCCAACAACTGATTTTAAAAGATTTCATGGATAAGTTCTTCTTAAAGTGTGTGTGTGTTTGTGTGTGTGTGTGTTATGCAGGTTATGTCCTCAGTCTGGAGCAGATGATGTTCAGCAGATGTCTTATCTGGTTGAGTTCGGCCGCTGCAGGGTTCTGGGGTTGTTGAGCGGCCGCAGCGTAGCTCCTGTGTTGTGCTGGAGGTCCGGGGGCCGGTCTGCGCTCTGCTGTAGGACGAGGGCTTCTCTGTGTTGTGTAGATGTTGTGTTGTGCTGGAGGTCCGGCGGCCCGTCTGCGCTCTGCTGGAGGACGAGGGCTTCTTGGTGGCTGAGAGCTTCTTTTGTTGTTTCTTGCTGTGTTTCCAAGGGCTGTGCTTTTCAGCACTCTGGCGAAGACTTTCACTCCTTGCTTATTGAGATGTACGTGGTCGTACATATGATGAGGCTGTATGTCTTTGTGGTGGGCGAGATGAACATTAGGGATAAAAGCGCAGCTTCTGGAGAGTTCCACATTATTCCCGTGGATCACGTGGAACGGCACGTCGGAGCGTGGCAGCAGTGTGGACAGAGTTATCCTGGCTTCTGGGAAACGCTGTGTGGCTCTGATCGCCACCTCTCTCATCACAGGAGCCACACGGCCCTTCATGGCCCTTAGGTCATTTGTCCCTGTGTGGATAATTATGTGCCTGTAGTTTTCATGTGGGTTTCTCTCCGACAAGATCTGAAAAGCACTTCTTGTGTTTGGACACCAGATTTTCTCGGCTCTCATGTTTGGCAATAGAAGTTTCTCACTGATATATTTCCCATTGGAGTCAGTCAGGATAAGAGCGTGTGTTTCCCTCGGGTCCTGTGCAGCGGCGCAGTGGATCTGGGATGCTGGGTCAGTCGAGCAGTCAGGCTGTTCTTCCACTGGTGTCTGTTCAGGTTGAGGATTTTCCATGAGTATCTCTGAATGAATCAAGGGTGTAGCAGAAGATTCTGTAGGTGCTGGAACAGAACTGAGTCTTTCTTTTAGGTTTGTGATGAGTTCATCTTTGGTGTGAAGAACTGACTTCAAGGCAGAGAGCTCCTCCTGCATTTCTTTTCTCACATCTGCTAGTTGTCTTCCTAAAGTGGATTTTACTTCCCTCAGTTCATCTTTAGTTTGCTGAAGTTCTTTTGACATTTCTTCTCTTTCTCTCTGGAGATATTCAACTTCTTGTTTTAATTTCTTTATGTCAATAGTCACTTGTTCCATGTTGAAGTCTTTCAAGTGGGACAGTAATAACTCTTTTATCTCCACAACTTCTACTTCCAGAAGTGAAAAATTGTCTTTCATTCTTGACATTGGAGATGGAATCGCAGTTGCTGAAGTCACTGTTGTCTTTTGGACTGATTTTCCAGGCGAGTCATCAATGTTTGGATTCTTGTCCACATCATCAGACAGTGCCAGTGTTTTTATTAGTTCAAAATCTTCAATGAAGACCTTGAGAGCAGACTCTGATCCCTGGATCATGATAGTGCCGTTTTGATACAAGTTCAGGGTCAAAAATCTTGTTTCATCATTTTTGTCAGCGTCTTCAAATGCTAAGATCTGTCTGCCTTTACAGATACCTCTTTTCTTGACAAAGGTGAGATGCTGACAGAAGGCTGTGTGCCATAAAGGGCTGTGTTCAGTGTAAAAGAGCAGGTTGTTCATGTCACTGTGGTCATGTAGATCAGCAAACAGTGTGTCAGGGCTCTCCTTCATCTGCTTGTGTCTGAGCATCAGCCTGGAGTGCTCAGAACTCTTCTGAGGGTAGATGAAGGGGCGGGGCCAAGATGATGCGCTGGCCATCTTTGATTTAGAATGTCAACAACCAACTGAAAATAACTGCCACTGGTTCTCTCTCTCTCTCTCTGTCTCGCTCTGTCTGTCTGCCTGGACGCACCATAATTGTAATGTCCGTGTCCTTGACTTGGAGCCAATCTAAGCGATTCAGGGCTGACATGACCTTGTAGAGATGCTGAAAGAAGAAGCTTACGTATGTGTTTCTCTCTCTCTCTCTCTCTCTCTCTCTGTTCATGACGTGATGTGTGGTGACCAGCTCAGAGGTTAACGCTTGTGTTCCTGTTAAGACCGGCCTCTTTCTCTCAATTTATTTCCCGCTACTCCATATTTTATTTTGTATGTAAAATTATTTGTTACTAATTTTATGAATTATTTAATTGATGTTAGTCAATTTAGTGTTTTTTTTATTGATTCACAAGATTTAAAACATTTAATTTTTTTTACAAATTTTTACCAGGTTTATTTATTTATTTACTTATTTATATTAAACTCTTAATTGCTGCTTTAATAGTTAGTAAGGTAGTTGGTAAGTTTATGTATTTATGGAATTAAGAGAGAATATGCTCATGAAGAATAAGGAAATGTTTTTATTTTATTGTTGGTTTAAATTAAATAAGTAAGTTACCTGGTTGCCTTAAAATACTGAGTTAATTGAAATTAAAATGTTTGAGTTTATACAACAAAGGAGACTGGTTTAATTAATAAAAACTCAAAATATTATGCCATCTGAATTACATTCATTAACTGGTTGATTTGACAGAAAATAAAAAGTTAAGAAATCAAGAAAACTAGTTTTTACAGTGGGTTTATTTATTTATATATTGATGTATTATTTTATTTTAAATTAATTTATATTATTTAAAAAATAATGTATTATCATAAAAAAACATTTTAACCAAGTTTTAAAAACATAAAACAAATTACAGCCTCGTAACCACATCATCTTAAAAATATTATCGACATAAACACACCATTTTAAACCTATATACGGCATCTTATTCCTTCCTTATTCAAAAGCACAATCTTCATTTCTCAGAAAGTTCATAAATGGATGTCAAATGACTTCAAACCTTGATCTCCCATAATGGAGATTGTGTTCTCCACTCAAATATTTATTTTTCAAACACCTGTCCATGCTCTCTGTTTTCTTCTGATAACAAAATGCTAATCTAGACTTTAATTCTAAAATAATTGATGATGTCTATAATAGAAGAGTGTGTTTTGGTTTATCTGTGAATCTATGAGTGCATCATTCAAACAATCAAACAAGACGAGATGGTTACTCGATATAGGTCATCAATTTTTTATTTATATAAATTACAACAGAGTTCATATATGAATCTGGAACATAGTCATATGCTATAAGATATTGACAAATAAATAAGAGGCATTAATAAAACATCTTCCTTCCATCATCTCTGATTGTATGTATGGATAACGTGCACCTCATCATCTTCCCTGTGTGTTATATGTCTTTCTGTGTTCAAGTACAACTGGCGTCTGAATATAATGGAGAGATCCTGTGACCTCACTCAGCATCTTCTCTTACAGTGACCCTTAAAAGGGTCCTTTAGTGCTTTCTCATCTAGAGCCGCATTAACACACACTTTCTGGCCCTTAAGAGGATGCCAACATCTAATGTTGAGCTGCAATGTAAGTTAAGGAATGTAAACTTGTTAAACATCATTGTTGAAGTGGATTGAATCTTATGAAAACATGTCCAGGTCATTTGTCATCAAAAGTGGGGACTTTTCTTTTTTTTATGATGATGAATAAGTAGGGCCATTAAGATTTCTAAAATTAGGTCTACCATTTCTAATATTTTAAATATGACAATTTAAATGTGTGTGTGTGTATATATATATATATATATATATATATATATATATATATATATATATATATATATATATATATATAATGGGTAGGACTTCTTACTCCTGCCTATAAACATTTATATTTACAATACAGATTGATACAATCTGTATTGTAAAAAGTGCTATATAAATAAAGGTGACTATATATATATATATATATATATATATATATATATATATATATATACACTGTATATTACTCCAATTTTATATTTATTTTTTCATTTAAATAAGCAAAAAAATAAAGGCGCTAGAATACTTCACGAATTAAATGATACATGGTAAGTAGCATATAATAAGTTTTATGCTAATGGGAATTTGGGAGGTAAATGTGTTTAATTCTTCAACCCGATCTCACGACCAAGTTGTACGAATTCGACGAATGATTAAAAAGTGGCTAATTCGTAACAATTTATACAACCTCACTTGTACGAATTAGTACGATTTTGCTAAATCGTACATATTTTACGAATTGGCCAATTTGTATGAATTCGTACGAATGACCTACCCCTTATCCCGCCCCTAAACTTAACCATCACGTGGGTTTAGACAAATCGTACAAATTTGTACGAGTGAGGTCGTACGAATTAGAACGAATTAGCCACTTTTTAATCATTCGTCGAATTCGTACGAATTGGGCGTGAGATAGTGTTGAATTCTCCTGAAAATAAAAATAATGAAAAATTTCTTAATGGTCCTATACTGTTTTTTCTTCTTTTGACCGCTTTTCTCAATGTCAGTCAGCTTGTGAAATCTGTGATTTATACTTCTGCTCTTTTGAAGGAAATCTTAAGACATCTGATTTCTAGAGAAGATCTGTAGGTGTGATGTGCTCATACTATATTCCCACTGTCTGTGACACTGATAATCTTTCAGAGCGACACACTCCTGTGTGAACAGCTGTGTTCTCCAACAAGTGAGCCTCTGGCTGATTTGTTATCATTATGTTCTGAAACAATAGAGGGTGTTGAATATTTTCTATCCTGACTTGAAGCAGGAAATGCTGTGCTGTTGGGCCCGGGACAGATCCAAACTAATAGTTAACCCCACAGGGATCTTCTCTTCCACCCCTTCCCTGCCTGAGGACTCGGGATCAAACTTTAAAAAGCTTGTGACTCAAGGTCTGAGTGTATTTGGTGTGAGTTGATAAGATTACAAAGGCCATTGTTAGGGAGTTTCCTGTGGCGATCTTCAGCCAGTCGTCCCCATGGCGACAGTGTCCCCGACTGATGATGTCACAATGGGCCGAAGCCCTCGGAGCGCTTCAGTGTTTCCTCGGTTTCCTCAGCGGATGAACTCAGGAAATCTTTTTTTAATTTAGAGAAGTTGATTGATTGGTCAGAAGTCTTGCTTTAGTTCACAGACACTCTATTACGAAATAATGTTAGTGAATAATGATGATTAATAATGAGTGAACATTGTTCAAAGAGATAAGATGATAAGATCTATCTATCTATCTATCTATCTATCTATCTATCTATCTATCTATCTATCTATCTATCTATCTATCTATCTATCTATCTATCTATCTATCTATCTATCTATCTATCTATCTATCTATCTATCTATCTATCTATCTATCATCTATTTATCTGTCTGTCTGTCTGTCTGATAGTCTGACTCTGGTTTCCTCTCGCCTTGTTAACTCTATTGTACGTGCTGTTTCAGAGGCGTAATGTTTTCAGAGAGCATATTTGACTCACACTCACTGTCTCCGCTTGTTACACTGACACAGTGGAGATGAGTTATGAGTTCGGAGGGAGGGAGGGTTTGGGAGTGGGAACTAGAAGACTTTGGAATAGCAAACTGTTTTTCTCAGTCGCTTTGGTGCATTTCTCACATCATTATTTACATTTGCACAACAGTTAATGCAGTTGTAAAACAATTAGTAAACTGTAAAATGACAAAATGATTTGAATTTGAATTTGTAAATTTGAAATATTTGCAAGTGTATTCTAACAAAGTTGAATTTTAGGTGGTAAATTAGCCTGACTGCGTCATACTCATTTTCAAGAGAGAAAATGAGTCTGAAACTCCTCCATTGGGCTTTAATTATGAGGCGTGTCGTAACCGAACCAGGAAAAAAAAACTCTGCACTCAATTGGATAGTCGGTAGACCTACTAACCAATCAGAGCAACGCATAAGTCAACTCCTTTGCATAGCGCAGTTTTCAAATACAGAACGTAGCCTAACTTTATTTATTTTAGAAGTTAAATAACGAGTGTTACTTCTTTTACTTACTTCTCCATGAGTGCCACCAAAGGAGAAACCACAACGACCACAGGCTTTTCATTACGTCCCGTCTTCTTAGCGACCGTCAGAGCCAGCTGATAAGTTACACTTTTCCCGAATCATGTAGGAAGGACGCCAAAAATATATTTCCGATCGACAAATGCCTTGATTGCAGTTCTCTGTTTGTCTATTAAAATGAATGCGCTGTCGATTTATTTTACAACAGACGCGACAGCGGAATCTATACATCTCAATTCTCCAGCTGCACTCATCTTTGACAAGCGCTCTTTGACGACGTGAGGATTACGTTACTGAAGACCACCTGTCAATCATCGTATAAAGCCCGCCCTGGCAATTTGATTGGCCCGATGATCTCTGAACCGATCATAATTACTCCTCAATGGATCGAGTCCAGACCGAACTTCCCGTCCAAAAAATGTTGTGGGCGGAGTTCGGGCTGGCATCCAGGCTAAGTTTAAATAGTTCTGAATTTGAATTTTTTTTTTTATGTAATGAATATTGGACATTTGAAATTTATCAAACTGAAAGGTTTTTATGGCTGAATTTATAGACATGTATTTTCAAACAGCTAGTTTTTTTGTTCTGAATTCAAATACTCCAAATATTCAGTTTAAAAAAAAATACAGATTCAAGTTTTCAAGATGAACAAATTCGGAGCTTCAAATTCAATTTTCTAAAATTCAATGTCAAAAATTCAATGTCAAAACTTCAGGTCTTACAGAAAGTAGGTCACAGGTCATCCACAGGGAAGAGCAGATGATCTCAGAAAAGTCGAACAGAGCATTTTGGCCAATTAGGGACTGCAGTAGTTTTCCAGCTGAACGTGGTGGTGGTTCAAGAGGCTGCCACTTGAATCGTGATTAAACATGGATGATTCTGTGTTTATGTTAGGTAGCGTTGTCAGCACATGAGACATTGGTCTCTGGTGTCAGTTTATTTTGAGTAAAATTGATTAGAACACCACCGCTTTAGCCCTTGAAGCCCAATGAAGATTACCTATTAATTGCCATCATTTAAGTGAAATATACTGAACTTAAATATACGAGCTTGAAGTCTCAATTAAAATTATTCACAATTGCTTCCCACTTAATTATAAATTTGCTAAATTCAACTGTAGTATTTCTCCCTTATGCTCCTTTTGTCATCAGTTTGATGAGACGATTATTCATTTGTTTTGGGAATGTGTGTACTGCAAAATATTTTGGGTTGACTTTTCAAATTTTATTAAAAGGTATCTTTCTTTAGACTTTCTGTATAAGCCAAAAATTATGTTTTTTGGTGACTATGAACTTAGACCCCTCTCATTTTAGATTTGTCCTTAATTTGCTATTTTTTCTTGCCAAATTTATGTTCACAAGTGTACATTTTCAAAGAAAACTCCTTTTTATTTTTAAGAAAGATATTGATATGTACTTAAATTCATTGAAGAACTCTAAAAACTCTATTGCATGTAAGACTCTGAAATGGTGTCAATCATTTAAGCTTGTTCAATGTTATTTATGTTTGTGGAATGTAACCCTCTGTATTGTTGTAATGTGTGTTTCTGTATTGATTTGTATTTGTTTACTGCATAAATAAAAAATAATAATAAAAAATACCTTTTTGTACCTTTGTGTATGAAACTCATGTCAGTGTGAAGAGTCATTTGACTCTATGGGTTTCATTGACACAATTTACGCAACTTCCGTTTCCTGTCGAATTTAATTTTATGTTGAAATGCACGTCACAGAAATAACACCCATGCATTGTGTTGCGAGTTATTTAAGTATCATTGAGATATTATTTTATAGTTTTCAAATACAAATTTGAATTTATTTTTGTACCTGTTTTCATTTTAATTTTAGTAAAATTTTTAGTAATTTTGGTGTGTTGTCATTTTTATTCGTTTTTCAAAAAATATGCATATTGTGTATTTTTTTTATTTCAGTAAATCTTTCTTTTTCAGTTTTAGTTTTAATGATTACTACATCCATCAAGTTTCAACTTAATGAAAATGAGAAATGTTGCCTTGGCAGCAAGCTGAAAATCTAATCATTTTCAATTTTAAAATAACTAAAATAAAACAAAAATTAGGTGTCAAAACTTTCTGAGGGGGAAAAATAATTGGCAAACAATGCACTTTTACATGCAACGTTTGTTAAGAGCTCATCGAGGTCACAGATGGCCTAGTAGTCAGAGAGAGTTTGAGGTAAAGCCAGTCTGAGTTTTTCTGGTATGAAAATAGAAAGCCAGGAAGAGGAGGAGAAGATCTGTGAGCGTTCGAGAAGGCCTGCGGCTGCAGTATATTAGTTCTCGAGGCAGGAGCCACCCTGAGCGGAGAGCTGGAGTCGGGAGCCAGACCATCTCATGAAAGGGATGTGGTTTGGATTCAGGGGGGCCAAGAGACCCAAACTCTCCATCTGAGTGCAGATGTGCTGGCCTGGCTCTCCCCTCTGCTGACTGCTTTGTTTCATGGGCAAAGACAAAAGCATCTCCCCTGAAACATTTATAGGCCTGCCTAATTATATTAGGGCTGACTGGATATAAAAGCTGCAAGAGGGGCCTTTATCTGATGGTGTGTTACTATACCTTACTCTTCTTCGGTTTCGACATAGACCTATTATTTTATCTTTTCAAACCCAACAATGTGCTTTTTTAATGTTTCGCTTTAAATGTGTGCTCTTTCAAACATGTTCAGACATTTTATGTTTTGTACAATGACATTTTTAATGTGACTGGATCGACTTTTTGGAGACAGTGTTGATCTTGAGCGACACCTTGTGGAATTTCTTTTGAACTTCCGCATTCGTCGCTTGTTCAAGTACATGTATTTTCTATCAGCCACCACTAGATGGAGACATATCATTGCAAATGTGAAAAGTCGAAGACTCGCAGTCGGACGGTCATGTCCACGCAGGTTTCCGTAGTGTAGTGGTTATCACGTTCGCCTCACACGCGAAAGGTCCCCGGTTCGAAACCGGGCGGAAACAACGGATATCATTTTTTCTGCCCGTGTTTCTCTCAAAACAGACAACTCGGAAATAAGAGTCGACAAAAAAAGTGAAATCACCAAAGAGTTCTGAATGTAATTTTATAGTCTTTATACACATAGAAATGTGTTTGTATATTATTATTGTTATTTATTATAATGTTTTGTTTAATTGTATTATAATATATGTTTATTATCAAATTATTGCTATTATTTATTTATTTTAAAAAGGGCGATTTCAAATGTGATGTTTATGGTATGTTTGGGAACAATTTATGTTGTGAAATGATTCTTTTGATTTTATTATTTTCCTTAAAAATTAAATAAAAATTAAAACTTCAATGTGCTGCATTCGCACTACAACTCCCACAAGGCACTGCGCCGTCTCTGCTCAGGCATGATTATGTACTTCCGGCGTGGAGCCGGTCCTTTTCCTGTGCTGTTAACTTGAGTAAAGCGGCGTTTCAGTCCGTCCAACTCAATCTACAGCCATCGACCGGTACCGAGCGCCGAGATGACCGAGCAGATGACCGTGAGAGGGACCCTGAAGGGTCACAACGGCTGGGTGACCCAGATCGCCACCACCCCGCAGTTTCCAGACATGATTCTGTCCGCGTCCCGAGGTGACAGATACACACAGTTACCGCTCAACCACAGCTGTCTGACGGCTGTTAGCGCGAATAACAAGTGCTGTGCTGGTACTATGGTACAGTGGTGATACAACCCGATGATAATACCATGGGCATACATATAACGTTATATACATATATATGGTGCTGCTGAATGATTACAGTGTTCATTTCCCATGGTGTGTGTTCAAAACATGGTATTACAACGAAACCATGACTCGAGTAGTACCATATTACTTTTCAGGAAAAGGAAAAGTTGTAAAGTTCTGCCTTTCTTACAGAAAAGTAACTTTACAGTGATTGGATAATACCTTGGTATTGTCATGTTTTTATCTTTTGTTATAACGCTGAATGATTACAGTGTTCATTTACCATGTAATCCAAGGAACTTAAACTGAAGTACGCCCAAAAATATGGTATTACAGTAACACCATGGTACTCTTAAGGAGAAGAAAGCGTCAAAGTTTCAATAACAATAAAGGATGATGTTAATGCCTCCCTTACAAAATAAAGTACTGTGTTTGTACCATTGTACTGTGAGTGATGCTGGTTTATAGTAATCTTATGGTGCTGAGTTGTTCATCGTGGTACTTTTTATTTTTTTTAATAACCTTATTTTTTAAAGTGTTTGTGATTTACACAAGTATTGGGTTGTATTTATTAAACATGTTTACTGTTAGTTGCTTGCAATTATGCATATTTTACTGTTATTATATGATTAAATGACAGTTCTGACCTAAATGTCAATAAGTGTTGTGTTCATATGGCATTAACCATTAAACTAGTTTGTAATTGCATTCAAATCCATGATATCTGGCATTAGTTATAGTTGGCTTTATTATTATTGAAAATGCTGTTAATGATGCGTTTTGATTTTTGAGGGATGTTTTGTTGAACTGAAATACCGTTTGACTTCTAACTAGTTGTTCTAATATCTTGATGTTTGTTCTTCTAGATAAGACCGTCATCATGTGGAAACTCACCCGTGATGAGACCAACTACGGTATTCCTCAGCGAGCCCTGCGCGGACACTCACACTTCGTGAGCGATGTGGTCATCTCATCAGATGGTCAGTTTGCGCTGTCCGGCTCGTGGGACGGGACACTGCGTCTGTGGGACCTCACCACGTGAGTACGAGGGTGTCGAGATGTATAAAAGCTTATAAAAGCTAAAACCAGCTGATGATCAGGACAGATTATATCCTGTCAATCAAAAATGGGCATAAAAATGTGTCGCTGTGTGTGAATAAAATCTCTCATGTGTTGAATTTTGGGCAGGATAACTGGACAATAACGCATTAAAGGTCCTTTGTTGGCTCTGAGTTATCAAAACACTTTCAAAATGCTTGGCACGGATGCGGAAAATGCAGGAAAACGAACCCGCTCTGAATTTTTTTTTATGGCTGGCGAAAGTTTCAAAGGCAGTGTGTGAATGTGATTGACACAACTTGAGGTTATATTTTATTTATTATGCAAGGACCTTAATAACAGCGATATCATACTTACTTTTACACACACACACAGACAGGAGTTATCAGAATTGACTTATGTTGACTGTTAGTATGTTTGATTGTTGGTCCTTTTTATTTTGTATTTATCACATTTATATAGTGTCTCTTTTTAACCCTGTGAATCACTGGTAGTTCAAGTTAGGGTTGCCAGGTCTGTTTTTTCCCATCAAATAATCTCAAAGGGGTGGTAAAGTATGAGTTCACTTTTCTAGCTTTAGTTAGTGTGTAATGTTGCTGTTTGAGCATAAACAACATTATCAAAGTTACAACGCTCAAGCAAAGGAATATATTTGCTTTTAAAGAAAAGGACTACAACAAACAACTGGTAGGGACTACACGACATTCCTCCAGGGTTAGTGACATCAGCAACCCCAAAATGTACATAAACCCCGCCCCCTCCATGTTGAGAAGAGAAAGAGTGGTTGTATAAGAGTACATTTGTGTGTCAGCTCAAATTTTAGCAGCCATTTTTTTCACATGCAATAGAAAGTCACTCTGTGTGTCACGACAGTTCCTATACGAAGGATTTATAGATTATCCTGACAGAATAACCTAATTGAAGATAGTTAACTCCACATCAGCAACATAAATTCATCAACTAACCATTCAGTGACGTCCTGTTGCATTCTACATGTTGTCACTTCTTCTTGAGTCTCTCCATCTTTGACTCCATTTTAACATTAAAGGGAGAACAGTTTCTGTCATTTAAATGCTGTCACTTTGTGTGGGAATCGCAGCTGCTAATGGTGCGTTCTATTATACCCAACGAACCGTCTCGGACCTCGGATTTGACGTCACGTCCACACTTCAAGCGTTCTATATGTTTTGCGTGTCCGAGTCGGAGAGAGTTGTTGTCATGGTAGCACTGGCCGAGTACCAGGCACTTACATTTAAAAATATATATATATTATGACTGCACCTTATCAAAACGCAGCCATTTGAACTTGAAAATGTTCACTTTATTTAATGTTTTTCATGTTAATCTTCTGTTAACAACGCTAGCAACGTTAGTAATTGCACTCACAACAACCGATTCCCATACCCACAGGGGACGCAGTAACACGAGTGATTATAACCGTCATTTCAAATACCAAAGCGGTTCAAAAACAATGAAAACAATTCATTCGTACAAGTCACAGGGCGCAGCCATCTTGAATTCCGAAACGGAATTCTTGCTCGGTGTCCTCACGGTGGTCCGACGTCCTAGAGGAGAAATCCGAGGAAAGGGGGCGTGTTGCTAGACAACGTCTGTCGTCCGATTCGGATCTCCGAGACGGATGAATAATAGAACGCACCATTTCACTGCACTTGAAACTCCGCCCTGTGCATCATCTCATTTACATTTAAAGGGCCAGGCACAAAACAGTGCGTTTTTGCAAACCCTCAAAAAGTGACAACTTTAACATGCTATATAAAAATATCTGGGGGGTATTTTGTGCTAAAACTTCACACTCACACTCTGGAGACATCAGAGACTTATTTTAGATCTAGTGAAAATGGCATTTTACCACCTCTTCAAAGAGTGTGTGCCTTGTTTCTTCTGATATGAAACAAAGTCTCAGCTTTCAAGTTCTGTCCATTTTATTTTGAAATTCAAACAAAAAATGGCGTTTTGATGGATCCTCAACTAAATCTGTCTTCAGCCAGATGGAACTGGATTCAATATTTTGAATTTTCTGATCCAGTCTGACTTATGACCCGTGATGCTTACCATAATTCCTCCATTCTGTCTCCTGATGGAGTTTCTTGCCACTGTTGCCTCTGGCTTGCTCTGTTGGGGACACTTTATATTCAACAATATTATTGAGAGTATCTGCATTGTTTGTGTAGCCTGGCTAACGCCAGAGTCGTATCATTGAGAATGAGACGTGGTCTGGAAACCACATGTTTTTTTTTCTCTTATTTGAGGCGTGGTTTATGAATGCCCAGAGATGTATTATTGGGTGCTACGAATGTCTATCAAATGCGCCTGTACGTAGCTCAACCAATCGGTTCAGTTATACCGATGACGTAAGATGATAAGATAAGATGACGTATATAGAGTGACAGAAAATTAGACGAGGAAGAAGACGATGGGTCAGAGATTTAGGAGATTTATGTATACACAAAGGCTGTATCAAAAGGTAACTTCGCGTCCGCTGCCATGATGGGTCCATAGATATAAACAAACTGCTTCGGTGTGTCGCTTGTACATCGTCATGGTCTTGCTGCTCCCTCCCCGTTCTGTGATTGGTTCCCTATCTCAGGCGAAAATTTGGTTCATGGTGTCCTGGCTGCCTAGCGGCGTGAATAAAATCGCGCTGCGGCAAGGCTCGATGGGGAAACCCAGGCTATTGTTTGTGACCTTTTGCTCTTCAAATGTTGTTTTAGTGGAACCACGACCCGTCGTTTTGTGGGCCACACCAAAGATGTGCTGAGCGTGGCGTTCTCCGCTGATAACCGTCAGATCGTGTCCGGCTCTCGGGACAAGACCATCAAGCTGTGGAACACCCTGGGCGTCTGCAAGTACACCATCCAGGTGAGATAAACGTGGGTTTGTCAGAGTGTTAGTCTGGGTTAGCAGTGATATCTCAGCCTGATTAGTGACTTGCCCCTGTAAAGCCTTCCGTTCCGCATCATATTTCAAATGCAATTTTTATAAGGGCTATAAATGATGCATGATCAAACTTTGCTGAAAAACCTGTTGCACACAATCTACTGCATGCCTTCTGTCGTACGATTGGTAGTTAAGACTTTTTTGTCTACTTTAGGCTTTAAGTAAAAGTCCTTTTTTACACTTAAAAAAAGTGTAATGTACAATTAGTGTAACTGTAAAAGTGGCCACCTTCAGCTCATGGTTTGCCTGTCTTTTTGCTGTGAACATAAACTTAACTTTTATATAGTAATATATTTCTAAATGAACATGCAAGGTAGGTTTTTAAAAATAATTGAGTCTCAAATATGATCATCAGGCTTTTGTTTATTTCTTCTCTCAATCATTGTAATATATTGGAGTATATGATTTAAAACTACAAAGCTTTGATCATAAAACTAAAACATTTAATATCTTATTTAGACATATTGCCAGATGTAGACAGAGTAATAACTGATATTTTTACTAGAGATGCAGCGATTACAATTTTCTTGACCGATTTTCATTGAGTTTGACGTGCCGGTACAGATTTTAATTTTTTCTAATCACTTTTTTATCTTCAATAACACAAATATTTATTTTCTATATTTTTTTAATTTATAAAACCCCATATACATTTACCCAAACTGATTAATAAAAACTTGTGGTGGACTCAGTGCTTCATTTAAGTACGGGTGTGTCCTGGAGCTCAGGGGCTCCAGTGCGTCATCGTGCCCTGTTTTAGCTCCACCCAAAAAAATCCGGAAAATAGCAATGGTGAAAAACTGTTTAATGGTCTAAATCCACATTTCAGTACTTCACAGTCATTGTAATATGTTTTAGCAAAACATTTATAATATTTCTAATGTGTTAAGAATTTTTTTTTGTCGAATTGCCTTTATTGGGACTTTAACATGCATGCTGAAAAAAATGCCCGCCACTCATGCTTGCGGTGTGAAACAGCCATAATTCACAAGATTTCCTACATGTGCGTTCCGTGTGCACATGTGATACTGATGTTGTGCGATGTTAAATCAATCATGCGCTGGCCGAGTGCATTTTGACCACCATAAAATCGGCATATATCAGACTGACTGGCCGGTTCTGGTAATGCGCTGATCAATCGGTGCATCTCTAATTTATACGCAATCTATGTAAGTCTATTATACTCTAAGAAGACTCACTGATTTACATTACAAGCTATCAGACTTTGTCAGTATCTGCACTAAACTGCATATTTTTGCTCAGTTTGAGCCTCTGAACAAAATTATACGAGCCATAAAATCTGATGTATCAAATATGATACTCAACAAAAACTTTTTTCTTATTTTTTCTAAAGGTTTAATAAATGGCTCCATTTAAAAAAAAAAAAAATCCAGACTTTTTTTCAGTATGCCAGGCGTGACAGGGTTAAATCTGTTAGCTGAGCTGATGTCTGATCGACCCACACTGTGATGTGTGTGTTGTTCCTCAGGACGAGAGTCACACCGAGTGGGTGTCCTGTGTCCGGTTCTCCCCGAACAGCAGTAACCCCATCATCGTCTCCTGCGGCTGGGACAAGATGGTGAAGGTGAGATCTAAGCAGTGTTCGGTCAAGTTAGTTTCACTTATATAGAGCTTTTCACAATGCACATTGTTTTTAAGCACCTTTAAAGAAAAAATATGGCTATAATAACGACATATTTTCATCTTATATTTTCTGCCTTTTTTCTTTTTCGGAAAAACTTTTTTCGACTGAATTTCGGTGCACCCCTATTTTTATTTTTTTTTAACCATCACCATGTCCCTTTGGAGTGACTTTTCACTGAAAGTGTTTTGTTTGTTTCAGGTGTGGAATCTGGCCAACTGCAAGCTGAAGACCAATCACATCGGTCACACGGGATTCCTGAACACCGTCACAGTGTCCCCCGATGGTTCCCTTTGCGCATCTGGAGGAAAGGTCCGTTTCACTGTTTATGGCCCTAATCTGAACGTAGGGCCTGTTGAACTTCATCAAAATGTATACACAAGGGGTTTTCAAACCCCCCTTTTTTTTTTTTTTTTTTTTTTTTTTTTTACAAAAATTCATAAATTAAAAAATTCAAATAAATAAATTTTAAATGCATTTAAATTAATAAAAGAACATAATAATCTAGCATAACAGAAACCAAATATTTCCATATATATATATATATTTTAATGGGGTCTTTTTACATATAAAAATAAATACATAATAAAAAAGAAGCGTAAAATAAATGGATTAAAATAAAATGTATTAATTAAAAAAAAATGTAATCTAGCATAACATAAATAAAAATATCAAGATAATATTTTACTAATTATAATATAATATAGCCTAGATGTTTTTTCTTTACAGTATAAATTGGGTCCATTTATGAAACTATATAGCAGCCTTTAGAAATGTTGGATTGGAGTCCAATTTTAAGTATGAGGATGATCATTTAAAGACATAACACTGCCAACTAACATTGAAGCTTCACCTGTGAGGCTAATGATTGATTTTCACTTTGATTTTCTAGGGCAGTTCTGTGCCCTCATTATGCTGATGACTTTATAAATGATGTGGGGGTTTGACGTTCCCTCTGTCTCTGTTTTCAGGACGGACAGGCCATGCTTTGGGATCTAAACGAAGGCAAGCATCTCTACACCCTTGACGGCGGTGACGTGATCAACGCTCTCTGCTTCAGTCCCAACAGATACTGGCTGTGTGCCGCCACTGGGCCGAGCATCAAGATCTGGGTACGATCAGCTTTCTGTCCTTTTTACATCAAAATATGTTATTGGCTGGATTGGGTCAGCAGTCTCTGCTTCAGATATGCATGTAGTTTGTGAACTTTGTGATGCTGGACGGTCAATCAGTGTTTGGCATTTTTATATTGGCTTTAGCGGTATCATTAATTGAAAAACTCATAATGGTCGACTGGTGCTTTAGATTGGTGATTTCAATTCATCAACATTGAAAATCATTGTAATATGTTAGATTTAAAATTGATGGAGATGGCATTAGTAAATGGAATCGGTAAGTTCAATTCAATTTAGTGAATGAGTTGAATTGTCGATTTCATTTGTGTAAGCACTTAATAAAGTCCCCCCGTAGTAAATAATTGTATCGTTTATTTAGGTGAATCAGTTAAAATCGTCCATTTCATATATTGACTTTTATTTACCGATTAATTTGCGTCTCCACTGAAAATCAACACCGGAAGGCATTGCAATGTGTTACAATTAAAAAAGACAGTTTGGCAAATTCAATTAATTTTGGTTAATTCTTTCACACTGTCCATTTAAAAAAAATACTCTTGTTTAACGATTAATTTACCACCTCTTAAAGTTAGTCATAACATATATTATATAAACCTTATATAAAATGATTAAATATCAGCCACTGATAGGCATTTAGCATAAAACTGTGCGAAAACACTGATTTTAAAATAGATTTTTATTTGCAATAAGCATTTTGAATCTCCTTGAATGAATATGAAGATTAATCTTTGGCTTTCAAATCTTTGGCTCTCTCTCTCTCTCTACAGGATCTGGAGGGAAAGATCATTGTGGATGAGCTCAGACAGGAAGTCATCACCACTAACAGCAAGGCTGAGCCGCCCCAGTGCACGTCTCTGGCCTGGTCTGCTGATGGACAGGTAAGAGTTTCCCACAGGCCCTTTCACACTGGACGTGAAGCAATTGATAGGCATCAGCTAATTCACACCTGCACGATAGGTGGCGCTGACCGAGAATACATATTTCCTCATGTGTTTGTCTCGTAGAATTCCCCATTTAGCTTTAACTTCGTACATTGCACAACAAACAACAGCAAATAAAGACAAATCAAGTTTGGTAAAACACAGAAACCACCATCGCGTGTGTGTGTTTTAACTTCAGACTATGATGTGATTCATTTGATTAAATAATGAGCAGACTTGATTTATTTGTAATGTTTTATAACAAACTGAATACTACATCTTCTTAGCATTTCTCATTCTTTAGTGATATAAATAGAGCCAGATCGATAAAGGATTTTGAAGGCCGATATGATACAAATATTTTTGCAGGGCTCCAGACTGCGACCAAAAATTTGAGAGTGTGCGACTGAATTTTACATCCAGTCGCACATGTGCCACACGTTAAACGCATGGTAAAGCGTGGAAGGGGCGCGTCAATGAATCCGTGACAAGAGCAGCGCGCGTAAACGTCTGTGGGAAGGAGACGGAGACAAATATCACCTGATGTGCGTCTGAGCAATCAGCGATCTATCGACTCGTTAGTCGTTACCTAGCAGCGAATGCAAACAAAATGAAAGTGGAACGAAAATACGCCACTCATATATGATTAGGACTGTGGAGCAGCAGCAGCGATCTGAACCATTGACAAAATAAAGCCCCGAACTTGCCAGTCGCGGGCCGATCTGGCTCACGCTACACTGTTACTTAGGAGATCCAGTGAAGAAATCCATTGAATTCGCCTCAGAATTAATAACATCAACAACACGAGATCCAGTGAGAAACACTCCGATTCGGCGCAGAGTTCTGTTATAAACCATATCAGATCAAACAGCGCTGACGTGGAAACTAGGAGAAACACTTATAGAAAGCTTTCAGTTCACAAATCAGCCTAACAGAACCATGGATTTAGGCTAATGTAGTAAGTTAACTCTAACCATAAATATGATAATGTGTAAGAAATAGTCAAATGCTTACAAGTAGGCTACTACACATCTTTTCCCAGCACTTCAATAATATCATATATAAATGTTTTATTTTTTTGATTTTTTTTATGTGATTACCAACACATTTTTTGTTCTTCCTTTAAAGATTGTCCTAAAACGAAAAAATGTAAGATGTGGATGTTTATTGGCTATTTTCACTCCATACATATTTTCACTACTTTTATTAATTAATATTAAGACATTATAAATGATAATAACTAAGTTAATTTCATCTACACCCTAAATTAAGCTTAGTGATTTATTGTCAGCCCCAGTTCTACCAGAATTTTCAGAACTCGCTGTGAGTTCTCATTTGAGGTGATGCTGCCCTCAACTTTGAGTCTGGAACCCTGTAAAGTTAAAATAAAACAGCATATCATAATGTTAAGTCTATTTATTATTAAAGAATTTGTCAGTATTACAGTTATTTTGGGGGAAAATTGAATAATTGCATTGCAAGCTGATTTAAGGTGTGCTCCTAAATTTTCTGCTTGCGCTCCTAAAATTTTCAGTCAGGGGCAACAGCGCCCCTAGTAGAGCCAGACCGATATATCGGCCAGCCGATATTATCGGCCGATATTAGGCATTTTCCATAATATCGGTATCGGCAGTTTTAATGGCCGATAAATGAATATTTAAAAAATAAAATAAAAACGGACGAAACATGCTTTAATCATCTCTCCTTGGCCTGTTATATTGAAAATGTATGTTTTATAATTTGCAGTATGATGTTATCTATTGCTAAATTATGGCTCATCATAGACTAGCTAACCACAACGCTAGCTAATGCCACTATCATCAGTGGAAGACCGCTAACGTTAACATTAATGAGCTCGGAAACCACAATGAACTTTTTCTGCCTAAATAAAGTAATGATTACCATATTTATAACTAGCATATCTCTAGTTACAGTCCCTGCGTTGTAAAATGTAAGTTATACTTGCGAGGAGTGAACATTTAAACATAGAGAAAAAGTATCAAACATATCTTGTGCAAAAAAATTAGCTTTTCTTTTACACGTGTGTGAAATCCAACAATATTTAATAACAAAAAAAAAATATATATATATCGGCCGATATATCGGAATATCGGATTTTAAAACCCAAAAATATTTGTATCGGTATCGGCCTTCAAAATCCTTTATCGGTCGGGCTCTAGCCCCTAGTAAAAAAAGTTAGTCTGGAGCCCTGTTTTGGGTTTTAAAATACGATATTCCGATATATCGGCCGATATATATTTTTTTTATTAAATATTGTTGGATTTCACACACGTGTAAAAGAAAAGCTAACTTTTATGCACAAGATACGTTTGATACTTTTTCTCTATGTCTAAATGTTCACTCCTTGCAAGTCTAACTTATATTTTACAATGCAGGGACTGTAACTAGAGATATGCTAGTTATAAATACAGTAATCATTACTTTATTTAGGCAGAAAAAGTTCATTATGGTTTCCAAGCTCATTAATGTTAACGTTAGAGGTCTTCTACTGATGATAGTGGCATTGGCTAGCTTTGTGGTTAGCTAGTCTATGATGAGCCATAATTTAGCAATAGATAACATCACACTGCAAATTGTAAAACATACATTTTCAATATAACCGGCCAAAGACAGATGATTGAAGCGTGTTTACAACGGGATAAGGAACATGTAAGAATAAATCTGTTCTCAGACACCAATGATAACACTTTAATATGATAACATCCATTTTCTTTGTTCTGAATACTTTTCTTCAGTTTTCAAAACAGCGCCACCTCTCACTTTTGTAAGCTCAGATATAATTGGACCGTTAGTTTCAGCGCTGGCTGAGGGGGAAAAACATCTTGTTTTGTCTTGCTGCGATTGATGACGCCCGGTGTGAACGGCTCCATCGGGATCCATTGTTTCAATTCAAGAGTGTCATCCCCACGTACATTCGCGCGGTTTACGTGTGAAAATCCCTTTGTTGTGTGTGATGAGGTTACTTTGCAGATAATCAGCATCGGTTCGGATGGTGGATCTCTGGGTGATTTGTGGCATTGTGTATGAGTGCAGTGGATAAACCTGAATATAAACCAGTGGACAAACAAAAAGGTTACATTAATTACACTTTTTTTTCTCAGACTCTCTTTGCTGGATACACAGACAACCTGATCAGAGTTTGGCAGGTGACCGTCGGAACCCGATAAAGATGTCGATTCCAAGAACAGAATACAACGTGGAAAACTTTGATAACAAATAAATGATGAAATGATGAAAGGGACCCTGTTCTTGTTTTTCTTTTGTGTTAATACCGACAGTTTGTTGTATTAAATCAGTGCAATTCAGCTGTTCTCTTTGTTATAATAAACAGCATTATTTTACTCATGATTTAATGCCATATTGATCTACTTGATGAGGTGGTATTATGAGGGACTTTTTGTTGAACATTTTAATTGGGTAGAAAGGAAAGGCTACATTCTGTGAATACTTTAGCAACTATAGGATGCATCTTGTTTATGTATGAATGAGCAAAGCATTGACAATTTCAGATACCTTGTCTTATTTTTTCTTACATAAAGTGTTGCTGATTTTTCCTGAGTTACAAATCTAAGTGTTTTTGTTCAGTGCTATAAAATCACACCAAGTCACACTTTAGGTCTGGGAGTTTCTTTTACCCTCACTTTTCTTTGTTTTTATTTGGGAAGCTGAATACAGCTTATAAGCAACATCAATTAAATTACATCTGATTAAATTAAAGCACACAAATGCAACATGTAGTGACTGTGGCAAAAGAAATAATGATAGTATAGTGACATACTGAATAATATCCGCAAAGTAATTGTTCAAAAAGAAACGACGTTTACAACATCCCCAAACCTTTTAACTCTTACATTGAAACTGTTCCAATATTAAAGAAAAACCTAAAACAAGAAACAGCAGGGAATTTTAAAATCGAGATTTTCCAGGATTGAAAGGTTCGTGAAAAAAAATCGAAAGTGAAAATATTCTGTTTGTTATGCTCGGCTTTAAAATATTTAAGACTAGAAATTCGTCTTAGTGAGTGTAGTCCTTCATCGACGAGGAGGGGAGAAATTAATAAAATTAATATGGAAGCCTAACCAATGTATAAAAAAACCCTCATATATTATATAGTATTGTATTGTACACGCTGGTATCCATTGTGTTTGATTGCACAACGCTCTCACTATCGTGTTTTATCGTGCACGCGCTTTGAACATCTCGTGCTAAGGTTTGAGCAGAAAAGAAGTGCGCAAGAGGAAACCATAACGGGGCGGGGCTTTAACAGTCCCCGCCAATCAAAGAACGTTATCATTGCCTGGTCACTCCCAGTCATCCAGTCACAGCTTGTTTTATTCAAACGAGCTCATCCGGTGCTATAAAACTGGCCACGAGTTAGTACTGTACGCGAGAGTCCATCTTGGAAAGCGGCTTTTCAGCGCCAATATTTTACAGTAAGCCGGTTAATTTAATTTCGCACGCTACTCGTGTTTTGCTAAAGTATATTTAACGAGACTATACGTAAAACAGAATATTAGACGAAAAAGCTTGTTTATGCGTTCTGCGTACTTAAAAACGGCTCTAGATGAGATCGTGTAGCATTAGCTCGTTTAGCTTTGCATGCTTCTTTAGCTTTCTGCAAACGGCCTGAATGAATCTTTTGTTTTTTCTTTTGTTTTCAGAAGAAAAATGCGTTTTATACGCTTCTAACACGGTTTCGCGCCTGATTCCATTTGTTTTGTTGTGCATTTAGTAAGCTAAGACCTGAAATCGAGCTTTTGTGCGCTAAATCGAATGGCGTAAACCGTGTTGCTTGGTACTCTATTATTCTAGCACCGTTCCTCTTATTTCACATCGCGAACTAAACCTTAATCATTTGTAATCCAAAGGTGATCTACAGAGACTAAAATGGCCGACGCAGAGCAGCAGTTTATGGAGACCTCCGAGAACGGGAACGAGGAGGATTTGAACGGAGCGGAGCTCGCGGAAGGGGCCGCGGTGGAGGATGAGGAGAACGGAGATGGAGGACAGATCGACGCCAGCAAGGGAGAGGAAGATGCTGGGTAAGAATATTCAGTTTATTTGCGTTTTCATACTGTAGACCGTGTGTTTTTTTTGTCAAGTTGCTTGGCGCCATGTGTCTTTGTTAATAGAGGGGGGTGGGGTGGTTTACTGCCCGGTGTTGTGTTCATTGTTGGAGATAAGGGTTGTTTAGCCTCGAAATTCACGTTGGCGGGTGGCAGCTGTTATATTTGCCTGTACACGATCTAAAGTTACCGCGGTAAAATAACCAAACTGCCGTCTTAAAGGGGTAGTTCACCTAAAAAGGAGTTGCTGTTTTTTCAAACCGGTGGTATTCTGAAGAATGTTGGAAATAGACCGACTCCTCCAACTTGAGACCGCGTAAATGATGGTAATATTAATTTAGGTCAACTATCCCTTTAAGTGGCATTCCTTGCTTCAAACCTTAACTGTGGAAACCCAGTTAGGCATGGTAATATACTTTGGCCATGTTGTATATGGTTGCCTGGAAACGTTTCCTAATTGTAGTTTGTGGGGACACTGGCATGTCCAATCAGACTTTAGAATTGGCACATGCAAGTATATTAGTGCCCGCCCACTTTAAGCAGTTCTGGATATCTGGAAGCATTTCATTTTTTCCATAGGGATTTTTTTTCTGTACTATTCAAGAGTTACATGTACCAAATTAACCAGCTACATGATTAAAAACTGATAATTAAGAAATGGAATTCGTTTTTTTTATGCTAATAGAAGTTGAGACTTGTGTTTAGAGACTTGATTACATTACCCATGATTCTGCAGAGAAATATCCACCCATCAGAGTAATGTAGATTGTTTAACATTAAAAAAAACTGTGTTCAACGGTGGCATTCCAAGTAAATTTTTCTTCCTGAACCTGACTTACAGTTATGGTACCCTATGATGCTATGAGCTTGCTTTTTGTTTGTGCTTTAATGCAGGGTCTAACTTTTTTAAAATATTTTTCTTTATGCAGTAAAATGTTTGTTGGAGGACTCAGCTGGGACACCAGTAAGAAAGATCTAAAGGATTACTTCTCAAAGTTCGGCGAGGTGACCGACTGCACCATAAAGATGGATTCAAACACCGGACGATCACGAGGGTTTGGATTCATCTTGTTCAAAGAAGCAGAAAGTGTGGATAAGGTATGGATGCTTTTGCTTCTCTCCAGTACAAATACTTATTGGATGGCAGATGTTTACAACGTTTTGTTTTCTTTTTAAAAGGTGCTACAGCAAAAGGAACACAGACTAGATGGCCGACAGATCGATCCCAAGAAAGCCATGGCCATGAAGAAAGAGCCGGTCAAGAAAATATTTGTTGGTGGCCTTAACCCTGAAACCGCAGAAGAGAAGATCCGTGAATACTTTGGGGCCTTCGGAGAGGTGAGTTTTTACTGAGTATAAAAAGATTAATATTGACTTGTCTACCAGTTTTAATACTTTATCGATTATGCTTGCAGATGGAAAATATTGAACTTCCGACGGATCCAAAAACAAACAAAAGGAGAGGTTTCGTTTTCATCACCTTCAAGGAAGAATCTGCTGTCAAAAAGATAGTCGAGAAGAAATACCATAACGTTAGTGGAAGCAAGGTAACGAATGGAGAGGAAGACCTTGTATGTATATTTTTATTCTTTCATACTTTTGCTATAGATGCATGGTTATGGTGGGTAAATGAAGTCGATTTGTGGGTGTGCACAGTTGCTTGATTACAACTGTCGTTGGCTTATTGCATATGTTTTATTTCGGCCTGTTGCAGTCATGGCTCTGCTCTCATCTGTTTTGTCTCTGATATCAGTGCGAGATCAAAATCGCCCAGCCCAAGGAGATCTACCAGCAGCAGCAGTACGGCGCCCGCGGAGGATTCGGAGGTGGTCGCGGCAGGGGTCGTGGGGGTAAGCGGAATGCTTTTTATGAGCGTTTCAGCAATGGCATCGTTATTAAAACCAGTCTAAACTAGCAACATCTGTTTCCTCAGGCCAAAACCAGAGCTGGAACCAGGGATATAACAGCTACTGGAACCAAGGCTATGGGAACCAAGGCTATGGCGGTTACGGTGGCCAGCAGGGATATGGTGGTTATGGTGGCTACGGCAGCTACGACTATTCCTCTCCATATTATGGATATGGCGGTGGTTATGACTACAGTAAGTTTGCATCTTCCAGATGCTTTTTATGATAATTTTGTGTCCCTTCAATGTTCACTCAGTTACACATTGTTTTTTTCTCAGGCCAAGGCAGCGCAAGCTATGGAAAGACACCGAGACGTGGCCACCAGAGTAGCTACAAACCATACTGATCACAGAACAGAACAGGTAGCATATGACCAGTGTGTCTTACAGTAACCAGGTGTCTTGCCTTTGTCTGTCTTGATGTTTTCAAACTGTATGTTGCCACTGACCACATGTGTCCATTTCTCAACAGACAGACGTATTCCCAAAAACCATGAGTCTGACAGTGAAGCCGACAACAGTTCACACACACATGCAGACTCTTTCCTTTAACCGGACAAGATCATGACCCATTTGTACAGAACCGATGAATAGGGGAAGCAAAGTCACACTTCCACATTTTTATTTTAATTTTATTTTCCTTTTGTCCACATTTCCAGAAATGGAAGTGTTATTTTTACTGTACTTTTTGGTACCTTTTTTGAATAATGTATTGTATGGTTGTATTTTACATGTCTACTGGATTTGCCACATGAGGTTCGGGAGCTGCCAGAGCTTTTGAAATAAAACAATTTTGAGTACATTTTTCTCAATGTTTCCAGATGCTTACTATGCTTTTCCTGTTGCGTAGTGTTGGAGAGAGTCTTTTAAAAACCAGAGTCTAGTGAATGTCAGCGTTTTTGGGTAATGTCTAATAGTGACTGGAAGTTTTTCCACTTTTGTTAGCTTTGATTTTAAACTGTTTTTGATTTGCCTTTTCAGTTATATTGCTTAAGTTTGTCAATTAGTATATTTGCCAGCGACCATAGTCGCTTTGCTCCTATAGTGTTTTTGGTAAAAATAAATGACTTGTAAGTTTTTTTGGAAGTGTTCTTGTTTACTGGATAACATTAATGTTAATTTGTTTCAATCATGACTCGTGCTGTGCCTATTTAACACATTTTGCTTTCAAAACCCATAATTTGGCATTAGCCATCACTTAAGATCTTAAATTACACTTTTACATGTAAAAAAAACCCCAACATTTTGCATACATAGCAACTGCGTGCAACTTATTTCTTCTAACAAGCATTGGGAATGTGCAATACTTCTAATTCATTAGCTAAGTATTTATTGCTGAAGGAATATGCCAAACCAATGGGTTTCTGATCAATACCCCATAGTGTAACTAATGCCAGTTAGTAGCAAAATGGTTTCCTTTTGCTCCACTCCAATGATTGGAAACGGCTGTTGCCAAAAGCCTTGCAATTCAAGTTAAAATAAGGTGGATAAAGCAACTAAGTATTATGGAAACAGCTTATGATTTTTTTCTATTCATGATTTGATTTTCAGTCAGGTTGTGTTTGAAGTCGTGTACTTCTGTTCTAGCCTTATAATCGATGAATTATATACTAAGTATACAGTGCAAAATGCAACTTTCCTATATGCGTAGAATACTTGGTCTACGTTTGCTAAATCTGCAGAAACAAAGCAAAGTGTCTTTTATTGTAGCCCACAGTGCCATTAAGTTAACTTGACCTTTCTATACTGATGGATGGCAAGTAATCTTTAGGCTCTATGCACAGCTCCACTACTTCCTGAACTTCAGCCAGCTCCTTGTTTCCTGTCTGGCGTTATTGGACACATTGATTAATTCAGGTGTGTTTGATTATTGTTGCCGTGACTACTGAGGTCAAGCACACCTGAATTAATCAAATTGACCAATAATGGTATACAGGAAACAAGGAGCTGGCTGAAGTTCAGGAAGTAGTGCAGTTGTGCATAGAGCCTATTGGATTCCAATTAGATCTTTGTACTGTCTCTTCATTTGGTGTTTGGTCAAATAAAACATAATAGCTGGGGATATTTTACATTGAGTTTCAATTGGTTTAATTCCAATGAAACTCAATACATAAATTACCTTTTTAAAAATAATCTAACTTCAATTACTTTAATTGATTGCTGGTTTGTTTATACCCAGGCCAGCAAACACGAAACCCTAACGCTTCCCTGTGGTTATTTTTTGGGAACCAAATAACGTTCTATGAATGTGTAATTTTTCATAAACCGTATAGTTTGCAGATACAGTTTATTAAAACCTAGAAACGCATTATAATTTTCAGATAAACTCAAGTTATAGTTAAAAATATGACGCCAAGGTTAAGCGTCGTATGGAAAACATACAAATCATTAATACATGAGAAATAACTTTCTTCCACAGAAAGCCGCGCGGTAGTGTAATATAAAAATTTCGTTTTTGATGACTAACTAACGTTAGTTTACAGACCTCTTTACTCAATTATTGTTTTTAAATGAGTAACGTTAAATAGTGTGATTTCAGAGAAAGAGAACGAAGTTAACCTAAAAAGTTTTTGCTCACTGACCAAAAGAGAGAAAATTATGTAATTAAATCTGCAGCTGCTCATCGTGATCTAGTCTCTTCAAAACACTTGGACTAAACCACTCGACTCGGTTTGACACAACCCAGGAACAACACGATCGAGGGTGAGTAAATGAAGACAAAATTTTCATTTTTGGGTGAACTATCATTTTGATAGGGTTCCCTTTTTGCTTTAGACATGTTAATTATTAACATTTGGTTATAGAAATATTGAAATACTATTGTTTATGATCGCATTTATTCAAACATTGCGTTGTAGGCCTTCTTCACATGCCCTACAAAGTTTTACTCCCAATCGTTCTTTTGCAAACGAGTTTCAAATGCGTAATATATCAGTTTACCTGGAAGATCAGTTTGCCTGAAAGAAAGGAAGTAAACGTGCTGTTTGAAAGGCAAGAAGTAAACATTTGCATTACAAAATCAACAGAATCGTCGTGGATGGAGCTGGCCATGGCAGTTCTATGCCCAACTCAATTTCACCGACGAAAGGTGAGGTTAATTAACTCTACAAGTACGTGATTAGTAGCTTACTTGTACAGTTATTTAACCTCTCCTTTCGAAATTTTTGTTAAATTGAGATCTGGGCATGCTCCTGATGAGACGGCAGATGGTGTCCTGGGGGATCTCCTCCTAGACCTGGTTGGTCAGTATGTGGTGCTACTTGTTGGCACGAAGGCGTTGATTCTGTTGACTGGCCCTCATGTTCCCCAGACCTGTATTCAATTGAGAACCTCTGGGATGTTGAAGGAGAACTGGACAGGCCCGTGGAAGGGAAACAAACCAGCAGCTGTACTGATATCTGCGAGGAGGAACAGGAGCACTGCTAGTCCTAGAAAATTACCTCCAGCAAGCTACTGGTGTGCATGTTTCTGACCAAACTGTCAGAAACAGAATCCATGAGGGTGGCATGATGTCCTCTAGTGATACCTGTGCTCAGTCACAGCACCTTACAGCTTGATTGGTATTTGCCAGAGAACACCAGAACTGGCAGGTCTGCCATTGGCGCCCCAACATGAGGGGGACTTGAGGGCCTTATAATGTTCCCCACAGCATCTCCAGACTTTTTCACGTCTATCACGTGTGCTCAGTGCGAACCTACTCTAATTTGTGAAGAGAACGGGGTGCCAATGGCAGAACTGCCAATTCTGGTGTTTGCTGATACCGGTCCTGCTGCTGGGTTGTTGCCCTTCCAGTGCCACTATCCAGCTCTCCTTGTGTAACTCCTCATCTCCCGCTATCTCCTCCGTGCTATTGAAACCGTGCTGGGAGAAACACCAAACCTCCTTGCGATGGTTTTTATGGATGCGCCATCCTGGAGGAGCTGGACAACCTGTGCAACCTGATTGGGTTTCAGCTACAAGGACCCTAATGAAACACAAAACTATTGGGGCAAATCAGTCCCAAGTCAAGGAGAAGGTAATTGTCCAATGGAAGACTTTTTATGCGATTTGGCCATTCAATTACACAACAATGGCATTTTGGTGGCTTGAAAATGCAGAAAGTGAAAGTTTTTGAAAACGTTGTCGTTTCAAAAACGTTTAGCAAGTATGATCTTTTAAATATTTAGGGACAGAAATTGATCACAGGGATGCAGATAGTGTTTTTAAGAAGGTTTACTTACATCTTTGATTATTAAGGAGTTTTGATATGGAAAAGGACAAATCACTAGTTGAATCTGTGTTCACTTTAACATCATAGCCTGGTTTAACTTTCTCTCTCTGTTAAGGGTAAAAACAGACAATTAAGGATTGTAAATTTGGCTTGTAAAATAATTGGGGAGAAAACAAGGATCGCTTACGGATCTTTACATGGTGGCAGATAGGGCTGCACGATTATGACAAAAATCATAATTGTCGATTATTGCCTTGAAATTATAATTGCAATTATTAATTACGATTATCACAATTTACATTGAATGATGTTTTGAACAGCTTTATGCCATTGTTTGAAGTGACTACATGCAAATTGTTATATCAAAATAAAACGGCTGAAAACCCCTGAAAAACTTTCAATGCTTTTTTATGGTTTAAAGTAACACCAAGTAACTTTTCCTCTTTGGTCGCCCTACTGGTTGGAAACGAAATTGTCCATTGCCGCTGTCATAAATAATTTATTTAGCCTACCGTCGCACGCACTCTTGCTGTTTATCCAGCACCGGCTTTAGAATGAATGATGTCAACAGACAAGGTAGAGTATGTTACATGATTTCGTGTATTGCGACATCAGAAACGAAGAAAAACGAAATAATGACTATTATATTGCTTGATGTAAAGCAGTCGAATTTTGTAGTTCTTTTTGTGGTCGGGTTCCTACCCGAACCCCGAAGTTACATAGTGCCAGTAAAAGTGATACAGACCCCGTCAGGTGACGGCAGAAGTGCCTTTCACCCTGTTACAACTTGATGAACCACGATTTTGGAAACATTATTTTAAGTAAACAATGTTAGATAGTGTTGCTTTAATGCTAATTCTAATTATAATGTTACACTAACTAAAATTAAAACAATGGGGAAAAAAACCCTTAAGATAAGCTGTAAAAAAACACATTTTAAGCACACAGAATAATGTAAGTGCCTAAGTGGACTTTTTTATAATTGTGCCTTTGAACGATTACATAATTGTGGCATCCATAATTGTAATCACGATTACAAATTCGATTAATTGTGCAGCCCTAGTGGCAGATTCTTCTCATCCCCATTATTTCCTTCTGGCAGACGGTATAAAGTACCTTATGTAAACTTTTATTCCAAATGCTATTGGTAAATAAATGGGATCTTAAGATGAATCTTATGTTGTTTATAAGAATTGTGTAGGTTAGTTTGTTTTGAAAATTGATGTTATGTAATATGTTATTGTATTGTTTGTGGAGCCTTTTTCTAAAGACAATTTTCTACCTGGATAGGCAATAAAGTTTTGAATTGATTTTTTTTTTAATTGAATATGGCAATGACTTTGAAGGCAACATTTGTGGATAAAGGCACCTCATGGAACTGATTTTATCCAGACTGTTCTGAGGCAGTGTAACAAATTAAATATATTTAGCAAAATCAAGAGGGCTTTTTAATTACTACAGATATTTAATTGTAATTTCTCACTAGAAATGACATCAAAAGGTAGAGAATGTACAGGGAGGAACAGTGTGGGTGAAAATGTGTTTGAAGATAAAGAACTTTACCTTTTTTAATGTGTATCTCATCCTCATTTCCGTTAGAGGGCGCTAGATATCAGTGAAAGAGGTGGCCATTTAAAGGGATACTCCACTTTTTTTGGAAATGGGCTCATTTTACCACTCCACCAGAGTTAAACAGTTGGGTTTTACCGTTTTCGAATCTATTCAGCCGATTTTCTGATATTTAGAAGAATATCAGTAACCAGACAGTTTCTGGTCTCATTGACTTCCATATACTATACTATGGAAGTCAATGAGACCAGAAACTGTCTGGTTACTGATATTCTTCAAATATCAGAAAATCGGCTGAATTGATTCGAAAACGGTAAAACTCAACTGTTTAACTCTGGGGGAGTTGTAAAATTAGCCTATTTTCAAAAAAAGTGGACTATCCCTTTAAATAAAGGTATATAAAATGCATTAATTGGTTACGATTTTAAGACTTCATTTTGTGTAATTGTGAATGAGCCATTTTCAAATTAAACATTGAGTCATTGTCACAATTTAAGACTAAAGTAAAGATTAAAGTTTAAATTTAAAGCAATCTAATGCAAAATAGTTAGCTTACTCTAAAATATTTTAATGTTGTAAGATTGTAATCAACAAATTACTTTTTTTAATGGTGCAGACATTCAATTCAAATTAAGAGTCAGTCTGAAATGCTGATCCAAAACTGCAAACACACAATGCAAGTCATTTCAGAGATTAAAAGTAATGGTGAGAGAATAAACTTGGTGCTCAGAGAGATTCAAATTTAAAATGGCGATCCTACTTTAAATCCTTTCATAATGTCAGACAGCATTAGGATGTGTTTGGGAAACTGGTTCATAATGAACGCGCAGTTAGAGCGTGTGGGTTTAGATTACTCACAGAGATGGTTAATTGTGCCAGAGAGGGCTGTCTGTCGGATCCTCGCCACCTTGTGTCATAACAAACTACCACATGCTATGATTTCAGAGTAATTTTAGGTTGAGGTAAGTTAGCCGTTAAAGAGCTGGTGCATCATCCAGGAAGCTGGACGTTTAGGGGGGAGAACAATTCATGGTCTTCTTGAGTATGGCACTTAACGTTAAAATACTCTAAAGAGACGGTTAATGCTCTTGACCTCACGGCGTTTGTCATCGCTGTGGATAAAAGCCTCTCTAAATGATCCAGTTCTGAAGTTCAGCGTTGGCCTTTGTCAGATTTCCAAGAAAGCAATGGGCACACAAAGAAAAAAAGCTTTTTTTAAATTTTTTTTTTATTGTATTCCAGTTCTTGAATTAATTCAATTCCTTTTACCAGGGATTAATCTAATATACAAATAACACACACAATTATAAAAATGACTTTCACTGAAATTGTCGTTGTAAAGAGCTCCTAAAGGGACATGGTGGTGGATAAAATATATTTCAATGATTTTTTTGCGATCCTCGGAGAAACTTTGCGCAAAAGCATTTTAATATATTTCTTATTCCCACCACATTTTTCGTTCTTCACCACGTCCCTTTAGGGGATCTTACTACTGCGTTAAAGAGGAGTAAAGTGCATATCTCAGACATGTTCTGTGATTTTTGTATTGTATTTGTGTTCTTTTTGTGTGTTTTTAAATCTTTAAGAAAAAGCAATATATCGTAACCAATATTAAAAACGTCATCAAACAAATAGTGCAATTAAGTTCCCACCGGTAGCCACAGAAGGGCTTCATATATACATATACAAATCTTTAAGCACCTTCATTTTACATGGCCATTGAAACATCTTTGCATTTTGCACACCAAGATAAAAACATTTTAAATGCTTTGTCAAGTGCAGAGATTTTAAAATTGTCATGTCAATTGTCATCTTGAGTACTTGTACGGTGGCTCTTGGGTTGTTAGACTGGTGTTAGTCCTGAAGGGGAAAATCAGTGTGTGAGTTTGTATTTGATAAAAGCTTTTTATTTCAGAAATGTTTTGAGGGTTTGATGTCAGATACTGCTTCGACACACATTCTCTCTTGAAAAACACGCTCCCTCTTCAGATAAACCAGAACACGAACGTGTTAGTGTCTTACAAAACCTCTTAGTAAAATATAGCCAAGGCTTATTTAAATATGCATAAATAGCATGAAAATATGTTTGCTTCGTTTTAAACGATGCTGAATCATTCTAGCCATTCAGATATGAAAGGTTGTGGACATTTCCCCCCCATATTAATTTCCTGTACCTCCAAGACACATGTGAAAAAGAAAGACTGCTTTGCAAAAGAGGTGAAAACATTGGATTTCAAGTTTGTTCTTTAACAACACATCTTTGGATGTTTTACAATGTTCAGTATAGAAATACCTATAATGGACAATTCCACCGTAGAACCTCAAAGCCATCTGTACAAATTGTCATTTTAAATGTTGCAGACAAGAGCGTTCAGTTTAATCAGGGGTTGATTGAGATGCACAATATAAGTAATTTAAATCCTGAAAGTTATTATGCGAAAAATAGCTTGCATTTTTAATTTGCACATTACTGCAGATTGGTTTGACATCTTATTTTGGCTGTAAAAAAGGTTTTATTGTTTGTGCGTGTTAAAAATGCTTTCCAATTCCTGAGACTCTTTCTGATTCATCTGTGTTTGTGGTTTCTGTTGTAATTCTAAAAATGTAACCACTTTTGTACTTTGCATAGTGGATGTACAATGTGTAGGTTTGTAATTTTTCCTGTCTTCGGGATTTAGATTTACTGCAAACATTAGAGAACCATTGTCAGATAATGCAATGCAAACATCAAAGCTTCTAGCTTATTTCAGCAGGACGTATTTTTCTTTCAGCATACCTGATTGTCAAATTTTTTTGCATTCAATTTTCACATACTCCATTGCACTGAACAGTCTATGAGCATATCACCATTGTTACTTAGCAAACGCTGAAGCATCAAAAACAGCTTTAACAAAAAAAGCACATCCAAATCTAGTCATTTAAAAAGTTTTTAAAATCCCTGTCATCCCATTGGAAGCTGACTTATGAAACGAACGAACGAATGAAAAAAAAAAGTAATTCTTTTATTCTTAATATTACAGAGTCTGAACCCGAGGCTTCTCCGAAGCGAGCAGCTGTTTCAAGCTGAGCCAATCAGAGCTCAGGAATTAACGGAAAAGTCACTTTGCGGCTTCGGGAATGGGCGGGGCTCGTTCCAGTCTCACGGCCCAGGGGTCAGAGGGCGCCGTGTAAAAGGGCGGGTGGGGGAGAACGTCTTCCGTGGCCATGGCGAAAGCGAACACGCCCCGCTTCCTATTCACGTCCTCTGAGATGATCTTCCTGTCAGTCTGTCCACGGCTGTCGTCCACGTCCTCCATGGTTTTCCCTCCCGGAGGCTGCTGTTTCTCAGCCCGCTGAGCCAGCAAAGGGGCTTGGAGGGTGTTGGGATCCTGGGGGAAGAGGAAGTTGGTGGCCCGCCAGGCGGAGGGCTTTCGGCCCCGTCGCGGGCGCGAGACACGGCAGCTCTGGCGTTTGATGTGCCGGTGCAGGTGGTCGGAGCGCGTGAAGCTCTTGTAGCAATGCTCGCACTGGTACGGCCGAACGCCCGTGTGGATGCGCAAGTGGTTCTTCAGGTCGTAGTTGTGAACGAACTTGGAGTTGCAGTGCAGGCAGATGTAGGGCCTCTCGCCGGTGTGCTTGCGCATGTGAATCTTCAATTTGTCTTGCCTGAAAAAGAGTAAGACGGTGATTAAGTTTGAGTTATACTTGTAAGATGCACCAGGTGTTTTTTCCCAAGGAGCACATACAAAATCAGAAAAATTAAAAAACAAGATTAGGAGCGCTTTAAAAAATCTTTAAGGTGCTATTTTTTTTCTTAATAAGGGAATACAAGGAGGCATTTACAAGCAAAGTTATTTATAGTTAAAAAATTTATAGTAAAATAAATAAAATAATAAAATAAAATAAAAGTTGTTAAAATAAAAAAAGTACACTAGGTTTTTAAATATTTCTGTTTCAAGCTGTATTTATTTATTTAATGATAATTATTGTTCAGATATTACAAAAATTTCTCAACTCTTTCCCCGCCATTGACGGAATTTTCCTCCGTGTTTTCACTGTTATACGGTATGGGGCGCTATTACACATTTTCTGAAAGAGTGCCGAATCTGATAAAATCGCAGGTGAAAAGCAGCAGAAACAAGTGATAAAAGCATTGCTTATGCATGTTGTAGTCTTTGAGAGAGAGAAAAAACACAATTTTGGTAGCTTTTTGTTCAAGATGTTGCTTTTTTATGAAATGTACCCACTTTCAAGAGTCTGTAAAAAAAAAAATTCAATATTTGTTATCACAACATTTTTTTCTTTTGTCAAATCAACTTAAATCATTTATTTAGTTGAGTTAACTTATTATTTTGAGTTTCTGATGATTAAATCGATCTCCTTCATTGTATATTAACTCACTTTTTCCAGTTCAATCAACTTAAAATTTTAAGGCAACCAGGTTACTTACTTTTTTTAAGTTAAACCAACAATATTTTTTTTACGGTGTATGTTCTTTCTTTTGATATATTGTTAAAAAATATTTTGGGGGCCATGAAAGTTTAGTGAAAAAATGATCAAAAATGGTGGCGGTGGCTGGCAACTTTAAAAAACAAACCTCTGGCGGGGAAAGAGTTAATCTATCATTTCTGTGACGGAGCGGCTCAGACAGAAGTGTTGAATTCTGTGACCAGAATATCAATAATGAACTGTAAAATCAATACAAAATGTGTGATTTTTCATTCAAAAGAAGCCCAAAATACGCTAGAACTCTTATCTTGAAATGTGCGTACTATCGCTGGCGATAAAATATGCTCGTCTGAAACATATTACAATATAAGCATCATAATGTAAACATTGTCATAATTCGTCAACAGTAAATCACAAGCAATCTATTTATTTAATTCAATCACTTTTTGCATTTTAAAAATCACATTAGGCTGTGATTTCTGTTTTGTCCCTCCCCAAATGTTAGACCTTTTAAAGTAATTAGGATGTTTGTTATTCTATTTAAGAAGTTTTATAACATACATCTGATTTTTTTTTTTTTTTACTTTTTGAGGACCTGTTGGGGATTTTTAATCTATTTTCCTAATCTTAAAATGATAATACATGGGGCAACTTTTTGAGCAATGTTGTGTATCATCACCTTTATACTGTAAACACTCTTTCTCACGCGCCTTCGATTGAATATGCATGCAAGAAAACACACAAACATGTGTACGCCTTCATACTTGAAAAGCATACATCTGCAAGTTGCTCAACAGTAGCAGCCACAGAAGAACCTAAAAACATGAAAACCGAAACACTCAGGATTTAGTGTTCCTGTTATGTGGTATCCAGATGAGTTATCCAGAAGCTAAAAAAACCTTGTTTGATCTATTTCTCACTCTAGATCTCACTCATAGAAATTTCATTCCTTTACAGAGCGTTTGAGTCCAAAAGTGAAATGTAGGTCTTATATTAACATCACCACGCTTTGGCTTTTATTACAGTGTGGAAACCTCATGCGGGCTTCGACCACAGTGATGCATAAAGTGTTTCACAGCAGGTTGGTCCTTATGATGCTGCTCTAGTTTTCATGTGCCATTTCATTGTTGTAATACTGAAGCTTAGCTGTTCAGCTTCAAAGAGGCTATTTATTCTTGTAGACAGTCGAGTGTAATTTGTTTGAGGGAAAAATTGTTTGAGGGACAGCAAGTCAGAATTACTTCTCGTAAATCTGTCATTGTTAAACATTTTTTTGCCTTTTTCAATTTGTCTGTTTTTTAAGAAGAGTTATTCTTGCACTATATCTGATTGAATAATGTTAAAAACAGTCCTGAAATGTTAAAGGGATAGTTCACCCAACTTTTTCGCGCTCATGAGGTTTTGAACGTTTTCAGATTAAGGAATGTCATACCGGTTTGGAAAGGTATGAGAGCGAGTAAATGGCAAGTTTTTAGTAAAATTTGTGGGTGAACTATCACTTTAATGGTGTTGTTGTGCATTAACAATGTCTCCATTTCGTCTCACATCATTCCCATCAACAATCTCTATTAATAAAGGTGGCAAAATAAATAAATAATAGTTTTGTAATTTATATTAATAAAATTTAAATATATAATTATTTTTATATTATATAATTATAATTATAAATTTAAAAATATAATTATAAGCTTTATAATTTTAATTAAAAAATGAAAGTAATTAAAAAGAATTCTAAATAACATAAATAAAAATAGCATAAAATAAGTTAAAATGTTAAATAATAATTAAGTCAACTACCAATATAAATCAAACTGGCAAGTTCTTTTAATTGTAATTTAATAATAATAATAAATAAAATTAAATGGTAAATAGTAATTGTAATACTTAAAAGTGTATATAAAATATCACCATCATTCTTCCCATCAACTTTCTCTATTAAGTGTCAAAAGTATTTTTAAAAGAGTAATTTAATAAGAAATGAAATAAAATACAATTATAAATAATACAAATAATAAAATTAAATGTTTAGTAATAATTGTTAAAAGTGTGTCGAAAAAATACAAAGTTTAACAAGGGAACTACAGGAAAGTATACTTTACTAGTATCACTTCCTTTATCTTCTTTCATTAACTCTCTTTAATTGCGGCTCTCGTCTAACCCAACTCACCTGGTGAAGCGGACCTCGCAGATGGTGCACATGTAGGGCTTCTCCCCTGTGTGTGTACGCATGTGCCTCGGCAGCTTTCCCGCTCCTTGAATCACCTTGTTGCAGATCGGGCACTGCTGCGACGCTTTGGGCTTCATCTTCCTCTCCTCCTCCAGCTGCCACGGGGGAAACAGTGTCCCGAGATGAGAGGCGGAAAGAAAACTCAGGTAGGACCGCAAGTCCGATCCCTCCTTGATCGGGCCGAGAGCGGGGTCCGAGGTTATACCCAAACCTGGACTCATAAAGTCTTTGAGGAAGTCTCTGTGAAGGATAGGGTTCGTGGGTTCATCCTTTAACTCTTCCTTGATGACTTCTTTCTTGACAGCGAGGTCGAGAGGGCTGTTTTCCAGCGACGCAGCAGGGAAACGGTGTCGGGGCTCCAGAATCTGAGGATAGCCCGGGAATTCTGCAGCCCACATTGGAGGATAAAAGCCTGGGAGAAGGGGTGAGAATCCAGCTCCTCTTTCCAAGCCTGGCACTTTCGGATACAGCCCCTCTTGAAGTAAGGACTCTATGGAGAAGTCTTTCAGGGCCCGGCCCTCCAGTCCCTCCGGGCCTCTGGGTTTCCCAGCACTTGGAGTGTCCAATGGGCGTCTTTGGGATTCTTGTCCATCCCGGTCTGGCTTCGGCGCCTCTTGTTGCGAGCTGCAGGGTGGGCTGTCCGTTCTCCTTTCCTCCCAAACTTTTCGTCCCTCTAGGCTTTTATCTTGGTTTTCCGCCGCATCGCCTTGTGCGGACTTCTCACTGTTATCGTCCTCGAATTCTCCATCTTTCGAGTCAACCTCCTCCTCTTCGTCCTCGTCTTCCTCGTCATCCCCTTCACACTCCTCTCCTTCTGCAGGTCCTTCTCCCCCTCCACCTGTGTCCATGATTTCCAAACACACGTTTATGATGCAGGGAATTTCCAGGAGCCTGGCGGCACTCAGAATCTCCTTGACATTGGATGCGGTCACCGTTAGCGTCGACGTGTACGCAAACTCCAGAATGGCCGTCAGCGATTCCGGCGCCACGAAGTCCAGCTCGTAGATGGCGTGCGGGTTGGCGTCCCGACTGGAGCCGGTGGCCACCGTGAAGAGTTTTTTGAAGTACTGGCTGCAGGCGGCCAGGACTGATCGATGGGTCCGGTACTCCTGATCCCTGACGACTAGGATGACGTCGCACAGAAGCCCGTCCCGCCGCTGCTCGTTGAGACTGCACAGGATATCATTGCTGTGGTTCGGGAAGGGGATTCCGATCAGGTCCTCGTCTGTGTGCGCCATCTTCTCTGGGGAATCTGTGTACAGGTAAAAAGTGAAATTCGTCAGAGCTACATTTACTCATTTAGCAGACAATTTTATCCAAAGCAATTTACAAATGAGAAAAATAGAAGCAGTAAAACTAACAGTAGGACAACAATACGTAAGTGCAATAACCCCTCTCAGTTTAATTTAGTTCAGTTTTTTTTTTAGTAAAGCATAGAAGAGAAGAGAAAGTGTTAGTACTGAATCAAGCGCTACCAAAAAAGATAAGTTTTCACCAGTTTCTTCAAAGAGCTGCAGTTTGTTATCCTGTCAACAGGGCTGGGCACTAAATCGATAAATATTTTTATCATAAAAACAAGTAATTCATATCAATAATTAAGTTTGGAGTCAATTTCGACACAATTAGATGCTAAAATGTCTGCAGGCTATAGCTTTTCAATACAAACTGCCAAATTAATACAGTAGTCAACATTTGAAGTGGATCAAAACCTTTCATCAAAGTTATACATGATTTTGAACAATCTCTTGTTCTTGTCTTAGGACGACTTTGATTAACTTTTTTAATCCACTTCAAATGTTGACTTCTGTAGTTCAGTTTAACTGAAATTGACAGAAATATATTTCACTGTGTACACTGAATGTACACTGAAACTGGTGTAGGATTTTCATTTTAGGAAAATCATTTTATGAAGAAACAGAAAGTGACACTTCGAGTTTAACGTGAAATTCTAAAGTAGAAATACGGAAGTAGTATGTTCTTGTAAAACGTACTCCAAATTGTAGTTGCGACTTTTGAGTATTACTATTATGATCGAGGGATAATAACCAAGATGTTTGTTCATCCATGTTTTAATTCATACAGTATACAAGTTCTGTTGTGTTGCACCTTATTTTAATAATAAAAATGCAGTATTTTGTTGTAAATTAATTGCTATGTTTTCAATTGTAGACATTTTAAAAGATTGATTAAGTGAATTTCACCAGACACCGTTTTTATGATACATTTTTATTAAATCATAAAACATTTTTAAAAACAGAATTTCAACAGATTTCATTCTAAATTAAAAGGTAGTTTAAGTTTACTTGTAACAAACATTCATTTTCAAACATGTGGAATGCATTTCCTTCCATGTTAAAAGTATAAAAGTATTAATATTGATATCAAATGAAATGGGGAAAAAATATTGTGAGAATATATATGGCCATATCACCCAGACCTACATTCAAATATTATTGATATACAATGAGATTTGAGCAAAAGTTTTTGCAAAAGTGTGTAACTTGTGTGTGCGTGCACTTTGCGGTTAAAGAGGATGCGCCACATCATCAGATAATTCATTAGCTCCCATAGAGCGTGCAAGGATCAAATCTCTGTTTCTCTCTGATTGCGATCAAACAGCAGCTCCACTGGCTTCTGCTTTTCATGACATATATTGAAAGCAGTGGCTATTTCGTTGTGTAGGCCTTGCAGATAGCAAAATAAATCAGATCGTTTGCATTGTGAGAAAAGCTGACACTTATCTTTATCACGTTCGGAAAGAAAAGACAAGACAACACAGGAAGGCAAAAGGGGTCAGGCTCTAGTTTCTGCTTTCCACGGGAAAATAAGTGTCAGGGCATGAGTAAACGTAACCCACCACCTCCAGTTTTACTTGCATCGCTTGAGAGCTCTAATGGGGCTACTTAATTGCAATTACTTTTGATTAATTAACAGGCATGCAATGTTGAATCGTTTTTTTTGTTTTATTACATTTTTTAATATTATTATAGTTTAATCATGTCTAATTTAGATGTGCACAGAGTCCAACAATAATAAAGAATTTGCAAAGCTATATTTTTGCATACTTAAACTACAGTCCCACATGAATGGAGCCCGAATTGTACCTGCGGATTCCCTGAAATGTTTACAGTGACTTTTTAAGAGGCATTTTGGCAGCATTGTCCTTCATTCATGGCTATGAATAGAGTTTAATCTCAGTGTGTCTCGTCCCCGTGGTCACTGCAGGCATGTGGATGGAGGCTTTCATACGTCCCGCCACCACCGAAAGCTATCAACTGGTGTTCAATGGTCCAAAAACGGGGCCAAAGAAAAGGACCTACTGGTGTTTTCTGGATTCCCCCCCCCCCCCCCCCCCCCCCCCCCCCCCCGTACATTGTCTGTCTTGATTCTCTATAACATTGAGCTCAGCACTTACCAATCAGAATTTTAATGTCACTTCTGCTGTTGCTAGGAGACTGATGCTATAATTACCGTTTGAACATATAGTCAAGTAACACGCGATGCATCTTTTAAATTGAGAGCCTTGTGTTATAAACAATGTGACCCTTCAGGTAAATATACATAATTATAGATGCCACACAAAAAAAAAATATTTGGCCTGTATGAACCTACATGCAATAATGCATTTAATAATGCCTTGGATTATTTATAATTGATTGGTTTGTTCTCTAATTGTGTATAAATAACATGCCATCTTTTGATGATTTTTAAAGGATTGTTCACCCAAAAGTGACAATTTTGTCATTACCCACCCTCATTAATTGTCATTACTCACCCTGAATTAATTTCTCTTTTCTGTTAAACACAAAAGAAGATATTTTGAGGAATGTTGGTGCAGACAGTTGATGGCACCCATTGACGCCCATAGTATTTTTTTTGATTTCCAACATTCTTCAACATTTCTGCTTTCATGTTCAACAGAAGAAAACAGTTTTGGAACAGCTTGAGAGAGTAAATGATGACAAAATGTTCATTTTTGGGTGAACTATCCCTTTAACTGCACGTGTACAAACAACACAAACACTTTAATGGGTTTAATTGCAGAAAGAAAAAAAGAGAAAGACAGAAGTAGAGGGAAGGATGAAATCTCATGTCCCCAGAAGTTCCCTGACAGGTTGAGCAAAACTATAAAAAAAAAAAACTCTGCCCCACCCTGGAAAATCCAGCCAAGTTAAATAGGCGTTCAGAGCTAAAAACAACAGTAGGGAGGGAGTGAAAAAAGAAGGAAGAGAGACACAGTGAGGTCTCCCACCCACCCTGGGAGCACATGCGTTTCTCGTCTCCTCTTTTCTCAGTCCGGCCCTCCACACCTCCTCCCTCACTCCCATAATTATAGTGTGCGTGTTTGAGGGCCGACTGGCCCCTCCACACACGCTTAACACTGACTAACTCCTTCAAACCTTGACAATTTACTCCTTCGTGTGTGTCAACGCATGTTGCGCTTAATAGTACACAATATACTCGTACATCATTTAGAAAACCTATTCGATCATTTGTCTAACTTCTTGCCAAATTTTGTCTGCGACTTTTCTGTTGTTTTCAATCCTGACCATACCTTTACATGTTTATTAAGCCGTTGTCCTTGTTGGTTCCCACCGAGCTGACTGACCCACACACACCTCAGCGATAGATGCTATCTGAAATCCTGTCGAAACTGTTGATGTGGCACTGCTAGGAAAGAGCTTGCTTTAGATTGATATCTGCGACTGGACCGCAGCTCAGTTTGTCTTCCTCCAGATAGAGAGAACGTACTTTTTTGCACTGTTTGTTTTAAAATCATTTGATAATTTGTACTCAATTGGAGCGTCGTAGAATTATTCTGTAGACGTAGCCTTTGCGGTTTGCTTGTGATGTTTCTAACGATAAGGAAAGACGACGTCATTTTCCACAGCGTAGTTTTTGATTGTAATGTTCACATCCTGCCAGTGTTGTGCAAGTTACTTCCAAACTGTAATACATTAGGTATTACTTGTTACTGTTATTTAAAAGTAATTCATTACCTTACAATATTACTGTCTCAGAATTGTAATGCGTTACATTACTCATGTATTACTTGTGAGTTACTTTCACCAAAATAACTAAGTAGAACTTAACTTTGGGGCTGTAACGATATGCAATAAGAAACCGAAATCGCGATTCGCCACACGACTCATTCAAGAACCTACAGAATCGCGACACACCTCTTCCAACTCCAGCGTTATTCTCCTTACCGTCCAGATCCAATGCTGCCTTATCTTTAAATTAGGCTATTAGTATTATTTGAAGTTAACATTATAAAATACGTAGACCTACACCACAAAACTAGTTGAGGATAAATTATTTAAAATTGGGGAAGTCCAGCATTATGGACATGACAT